>FR989919.1:3770018-5171277 GCA_905404115.1 Pheosia gnoma | reverse complement strand
TGACTCGGGTACAAACATTCGTGCTCATCACACAAAGCTTGTTTCCCTACCAGCATTTGAACCCGGGACCCTCGGCGCAGAAAGCAGAGCACTACCACTGCGCTAATCAGGCCGTCAAATAATTTGTCTGCCAACAACCTTGCTCTCGTGCTCCATCCCCATGGTCACAAAATTATGTTGAGATAGACTTATATTGTGAGAAAATCTATTTTTAAAAAATCTGACAAAGAATGGGAATAATTCAGTAAAAGTTGCCCGGCACATTCCAACTGCCAATCA
Organism: Pheosia gnoma; assembly: GCA_905404115.1. Lineage (NCBI taxonomy): Eukaryota > Metazoa > Arthropoda > Insecta > Lepidoptera > Notodontidae > Pheosia > Pheosia gnoma. The sequence continues at coordinate 5,170,998 of FR989919.1, read as the reverse complement.
TATAAAATTGTCACTGGTTACAATCCTTTAAATGTTATAAAAAGATCATAATTGCAAACAAAAAAACCAAAAAGGGTATTCCGATACCGGGAATCGAACCCGAGCCTCCTGGGTGAGAGCCAGGTATCCTAGCCACTAGACCATATCGGATATTATTTATTTTACAAATTTATATAGTAGATGCCAAGTCACATCACAAGAACAGGAATGATTATATTGCTTTTTTGGGTTCCGTGGTCCCAAAACCCTTATAACGCCATCTAGTTGTATATATTTTATATTTAGATTTCATATTTTAAAAAAAACTATTAAAAGTGCGCACGAATTTATAATAATTTTATAAAATTCTCGTGTCACAATGTTAGTTACCATACTCCTCCGAAACGGCTTGACCGAATTTTATGAAAATTTATATGCATATTCAGTAGGTTTGAGAATCGGCTACTATCCATTTTTCATACCCCTAAATGATAAGGGTTGTCCACCCCTAACATTTATTTTTTGGGCATCATTTTTATTTTTTTATAATGTGGCATTAAAAAATACATACAACCCTAAATTTTCACCCTTCTATCACCAACCCCTATTTTTTAATAGTCATCTTAGTAATCAGAACGCGCGAGCGGGCTATTGCTAACGGTTGGGACTTTGTTAAATACCACGCGGACGAAGTCGCGGGTAACAGCTAGCATTATTCTATATTATTATTATTTATTCCAGGATGACATGTGGGAGAAGAAATGTCAGAAGATATTCCAGTTTTGCCATCAAACCATCAGCATGCTGGTCAAAGCGGAGTTGGCGGAGTTGCCCCTAAGGTACTATTCACTATACCATACCTAATAATTATAGTTTCCCTGACCGAATTTCGGTCACGGCGGCCAATCTCAACGGAGACTAGCCCGCCTCAAAAGTGAAGTGAAGTTTTTGGGGTCGAGTCACCTTCGTCCGTAGGAGAATTAAGTACCCTCGAGATACCCTACACGTGACCCTGGGTGGTGCCAACCAGGTGACAACTCTACTGGTGGTAGGCTTCGGCCGTGGCTAGTCACCACCCACTGAACAAAGCCATGTCGCCAAGCGGCCTAGCCGTGTTCCGGCATGATGTTCGGTGTTGCCATTCCTGGATGGCGGGTCAGATCAGTTGCGCTGCATGTGCCTAGTGAATGTAGCGTCTCTATCTACTGCCGCCTTCCTACCTAGGCAAGTATGCTCCATCGTAGATCTCATCGTCACTTACCATCAGGTGAGATCGAGATCAAATACTTGCCTATAATGTAATAAAAAAAAAAAAAAAAAAAAAAGTGGCAGTGGGCGGCACATAGCTCGCAGAACCGATGTGGCCGTTGGGGCAGAAAGGTTCTAGAATGGCGACCACGAACCAGAAGACCTCGGGAATGACGGCCCCCCACAAGGTGGACCGATGATATCACACGCGTAGAGGGGAAGCCGGGGGATGCGAGTGGCGGAGGCCTATGTCCAGCAGTGGACGTTTTTCAGCTGATAGACAAGGGATTATACCCCAAAAAAAAATAGGGTTCTTAGGGAGCGTTCACGTATTACGTAACGCAATTTTTGGAGATTTTTGACCAAAGTAAAACATGAAATCTCTACGCGACCGTTCTGAAGGGTTAAAACAATGTTACGTAACGCGTAGTTCAAACACGCCCCTCCCGCCCCTGTAACGCATCGTAACGTTTCAGAAGACACCCCCCCCACCCCCCAAATTCGTTACGTAATACTTGAACGCTCCCTTATTGGGTGTTCTTACTAGGATTTTGAATCTGTGTCCTTGCCAGGTTGTATCTGCAGGGCGCGCTCGCGATCAGTGAGATCGGGTTCGCGAACCACGAGACGATCGCGTACGAGTTCCTGTCGCAGGCGTTCTCGCTGTACGAGGACGAGATCTCGGACAGCAAGGCGCAGTTCGCCGCCATCACGCTCATCATAGCCACCTTCGAGCAGATCAACTGCTTCGGTCAGTACATGTGTTATATACGGGCTGATACTGAAAGCGTATACGTTAACGCGAATCTGGGATTCTTTGGCGATGGTTTTTATCTGTACAAATAAATAAAATTGGAGTGTCTGTTTGGAATATTAAAATAACCGCTTTTTACCAAGTGCATTTGGATGTATACACGGTACATATACCAAAACAACATATTTTACCATTTTTGTCTGTCTGTTTCGGCTTATCTCTGAAATGGCTGGACCGATTTTGACGGGACTTTCACTGGCAGATAGCTGATGTAACAAGGAGTAACTAAGGCTACTTTTATTTTAGAAAAAGTTTTTTGTTAAATACCACGCGTACTAAGACGCGGGTAACAGCTAGTATTATATACTGATTTAGACAGCGTATACGTAAATTTGAATCTGGGATTCTTTAGCGATTTTTTAATTTGTTATGTGAAGAGAGAATTTTTAAAGGTCGATTTAAAAAATACATTTTATTCGCAACAAGATTGCAATTTTTTTGAGATAAATTTTGTTTTGTTTTATGTCGACATCGATATTCTGATTTTACATAACCATTATAAGTGCGTTAAGGTGAATGCTCAGGGTCGGTTGCCACACATTTTCGATAGATGGCCCTGTTTTTCTGCAACTAGTTACACGAACATCGAGCATCTATGAGACTTGATGTTGCAAATTTCGAGCACTACTACGACATTGCATTGATATATCTAAAAGAAATCATTTATAATGGACGAGAAACCATAGCTTAGAAATTCATTGTATAAATAGGCACTCACACATAGACAAATACACGTCTTTTTGTGCCGCTAGAGCGCAGCACTTGTTAAAAGTCTCGCATACTAAAAGTTGTCTTTTTATGCCACAAGATAGAGCGATCATAAAAAAACTTATTTATCCGTTGTAAAATAATAGAAATACTTTTGCGAACTTTGCAATATTCGTTTCAGAAATAAAAGATAGAAAAGAAAAATGTATACTTTCATGTTCGTAAATATAATGTTTATTGTATAGATCTTATTTATATTAGTTATATATATTAGTTAGTTTCCCGCCGTGCGTAGCTGCAACCAACAAGGTCTGCTCTCAGCACTAAGTTGGGGCATCCGAGGGATGCCTCAACGCTGGTTTTCAGAGCAAGGCCTTGATGACGCATTGATGCCGCGCAACATGATATAATACGTTGAGTAATGAAAAATCGTAACAAAAAAAAAACAAATGCGAAATGAGAATTAAATAAAAGCATAATAAAAACAAAATTGACGTGCACAAAATAAAATAAAAGATATAATAATAATCAAATAAAGTCGACATGTAGAAACAAAAAGCCGAACACCCATCCCGAGCTGCCATTTATTACGCACACCGCGAGCCGCGGCCGCCGGCGCCGATGCGACGTCGGCAGCGCGGGGCGCGGGGCGCGGGGCGCGGCGAGGAGAACAAAGCCGCGCGCAGGTGCGCACAGACATTCATTCAATGAATGTCCCTAAGGGCTGTTATTCGCAGTTTTGAGTTCGCAATCATATAAACTATTGCAGAAATAATATTTTCGTTATATTACTACCACCATGTTAGCACGGCCGAGCTGTGTGTTTTGGAAATCTAATATTCAGAATCAATCATACAAAAAGACACGATTCCCCGGCAAGATTCGAACTTGCTATGGTACACATTTGCATCAACCGTGTAGAACAATAGGCTACGTAGACCACTAGTCAAGAAGACGAATATTTCGATAGGTTTCAATGATATTTACAACCAATTGAAACAATGACGACATATTCATTCATTCATTGATTATTTTAAAAAATAAATACATGCCTTAGGTAGGTATGTATTTATTTTTTACTCAGGTTGTTTTATTATAATAACCCGAAAAAAATATGTTTTGGGTGCAGACAAATCCTAAAAACTTGGATTACAGGAAATAGGGATTCATGACGATCTGCACACACAGATAATAACACACCCCAAGTGCAGTGTTACCAACCCTACTGTTTTAACAGTAGATTTGCTGTTTTCACATTTATCCCCCTGTTTTCTGTTTCATTCCTATTTTTTACTGTTTTTCAATTAGCGTTATATTATACCTACACTATGAAATTTTTTTTTGATAACCACTATGTAATAAAACGCAATGACACTAGACGGCAGTATCTACTCTTGTCGAGAGATTTCCCACATTGTGTGAATTGGTGAAGAAACTTTTGTGGCTACCAGCGCAGCGCCACCGTGGAAAGATTATTTTCAGCTATAAATAATATGAAAACTAAATTACGCAACAGAATATCGACTTATTGCACACTAAATCCGAAATAACCTAGTGCTACTCATTTTAAGCCACAGAAAGGCAAATGAAGAAATTTAACAAAAATATGTATGATTTTAATAAGGAAAGAGTCTGAAAATACTGAAGATGAGGCAATACAGGATGAAAGTGGACAATAATTTTACTTTGAATTTGTTTTTTTTTTAATATGTTGTGATCAATATTATAATATAACAATGTATGTGAGTCCTGGTAACTAATAAAAGTAGGTGATTGTTTTAATTATATCAGAAAATTATGAAATCTGCCCTTTTATACTTTACCTACTGTTTTCTCCTGTTTTTTTATTGGTGAGCTGCTGTTTTTTGGTTTCTTGGGGTTGGCAACACTGCACCCCAAGTGGCTCAAGATTAAAAAAAACGTAGGTACATTACAAAATGATGTCTCCTACCTAGATAGGTATAGATATGCCTAGATAGTAATTGTAGTATATAGAATTTTAAAATATATAGACTAACAAAAATTACGTATTTTATTTATTTGTCAAGTTTACAATTAAAAATATAGATAGTGTACCTACTAGATGAATAAATAAACGATTTTGTTGTGTAGGTACCTACCTAAGCGCTTAGATGAAATAATAATGTCACGACTACTAATTTTATAGTTGTAGTGTTGTGACCAAATAAGTAATGATATCGATCCCATATATTTATTATGTTTTGAACAAAGACAAATACAACAAAAACATTCAAATAATAAACATAAAATAGAATCATAATAATATAGAAGTACAGGAACTTATAATAAATGTTGGGGAGAGCTCAATGAGTGACAGTGATGATTCATCAGATTTCGATTATAATAAATAAATAAAGAATCAACATAATATACTTACATCTTGAAATGAAATGTAATATAAGTTAATAAATTTGTACAAAAATATCCAGCAATAGTTTAGTTTCTTACACTTTGTAAAAAAATATCGTGTCTGTTATCGTGTTACGTTCATCGATAGCTCCATCCCTATCAGTTTCTCCGACTCTGCTATGACCTTGTACGTGCGTAAGCGGCATATTTTTATACAGAATTTAAAAAAGACGCTCGTTCAAGTTTCCACAGGAACTGTCATCTATAATAGTATAAGGGCCAGTGTTGCCAGATTGGGTATTTTTTTTCGCAATTAAGGGTAAAAATTTTGGCTCTGGAGAAATTTTGGAGAAATGAAATTCTTAGATAAAAATTTGGAGAAAAAAATACCCATGCAGTGGGGATGCGTAACGTATAAAAAAAAACGTCATTCTACTGCTTCAGTTTGGAAATTAGAACAGTATTTCAAAGAAAAAATAAGAAAAAGGCAAAAAGCTAAGCCGATATTATTAACTTTTTGCCTTTGGGTAAAACTCAAGCAAATTGTATCATTTTGGAGAAAAATAATATCAAATTTGGGTATAAATAGAAAATCACATCTGGCAACACTGAAGGGGCCACATTTATTCTGTGGCTGTATGATCACTTTATCGGTGAAATGCGATTGTTCGTAGGTTCGATGGACGAACGAAATTTATATGTATTTTTTAATTTTAAATTTTTATTATGAATTTTTATACTTATTTATAGAAAATTTTCCATATTTCTCTATATATTGTCATGTTATGCCTTTATGTATTATAAGTAAAAACTCCTGCTGCCATCTGTCGCCGTAAATACTGAAGGACAAAGAATCGGATGCTTTATTAGTTACGGGTTAATTTGGACAGAGGCGCTTTTATTCACGCACACAAGCCTAAAATTTAATATCGTTTTATGATGTTATTACTATAAGATTTTGCCTGATATTTCATCTGCGAGCTCTTTAATTTATAGAGAATTGATAACAATGCTTGTACAACTAAAAAACTGTATGTGTATCGAGTATTACCATGTTGAAATATGTATGGGAATGCGACTGATCGCTTCCACCTTAAAGAAGCGCAAGGAAATACACTGTATAATACACTGTATAATACACTGTATAATACACCGTATAATACACTGTATAATATCGCCAGATAAACAGTGAACACACCACCTATACCTTTACCCTAAAACGGCAGTACATAAATACTTGAATAGATATTTAAGTGCTCATCACACAAAGTTTGCTCCTACCGGGATTCGATCCCGGGATCCCGATACACAAACTGGGTCACTATCAACTGTGCCTATTATGTTGTCAAAGTTTAGAATTTAGTCCTGATTTAATTGGCGAGGAGTATATTGTTGTCACGCTGTCGTGCGCAGGCGCAGAGAACGCGGAGCCCATGCGTACGCAATGCGCGCTGGCGGCCAGCAAGCTGCTGAAGAAGCCCGACCAGAGCCGCGCCGTGGCGCTGTGCGCGCACCTCTTCTGGAAGCCCGCCAAGGACGGCGCGCAGGTACCCGCGCGCACCACACTAGGCTTTAGCGTCAGGGTTGGGCAAAGCTAGGAAACTCGGGCTAAACCATGATACTTACTTCGTCAAAAATCTGACAGTAACTTGTTCTATCCACTGCTCGAGGATAATTTTCTTCCAACTCCTCCTATTTTTATATTTCGATTAAATTCGTGGCGGTTCCAAGTAGGTTTGCCAGATCGGAACTTACCGAGTCCGGGAGAATTCCATGTCGGGCCATGGTTATAGCTAAAAAAAACAACATATCCAATTTATATTTAAATGAAAATAATAAATTAATTATATTATTAGTATAGATAAAAGAAGTTTGGTAGAAAACCACATAATTATAAAAGATATAAAATTGAGATCTTTGATTTTTAATAGGCAATCAACAAGTACAACGAAATAAAAAAAATGCGTTTCGCAATACTTGAACGCTCCCTTAACTAAGTTGAAATTTCACTCCCAGTGGCCGCTCAACGAGGCGTCCCGCGCGCTGGACTGCCTGAAGAAGGGCGCGCGCGTGGCGCAGCAGTGCATGGACGGCGGCGTGCAGGCGCAGCTGCTGGCCGAGCTGCTGGGCCGCTACGCGCTGCTGCGCGAGCGCGGCAACGACTCGCTCACCACCGCGCTCATCGACGCGGTCAGTGCACTCGCACACGTGGGGGGGGGTTATATATTCTAGCGGGATACTGACGTCAAAGTCAAATCGTTTATTTTGTATTACATTACATTTGTAATACAAAATAAACTGTAAAATGCTGTAAGAGTCTTACTTCTGTGGACATTTGTCTACCAGATCTTTTTGTCTCCCGCTTTGCAATGGAGGGAAGTGGATAATTTTCTTCCAACTCCTCCTATTTATCTTTCGATTAATTTCGTGCGGGTTCCAAGACAATTAACTTTATCCCGGGACTCGCCGAGGGTCAAACCTCGGTGTCTTCATTGGACACCACTGTAGATCCTGGCTTACAGGAGTAGCAGTGGTGGGAGTGTGTGGCGGGCCTAGTCCCATTAAAAAAATTACATTACATTTCTTTTTCTTAACTCTACAACCGTATGTACTGGCAATCTAATAATTCAGCACTTATACTAATAAAAAAATATATAATTGAATTGAGAACCTATCTTGTTTGTTGCAAAACGATGTCAGTCAACATAACAATTATAAAATGAGACAAAATATGTAGGTTTTAGTTCTAAATTCAGTGTCCAAAAAATTTACAAATTCGAGAAAGTGATATTTTTTAAAATCGACAAAGTCTGTCTGCTCAGCTAGTAATATAATAATAATAATACCGCCAGTCACCATGACAGTGCAAATGTATAATTATGATGCCATTACGATTCGATTATGAACTAATTCCGTTAGGTAACTTAGGACCTAGTATTCCCGAGAGAATGAAAATGATATATAATCTAAGAATATTCCAATGATTTTTTTTCAACTTACGACAGGTGATTCAAAAAATCCGCGAAGAGCTCGCGAACCTCGACCAGTCCGAGGAAGTGGAACAGATAACGAAACACTTCCACAACACACTGCAGCACCTCAAGAACCGCATGGAGTGTCCGGACCCCGAAGGACTAGGGTACGAGGGACTCACGCTGGCTTAACGGACCAACGGGTCCGGTGAATAATGCCTGGATTACACGTTGCTAGTGAAATGGCGAGACAGCGATCTCGTTACGTGTAAACAAGGCATAAGGGGTGCTATACATTATTTTTTTTCATTACAAAGCGCCGAACCGAATGTGCCGATCCGTATATGATCGAACATCACTCCTAACACAATAGATGAAGTCTGATGTGTGGTCAGGTGGTGATGATGATGAGATTATTAAGAGGTTACGCAAGCTTGCGTGATTATCGCTTGTTGTCGTACAGTCTAGCTAATGAGCCGAGCGAATTGGTATTTTTAGACGAAAATTTAAAAAAGATACATTACACTTACATTCATGTGACTGATTTTTTTCTTGTCGTTCAGAAATAAAAAGTCGCTTGACTAGAATGAACTTAAATTTTTCAAATATGGAAACGGTTTAAATAACGATCACGCTGTTTGATTGTGTCATTTTGGCAATAACAAAATATTTGAATACGGCATCTACGCCCTGTACGCCTACCACGGATGGAAGTGACAAAACATTCTGATACAGTATGTTTTAATCGCTATGATGAAATGAATTCATTACATCATCATCATCATCATCATCATCACTCTTATCAGGGGTACTTATAAGTCAATATCAATTAGTAAGAAATACTCGACACTGGCAAAATGGTACTATTTTCTAGCTGATTGCCATCTTAAAAAAAGTAAAAAAAAGCAGCTGGCTTCACTTACAAATTAATGGGTGTTTTGCCAGTCTCAAGTATTCAATAGTGATAACAAATTCAATAAATACACACATTAATATAATTAAAAAATTGATGATAACATCAAAGGTTTAAATGGCGTCCTACAGGAATTGATTTCCAGTAGAACCATTATTGGGCCTTTATATACTGTTGGTATTGGTGTTATGATTGTTACGCTCTCGCAGACTACTTGTGTGCGAAGCCGCGCGATCGGTTTGTACACGGCTATTAACAAAACTGTGGCGATGTATTGATAACAATCTGATCTGTATTCGGTGTAAGTGTAAATAATTAACGATCGTGTTAATTGTAATATGTTTAAGTTATGTACTAGATTGTTACAGTAAGTACTAGATTGTTACAGTAATTATGATTATAATACGTTATATTATAATTCTGTTTCATTTCAACAACAATGGCGCTAAGTTTAGATTACCATGCGACCAACATCCCACTTCTGCATTACGTATCTATACATATAAATAAAATTGGAGTGTCTGTTTGTAATATTAAAATAACCGCTTTTTACTAAGTGCATTTGGATGTATACACGTTACCTATACCGAAACAACATTTTTTACAATTTTTGTCTGTCTGTCTGTTCCGGCTAATCTCTGAAATGGCTGGACCGATTTTGACGGGACTTTCACTGGCAGATAGCTGATGTAACAAGGAGTAACTTAGGCTACTTTTATTTTAGAAAAAAAAAATAGGATCTCACGAAAAAATGAAAACCAATGTTGCAGCGCAGCGCCTGATTAAGTTTGAGAGCAACAACCTGCAATGCGTCCCGCGCGCTCAGAATGGGCGAGCAGGCTGTTGAAAACGGTTGTCTTTGATAAATACCACGCGGACGAAGTCACGGGCAACAGCTAGTCTATACATATAAATAAAATTGGAGTGTCTGTTTGTAATATTAAAATAACCGCTTTTTACTAAGTGCATTTGGATGTATATACGTTACCTATACCAAAACAGCATTTTTTACAATTTTTGTCTGTCTGTCTGTTTGTTTCGGCTAATCTCTGAAATGGCTGGACCGATTTTGACGGGACTTTCACTGGCAGATAGCTGATGTAATAAGGAGTAACTTAGGCTACTTTTATTTTAGAAAAAAAATAGGATCTCACGAAAAAATTAAAACCAATGTTGCAGCGCTGCGTCTGATTAAGTTTGATAGCAACAATCTGCAATGCGTCCCGCGGGCTCAGAACGTGCGAGCAGGCTGTTGCCAATGGTTGAGTCTTTGTTAAATACCACGCGGACGAAGTCGCGGGCAACAGCTAGTATTAAATAATATCCGAAATAGCTCCCAAAATCGGTCAGAGTAAACGAACACATTATGTACCTGCAAGGCCGTGACGTCAGTGCCATACAACAGCGCGCGTGCGAAAAAGACAGCACTGCAATTCAGTACTACATAACCTAAACATATTCCTAAGATTTTTGAGGTCTACACTGGTTCATAAGCATCAATAAAACAACGGTGTAAGCTTATAAATTACATTATATTCTTTATATCTACAATATTCTGTTTCCCTGAACGTTGTTTCTGTTGTTCATCATGATCTTCTCTTGCCGTTTCTTCTCATCTCTGAACGCTTCCTTGTTTGCCTTCTTCTCCACTCTCCTTTCCTTCCTGTACTCTTTGAGAAGGCGTTTTCGTTCCTTCTTTTCTTCTGCGCTTTCGTCTTTGGGTCTAGAATCAATGAAATATTTTTAAGGTTTTACTATTGTGATTGTTTAACAGTTCATGTTACTAGAGGTATTACACATTCTTATTGCTATTTTTATATTTCAACTTAATAATACATATAATAATAGTAAATAGATAAAAGCTGATTATGGCAGGTGTCCGCAACCCTTCCAATATTCCCATCATAAATTTTGACAATGCTGATATGTTGGCCAAAATTTGTGCCAGCATTCTGGGCACCAGATGTCTCCACCAGACATTATGAGAGCTCACTGTAAATCCGATGGGCACCCGGCCCCCACGTACCCAATGTCTACCCCGAACGCCTCAAATATGTACCCTGCACCGAGGGAACCCATATTTTGAATTGGGACTAGGCCCGCCACACACTCCCACCACTGCTACTCCTGTAAGTAGCAGTGGTGGGAGTGAGTGATATTTTGTATTGCCAAATATCATGCAAGTAACAAGAGATCAGTGCTTACCTTAAAGAGAGTACACTCAACGTGGAAAGTACTGTGTCCGCGTGAGTCCTGCCGTCTTCATCTTCGCCTGAAGACTCGCTGTCCTCGTTCAATGCATTGAACTTGGCCAATGACTTGACAGTCAACTTGTTGTCCACTCCCAGAGTGTCTTTGGGAAGGCCCGTTTTGGGGTTTATTTGAATTTTGCTCGGTTTCTGTGAAGAAAATAAAATCAATTGTAAATTTAAAAATATCAATAAAGAACATTACCTAAATAGGATAACAATTTATATGAGGTCTCAATATAAAAATAAAAACTTATTTCTCACTTTATTTTATATCTCTCCGTGCGCAAAAGGGATGCGAGTATCGATTACGAAATTTCTTTCAAGCTATAAAAAGTTGAGGTCGTATTCTTGAAGCATTAAATTTGAAAAATGGCAGAGCACGTAGCTTGGGCTAGTAGCAGTTTTTTTAATACATTTATTAGCCTGGAGTATGCTTAAAAACAATATTCTGGTACGATAGGTTCAGTCTATAAAAAAGCCAAGATTGATTTTGATGCAACTTGGAATAGGGTCTGTGTGTCCGAGAACATTTTCCTGTAGGACTATGGGTGTTACCTTGGGCTCATCAATGACTTTAGGATGGTTGTACAGGTTGGAGTAAGTGGAGAGGATGGTCTCGCAGTCCCACTTCTCCTTGGGCTGCACTTCCATCGTCACCAACTCCTCTTCAGACTCCTCCTGTATTTCTTGGAGCCGTTGTATTCTGAACAAACATTACAGAATATTTTTGGTCATGCCCACTTTTATCTAACAGCCCAAAACTTTTAGTAGACCCCAAGAACCTATATTTCATCACCCTTCTAACTGATCATATATAAATCTGGACTAGCTGTTACCCGCGACTTCATCCGCGTGGTATTTGACAAAGACAACCGTTAGCAATAGCCCGCCCCCGGTCTTTCTAAAATAAAAGAAGCCTAAGTTAGTCCTTGTTACATCAGCTATCTGCTAGTGAAAGTCCCGTCAAAATCGGTCCAGCCATTTCAGAGATTAGCCGGAACAAACAGACAGCCAAATATTGTAAAAAATGTTGTTTTGGTATATGTACCGTGTACACATCCAAATGCACATAGTAAAAAGCGGTTATTTTAATATTACAAACAGACACTCCAAATTTATTTATTTTTATAGATATATGCTTCAGTGGCCAGCTGGTGCTGTCACTGTGACTCCTCAAAATTGTCAACAGCATTCGGCAGCATGCAATCGAACTCGGGCATGAACAATTTCATCAGCCATCATGCTTCTTACTCATCATCCATTTGTATAGGTCGGTAGCCAGCTGGCTATACAAGCGTGATGGGTCACCCGTCTACCTGGCTATCTCCTTCTCCTTGTCGAGCTGGTACCGCCGCTGCGACTCCTCAAAGTCTTCGGCGGCCTGCAGCAGCATGCGGTGCGACTCCGGCATGAATCCCTCGATCTCGTCCAGATCTAACGCGCCCACCTCCGTGTCGTCGTATTCAGCGAACATCTAAATATTATTAAGACATATTAAGAGCCCGTCTGTGCGCATTTTGATCATGCTTTCCAATCTATATCGGCTATATAATATTTATGTATATTGTTTACCTTTTCGAATCGGTTGTCAAGCAGCGATAGTCCCTGGTTGCGCTTGATCACGCTCGAGGACATGGAGTACTGGGAGAAGCGGGACTTGGTGTCATCCTTGTCGCCCGCCTCCCATGCTGGCATCCTACCACGTTCGAAACCCCCCTGAAATGGGGAATTTGCATTAACTAAAATTTATCATTATCATTCAATTTATCATTATCATTAATATTAGTAATTATTTCCCAATAAACCTTTGGAATCATCAACTTAGTATCATTATCATCAGCAACAAAAGAGTGTCCCGTCCATTCTTTTTGGTCCTTCGAATAAGGGCCTCGCGTGTGACTCAGTGACTTATTAAACGTGGACAACGTGACTCTGTGTTACAAGTGAGGTGAACAGACACTGAGGTTATCGAAGATCTCGTTATCATTCAACTCATATCAGCAGGAGATTATCAGCAACCCACATCAGCGGGAGATCAGGAACAATCAGGGCCATAATCACCTTTATAAGTGGTGCATCAGAGCCAACCTACACATCAAGTAAGATCTTTCCATTTTTTTTTTGTGAATCAAAATGCCAACAGTAGAAGATGTCATTGCTACACAGCAGCAAATCGCCGCTGCCATTGAGCAGTTATATACTAATTTCAAAAAAGACGGAGAAGATAGGAAGTCCACCGACTACATCAAACGTCGCGTGGACACTCTCGACAATTACTGGCAGGAATTCCAGGCCAATCATACCAATCTTTGTGGTTCTGGCATCAAACTTTAAGACAACTACTTATAATTTTTATACCACGATTGTTTACATAACATTACTATACATTGTCGTGACCTAAATTTAAGCTATTGTTTATCATCAATGTTATCACCTCATCAAATCATTTGTTTCAATTATATCACCAATAGATCAATATCGTTCCACCTTCGTCTCATCTCCCGCCCGGGATCATGTACGGTGCAACCGCACATAATTGTAACGGGTCAGCAATTACCGAATTGCCCAATACATATTCATTTTCTTTCCAATGTAAAATCAGTTCACGTTAGGTCATCAACCGCGCCGCGTGTACTCACTACATCAGAATTTATCATTATCATTAATATTAGTAATTATTTCCCAATAAACCTTTGGAATCATCAACTTAGTATCATTATCATCAGCAACAAAAGAGTGTCCCGTACATTATTTTTGGTTAGTAGTAGTAATTAACAGATATTCATGATTAGCGATCAGGAAAAACTAAACGGAACGGCTACAGGCATGTGACGTCATCGCTATAAGTCAGCGCGAACCGCTATTCTCGCCCCCGTTTTACCTTGCTTAACCAAATAATAATAGGGATTTTATTTATGAATGCATTGAAATTAAGTATACTATAATGTTGCCAACTCATACAGTGTGTCACACAAGTATAAGGTATAATTTTTTTTGGTTTTATGGACCCTTTGGTTTTGCCAAAGGGTTTTGTTTATTGGTTAAAATTTTATACATTTTGGGTTATGTTGGCGCAGTTGATCATCATAATGTGTAGAGACAAAAATCATCACTTATTCTAATCTCTCTATATCCACTGATATTGAGAGATTAGTATAAGGTACTTACGAATAAACTATTATTGTATGTACCAAATCATAATTAAAATACATTAAAATAGTCAAGTTTATAACAAATAAAAAATAACGAAAATTGCATATGCAACAGTCAGCATATATAAACTGATATTTTTTCACACAGCCTCCCCGGTATTTAAAAATACATTTCAAGAATAGTCCACATGATTATTACCTGAGAATTACTGTCGTCGTCCGAATCCAGATCCGAGGCAAAAGCTTCGTCGGAATTATCATTAGCAGACATACTATCACCATAATCGTCTCCCTCATCATACTCTTGGTCACCACCTGGAAACAACATTAAAAATCATTATTTCAAGTGAGTACTAAATAAACGCCAAAGTCAAGTAACCCTAAATTGATAATAGTTTAAACCCGCAATTTAAAGATGGTCTATAACTTTATAAAACGCCATATAGTACTGCGCAATGTAACTCTTGTATGTAGTACTATTTGACGTTAGATTTATAGAGCGTCTATAAATTTGGGGGTTAATATTTTTTTTTAGATTAAATAGTATGTCGCTTTTTTAAATATTTTTTAATGCATTCGTCCAAATAAAGGACTTTGTTATTCCATTGTAAATTAACAAACGCTTTCTTTAAATTTAGGGGCTTTAAACAGATTTTTTTTATCAGTGACCACCCAATAAAATTATGAACATTAGTACTGTCCCATTAGTAATTGTAGTACCTTCTGCCATTGCAAGTTCAATGAAGTTATCTTCGAGTTGGTTGTCAGGGTGCTCATAATCGAAATCCTCATCGAGGGCGGCTACGATTTCTGGATCCAGATCGAGACACAACCCTGGAGAAAAACATATTTAATAATAATAACTAATGCAGCGTCACATTTCAGCTAAAGCAACAAATCTTTGACATAATTTGTTATTATTTCCCTTTAAAACTAGCATATTGAAATTGGTGCATCCGTTTTGGATTTGCCCAAAATGGAGAGATAGCTAGCCTTGGATAAATTAGCTGGGAGATATTAAGCACTTATTACTGAACCAAATTTTGCGTCTGCAGATTCTCGAGGGAAGTGAGAAGTAAACATACAAAGCAACCATTTGTCTCTATAACCGCAAACTAAGGCAACACTGATACACAATTGTAAAACACATGTATTTATGCAACATAAGTCCATTAAATTTATAGAGATTACCACAAATTGTTTTACAACCGAATTAGATCTTCAACCATTCATCTGCATACATTTGCAACCTAAATCCTCTAAGTTCCTAGCATATGCACTCAGTATAGTTCAAGTAGGAATATGCTTGTTGTGTCAGGACTTAAACACTAATATCATACCTTGCGGTGCAGCCTTGTTAAGTAGCCCGACATCCTCTTCCACTTCTGATGCAAATACTGAGCTGGGCAGTGTGAGGGTCTCAGACACGGGTATAGCTTCTCCGTCAGCTGTGGTTGCTTTCTCTTTCTTCTTGTGAGAGATTTTCTATGGATAATAGAATAATTGAAATCATTGGGATTGATACGTGTGACATTCAAATAGGTGATATGACTTGATTATTACTTATATCAAAGTCAAAGTCAAATCTTTTATTTCGTATAGGCCTACGGGGGACAAATTGTCATTACATTTTCTTTTCTTAACTCTACAACCGGATTGGAATGCGACCTCAACTGAGAAGATCCGGCAAGAGAGAGATTTATTCATCATCATCATCATCATCATCTCATTCGTAGCCCAGCGGTCCTGAGGATGCCTCGTTTAGAGGCGAAACACGTGTCGAAAACTTTTATAGATTCGCTTAGTGTCGCGGAGAATTGCATTTTATTTGAGGTCCCGTCACTCGTGATAGATAGTTTCTCGATTAACATCTTAGAGGAGTTCGGGTGTTGTTGGCTTCTTTTATTATCGATCAAACTTGTTTGGTTTATAATCGAAGAAGTTGACAAGCCGAGGGTCAGTGGTGGGTCCTCTTTCCCCATTGGTTAACAATGGATTTCCGCCAAGTATCGCCTAGTTCTATCAATTAGATTTATCTATGTTAAATATCGATGAATCCTGTACAAACATTCATGTTCTTCGCACAAAGTTTACCCCTACTGCTGGTGTTAAAGCCCAGGACTCTCAGTACCGAAGGTAGGGTCCCTACTAACTGTGCAAATTGACTCATCCATGCAAACTTACCGGCTGTACCACCAATGTGACCTCTCTGGTGTCCTTAAGATGCTGCAGATAATTGTAGTCATCATCAAAGTGTATTCCGTACTTCTTCTGTTCTTCCAATCTTTGCTCTGGTGTCAAGTCCTGCAATAACTTATGCATAAAGTTTGAAGAAATGAATTCCTATATTTTTCAAAGATTACAAGTGTGTAAAAGCATAATATGTATCATTTTTGTTAGCTTAACTGAGTGAGTGAGGATGAAATCTGAAATTTCTCAATCATGAGGGTGGCTCCTGATTAGAGTTGGTCTGATAAGTTCTTGTCTAATTCAATTTATCCTCAAATTAAATTTTGGTTTGATTCCCCATGCAACAGAGGAGAGAGCAGTAAGATGCATGGTAACCATGTCTTTTTTCCTATAGCCTTTACTATTGGCTAATTCATTCAACCGTGTAGAAGCCCTTAATATATTTTATACGCGTGGTACACGTTAAAACTATAATTCCAACCTATATATGTACATTTGATGGCCCAAAATATGTAATTAGTGATAAAAACTTACCGGGTTTTTCTCTTTACTTGGTGGCACGTTAGCGTTCACAGGCACGAGTACCCGCTGTGGGGCGGTCTCGTCCGCCGCCAGAGGATCCCTCTGCGATCGGTGTACCAAGTTGAACGTCACTGCTTTCTTACGATCTATAAATTTCTTCTTTGTCTTCGGCTGAAATTAGGTTAGGATAAGTTTACTCACATTTCCTTCAAATATATAAAAGAAAGTTATGATTGATGGTAACAGTAAAGTGAACTTTTACCATTTTCGACGGGTTCTGTTTAAATTGTAGATCTAGGAAGTAAAGAAGTAAATAAATACGCGCAAAACATGTGTTGTTTTGGAAATGGTTTACGTCAAAAGAGGGTCGTTCTGAATCTATACGACTTATGAGACGTAAGAAACATTTAATACAAATTATTTCTTCGGACGATAATAAAACTAAAATTAATATTTGTATAGAAATGGTATTAGATTTTCTGTATTAATAAGGTGTTAAATATTTAAGGAGGTAAGGAGTGGGGTAAGATGACAGGCCCAAATATATATCTATGATTTTTTCTGTGCCAGTATTTGAGCACACGTGCGTAGGGATGTAGCTTTACAAAAGAAATAACGCTCGAAACAGCGTTATTCCAAACGTTATTATAACTCAGGGGCATCAGTCGTAAGAGTACTCAGACGGTTCGCTGATTATTATGCCATCGGCCACCTGCGGATGGCTATCCAAATCAAGTCCAAATAACCGTAAACGCTTGTCAGATGCGACTCTCAGCCACACACGCAGCTTACGGACTCGTCCTATAATACGTTTCAATCTAAATTCTCAAGAAGTACTTGCGATACTTGGCGGAAGTCTAAATAACAAAAACAATGATAGAATAGCGATTAAAAAATAATAATAGAAGAATTCAATTCTGCCAACATAAAGAAAATACAGTAGCGATAACAGCTGTAAAAATAAACTATAACCTCAAAATATGTATTCCACTAAGAATTCCCAGTTATTGTGTGTGAATTACAGAAAAATAGTAACAAAATGGACTTGTATCAATTGTGCGCAGACAAAAAGTTCCATTGCACCAAAGACCAAGACATATTCTCATACAATTCTTTCACCAAAGACGAATTTTCCGGCTCGCTCAAATAACGCAGTTAAACAACAAATTCAGAAGGTAAAATTAATTAAATACGCAGTATACCGCAACTAATTATAAAATGCATCGCATTTGCACAACTGTGTTTACTACAAAAACATTTGATCAATTATTATTTTAGTGTAAAATCATATATATTCGTTGTATGTTTTGGTACAGACGGCTCAGTTTGCGGAACTATATAACTGGCAAAGGGAACATTTGAAAGGTCCAGAGTTTGTGCTGCACGACGGCCCACCGTATGCGAATGGAGATTTGCATATGGGCCATGCTGTTAACAAGGTAATAATTATTTAAATAAATTAGTAAATAATATATTTTCTATGCCATTGGGCATATAAGGTTATATATAAGGTTTTCAGATTGCTGAAAACCTTATCTAACTATTAAAACTTCTACTCTACGCAATTATTATGCTATCCTTAACTTTAGATGAAGAAATAATACAGATGGAGCATCACAAATAATATATTAAAGATAGCCCATATTATTTCTCCATCTGAGTCCTTAACCGTAATAATAATATAATACTGTTTTTTTTATATCATTAAATGTTAACAACAAGAAAAAAATAATTAAACATAGATAAAAAAGCTGAAGCAAGTCAGACACAGCACAAATAAACCCACAAAGCTTGGCAAATCGCAGTGATACCTGCACCACAAGTCTGCTGTCTGACAGTATCTGTACTTGAGGAAATTGACAGTTATGAAACATAGAAAAACTTTTTTTTTCAGATCATAAAAGATATAAACAACCGAAGCCAGGTATTGCAAGGCAATAAGGTGCATTTCATACCTGGCTGGGACTGTCACGGATTACCTATTGAGCTCAAAGCCTTGCAGAAAGCCAAGAAGACATCCAAGGCACAAATATCTGATCCCGTAGATATTAGAGAAATTGCCAGGTACATTATTGCAACTTTAAAATAATAAAAATATAATATAATCATTTAATTATCAAAATAGTATAACAGCTATGGATGTGTGCATTCACTTGACAATTATTCGAAATATATATCATATTATGGTCATACATACTACAATTTTAGTTTATTGTAAAAAGATTATTACAAAAAATCTTATTGTACAGTAAACTCACATATAATAATGGTAACCGTCACATATAATAATGGTAACCGTTCCTCAGATCATTTGCACTAGAGACTGTTGAAAAGCAGAAGGAAGCATTCAGAAGCTGGGGAGTGATGGCCGACTGGGACAACCAATGTTACCTTACCTTGAACAAGAACTACATAAAGAACCAGCTGCGACAGTTCTACAAGATGTATAAGAAGGGATTGATATTTCGCGCGCTAAAGCCTGTCTATTGGTCGCCCTCTTCAAAGTGAGTGATTATGTAAATTGCAATTTTATTTTATTGAACTAAAATACATTTTCATTTGGTGAAAATGTATTGCGACTCGCTCAAGTGTGCAGACTAATAGTCAATTCACACAGCAAGAATAGATCAGAGAGCTGTTATAAATTTATGATATAATTCATAATTCGTTGACATCCTTGACCTTTGTCATAGATATATGATAAATTAAACATTTTAACGCGCGCCTTTACCACAGGAGTTCGCTCGGCGCCGAAATAACCAATGAAAGTGCTTCGCGCTTAGTTGCTGAGCGATAATGCGCCCCGAATGGCTCGTTGATAGATAAAATCTGTAAAATAAGTTTTATTTCCTCCCCGCAAACGAACCCCTCGAAAGATGTGTGAAGTCCGCCAACCCGCACTGGGCCAGCGTGGTGGACTATGGCGCAATCCCCCTCGCATTGAGGGGAGGCCCGTGCCCAGCAGTGGGACATTAAAAAGGGCTGGTCTTATTAGTTGGGGGTTAGAACCGAACGTGCTGAAAGGCTAATAGTGTCACGATTTTTTTTTGTTTCAAGGACAGCCCTAGCAGAAGCGGAATTAGAGTATGACCCGCAGTATAAAAGCACAGAGGTGTACGTCACATTCCCCGTCGAAAACCTGCCACAGATTGTGCAAAATGATGTTGCCGGGTAAATATCTATTTTATTTAACACATTTTGTGTTACTGCACCGCTAAAGTATGTAAGTAAAGTATATCCACTACTAAAGAGTCGTGTGGCCGTCGCTTCGGAACGTCCCACTAGTAATTAGAACGCTATATAAAGGGGAATGCTTAAAATCGGTCGGATTTGTATCTAAAGAATAGACTGCACACATCTTTAAAACTGGCGTACCACAGGGCTCAATACTGGGTCCTATTTGATTTATATATTGTTATATCCCTATTATATATTTATTTATATATTATACATTGAGACCACGGAAACTTGAGTTTTAAAGATCGGAGCCAGTGGCCTACAGTTGCGAATTATTTCACACAAACGCTTTCAATCCTTGCATTAGAGATTATATTCCTGCATTGTGTTAAGGCCCATTTAATTGTAAATTTTTGACAGACTTTAGAGTGGCGTATTAGTTTCGAATCCAAAAAGTCAAAGCATGTCTATTTTAACCGACTTCAAAAACGAGGAGGTTCTCAATTCGGTTTCTTTTTTTATAGTAAAACAATCTCGGCTATAATCTGGACCACGACACCGTGGACGCTGGTGGCGAACCGCGCGATCTGCTACAACCCGCAGCTGAAATACAGCATAGTAACCCTTGGTACCAGGCCGGGCTTGTATCTCATGGGCAGTGGGCTCATCCAGGACTTGGAGAAGACATTAGGAGTTGAGATCACTAAGGTGGTGGAATTTGATGGTGAGTTTGTTGAGTCTATAAAACTCGTACCTGGTTTTCGCTGATTATTGATAGTACCTTCGATTGTAAAGAACAAGGCGCATGAAACTATAGACCCCTGTACCAAGTTGCATTAAAAAAAAACAAGTATTCTTTTTATAGACTATATACATCCTATTAACTCTTGCGAGTGCATTTTTAAACAAATCGCGTTACGAAGTTATGCGAATAGATAATGGTCTATCTACTTGCTACTTTTTCCGAAATATTGCCGAGCTGCGAATGCCGCTATTTGGCCGCGAACGAAAGTTGCAAATTACAATCAATTGTAATGCTTTACGAATACGACTTAAAGCGTTACAAAGAAGCTACGCTGATTGATCGACTTCAATATAATGTAATACAAATTCCTTCAGCAAATAGAATTGACGAAATAACTAAGTGTATTGAAGCATGCGACTATTTGTATCATGTTTAGGCCATGTCCTTTAAAGGCTCAATTCTTCTAGGCCGTCATTTACAAGGCGCAAAGTACACCAACAAGCTATTAAACCAGTCGTTGCCATTCCTGGAGGGTGACCACGTGACTGAAGGCAAGGGCACCGGACTCGTGCACACTGCGCCCGCGCACGGACCCGACGACTTCCTGATTGGACTGAAGAATAATATTACTGTGGTGAGTACTGATTATAACCTCTACGATTGGCGCAATTTGGCTTCAGGTGAGTTATTTTAAATAATCCAGAATCGATATAGGGAACGAATAACGAAAAAGATCTTTTTAAAAAAAGAGCAACCATGGTGTTTCTTGCCCGTTCTTCTCCATAGGAACGGCATTCCGAACGGGTGGTAAAGTAGTAGCATAGTAATTTGTAACATTTGACGATTCACAAGTACTGTACTTAATGGTCTACGTGAATAAAAAATATTATGATTCTGATTCTGAATTTGAAACTTTTCGAAGCTGGTGTCGCTCCCGACGAACTTTCTGATGGAAACTTTTTGTGAAAAGGAATTGGTATTTCCATCGAGAAACATCGAGAATAATAAAATTCGTAAATTTTAATAGCGATCGCGGTAATCCAGTTTGGTAGTTTACGATTCCATTTCCGATAACGAATTCGAATGTTTTAAAATAACCCTTCTTAGTGGGAGAGCCGATTTGTAGATTCCCAACATGCCGATTGGTTGACATACCGATTGGAAGGAAATCCTCCAATCAGCCCTACAAATTGGGTGCTAAGTTGTGCCGTTCGTACAGGGCCCTAACTCTGCTAACACAATCGATTCATAATCGAACAGCAACCGCATAGTAACTGTCACTTTTGACAGATATTGTAGGGGATATCTGTCAAAAGTGGCAGTTACTATGCGGTTGGTGTTCGATTATGAATCGATTGTGTTAGCAGACTTGGGGCCCAGGCCCAGGCCTCACGGTGAAAACGCTAGTTGAGGGCGCGGAATTCAACATTTCGACCGCTATTCATTGTTTACGAATAATTAGTACTGATCGACTAGAACAGTTGGTAGTGATCCTGCTTTCTGTACCGAGGGTTCCCGCGTTCGAATCCCGTTGAAGGCAAATTTTGTGTGATGATCACGAATGTTCGAACCTGAGTCTTGGACGTTTAATATCTATATAAGTACGTATTATATTCTAGTATCGCCCCCGTTCCATTGAACGGTACCCATATTACAAGCGTTGCTCACTTTGGGACCGTACAGTTTTTGTGTATCTTAATGTATTTCATCCACCATCTGCACAGGAATGCAACGTAGACGAATCAGGTCGGTACACAAACTTGGACCCACAACTCAACGGCCTCCCAGTCCTCAAGGAAGGTCAGGAGTTAGTGATCTCTCTGCTCGGTGATGACGTCATCCACCGAGGCGTATACGTGCACTCGTACCCGCTCGACTGGCGTACGAAGAAGCCGGTTATCATAAGAGCGAGCCAGCAATGGTTCATTGACACGGGCGCGCTGAAAGAGAAGGCACTAGTGAGTATATATATAACCCGCGATTAAAAATTGTGTCCTTTTTACCGGGATAAACAGCCAGGGATAAATAGTCTGGAATAGCCTATGTGCTATTCCAGACTATAATCTATGTCTGTGCCAAATTTCATCCAGATCCGTTCAGCCGTTCTGGCGTAATCGAGTAACAAACATCCATCCATACAAACTTTCACATTTATAATATTAGTGAGATTAGTGAGATAAATAATAACTAACGGCCTGATTAGCGTAGACGGTAGTGACCCTACTTTCTGCGACGAGGGTCCCGGTTTCGAATCCTGGTAGGGGCATACTTTGTGTGATCAGCACGAAAGTTTGTACGTGTGAATTTGTTGGGTCCACATTTTAAAAAAAACAAGATATCGAAAGTTGTACAGTACATAGCAATTACAAATGCGGTAAATAAGCGCTGAATCGCAAGTACAATTATAGAGGAAAAGTTGAGTGGAAATATGCTTTGGATACATAAATTAGCTGCCATTTGAAAACTAAATCTTATACATATAATAATTGTTTAAACATTACCATAGCCTTGAGTCGTTCGCGATTGACCGAATCAAATGATCCGGTTCGCGAGAACCACGCGAATGATCGGGTCGCCGCGGCGAATACGATTCGTTCATTCGAATTTTGAACTGAGCCGCGGCTGCAATCAGTCCCGCTGTCACGGATCCTACAGATCGCGATCTTATCGTGCGACTGAGATAGCATGGGTCAGATTAATTTGAACGAGCGAGAGCGAGCCACAGCCGATCGCGGTGTGACCGCCCCAAAGAAAAATGCATTATTGGCTGTAAATTACAACGAAATAATATACCTTATATTAACCGACCTAAGGTTTATTTTTGGAATTGGCGAATGTAGTATCCTAGAATCATGAATTTTATTTTCTTGGAAATAAAGCTTAAAATAAAAATATAGTTAAAACGATCTGCAATTTCATTGTTTTCAAATC
The DNA here is from genome assembly GCA_905404115.1 of Pheosia gnoma. NCBI lineage: Eukaryota > Metazoa > Arthropoda > Insecta > Lepidoptera > Notodontidae > Pheosia > Pheosia gnoma. The sequence goes on along the minus strand of FR989919.1, from coordinate 5,147,025 downwards.
AATTGCACTACTCGTCAATTTAGTAACCCGGCGACCTGCAGTCATTGATGTCGTGTCGTGTTTTTGAAACCGGTAAAAAGTTATATATTTACCTATAATACCTAAAATATATACTATACTAAACTTATACTAACATATTATTTATGGAGAAAGGATCTAACGAATGTTATTTTGGTGAAGGTAAATTTAGTGCCAGCATGCACTAAGTTTATCTTCTACTACTAAGTTTATTTTCTATAATTGAAACTGACAAATATTTACACGAACCACTACTAAAAAGAACAGAAAACCCAATTACGTGGTGGCAAGAAAGAAAACTGATATATCCTCGCCTCTTCAAGTTAATGGAACGACGGCTCTGTAATATGGCTACATATTACAGAGAGTTGTAATTTGTGTGACCGCCCCTAAGAAAAATGCATTACTGCAAATTACTACGAATTCGTATGTCTACCTTAAATTAACGTCATTAAGGTTTATTTTTGGAATTGGCAAATTACGGAGTATCGTAATATCATGAATTTTATAACCTTAAAAATATAGTGACCCGGCGACCTGCGGTTATTGATCTGTCGGATCGGATCTGACACTATAATCTGGTTTCCGAAACGAAATCAATCAATCGATTACATTCCTATCCGGAACTGAACCAATCGATCAATTGATCGGGTCGTACGAACCGGTTCGTTTTGACAACGGATCAGTATTGATCCAGATCGCTTAAATTGAACGATCGACACATGCATACATTACCAAACCAATGACCCAGAATACCTAGCTGTCAGTCGCTTCAGTGAGACGAACAATATTGGTTTTTATATATTTATTAGCTTATCACGTTACATTAACGTGATTGTAGCTACTCAAAAATATTATGTGAAGTCTGCCAACCCCTTATTAGGGCGCAGCGTAGGTAGATCACAAATAATCGTCAACTGCTTTTGTCCATTCCGTAAGCAACAAACGATACCGCGTACAATTTTTGACTAGCGACATCTAGTTGTGTTTGTGGTAAACTTATTGTTCGCTGAACATGATAAATTCATATGTACATGTTGGCAGTTTAAATCATTATGCTGTGGTCAATATACCATTACCTTAGAATATACTTATCTGTAATTCTGTTAAATATATTTGAGTTTAAAATATATTGTAATCTCCTCAGAAAGTGTACAAATAAAAATGCTATGGATATTATAATAAAAATATAAATTTAGTTAGAGACCACAATCGCTGGTCAATATGTTTAAAGAGAAGTGAAAGCAACATAGTGCTGCCACTTTTTTTTAACTAAATATTTATATCTCTATGGTTTTTATGATTAAATTATTCAATATTATAATAGTTATTTAAGTATATAAATATTATTAATTATTCTAATTGGAGTAATTTATTTATATTTAGTATTACTATTTATTTATTAAAGTAGGTATAATATTAAAAATATTTCTTATGTTCTATGTATTGAACAGAAAGCATTACAAAATGTGGAGATACTACCGCCATCTAGTAGCGAGCAGTCGCGGCAAGGTTTCGCGGCGCAGCTGGAGCGGCGGCCGTACTGGTGCATATCCCGGCAGAGGGCGTGGGGGGTGCCCATCCCCGCGGTCTACAGGGGCGATGACGTCATTGTGCACCCGTAAATATATTATCAGCCACATTTATCATGATTAAAATACTGGGGTCGACCCCAGTCAGTGGCGTAGCATAGGGGGGAGGCGGAGGGAGCGGTCTGCACCGGGCGGCACTTTGCCGGGGGCGGCATTTCACAGGTGGCGGTTAGAGAAAAAAAAATCTTTCATTGTTTTGCTCGTCATTTTTTTTGTCGTTAACATGCGCCAAATTTTTTATAATGAATAGCAAAAATAAGAGGGCGGCAAATTTGAAATCCGCACCGGGTGCTAATGACCTATGCTACGCCACTGCCCCCAGTCCATTGTACGGTACCATAATGCTAAAGTTGCTTAGCTTGGGACCGTACAGTTGGTGTGTTCGTCTGGCGATATTATTGTTATATGGTTTTCAGGGGTATCATAGATAAATTATGCGATCTGATCGAAACTCAAGGCGCCGATGTGTGGTGGACTTGTGACCTCAAGGACCTACTGCCGCATGACGTCATCAAGGAATACCAACTGGACGACAAAGATGTTACCAAAGGAAAGGTATAATCTATACAAATAAATAAAATTGGAGTGTCTGTTTGCAATATTAAAATAATCGCTTTGTACTAAGCGCATTTGGATGTATACACGGTACATATACCAAAACAACATTTTTTACAATTTTAATCTGTCTGTTTGTTTTGGCTAATCTCCGAAATGGCTGGACCGATTTGACGGGACTTTCACTGGCAGATAGCTGATGTAACAGGGAGTAACTTAGGCTACTTTAATTTTAGAAAAACTTTTATTATTAAATTCCACGCGGACAAGTCGCTGGTAACAGCTAGTATACAATAAACGCGATAAAATCCGTAAGATTAGTTTAATTTCAATGTGTAGTATTCGCGTAAATATAAGAAATCAATATTTGATTTTACAGTTTCATACATTTGCCTATATCATGGATTATATTAACATTTCAATATATTATATAGATACATGAATATATGAGATGTGAACTCAAGATATCTTCCAGGATATAATGGACATCTGGTTGGATTCCGGGCTATCCTGGAGCACATTGGAAGGTAGGACCGCCAGGCTGTACTCTGAGGGGGTGGATCAGCTCACCGGCTGGTTCCAGGCTTCGCTCCTCACATCATTGGCCCTCACAGATGAGGCACCTTATAAGTGAGTAAAAGCAAACCTAGCCCACTACACGGGGGGGGGGGGGGGGGGGGGGCGTATTTTAAATAATTCGAAATCCGTATCAGAAACGGAATCGGAATTTTTCCGAGACGGATTTCCGCAATCGCTGTGAGAAATCTTCATAAATTCACACCATATTTCCGAAATCGAAAGTTCAATGTTCAATGGGTCGCCGCGCGTGAGAGGAGATAAGAGTTATGTTATATGTGGCCAATAAAATAAAATGTGTAATGTTTTAATTATTTTCAGATCAATATTCGTGCACGGATTTGTAGTTGACGATAAGAAACGTAAAATGTCGAAGTCGATCGGCAATGTCATCGACCCCCTCACTATCATACAAGGGGGGAGGGACGGCAGCCAGCCGGCGTACGGCGTTGACACCCTGAGGTAACCTTCATCATCATGCTTAAGTCCTGAACGGGGTGGGCAGAGGTGTATTGTAGCTCAGTTGTTGGCAACCCAACAAAACCTTTTTAATTATTATAATAAATTTAAAGTATGGCAACATTATTATATATGTAGCTGCATCACGTAGCACACGTCGACACGCGCTGCAGTATCACGACGAACGTCTGTATCCCACGGCGGCCGGCGGCGAAATGGAGGAGCCGCGGGCGCCCCGCATCTATTTATACAGATGCGCCTGCGGAGCGCGATTGCGCAAGTGCGATGGCAGCGCCGTCTAGTGTATTATATTTTCGTGTTGTATATTTCTACTCTCTATACACAGTACTATGTCTGACCCAATCAATGTAAATATAGGACGATTTCCTTATTAAAAAATATTGCTTTTCTACATTACAAATCGTGTTTATCTATAACTAATTAGCGATAGCCATATCTGCTAAAGTGGTGACACCAACGTTTCAAGAACATCAGCCTTACCTACCTACCTATCAAGAATGGCCACTGAAGAAGCCCAGAACAACTCCGTCACAGCAAAATTGGACAGTCAGGATGTCTCCGACGCCCAGGTGTCTGTCATCGGCGCGGCCCCACGCATCCCACCAATTTGGCGCGATAGACTACGAGTGTGGTTTATTCAGTTCGAGGCCATCGTTGCATCTAAAAGGAAAAGTGATCAAGCAATGTACGACTAACTCCTCGGCCAGTTAGAGCGTCAGGACGTTGACGAAATCATCGACATCCTCCTGCGACCGCCCGAAACCAAGAAATATGAAACATTGAAAGAACGCTTGTTACAAGTTTACGAAGATTCAGCGGAGCGCCAAACGCAGCGACTTCTATCCGAAATGGAACTTGGCGACATGAAGCCTTCACAACTACTGCGCAGAATGCAGAGCCTCGCCGGAACTAACATCGCCGAAGCAACCCTCCGTGTTATGTGGACAAATCACCTGCCGCAATCTGTACGCGCAGTGATAGCAGTCAGTGAAAACATCGTAAAGAAGTCCGACCTCCGAGACCTTGCGCTTTTGGCAGACAAGATGCTTGAAACAACACTGCCAGAAATTTCCGCCGTGAGCAGCAAACAAAGCCATCCACCCATCACACCGCAAGCCTCGACATCCACCTTATCAGCAGAAAACGTGTCCATAAATGAAAAAATTGACATGCTAATGCACGAAATATCAGAGTTGAAGATGCAAGCACAGGATCAACGCGGCGGATGGGGACGCCGCAGAGACGAACGTGAGCCCTACTACTCACGCTCACGATCACGTTCACGTTCTCGCCCGTTCCGCACTCGCCTGAATCAGCCGTCGCCGCGCAACGAGTCTCCTGATGATGGGATATGTTATTATCACCGCCGTTTTGGCAGAAGAGCACAGAAATGCACGAGGCCCTGCAAATTCGACGGAGACACAGCGCAGGAAAACTAGAACCAGCGTCGGTAACTGCGGTATCCGGCGCTTGGAACACATCACACCGCCTATTCGTGAAAGATATGAACTCAAAATTATCCTTTCTGATTGACACCGGTGCCAACATTTCCGTCATACCTAAAACAAGAGGAATGCCGACCACACCTACTCAGTTCTGTCTCTACGCGGCGAACAATTCCGTCATACCTACCTACGGGGAGAAAACTATGGAATTGGACTTGAATCTACGAAGGCCTTACCGCTGGAAATTTATCATCGCAGCAGTCAGCAAGCCGATCATAGGCGCTGATTTTCTGCGCCACCACCAGCTGCTCGTGGACATTGCTGGACGAACTATTGTCGACAAGGTCACAACCCTCTCAATCAAGGCACCAGTCTGCAAGTCATCAGTACCTACAGTTCGTACGTTAGACAACGAGTTGAAGTATTATGACATTCTCGAGAAATTTCCTGACGTCACGCTACCAACAACAGTGAAATCCATCAGCAAACACAACGTGGAGCACTATATAGAAACCACCGGACCACCTATCTACGCAAAAGCCCGACCCATACCTCCACACCGTTATGAAGCTGTGAAGAAAGAATTCGAAAACATGAGACAGCAAGGCCTGTGCCGGCCCAGCAAGAGTCCGTGGGCCAGCCCATTGCATGTCGTACCTAAGAAGAACGGCGACATAAGAGTGTGTGGTGACTACCGAAGGCTCAACGCAGTGACCAAACCAGACAGGTACCCTATCCCTCGCATCAAAGATTTCACCTACCAGCTCGCCGGAAAACATATTTTCTCCACCATCGATCTGAATAGGGCATACTCCCAAGTGCCTATCAGAGAAGAAGACATTGAGAAAACAGCAATCATCACACCATTTGGACTATTTGAATTTCCATGGATATGCCCAGGCTTGAAAAACGCTGGTCAGACGTTCCAAAGATTCATCCACGACGTACTCAGAGGTTTGACCTTCGTTTTCCCATTCATCGATGACCTACTCGTGGCTTCATCATCAGAAGACGAGCACCGGGAACACCTGCACATTATATTCCAACGCCTCGACAGCGCTGGTATTACAATCAACATATCAAAATGCAAGTTTGGACTGAACTCTGTGACATTTCTCGGCTACAGTGTATCTCGTCAAGGCATACGAGCACCCGAAGACAAAGTTCAAGTCATCAGTGAGTACCCAAGACCGAAAACCGTCCAAGATCTACGAAGTTTTCTCGGCATGATAAATTATTACCGAGAACATATTCCCAACGCAGCATCTATACAAGCACCGCTTCACACATACCTTCATAACTCCAAGAAAAATGATAAAACTGTGATAAAGTGGACCGACGAGTCAATACAAGCATTCGAAAAATGCAAGAAAAGCCTACAGAGCGCCGCGCTACTCGCACACCCGCACCACGCTGTCCCGCTCGCACTTATGTGTGACGCGTCAAACACCTGTGCCGGTGCGGTACTACAGCAACATGTGAACCAAGCATGGCAACCACTGGGATATTATTCGAAGAAATTCACCGCTACGCAATTAAAGTACAGTACCTACGACCGAGAACTACTTGCAATTTACATGGCAATGAAGCATTTTCTGAAGACATTTGAGGGTCGTAATCTTATCGTTTATACCGATCATAAACCGATTACCTACGCCCTACAGAAGATATCATCCGACAGTGAGACCCCACGCCGTGCAAGACAACTACTTTTCATTAGTGAATTCACAACCGACATTCGCCACATCAGCGGGAAGGACAACATAGTCGCCGATACTCTATCTCGTATCGAAGAAATCAACTGTCCGTCAACAATAAACTACGAAAAATTATCTGCCGCCCAAGAACAAGATAATGAATTACCACAACTCCTGCAACAGAAAAACCTACAATTCAAAAAAATCGCAATGCCAAACGTCAACCATGCTATCTACTGTGAAACGTCAACATCAAAAATTCGCCCGTACCTACCTCGTGATTTTCGACAAGATGCATTCAACTCCGTGCACCAAGTAAGCCACCCGGGTACGCGAGCAACGCGCAAACTGATGCAAGAGCGATTTTTTTGGCCATCAATGAACGCCGATGTCGGTACATGGGCTAAGTCATGTATACCGTGTCAGCGTTCCAAAGTTCACCGACACGTGCATAGCAACATAGCAACGTTTCCAGACTGCGATCGGTTTCAACATCTACACATTGATATTGTCGGCCCGCTACCTACAAGCCCAACTGGACATCGATACCTACTTACGATGATCGACCGAACGACGCGATGGCCCGAAGCAATACCTATACAGGATATGACGTCGCAAGTCGTTGCGAAGTCCGTCTACGAAGCGTGGATAGTTCGCTTCGGTTGCCCTGTAACTATTACCACTGATCAAGGACGACAGTTCGAGAGTCAGCTGTTCCGCGCCCTAACATGCCTACTAGGCGTCGAGAAGACTTAGCGATAGCCATATCTGCTAAATATATAAAATGGACGCGATATAGACTGTTTGTGCTCTTATAATTAATTATTATTGTATTGTCAATGATTCAGTTATTACATACACATTAAACTATTTACCATAAAAATACGGCTTCTCTATTAAAAACTACAGCCCTGAACTGCAGTCCACAGTGAAACATCAGTTGGTAGTGACCCTGTCTTCTGCGCCGGGAGCCCCGTTTTCGAATCATGGTAGTGACAAACTTTCTGTGATGAGCACGAATGTTTGTACCCGAGTCATGGATGTTTAATATCCATATAAGTATTATATACTGAGTTCGCTCTCAGACCATTGTACGGTACCCATAATGCAGTTGCAGTTAGTTTCATTTCAACGTGTTGTATTCGCCTAAATATAAGAAATAATTTTGTTTTTCTTTCACAGATGGTGGGTAGCCAGTCATTCGACACAACATTCTCAAATAGTTATTAGTAAAAAACTACTAGACGATTGTCAAAGCGAATTGATCCGTATTCGCAACATTATGAAGTACCTGTTGGGTGTCGTTAGTGATGTCCCGAAAACCGATTTTAACCGAAAACCGGTGTTAAACTATTTTGACAGTTATATGGTGAAAGAAACGGCGGATTTTGTGAAACTAATTGAGGATAGCTATAACAATTTTAGGTATAATAATGTAGCTCAGACTATTTTGTATTTTATAAGCAATAAAATATCTAGTTTGTACTGTCATTGTGTGAAAGATAGATTATATTGCTCTCAAAAGGATTCGGAAGAAAGGATATCAGCACAATTAGTAGTTCACACAATTTTGGTATCTCTATGCAAAGCGTTAGGGCCCATATTACCTCACCTAATCGAAGAGGTATGGCGGTACCATCCGTTATACGAAAAACCGTTTTATTTCACCGAAAGTATACCGGTTTTATTATCCAACGAAATCGATGCGACGGCAATGGAAACAATTTTGGATTTGAAAAGAGAAATTTGTGTGTTGACTAAAAATGAAAATTTAAAGAAATTCACCGCACAAATTAAGTTAAATAGTAATTTATTTAGCAAATTGAACCATTTAAATACTTCTACTAGTGAACATGACAGTGTTTTAAATGAAATTCTTGAACTGTCATCTGTCAGTTTATTGGACGTTGGTAATGGCGGGAAATGGGACATAGAGTTGTCACAGAGTAAAAATGGCCAGTGTATGCGGTGCAGAAAATATAATGTCATAGACAATAGTGATAAGTGCAGTAGATGTGAGAAAGTATTGAATAATTTTTAAGGTACGCGTGCGATACAGGTGGGCTATGTATGGTTATCGTGTAAGTACTAGGTCTTTTTTTTATCTAACGACTGTTTCAAAAGCATAGAGCTATATCACTGGCTTCGCCCATGTAGATACAATTATGATACTCGGATTAGCGTTTAAAAAATATATAAAATCAGTATGCAACTAGTGGCGTCATCTGTATTTAGCGGAGTAGCTCATATGTTAGTCCAGAGTATAGGTCCCTTACCGTTCGAACAAATATCATACACATTAATTTCAGAAGCACTGTCGCATTTATTATAACAACTTATTTGTAGAATATGTATATTAGTGTAATCATATATTTATTATTTTAGATATTAATTAAAATATACCTATGTGATCTATGTATATTGAAGTTTTATTTACAAGTGGCTAAACTGCTAACTGCTAACTTTGTGTCCAGTTTTAATCGGGATTAAATTTGCCTAGTCCAATTAGCGGGTCGGACCGGACCGAGCTGGCTCGCGGAACATCACTCGAGCTATCTTAATTCCACTAAATTTCGCAGCCTCCGGATAGCGGCAGAAAGCGTCTGTGTGATCTAGTTTAAACTGGTATAATCTAGTTTGATTTGGATGACTTATAATTATATAAGCAACTAGCTAAAAACTAGCTAAAAAATAAAGCCCCATTTGCCAGTGTCGATAATTTAAGAATACAGCAACACCGAACTCTAAAATGTTACTCGAGAAACTATCCACTCTCAACTATCACTCGTGATAGACAGTTTCTCGATTAACATCTTAGAGGAGTTCGGTGTTGCTGTCTTCTTTAATTATCGATCAATTTGTTTGGTTTATAATTGGAAAAGTTAACAAGCCGAGGGTCAGTGGTAGGTTCCTCTTCCCCCATTGGTTTAAATAAACATTCGGAAAATAAAACAAAATGGACAACTTCATGCTTCAATTTTCCGCTTACAAACCAATCACTCTGGATCTACCTTACAAACAGTATCATATTGAACATTTGACCCTATTCGTATCTAGCTTATCGACTCGAATCAGATATTCCGTGACAAAAGGTACCCGGAGCTCTGATTTCAATTCATTGGATTTCCCGCAGGAATCAATTGGGGATGCTTACAATGTGTCTATATCTAGTCAAATAGACGAATTAAGTTGGTGCCCTAAGCGATACTGAGGATAATATAGCATGGTATGCATTCTGTTTTTTTTAAACACGGTATTCCTTAACTTTTTAAATATTTTCAGCCAGGTACATCGGGAATATAAGAAGATATGTTTCATTTTTATCTTGATCACTGCATACGTACGACTGTGAAATAAGTTAGTAATAATTCAGAATCAGAATAATGTTTATTCATGGAAACCATTTATTAATAGTCGAAATTGTCACAAAATGCTAGGCTACATACCTAAATGATTTTATTAATTTGATTTATCCAATACAATATCGTTAGGTAGGTACCCTTGAAAACTCAAAAGCATAGCTCAGACCTTTTCCTAGCGTTCCCTTTCGTACTAGAAGCTTATGTAACCTATTTTTAACCCTTAGTAGCCTGATTTACGAAAGTGATTTATTTTTAATATTACTGTGTTTAATGTTACTGTGTTTAATAATAATGACATTTGATTTTTTTTTTAATTTTGTTGGAAAGAATATTATACAACAGTAAAATACGTACAGCCAACCTATAAAAAAAACTAATAGTAATGTGAACATTCGGTTTAAAAGATTGGTATCAAAATTGAAACTCTAGGCTATGATCTGGCACTAACATAATCCAAACAGCCAAACGTTCCTCCTGTTACCCGTTCAGAATGTTATTTGAATAAACATCTTCATAGCTCATATTTTCTCTGTTATTTCAATAAACATACTATGTCATGATGTTTGTAGACGCGGCGCGCCCTCTGGTGCCGAGCTATGACAACTCCCGATATTAAGTTCTACGTAAACAGAGTTATTTGTTATATGGAAAGGTAGGAATGTTTTATGAGATGGAAGGAGGTCTATCTCGACCCTGATATAAGTCTGGTACTTAAAACCTTGAGTAAGTATATCTTTAATATACTACTATTAAAAACTGCGCTACTTTAGTCGAGTGAAGTCTGAATTTGAATAATAAAAAAAAGCTCATAAAAATTTTCGTCCAGAAAACAAAAACATCGGGTACAAAATCTATTATTTATAATATGACATATTGATATAATGATTTAACGTTAATTATACATGTAATAGGATTGAAATAAAACTATTTTTTAAGGATTTACCGTGTTTATTTTTTGTATTTACGTTCCGATGTACGCGATAAAATCCTTAAAAAATAGTTTTATTTCAATGTGTAGTATTCGCGTAAATATAAGAAATCAATATACATAATAGGATGTTTGAGTGTATGAAAAAAAAACCCTTTTTAACAAAAAAATCGTCTTCAAAAAATAAAAAGCAAAAAATTATCTAATCTTGATATCTATCTAGTCTAACTTAATCAAATATTTAACGAATGTGAAGTCGTAATAAATAGTCGTAATAAATTGCACTCAACCATTTGACTCCACGTTTTCAGGGTAAATAAACTTTGGGCGGGCAAGCCCAAACGCTCTTGATGGGAGTTAACACTTGAAAACACGCGCAATAAAACACAGCCAGCCCGTAAATAACCCGTTCACTGCTCATTAGATTTATATCCGGGTGTGGTATAAGACTGCCGTGCGTCTAATCCTTCCAGAGACCGCTACACATCAGTCTGAACGTGCGGTGATTTAGACTTTAAGTTCATTGACTAAAGACCACGGTTATTAAGCAAAAACAGAGCGGTATAGTTCAGGCGCGGGTACGGGAGTGGGGGGTGGGGGGGGGGGATGGATGCAATGCCAAATTTTATTTAAATCGGTTGAGTAGGTAGTTTAGGAGTCCATAGTGGACATCACCGTGACAAGTAATTTATGTATATTAAGATAATACCAGCCCTTTTAATGTCCCACTGTTGGGCACGGGCCTCCCTTCAATGCAAGGGGGATTAGGACATAGTCCACCACGCTGGCCCAATGCGGGTTGGCGGACTTCACACGTCTTTCGAAGGGTTCTCTCAGACGTGCAGGTTTCCTCGCGATGTTTTTCTTCACCGTTTAGCAAGTGATAATCATGGTTGAAAATGAGATTCGCACATGAAATCCCAGAGGTGAGAGCCGGGGTTTCAACCTGCGATGCTCGTTACCGAAGCATTCTACCAACTTGGCTATCACTGCTATTCTTATACCATATATTTTTTTTTACCATGAGTAAATTCACACAAATGTTGCTCCTTTCTCCCTTAGCGAAATTCTGTATCCGCGCCTGAAAGAGTTCTTCGTTTTCTTCTTTCTACACGAAATGAAATGCGATGGAATAAAATGGATAATATGAATATGGCATCAACCACAACACGGCGGGTATTTTGCCAATGTCGAGTAAGTAATTCGTAGCGATAACAAATTCAATAAGTACACATCTATACATATAAATAAAATTGGAGTGTCTGTTTGTAATATTAAAATAACCGCTTTTTACTAAGTGCATTTGGATGTATACACGTTACCTATACCGAAACAACATTTTTTACAATTTTTGTCTGTCTGTCCGTGTGTCTGTCTGTCTGTTTGTTCCGGCTAATCTCTGAAATGGCTGGACCGATTTTGACGGGACTTTCACTGGCAGATAGCTGATGTAACAAGGAATAACTTAGGCTACTTTTATTTTAGAAAAAAAAAATAGGATCTCACGAATAAAAATTAAAACCAATGTTGCAGCGCAGCGCCTGATTAAGTTTGATAGCAACAACCTGCAATGCGTCCCGCGGGCTCAGAATGGGCGAGCAGGCTGTTGTCAACGGTTGTCTTAGTTAAATACCACGCGGACGAAGTCGCGGGCAACAGCTAGTTATAAATAAAATATGTAATGGATGTGACGTGAATATGAAAATGCGAGTTATTTAATTGTAAATCAAATCTCGTCAATAGCGCTTGTCAGGCATAAACCAATTATTACTTACAAGGGTTTCGAAAATCAAAATTCAAAACTCGACTCAGAAGTTATAATTTCTAAAAAGGGAAAACGGTATTCTACATTCAAATCGGATATCTTGCGGATACTAATAACTCTGATTTGTTGCTATTCATCAAATTCGTTTTGTTCATAAAGCGAGCAGCGGTAGGTACTATCTTGATGTAATTATAACCTAAGTAATTCGATCTAGATACATTTTGATGAGTTTTAAATAAGATTGTGACTGACAAAATTATATTTTGTCTCGGATTGTTAACTTTTTTTATCCCTTCTGCGGGTTTGAAAATAGAAGTGGACCAAAAATGCTGGCCGACTTTTTGGCGGGAAGTTGAAAAGTGAAATTATCAATTTTGTTTTTTTTTCTGCAAGTTTTTTTAATATTAATGTGTAATATTGGTGGTATATTAACCATTGCATTTTTAATTTTTGGGTAACGATTCCAAGGTTTACAGATAGGTTACTTTATTACAAAATTTGAATTATAAATAGCTAAGCTATTAATGATTTCATGTAATAGCCCAATTAAATATATCGAAAAAGATCTTAGTACTTACCTACGCCAAAGATAAAAAAAACATAAATGTACCGACTAACGTCAAAACTGTCACACAAACGAAAAACACAAACTTCACAAACAGTGAAATGAATCGTTTATCCAGTTGAGGGAATAGCAAACACTTAAAAAAATGTAAAGCGTAATTAAAAAACTAACCATTACCATAAACGGGGGACTGAATTCTTAACTTTGTTTCGATTAACTGTAATGGGGAAGCCGCCATATGTTTACACGGACTCGGACACAGAGGAAACATCCAGCAGCTCTGTAGAGAATGTGAAGAAGAAGAAGAAATTCTCGTAAGTATTAAGCCCGGCATCCATTACGACGGACGACCAGCCCCCTGATTACGTAACTTGCAACAGCCTAGCGATAGCAGTAATGGCGCAATATTTGCTTTTAAATTGCTACTTCGTATTACGTAGCGCTGCGACGTCATACAAATCTGCGATTTGAAAGCAATTATTGCGAGATTATTGCTGTCGCTTTGCTATCGCTAAGCCAGGCAAGATACGTAATCTGGGGGCCAATTTGCACAGTTGCCAGTGACGGCTTCTGTACCGAAGTTCTTGGCTCAAATCCCTGTAGGGGCAAGCTTTGTGTGATGAGCACGAATGTTTGTACCCGACTCATGACAGAGGTGGGTCCAGAATTACGTTAAGGGGGGGGGGGGGGGGGGGGGATTATCGGATTGGGAAAATCACCGAAATCGGTCAATCCTCGGCGTCTTACTTAGACACGAATGTGGATTCTCGCCTACCTGTCAGCGAACTGAAGGGGCCCTTACTGTAACAACAAAAGGAACGATATCTAAACGATGTTTGATATAATTTAAGTATTTTCAGCATTCTGAAATACACGACCGGCAATGTTAAGAAAAAGAAATGCAAATTACACACCAAGTCGGAGCCAGACGACTCCGACTATCGCAGCAGGAGCAAAAGCAACCCGCGAGTGAGATACAAGCTGCCCGGGATCCTGAAGTATGACAGAGACAGGGATAGATACTGTAAGATTCACACACTATACTGAGAGTTTATTTTAATTGGCATGTGTATTAAGGTCTTTATTTATTTGATGTAAATATAAGTCATACTTCAAATTTCACGACCTGATTAGCACAGTTGGTAGTGACCCTGCTTTCTGTGCTGCGGATCCCGAGTTCGAATCCTGGTAGGGACACCTTTGTGTGAACACAAATGTTTGAACCCGAGTCATGGATGTTTAATATCTATATGAGTATTGATTTCTTATATTTACACGAATACTACACATTGAAATAAAACTATTTTTAAGGATTCTATCGCGTTTATTTTTTGTTTTTACGTTCCCGACGTTTCGGCTGCTTTACAGCAACCATGGTCACGGGAGGACTGAGGTGGTTGACGTCCTAGTGTCTAGTGTAGTAGTTTGACGGGGGTACCCTCATATTTAGTTGTTACTTGCGGTCCGATCTACGCAGAAAGAGCTCACTGTATCTTGAGGCCTTGCAATGGTACGCTTGGTTTTGGATTTTGTGATGTTTACTACTGGATCCCAAGTCGGTGGTAGCACCCAGCCATCTTCCCTATTGAAATTAGGATGTTTTTTAATTTCAATGGCCTCGCGTATCATCCTTGGTCGGAATCGGTGTTCTTTTGCGAGGATCTGTGGCTTATCAAATCTGATATAATGGCGGGTGCGATCTTGTACATGTTCACAGACTGCAGACTTCGTGGAGCGACGGTGTTTTACATCAGCAATGTGTTATTTTACCCGGGTTTTAATAGATCTTTTGGTTCGCCCTATGTAAGAGAGCCCACATTCACAATCGTCCCGTCAAACTATGACACTAGGACGTCAACCACCTCAGTCCTCCCGTGACCATGGTTGCTGTAAAGCAGCCGAAACGTCGGGAACGTAAAAACAAAAAATAAACGCGATAGAATCCTTAAAAATAGTTTTATTTCAATCTATATGAGTGTTATATACTGGGTTCGCCCTCATTACATTGTACGGTACCCATAATACAAGCGCTGCTTAGTGTGGGACCAATTGATTGGAAAAGGGGTAAAACATACCAGGACGAAGTAGAATAATCTTAAAAATGAAAAATTATTAGATGATGCATCGTCTTAATATCTCCTACGGGGTTATTTTAAACTGTTCGAATGGCTCATTTGTAGCCCAGCCGTCTGGGGATGCCTCGTTTAGAGGCGAAACGCGTGTCGAAACGTTTTCAGATTCGCATCGTTTCGCGGAGAATTGCATATTAATTGGGGTCCCGACATTCTTGACGGACAGTTTCTCAACGGACATCTTAGAGTATTTCGGTGTTGTTGGCTTCTTTAATTATCGATCGACTTGTTTGGTTTATAATTGAAAAAGTAGACAAGCCGAGTGTCAGTGGTGGGTTCCTCTACTCCATTTGCTTGCTATTTAAAAAATAAATAGCTATTTGACAGTTCAAAGGGATTTCGAAGCCATATGGACATCAGAAAGGTTTCGAATCCATTTGTAATTTTGAATGTTTTAAATAACCACGCTAATCTTCTACTGCAGCCTCTGATGAGGATGAGGACAGCGAGCCCATGAAGCCCCCTCCGTCCCAAGACAGGTGCCTGGTGGGACGAGTTCCTCTGCCACCGGGGGCAAAGCCCGGCCGCGGTGGTGGAGTCGCCTTAATTATCAGGAAAAACGTTAGCGTGAGTATCGTCCCCTAAAAAATCTTTATAAAAATACGTTAGTGTGTGTATCGTACCTTAAAAACACTAGCGTGAGTATCGTACCATAAAATATTTTTAAAAGTCCGCCTGTACTCAAACCATTGACGTTTATAGACCTAGATCTCTTTATCTACGTAAGCAGCTTAGGATTTGGTATTTGGACCCATGCAAATTTAACTCTAACTGCACTCTATCTTTAGACTTTTAGTAGAAACGCGATTTAAAATAATATATAAAAAAAAATCGAACATATTTTGTTTGTTACACGAATTTGGTTAAATCTTGAGAATCTTATATTATTACATGATTTTTGCTTACATGATGAACGATGAATTAGTGTATTCATATAATTAACAATTATTTGATGGACCGCCTTTATCGCTCGTTTGTATACGACCATTGCGAAGGAAAATGTGTGTTTCCGATTGCGGTTGCCTTACAAGTTTCTTGAAAATTCCATTTAAAAGTAACTAACGAGATTTCAGACGTGTGCCTGAAATTGTGTTTGGTAAGGAATATTTCATGTAGCAAAGGAATCGAGTTCTTTCATTAGAACTGAAAAGTTTTTCAGTTTTAATGACAGAACTCGATTCTTACTAGACTCTATGTACATGAAGAAAACAGAGTTATGTTTTCTTCATGTTAGGTAGAGCCTGTTAAATAAGTCTAGTGACTTGGTACGTATATTGATAATAACAAAAGAGGTATAGAGCTATATTATAGCGTCATTTACGTGGCGGATTCTGCGTATAATATAGCGCTACATGCAATAATCGTATAATTTCTACTATGCAGCTATACTACGTATTAAAGGCACGTACGTGATCTACGTATTAATTTTGCCCACCGTAGAGTCGTAAATGCCATATTTGGAAACACTTTTAATGTATAGCTCTATGTCTTATAAACTGAGAAATGGAATTTGGTGATTTAAAAAATAGAGTACCTATTGAAGAATAGAGCAAAATTGCAAACTAATTATGTAAACATATGAGGTTTTCTACAAAGATATTAATTTATTAAAAGTACTAAGAAGAACAATTGAATTAATAATAATTTTGATAGAACATTTTTACGACTACGATTTTTCACTTTTCCTATACAATAAAATACTGAGGAAAACAATAAGCTTTTTCTGTCAAAGCGTTGAATATATACAAACGGGATAACTGCGTTAAATATATCTTGACACTAAGTAGGCAGGTAAGCATTTAATGTCACCATAGTCAACTCGCCAAAACTCCTTCAAAAGCCCTCGAAATCATTTTTTATGATCGCCATGATAAAACTAAGTTACGTGCCGGCGGAGTCCCGCAGGGCTCGGCGCGCTCGCCCGCTGTCAATACGTGTTACTCCAAGTTGGGCCCCCGGGACGAAATTACGGACGAAAAACGCGACCAAATAGTTGTAAACTATCCAGTATGAGTGTAAATTCTTGTGAAATTGGTCTAGGGACGTTTTAAATGTGTTTTATTGTTGTGACAGGTTTAAAATGGGTTTGTTAATGGTGCGATGTTCTGTTTAAATCACTGTTAACGATTGATCGTGTCGTACCGATTTTCTTGACGATGGATCGTGCCGATTTATCGTCAAGAAAATCGGTAACCATTAATTGTTGACTTGGCGTTGGTCGTGCACGAAACGATCGGTCGTAACGTATTAATCTTTAATTATAATAGCCCACGCCATGATCTTGGTCAAATAATTACAGAAGGAATCGAATCATAGACCTCTATCACAACGACATACACAGACAGACATACATTTCAAAATCGTTACCATATCGCATGGATTTCATTGCAATCTCCGATACGTCTTTGATCAAGTAGATACCACCCACAGCACAAAACTTTGTTCAATTTCGATGCGTTCATTCGGTGTTTTTGCCTCGCGATATTTATTTATTAGTAGCTGTCCCGGCGAATACCGGCCGCCGGTTTAATGTTTTAATAGTTATTCTTCTATTCGGGGCGGAGACAAATTCAAAAAAATATAAAAATCGGCCCACCCGTTGAGTTGTAGGTGGGTTACTGACACAACTTTATACATGTAGATTTATAAAGTGTGGGCTATACTCTAGTTCAAGGGTTCCCAAACTTATTTTGTCTACTGCCCACTTTGAGAATGAATGATTTTTAGCGCCCCCATTTTTTCACCTACTTAAAAACCACTATAACTTCAAATTAAATTAATTATTGTAAGCCTCTACACAACGCCCCAATATTTTTCTGGGTCTCTTACCACCTTCTTAAGGCCTGCAGCGTTATCGCCCACTTTGGGAAAGGCTGCTCTAGTTTAAGTAGTGCTCCTTGTTTTCGTCGCGCCATCATATAGGCTCGTTAGCTCAGTAGAATAGAGCGTCGATGTGCCGCGGCCCGTCGCTCGCCGCTCTCCTAGAGAGAGACAGCCGTTAGGCAGGCGCGGGCTCGTCAGCGGGGGCCAACCGCACATCGGAGGTCGGGGGTGCAAATCCTTCACGAGCCATAGCCTCTTTTTGGACATTAATTTTTTTCAACGAATATCTGTAGCGTAAGCAGGAACTTCTAATGTAATCGTCACGTTATCGAGAAAGCATGCTGTCACTGTGAAACTTGTTTACGCAATCTGTGGTGTGAGGGGTACGGAAGACGTTACGTTACCGGAACGGTACGTAAAAAAGAGCTAAAACCATACAGCATGTCGCACCCTCAGAACGATAGGGGCTCAACTCAAAATTTTGCGAAAATGATTTAAGATCATAGAGAGACTTAAAAATGTATGTTCTATCCGATGAATATTAAAACAAAGGCGTTTTTATGATAGAAAAAGCATATTATATTTCCGTCTCTTTTACACCGGTACTTTTCGTCCTCCCCGTTCAGTTCGAAAGATCTTCGATTGCGATTTCCCAAAAAAATGATTTTTGAGTTGAGCCCCTATCGTTCTGAGGGTGCGATGTATTGACTGTAGAAATGTCACAAAATGTTATCCTACGTATTGTACCGCCCGTTCCAAAAGCTATTCCTATGGAGAAGTACGAACTAGAAACTCCATGTTCAAGATATACATTTTTGTGCAGTACATTGTTAGGCGTATAATAGCAGTGATAGCCAAGATGGTAGAACGCTTGCCTCGGTAACGAGGATCGCAGGTTCAAACCCCGGCTCGCACCTCTGGGATTTCTGGATTTCATGTGCAAATCTCATTTTCAACCACGATTATCACTTGCTAAACGGCGAAGGAAAACATTGTGAGGAAACCTGCATGTCTGAGAGAACCCCTCGGAAGGGTGTGTGAAGTCCGCCAACCCGCACTAGGCCAGCGTGGTGGACTATGGCATAATCCTCCTCGCATTGAGGGGAGGCCCGTGCCAGCAGTGGGACATTAAAACGGGCTGGTATTATTATACGTTGTTATGGCTATGTGAGAACAATATAGGAATGTCCAAGTAGGCTTGGGTAGGTAATAAAAAAATAGTTGCAAGTTAACGGCTGCATGGGCTGGTATACAAATTACTAACATTATATTACTGGCAGTGCCCCTCTGCCTACCCCTTCGCGGTTAACAGGTGTAATGGTGCTTGTTTATTATTTCTATAAGTATTTTTGTTTACAGAGTGTTCCTCAACAAGAGAGCTCTACAACGAAGAAGATAAAGTCGTCTCAAAAAAGGCTGGCGAGGAAGAGATCTTATTAACGGTTTCTAGTTTAGAAAAAACATGTTCTATTTTCAAAAATAACTTAAATGGTTAAAGAAAAACGTTTTTTTTATTTATTGCACCTTAGTGGAAATGTTTGAGCGCGCGGCCCTCGATTAATTACAGCGTATTGTTGCGGGTTTAATTCCTGGTTGGCTAAATTTAGAAAATGATCATTCCTTTCATTCGCACTGGGTGTTACTGGGATCGACCCCCAATGAAGGTAACATAAATTTGTGCATTGCCTGATTGCTTATAATAATATTCCTAAAATAATGTCATCAAACGAACACACCAACTGTACGGTCCCAAACTAAGCAACGCTTCTATTATGGATACCGTACAATGGACTGGAGGCGAATTGGGTACATAAATACTTAATAACAGATATTAAACATTAATGTCTCGGGTACTAACATTCGTGCTCATCACACAATGTTTGTCCCTACCAGGATTCGAACCCGGGACCCTCGACACAGAATGCAGGAGCACTACCAACTGTGCTAATCAGGTCGTCAACTACTGCATTTAACATTTGAGAACGGCTAATCAGATTACCATTAAACATTGTTCTAAGAAACATCTTGGCAAAGAGTTTAAAAAAAACGCTTTAAAATCGCTTCCACTGGATCTGAAACTAATTTTGTAGCGACGGCCAACCGCGTCTATCTCATAATACCTTTATTTGTATTCCATCAGGAGGTAAAAAAAGCAGGAAAACGTAGCAAATGGAGTATTTTTTTCTCTATAGACTTATGTGCATATGAAATAAGGGTTGATATATTGCTTCACCAGGATTCGCCCGCGCTTGGAGCTAAGTTTTATTCTCCTTTTGGGTAGGTAGGTTTATCCCACTAATATTACAAATGTGAAAGTTTGGATAGATGGATGTTTGTTACTCTATCGCGCCAGAACAGCTGAACGGATCGGGATGAAATTTGGCACAGATATAGATTATAGTCTGGAATAGCACATAGGCTACTTTATCCCGGTAAAATTTATGGTCCATACTTTTTTTACGTCCATACGTTACATACGGTAACACCGCGGGGCGCAGCTAATATACGTATATACTGTATAACTTACCTTATTTGGATATGTGGATAGTAAATCATCATGTTTAGAAATAAATAAATTAAAGAAGAGATTGGCAGGGGTAGCAGTGTTGCCATAGGCCTCCATGGTATTTGGTCACATGCCAGCCACACTTCTTCTCATTGCCATCTTCCACCACGCTAGCCCAGTGCGGTTTGTAGACTTTCACGTATATTGTAATTTGTCATTTGTAAATGTGGGAACCATGTAACCATTAACTTGTAGTTATATAATTAGAGTTAGTACTTTTATGACCAGCTGCTAAAGTCTGCCTAGCCGTTCCTACATTGTTCCCACATACCCATAATAATGTACTGCACAAAAAATGTGAAATCTCTTTTTAAAAAGACCAACCATGGAGTTGCTTGCTTGTTCTTCTCCATAGGAACGGCATTACGAACGGGTGGTAAAGTTAATTGTTTACATGAATAAAAGTATTCTGATTCTGATCTGAAACATGCATGTATTTTGAGGATGTTTATGGAGCGGAGCTATCAGAAGTGGTTATGATTGTTGATCACTATTGCCAGGACTGGCGCTACCAAAGAGCGAACAGGGCCCCAAGTCTGCTAACACAATCGATTCATAATCGAACAGCAACCGCATAGTAGCTGTCACTTTTGATAGATATTGTATGGGATATATGTCAAAAGGGACAATTACTATGCGGTTGCTGTTCGATTATGAATCGATTGTGTTAGCAGACTTGGGGTGCAGAGCGGTTGCTCCAGGCGTCTAGACCCCGGCACGCCTCAGTGGTTTAATTCAATTCCTACATGCAGGAGCGGTTCCAGGATTGCATTAAGGGGGAAGCGGGGGCAATATTTGTATGTGCTTACCTATCGGTCAGAAAAAATATTTAAATTGGCCTTGGGATCCAGTAATTAATATAATTAAATCCGAAGCCAAGCGCACCATTGCAAGACCTCAAGACACTACGAGCATGTTCTGCATAAATCGGACCGCAATCGACAACTAAATATGAGGGTACCCCAGTTCAAACTATGACACTAGGAAGTCAAACACCTCAGTGCTCCCGTGACCATGGTTGCTGTAAAGCAGCCGCAACGTCGGGACGTAAAAACATAAAATAAACGCGATAAAATCTGTAAAATAAGTTTTATTTCAATGTGTATTATTCGCGTAAATATAAGAAATCAATATGTATTGAAATTGGTCAGAATTAAGTACTTTCGTCATGAGTTAGGGGGCAACTCACCCCCCCCCCCCTCCCAACTCAACTCACAACTCACCCCCCCCCCCCACCCCTCCGTATATTCCCACTATATCGGCCCCTGCTTACATGTGCCTAAAACATGCTTCGGGCGGCACTGACTATGGCTACCAATGTTGCAGTAACTATTCTCTAAGTGAGTCTTCTCATAACTGAATATAAGTCCTCGTAGGAACTACAATGTGTCAAAGGGGTTAAGTACAGCATAACTTGCTGCGGTACGTTCACACCTCGACTATTGCAAGTACCCTAGTACCTCGTTCTTGGTGCCCGGTTATTGAATTAATCCCTTGTTGTGGGGCGCAAAACGAAAGCGAAGGCGATAATTGTCCAGTCTGCGACGTGTTAAACACTGTAAATTTTATAGTCATCATGTTTGAGCCCATTATTTTAGTCTGAAGGTATTTATATACTGATCAAATGCTACCATATATCACTGCGGAAGCCCTTACGGAAATTTGCAGTTTTAATGCGGGGTTAATTACTGCCGCTATCTGTACTGATAGCGTTGCTGGCAGCGCTGATGATGGTCGACATCACACCGCGGACAGCAAGGGCTGTTATGATGACCAAGGAATTATTGGACATTTAAAAAATGCCGCCCTGTACTGAGCGCACGGCCAAACTCTGCTGGTATGCCTTGTTTAAAAAAAAACATAATTTACATAATTATTTTGTATATCAACGTGATCTATATAACTTACTGATTCATCTGTTAAAATATTTTACACTATTTTTGTTAAACCTTATATACCTTATATTTTTGTGCGCCCTATTTTGTGTTCAGTGATTATTTTCGACGTTATACAATAGGCATAAACTCTTTTGCCTTACACCACTGCAGCTCGAACGATATTACACCTAAAGAGGTCAAGTCTTAATTAAATTTAATCCACTTCATATCGCTTCGCAGTAATATTACAAAGAAATACTTGATAGAAGTGCCCTTTTAATGGAGATAATCTTTAATTATTGAAATTGAACTAACTTTACGTATTTTATCGTTGGAATTGTGTAATAGTATAATAGAAGGAGTGGTGATGATGGTGGTGCTTAAGTCTTCACAGAAGGGTTGATGTTTGTTTGACAGGCCACATCAATTTAGCGGAAAAGAGAAGATCTTCCAGCCAGCGGGCGGTATGCCTGGCGGGGCGGCCGCTATGCCCCGACGGTTATTGTCGGGATCTTGTATATATGTTACGTGCTCCGAAAACTCTCATAGCGCGTTTCAGGATTGTATGGAGAATTGTCAATTGTTCTGAATGCGTCTGCAGCGCCATCTGTGTAGCTTGTGGCGAGGTTGAAGAGGTCGCTACAATAGTTTAGCCCTTAATCCATGTCATCATACGAGTACTTATGTAATATATGTTTAATAATTCCACTGGTTTTAAAACTAATAATGTTTTCCGGAATTGTGAATTTCATGATACTTAAGTGAGCTCAAGTATCAATCTATCATTGTCAACGTTTATCTTGAAACGCCACAGATAGACAAAAAAAAATATTATCTGTCGACTATGTAGGTAGATCGTTACTCCAGTTCGTACTGTCTGTGAGAACGATTACTCTAGGCCAGGGTTTGGCAACCCTTGGAGTCGGAAGTCGGAGTCAAAAATTACAATTTACAACATTTCAAAGATTTTAAAGAGCCACATTTTTTTTTCTTGTGAACAATAAATATTACTTGCATAAATAAAGTTTTTTGATAAAAAAAAGTAATCTGTTTATTCATATATAAGTAATGTTTTTTCACAACAAATTATATAATAACAGGTGTCCAAAAAGTGGCCAAATAGAAAAAAAGGCTGAGAGATAGCAATGGTGCCTAATCCTCGTTAATAGATTCAGAACGACTTTTAATTTTTTTTTAATAAAATATATAATATTTGCATATGGAACTAACGAGCCGCAGCTTCACATCCATAGAGCCGCAGGCTGCCGACCCCTGCTCTAGGCTCTTAGTAAGAGGCATAAAATAGTAATCGAGTGATCCATAGGATGTTTGAATGTATAAAAAAAAGCTATAAATTGTGGCCATCCTAAAAGATTATGGCGTTTCATAACTATTAGTCTTATTTTTTCTGCAAAAATATGGATTATTTTCTCTAAAATCATAAAATAAAAGAATGTTTTTTTTTCGTTCGGTCACGTGATCAAAAACGCTCTAGATTGTTGACGTCACACCGTCGTAATCAGTGTCAGGTTGTCAATACAAGTTTGGTAATAATTGGGATTTTATCCATTTTATTTCATCGCATCTCATTTCGTAAAAAAAGAAGATTTTTTTTACAACGGCCACGTGACTAGGACGTCGCGTTTTGGCGGTTTTTTTTTAAATTAAACTTACAATTATATATGAAATAATTATATTGTTATATTAGTCTAATGAGAAATTTAAGTTAGTTTTTCAAACACAGTCAAATAGCATATTATTCCTTATATTGCACTCTATCGCCTCTAGAACTTACGAGTAACTGTAACGAGCCATCCGATATTTAAATACATTTAAAACTCATACTATGGGTTTGTAAAAAACAACCGCACTATATTAAATTTATAACATGTGTTGTGATTTGATCAGTCTATATTCTTAAGTAAAAAGGTCTACTTGTCGTATATTACAATTGTGTCTAGTAGCTAGTAAACCAGTCCACTGCAAATAGGGTTCGGAGCGAGTGCAAATCAATATGTAATATGTTTAGCATTCAATCCGATTCAATTTCATACGTCGTACGTTCAAATGAAATTGAATGTAAAATGTTTAAGATATATTTCTTGATGAAGTGTCGAATCTTAAACCCAGATATATATATTATTACTAGCTGCGCCCCGCGGTGTTACCCGCGATTAAAAAGTATATCCTTTTATTCTATGTCCTTTCCCCTAAACTACTACTACCTATACAAAAAATCATGTCGATCCTTTGCTCTATGAAAAATTAAAACAAATCTCTCCCACGGGAACCACACATTTTACCGGGATAAAAAGTAGCCTATGTTCTATTCCAGACTATAATCTATCTCTGTGCCAAATTTCATCCAGATCCGTTAAGCCGTTCTGCCGTGATTGTGTAACAAACATCCATCCATCCATCCAAACTGATGATGAAATGAATCCCCTACCCCTATCAGTAACGCTGTGGATACTTTACTGAAATTTTACTGGACATCTTGGGAGAACTTGAAAAGTCAAGTTATACTATTTTATTTCAATTTCCTTTACTCGTGCATGTTTATGAACACACAATGGTTAATATCCCACTAATTTTACACATAATTTATCAAAGACACACATTTTTTGGAACTACACGGTTCAACTTCCCGCCAGAAAGTCCCCATGTCTCGCCATGGTAGTTTATTTTACATTGAGTGTAAAGTCGACCAAGAAATTCCTTTATCACCTTAAGGTTGAATATCATTTGCACATCGTAGAATCACTAGGCCTACTTTTATCATTTGTTATTTATTTGAACTTAGAACGTATCAAGGGAGAACCTTAGTAGATATTTTATTAGCTAGAACTTTTTGTCAAAACTAATAAACCATTTTCATGGCCGATCTTACAAATATATGGTATTTCTAAAAGCTTGTAAACATCATGTCTAACCTCACCAAAGGCAAAGGTCAAATGAACGACAGCTTCTCTGCACCGAGGTCATTCCTGCCCGGGGTCAGAGACAGTGGCGCAGCATAGGTCATCAGAACCCGGTGCGGATTTCAAATTCGGCGCCCTCTTATTTTTGCTATTCATAATAAAAAAAATGGGGCATGGTAACGACAAAAAAAAATGACGAAAACAACACTGAAAGAATAGTTTTTTTTGTTTTACCAAATTTTTTTTTTTTCATATCTTTATTTTATTTTTCTCTGCCCTTCACCGCCACCTGTGAAATGCCGCCACCGGCAAAGTGGCGCCCGGTGCGGACCGCACCCTCCGCCCCCCCTCATGCTACGCCACTGGTCAGATACGCTACAAGCCGGTTAATAGCGATATAGAGTAGATAACTAATGCTTTACTATTGTACGGACATCAGATGTAGAGATAACCATTTAGTAAATGGTTATCTACATCTGATGTCTTTGACAAGTTTTTTATTGAGGCACTTCTTTTTAAGCGTATTGAGTAGTTCTTTTATGTTCACATAAACTCAGGCGAATAACAAATACAAAAAACATTTATGGTCATCGAAGTACCCACCACTTATGCCAGTGGGTATTTAGGTCTAGGCAAAAGCATGGAAATGGTTGAAGGAATAATTTCAAATAGGTGTAGGTACCTTGTACTTGACACTGGCAACATACCTAAGATGTTAATGCCACTTTTTTTAAAGTGGAAGAGAGCAAGTAAGTCGTGTGAGGTTCTTGAAAAGATTTATCACCCGATTTTTTATACTGTTCACGTATTTTGGTAAAATTATGTATCGCATCAATATTTGATAAACAACTTTACAACCGTGCCGTCTCCCGCGGGAAATCATCCCACTTACTATAACGGTTATAAAGTCTAGTTTTTTGGGTTTCGTAGACAAAATATATTCGGTTCAGTGAAGGAAAACATCGTGAGGAAACCTGCATGTCTGAGAGAACCCCTCGAAAGACGTGTGAAGCCAGCCAAACTGCACTCGGCCAGCGTGATGGACTATGGCCTTATCCCCCTCGTATGAATGGGAGGCTCGTCGTGCCCAACAGTGAGAAATTAAAAAGTATTATAATGTGGGCTTACAGAAGTAAACCATAAGAATTTCCATAACTGGCGCTGCCAACAAAATTGTTTACGCTATTACGATCGTAGCACACCTACGACACTACGCGACTACGCCGTAGCCCGAAGCGGCTACGCCGTAGCAGTAAATCTCGTCGTTTACTTTATGGAGGCGTTGACTTTCATGAATGTTTCCACAATGGCTGGTTGTTTTTCACGGCCTTGTTATATTCGGCGCGGGCAGGGGTCTAGTTTGCTTGGCTAGAAGGAATAATTTATTCGTCTAGTATTATAATTTACATGGAAAACACTTTCATAGCTTTGAGCTTTTTGAGTATCTTGTCGGCCATTACAGCGTGTAATGGATATAGTTTTTTTGTTTATAATAGTGTGGCCTGCGTGCAGTGGCGGGGCAAGATTTGCTTTGTTTTTGGACATGTCATTTTTTTATCCATGAAATGTTTTGTAAAAATGAATCCCAATTTTTTTTTATAGATTGAAGAAATTTGCATAGGTAGGTACACCTTCGAGGACCTAAGCCCTTGGACCGCGAGGCTGTGGGCGGTGGCCTTCGTTGCCCATGCCTTACGCCGCCACTGTTTGCGCCAGTTTTGAGTACACGGAACCTTAATAACGTGAATATTAAAATAATATATTGATTTCTTATATTTACGCGAATACTACACATTGAAATAAAACTATTTTTAAGGATTCTATCGCGTTTATTTTTTGTTTTTACGTTCCCGACGTTTCGGCTGCTTTACAGCAACCAATAACGCGATAGAATCCTTAAAAATAGTTTTATTTCAATATGAAAATAATATTTAAGTACAACACTCGGTAGACGGACTTCACAGGTCCTTCGAAGAGTTCTCTCTGACATGCAGGTGTCCTCACAAAGTTTTCCTTCACCGCTTGCTTAGCAAGTGATAATCATGGTTGAAAATGAGATTCGAACATGAAACCCAGAACTCCCAAAGGTGCGAGCCAGGATTGAACCTGCAATTCTCGTTAGCTACGCAAGCGTTCTACCAACTTGGCTATCACTGCGTTGGGTGTATACGGTACCCCATACCATATAACAAATGTTGCTAAGCTTAGGACCACAATATAAGGCGTATTCAGGTGTGTTTATATATTTTTTTAATTTATTTTGTTCTCAAAGTGTTCCTTTAACATCGAAGTTACCATCTCGATACGGTCCACCGATTCACCTCGAACCACATTATAATAACTTTTCAATTTATCTTCAACGTGGTTACCCAATAGGGTAGCCACAAATAATAACTTGAATTTTAAGTATCATACAATTAGAATCAGTACAGTAAGCAGGAAATTCTAATGTAATCGTAGCGTCATCGAGAAAACGTGCTGTCACAGTCTTACTTATTTATGATATCTGTGGAGTGAGAGAGATGGAAGTCACTTACGTACCTAAACGCTTCGTTAAATGGATTATGCTTGAGGTACTGACTATTGTTTATTGAACCATTAAACTAAAAAAATAGTTCACTAATAAGATGGTACGTTTTTGGCTATGTTTTATCGAGGTACCGCGGGTGGCGCCGCGAGCAGAAACAAGTGATATTATATAGATAAACACGAACAGAAAATTATACAGCAAATAAAAAGATTAACGCCCAAATTTATAGACGTTTTATGACTTTATCAAACGTCATATAGTATTTCGCAAAGCAAATCTCTTCTGCGCAGTACTACTCTTATATGACGTTTAATAAAGTTATAAAACGTCTATAAATTTGGGGGTTAGTAATTAAATGTCCCATTATTTTCGATATGTGATTGGTGACACTACCCAACATCCTATTTACACGTCCACAGACTGGATACAGAGGGAAAGTTTTATTTTTTGCCAACAAACCGCTTGGGATGGGCTAACTTATATTAGTTTCCAGTTTAGTGTACGAGATTTGCTCGGACCCGATAATAATAAAATCGCCAGACGAACACGCCAACTATACGGTCCCGCACTAAGCAACACTTGTATTATGGGTACCGTACAATGGACTGGGGGCGAGCTCAGTATATAATAATTATATAGATATTAAACATCCATGACTCGAGTACAAATATTCGTGCTCATTACACGAAGATTGTCCTACCAGGATTCGAATCGATTCTTATGTAATAGCGTGCGAGCCTATAGCAATACTTCGTAGTTCCCCACGCTATAGTATATTTAACGCGAAATCCTCTTATTTTGCGTCGTATTTGATCTTCCAATAACTAGAGGTATTAGAGGGGCAACTACCCGTTCTAAGAGGGTTAGGGGTTGTTTACATAACGCGGTCGCGATGATACGTATATTGTGTTTTTTTGTTGGACTAATTAAATTCCTGAAATAATATTCAGGTGTGTGTACATTCCGTTTCAGTAAATATATATATCGTCTGATAAACACAATAATCTACGAGGGTGGATTGATAAGTTTCCGGCCTGACCATGAGATGGCGCCACTAGGCCTACCTTAAGGTGACATTCTATAGTACCATCCTTGGATAGCTTGTAGCTATAGTTTCAGCCCGATCGCCTTGCTAGTGTAGGTTTGAGAGCACGCTGAACAAGACGCCTCTGTGGTTTTCGTAAAAATGGAAAAGCAGGAAAATCGTGCTGTCATCAAATACTTTTATTTGAAGGGGTTAACGCCGAAGGAAATTAAAGAAGAGATGGACTCAACACTGGGGACATCCTCCCCGTCATATTCAACCGTTAAGCAGTGGGTTTCCGAGTTTAAAAAGGGTCGTGTGAGCACCTCTGATGAGCCTCGCTCAGGACGCCCCGTTGAGGTCACAACTCCAGATATGATCGAAAAAATTCATCAAATAGTGCTGGGAGACCGCAGATTGAAAGTGCGTGAGATAGCTGAGACCTGTAAGATGTCATATGAACGTGTGCAACATATTTTGCACCAACTTTTGCATATGCAAAAGCTCTGTGCAAGATGGGTGCCGCGTTTGCTAACAATCGACCAAAAATTGATTCGAAAAAACATTTCTACCGCAAATTTGTCATTGTATAAGCGTAATCCAAGCGAATTTTTGCGTCGATTCGTAACCGTTGACGAAACTTGGGTCCACCACTACACTCCTGAAACCAAAGAACAGTCTAAACAGTGGATTGGACCAGGGGAACCAACTCCAAAGAAGGCAAAAACAATTTTTTCGGCGAACAAGGTTATGGCTACTGTTTTTTGGGATGCAAGAGGTATTATATACATTGATTACCTTGAAAAGGGTAAAACTATCACTGGTCAATACTACGCAGACTTATTGCAACGTTTGAGCCACGAGGTGAAAATTAAACGACCTCATCTGGCGAAGAAAAAAATCTTGTTTCATCACGATAACGCACCAGCACACACGTCAATCGTTGCGACGGCTAAAATCAACGATCTAAAGTTTGAATTGATGCCGCACCCTCCTTACTCTCCAGACCTAGCCCCGAGTGACTATTTTCTGTTCCCTAACCTCAAAAAATGGCTTGGCGGTAAGAGATTTGCGGACAATGAAGAAGTAATCGAAGCTGTAAATGGTTATTTTGAGGAGCTTGACGAATCAGTCTATAGAGATGGCATTAATAGACTGGAACACCGCTATGAGAAATGTATCAGCCTTGGAGGAGATTATGTTGAGAAATAAAAAAAAAAAATTTAAATAACCTTGTTTTTCTTAGTCAGGCCGGAAACTTATCAATCCACCCTCGTATAGTGCTCCTTGCCTAAACCAATATAAAAATACTTGTACATGACGTACGGTAGACTGACATTTATTATCTGTATTGTTTGCTGAATATCTTTGATCCACCTCCGTTTGTGTGTGTTCTGTGAGCACTCCATTGCCGCTAAAAATAAAGTTGAATATGTTTTCTTACAAAATATAATGTAAAAGCACGAACCGATATGCTGTGAAGTAAACAATACTGGGAAAAACTGTCTGTAAACTAAAAACTGGCGTGTATATTCATGAAAAGGTCAACGGAAAGATCCAACTCTAGGGTGTTCAGAGTCACGAGCTGAATCCATGGTATCAGTTTTCGTTACAAAGCCACTGAGGCCCTGTAAAGTACCATAATAAGCTACACTTTTTCTACCCTCCAGTCTATTGTACGGTACTATATAATACGAGCGTTGCTTAGTTTGGGACCGTGTAGTTGGTGTGTTTGTCTGGCGATGTTATATGGAACCTTTGCCACAGTTACCGAGAAATATATTTAATTACCGAAAATCAAACACGCCAGAAGCCTTCAATAGTATTGTAGCGACCTCTTCAACCGCGCTACAAGCTACACAGATAGCGCTGCAGACGCATTGAGAACAATTGACAATTCTCCATACAATCCTGAAACGCGCTATGAGAGTTTTCGGGGCACGTAACATATATACAAGATCCCGACAATAACAGTTGGGGATTTGCGGCCGCCGCGCCATCCAGGTATAACAGCCTGGCTAGAAGATCTTCCCTTTAGCGGATAAAGTATAAAACGGCTCCAAACATCGCTAGATTTATAGAGCACGAATGATTTCTACACATTTTCTCAAATTAATATTTCACGGCGAATAGTAGAGTCCAGTGTGAGCGCCCCCTCTCGGAGCAAATAAATTAATAATGCATTGGTATTTATTACCAACTCCGTTTGTGTCGACATCTGTCGCGTTGTTTGTTCATTAACTGTACTCATTAGCGCGGCGCTCTATGTAGAGCACCCTCGCTCATCAGAGGCTGCACATGAAATACAGGGGGGGGGGGGGGGCATTGTGTGAATTTCACCAAATCGCACTGGACCATCGTGGTAGATAGTCCATTGTCTTATGGCCTAAATCCTCCCCATGTTGAGCAGGAGTGTGCCCGGTATAATGGCATTAGGCTCGTTCATTTTCGCTCAACAGCTCCCCCCCTTTTTCATTGGGACCAAAATACCATCGCTGAAATGTGGACGTACTACAGTGCACCTCTGCTCACCCCTTCGGTAACTACATGCGTGATGATGTGTATGTGAGCCAATATGTATTCTTTGCTGTGAGGAAGATATGCTAAAACCTCTTCGGTGGTATTGCGACGTACTAACGGATGATTACACGCACACACTACACACACACACACACACACACACACACACACACACACACACACACACACACACACACACACACACACACACACACACGCACATACATTTCCCGCATCTCATTAAATCTTATTATCAATAATAAGTATCTGTATGTGTGTATATACAATTTTTGTTTGAGATGCTAAATATTTCTTGGGTGTTTTATGTCTCATGTCTCTGATAATTAACTGCTCTGTGTACATTTAAATAATTCAGTTAGTTCGCCGTGACGTGGCCGCTAGTAGAGGGTGCTATAGTCGGGTTGCAGTACTCTTAAATCTCGTAGGACTTTGCCCTTTGATGCCTGTACTGTATGACCTTTGTGCTTCAAGCCACAGCATAGGGAAGGACCTCTTCATACTGTGTTCACGATGTCTATTAAATATATACGTTGACGTGTCTATACGCAATGGATTCTATAAACAAATGAATAAAGGAGCCCATGCGCATTTAGTTCATATCTTTTTTTTACTTTACAGGGAGTTGTTTAGGGTTCGGTATTCAAACTAGGAACATAGCACATAGTGAAAATTTATAATTAACTATTGTCACGATAGTCGTAGATCAAATAGATCATGCATGAGGTAAAGCCGACCAAGTTAATGCAAAGTTGATCCCGCATCTTTGTTGCACAAATTCAAAAGAAAGATAAATAAATCAACCGCAAATATAACTGTGTATCGTGTAATTCATGACCATGGTTTACTGTGGTGACTAAGCTTAAATTATGCGTAATCTGTCAGGAACTTAGCCGGTTTTTTATTATAGACGAAAAGAAAATGGCCCACGGAAGATTGCTTAATATTATAATCTAGGTAAATTAAATATAATACCTATGTATTAGAAATCATTAATTGTGGAGAACTGGGACCGCCGGCTGAATGTGCCCCTCCGTAACACGGTGGAGGTTACATGTTATAATCATTTCAAATTAAGCAAAGAAAATTCTACACCACAGCTGCGCTAACATTGAAAATTAACCTTCAAACATTTTGCATAAACACACGAGTCGCGACTCGCGCGCGCCGAGCCCGCCGCTCGTAATGGCGCGGGATTTACAAATCATTACCGGGCGAGCCTGCGGCTTATGGCACGCACATAAACTCGCGCAGTGATACCGCGCTGACGTATGTTGGAAACATACGGGAGCTTGTAACATCCAATAAGCCATGCTTATTTAAATAATAAGGCAAATTATTTATGTTGGAATCTCTACTTATTTGCTCGTGAAGTGCTATGTTGGCCAAATCCTAAAAGGCTAACATTCAGGAATAGACCAGCATTACGCGCTGAAGATCAACTATATGTGAAGCTGACGGCTGTTTAAGTTGAAAAGGCACAAATAGATGACGAAGATCCTCCTGGATCTGAAAACAAATGCTACTTAAGTTACGGATTATAAGACCGTCCCTTCTGTACGTCAAGTGCGAGATTATTCGTAACCTAATTGTATACTTCATAGTCTACCGTATTCAGACATTTCGTATGGAGAATTGAAAGTTTTAAATACCGTCCGCTAGAGGCGCTTTTCAATTCTCCATACAAAATGTCTGAATATGTTAAGTAAATGTAAAAAAACAGTCGTAAATTAAGACATCAAACAAACTTACTTAATTGGGGTGCGTTTACGTAAGCCGGGTTATTTTTCCCCATGTAAAAATTGTAAATGGTCGTTGTAAGTGTAAAAATGCAGGACTTGCTCGACAGCTTAAAATCCGTATGTCATCACAGATATAATGTAAATGCACATCGGATCATATTCTCGCGTCTCCAATAACGCGGGCGTCTGTCAATATTGAAAGAGGAATATATTTTTGCTGCAGAAGTCTTCCGTTGAATATCTCATTTGAATGCAAATAGATATACCTACTTAATAGATTAAAAATAAATTACAGTTAAACTGGTATAAAAAAAGCAAATGGGCCAGGAGTTAAGAGTCTTTGGTGCGTCAGTCAAAGTTATATTATTGTTAGCGGTTCCTATCGAATTGTATTAAAAAATATATGCACGAGGAACCGAGGGTAGATTTAATTAATTAATAAGAATAAAATCACATGAAAACATGTAATTACACAACGAACAAACTCAATTCTTCAATATTGGAATCCAACATAAATAACTCAAATTTAACAATTCCAACGAGCTATAACACGTCTTATCGCTACAAAATTCGGAGAGTGAATGAGCGCGATGTCGGGGCTCGCGCGCGTTATATAGGCGCGAAGGCGCGATCTGTCAAACAGTTTTGGCATATCGCTAATACGGCCTCTCCTGACAAATGGTCGTCCTCGAACATGTCTTCATTGCTTGGCAGTCTTCATTGCTCGGCTAGTGGGCTCAGGAAGCTTCCGGGAGAATGCAGTCTTCAATGCCAGCCGGATGCGACGTTTGTTGAACCCCGTCGTCCATCTCCAGTGTGAGTGCTCGTGAGTAACTGGCTCTCGCAGCTAGAGAAACTGGTAGATGGATCAGCCGATGGATTCCCTATAACTTACTTCAGGATATACGCTGAAAATTCGTATATCCCGAGGCGAGAATCATCTCGAAGACATGACCCAGTTAACATGTCTCGACGCATCAGACATGACCCAGTTAACATGTCTTGACGCATCAGACATGACCCAGTTAACATGCCTCGAAACCACAGGCATGACTCAGTTGACATGCCTACACCGGCGGAGAATAAACTCAACACCACAGACATGGCCCAGTTATCATGTCTTCACTGGCAGAGAATTAACTCGACACCACAGACATGGTCTAGTTATCATGTCTACACTGGCGGAGACTAAACTCGACACCACAGACATGGCCCTGTTATCATGTCTACACAAATGGACACAACGTAACAGACATGACCCAGTTAACATGTCTGCTACACGGCTTATAATATTGAAAGCACACTTAGCTTAATGTCCAAAATTGCGGCACAAGCCTCGGGGGTCCACTCTCCTCACCAGGCCACCATATGCTCGGCGGCCAGCCTGAGTGATTTTGCCATACGAACCACTCAGTTGTAGTTCATACCGGCCATGGGGTAATACTTTAATGACCCGGAAAGGCCCTCGCATCCCCGAGTCCAGCTTGCCTGTAACATGAGAGGTTTTAGTTACAAAAACATTATCATTTAGCGGAAAACTTCGTTTATAACATTCCGATATTTTTTTACGTAAGGGTCCTGTTTATGTCTATTTTCATCAAGTAGTTCACTAGCGCGCTGCCTCTATAGCTCCCTTAAGCCCTCACGATTCGGTCGTGTATTGTCCAAGGCAGCGTCACGGATAAGTGACCTTATTAATGGCGTAACTGCTTCTACCCCAATTAGTAAATGTGATTGTGATATTTGTGTGGTTTTATGCTTAGTACTGTTAATAATGAGCTGCATCTTCCATAAAGACGCTGACCATCGATTGTTACGACTGGTAGTCTCGATGCGCAACATATTAAGTTACATGCGGCAGTAGCGTTCTACCTGACCATTTTCACAATGCATTTCTGGAGTAATAAAATAAATTTGACACCCCATATCAGAGGCCCATCCTTGAAAGCTCAAACTTTCAAACATTCGCCCTCTATCGTACACCATAAGTTTAGGAGTACCAAATAGTGATATAGCATTTGAAACAACCTGTTTAAGTTTATATGCTCATGTTGGTCATGAAAGATCCTTAACAAACTTAACCTATCACATCTTGGTATGAAGCATAGAAATCTGGGTTCACTCCCAGCAGTAATGTATTTGTAATAAGGCAATTCATTACGAACAAAATATCGGGACAAGTCTAACTCATTATTTAGGACTTTGTCAATCAGCGGACGATTCCTTCGTCCGCTGACTGAGCTATCTGCGCCCAGTTTCGTGGTGTATCAATGTGGTAAACATCTACAGGACTCCGACCCAGACAACCCGCGTGTTGTATCATTACGCCCTTACGATATTCAGACTTTAAGTTGAAATCCTGCATGTACATCCACCAACACGCAACACGGGGCAACAAGTCCCTTTTTCGCTCAGTTAATTTAGGTGCGTTATTCAGTCGGTTACAATAATTGCCAAAGTTTCGAACTCGTACGAATGATATCGTGGCTCGGCACCTTGAGTTGTTTTGTAGAAATAAGCCACAACCCGTCTTTTACTGTACCCATGCACCTGAATGAGAACTGCACCACAACCGACTGAGCTCGCGTCCGTGTGCAGCTCCATTGGCAATAGTCGATCGAAAACAGCAAGTATAGGTTCATTTGTAAGGCGTTCAATTATATACCTCCGAGAATTTTCCTATTCGTGTCTCCATTCGAATTTAACGTTACTTTGCAATAACCTAGCTATGGGTACGGTTCTAGATGCATAAGTGGATATGTATCTACGGAAGTATCCTGCCAAACCAAGAAACTATCTGACCTCCCATACGTCAGTGGGTACTGGTGAAACTACTAGGGTTTTGATTTTACACTTGCTCGGTCTAACCTGACCCATTAAAATCGTACGACCTAAATATTCCACTTCCGTGGCTACAAAAGTACAAGGCGATCAATATGGTCTTCCATCAGCGGTAATGGATAGCGATCCATAACAGTGATCGCATGTAGTGCACGATAGTCGACACACATACGACCCTTATCGTCCTTTTTCTTTACAAGAATAATTGAGCTGGCATAGGGAGATTCCCCGAGAGAGATTAAAACAAATAGGTGTTCCACTCATTAACTCAAAAATGCATATGACCAGTCGCTACCGCTATCCACGCAGTGCCAACGATTAGAAACTACTCAAATTCATTAAATGTAGTAGTATTAATTCGTGATTGATCATCTAAGTTAATGAGGAACACACTGCGATCACTATTCAATGTCGACCTAGGAATTCCATTAATTCGTTGTTCATTGTTTGCACGAATGTATTGCACATCGTCATGGTTTAAGACATCGGTCCCAACAAGTACAGGTACATTCATACATTTATGAGTAACACAACTAGTACACTCAATATTTTTGGTCACCCATACCACTTAAAACTTGATATGTGGGTAGTTGTGTACATTCAAAATATTTAAGTACAGATTTTGAAATTAGCGACACTCTGATCAAAATTAGAAATATAATAATGGGTTGATCTGACCTTAGTCAACGCGCTCAGTGCGCCAATGAGGCGGTCGGTGACATCCAACGAAGTCGAAGTACTTGCGTGCGATTCACCGATGGTGCCATCATTCGATCTAGCAGTAACTGGTAGTGGCGCGGGCGGTCGAGGTACAGACACGATGGCGTC
This sequence comes from Pheosia gnoma, assembly GCA_905404115.1. Classification (NCBI taxonomy): domain Eukaryota; kingdom Metazoa; phylum Arthropoda; class Insecta; order Lepidoptera; family Notodontidae; genus Pheosia; species Pheosia gnoma. Next base: position 5,110,220 of record FR989919.1, on the reverse strand, counting down.
AACCGGCGCCACGATTGCACGCTCCTCCGACGATACCTCCGCCGTTGCTTGTTGCGGGTAGACTGCTATTTTCTAGCGCGTCAATGCGCGCTAGAATAATGCTGAGCTGGTCTTGAAGATCTCCTGCAACACTGTTTTGACCACGCCTATTCCTAGTACTACTTCGAGTGAAGGGTCAATCAGCCATGATAAAACACATTTAAAATTTCACTTAAAACTCAACCCAAGCTATCTAATCAACTAATGATTATTTTTCGCTTGCGACCAGAGCAGATATAGGCTACAGGAGCCTATCCCACTTCTGATGTTAGCGGTTCCTATCGAATTGTATTAAAAAATATATGCACGAGGAACCGAGGGTAGATTTAATTAATTAATAAGAATAAAATCACATGAAAACATGTAATTACACAACGAACAAACTCAATTCTTCAATATTGGAATCCAACATAAATAACTCAAATTTAACAATTCCAACGAGCTATAACACGTCTTATCGCTACAAAATTCGGAGAGTGAATGAGCGCGATGTCGGGGCTCGCGCGCGTTATATAGGCGCGAAGGCGCGATCTGTCAAACAGTTTTGGCATATCGCTAATATTATTATGTTGTTATACTGTTCATTATTGTTCGTGTTCATAGCATGGGAATTGGCGGGCTTGTTTTATTATAATTATAATATGTACTTACTTACCTTATAACAGCGACTTAAGCTCTAAATATTGGACAAGCTATCTGTGTGTTCGTCTGGCGATATTTATTTATTATTTACTGACCCAACAGACGCTGTCCTGTCCACATACAACTTTTTAATTTTACTTTCCTAAAAAACGTCATTCGAACTATTAAGAACATTTCCAAAAAAAATGCCAAATCGGTCTAGCAATTCTCAAGTGATGCTTTTCCAACAAACAGAATTTCATTTTTATTTATAACTAGCTGTTACCCGCGACTTCGTTCGCGTATTATTTAACAAAAAAGTTTTTCTAAAATAAAAGTAGCCTAAGTTACTCCTTGTTACTTCAGCTATCTGCCAGTGAAAGTCCCATCAAGTCGGTCCAGCCATTTCAGAGATTAGCCGAAACAAACAGACAGACAATAATTGTAAAAAATGTTGTTTTGGTATATGTACCGTGTATACATCCAAATGCACTTAGTAAAAAGCGGTTATTTTAATATTACAAACAGACACTCCAATTTTATTTATTTGTATTGAAGATTTCTATCAATAAAAATATATACCTACATCATAGATAATATATCAAATCTAAATCGAAAATATCTGTACCTAGATAATCTAAAATCGAGGCACCCAGCCAATGAGATGCACGCGGCACTGGATCCCCGGGGCGCGACAGGGAACGTTCCATGTTGACATGCACCAAATTGTATGTCAGACCTGGCGAATTGGACTCGTAAAGAACCAACCGCACAAAGTCCATTGCCGGGTTATATTACAATTATCTACACACTAGCTGCGCCCCGCGGGGTTACCCGCGATTAAAAAGTTCAGTTTAAAAAAAACACGGTTCCTGTATGCTACCCCATAGGAACCGTGCATTTTTCCGGGATAAAAATTGGCCTATGTCATTTTATGACCCCTGAACTACCACTACCTATGCAAAAAATCATGTCGATCCTTTGCTCTATGAAAAAATTAAAACAAATCTATCCCACGGGAACCATACATTTTACTGGGATAAAAAGTAGCCTATGTGCTATTCCAGGCTATAATCTGTCTCTGTGCCAAATTTCATCCAGATCCGTTCAGCCGTTCTGGCGTGATTATGTAACAAACATCTATCCAAACTTTCACATTTATAATATTAGTGGGATTACATAATCAAACTGTCATTAATATAAGCAAGATCACATACAGGGTGCAAGGGGCACGGTGGTTCAAACAGCGAGGGTGGATGTTTCTAGAAAGGTGTTCATAAAGTCCCACTGAACAGAAATGTTCCATAAGAAAATTATAAACTTCATTTACACGATAATAAGTAGGGGCTAGAATTTTCTAGTGTACGTATCTGCATTCCTCGATTCGGTACAATTCCAGAACATTTGAGTAATCCATTGCCCTCACCTCTCTCTCTCCATTGTTTACAAGCACTTCCATTAAATAAAAATAATACGTGGATTCTAGAACTTTCTTCATAGATCGATAGGGGACCATGGACCCGACAGTGCGTTCTTGTTTCGGGAAGCTTCGATAACTATTTCGCGAGTTATCGATGTCTCTTTCACGCATCGTACCAATAAAGTAAGTTAATGGATTCGCATATAAGGAATCTCATCATCTATCTCACCATAGTTGAGATGAGCCCTCGGGCGTGGTATTAAGAATGCTATCACTCATTCATAAGGCTTTTGTGATGAATACAACATGGCTATTGTCCTCAGCTTGAAGTTAAATTAATATATCTATAATTAATTGCGCCACACAAGTTTGAGGATGTTGAGTCCCTGTAGGTGATGGTCTAAGTTACAAGAGGAAAACACTAATACCTAATAATAATATAATATCGCCGGACGAACACACCAACTATACGGTCCCACACTAAGCGACGCTCGTATTATTGGTACCATACAATGGACTGAGGGCGAACTCAGTATATAATACTTATATACATATTAAACATCCATGACTCGGGTACAAACATTCGTAGTCATCACACAACGTTTATCCCTACCAGGATTCGAACCAGGGACCCTCGGCACGGAAAGCATGGTCACTACCGAGTGTTCCTAATCAGGTCGACGAAGTAAAATAAAAGTATAATTAAAATAAATTAATTATATATATATCTATATATTGTGTACCGTAGATATAATCAGTTATATTTTTTTATTTTAATTCCAATAATACCGTTTCTTTTATTTTTTTTATTATAAGGCATTTGTGTTTAGTATAAATCTGATAAACTTTATGCAAATATATAATGGGCTTCACGAAACAATGAAATCGCTTATCTTTTCTAATTTAAATACTTGAAACTACAGATAACTAGCTCATGGGTTATTATAGCTGTGTTGACGTTATTAGCAGCTAAACCGCATTAAAAAAAATGTTTTATAATGCAATTGTTAAATGGACAAAAACATTATATACAAGGGGTATACGTATTACGTAGTAGGTGTAGCATGCGTCAAATAAAAAGAACAATAATGGCGGCTCTGCGCATGTCTGATTATATGAATTCGGCATCCACAGAACCGCCATCTATACTCATTTTACTTGACTCATGTTACTTTAGTTCGTACGGATCTCCTCATTTCTGATTCATCGCGTAGAGCAACCCCGAGCATAGCTCTCTCCATTGCGCGTTGGGCTACCTTAAGCTTTGCTCAGGAGGCCCATAGTAAGTGACCACTTTTCAGTACCATATGTCATCACTGGCAACACACGTTGGTTGTACACCTTTGTCTTCAGACACTGAGGTAATTTGGACGAGAAGATATCACGCAATAAGTTATACATAAAGATATTTTAATAAATTTATTGCGAGCTTTAACGCAATAAGAACCTTTTTTCGACTCAACCCCATTTTATTTTCTCGCCCACATTTTCATTCCGTAAAAAGGATTGAAATAATGTTTGTCTTAAACATTTATCTTGTAACCAACGAAATCTTTTTAGGGAAAAAGATATAAAGTCGGCACTCTGTGTAATATTATCAGAACGCCTATATGTACATAGGTGTGGAGTAAAACCTGAATTTTCACTGAAGCGCGTAAAATAACACTAAAATATATAAATGTTAGTGTACCCACGAATTTTTTACGCACGATGTTTTTTTTTATTCATACAGTCTGTTTCTAGGGATTCGCGTCAAATGGTTGGGAATTTAGCAAAGAGAATTGCATCTTTTTTATATGCTAAGAAATTAGTCGACCAATGTAAGAAAAATATTATGTTATCTTTCCCAATTATAAACCAAACAAGTAGACGAATAATTAAAGAAGCCAGCCACACCGAACTCCTCTAAGATGTTAGTCGAGAAACTGCCTGTCACGAGTGATAGTAGAGAGTAGATAGTTTCTCGATTAACATTTTAGAGTACCGCGAAACGATGCGAATTTAAAAAGTATTCGACACGTGTTTCGCCTCTAAACGAGGCATCTTCAGGACGGCTGAGCTACGAATGAGCCCAGCCGTCCTGATTCCGCCAAGTATCGCCTAATTCTATCAATTAAGGCGCTGTTTTGTTTGAGACCGTACAGTTGGTGTGTTCGTCTGACGATATTATTATAACTCTTACAGCTCTGCCTACCCCGCAAGCCCGGCTTGAAGATATCATTAAGGCGCACCCCGCTCAAAAGTAAACTAATTTAAATCAATTAAAGCTATGTTTGCTCAGCGCGTCCCATGCATTACATCAATCATGGCGTATTAACTCACTCGCTGCCAAGTTTCCTGTAAACCAGGAGCTGAAATAATTAGACTTAATAATAAAATAATTTTAACTAAAGTGAAGGATTAATGCTGCTTCTAAGTTCTATGATGAGTAAGGATTTATTAAGTAATGTGGGAGTAACATGACTATTACTCTTTTCGGTCATTATTGATTTAATTTGGCAGCGAAATCAAATCAACAAAAAAAACAAAATATCGGCCACAGACTATACGAGCGACGAGAAGAAATCCAAATTTAGAACAAGAATCACGTCATCTCACTGGCGACTTTAGGTAACGAGCCAATCAGGGCGCTCTCGCGAGCGGTGCCATGCGCTCTCATTGGTTGTTCAGCGCAGAGCCAAACGAACTACAAGAATTTAGTAAAATAATGCGTCGGTACTACTAAAATATAGACAAAATGGTTTTCCTGGGCTCTTGACAATGAATTCATTGCCCTGGACCGAATTATCATGAAATATTTTATATATGTTCCAATATTAGCTCTCGCTCTACGTCAGTGGCGTCTTACGTCAGTCTCCAACTCCGGGCACACCGCATCGTCATATATCATTCATATGTGACTACACCTGTGTTGATGTACGGATGATTTCAACAAGGTACGTTCTAGGTAACAATCCAGGCAGATACTAAGTAGGTACTCAGGTTTACAGAACAGGCGAATAGCTATCTAGGCAAGTTTTATTCACAAAGGTAAATGTTTGCGGAGGGCGTATTATGAACTGTTATTTCCAGTTCACTTCGCGGCCTTAAACTTGTCGGTAGACATAAGTTCCCGCTAGATACTACTATGTCTCGATGTGTATTTATAATTTTGACCGACAACGTTACGAAAAAGATAGTTTTTTGATTAATTTAATCAAATATTTAACCAAGAAACTAACTATATTTTTTATATAAGGTATAAAAAAAATTGTGTAAAATATTTTAACCGACAAATCAGTAAGTTATATGGATCACGTTAGTGTATAATATAATTGTGTAAATGATGTTTTTTTTAAACAACGCGAACCAGTAGCGTTTGGCCGTACGTCCGCTCAGTACGCGGTGTAATTTTTTAGATGCCCAATAGTTTGATTTATTTCTTTGGGTATGTTATCTTTATAACCTACTGTTGGCCCTGTTAAAATATTTTACACTATTATTGTTACGCCTTATATAATGAGCAGTTCAATATCCAGCCCGGAAATGAGAGTTGGTAGTACATCCCCAGTTGTTTGAAAACATACAAACTAAATAAGTCATCGAGATAAATACTGAAAAGCTGCAAACGAGCATCAGCGTTGTGCCTGAAAATCGAAACGGGAGCTGCTGATGGTATGTAAATATTTCCCCGTTCACTGGACTATTGTACATAGCACAATAATAAGAGTAATACGGCTTTGAATAAAAGCAAATTAAGACATGCATGTACCCTATCGCGATTTTTTTTTCAGAAGATAATATTTGAATTTATAGCTGTTAGGTTATGTTACATTACATGTATTATAATGCTTTGTTCCAGACGACAGACTAGTTGTAAGTTTTGTTTCTGTGGCAATCAGCCTACTTTTACAATTCTTTTTTTGGTGGCCCGCTTTGCAAATGGGAGGCGAGTGGATAATTCTCTTCTAAGTAATGATATTTTTTCTTTCAATTAATTTCGTTGCGGGTTCCAAGACAATTAGCTTTGCCCCGGGACTCACTGAGGATCCAACATACAACATTACAACAACGAATAAGTCGAAGTTAATTGAAAGAAAAAATATCATTACTTAGAAGAGTGTTCTTTCCTGTGGTGGATCCTGGATTATAGGGGAAACATGGTTGGAGTGTGTGCTGGGTAGGCCATGACCAAAATAAATAGGAAGTGCAATCGATGTTTTTAAAGATTACTAGCAATATGAGCTTATTATAATACTGGTAGTCGAGTCAGCGCCTCTAAAAAAGCACAATGCGTGTTCTTAGAGAGATCTCGCGTCAATATCGAAACTGTCGGTGATAGGGTTTGAATCCGTGACTCGATGATATGTCGATATACCACTAACCACTACACTATTGTCAATTGTAGGTATCTACTAGCTGCGCCCGCAATTATGTTTGCGTAGCTATTTGTGACTGTACTTACTGCTCCTGATTATACTGTAACAATTGCAGTTGTGAACTCAGTGATCAATTCGGACAACTGTCAAATTGGCATTTTTTTCTGTATCATTTGCTCATTTTTTAGCGTGGATTGACCTAGTTGTCCTAGATGTGGAAAATAGTTGTGGCTTTTGAAGTACAGGTAATTGCCATTTGTACTATCTATCTGTTTTCTTATATTAACGGACTTCAAAAAGGAGGAGGTTCTCAATTCGGTTGTATTTTTTTTATGTTTGTTACCTCAGATCTCCGTCATTAACCGACTTCAAAAAAAAGGAGGAGGTTCTCAATTCGGTTGTATTTTTTTTTTTTTTTTTATTTTTTTTTTTTTTTATGTTTGTTACCTCAGATCTCCGTCATTTATGAACCGATTTGGAAAATTATTTTTTTATATGAAAGGATATCCTTACAGATTGGTCCCATTTTTTTCAAAAAATTGTTCTGATCATGGGATCCATGAGGAATTGAGAGGACTCCTCAAATTTTATAGGCAAACCTATAGCAATTTTGGTATTTTCATCAAGAAGTCAAGCATTTGCATTCAGAAAGTATCATTTGCTGAAGTGAAAGTGATGAAGAAGACCACAAATGGCCACCGGAACATGTCAGTGATACGTATTTCACGGGTTGCGCCAAGATAATCTCGATTATGATCGTTAAGCGACAATGAAAAAGCAAATTTAATAAAATGGTTCTGATGAATATGGTACCATCGAACTGATCTGATGATAAACCCAGGAGGAACTGGAACATTGTAATAAAACAATGTATCCAAGCCGTGTTTGGGCTTATTGAAATTGTTATGGGATGCACTTTGGCTATAAATAAATCTTTTTCGTGGATGTTCCGATTTCGATTATTCTTTTTTACAAAATAAGGTATACCTTTTTAAAATTCAGCGAGATTGATTCAGTGGTTTTTGTTTTATCTTGATTTCTTTGAATCTATGTTTTTCTCGCGATGATGTTATAATTGGTATACCTATTATCCAGTAAAAAAGATTGATATTACATTCTTTTTAGTGACAAATAATAGTAAATATATCCACTAAAAAGTGTAAAATAAAAAACTTTTTAACAAAATAAAAACCGTCTTCAAAAAACTAAAAAGCCAAAAATAATCTAATCTTGAAATCTACCTTGTCTAACTAAATCAAATATTTAACTAATCTGAAGTCGGTGCCAAATAAACTAACGATGAAGAATAACAAAAGTATACTCAGTAACGAGATGCGCGGACCAATTTGTAGGTATAGTCTTTGGCGCAGACCGGCAATATTCGACTCAGCTGTTTGTTTGGCACCGACTTCAGATTAGTTAAATATTTGATTTAGTTAGACAAGGTAGATTTCAAGATTAGATTATTTTTGGCTTTTTAGTTTTTTGAAGACGGTTTTTATTTTGTTAAAAAGTTTTTTATTTATGAACCGATTTGGAAAATTATTTTTTATATGAAAGAATATGCTTACTTAGATTGTTATTGTTTGTTTTTTTTTAAAGTACACTAAAGAGTTTAATAAATAAATAATATCTCAGTGTACTGAGTGTCTGTGTTTTATCTCGCCCGAAGCATGCTTCGTAACCCATAATTTCTTAAGGAGGAAAGAGTGCGTACATCTGTGAACCACTATCTACCCCTCAACAAAACAGCTCGTTGTGGTGTGATGGTATATTATTCTCTAGTAAGTTTTTTTTTCTATTGATGCTAGGCCCAATTCGATTCTGGTAAACGATGATTTCTCTCAATTTCCACACGAATGAATCTGTTAACAAAACCTAGATGTCCGTAAGACAATTTATCTCAGTCCATTGTCACGGACATACGTCATATTTTCTGCCTAGCGACATTTTATTTTCAGTTTTTGCCGCAAAATATTTCATGGATGGCGGGTCAGATCAGTTGCGCTGCATGTGCCTCTATCTACTGCCGCCTTCCTACCTAGGCAAGTATGCTCCATCGTAGATCTCATCGTCACTTACCATCAGGTGAGATCGAGATCAAATACTTGCCTATAATGTAATAAAAAAAAAAAAAAAAAAAAATATGTTTTCGAGGGTGAGATTAATCTTTGCTGAAAATGGATCTGAAAATACTGTAGCCCCTCAGCGCCTTAAAAGTGATCAAGGTCATGCTCTATCAATTCTATAAGGACAGCCTGTCAATTTTGGATTTCTAGTATATCAAACTATTATTTTTTTGGTAGTTTAAAAATTTCGGGGATATGTATATAATAATACCAGCCCTGTTGGGCACGGGCCTCCCCCCAATGCGAGGGGGATTTGGTTATACTTTAATGTATTAAAAAAATCTAAATTATAATTTTGAATTATTATGATGTAAATTATATTGAGAAATGTCCGTTAGTGTAGTATATCCGGTAGCACAGCTTAGAGGAAATACCAATTTGCACTATGCCTACCACAGTATAGGGTCGTCTTTACATTGTGATATTGATAGGAATACAAAAGACACTCCAAGGTACTCAATGAACAGTCTAATTTCAGTCATAATAGCACGGGTATAAACATTAAAATAGAAAAAAATCCAAACATTTAGTAGTCATTATTTGTGTGACGCCCCCTCGAACTCGAAATATTATAAAGCGATTAATTTGAACTTGGCGAGTGCACCGCCATGTGCTACTGCGTGCAGTGCCTGGAATGTTATAATGTCTCATTTCTGCATTTTTTATATATATCACGCAGCACGCACATAATCTATGGGATCTTATCGAAGCATGTTTCAAACTGCGTGCCATATCTTTCGCCAGCCACTGTAAACACTTTATCCAAGGTGTGTGGGCCGAAGAAAGTTAAATGCGTTCAATTTAACTTGGTGCGCGTCGTGTGTGGACTTTCACAACTATATTAATTACAAGTTTTCTATTGCTTATTTGTTAATTGATTTTGTTTGTTGATTGGTACCCACTAGGTATAGAGTATAACAGCACCTGAATTCACGCCTACAAAGGGTGATTTTTCAGAAATCTCAAAACTCAGAAAAGAAAGAGTGCACTTAGGTACCAAGGTTCAATTTAATCGACCCAAGGGTTTTTTTTCGAACACCTGGGCCCCAAGTCTGCTAACACAATCGATTCATAATCGAACAGCAACCGCAACTGTCCGCAACCGAACAGTAACTGTCACTTTTGACAGATATTGTATGGGATATATGTCAAAAGTGACAGTTACTATGCGGTTGCTGTTCGATTATGAATGGATTGTGATCGCAGACATGGGGCCCTGTACCCCCTGATTTTTCTTTCGTTTGAATCCTGGTAGGGACAAGCTTTGTGTGATGAGCACGAATGTTTCTAACCGAGTCATGGATGTTTAATTTAGTAAAGTATTATATACCGAGTTCGCCCTCAGTCCATTGTACAGTACCCATAATACAAGCGTTGCTTGGTGTGGGACCGTATAGTTGGTGTGTTCGTCTGGCGATATTATACCCCGTGTTAACAACGCTGACGAGTCAGACAGAGGACCCTATTGTATATTGTTATGATAACTACGGTTTTAAGCTCCAGACACATAACTATGCATATACAACAAGATTTCAGAGTAAACCACAATGCTTGGTAAAAATATTCTGAAAAAAAAAAACTGTAAAACTTGTACAATCCTTTTAAACTTTGTAAAATCCTGAAAGAGTATACCGTACTTAAAATGAATTTATTATAAGCGTACTTAGCAAGCCTCAAAAGGCTAGGACCATACAACCTGGCTTTAAAACCATTAAAAAGGTTGTCTCGACCTTTCGAAAAGATAATAAAAACGATTAGTAAATAATTAAAAATATCCCTAATATATGGGCCATAAGAAATAAATCGAATTTTCCGAACTGTAGGATTGGTTACCTGCTAACATTTTTGTTTGGAAAACATCACATGTTAATATCTGTGCAAAATGACTTGCGACTTTATGCTCTTAAAGTTAAGGTTGTTAATCAAATGAGACAATTGTAGTTATGTATCGTTCTGAAACTCTTTAACAAGGAACAGAGGTGTTCCATCATTTTCTCGCAGCCAGTTTGCGTCCGACGCTCGGGCTGGTTGGACGTTCTGACGTCTGCATTCTAAGCAATTTTCACCAATATTACGTGCTCACAGTGTCTCTATAAACGAGAAAGTGTTGAAATAAAACTATTAATTTATCGATCTATTGAGAAAATTCAACTTTTGTGAATAATTAAAGTGTCAGTTGTAGAAGTTTTCATTTGAAAATTGAATAATTTTACACCATCGACGGGGTAAAAGGTAAGATTTGTATTCGAGTTTTTTTTTTCCTTTCCGAGAGTACTTTCAGGGTCCCTTTCAGGCGTCCGCTTCAACGGAATGATGTGTTTTGTATTGAAATGCTTAATTATACGAGATTTTTTTTTTTCACGAAAACGAGGGTTTTCACTGCGGAAAACACGTGAAAAGGAGAATTCGATTAAAAGTGAGTGCTTTGCATGGATGTAAGTAGGTAGGTTTTTGGCTGGCAGTGTTAAAAAATACCAAATTTATGTGATATTGAATACTGGCTACGATTCTTTTGTGCGTTCGATATTTAAAATAATGTACTTAACTAATAATAAGGCCAAAAGACCAAACAAATTTCTAAAGATTATTTTGCTCTCAGTAAATTTGTTAATAATTAATTATATAACCACGAAAATGAGACTAAGTTCCCGTATGCGACTTCGTTCGTTGATTTTGAATAAGCATATTAGAGGACTAATAAATATAATTAATCAATCGATGTTTTGTTTTTATTTCTTGAAACGATAAATAGGTAGGTATCAAGTATTTAGTCATTTTCGCAATTGGCTGTGAAAAAACTCCTTGTATGACTGAAGTTTTTATACCACGGAACCGTATTCCCAAATCATACATGGGCTCCCAGCTATCGAACAAGAAAACTGCGATGAAATCGGTCAGTCAGTTCTGTATCTACGAAGCCACAGACAGACAGATTTAGGAATAAGATTTATACCTCCCCTTTTGCTTTGTATAGATGCTCCATCATCATTTACGTTATCGTCAGAAAGAATGAGGATGCACAAGCAGCATCGCATGGAGATAAAACCAGTGTATCTACATTCAAACTGTAGCGACCTCTTCAACCTCGCCACAAGCTACACAGATAGTGCTGCAGTACGCATTCAGAACAATTGACAATTCTCAATACAATTCTGAATCGCGCTATCAGAGTTTTCTGAGCACGTAACATATATACAAGATCCCGACAATAACCTTCGGGGCATAGCGGCCGCCACGCCAGCCATACCACCCGCCTATCTGGAAGATCTTCCCTTTTCCGCTAAAAGGCCATGGTATAACAATATGCCAGGTATTCTTTTCCCACGACGGTCCAAGACTACGTCACGATCAGTGCTACCATCACACTATCACACTAATATTATAAATGTGAAAGTTTGGATGGATGGATAGATGGATGGATGGATGTTGGTTACTGAATCACGCCAGAACGGCTGAACGGATCTGGTTGAAATTTGGCACAGAGATATATTATAGTCCGGAATAGCACATAGGCTACTTTTTATCCTGGTAAAAAGGACATACTTTTTAATCGCGGGTACCACCGCGGGGCGCAGCTAGTCAATTGATAATCGTCAATACACGATGACGTAAGCTTGGGCCAATCACGTGACCTAGCTTGACACGGGACGAGAATATCTGGCGTAGCATATCATTATACCCTGTTTAAGTCTATAAAAAGGCCTATGTATTTACAATATCGCCGTCCTTCGTCATGTTATTACAACCCATAAATTATTATTAGCGTCCGATTAGGAAGTCGTTTTTACTTATTAAAACGTAGATTTGAAGTCGACAAGCCGGCTACCTCGTTTGCCGTCAGTAATTACATCTCACAAGCCGCGCCCCGCGGTGTTACCCGCGATTAAAAGGAATGTCCTTTTCCTCGATGTCCTTTCGCAAATGCACGGTTTCTGTATGTCATATTCTGACCCCTAAACTACCACTACCTATGCAAAAAACATGTCAATCCTTTGCTCTATGAAAAATTAAAACAAATCTATCCCACGGTAACCATACATTTTACCGGGATAAAAAAGCGTATGTACTATTGCAGACTATAATCTATCTCTATATCAAATTTCATCAAGATCCGTTCAGCCGTTCTGGCGTGATAGAGTTACAAACATCCATGCCTCCAAACTTTCACATTTATAATATTAGTATAGATTAACCTTATTGGGCACTTACAAATAGTAACAATCAATATTTTTTCCAAACTTTACAAACGGATTGGAACGCGACTTCAAGGGTATAGACTATCTCATTCTAATAACATTAAAACACAAAGGACAACACTAACAATAAGCCGACCTTCCACAAACATATAAAAGTCTATTCTTATCGAAATGAAACACTACAACACATTTTGATCGGATTCCCCTCACAGTTTTTTTTTCCTTTGTACCGGCAAATAAATTACACTGACTAGCTGTTTGATCTATTATAAGCTAGAAAACATGAAGAACTACATACATTACTAGTTTTTACTCCAGGTTTGGTTACAAAAAGCATCCCATTTTCTATACCGAAGTATAATATAGCGCTGTAAGAAATTTCATCCGAAACCGTTAAGCCGTTTTTGCATGCTACAAACAAACTAACAAACACATTATTGTATTAGTACCTAAGTAATGTCGCCACGACGACTCCCTTTTAGTAATTTTCAGAAGTGTACGAAATACACTTAACATTCTTCAGATATATTAATCTCTAGGTGACATGGCGAGGTGCCGCCATGTTTCGGGTACAACTTAAATCGTGGATTGATTTCTTATTTTACGCAAATACTACACATTGAAATAAAACTTATTTTCAAGGTTTTTATCGCGTTTATATTATGTTTTTTACGTTCCAGACGTTTCGGCTGCTTTACAGCGACCATGGTCACGGGAGGACTAAGATGGATGACGTCCTAGTGTCATAGTTTGAACTAGGGTACCGTCATATTTAGTTGTTGCTTGCGGTCCGATCTACGCAGATAGTGCTCACAGTGTCTTGAGAGCTTGCAATGGTGCGCTTTGTTTCGGGTTTAATTATATTAATTATTTATCCCAACCGATAAAATCCTTAAAATTCTTTTATTTCAATTTAATCGTGGACTTAAAAAAATCTCGGAGAAATATGTCCAGGGATGGAGTCCAGGACACTGCAAGAGCCCCTATAGTATCATCCCACTAATATAATAAATGTGAAAGTTTGGATGGATGGATGTTTGTTACTCAATCACGCCAGAACGGCTGAACGGATCTGGATGAAATTTAGCACAGAGATAGATTATAGCCAGGAATAGCACATAGGCTACTATTTATCCCGGTAAACTGTATGGTTCCCGTGGGTTAGATTTGTTTAAATTTTTCATAGAGCAAAGGATCGACATGATTTTTTGCATAGTTAGTGGTAGTTTAGGGGAAAGGACATAGAGGAAAAGGACATACTTTTTAATCGCGGGTAACACCACGGGCGCAGCTAGTCGTTCATAAGTTACTACTGAGCCAACAAGAAGACCACCATTTTAGTAGGAAAATTGGTTTGAAAATGCAATAAAGACCTCTGTTTTATCAACCAAAAAATGCTTCATCCACAGAAAAGCCCATCTAAACCTCATTAATTTATTTCCATCTAATTTCTCAGCATTTCCCCCTCTCAATACATTATGATGGGGTTACATTGATCCACGGCATGGCGGGCCAGCTATCCCATAATTGGAACACCATGACTAAGCCGATTCTGCGGCTTTGTCCGGATTCTAGTATGCGATAAATAGTGTACTCCGCGTTATTAGTATTATGGATTTTTGGGGTCGCATAAAAGGTACCCTAATTTTACGCTCGCATCAATATTATACTTAGCTAAGTTTATATTAGCACTGTTTTCAAAATGGATGTGTCTATGGAGTCATTATTTTTGAGTGTGTGGGTGTTTTTTTTAATACTTTATCTTAATAGATAGGATCTTATCATAGAACAAGTTTCTTCTTCTTTCTTTACGAAAAGAGATGCGACGAACTAAAATGGATATGCAAATTCACAACCCCTCTGCACCCACAACTTAGCGGGTATTTTGCCAATGTCAAGTAATTAATAGCAATAACACATTCAATAAATACACATTATAAATAAAATAATCGATGTGACATGATGATATGAAAATGGCGTCCTATATCCGGCGATACACATTTCACTCAAACTTATCAAAGCCTTAGGAGTCTGACGGACGGGTAGCTATTTTTATAGCCAGAGTTTCAGTTTAGCTATCCAAACAGGAAATGCTATCAGAATCCCTGTCCTTGCCACGGCGCCGATGGCAACCTGGAGGAGAATTATAGCTTTTGTTTTAAATTCTAATTTTAATCTATTTTTATAGTCTTTGCGTGTCCATTTCTGGGCAAAGGCTTCCCCTTTTCCCTGTCTATTATTATTCTCATAAAATGATTTTACTATCCAAAATTTTAGTGTCTATACCTACTATTGTCTCGAGCAAAGGTTAAATTGAAGTTAAAAAATAATAGATATTTAAAAAAAAATGCGGTATAAAAAGGTTCGTACCGGATGTAGAGTTTAGAAAAACTAAGTAAGAATAAGAATAGTTTATTACCAAGTAACATCTACAACAACGAAGTATTGGTGAGCTCCGAACTAGTCTGTATCTTGGAGCTCGGTACACTAATTAAGGTACAAGTATAATGTTACATGGTATAGAATTTCTTAAACTAAAACATAAAATCAAACATCAAAGTGGAACACTATAAAATAATAGTGTTCTCTATAAACAGTAAACAACTTTGATATTCTACTATAAATAGAATCAACTCTTTCCGTTAAAATCACACTAATCACACTTCACACTAATATTATAAATGTGAAAGTTTGGATGGATAGATGTTTGTTACTCAATCACGCCAGAACAGCTGAACGGATCTGGATGAAATTTGGCACAGAGATAGATTATAGTCTGGAATAGCACATAGGCTACTTTTTATCCCGGTAAAAAGGACATACTTTTTAATCGCGCTAGTAGCAGCTAGTAAATAAATAAATTCACGTTGTAACGTACATTACGCATACGTCTAAGAATATCTTCCAGTTTGATGTTTCTCGGCACACACGGAAGCTAATAAGTATTCCAGGTGAGCAGGTGATTTTGATCGCGGTACGAGTAGTAGGTACATTATAACGCCGTTCTACAGACCATAAAATTGAATGTAAAGATCTAAAGCAAATAATTGTGATAATCACATCCATTTTCACACGAGGAGTGGAAATTATGTTCCCAAATCTGTTCAACATTATCATATACTTAACTGATTTCCAATATTTACGCGAATACTACGCATTGAAATAAAACTTATTTTAAGGATTTTATCGCGTTTATTTTTTGTTTTTACGTTCCCGACGTTTCGGCTGCTTTACAGCAACCATGGTCACGGGAGGACTGACAGACTGACTGACAACTAAAAATGAGGGTACCCCAGTTCAAACTTCGATACTATAGGACGTCAAACACCTAAGTCCTCCCGTGACCATGGTTGCTGTAAAGCAGCCGAAACGTCGGGAACGTAAAAATAGAAAATAAACGCGATAAAATCCTTAAAATAAGTTGTATTACAATTATTATATAACAATAAAAATATTACAAAAAACACGTCCCAGTCCATTGTACACATAATACAAGCGTAATTTAATTTGGGACCGCACACTTGTTATGTTTTTCTAAAGCAAGCGCTTAAGCACTTATCCAAGCAGCACCTCCTTTACCATTAATGTCACTTCAAAATACTTAAGTTTGAGTAATTACGCGCTTGGGAACTTCATTAAAGCATGCCTCGTTGAAGAAATAATGAACTTGATGAAAATATTTTTTGGAGTAATTTTGTGTAGGTGAGGGAGGGGTAAAACAATAAATATAATATAATATCGCCAGACGAACACACCAACTATACGGTCCTACACTAAGCAACGCTTGTATTGTGGGTACCGTACAATGGACTAAAGGCAAACTCAGTATATAATACTTATATAGATATAGAACATCTACGACTCGGGCACAAACATTCATGTTCAACACACAAAGTTTGTCCCTACCAGGATTCGAACCCGGGACCCACAGATAATAATAATTTAAATATATATATATATACAAATAATCAGACTTTTATTTAATGATTTCAAGGTTGACCTGCCAATCATAAGGGCTCGGGTTCGATGCGTGCGTACAGTAATAAATGTACCTATATACTTAATTCCTTCATAAAAAGTGTAAAATGAAATATATTTTTTCTACAAATTTCCCAAGGATGGCAACATTGATACGAAGTTTTTCTTACCAAATCATGCTTTCTTTGATTTTTTGACACGGGTATCACCACCGTTGACACGGATGGACAACCTTTTACATGCAGATCTGAACCTAATCTCCCGGAAATGATGACTGATGTACCTTTTATCAGCGAAAGTAGAATGGCATATTAGGATTGCGAGCTGTGCTGATATACAATAAATGGGTTTGTTCCGTTTTTATCCTATCAAGTCTCATCCTGTTATAATATACTAGCAGCGCCACGCGGTTTTACGCGCGATTAAAAAGTGTACATATTACCGGGATGAAAAGTAGCCTATGTACTATTCCAGACCATAATCTATCTCTGTGCCAAATTTCATCCAGATCCGTTCAGCCGTTCTTGCGTGATTGAGTAACAAACATCCACCCATTCATCCAAACTTTCACATTTATAATATTATAGTATATAGTATAGTATATAGTATAGTAATTATATAGTATAGTATAGTATATAGTATAGATGAAAAGCGGAGGTTGCCTTTTAAAGTAATATTCATGGTTCTGCAGGCGGAGCCGCAGGCAAAAGATAGGTAATGTAATACAGGAATATTATGCCTGCTTGTAAATACATTTGTATGCATGAAATAAGCCCTCGACGTTTTCCCTTTAGCAATACAAGTTTTACGACCATAAAAATATTTAAATGTCCACACGCAATCTTAAAAACGTGGCGTTCTTTTTTAATCGGTTGCATTGGATTGATTTAAAAGTATAACTAATCATAATAATATAATACAAACTTTTTAAACCTCGAAATATACATTGGCCGTCCTAGAATAACAAATTAAATACCAAAGTACCAGTAAGCAGAAATAGCCAAGTTGGTAAGAACGCTTGTCTCAGTACCGAGGATCGCAGGTTCAAACCCCGGCTCGCACCTCTGGGATGTCTGGATTTCATTAGCGAATCTCATTTTCTACCATGATTATTACATGCTAAACGGTGAGGGAAAATATCGCGAGGAAAGCTGCATGTCCAAGAGAACCCCTCGAAAGATGTGTGAAGTCCGCCAACCCGCACTGGGCCAGCGTGGTGAACTATTGCCTAATCCCCCTAACTTTGAGGGGAGGCCCGTGCCCAACAGCGGGACATTAGAAGGGTTGGTACTATAACCAAAGTACCCACCTACCTACCATATATTCTTAAATAGTTTACACGGATAGAACCACAGTTAAAACTATTTTTTACTGGTGGTAGGCTTCGGCCGTGGCTAGTCACCACCCACTGTACAAAGCCATGTCGCCAAGCGGCCTAGCCGTGTTCCGACATGATGTTCGGTGTTGCCATTCATGGATGGCGGGTCAGATCAGCTGCGCTACATGTGCCTAGTGAATGTAGCGTCTCGATCTACTGCCACCTTCCTACCTAGGCAAGTATGCTCCATCGTAGATCTCATCATCACTTACCATCAGGTGAGATCGAGATCAAATACTTGCCTATAATGTAATAAAAAAATAAATAAATATAATTTTCCTTTTCAGCACCCATCATAATATTTTTATACTTCATAACCGTTGCGTGTTATAAACCCAGTGCGTAAATGGAAAATGTAAATGGGAGGAAATTCAACGAGCGGTTTAATAGTCCATGAATGTGCAACTTTATAATAGGGAGCTTTGTAAATGCAATGGTCTTTGCTTCTGAGCAGAAATAATCAAGTTTGTACTGTAATATATATATAAGAAAGTCGTGCTAGTTACACTATTTATAACTCATGAACGGGGGGGGGGGGGGGGGGGGTTATGATCTATGATTTTTGTACTGTTTTCTACTGGAAATAAATCACTAAAAAAAAATATTTACTCACATAACAAAATAAGTGTAAATTAGTTTAACCGATAAATCAGTAATTTTAATGGTTATTTTAATCTATATCTATACTAACTAATAAATAAAATTGGAGTGTCTGTTTGTAATATTAAAATAACCGCTTTTTACACGGTACCTATACCAAAACAAACTTTTTTTAAAATTTTTGAAGACTGACAGACTGTCTGTCTGTTTGTTCCGGGTAATCTCTGAAATGGCTGGACCGATTTTGACGGGACTTTCACTGGCAGATAGCTGATGTAACAAGGAGTAACTTAGGCTACTTTTATTTTAGAAAAAAAAGGATCTCTCGAAAAAAAATTAAAACCAATGTTGCAGCGCTGCGCCTGATTAAGTTTGATAGCAACAATCAGCAATGCGTCCCGCGGGATCAGAACGCGCGAGCAGGCTGTTGCCAACGGTTGAGTCTTTGTTAAATACCACGCGGACGAGGTCGCGGGGAACAGCTAGTAATAAATGTAATCATTCGTACGGTCGCAAATTAAGCAACATATATGGGTGCCATGAAAGGCCCTGGGGCCCATCCAATTTACTCACGAGAATATAATTATCAGCAATCAAACAGAAGACATATAGGTACCTAGCAGGTTTCAGAATCATTCAGACTCCCCACTCTCTGAGATGAGAATGATTGACAGATGTACAACTTTAAGATTTAATTTAAGACGTATAGAACTTTAAGTCTCAATCCATTAATAATGTCGAATAAAACTCTCGAAGGACTGTATACAAAACAACCGTATCGCTTACAAAATTAATAGTCACATCAATCATTCTCTTTGTAACAAAATAAAAATATTAATCGACTTTATACATAAACAATAACAAACTTTATGACGATAGTAATTAAATGTAATTTACATTGGCACTTAGCTTTTGTATAATAGCGTGTACTGATTGTGTCACACATGTTGTTTTAACACTTCAATCGTATTAAAAACTAGCTGTTGCCCGCGACTTCGTCCGCGTGGTATTTAACAAAGACAACCGTTGACAACAGCCTGCTCGCCCATTCTGAGCCCGCGGGACGCATTGCAGGTTGTTGCTATCAAACTTAATCAGGCGCTGCGCTGCAACATTGGTTTTAATTTTTTTTTCGTGAGATCCTATGTTTTTTTTCTAAAATAAAAGTAGCCTAAGTTACTCCTTGTTACATCAGCTATCTGCCAGTGAAAGTCCCGTCAAAATCGGTCCAGTCATTTCAGAGATTAGCCGGAACAAACAGACAGACAGACAGACAGACAGACAAAAATTGTAAAAAATGTTGTTTCGGTATAGGTAACGTGTATACATCCAAATGCACTTAGTAAAAAGCGGTTATTTTAATATTACAAACAGACACTCCAATTTTATTTATATGTATAGATGATAAAGTACTTACAAACGGCATTAATAAATTATTATTGCTACAAAAAGTACTAGCGGGTAACCCTTATGTTTTGGGTAAATTGAAGACCGAAATTAAGTCGTTAACTGAGGGAAGGAGGGTTAGGCAGTAAAGCTGCGAATGGTTAGACCGGTCACTTAGTGGTCGTGTGCAGACTAAAAGCGGTGCCTCGCGAGCCTGCCTCGAGCACAGGCCGCACGCGGGCTGTCAACAAGACAAATGAAAAATGATAGTGCTTGCTCGAGGCAAACGCTCGACAAGCCATTTTCAACCATTCCTGCTATCATCCATTTTTTATTTATAACTAGCTGCGCCCCGCGGTGTTACCCGCGATTATAAAGTATGTCCCTTTTACCGGGATAAAAAGTAGCCTATGTGCTATTCCATATCTCTGTGCCAATTTTCATCCAGATCCGTACAGCCGTTCTGGCGTGATTGAGTAACAAACATCCTTCCATCCAAACTTTCACATTTATAATATTAGTGTGATGTGTATTGTAATCGCTAATATTGGACATTGGCAAAATACCTACTCATTTGTGGGTGAGGCCAAATCTCATCGTATTCCATTTTATTTCATTGCATTTCACTTCATAAAGAATGAAGAAGAGGCAAAAGCTCGCGGAACGTTGCTAGCCAACATGACAAGGTAAATAGCTACCTATTTACCTTGTACCTTGCTCGCGAGGCCTGCCTTGTGAGGCTGTACGGTCAGTAGCGTCACGGCTATTTTTTTAGGTACAAATATTTAGTCAGCGACTACCATATTACGCGATATTAAAACTCGAGGCACCATACAAATTATGGTCGTGTCCTATATCACCTACATGCTTTCTGATCCGGTCTCGGGTTCGAATCCTAGTAGGGACAAACTTTGTGTGATGAGCGTGAATGTTTGTACCAGAGTCATAGATTTTTAATAAGTATGATATACTGGGATCGCCAGACAACCCAGTCGATTGTACGGTACCCATAATACAAGCGTTGCTTTGGGACCGTACAGTCGGTGTGTTCGTCTGGCGATATTATTATTTTACGTGGTAATTGTTATTTTTATAATAACAAGCAGCGCAGGACGACATTGCCAGCAAAAACAAAGCAGGTAACTTTTAATTAAGACACTGCGATGTTGCAAGCTCTCGCGCGTCCTCGCTTTAATGGGCAATTATGAAAAAAATGCAAATTTCATGTTTTTACTGTGATTTAAAACAATATGGTGTGGTGAGATTAGTTTGACGGAGACGTCTGCTGTAGTGGTAGACAAAAAAAGCAGTGATAGCCAAGTTGGTAGAACGCTTGCCTCGGTAACGAGGATCGCAGGTTCAAACCCCGGACCGCACCTCTGGGATTTCTGGATTTCATGTGCGAATCTCATATTCAACCACGATTATCACTTGCTAAACGGTGGTGGAAAACATTGTGAGGAAACCTGCATGTCTGAGCGCAGTTTGTAATGACCCTGCTTTCTATACCGAGGGTCCCGGTTTCGTATCCTGGTAGAGACATGCTTTGGGTGATGAGCACTAATGTTTGTACCCAAGTAACGGATGTTTAATATCGATATAAGTAATATATACGGGGTTCGCCCCCAGTCCATTTTACGGTACCCATACGGTCCCATACAAGCGTTGCTTAGTGCGAGACCGTATAGTTGGTGTGTTCGTTTGGCGATATTATTATTATTACTATATAGTGTAATATATCCTATTATAAAAATTGGACATGTTTTTCCTGGATAACGATGTCCACACAGACAATACAACTCGTTATAAGGATAATATTACTTTCCTTGATCATTGATATTTTTCGTAGTTATTGGAACATGACAATAATATAATAATTTATCACATAATTAGAGTTCCGTAAGGAAAACGCCATAGTTTATGCCATATAGGTGAAGTTACAGGGAGTGAAGTAATAGCATAGTATTATTAAAATATGTATCGTTGCCATGGCAATGTTATTTCTTATTCTTCTTCTTTTTTTAGGTCGGCAATCGGCTACAAAATAGTGCCATTTTTGCCAGTGTCGAGTCGAGTATTTCTTCATAATTGTTATAAAATTATAAGTACCTCTCATGATAATGATGATGAATTGAATCCCCTACCCTTATCAGTAAAGCTTTGGATTCGTTACTGAAAATATACCGGACATCTTAAAAACAAGTTGAATTGGCTGTCAACAATCACGTAATTTGATGTATATCTGACAGAGGTGTTCGAACTTATTGAATAAACTAAAGACCTAGAAGGACACGCCATTTTCATATCTTCATGTCACATCCATTATTTTATTTATAATGTGTATTTATTGAATACGTTATTGCTATTACTTACTTGACATTGGCAAAATACCCGCTAAGTTGTGGGTGAGGCCATATTCATATCCATTTTATTTCATCGCATCTCATTTAAAGAAGAAAGAAGTAAAGAAAGAAGAAGAAGAATAAACTAGAGACCTAGAAATAAAAATGAAAATAATAATAACCTGACCAATAATACTACGTCGTTGGAAATGGACCGCTATATTGTTTTGGGCACAAACGGCAATACCATGTTTATACAAGAAAATAATAGTGCAAGATGAAATAATATCTAATAATCGTATATAAGGTGTAACAACAATAGTGTAAGATATTTTAACAGGACCAAAAGTAGATTATAAAGATAATATTCCCAATTGAAATAAAACTACATTAACAGATTTTATCGCGTTTATTTTATGTTTTAACACGATAAGATCTGTTAAATTAGTTTTATTTCAATGTGTACTATTCGTGTACCTAAATATAAGAGATCAATAATACTACCAAATTGATAAATCAAATTATTAGACATTAAAAAAATTACATACTATTTTTAACCTACTGTTGGCCCTGGATTTTATTATTGTTACACCTTTTATAAGTGTATTGAAAACGCGCATAGATCTACACGCTCAAGTATTTCTCATTTGAACAAAACGTCGTTCAAACAATTGCCTCTGAAATGTTTTAAAATACATTTTTTAACATTCTCTTGATGTCAGCCAGCCGTCTGTTTCTGCCCCATCTTGGCACAAATACCTACTGTCTCTGCCCCATCTTGTCGCAAGTACCCACGTCTGGTGGCCGCCGCTCAACGCTCGCCAACTCCCCCCGTTAATAATACCGTTTGTAATAAATTTCTGAGAAATGTCGCTTCCCAAGCAATTGCTTCGAAATAAAATTCAATGTTTGATGGACACAATTATTTTGCGAGTGAAATTATAAGAGGGATAGCTATCAACGTTTAAAATGAAAGTTTATTGTTATGACGTCATTTTCTTGACATTGTTATTATTCGCATTATTTTTGCGTGTTTAACGCGATGGATACATTGCTGATGCAAAACCACTAAACAAGCTTCATCTTTGGAAACGATACTAATAATATCGCCAGACGAACACACCAACTATACGGTCCCACACTAAGCAACGCTTGTATTATGCGTACCGTAAAATGGACTGAGGGCGAACTCAGTATATAATACTTATATAGATAATAAACATCCGTGACTCGAGTACAAATATTCATGCTTATCACAAAAAGTTTGTCCCTACCAGGATTCGAATACTACTTGCGATAAATTATGATTTTGTGCCTCAAAAGCAGCCAATATAGGTCCTTTATTATTAATTATCCCAGAACCGATAATCCACCGGAGATAAAATATGTGCAAATAATATAACTCTAAATTACCTTTAAATTTGAAATAAAACTAATCTCACGGATTTTTTCGCCATAGTTTGAATAATTTGTCATAGTTTGAAACGGGGTACCCTCATATTTAGTTGTTGCTTGCGGTCCGATCTAGCCGAAACGTCGGGAACGTAATAAAGCATAATAAACGCGAGAAAATCCGTAAGATTAGTTTTATTTCAATGTATAGTATTCGCGTGAATATAAGAAATCAATCCACCTTTAAATTTAATCAAACTATAACTTGGTACGTAACTTTGCACGTATTGGACAAATCCACAGTTAAAACAAATTTAACACTAAACTTTCGACATTAAAATGCATTGGTCTCTCCGACTTCCGTCGCCATTTGCATAGCTAATTGAAAGCTTGCTAAATGAAAATTTCTATTGGAATTAATGAATGAAAAGAGACAAAAAACTACACTATATAGCTGAAGTTGGGAAACTTGAAATATAGCGTTTTAAAAGTAGGACACTTGAAAGTTCTCGGAACTTTCAGCCGGTGATATTATATGGAGGGTTGGGGGGTGGGGCGAGTTGCAAGTGGGAGCGAGGCATTGTTTAAATCAGAGATTATTCTCACCAAAATTTAACAAAATAAACTTGGTTGAGTTTTTTAAAAGTACAACAATGGTACTTTGTACTAAAATATTAGTCATTATTATAACAAGTTGGTACACGAAACACAACTTCTTCTATCTTGATTGTTTCAAATTAACTAAGAAACCACAAACCAAATGTTAATACACATCTGAATGTAATCTTGATAAGAGCCTGTTAGATATCGGAACGAATGTTTAAGAAAAAGTGTATGTTTGTCTATGTAATTTTTAGACTGTGGTACGAAAAAAGGTAGAAGTCATCGTATCTATAATTAAGTAAGTAATAAATAAACCAATAAAATTAAATGTCTTTGTTACTCCATCATTATAAGAAAAGGAGTGATCAAATAACAACCATCGCCGCATGGCAACACACTGGAGCTTACTTAAAATTACTGTAAAAATAATGGATTTAAAAAAAAAGACAAGCCCGCTGAGTTTCTTGCTAGATCTTCTCAGTTGAGGTCGCGTTCCGATCCGGTTGTAGTTAAGAAAAAAAAATGTAATGACAATTTGTAAGTGCCCCCGTAGGCCTATACGAAATAAACGATTTGACTTTGACTTTGACCATAACAGAGCCTGTCTCTACTATTTAAAATCGCAATATTTTGTTCATAATGAAACGAGCAACAACGAGGGGCATGCGCCCGAGCTCGTGAGAAGTATCCCCGAGCGCCAGCAGCCGTCGGTGGGTTCATTTTTGTACCACGAGCACGCAGCAGGGGGGAGGGGAGGGGGAGGGTTGAAGGGGTTAATTTATTATACAAAATTAACACTTGACTCGTTAATTCGGTCGAACCTTCGAAAACCAAATCGATGTGGGCAAATATTTAAAAAAAACTATTATAAGTATGCATATAAGTACTATACGTACCACCATGCGTAAGTGCATGGTGACGAAAACTTTGGGTAAACGTTTAATGCCTATAATAAAATTATATACCGAACTCCTCTAAGACCCTTCCTATCTTTACCTCTCTCTCTTCTCTAAGTCACTTGTGATAGATATTTTCGCGACAAACATCTTAGAGGAGTTCGGTGTCGGGAAAAGTTGACAAGCCGAGGGTCAATGGTGGGTTCCTCTTCCCCCATTTCTTTATATATACAAGATCCCGACAATAACCGTCGGGACATACCGGCCGCCCCAGGCACACCACCCACCTGGCTGGAAGATCTTCCCTTTTCCGCTAAAGAATATATTCATAGACTATTATCATATTCTAGTTAGGAAGCGTGTAATCAGAATCAGAATATTTTTATTCACGTAGACCATTAAGTACAGTACTTATGAATCGTCAAAAGTTACAAATATTATGCTACTACTTTACCACCCGTTCGGAATTCCGTTCCTATGGAGAAGAACGGGCAAGAAACTCCATGGTTGCTCTTTTTTTTTTTTAAAGATCTTTTACATATTTGAGCAATACATTGTTATAGGTATGTGAGAACAATATAGGAATGGCTAATCAGACTAGCAGGTGGTCAAATAATAAAAAAAAAAACTATCTAAGTATAAAATTACAGTTAATGGCTACATACTACAGCAAACTACGATATAGAACAGTTCTTGGATAAAAACATGAATGTCAACAGCATCAAGATCCATCTAATCTCGTCCCAAATACCGTTCCGGAGTGTTGCTAAATTAGATTGTGATGGACGACCGGGCCGACGGGTCGGCCCATAAATCCGACTCGTATGACTGTTGCTGACTTAATGTGACTTCGTGTTATTTATCGGCGTTAATTACGATTTCCACGCCTATCCTGTGTATATCTGTGGGTCCCGGGTTTGAATCCTGGTAGGGACAAGCTGCATGAGCATGAATGTTTGTATCCGAGTCATGTATGTTTAATAGAGTTCTAATGTTCATTGCAGTTTTATGTATATTTTAGTACTTATGGTCTTTTTATTTATACTCATAATCATGTAGAAATTGACTTGTGTTGTAAATTCAAGCTAATATCAATTAAAAAATAACTAAAAACAATACGTAAAATTCATGAAAAGATCGACGGAAAATTCCAACTATGGGGATAGTTGGAATTTTCCGTCGATCTGTTCAGAATCATGAGTTGAATCCTTGGTATCAGTTTTCGTTACGCAAACTTTTACACCCTGTATATATGAGAGATAATAATTGCAGGGTGCAGTCTCCCTTCTGCGCCTGCCTTTCAACTTTTCCAATAGTTGGAAAATTATTTACAACAGATTATATAAACAGTTGGATGAAATTTACCGATGTTCGGAACAGATAAACAATAACTTTTCCAATCATGTCCGAAGCTACCCAGTTTAGCTTATTTACTGTAACTACCTACTTTTGTAATGGATCTTGAATCAATATGATAACAATAATATAATATCGCCAGACGAACACACCAACTATACGGTCCCACACTAAGCAACGCTTGTATTATGGGTACCGTACAATGGACTGGGGGGAACTCAGTATTGAATAATTATATAGTTAAACATCTATGACTGGGGTACACACACATTAGTGCTCATCACACAAATATTGTCCCTACCAGGATTCGAACCCGGGACCCTTGGCACAGAAAGCAGGAGCACTATCAACTGCGCTAATCAGGTCTTCAAATATAATAGCCTAATAATAGCCTAGTGGCTACAGGGTTCGACCTCTACTCTGACCATTTATTTGATGTGAGCCCACTCCTAGCTTTAGTTTAGTTGGAACGGCTAACGAGACTACTCTTCTACGATGGTCTCATTCGGATCCGGTTGAAGAATTAAGAAAATAACATGCACAAGGACAATTTGTATGTCTTTGTACTAGATTTAAGAGCCGAATGTTGTCTATGATGTGTAGAAACGTACATGAACCTCTGTCGGGGTAGACGGGGTTTCTGAAAGTTTTATTAAACACGGCGAATAATTCCTTCACTCGTGCACGTTTATGAATACACAGTGGTTAATATTCCATTCCATCCATCCATCCTAATATTCCATTTTATTAATCAAAGACACACATGAAAATGAAACGAAATCGATAACTTCACGGTTCAACTTCCCGCCAAAAAGTCCCGCATGACATTGCATAGTGTAAAAAGGATTTACTTCTAAGACTAGGCAATTAGCCCATAAAGCCAAACACAAAATTTAATTGCCTTTCTGTGTTCTCTATAGCCAAATAAAAATTAAAAACCAGGAATTCATGACATAAATATTAGAAAATTCACTTATGACTAGGCATTGTAAAGTCTATGACACCTGAGCTCATTGTTTCATGTGCAAAAGATTTAAAAAATATGGCGGGTAAGCATAGACGTCATAGATTTTTTTGTATGTTTTCTATTACGTCTGTGTGGCAACGATACAAAATTGTTCAAATTTAACATTATTGTTTTATCACTATTTCCTTTCCTCTCAATCGAAGACAAAAGCAGAGTGTATAACTCGTTCATAAAACCAGCAATTTTATCCTCGACTTTAATACTTATCTATCAAAATGACCCACTGTATGCACTTGCTGTACAATCTACTATTTGTTTAAAATTATAATCCATTTTTGATATCGTTTGGAAGCTGAAGCCTCTGTTAGACGGACGGACGGACAGCGTTGGCTCAACAATAGGGGTTCGTTTGGGTACGGAACCCTAACCATGGGGATTGGAGCAAAAGAAAACACTCTACCCAGTTATTATTTTATGAACCCTAAAAGGTCAAAAACATTGTTCTTGCACAAATGTACAATGAATGCTTACATAGGAAATTTACTCGGGAAACCAACCTTGGAACTTCTGGGAAACCTGATGTAGGTCAGTTGTTGGTCAGTGGTAAATGTTGATTCGTTGAATTATAGAATAATAAGGGTAATAGAAAGGCAAGGGTGAAGCCAAGGTGATAGAACGTTTGCCACGGTAACGAGAATCGCAGGAAGCCAGTGGATGCGAGTAGCGGAGGACCGTAGTGTGTGGAAGTCATTGGGGGAGGCCTATGCCCAGCAGTGCACGTCTTTCGGCTGATAGATAGACAGATAGTTGATTCCAGTAATAGGTGCACAGTACAATGTGCAAGACATGCACAGTACAAGGATGAGATAATAATTAAATGAAACATTTAATGGATCCAGATTACACAGAAATGTACAAACAGTTCGGTAGAAATACAGAAATGGTAGACTCACGTGGCCGTGGCGTATGCCGAAAGGGATTTGGCTCAGCACGAGCTGCGGAAACAGTATCTAACTGCGCTGATTTTCAGCCAAAACCTGCTCCTCAATCAATACCGCATAACATGTTTGATAATAAGCCCCATCCAATATTGTTATCAAATAAGATTAATTAATATACTTATGCCATTAGGCTGCAGACAATTCAATTTGGTTTCCTCATTAAAATCATTATGATATTATTCTACCTCACACAATACGGGTCCGCCATTTTGAATTATAAAATTTTACTCATCATCTTTACGATATAAGCTGTAAACTCGCGCTTCTGTGTTAAAATCTCCATAAACAAAAAAAACGTTCGTAACGTAGATATAATTTCCTCACTTAATGCTAGGTTTGCACAGGAACAGTAAATATTTATGAAGAGAAGCATGTTCCAACTTGGAAATGTATTGCAGACAGAAGCCCTCTTGCGAAATTACTAATATTGACAAAAGGATATTGTTTGCTACTTGTTAATTTGCGTAATGTCCTCGTGTAAGCCGAGCATAAGTGCACGCTCAAATAATTGCCAAAATGTCGGTTGAAGTCGGTAAAAAACGAAAACTTGAGGACATTCTATGAAGTTATATTTTTCTCAGTCTGAACGGAATTTCCTGAATAAATTCTAATCAAAAATTAAATAATTTGGCTTATACTCCAGGTCGGCATACAGAATATTTTTTTGTATTACGGTTAAAAATAGCTCAGATTCGGATAGACCAAGTAAGTGTCCAATAACGGTTTAAACTGAACTCAATTGGCAATATGTATTATGTACGTAACTACTACGCAAATCAGCAAGGTATTTTATACTTTTTGTTTGTCTATGTCATAAATATAGTCTTAAAACACGTTTCACAGATATGGTAAAAGTATTTCAAAATGGCCGAAGTTTTTTGAGCCACAACTATCGCGGACGGCGTGCAGAGCCTCCACTCGGAACAAGTGGGAGAAGTAGGGCAGTTAGGCAAGTTAAATTGGCCTAGTCAACTGGGGACTTTATAACTAATGTTTATTGGCAGTTTGTCGCACCATAAACTACGCGAGTTTCGTAGGATGTAGGCCGAATATTGAAAGTGTGAATTGCACTTAGAGTAAAAGGTAAATTTATCATTTATTTGGTTTAGGCCTACGGGGGCACTGACAAAGTGACATTTTACAGTTTTTTTCGTAACCTATCACCAGATCGGAACGCAACCTCAACTCAAGAAACTAGGTATATCGAGATTCAGACTTCAAAAAATCATTACAAATGCGCTTAAAGAGCGTAGGTTCAAGGCTTAGTATCTATACCCTTTCTGAATCACCCTGTACATTATTATTAATTGTAGACTGAAAGCCGACCCTGTTACAAAAATTAGGAAAAATGTTGGATTCAAACACGTATCCCGTAGCTCTCATAAATTAGCAGTCTCTGGTATAACTAGAGGCAAACGCTAATAAAATCACCCCCCCCCCCCCCCCCCCTCTATAGAAAATTATAACAGAATTATATTAAATAATAAAATAGGGATAAAAATGAAACGGCTCTAGTCTAAAGACCGACCTGGTCTAGATTTTTGACCTAATAAGTAAATTAATAGGAAGTTATGACCTTCTACGGCACTTAAGCAGTGGGTAACTTAATAATCTGAATATTAATGTAACTAAAGTATTTTAGCTTGTTTTTATACAGAATGAAAGTTAGGCAACTTGTGCCTTGTTCGTTTAGAAACGGATATTTATTAACATAATTATCTACTAGCTTTTGCCTTCGGCTTCACCCGCTTAAGTATCAATTTTGCTTTGTAGATTGATCATGACGATATTATTTTTAAATCGTATCATAGGCTACCCGATAATGTAACTCCATTAAGATTGATCCAGCAGTTTTCCGTTAAGCTCGAACAAATAGACACGAATTTTAAAAACATTGGTTTGGATTCACAGACATCCAAATTGATGTAAATATTTCTACTTTTTTTTAGGTTGGCAATCGACTACAATATAGTGGCATTTTTGCCTGCGTCGAGTATTTCTTTATAATTATAATTGATAGGACTAGGCGATACTTAGCGGAAATTGATTGTTAAACAAATATGGGAAGAGGATCCCACCACTGATACCGGCTTGTCAACTTTTCCAATTATAAACCAATCAAGTTGATCGATAATTAAAGAAGGCAGCAACACCGAACTCCTCTAAGATGTTAGTCGGGAAACTATATATCACGAGTTTCGGGACCCCAAATAAAATGCAATTTTGACAAGCCGAGGGTCAGTGATGGGTTCCTCTTCCCCCATTCGTTCTCTATAATTGTCATAAAATTATGAGTACCCCTGATGATAATTATGAAATGAATTCCCTACCCCTTTCAGTAAAGTAGTGGATACTTTCCTGAAAATTTACCGGACATCTTGGGAGATCTTGAAAAGTCAAGTTATACTTTTTTTATTTCATTTCCTTCACTCGTGCACGTTTATGGATACACAGTGGTTAATATCCCACGAATATTATACATTATTTATGATAAAATATATGCCTGAAAGTCCTCTGAAATGCCTGTATCCGGCAGTGAACGATTTCCGATCGGAGCATAGATATTTTAGTAGTCACTTAAGGCCATGGAATAAATTATTCGTTTCTCAACGATGGACAATCGATTAGTTCCGGAACATACGTAATTAGAATCGATTCTGCAAGGAATAGACTTAAGTTCATTCGTCCTAGCTTTAAAAGATAAATATGTAATGGGTTTGAATATTATTGATCAATAAAGCAATGACGAAAGAGTCAGCTTTTGAGAGTACATTTAAGAATAGTCGGTGTGTTCGTCTGGCGATATTATTATTATTATTATAAAGATTTCCACTCGTATTTGAGTATTTCAAAAAGTAACAGTAATTAATTACATTATAAAGATTAATTGACTTATTATCGTGCGGTGTAATTAAGGTCGCATTTGTTACAAAAAAATCAGGGGCTTTGTTCGAGTTTTGACAGCATCAAATAATTACCGATCGAGTGGTCGAAATCTTTTCTTCCCTCCTTATCTACATTTACTAAAGTAATTTGTAAATGTATCCATTAACTTGTATTATATACTAACCCTCAAATGTATAGACAGTTATAATGTATAACAAAGCCATTATAACGCACTTTTTTCTCTGAAGATTTCGTTAGAATGCCATTATAACTGTCTATAACTTTTGGGGGTTAGGGTTACTTAATGTTTTTTAAACAGCTACTCAAGCCAGCCACGCTGGGCCTACATCGTTCTCACATACTCATAGCAATCTAGGTATATTATATGTTCCACTGAGACGAGACGGCAGGAAACTCAATGGTTACTCTTTTAAAAAAAGGTCTGTATGAGTACATTCTGAGTAACATCATCTAGCATTGATTCATGATGTCAAAGTGTAGCGTGTGTGCGCCTCGCATGGCAACACACTGGAGCTTATTTTTTAATATTTTGTTGAAAAATAATGGCTCTAAAAAAAAGGCAAGCCCGCTGAGTTTCTCACCGGATCATCTCAGTTGAGGTCGCGTTGCGATCCGGTTGTAGAGTTAGGAAAAAAATGGTAATGACAATTTGTAATTGCGCTCGTAGGCCTATACGAAATAAACGATTTGACTTTGCATGGTGCAAAATGACTGCTGTAAACTGTTTTCGCCTAAGTCCTAACTGCCTCCACAGTCAGGGCCTAGACCTAGTTTATATACGCCGCTATTCGATTCGTGCGTGCCAGACAGTGGAATGGTAAGGTCCCCGCACATAATAGCTCCCTGTTTGATTTTATTTGTGAGAATGAGCTGACCCAACTAGTTGTGACGCTTAGATATAGCTGTAGAACAAGTAAACCGATTTCGACCCTGTCTTTTTTGTTTGATAGCTGAAGGAGCGGTTCACATCCTCAGAGAAATTAATAAGTCTATGTTCTTATATGAAATATGTTTGGTTACACGACAGCTTTAATATCTACTTACTTATTCATATTTTGTAAGATTGCACTAAGCTCAAGACATCAATTATTTGTCCCCAAATTTGTTGAGAGATTTCGACATTATACCTACAATGCCGCTACCAAGCCATTTTCTTCGGTAATAACTACCTATGGCTATTGGTAATTACGCCATAAATTTAGGGGTAGAAATAAACCATTAATAGCTTTGAGTTAAAATTAAATTCAACGTAGAACAGCTTTAATAAAAAAAAGTAATCGACCATAAACAAAACGTTCGAAAGAAAAGAAAATAATTGAATTTTAATTAAAAACCACAGATCTCGGAAGAACGTGTCATTCACAGGGATTTATAAAGTAAATACACAAAGTATTATTTATAAAAAAATGCTGGTTTTTAATTTGTTACAAGACGCTCCGTTTCAGAATATCTCATTTCAGAATATAATTCGTTGTCGCTGAACACGGCGCGCGGTGTAACGAAACAAAACGTAATTACAAGAAACGTTTTGTTTTTAATGAGTGTGGAGTATTGTGAAGTATTTTCGGATTTGAAGGATTCGATTTCGTAGACATTTTTCCGGTAAATGGTGACATCTTGTCGATTGATCATATGGCAATGTTATAACAGCTACGGCACCGTCATCAATAAATATGCGACAAAAATGATCGTATCTATGGATTGTGTTGACTTTAAAGCTAGAATTGATTGCAATTCGGACACGCCATTTTCATATCATCATGTCACATCCATTATTTTATTTATAATGTGTATTTATTGAATGTGTTATTGCTATTAACTACTTTACAATGGCAAAATACCCGCTGAGTTGTGGGTGAGGCCATATTCATATCCATTTTATTTCATCGCATCTCTTTGATCATTCTTATGCTATACTCTGAGAGTAATAGGGGTCGAGTCACCTTCGTCCGTAGGAGAATTAAGTACCCTCGAGATACCCTACACGTGACCCTGGGTGGTGCCAACCAGGTGACAACTCTACTGGTGGTATTCGGCCGTGGCTAGTCACCACCCACTGAACAAAGCCATGTCGCCAAGCCGCCTAGCCGTGTTCCGGCATGATGTTAGGTGTTGCCATTCATGGATGGCGGGTCAGATCAGTTGCGCTGCATGTGCCTAGTGAATGTAGCGTCTCTATCTACTGCCGCCTTCCTACCTAGGCAAGTATGCTCCATCGTAGATCTCATCGTCACTTACCATCAGGTGA
The DNA here is from genome assembly GCA_905404115.1 of Pheosia gnoma. NCBI lineage: Eukaryota > Metazoa > Arthropoda > Insecta > Lepidoptera > Notodontidae > Pheosia > Pheosia gnoma. The sequence goes on along the minus strand of FR989919.1, from coordinate 5,076,403 downwards.
GATCGAGATCAAATACTTGCCTATAATGTAATAAAAAAAATAAAAATACTTCTCTGCCTTTGCCCTCGCCAAATTCCAGTTTTACGATGGTACTATAAATGGCGGATGTATGGGAAGTTGCGCCATGAGTAAAGCTTTCTTTATTACACTTGATTTTATTAGCTTTTTGTTCTTGATTACTCCGTATGTAGTATGGATGTTTGTTAACGATAATAGCGTAACAGCCACAAGTTTTGGGGAGTCCAACACATTTTATTTAATACCTAATATATAACAATAATAATATCAGTATACGATTTGTTTACAAATAATCTCGCATTCGATGCTCAGATGTTTCATGCTACATTACGCTGCTTATAAAAACATCAAAGAAGAGTCCGCCCACCTTATTATTTCAGTGCGTTAACAAACTTAGTAGGAGCTGTCCCTACCACGTTCAAGTTATTTTTCACGCCAGAACAACTGACCAAAACTTTTAAATATTTTTATCCGGCCAGCATCGACGTACTTACAACTTCACCTTTGTCTTGTTTCAACGATGCAGTGGCGGCCAATGAAAATGGTAAATTAAAATCAATACACATCAATTTATATTGTATTATAGAATATTGTATTGTAATTAATTTTGTATAATAATTCCAGAAAAATATCTAAACTAAAGTAACAAGAAATATATAAGTAGAGCAGCCACAGCTTTACTGGTAGGTAGGATAAGAGGATTCATCATCATCATCGTCATGGATATCACCATTATTATAGAGGGCGCCTACCGCAACATACCTAAAACGCCATAAAAAAATATTGACACTGGCAATAGCAGCTCTATTTTATAGCCGATTGCCAATAAAAAAACAGAAGAAGAACTATAAATGTCAGCAAAGCTTAGCTTCATTTGTGTTGAACCGTAAATAAAACCTCTTATCTTTTAATAGTGGGGTTTAAGAGCGCGGTCGCAGGATGTCCATTAAGTTGGCTGTAAAAAGAAAACCACACTTTATTTTAAAAACTTTTTGCTGACATTGAGCGTAAATAATTACTTTTGACAGCTTTTGACATTAAATATTTCTACACTTTATCAAAGACCGAGTGTTAGTTCAGATGGGAATAGCTACTGGTTTGGTATCTTGACGTTCAGAACTCGGTACCATTTGGTTATTATATCCCAATATTGAAGATAGTCATTGATATTAAAAAAGGTTAGACGATATTTTTTTTCTTTACACATTCTAAATGTTTTTTTTTACATCATGTATTTTTATAGTGTATAGTATGTACAAAGAAAATGTATACTTTATTCTGTCCTCAACTTTACAATGTAAATATTGAGAATGCGCTCGGAATTTTTAGTAGTGTACCCGCCTCGGATGACAATAATAATATTGGCGGTTGGTTCTCGAACAACTTACCGTATTGTAAGTAATTAATTTGTCTAAGAGAATAGATACAACAGAAATATGTACGGTGTCTAGTATTTTAACGTTTGTCTTTATTTTTAAAACTCAACGCAAAGAAGTATATTGTTGAAATAAAACTAATTTTAAGGATTTTATCGCGGTTTATTTTTGATTTTACGTTCCCGACGTTTCGGCTGCTCTACAGCAACCATGGTCACGGGAGGACTGAGGTGGTTGACGTCCTAGTGTCATAGTTTGACGGGGGTACCCTCATATTTAGTTGTTACTTGAATCAAAAATAAACCGCGATAAAATCCTTAAAATTAGTTTTATTTCAATATGTAGTATTCACGTAAATATAAGAAATCAATAGGTATATTGTTATTGTAACGACATTTTTGTCTGTCTGTCAAAAACGTTCGTATAGTTCAACATTATTCAAAGTCAAAGTCAAATCATTTATTTCGTATAGGCCTACGGGGGCACTTACAAATTGTTATTACATTTTTTTTCTTAAGTCTACAACCGGACTATAATGATCATTATGTTTATGAGCCATAAGATTGGTATTTGCCCGGCGATATTGGCGGAGTTTTAAGACCTGAAAATCTAAATAAAGTTGCCAAATCATTATGCTATCTACTATGCCTGAATATCTCGACGCAAGGCATAATTTCCGGCTCGCGTAAGAATTGCCAGGCAGACGCGACCCGCCCGCCCCATTATTTAGATAGCTTGATGTGCCTCGCCGTCTGAGTGTGCCCATCTCCTGGTACCTATAGATAAGCTGAATACGCCTTGTGCCTTTTACTGAGTCTACCACAGCATCCCAATTTAGTAACAACCTCCCTTTAACTAGGTGTCACTTTTGGCGGCTTTGTGTAACAATTATGGTTTAAGTGTCATTTAATTATGACTCGATTGTGTAACCAGACTTGGAACCCTGCGTGAAAATCGGTTCGGAAAGTCGATTGATTAATTCAGTTCCTTTTTAAATTCAATATGTATAAACTCACATTCACATTCCATCCATCCATCTGGTTTATTCAACAGCGTTCCGATATTCAGTACGGTACCAACATGAGATGGTCGTCTCACAGACTGTCTTACTGATACATATTGTATCACCCGGGTCTGTATTTTCCGTAACTCTATAACCTTATCCGTACCAGTCCAGTATTCGGTTAAAGATTGTAGATTTGGTTAGTGAGTTCAAATTTACGTTAAAAGCCACTAAGGTTCATAATTGTGCTGTTAAATCTAATCCACAATTTATATGACAGAATTTGTACTTTATCGGAAAAGGAAAGATCTTCCAGCCAGGCGGGTGGTCTGGCGGGGAGGCCGCTATGCCCCGTCGGTTATTGTCGGGATCTTTTATATATGTTACGTGCTTCGAAAACGCTCATAGCGCGATTCAGGATTATATTGAGAATTGTCTATTGTTCTGAACGCGTCTGCAGCACGGGTAGCTTGTGGCGAGGTTGAAGAGGTCGCTACAGTACTTATTGACTATCTGTTAAATAAGTTGTGGATAATGTTAATCAGCACATAATAAAACAGGGCGAAGTTTAAGTGGGTATCCATATCAGCTGGGCTATTACGTATTTGTGTTGCACTAATTTCGCGAATTTCTATCCACTAATTAGTGGAAAGAAATACACGCGAAGATTGAAACGGGTTTGCAAACGGAATAACTATACTGTTGCAAATCTATTTAAATAGTTTATTGTATTTCTATCGACTAAATAGTCGACTAATTAGTGGATAGAAATATACGAAATTGAACCAGAGTTACATAATAGCCCTGCTTTTATCAAATTAAATAAATGCTTTTTTGTTAATAATTGGTTTTAGTTGTGCCATTGTGATGAAGCACGCATGCGCTGATTGATGTGATAAAATCTTTAAAATAATGAAAAAAATATAAGAGCTTTGTTCTTGGCTTAGTTCAATTTAAAATATCAGCTGAATGAATGATGAACTAAATGAAAACTGATACATATTTAGTTTAATTTAAATATCTTTTTTACACATTATGTGAGCTATATTTAAATTATACAAACGAAGGATATAATAAATTAAAAATATAATATAATAATTTATAAAATAAATTATACTTAAAATTAAACAGGTATCAGAAAGCACTCGGCAAATCCCCACCACAATTGGCCGGAAGGATTAACAATTTTAATCTAACACACTAATTACACAAATCCAACTAGATATACCCTCTTCAAATATAACTCTGGCCTGTAAAACGTTAAGCCCAAATTAACCGCCGCAGTTATCAGGTTGCATAGTTATTAATAAACAGACAAACGGACAGTGTTTAATTAAATTTCGGGAGTTAAATATTTGACTGGGGTTTAGTTTCGTTTTGTTAGTTTATTAATTTTGGTGTGTTACCATCTCGGTAAAGTGCCGTTTGGTACAAATTAATAAAACGGTGTGTCGTAATCGACTTATCGGATCGATGTCTTTTAGCACCAGTGACAAATATCCTCTTTCTTATTCAAGGCTTCGTCCTTTGGCTGTTCGACTGGAATAGATCTTTCGGCTCTTTCTATCTTCTTTACATAACACCGATCCAACCGACCAATCGACCGATGAAAATTTGCTGTATGAAAGAGACAGCAAAAGTTGTAATTCAGCCGGGCGCATTTCATTCGGTTTATTTATGAGATGGAAGCTTGTAAGCCTCTTCCATGCTTTTCTTCTTTCCTCTTTAAGTATGTTCGTTATGAAAGTGTCGGAGACGATTGGTCCTTCTATTCGGTAACGCTAATTTTCTTGTCTGTGAATAAGACAATGTACAATGAGATCGCAAATTATTTTACAATTTTCTTCCTACAAAGAAAACTTGAACCACCTTCAATATAATTTCAACATCATGGGCCAATATTGATTTGTAATTTTCCAGCGAGAGGTGCTGTACAAAAACAAGAGGTCCAACCTTAATGGCGGTTTAAACGCAAAATTACTTTTTCACGAACGAGATTACCGAGCAAATTGAGTCATACTACACTTTCCCTCGAAATAACACGAGAAACCAACCCTAAAACAAATTATGCGAATAAAAAATAATATTTGCAGTGCTTACAAGACGGGAAAATGGATAACGTTTGAAAAATTGGGAATATTTATCGAGTTTACCTCGAAAATTTGAGGTCAGCGAAATAAGTTGCGTTTCGCATTTGTTGGATAGCGAAAAGTGTTCGGAAAATCGTTTTTCAACTTTTTAATTTCCGCCATTCACGCACTCAAGATGTGTTTTCAGGAAATTCTATGTTACTTTAACGTAAGTTATGATTGAATAAATTTATTATGAGCTAACTTCGAAGTTAAACATGCGTCTTCCAGATTTAAAAGTCGTTTTAAAAATGAGGGATACACGAGTCCTTTTGCACGCTACAAACTTATGTCTCATATTTTCTACCTTTACCAGTTTAAGCGGTTTAAACCACAGTCAATTGCCCGAATGCAAAAATCCCTAACCAGGAACATGGCAACTAGAGTTGCGTGTACTCGGCTAATCCGGGTATACATAACGCAGTATAACTTACCGGATATCCGGGATTGTGAAATTATGTTTACCGACTTGTTTTGTAAGCTTTAACTTGTAATTGAAGTCTTAATCAAGGTTTTGGTTGATTTTATTTTAATTACCTTTATAATTGTATCAAATGGTTAAATATAAATGAGCTATTTAATTATTTTACACTGTATTACTAAGTGTCTTTTCGAGTTCAGTACGTCAAGTGCGAGATAATTCGTACGCTAACCGTATAATTTATAGTCTACCGTATTTAGACATTTTGTATGAGAGCTAAATGAAATACAATAAAAATATTTTGTTTTTTTTTTACTTTTTGCGCACACGTTGGGAGCTCTATGTGGAATACTATTGGTGATATTCAAATTGTTGTTCTAACTGGAATGTCCCATATGGTTTTGTCATTGATCCATAATTTACTTTCGTAGCTTATTAAGTATAAACCATGTTAGCTTTTTTTTATTTAACCACTGGATATAAATGTTACTTAAGTTCAAACTGATTCCTTATTATTAAAATACAGCCCGTTACCGTGAACTATTAATGCGACTCAAATCAGGACCTCAAATTGATCTACTTAAGTAGTGTTCCAATTAAGAACCCGATTTGAGGGCTGTTCTCGTTCCTACTTCATAAAAACTGTCGGCACTTTCAAATAAACCTGTCTCCCGCAATAAAACATATCCATTCCTCACCGGGTGTAAATCAACGACGAGCCGGGTGCGTGTACCCGGGCATCACGTATTTTGCACAAAGCCGGGTATGGCCGGGTATTCGGCAATTTGTATTCAGTTACCGAACGCACCGAGTTTGAACGTCGAACGTGTTAATTCGACGCATTTTTATCATTTAAAAAAAAATGTTGTCGTTGACCGTTAATGCAATTTCCAATTTCCGCGAATTTATAAATATAATGATTCTTCTGATCTAAATGAACAACTAAATGGGACCGATATCGATAAGAAATCGCATTCTAATCAAATCAGCTCATCGAGTTTGGAAGAACGGACATTTCATTTTATAAATTCCGCCATGAACCCAACAATAAGTTGGTATTTTCACAGGTTTTTGGAACTACGGAATCTGAGTTTGAGTATTTAACAAATGAATCATACAGCCAATATTTGTACTGCTATTTGTCTGCCAATTCTTGAGGGACGGGCGTAGAAATTCAAATCGACCTACACAGCCTTTCCCAAAGTGGGCGATAACGCCCCCTTGTGGGCGCCGGAGGCCTAAAGGGCGGTAAGAGACCCAGAAAATGGGGGCGTTGTGTAGAGGCTTACAATAATTAATTTAATTTGAAATTATAGTGGTTTTTAAGTAGGTGAAAAAGTGAGGGCGCTAAAAATAATTCATTCTCAAAGTGGGCAGTAGACAAAACACAATACATAATGACGTCGATCCAAAATTAAGTTCTGGTCTATGGCCTCTGTTTTTGGTAGAGTATCACTTTTCAATTCGATCAGGCCTTTGATCGTCCGGGCTTTTTGGTCTAAGCTCTCCTGGCAATACCTACCTGCATTCATTATGAAGAAAGTGGACGCTGGATAAAAAATATAATATCTGGTATATTACTTAAATAGGCCGGCCATTGAGGCAGGCTGAGAAACACGATCGGGGCAACGTATTTGCATTATAAGAAGATTTCGGAGCTGGCGCAAGTTAGAAGCGATAACATTTTTAACACTCATAAGGACGTGCATGCCTGAGAGACCCCTCGAAAGACGTGTGAAACCACATACGTCCGACACCAACACATAAAATAAACGCGATAAAATTTAAAAAAAAAATTGTTTTATTTCAAAGTAAAATTAAATTCTATAACCGTTGTGATCTGCTTGATTCACCTGATTTTATGGTGTAAATTATATTATTTAAAATCAAAATCAAAAATGTTTTATTCAAGGACAAAAAAGCACTTATGAGTATACAGAAGTTACCACTGGTTTGGAATGTTGGTTCCACTGAGAAGAACCGGCAAGAAATTAAGTTTCATGTGTGTTTTCATGTCAAAACTTTTTTGTCAATTCGCTCTCCGCTTGTACTTTACACCAAAGTCTCTAAACCCTGCGCAGGATGACGGAAGAAACTGGAGGGATAATGACTACTCCCCGATGAATACAGATGTCTCGGACCCTGGGATCGCTTCTGGAATACTTATAGTGGCATTTTTATTTTATACACTTCATTTGACGATGATGATGATGAAAGAGTTGATGGTGAAGACTCTTAAGAAGGTATACATAAATTATTTTTACATATTATCATAAACAATACGGGGAAGGAGTTCACTGAAAAAAAATACCACGCAGCTAGTTAATTTTTTTTATCGCCAGACGAACACACCAACAAAGCAATTATAATGGACTGGGAGTGATCCCAATATTATTATTACGTATATAGATTTCAAACATCCATGAAAATAAATATATATAAATAAATAACTCCGGTATATACAGTCGTGCTATAAAACTTAAGACGTTGGTGTCTAAGACTAGGTTAATAAGGTATTTATTTATTGATTTCTTATATTTACGCGAATACTACACATTGAAATAAAACTTTTTTTTTAAATTTTGTAATTCACTTGTAATATTTAATTTTAATTTCCTTCACTCGTGCACATTTATGAACACACAATGGTTAATATCCCAGTAATATTAAACATTATTTATCACACATTGTTTGCAAAAAATAACAACTTCAAGTTGCAACTTCACGTCACATACGGCGATTTAATTACTTACCTTTATTCATGTTTTGTTATTTTTTTTTTAAGTTTCATGAAAGTATTATTCTTGCCAACGTGCCAGCAACCAATAAAAAGTTTATTTTCTTCTTAAATAAATTTAGTGTAGGGTAAGTAGCTCCGTGTTAGAAGGGCATTACAGTAATTTGAGATAATCCCAAGTCAAATATTTTTTACCAATTTCCATTACGGTTACCTTCAGCCAACAAAAGCCTCCGGTAATGCATCGAATGGCGTAATTCCGACATTATTTGCCGGCTGGACCATCGATCATGGTATATTGATGGCGGGCGAACCTTTTTGGCAATTTCACGTATCTGTCATTTCACCCCCTGGTTTACTACCCCCTTGGAGATTCCTGGCCACAATGCCCTTGGAATATTGTGTTGAACTCTCAATGGGAATAGGTGAGCTTAAATGTGGTAGAAACGGGACCACAGAATACAAAATAACATAAAGTACAAATAAGAAATACGGTAGGAAGATGAGCGCGTCAACCGATTTAAATTTAGAACAACACGCAGAAAAACATAGCCTGAACTTGGCAAAGTCTAACTTTTTTTTAATGTTCCCGCCGTTTTGTTATATTTGTCTATTCTCTGGCGGGAAGTTGAAAGTTGTCATTTTTTTTTTAATTTCCTAAAAATGTGTTTCTTCGACAAATAATGAGTAATATGAGTGGCATATTAACCATTGTGTGCTGATATATGTGCAAAAGTGAAGGAAATTAAAATGAAATAGTATATCATGACTTTTCAAGTTGACCCAAGATGGCCGGTAAATTTTCAGTAAAATATCCACAGCTTTACTGATAGGGGTAGGTTATTAATTTCATCATCATCGTTATTAACATCATCATTATCAACAGAGAGTACTTATAATTTTACTAGATGCGCCCGGCGGTGTTACCCGCGATAAAAAGTATGAAAAATTAAAACATCTATCCCACGGGAACCATAGATTTTACCGGGATAAAAAGTAGCCTATGTGTTATTCCAGACTATAATCTATCTCTGTGCCAAATTTCATCCAGATCCGTTCAGCCGTTCGGGCGTGAAAGAGTAACAAACATCCATCCATCTATCCATCCATCCATCCATCCATCCATCCATCCAAACTTTCACATTTATAATATTAGTATAGATAACAATCGTCAAGTAATACTCGACACTGGCAAAATGGCTCTATTTTGTAGCCGATTGCCAACCTTAAAAAAAGAAGAAGATATTTAAACAATTATTATAATTTGTATGCCTATCTATATTCCACAACGTATGGAATGACTTTCGTTAACGTATCGTAAGTCAGTAGCGAGTACGCGAGTATGCCCTAACATATGAGCACCAAGCCTGTGAGAACCGCCATGAAAGTGGCCTGATAATAAAAAAAAATACAACCAAATTGAGAACCTTTTTCGAGTCGGTTAAAAATACAAGTCTCCTCCGCTCATATCCCGGAAGATATATACATATAGAATACCGACCTGCATAATATATATACAGGTTTATGCAATACTCCCCATTGTTGAGCGATAGCTCGATTACAACGTAACGGCTGGGAGCAATGGTGCGCACTTTGGGTTCTCACTAGAAACTCACTTCAAAAGCATAAGCTTCTTCTTCGTCTTTCTTTACGAAATGAGATGGAATGAAATAAAATGGATATGAATATGGCCTCGCCCACAACTTAGCGGGTATTATGCCAATGTCAAGTAATTAATAGCAATAACGCATTCAATAAATACACATCTTCTTCTATATAATAAAAATCAATTGCTGTTCGTTTGTCTCGCTAAAACTCGAGAACGGCTGGGCCGATTTAGCTGATGTTGGTTTTGAAATGTTTTTCGTAGCCCAGGGAAGGTTTACCCGGTGAGAAAATGGGGAAAAGTTGCAAGGACGAAAAATAAGTCTTTATTGTGCTTTATTTTTTCTGACTGTCAGTTGGTCTGTCGAACGTCAGGCGAAAGGTTATCTGTCATCTATCACCATTATACGTTAGGTACGAAGTTCGCCGGGACAGCTAGTTATAAATAAAATAATGGATGTGACATGATGATATGAAAATATTTTTCTTTTTTTTAAGCATAAGGTGAGAGAGCGTGAAAATATTGACTTTTCAACCCCCCCCCCCCCCCCCCCACGTGTTATAATTGAGGTCGTAAATTTATAAGTGTGTTCTTAACGTGTATTTTATTAATTTGCAAATTGATTGTAGAAATGTTGATTAAAAAGACTTTCTTGTTATTGCAGGTAACACACATTCATACACACTCAAAGGCTTGAAGGAGTAATAACGTGAGTGCGAGGGCGACAACTTGATCTAGTGATTTGAGTGAAGGCCGGCCGGCTCATTGTACGGGGTAGTTGTGGGTTGCTTAGTTTCAACGACCGTACAGTTGAGATGAGTTGAAGATTTGTCGCACATTTCGGCGCTTGGAGAGAAGAGTGAAGCAAGGTGTACATCATCACGATGTTAAGAAAGTTCGGTCAGGGACTTTAAACAGAAACAATAATAACAACCCAATAAAATTGCAATAAAACTATTTTTCGGATTTTATTCTCGCAAAAGAACCCCGATTCCGATCATGGGTGACACGTTAGGCCATTAATGTTAAAAAACATCCTAATTTCATTAAGGAACATGGTAGGGTGCTACCGCCAACTTGGAATTCAGCAATTAATATAATTAAATCCAAAACCAAGCGCACTATTGTAAGACCTCAAGACACTGTGAGCACTTTCTGCGTAGATCAGACCGCAAGCAACTAAATATGAGGTTACCCCAGTAACTATGACAGGAGGACGTCAAACACCTCATTCCTCCCGTGACCATGGTTGCTGTAAAGCAGCCGAAACGTTGGGAACGTAAAATAAACGCAACAAAATCCGTTTTTTTTTATTTCAATGTGCAGTATTCGCGTAATTATAAGAAATCAATATAAACCAATAAAACTAATCGCTCACTGACGCGATTAGTTCAAATAATCATTCGCGTTGTTTGACAATATCCAGGCGCAGATACGGGATTTAGTTTGGAGAGGGGTGGATCTTTTTGGACTTCGATCGAGTATATTTGTGTTCCATTAGTAGGCCCCTCCCGCGGGATAAAGCACAACAAAAGACTTTTCTTTCAGATTAGACACACCATGTATACAACACCTAAGTATATATCGGGCACATGGGATCGCAATTCCCCCGGACACGATCTACAAACACTTCGAGTGATACAAGTTTCACGACCCTTTGTGAGGAGACTAAGGCAATTTTTTAACGGAATTTATATACAAAGGATTACGTTTTTTCGTATTTTTGGAAGATTTGTTTCGGAGAAGATATTATCTGGGTACTGTAGTCAGTAGTATATTGATTGGCTGATTTTTTAGTTTGTTTGTCTATAAAGAACGACAGAACCCTGATGTATACCCAGACCCCCCGCACCACAAGGTGGACCGATGATATCACACGCGTCGCAGGAAGCCGGTGGATGCGAGTGGCGGAGGACCGTGATGTGTGGACATCATTGGGGGAGGCCTGTGTCCAGCAGTGGACGTTCGGCTGATAGAAGTAGTAGTGGAATGACAGAAATCAATTTAATTTATTTAATATTACGAAGTTAAAAGTCGTGTGTGGCATACACAAACACTTCAGAGCCAACGATTGGCACTGATATTTTTATGTAAAGCATACCGCACGGTTAGTACCGAGGCCCTGCCGGTACTCGCGGGTGTGCTCCCGGTCGACTTAGAGATTCAGAGACGCGCGGGAATGTACTATTCTACTCGAGAGGACATGACCACCGAATTCCTAAAACCGCGAGATCGCTATAGAATCACTAGATTATTTAAACCTCAATCTGTTGTTTACGAAGATCTTTTGAACGAGTGGCAATGCAGTTGGGATACAACAACTAAGGGCCGCCACCTCCACCAGTTCTTTCCTTGCGTTCGTGATCGTTTGGAGAAGACGTGGATGGAGGTGGACCACTGTGTGGCACAATTTTTAACAGGCCATGGTAACTTTAAGAGCAAATTATTCTATTTTAAATTAGTACCCTCGCCTCTGTGTCAATGTTCAACACCGTATAACGAAAACGAGCAATCTGCACATCACATCCTCTGGGAGTGCAATCTCTGGCAAAACGAACGGAACATTATGCTTAATAGTTTGCAAATAACTTCTGGAGTTGTATACTACACAGACCTTGTGGAAACCAGGGATAACTTCCGTGCGTTCAAGCGTTTTTGCCATACCTACTACTGGGATCAAGTTTAATCAGCTCACAAGTTTAGGACCAATTAGTATTTAAACTCTCCGTGGTGCCTTACACCTGGAATTAGTCCAGCTGTAAGAGTCTTACTTCTGTGGACATTTGTCTACCAGATCTTTCTGTCTCCCGCTTTGCCATGGAGGGAAGTGGATAATTTTCTTCCAACTCCTCCTATTTATCTTTCGATTAATTTCGTGCGGGTTCCAAGACAATTAACTTTATCCCGGGACTCGCCGAGGGTCAAACCTCGGTGTCTTCATTGGACACCACTGTAGATCCTGGCTTACAGGAGTAGCAGTGGTGGGAGTGTGTGGCGGGCCTAGTCCCAAAAAAAAAAAAAATACACAAACACTTTACTGATTGCTTTCCCATGAAATATTTAGCAAAACGTATTGTGTTTTCGATGAGTATGGTACTGTCATGGCCACGGAAATTTACTCGTATTTGATTTTAATGCATGGCACAAATAGTAGATATCATAAATAATAATTATCCAACATTTTGAATAACTTTATATCTGTACAAATAAATAAAATTGGAGTGTCTGTTTGTAATATTAAAATAACCGCTTTTTACTAAGTGCATTTGGATGTATACACGGTACATATACCAAAACAAATTTTTTTTTTAAATTTTGTCTGTCTCTTTGTTCCGGCTAATCTCTGAAATGGCTGGACCGATTTTGACGGGACTTTCACTGGCAGATAGCTGATGTAACAAGGAGTAACTTAGACTACTTTTATTTTAGAACAGCTAGTCTAAAATAAAAGTAGTCTAAGTTACCCACGACTTCTCCGCTTTTTGTGTGTTCAATCCTCCTTTTTTCCCGATGGAATTTAAAAAAAAATAATGTACATAATTCACTATTCCATGTGAACTACTGTCGATATACCTATAAAAACAATTGCACTTGCAAGCGTTATTCCCGTCTTCAGGTCAATTGCTCGAGATTTGATCAGTTTCCAAGATGCGCGCGCGCTGATTCACATTAATTACAGCTTGGGAGAGCGGATTGAATTAAATGTGCATGTTGTCGCCATTAAAGTCTCAAATTAGCTAGCAAAACAGTAACGGCTGACATTATTAGGTGATTATGAATCTTACGACACTGTGATCAAGTCTAATGCTATTTATTGAGAGAGTTGTTGTGTATAATAAGTAATGCATTCAGGTAATTGTAAGGGGTTGTTTTTCGTGTGCATTCAATGTGCAAGGAGCCTGGCAACGAAAACTTTGGGTATAGGTAACACATAAAAAAAAATATATATAGAAATCCAAAATGTCAAAAGTCATGGGTTACAAATTTCGGAATTTATGGACACGCAATGTAAACAGCGCGATCATAATACAACGCTCCACGCGGTACCCGACAAGTGCGGGGACGAGCACGCTCAAGAGAATCGAATTTTAATTTACATTGCAGTTTCAGGCCTGAACTAGTAATTATGTTTGTTTTTATTTAAAATCACTTTGAGATAATGTACATATTATATTTTATACAGATTAATTAACCAATACATAAAAATAGTATGACAACAAACTATGTATCAAAAAGACCTTGTCCGCGTGGAATGGTGGCAAGAATGCTGGCTGCATTTCCTCGCTGTATAATTAAACTAATTTTTTGAGCGAGAAAAGAGCCAGCCCTCCTGTCACCTTTGAGATAGACTTGTATTATTATGATTTCATGCTCAAATAAAATTAAAAATACTGAAAAAAAGCGAAATGTTTTATTTTTCTTCTTCACTTCTTTTTCATGAAAAGATTAACGGAAAAATTTAATCTCCAGAATCATTAGTTAAATCAGTTTTCGTTACGAAGCCACTTACAACCTGTATAACACAGCATACAAACGTCAAAGAAAAAAGAAAAATAAAACATGGCATACCTCTTTTCCAAGATATAATAATAAAGTCACTGACACGAATCCAACCATCCATAAAAATATCCAATTCCAATTCTGCCAACCCTAGGTCCGAGGCCAGTAACAATGGGATGCCGAAAAAAGTTTAAGAATAAATGAAATAAACGTGGACAACGTCAAGTTCGTGGGTAAACGAAATTGGGTGGAAAGGGACCGCTGACAGGCCTAGAGATAGTTCTTAGTTTTATTGTGGGTCAAGTTCTTGAAGTATCCCGGTATAATATATAAGGCTTAACAAAAATCCCACTAATATTATAAATGTGAAAGTTTGGATGGATGGATGTTTTGGCTAGATGGAAGCTTGTTACTCAATCACGCCACAACGGCTGAACGGATCTGGATGAAATTTGGCACAGTGATAGATAATAGTCTGGAATAGCATATGAGCTACTTTTTATCCCGGTAAAATGTATGGGATAGATTTGTTTAAATTTTTCATACTTTTATTCATTTAGATAGATTTGTTTTAATTTTTCATACTTTTGTTCGTTTTATTTCAATATACAATTATGCCGAATAATTACCGAAAATTTGGCGCATCTCTTACTAATGTGGATCAACTACATATACCCAATTATGTTAAAAGGCTTCATTCATATTTATCAGAGCTTAAGAGTATAATATCGTTGCTTGTGAATGAGTCGGTGGCGGTGTAATCTACCGGATATCCGGCGTACGCGCCCGGCCCGGACGCGGATATCGACTAGCCCAGTTTTCAGCATAGCGTGGATTAATATTTTAGCATTTCATTTTCAGGTTTAGTATTTAAGTTTAGTTACCAGTCGCACCGGATTTCTGGATGTCCGGTAAATTTTCAGTAAAGTATCCATAGCTTTACTGAAAATTTATCACCTAACCCCATCAGAAACCCACAACTTTTCTGATGGGGGCAGGAGATTCATTTCATCATCATCGTCATCATTATCATCAGGGGTACATATAATTCAATAACAATTATCAAGAATTACTCGATACTGGCAAAAATTGCACTATTTTGTAGCTGATGCCAACCTAAAAAAAGAAAAAGAAATTTAACAAAATATATACCTATGCCACAGATAAAGTCGTTTTATTGAACCAGTGGAATAACACTTTGCGGCTGAACCAAACCTAGAAGCTACAAAGACGATGTAGCTCAAAATAGACATTTTTCTAAATCAGAATTTAAAACAGATTTTATAATATCAAGCGAAATTTAAATACATAATATCGGAAAACATTACCGTTCCCGCGGGAAATCAGTACACCCGCAGATAGCATCGCTTCGACGACTTTCTATTACCTAAAGATAAAACCGATACATAATGTAGCACCTTAATGCTTTAGGACATATCGATTAGGCGAATGAGATCCAACTGTGTATCTCGGGGAATATGGTTCAATGTTGGGAAACGTCGAATCTCATTAAAAGTATAGTCGTTACCTTAAGACTGTAGCGAGTCGAAATGAATTCTTAATTCAACTTAAGTCAATAAGATGTACTCACAATGGAATGTTAAGATTTTTTTACAGACGGTACCTTTTGTAATGGAATTCACGAGAACAAAGAATTGGGGCGTTAGGTGTGAAATAATTTTAATGTTTTGGCGAATTAAAACAATTCTTGAGAATGTGTTAGTCCGTACGTTTGAGTCAGAATCCCGTAAAAAATACTGACAGAATTTAAATAAAATCTGCTAATATAATCTAAGGTAGGTTTGATTTCTTATATTTACGCGAATATTACACATTTAATTAAAACTATTTTATTTATTTTATCGCGTTTATTTACATTTTTTACGTTCCCAACGTTTCGGCTGCTTTACAGCAACCATGGTCGCGGGAGTGCGGCGCTAGTGTCATAGTTTGAACTGGGGTATATTTTATTTTATTTACAGACGTTTTATAACTATATCATACATCATATAGTACTGCGCAAAGCAAAACTCTTGTGTGTGTGATATATCTTCAATCTACCCTTGCGACAAAGTCTACCCTTGAAAAATACTAGCGTTTGATGTAAACAAAAATGTTGATATATTGTTTGTGACAGTTCAGTGGAAAACAGAACTATTCATCACTGAAGTCGGCAGTCGACACCTCATTAGCAGCTGTCGTTAATAGTTTAACTAGTCTTTAGTATCGACTCTATAGCTACATACTAAACAAACTGTATCGTAGCGACCTCGCCACAAGCTACACAGATGGTGCTGCAGACGACATTCAGAACAAATGACAGTTCTCCATACAATCCTGAAACACGCTATGAGAGTTTTCGGAGAACTTAGCATATATACTCGTACAAGATCCTGATGACAACCATCAGGGCATAGCGGCCGCCCCGCAATGCATATCACCCGCCTGCCTGGAAGATCTTCCCTTTTCCGCTTAAGTATCTATGTGGTAGTCATTTGTATTTAGCAGGGTTGTTATCGGGTACCGAGTTATGATTATTATATGCAGGCATGCAGGCAACTGCCTATGGGCCCCGCCAGGTGCGGATATTCGGGAGTGGGGCAATTTTAGTGAGAATTAAATTATCATTCAGAAAATTCATTCTGACCAGAAAATATCCATGTTATTTAATACATTTGAATAATGCTCTGTTATTGTTATCAGTCTGTTTTTTTAAATGTAAAAAATAGCTACAACGCTAAATATGTGTATTTTTTTAAGAAGACACATTACACAAAAATTAATTAATTTGATTCCAGTTCGAACGTTTAAAATTCAGTAAGATTCCAGTAGTGAATAAAAAACCTACCTACCTAGGCAAGTATGCTCCATCGTAGATCTCATCGTCACTTACCATCAGGTGAGATTAAGATCAAATACTTGCCTATAATGTAATGGTTAAAAAAAACCACAATAGTAAACAAAATAGTTTAAACTAAATGGAGAGGGGCCCCGAAACTTGCATTGCCTTAAGGAGCCTCTGCAAGGCTCAATCCGGCCCTGGCAAGTGGCTAGTTCGTCTACAAAGTGTTATTATTTTTGGCTCTAGACAGCGTTATCAGTCAGACTGCCATCGTGCGACGTCTTCGTTTCATCTTACATTTCCTGCCATACATTATCAGATGTCTATCTCTCGGCCTTGTGACTCGTAGACGAATCAGAACACCTCTGTATGTAGAACGGAAATGAGCGTTTGTTTGAAGTTATATTTCCGAAATTGTCACACGGTAATAATAATAGCATATCGTCATACGAAATAGCTGTACGGTCTCAAAGAATCAGAATAGTTTTTATTCATGTAAACTACCTATTAAGTATACAGGAACGGCATTCCGAACGGGTGGTATAGTTGTAGCATAGCATTTTGTAGCCTTTTTGATGATTCATAAGTACCGACTAATGGTTTACATGAAAAAAAAATATTCTGATTCTGACTTTGATACTTATGAATTGTCAAATATGTCACAAAATGGTGAACTAAAACTTTACCACCAGGTGGGAATGTCGTTCCTATGGAGAAGAACGGGCAAGAAACTCCATGGTTGCTCTTTTTAAATAGATCTTATAAATTTTTGAGCAGTACATTGTTACGGCTATGTGAGAACAATGTAGGAAGGTATAAGAAGATGATATAAGAACATTTTTGCAGAAATTTTAAATATTTTTTCACAAACTTTTGATAACAAATCATCAAAGTACATCCACACTACAAATTTATAATAGTTCTAATTGCCACAATCCTGCTGCCAGTGTGGCCTGGCCAATTTGGCGCGGTTCCAGGTTCAATTTACGCAACTCGGACGCACCGTGTGTCTCGTATGCCCACTGTCGGCACAGATTAACTAAAAGTCTGTTGGTGCGGTTGTGAAATCTTTTATTTGTCTGTTATGTGAACTCAGTATTTTTCTTAAAGTTGAATGCAGAGTCTTGGTAGACCCCTTTCCGCTTCTCTTAGTAGACCCCGTTATCAACGAAGTATTTTGAAGGGACAATGATAGTAAAGATAAATAATTTCAAGAATATTTCTGACGGTATTCCGTCTAAAGACATCTACTTCAACTATGTTTTAGTTAATTGTGAACGCTACGTCGTATTTATAAATAAATATATTATATTCTCTACTAGCTGCGCCCCGCGGTGTTGCCCGCAATTAAAAAGTTGTCCTTTTCTATCTATATCCTTTTGCAAATGAACGGTTCCTGTATGCTATCCCATAGGAACCGTGCATTTTTCCGGGATAAAAATTAGCCTATGTCATTTTCTGACCCCTAAACTACTACTACCTATGCAAAAATCATGTCGATCCTTTGCTCTATGAAAAATTAAAACAAATCTCTCCCACGGGAACCATACGTTTTACTGGGATAAAAAGTAGCCTATGTGCTATTCCAGACTATAATCTATCTCTGTGCCAAATTTCATCCAGATCCGTTCAGCCGTTCGGGCGTGAAAGAGTAACAAACATCCATCCATCTATCCATCCATCCAAACTTTCACATTTATAATATTAGTGGGATTTCTTTAGTCAATAAACAAATGAAGGTTCGGTCAATTCTTGGCGGATATTTCACTGGTTTGCTTTGGAAAGTTTGAATATAAATGGGCATTGCTTACCTACATTAAAATTGGCGAATTCGTGGAGATATTAATAAAAGCATGTAATTTTAGAGCGTTTTTACTAGTTTATTTTTATGTATGGAACTCTAAAAGACTATAAAACATTCAACATTATACATATAACACTATATAGTTAATAAAAACCCGTATTTACGATTATTACATTATATTCCGGTGTAGCTCGGTTCTTTATTGATGTTTATATAATATAAAGTTTAATTCTAAATCAGTTCTGAATAAATGGAAACGATGAAGATGTTTTAAAATTACATACTATTAGTAAAACCATATATCATTAAAGGCATGTCTGAAGCCTGAAAAAATTGACTGCAGGTTGTCTTGATTGTAGTTCTGGCAGGGCAAGGCATAGGCACTTATAGTAAATAATAATATCGCCAGACGAACACACCAACTGTACGTTTCCAAACTAAGCAACGTTGGTATTATGTGTACAGCACAATGGACTGGGAGCGAACTCAGTATATAATCTTTATATAGATATTAAACTTCCATGACTCAGGTATAAACATTCGTGCTCATCACACAAAGTTTGTCCCTACAAGTATTTGAACCTGAGACCCTCAGCGCAGAGAGCAAGGTCACTACCAACTAAGCTAACCAGATCGTCAGTCATATGTCTAGAATTATGAATGAGGAAAAGATTTTAAAGAAGACTATCTGCGCCCCGCGTTGCTACCCGCGATTAAAAAATAGGTCCTTTTCTGTAGCCCTGTGCATTTTTCCGGGATAAAAATTAGCATATGTCATTTTCTGACTCCTAAACTATCACTACCTATGTAAAAAATCATGTCGATCCTTTGCTCTATGAAAAATTAAACAAATCTATCCCACGGGAACCATATATTTTACTGGGTTAAAAAGTAGCATATGTGCTATTCCAGACTATAATCTATCTCCGTGCCAAATTTCATCCAGATCCGTTCAGCCGAATAATAGGGGTAGGCAGTAGTACTGCGATTTTAGCAATAATATAATCTCCCTCCCCGGACCTTGCAATTATATGCCGTATTCCCATCATTCAGAATTAAATATCCAATGATTCAAACACAAAACCTGTTAAATGATATCCACTTAAGACCAGACAAGCGTTACGGCCACATCTTTTAAACACTTTCCATCTCAGCCTGACTCTTGGATCACCGCCAGTTCGATACAGAATGTAAATACATTGTCACAGTTCATATTTCAAGAAATTTTCGCTTGAATGGCATCCAGAATCGCCACATTTGTACAGTGAGGGAATTGAATTTGGGGCGTGTAATTGGCTCGATGGCACGCAGGGGATATAAATGATGGAGTTTAACGGTGAATGAGTATAACAAATTGCTATAGGGTGGTACAGTTTCTCAAAAGATTTGTGAAGTGATGATTTTTCGGGTTAATAAAATAATTGACATTTGTTCGGTCTAATTCGTTTGTCTATCATTTTAACCAATATTATAAAGAGAGTACAAGTTGTGTCACAATATAAAGAGGTTATGTGTGTTCTTGTCTTATAAAATGATCAAGGAGCGATCAGGACTAATAAACGACTCACGTAGCCCACCTAAAACAACAAATCCCTTAAAATCCATTTTGTAAAATTACAATTATGTTTTTACTTGCATATGAGTATCTTGAGAGGTGCCAACGAATTGTCGACATGCTTATTTCGTCAACCGTTGGCGTGTTTTCATGAATTAGGAGCAATCTTACTCTTTTTCGTTGTTAACTGACTTCATAGTCATCTTTCTCGAATCCCACGCACGAGAGCGCTTATGAATGAACTGGAAAACAACTGGCTAGTGACAATGACATACTGTTATCTCTGACATCATTCTGAACTGAAATACATATCGTTCCGAACGCGAAAACTCTATGGAACTTGTTTAGAAGATCAATGTAGAATATTGTTTTGGAGTAAACAGGTTTAAATGTGATTATCGATTGTAGGGAGGGTTGCGCCTCCCAAAGGTGATTAATAAAGTGATTCATACACAGGTGATTAATAAAATACAAATGCGCTAAACAAGCCCAGGATTGAAGGTTAGTATACCCTTTCTGAATCATACTGTACCTATAAATCTCGATTGCTTTACACGGGTGAGTGAGTAAATAATTGAACAGACTGGAGGTAATTAATGATGCTACTGAGTGAATGTACGAGGCAATGGACAGATCGTCTAACGATACTTTGAATAAACTGGTGTGTCTCGTGGTACGGCCGCTGTATGCGGCGACGACGCAGCACGCACCGAATTATTGGCACGCGTGTGTGTGTGAGACTTCGTATTGGTTGGTTTTATGGAATTGCATGTATTTGTGGCGAGTGGTGGGGAACAAAACGGAGACAGCGAGTTCCCATACATTTTGAACCGCACGGCATATCTCTCGTGATCTGTGGTCCAATGGGACGGCAATATGACACGACCGGAGAGATCCCAAGCGCAGTACCGACGGCTTTACCTGCTCCACGGAGCACGATTTCATAAAAAAGACGATTTAAAAAAAAATACAAAATAAATGTTCTAAGAGTGTGTGATATCTGGGTAGGTACTTTCCGTACAAAAGGGCCGGCAACGCGTCATAAAATTCTAAAACCTTTGTACGCGCGATGTGACGCGAGCTCAATGGCAGGATGATGTATGATAGGCCGAACGTAATGGGCCAACGATGGCATGAGGTGAACCCAAAAAAAACGCAGTAAAAAAAATATAAAAAAAAATACAACTGAATTGAGAACCTCCTCCTTTTTGTCCAAGTCCGACTTGCACGATGAAGGATTTTTTTGATACTACAGATGAAAATGCAATGACCATGTAATCTATACTAATACTAATATTATAAATTTGAAAGTTTGGATGGATGGATAGATGGATGGATGTTTGTTACTCTTTCACACCCGAACGGCTGAACGGATCTGGATGAAATTTGGCACAGAGATAGATTATAGTCTGGAATAGCACATAGGCTACTTTTTATCCCGGTAAAATCTATGGTTCCCGTGGGATAGATGTTTTAATTTTTCATATTTTTTATCGCGGGTAACCGCCGGACGCAGCTAACTTCATATAAAGTATAACTATTTATAAAGGTTTAATCGTACTTACATTAAATTAGTAATAGTTATATGCATAGTTTGTTATGCAAGGTTGCAAAGTTGTTATATGGTGCGAGTGCTTGTATTGAATACGGAGCTAGTGAAGTGGGCAGCGTAGCGAGGGATTCAAAGGCACGAGTCTCAAATAATTTTGCAGCCGTGCGAAACACATCTTATCATCTCACTACAGCGAGGAAAATGTTTGATGCAAGAAATCAATTTAAATATTTTAATTAAGCAGCGTTTAATTATTCATATAGCATTACGCTTACTCTGCAAACTATATTATTCCACTAATATTGCACATTATTGATCAATGGAACACATTTTTTGAAGGAAGAATCAAAATTGACAACTTCACTGTTCCATTTCCCGCCAAACGACGCGACGTGTCTGAACGTTTCAGTTTATTTTTAAAAGAAACAAAAAAAGTTTGGTATACCCACCCGTACACCATGACCATAGATTAATTAATAGTTTTCATGCATTAGGTCGTCACGTTCGAAATTTGAAAACCTTTTCCTCTCATGGAGTTTAAATGGACTTTTGCGAGGAGATTTCATACAAAAAAGGCTGACTTTCCGAGCCAGTGAGATGAAAAATATATGTTCCAATAGGGCTGCATGTTCGCAAATATTTTTGACAAACTCATGTCAAGGGTTACCAACCAATGTTATCGACAGTTAACGTCAAATCAAAGCGAAATGGATACCATGTAGACTTGTAATTAACTAGATAATGTTAGTTAGGTCGTACAATATGTTCATCACCATTTCTCTGAAGCGAGTCTTAGATTTCAACATATATAATTTACCTCTCCATTATCGCACAAATCGTAATTTAGTTTTGTGCCAATATATTATCTAATACGTATACTGTACGTAACATCGATCATACATGTTACTCTAGAATAGTAAATGAGAACAACGATAATGTTCCACTCAAGGTGTGTGGGGTTTTGTAAATGCCAATGTGATTCTGAACGAGTTGTGGTTTCGGAACCACAGTTCATTGGGACATACTCGAGTTTATCTGGCGCCTAATCTAGGTACCTAGTTCATATATCTATAGCAAGTACTTTTTCTTCTTTTTTATCGCCAGACGAACACACTAACTATACGGTCCCACACTAAGCAACGCTTGTATTATGGGTACCGTACAATGGACTGGGGGTGAACTCAGTATAAAATTCTTATATAGATACTAAACTATAACTGTGCTTTGCTTGTGCAAGATTAGTTAGATGGTACATTTCGATGTGTTAATTTATAAAAATAATTTAGTTTCCAAAAAATTACAATTGTGTATTTTTGTTAGGAAATTTGTTATTAGCCGACTACAAAAAGGAGGAGGTTCTCAATTGGGTTGTTTTTTTTATAGATTTGTCGAAATTGTGACTTCACATAATGATTACTAATATGCTTAATTAGCGCAGGTTATAGTTTAGTATACGCTTTCTGAATCACCGTGTATAGTTACCCAATATTTCACTCATAGCAAGGTGAGCCGAGCTGTTTGTAATATAAACACTGCTTCGTTTATGCTCGCGTCTGCTACGTTCGTTATGTAAACCTTGTTATATAAGATAACACACATAGAACACTACTAATTACTAATTAGATAAAGCCTTCCCTCGTTGATTTTAGTAAGCCAAATCTAGATTTTTTAAATCAATAACACTACATAACCTTGTGGTATAGTAGTTGGAAGTAAATCGGTTGCACGAGGTCCCAAGTTCAATATTCGGTTCATCGTTATGTAAACAGTTATATACATAATTATTTACGGAGGTATAAATATAAGTAATCTATACTATAATATAATATTAATATTATAAATGTGAAAGTTTGGATGGATGGATGGATGGATAGATGGATGGATGTTTGTTACTCTTTCACGTCCGAACGGCTGAACGGATCTGGATGAAATTTGGCACAGAGATAGATTATAGTCTGGAATAGCACATAGGCTACTTTTTATCCCGGTAAAATGTATGGTTCCCGTGGGATAGATGTTTTATTTTTCATACTTTTTATCGCGGGTAACACCGCCGGGCGCCGCTAGTACTTTTATATGGCATTATATATATTTATTCTGTTGCCTCGAGCTACGGAATGTGCGAGCTGTCAGTGTCAAATGAATGACAAAGGGAATAACCAACATGCCGGAGAGCGGCGCTAGGATACTGTTGGTAGTGACAAGATATATAAGACGCAGGTCGTGAGTCAGAGCCGATATTATTAGGATAATGATGTAGTACATAGCCAAGTTGGTCGAACACTTGCCTCGGTAACGACGATCGCGGGTTTAAACCCCAGCTCGCACCTTTGGGATTTCTGGATTTCATGCGCGAATCTCATTTTCAACCACCGATTATCACTTGCTAAACGGTGAAGGAAAACATCGTGAGGAAACCTGCATGTCTGAGAGAACCCCTCGAAAGATGTGTGAAGTACGCCAAGCCGCACTATGCCAGCTTGGTGGACTATGGCCTAATCCCTCTCAAATTGAAGGGAGGCCCGTGCCCAGCTGTGGGAAATTAAAAAGGGCTGGTATTATTATTACAATTATGTACATTACACTCATATTCTTACCCACAGAACGCAGATTATATTTTAAAAATATTTTTTATATCCAACTCACCTACGTTCCACGCTACTCCACAGTGTACACTCATGTCGTTAATTCTACGAAATTCACATTAATTATCCGAATTGCGCGAACCACTTCTCTGGCCGGGTGTACGGAGCATTCCCTGGAGCGCGCCAGATTGATGCGCATCATTTTTATAAAGCACTAAAACTATTATTTTTAAAGGACTTTAAGTAGCTAGGGCGTAGCGATGTGTAATAAAAGTATTAGATACTGCACTGAAAAAATACTTGCAATATAAGTATTAGAGAAAAAAATATGTTATATGCAGTAAGATATTGTTGGTACTATCACCTATTTCATTTTATCGATACTTTTATTGGATTTCTGTCACCCAACTCTATGAATAGTGTAAGGGGCAAGGTAATGAAAACTTTGGGTAAAGGTTACACTTAATGCTTGTAATAAAATTATTTATGTCATAGGTCATGGGTTATAAATGTTGTAATTTTTGAGCGCGCAATGTATCGTAAACGATGCGATCATAACACAACGCTCTGTGCGATAACCGACGCGTGCGAGTGACGACCGCGCTCGAGCGTATCAAGTTTTAATTTACATTGCGATTTTAATTTGTATTTTTTATTTAAAATCACGTTGAGATATACTGCTATTATGATAAAAAATAATTTTAAATTCCTAAAAAAAATCATATAATCCATAAAAAGGTTGACGAAAAATTTCAACTCGGGGATCCAGAATCATGAGTTGAATCCATGGTATTAGTTTTCGTTACAAAGCCACTTTACACCCTGTATTTAATTGCTCAGAACGCGCTAAGTGGAAGTGATGGTGAGATTCAATATGATGTGCTCCCAAGAATGCCCGGTTAGGTACAAACTCTAAATTCGGTAATGGCCGCCATGTGTTTGAAGTTCACAGCATGCACCTCATTTAGTCGTGTGTAAATTAAAATCATTATACACGAGAATCGTGTAGGGTTGCTGGTGTCAAAAAAACCAAAAGAAACCAAAAGCGAGAGCAACCCTGCGTCAGTCACAAAGCCCCCTTACCTTCTATTACTATTTATACATATAATAAATCTCATTATACGACCAAAGACAACACCTCAATCTAGGTACTTCGGGTCCATAATTATTATTGAACTAGAACCCGAACTGTTACCCGCGACTTCGTCCGCGTGGTATTTAACAAAAATGTTTTTCAAAAATAAAAGTAGCCTAAATTACTCCTTGGTACATCAGCTATCTGCCAGTGAAAGTCCCGTCAAAAGCGGTCCAACCCTTTCAGAGATTAGCCGAAACAATCAGACGGACGGACAGACAAAAATGTTAAAAAATGTGTATACATCCAAATGCACTTAGTAAAAAGCGGTTATTTTAATATTACAAACAGACACTCCAATTTTATTTATCTATATAGAGTATAGATGTTTAGACTACCGCTTTGTATAGAAATTCGTACCATAACGATCACGACTAGTCACCAGTTCATATTAAAATGATCTCAATGATCAATACAATTATTTTTTTGTATTATAAGAAAAATATTAATCTGTAAACTTTATTGCCACGCTCTCGCCAACTGGGAATAGAAAAAAAACTTAAACTTGTAGATAATTGTTATACTTTCTTTATTTCTGAGTTATTGCTTCATTTCCTTGTTAGTTGTAGATAATTATTTCATGCGGAAAATTGCCAGGTGCTTCTGTGAAATAAAGTCGCTAAGTTTGTCATTAAAATTCATTCATCCTAGTAATTCTGCAAATCTTAGGTATTCCGTTCCGTTCAGTTAAAGAGTATGTAGTTCATGGCATTTTTTTAAAGCATTAATAAAAATTGGGCGGGAATCTTGCCAAGATGGTAGCCCGGGAGTCAAGGTCATAAATTTTGTCGTTCATTTGCCGCGGTCCGATTGCGAACAATTGTTTGGTGATATATTGGCTAGACTGTAAATAGCCTGTCTGAAAACTTCTTTTACATGAAAAAAAACAGTATTTACCTTAAAATATTGCTTGAATCAGATAGAAAGAGCCAACTACAATTATCAATAAACCAACCAATATGTTAATAAGATACTCTGTATTTTTTATTGACTGACCTCTTTACTTGACCTCCATAGTCGTCTGATTCCGGTGATTTAACTATTACTTTATGGAGATTGATTGAAATGTTACGTAAGTAAAACATCGTTCAACAGAACATAAACAATATCCACGATCTAAAAGAAACGGTATTATATAAGAAACATAAATTTCAATACATTTTATGATGTATCTGGTGCAGACAATTGCGGAAATAAAACATTACACGTAAGAAATAGGCAATAAATTTAACATTGTCGATACAAAAATAAACTACACTCCCGGTCTACGTATGAACATCTGTAAAAATAGTGGCGGCAAGCGCAGTTTATTGCAAGCCGCACAGACAGCGAGCGATATTCGGATTTGAATATTTTGAATTTAGAACTCTCGTAGTGACAGTTATTTTTCGACCGTGGAATTTTATTCAATTCCTTATTCAATTATTTAAATTTCAAGCGGGTAGTTTTTTATTCGTTTTTTATTCTTCAGACAGTGTTGTGTTTTTAATGATATTTTTAGTCACTGTTTATGTCACGGCACTTTAGAGAGCTAAAATTGTTTTGACTGTGGTATGTTATGACTTTTTAAATATAACTTTGGAATAGTTCTTACATTTTGTAGTACCGAAAATTTTATAGATGAAAGGTTTGTAAGGTACAGTCGTAGATACCTATAATAATGATAATGATTATATTCAAATCCGCTGTGTTCCGAGGATAAAAGGTAGGTACATCATATACTATAAAAAAATCTAAATACTGGCTGGAACTTCAGTGCAGCAGCAAAAAAGCAACAAGAACTTGTTTTTTTTTCTTATTTGATGTTACGGCTGTCGGCTACAGAATTGAGTGAAGAGTAATATTTTATAGCTTGCTCTTATTGCAAGTTATTTCAGTATCGACCCCTGATTATTATAATGTCGATTACAATTATGACTATGAACAATCCTCTATCTCTATCAGTTAATAAAGGATACATTATTGAAAATCTTAGGCGAACTTGAAAAGTCAAGTTTTCTTGGATTGTAATATCTCACATTCGTGCACGTGTATGACCACAAAAATAGTTAATATGCCGTCAACATTATATATATACATTGCAAAATAACACATTCGTTAGAAAATAACACAAAATTAACAGCTTCATCCTTCAATTTACCGCCAAAAGTCACGGCGCACAGCGGCAGTTTATTGCAAGCCCCACAGAGAACAACCGACTTAAAATTCTAATATGAATTTGAATTTAGAACGTGCGTTTCCCGCTCTGGGAATTGCGTTTTGAAATTATAATGAATTTTAGCTAGTAGTTGTCGAAGCGTGCAGGGGTAGTTTTTAATTATGTTGTTAGAAAATGCTCAGTTGTTATTTCATTTCAAAATGTTGTCCGTATATTTGTTTTTATTTACCTATCACATTTTCCTAAAATATGTTCTAGCAAATGAAAACATTTATACCCAAACGTCACACGTTCCAGCGTTCCAAATTCATATATTTTCCCACGATAGCATATATATACGTACCCAAGAAACAAGGACAAAACGTAGTAGCTTAATTTCTAAACGTACTGTACGCCATTACGAATTTGAATATAGAACGCAGTGCCTCGCGTTCCCCGTGTTCGAAATTAAATGAAAATTTGTAAATAGCAATATGAGACGATTAAATTACCCCTTTTCAATTTATTTTTTTATAAATATAATATAGCAAACCAATTTTGAGCCAAACCTACAACTTTTTATACAGCTAACCTACTTCACCAAGATATGTATGTAAATTGCACACACACAAGGATATCTTACAAAAAAGGGTCTTCTTTTGTAAATTAAGACAAATTTCGCAGCGCATGATGCCAAATACTTGACGAAATATTTACCTATTCCGGTCTCATTACGCCTCAGGCGAGTAGAATGAAGAAAAAGTTATTTAAATATCCAGGGGTGTATACAAAGCTAAGCTATAGCTAAGGTTCACACGGTTCAGGTTGGCAAGTTGACAAGTAGACAAACTGCCCGAGTACTTCGCAAATTGGTCTCAAGTTGATAAGCTTATATTTTATTTGTAAGTATTTGGCATCAGTATAGGTTATTTGACAATGACGATCTAGTATAAACAAATAAAGTCATTATTTGCTTCAAGCACAGAAAGGAAGGGCCAAAGGCTAGGCCCAAGCAAGATA
Organism: Pheosia gnoma; assembly: GCA_905404115.1. NCBI lineage: Eukaryota > Metazoa > Arthropoda > Insecta > Lepidoptera > Notodontidae > Pheosia > Pheosia gnoma. The sequence continues at coordinate 5,047,983 of FR989919.1, read as the reverse complement.
CCCCACCACATCCCTCAGTCAGGCAGTCCCATTGACTCTCGAATGCAGACATACGAAGATACTTATAGCTAAAATATATCTTTTAGTGTGCTCTCATCTTTTCACGAGAGACCCTTTCCGGCCTGCAGTTAATTTGTTTATGTAATAAGTTAAAAAACATTTATTACGAAAAAAATTTTTTTGCTAAATAAGCTCTTTAATTTGAGAGATGGGCCTTCTTCGACAGATCGGACATGATCAAAAAGGTCGTGATATTTTGTCGATGACGATACGATTATACCTATTTTTTACTTACCCGAGGAATTCAGTAAACAATCTGGGCATATCGTTTTAATTAACTTTGTCATTTGCAATGATCAAAAGATGTTTTAATCACAATTTTACGTATTGATTAAAATTGTTGTTACCTATTTGCGTTTGGGGTACTAGTAATTATATTTTCTGAATACCTAGGTATTCACAACATTATCACTAAAGAGATCTACAAAGATTGTTTACTAACATCCCCGAGTAAGGAAAAATAAGGTTTACATTAGGAGTTCCTAGGATGATTACGCGAGGCCATTGAAATTTCAAAAACATCCTAATTTCAATAGGGAATATGGCTGGGTGCTACCACCGACATGGAATCCAGTAATTAATATCATTAAATCCAAAAACAAGCGCACCATTGCAAGACCTCAAGACACTGTGAGCACTTTCTATGTAGATCGGACCGCAAGCAACAAAATATGACAATAAGACGTCAAACACCTCAGTCCTCCCGTGGCCATGGTTGCTGCAAAGCAGCCGAAACGTCGGGAACGTAAAAACATAAAATAAACGCGATAAAATCCGTAACATTAGTTTTATTGTTCCTGTTTACTCTACTGACCATTCTTAATTTGTTGCAGGTACAGTGTAGTGCAGTGCGACAGTGATGGTAGTGTTTTAGTGGTGAGTGCCGCGTGACGTCAGCTATGGAGCCCACCCCCCTGCCCCTGGAGGTAGACGAGGAAGGCCGCCCGGCGCAGGGCTCCTCAACCGGCAGCGGATCCTCATCAGGCACTGGATATTATGGACACAAGAATGGTGAGTTAGTTGAAATCTACTCTTACTGGAATGACAACACGACTGGCAATGCTTTGATAGTAACGTCAGTTTGATGAGTATGTAAGGTATTGTCTTTTTTATTTTCCCCACACTAGCTTACAGAAAGTATAAACTCAAAATAATTAAAAATAATGTCGTACATTAGCTGGGCATTAGCCTCCCCTCAATGCGAGAGGGTTTCAGGCTATAATCTACACTACGCTGGCCCAGTGCGGGTTGGTGAACTTCACACGTCTTCGAGAACTGGTTATACTCTGACACATGTAGGTAGGTTTATTATGTATTCCTTCACCGATTAGCAAGTGGTAATCATGGTTGCAAATGATAATGTTCACATAAAATTCAGAAATCCAAGAAGTGCGACTTAGGGTTTGAACCTGCTAACCTAGTTTCCAAGGCAAGTGTTCTAAACATGTTTCTTGCCCGTTCTTCTCCATAGGAACGGCATTCCGAACGGGTGGTAAAGTAGTAGCGTAGTATTTTGTAACTTTTGACGATTCATAAGTACTGTACTTAATGGTCTACGTGAATAAAAATATTCTGATTCTGCTATCACTGCTTAAAAAATACATAACAAACCCTCCATTTTATTTAGGTTCTATAACTTTATTAAACTTAATATAGTACTGCGCACAATAGTTTGGCGTTATGCAGTATTATATGATTGATAAAGTTATATAACGTCTATAAATTCGGGGGTAAGTGTTCATTCTCTTCGTGTTTGGCTTCGTGACTATTATAATACCTGAGGGATTGCTTATCACGTGACATTCACCCAAATTTCCCGTGACAGAAAATCCATCGCAAACCTGATGGCACGTCATAAAGCTGGTACAATCCCATCAGATAAGCCTCGGTGACTCACTTACTCGGCTGTAGTGAGTTTCTTGAGTAGCGTCGACACGATAGGCATAAACAATTTTCTTTTTCTTTGTTTGAAGAAAGAGCCAACTTAATAATGTTTTTTGTTGGCAGTGACAGTTATAAAGTAATCTATAATCCATGAGTGTTTAATATTTATGTAATAACTTGAAAGAGGGTCTTTAACTAGGGTTGCAGGTTCAGACCCCTACTCGCGCCTCTCTGGATTTCATATTGGAAGCTCATTAACTATGATTATCACTTGATAAACGGTGAAGGAAAATATTGTGGAATACTTGCATGACTGAAAGAACCACTTCAAAGTCGCCAACCCGCACTGGGCCGGCGTGGTGGAGTATGGCCTAAAGGCCTGTGCCCAACAGTGGGAAATTAAAGAGGCAATCTTTTTTTTTCAACTTGGACGAGGTACTTTAATACCTTTATCATAACATACAACTAGCTTAATGATATTGAATTAAAACTAATTTTACAAATTGTATCGCGTTTATTTTATATTTTTCATGTTACCGACGTTTCGGCTGCTTTTTAGCAACCATGGTCACGGGAGGACTCAGGTGTTTGACGTCCTAGTGTCATAGTTTGATCTGGGGTACCCTCATATTTAGTTGTTGTTTGCGGTCCGATCTACGCAGAAAGTGCTCACAGTGTCTTGAGATCTTGCAATGATGCGCTTGGTTTTGGATTTAATTATATTAATACTGGATCCCAAGTCGGTGGTAGCACCCAGCCACTTCCCTATTGAAATGAGGTTTTTTTTAATTTCAATGGCCTCACGTATCACCCTTGTTCAGACTCGTTGTTCTTTTGAGAGGAGTTGTGGTTTATCAAATCTGATATAATGGCGGGTGCGATCCTGTACATTGTAAACTTCGACTTTAGCATAATAATAAATATTTATATCCCTTTAACTTTTCTAACTAAGATCAAGCGAGTCCTTGGAGAAGAAACACGTCAATAGTTTAATGGCTTACTTCAGGATAGATATCGTAACCTTTAATTTAAAAAGACAGCCCTTCTGGTCACAAGTTTATTGACACTTACACTATAATTAAAAATCGGGACCCTAAACGATTTAAGTTTCAAAATTGTATGGGAATGACACCTATCATTAGTAGGTACGAAGAATTTTGGACTGTGACGCATTATTTCGTTGTAACAACGAACAACTCCTTATAAAACATACTAAACATAATTACCTGAGAGGCATTACCTCCGTAATGGCATTATGATGAGGGTACGATCGAAATATGTGGGCTTATTCCGAAATTACATGATATAGGTAGCTCATTCGTAGCCCAGCCGTCCTGAGGATGCCTAATTTAGAGGCGAAACACGTGTCGAATATTTTTTTAGATTCGCATAGTTTCGCGGAGAATTGCATATTAATTGGTGTCCCGTCACCTGACAGACAGTTTCTCGACTAACATTTTAGAGGAGTGCGGTGTTGCTGGCTTCGTTAATTATCGATCAACGTTTTTGGTTTATAATTGGAAAAGTTGACAAGCCGGGGGTCAGTGGTGGCTTCCTCATTCCCCATTTGTTTGATATACCTACGACTAGATTTATTTGTTAGTAATCTATTACCGCCTGCCTCGGTCCTTACCTCGATGCCTTTGTTCTACAATAACACATACAAATTTGCTTATAGTACACATTTCATAAATACACAATGTCATACAATGTCACACAATGTCAGACAAATCGATTGCCTAATTTCGTAAACAAATGAATCGTATTTATAGCAAAAAGTTTACACTGGCTAAGAACGCTTGATTCTATTCTCTATACGTAAAGGAATTGGGTATAAATTCATTTATCTTTCAGTTATATGTTATTAATCCTTTATACATTTCAAGTTGCTATCTGTGACTATAAAAATATATTATGGTTGTACTAAATCGTCGGGATTTTTCGATTTTCATCGCGCGTTTGTTACGGGTGACGCCATATCGGATAATTTAGGGTTCACTCTTAAAATTTAAAAGAATTTCCAACCGTATATTGAGTATATATTTTAAATGATCTATTATTGTGTAGAGAGTAGAGGGTATTTTGGGGTCGAGTCACCTTCGTCCGTAGGAGAATTAAGTACCCTCGAGATACCCTACACGTGACCCTGGGTGGTGCCAACCAGGTGACAACTCTACTGGTGGTAGGCTTCGGCCGTGGTTAGACACCACCCACTGAACAAAGCCATGTCGCCAAGCGGCCTAGCCGTGTTCCGGCATGATGTTCGGTGTTGCCATTCATGGATGGCGGGTCAGATCAGTTGCGCTGCATGTGCCTAGTGAATGTAGCGTCTCGATCTACTGCCGCCTTCCTACCTAGGCAAGTATGCTCCATCGTAGATCTCATTGTCACTTGCCATGGGGTGAGATCGGGATCAAATGCTTGCCTATAATGTATAAAAAAAAGACTTTCTGACCCACATAAAATGAAATTATAAATTTTATACAATACTAAAATTTACTAGAAGCTTAAAAAAATCCACGCATAGGGATTTAATTTACGACAAATCATTTATCTAAAGTCAAAAGAAACGTCCAACAATTTCCAAGTTTACTGGCTTAAATATCGTAGTTTATAATGCCGTAATTGTTGTGGCGTGGAGATTTTTGATTGGATACCTCGGTGAGCTGTATTGGTCATCGGGTGGAATTACTAAGATACGGAACCTAGTAACAAATCTCGCACTCAAGCTTGCTCAATTTTCCCCCTCACACTTGTTAAAATGTGACAGAACATCTGGTATTTATTATCAGTATTCCCACTCAACCGATTGTTTTCGATATTAACTCACATTTATAGCGACATACAGACCAAAATCCTTTGATTGTTATCGTAACAGTATCGGTTTTACACTTTTGACGATGTTTATTTAAAATAACGTTATTTCGACTGGAATAAAAGTAAATATTATGTTTTTTACAAATTAAAGATGCAATTACTATAGGTTGCATTATTCATTCACCAAGTTAAAATACAATTACAAAGCATTCCTTGGATACTTTGTAATGCCATTGTAAATGAATTGTAATTTTCTAGGAATTTGTTAGAGTATTGACGTAAGCACATACCTATAATAATTTTGTTAAAGCCCCACCGTAAAACGTGTTATATTGTGCGTCCAAACGTTGCGTCTTCAGTTTGTTAAAGCCCCACCTATATAATGAAACATGCACAATTATATACAGCATCCCTGGTCCATTTCATCTCCTAACTACTGCGGCGCGGCTGCCAACCGATCTGAAAGCCATTATACGCAGGTGGTTTGAGGCGCATTAATTTCTTCGTCTACCTGAGCGATCGTTTTCAATTACCCATCAATTAAAAACCCATTCATTAAGATTTAGGCACACCTCATTAAACTAATGACTAAAAGATCGAACAAATTCTCCGATTTCGTCTAAACCGCCCGAAAGATGGAGAGAGACCAAAAAAGGTATATAATGAATTGTAATAGTTGTGTTTGCTTAGGTTCAAATTCAAGCAGTGAAAGCCAAGTTGGTGGAACGCTTGCCTCTGTAAGTAGGAGCGCAGGTTCAAACCCCGGCCCGGAACGTTGGGTTATCTGGATTTCATGCCCGAATCTCATTTTCAACCGTGATTATCACTAGCTAAACGGTGAAGGAAAACATCGAGAGGAAACCTGACAGAACCCCTCGATAGACGTGTGAAGTCCGCCAACCCGCACTGGATCAGCGTTGTCGGCTATGGCCTAATCCCCCTCGTATTGAGGGGCGGCTCGTGCCCAACAGTGGGACATTAAAAAGGGCTGGTATTATATAAAAATGTATCTCCATGCAAACTTTGGTCCCCCATTTCACCCGCCTAGTGGTGGAATTCTCAAATATCCCTTCCGAGTGTACCTCTAGGGCACTCAAGGAAATTCAATTCCAAATTTAAAGTCTCAAAGTCCACTGGTATAACAGCCAATACCCGGACCTAGAGATTTTAAATTCTTAACACTAGCTGTTGTCCGTCAGCCAGTGTTAAGAATTTTATAGACAATTGAGTATTGAGTCGAAGTTATCTATAAAGCTTACCTATCTATAAAATTGTCGGGCTCATCTTGATAAATTGGTTTCTGCCGACCGCTGTTCTCGTAAAAAATGTTTATCGGTATTTAAGACCTCAATTGCGGCGGGGATTAACGATGCCAGACGGCTCCCCGATATAATTATATGTATAAGATCTTTAGGCACATAAATAAATACCAAAAACAAAGGCATCGTCGTCATAATAATATCAGCCCTCTTTAATGTCCCACTGTTGGGCACGGGCCTCCCCTCAATGCGAGGGGGATTAGGTCATAGTCCACCACGCTGGCCCAGTGCGGTTTGGCGGATTCACACGTCTTTCGAGGGGTTCTCTCAGACATGCAGGTCTCCTCGAGAAGTTTTCCTTCACCGTTTAGCAAGTGATAATCATGGTTGAAAATGAGATTCGCACATGAAATCCCAGAGGTGCGAGCCGGGGTTTGAACCTGCAATCCTCGTTACCGAGGCAAGCGTTCTACCAACTTGGCTATCACTGCTCATCATCATCGTCATACTTCACAGTATTTTACGGACTGACATTCAATATACCGGGTGAATCAGAAAGAGCATACAGAACCTTGAACCTGCGCTTCATTATCGCATTTGTAGTCATTATTTTAAGTCAGAATTTCTATGTCAATAAAACGGAATTGTCATATTGTTTAGAACATTCTTTTTTTGAATCAACTTTATATCTACGTTCTTACTTCACACGATGATTACAAACGCGTTATAGAAGGCTTAGTATACCCTTTCTGAATCACCATGTATATAAACTATGGAATTACGTATTACATATGATCGCCCAAATATCAAGATGTATAATGTCAAAGTGTAGCGTGTGTGCGCCTCGCATGGCAACACAGTGGAGCTTAGTTTTTTTTTTTTTTGTAATAGAATGGCGTTTAAAAAAGACAAGCACGCTGTCGCCGGATCTTCTCAGTTGAGGTCGCGTTCCGATCCGGTTGTAGAGTTAAGAAAAAAAAATGTTAATGACAATTTGTAAGTGCCCCCGTAGGCCTATACGAAATAAACGATTTAACTTTGCTATTTGAAAACAAATAATAAAGATTATTTAGGCACTAGAGTTAAATCAATTACTCTACCACTGTCTAAAGCCCTGACTCTTCATCGGTATTTCTGCCAATTTCAGCATTACTTTGATCGTCCAACCGTTTAATCTTCATTTTTAAATTAAGAATCGTAACTCCGTAAACTTCCACAAAAGAATCGACTTGCCTATAATTTGTTTATATGAATCGATCCAACGGCTCTATATTTTTAAGGCAATGACTTCCTTTCTTGTCGGCTTGATTAAAAGATTTGGTCCTATTGACCTATATATACAGGCTGTTGTGTTGTTGGGGAGCGTTGGGACTCGAATTGATTTAAAAAAACCCTCTTTGTTCATTTGTTTTCACAAAAGCGTATGTAGATTCCTTTTTTTGGGTATATATAATTTTTGTTTTACATTTTCGAGGCGTTGAAAAATAGTGGTTTTTTTTTCGAAGCTCTTAATTTACTTCTCCTTTGGGATAGGATAATATTTTGGGTAAGTAGTAGTAAAAAAAAACTATGTTTTTTTTATTTTGTATTCAACGTTTATAATAGTCTTTCGAGTATAATTATAAATTGGATTGGAAAAGGTTGCCGGAAGGTCCCCGAAGTCGCCGTGACGGATAGGTATTTAATAAGTAAAGACGAATAAAGTAATGTTGTATTCTAAATTTAAAAAAAATAACCATTGAATTGCGTGGGGATAATCGGACTGTCCGTAAGCACTCCAGTTTTTCTTTTTTTTTTGTATTTCTTTTCTCCAAAATGTTGTTAATTGTCTCCTCCTTTAGGGATAAGGTTTTGTTTGGTGTTAGCTATATATATTTCAGGAGCATGGTTACGAAAACTTTGGATAAACGTTACACTTAATGTCTATAAAAAAAAATATAAATAATTTATGTCGAAAAGCATGGGCTACAAATGTTGCTATTGTTGAGCGCACAATGTATTCTAAACTACGCGATGACAACACAACGCTCCTCGCCGTACCTTGACTCGTGCGAGTGACGAGCGCGCTCGGGCGTATCGAGTTTTAATATACATTGCAGATTCAGGTCTAGATTAGTAATTATGTTTTTTTTAATCACGTTGAAATACATTTATATTAGGATTGTATACTAAAATCAATACAAAAATATTGAAAAAAAATACGTAAATTTATTTAAAGATTGACGGATAATTCCAATTCTGGTGGGTCCATAATCATAAACTGAATCCGTAGTATCAGTTTTCGTATGGAAGTAAATTACAATGTATACAACAAAAGGTTGTAATCACAGCTCTATGTACATGTAACTATTCGGTCTGATTAAAGGATTCGGTCCGATTGACCCATATACAGGGTGTAGCGGGGTCGGAGGGACCGGACGCACATAATTGTGGGGACGAGGGTTGAATACGAATAGCTAATGAACGTCGACGATAAAGTGTTACTTACTATTTATCAGTACTTAGTTGTGAATTAGTTTTGCTTATACGTGACTCAAATTATATATTTTTTTATATTAAACATGGTTAATTAAAAAAAAAATGACAAGCCCGCTGAGTTTCTCGTCGGATCTTCTCAGCTGAGGTCGTGTTCCGATCCGGTTGTAGATTTAAAACAAAACAAATGTAAATGGCAATTTGTAAGTAGGCCCCGTAGGCCTATACGAAATAAATGATTTGACTTTGAATAATAAGAGATTTTGGGGATTGGGGATTGGGGGATTGGGGGGATTTTGGGGTCGAGTCACCTTCGTCCGTAGGAGAATTAAGTACCCTCGAGATACCCTACACGTGACCCTGGGTGGTGCCAACCAGGTGACAACTCTACTGGTGGTAGGCTTCGGCCGTGGCTAGTCACCACCCACTGAACAAAGCCATGTCGCCAAGCGGCCTAGCCGTGTTCCGGCATGATGTTCGGTGTTGCCATTCATGGATGGCGGGTCAGATCAGCTGCGCTGCATGTGCCTAGTGAATGTAGCGTCGCGATCTACTGCCGCCTTCCTACCTAGGCAAGTATGCTCCATCGTAGATCTCATCATCACTTACCATCAGGTGAGATCGAGATCAAATACTTGCCTATAATGAAATAAAACAAAAAAAAAACGATACTTTTCCACTCACGTTAACATTGATGATGCTCTGCATTTTATTTTAATGAAATTAACATGATTGAATTTCTGACTTCATGTAGTGATCAATCAGTTAAGCAAGCGTAGGTTCAAAGGTTAGTATACCTTTTTCCTTTCCTTTCCTTTCCTTTCCTTTCCTTTTCTGATTCAGCGTATAGTTTCGCCTGAATATTTATAACACGACCACAAAGTCTACTACGTTAGACCCATTTTTGTGGCGGTTATTTGACGCGAGCAATTGAATTAATTAGCCACGGCTCTATGTTTATTAATATTTGTACCGCGTCACCATTTTACGAGTGAAATGTTGTCAAAAATAATTTAACGTTTACTACTTTCGGGCACACGAATAATGGATTGATTGATCTATATACAAATAAATAAAATTGGAGTGTCTGTTTGTAATATTAAAATAGCCGCTTTTTACTAAGTGCATTTGGATGTATACACGGTACATATACCAAAAAAACATTTTTTTACAATTTTTGTCTGTCTGTCTGTCTGTTTGTTCCGGCTAATCTCTGAAATGGCTGCACCGATTTTGACGGGATTTTCACTGGCATATAGCTGATGTAACAAGACTTAACTTAGGCTACTTTTATTTTAGAAAAAAATAAATAGGATCTCACGAAAAAAAATTAAAACCAATGAAAATTTTTATTTAAAACCAATGAAAAATTTATTTACGCGAAATACAGAATTAATAAGTTATCGTAAACTCTGCGAACTGAACATTAACTTTTTTGTTAAATACCACGCGGACGAAGTCGCGGGTAACAGCTAGTAAGTAATAAAAGGCATCAAAATTAATATTAAATCTGGCTGTATAATATACCACTTACATCACAAAAGACTCCAGCGCGCGCCATATTGGAAACTCTGTCGCTACAACCAGATTACCATAGACCACTCTAATTGTATGAATATTTACCAACCGCACGATCTGAGGGTTTATTATATTCAAATAAGACGAAATTTCCCTATGATTGAGACCACAAGGCATCTCCTCCTTAAGAATACCAAAAAACCAAGCTATATAATATAATTGAATGAAACACTTTTTTCGGATTTTATCGCGTTTATTTTATGTTTTTACGCTCCCGAGGTTTCGGCTGCTTTACAGCAACCATGGTCAACAACAACTAAATATGAGGGTACCCCAGTTCAAACTTTGCCACTAGGACGTCAAACACCTCAGTCCTCCCGTGACCATGGTTGCTTATGGGTACAGTACAATGGTCTGGGGGTGAACTCAGTATATAATACTTATATAGATAGTAAACATCCATAACTCGGGTACAAACATTCGTGCTCATCACACAAAGATTTTCCCTACTAGGATTCGAACCTAACACATTTTCCTAGATGTTAGACCTGGGTACAATAACCAAGGCCGACTATTGGATTGATTATTTTCGGAAATAAATAAAAAGATGTCCTAATTGGCGCAGTTGGTAGTGACCCTGCTTTCTGTGCCGAGGGTCCCGGGTTCGAATCCTGGTAGGGACAAACTGTGCGGGTGCGTGGAACATTTCAAAAGTATTATTTAAGATAATTTATGACGGACAATGTTCCGTTGAAAAAAAGAACCAGAATGCATGCTGTCCCTGTCATTCTTATTTAAACAACCAGTGGTGTGAGCGGGACGGGAGTCGCGTACGCTATCGCTACGCTGTGTACATATTCTACTTGAGCAATTAATAATGTTGTTCATTATTTTATTCAAATAACTTACCGTTGAGATTCCAATTTTAAATTATCGGTTTAACCGAGCAGTTTGCTTAAACTCGACGTTGGTTTTAAAATTAACCCAATCAGACAACCGCATTATTATGCAATCAGTGACTAACAAATTAAATGTATTTAAATTTAAATTATATAATTTCTGTTGCATATTTGCATAATACTGTCCATCCGTGTAATGACGTCGACGCTGCGACCCACGCTGATTGGCGGATAATCGACTGATCAATATTATGCTAGAGTACTGGAGACTGATTTGATTTTGCATTTACTTATCAATTTCGTATGTATTAAATAATGTTCACATACGTTCATAATACGACTTAAATTTCAATCTTATTTTGTATTATATAAGGTTTAACAACAGAGTCGCCTAATTGATTCCCGTAGTAGCAAGAGTATTGGAAAAGTAGACAAGCTGAGGTACAGTGGTGGGTTCCCCTTCGCCCATTTGTTCAAGAATTTTAAGTAAATTATAGTATAGCAAGTAACCGAATATCGTTATACTTTCAAAAGCTCCCTGAAATAGAAATGCCATTTCAATAAATTTGTGAGTTCGGAGTACGAACGAGTAAAACATAATATGTACTAATTGATACCATTATACTGTCATTTTGTCCCGGAGGGGACTGAAAGTCGTAATCAATTAATTTCAAAGAGGTAACGAGTAAGCGAAATCGGTGTTTTAATGTTTAATTAATTTTCAATTTAATTGCAGATAAATGTTACTACCGCTTACCACAATGAAATATTCTTAAAATTTTGCTCTATAAGCAATGATCTAAATATCGTTGGACAAACTCCCCAACTGTGCGGTTCCAAACTAAGTATGCAACGCTTATGGGTACCGTACCATGGACTGGAGGCGGTGCCAGTATATAAGCGTAACAATAATAGTGTAAAATATTTTAACAGGGCCAACAGTTGGTTATATAGATCACATTCCCAAAGAAATAAATCAAATTATTAAAGACAAGTTGATCGATAATTAAAGAAGCCAGTAACACCGAACTCCTCTAAGATGTTAAGCGTCCATTACACTATCCAATTTGCAGAGCGCTAGATTTAGTGTCGCAATGCGATATAAAAAGAGCACTCATTACACTAGACTAGCTAGCGAAGCTAGTTAGTTTAACTTCCTTTCATTTCGGTAGTGATCGTCGGCCAAACCGCATCTTTCGAAGAGCGCTAAACGAATATGGCACCATCAAAGCACCAGAAAGTTGGCATTGCTTTAGCAATGGTGTCGAGTTCGAGTTTAATGATAATAAATAAAAAAATACGCAGAAAATGTTGGGTCAAAAAATATTTATTGCTGAGCTGATATCTTTGTTTTTATAATCCTTATGTTTTTGTCCCAAAGAAATGGCATGTATTTGTATAATTCTATTATATTTAAGAGAATTTCCCTTTCCATAGTCGATGGTTGCGTCATTTTGATTTAAATCCAAAAATACGTCCTCCTGTTCGAACGCACGCCGACTGACTGACCGAGCCCAGCTAGTGTTTAGCACGCTAATCCGCTTTACACCATGCAATTTGGTGCGCTAGCTAGTACGGGATGAGCTAGTGCGGCAGAGTCCATGCAATCGCACTAGATTGGATCACTACCTGTCTAACTGCCTTTACACAATACAAATTTAGCACGCTAGCTCAACTAGCGCTCTGCAAATTGGATAATGTAATGGCCGCTTTAGTCGAGAAACTATCTAACATCCATGGATTTCCGCAAAGTATCACCTAGTTGTATCAATTGTATTCAGATTAGATTAAACAATTCAAATCTTTTCCCAATTTTTTTTTGCCCCGGGGCCCTTAGTGTCATAGCTACGCCATTGGCACAAACATTCGAGCTCTTCTCGAAAAGATTGCGAAACCAGGCTTCTCCGTATAGAAGGACACTACCGACTTTGGCCATCGGATCGTCAATGTTTTTGTCTTGTCCGAGATAGAGTTCGTAGAACTACTTGTACCTGCTTATTTATTTAACCAATGAACCGTCAGGTATATTATTTAAATAGCTGTTCCCCGCGACTTCGTCCGCGTGGTATTTAACAAAGACAACCGTTGACAACAGCCTGCTCGCCCATTCTGAGCCCGCGGGACGCATTGCAGGTTGTTGCTATCAAACTTAATCAGGCGCTGCGCTGCAACATTGGTTTTAATTTTTCTCGTGAGATCCTATTTTTTTTCTAAAATAAAATTAGCCTAAGTTACTCCTTGTTACATCAGCTATCTGCCAGTGAAAGTCCCGTCAAAATCGGTCCAGCCATTTCAGAGATTAGCCGGAACAAACAGACAGACAGACAGACAGATAAAAATTATAAAAATTGTTGTTTCGGTATAGGTAACGTGTATACATCCAAATGCACTTGGTAAAAAGCGGTTATTTTAATATTACAAACAGACACTCCAATTTCATTTATATGTATAGATTCCGCTTTGATGCCCGCCCGTCGGCAGTAAACCCATTACTGTTATAGTTTATTTAATGACACGCCTATAGTTATATGGCCGGTTAGGTTTTTATTATTGAAGACATAAAAGCCAAAATGGCAGGGCATTTTAATGGTAGTGCTAGTTAAAGTAATGGGTATAGCAGTAAAATTATTATTTAACAATAAAAAGATTATTATAATTAGTAACATCACGCTTGTATTTCCTGTAATGGTAAGCTGTGGTCTACTGGTGTACTGTACAGAGTGATTCAGAAAGAGTATCCTAAGTTTGGAATCTGGGTTTGGAATTATGGGACGTCAGAAATGCAATCTGTTTAAAAGATAATTGTTAATATATGGGGGAAGAGGGACCCACCACTGACCTTCGGCTTATCATCTTTCCCAATTATGTACCAAACAAGTTGATCGATAATTCTTCTTAATATTAACGAAATGAAATCCTATTAAATACAATGAATATGAATATGGCCTCGCCCACAACTTAGTGGGTATTTCGCCAATGTCAAGTAATTAATAGCGATTATACAAGAAGCCAACAAAACCGCAAGTTGTCAATCGAGAATCTGTGTGACATAAAATTTTGTTTCCAATGAAATGACATTTATGATTTACTAGCCGCGCCCTGCGGTGTTACCCGCGATTAAAAAGTATGGAAAATTAAAAATCTATCCCATGGGAACCATACATTTTACCGGTATAAAAAGTAGTAGCCTATGTGCTATTCCAGACTATAATCTATCTCTGTGCCAAATTTCATCCCGATCCGTTCAGCCGTTCTCACGTGTTTAAGTAACAAACATCCATCTATCCATACAAACTTTCACATTTATGATATTACATAGTGGGATTGTGAGCCATTTTTTTAAAATTATTATATCAAAATTGTGACTTCACATAATTATAACAGAAGCGCAGGTTCAAGTCTTAGTACAACCTTTCTGAGTCAAAATATATATCAAATGAATAGTTATCACAATGAATTTATATTAACCGAATTAATATCTAAACTTTCAGTCTATTGAATATTTTCATCTGAACGCCTGGACAAACTTACTCCCGACAGCTGGTCATTATCCCCCCCCCACACCCGGGGCTGAGTCAAAACTTTGATTAATTTCTGCCGAACGATTCCTTAAATCCCAAACCCTTAAATTTGCGAAGGGTTTGTAAATGATTAAGAAATATATTGTGTCTTAGATGAGATGGAGGGATGCTTTGTAGAATACTTATTCTACCAGTACCTATTTGTGGAATTTTATGATTAGTAACGACTTCGTAGTCGAGTAGGTACCAGGCTTGCTAGCCCAGCCCAAACTTGGATGGGTGGCATTATACTAAATTCCAAAGGTCGCGTTTGCTGGTGTTCCTGCTTACATCAACATTCATTACATCTATTATCTATCAGAAGATTGAAAAAAAAACTTTGAAATTAACTGACCCTACAGATGTTATACTATCCTGAAAGTACCAATTTCTTGGGCATTTTTCCCAAAAATAAACTCATTTCGAACATTAAAAAAACAGCCAAATCGATCCAGCCATTCTCAAGTGATGCGCATACCAACGAACAGCAGATAATTCTATTTATATATATATAGTTATAGGTACATTCGTTATGATTCACACTGGCATAATACCTAAGATGGTGACGCTATATTTATTTAAGAAAAATAAGACTTGTGTATTATCTGTATCCACTAGACGGGTATCGGATTGCCGATATAGCAGCCTTTCATGAGCAGTCATATCAAAGCTGACTGGCGTCCTTTTTCCAGTCCAATATTTTTATCTTAAAAAGGCTATTTACAACGCGCCCGTTATAAGAAAACTTGAATATTCTAAAAGCAAAAATATATTTTAAGGCTATAAAACTCATTGAAATAAAACTATTTTTGCGGATTCTATCGCGTTTATTTTCGCAAAAATAGTTTTATTTCAATGTGTAGTATTCGCGTAAATATAAGAAATCGCTATAAAACTCTTTATATCAGGGTCTTTCGGTCCGCTGTTATTTAAAGGAACGATACGCCTTGTAGGATATTGCGAAAGGGCCGAGAACACCCACGACATGAATTTGTATCTAATTCATTCGAACAGCCGGGTATTGGTCGCAAAACAATCGTAAAAGTCTTTATTGCCGGCCCGGTGCTGTACCTCGGTTTATATTGCGCCGAACGAGAGACAGTTGGGTGCCAGATAATAAATATATGCAACCCTATCTTGTGAGTCGTTAACGATATAAGGTGTAATTAAATTTACCTACGCAAAACATAAAATTAGTTTCTTCAGAATCAATAATAGAATGGATCGCACTATTTTTAAACAGTTGTAATTTATTAAGGACAAGGCAGCGATAGCTATGTTGGTAGAACGCTTGCCTCGGTAACGAGGATCGCAGGTTCAAACCCCGGCTCTGGGATTTCTAGTTTTCATGTGCGAATCTCTTTTTCAATCATGATTATCACTTGGTAAACGGTGAAGGAAAACTTCGTAAGGAAGCCTGCATGTCTGAGAGAACCCCTCGAAAGACGTGTGAAGTCCGCAAACCCGCACTGGGCCAGCGTGGTGGACTTTGGCCTAATCCCCCTCGCAATGAGGGGAGACCCGTGCCTAACAGTGGGACATTAAAAAAAGGGCTGGTATAATTATATTATTGTAATTTATTTTATTTATTTAAAATTTAATAAGCAGTGCCAGCGATGTTGGTAAAACGCTTTCCTCGGTAACGAGGTCGCAGCTTCAAACCCCGGCTCGCACCACCTTAAATACCTAGATTCGTGCAATCAATCTTTACTAAGATTGATTGCAGCAATTAGAAATCAGCTACACATTCTGTATAAATGCAGGCAGTGTAATATTACATCCGAGCGGCGTTTCTTTGTGAGTCAACGTGGAGGGTTGACTCACAAAGGAACGCCGCTTGGTGACATTCAATATTCCTTTCCCGGCTAATAGCGGCTTGAGTTTCCTTTTCACATTAGTGTCATTGTGATTTACATTATATTGGTATTTCTTCATCATTTTTTGGGGTTGGGAATCGACTATTGATTTCCTTATATTTACGCGAATACTACACATTGAAATAAAACTAATTTTTTATTCGCGTAAATATAAGTAATCAATATGACTCAGTCGTCACGAAATCTCCAAAACCATGAGACTTAAGGACTTGCAATTTGGGACGCGGGTTTCTAAGGAAGGATTCTAATTGCTCGCTAAGAAAGAATTTCAGAAAATTCGATCCCAAAGGACTAAAAGAGGGCTCAATGATATTCTGAGGATAATTATAATGTTCTACTTTTCTACGCGGACGAAATCGCGGCCAACAGCTTCTATATTATAAAATAGTACATGTGTGTCTCTATTATTATGAGTTACATATTTAATAAAAAAAATACACGATATACTTTTATTTCATTAAAACATGTGTTTTCAAGTCGAGAGTGAGCAGGTACCTTCGAGGCAAGTATGCTACATCGTAGATTTCATCGTCACTTACCATCAGGTGAGATCAAGATCAAATACTTGCCAATAATGTAATAAAAACAAAACAATATAAAAACATCGCCATTATAAATGTTTTTTTGAATTCAGAACCATAATTTCTATGCGAGAATGATTCGAGTGCGCCTTTTCTGTGTGCTGCAGTGTTCGTTCGACCCGACGGAATGCAATATTTTTATGCACAGATGATACCTCGCGTTTTATTTCAATGAACAAGTTTTTCAGGCCAGTTTTTTTTGTATAAAAGTTACCATTTTATTTATTTATTTTAAACTAGCTGTTGCCCGCGACTTCGTCCGCGTGGTATTTAACAAAGACAACCGTTGACAACAGCCTGCTCGCCCATTCTAAGCCCGCGGGACGCATTGCAGGTTGTTGCTATCAAACTTAATCAGGCGCTGCGCTGCAACATTGGTTTTAATTTTTTTTCGTGACATCCTATTTTTTTTCTAAAATAAAAGTAGCCTAAGTTACTCCTTGTTACATCAGCTATCAGCCAGTGAAAGTCCCGTCAAAATCGGTCCAGCCATTTCAGAGATTAGCCGGAACAAACAGACAGACAGACAGACGGACAGACAGACAGACAGACAAAAATTGTAAAAAATGTTGTTTCGGTATAGGTAACGTTTATACATCCAAATGCACTTAGTAAAAAGCGGTTATTTTAATATTACAAACAGACAATCCAATTTTATATATATGTTTTTATATAATATAAAATTCTATCGTATTTATTTTAATTGGGTTAATTGGGTGTGAGAGCAATATCTATGTAGCTATAGGATCCGTTTAAAACTGGGTCGCGACTGTGATTTGAGTATATTTCGAGAAATAAATAATTACAAGTAACAAGATTTTTTTTTAAGGTTTGTCCTGTTTTGTCATGAATTTGTTGGTCTGTTCGCATATTACGGAAAACTATTTAACGAAAGCTTTAGGTAAAGGTTATTGTGATGTATGGAGGTAAGCATATTGTGCATCTATACTAATATTATAAATGTGAAAGTTTGGATGGATGGATAGATGGATGGATGGATGCATGTTTGTTACTCTTTCACGCCAGAACGGCTGAACGGATCTGGATGAAATTTGGCACAGAGATAGATTATAGTCTGGAATAGCACATAGGCTACTTTTAATCCCGGTAAAATGTATGGTTCCCGTGGGATAGATGTTTTAATTTTCATACTTTTTATCGCGGGTAACACCGCCGGGCGCAGCTAGTTATATTATATGTGGGTAGCACAGCATCATATGTTCGCCCAGCTGTGTAAAATGGCCTCCAGTCGCAATATACGTGTAACGGAATCCAGTTGTTTCTTTTCCTGATTCAGCCTTAGTCAACCATTATTCAGCAACCTTTCAGTTATATATGTATACTTAATGCCTATAATAAAATTATAGAAAGGTTTTTAAATTAATACTGGACACGCTTGCGCGCTAGTCACTCGCACGAGTTGGGTATCGCGCGGAGCGTTGTGTTGTAATAGCGTGGTTCACGATACATTGCGCATTCAAAAATTATAACGTTTTAATCCATGACTTTTGACATGAATGATATCTACACTTTTAGTGTAGGCATTCAGTGTAACCTTTACCCGAAAACTACCACTTTGATTGATCGACCTTTTCCACTAAACGATTTCTATGTCAACAGTGTCCTCGTTTTGAGATAACCGCGTTGACACACGCCCAGACACTGAGTACACAAGTAACACTTCACCTCGCGATATAGGAGACACTTTTATACGACACATTTAATGGACGATATTTTTCAGTGGCGAAGTTTCCATGTAACACGATTCAGGCTTACATTCCGAAATAAAAATTTAGGTACCCGCTTGCTGGATATTTTTTTTGTGTTTCACAGAAACCGCCTAGAATCTTGGTTGTTGTTTGTAGAATAAAATAATTATACTTTTAATAGGATATCTAGAACACACTGAGTACGAAATAAAATTAATTTCCCAGATTTTATTGCGTTTATTATATGTGTGTTTTTACGTTCCCCACGTTTCAAATCAGTATAATCAGTTTTATTTCATACTTGATGTAATATTCGCGTAAATATAAGAAATCAATACATTGAGTAAACTGCGCCTGATCTCTCACCGGTCGTGTCGGATCGCCGCCCCGTCTCATTAGACCATGAGAGCGAGAGAAGAGAGTTTTTTTTTTTATTACATTATAGGCAAGTATTTGATCTCGATCTCACCTGATGGTAAGTGACGATGAGATCTACGATGGAGCATACTTGCCTAGGTAGGAAGGCGGCAGTAGATAGAGACGCTACATTCACTAGGCACATGCAGCGCAACTGATCTGACCCGCCATCCATGAATGGCAGCACCGAACATCATGCCGGAACACGGCTAGGCCGCTTGGCGACATGGCTTTGTTCAGTGGGTGGTGACTAGCCACGGCCGAAGCCTACCGCCAGTAGAGTTGTCACCTGGTTGGCACCACCCAGGGTCACGTGTAGGGTATCTCGAGGGTACTTAATTCTCCTACGGACGAAGGTGACTCGACCCCCAAACCCTACCCTACCCTACCCTAGTGTCCGTTGAGATTGGGCGCCGTGACCGAAATTCGGTCACTTACAATTTTTTTTTTCTCCACTTGATCGAAACGCGAACTCAATCTAACTCAGCTAGCTTGTCTTTTTACCGATATTTTCATTACATCACCATGGGTAGATGTTATGAAAAGTTTTGTTGTGCTACAGTGTGTTGCCTTGAGAGGCGCACTGTGTGAATAGGGGGTGTTTTCATTTCATCACTGGAGATATTAAATGTATATCCACGTCGTTAGTATAGCAATGGGTGGAGTTGTCTTATGCATGTGCCACTTCTGTACGGAGCTCTGAAGTCTCTTACTCTGTCTCCCGAAATAACCGCCGAGAATTCCGTCAAACCACGCTGTAACATTAAATTTTAAATAAATTGTATAACTACAAAGTTTCATCTCGCTGACGGCAAGCATTTGTTAGGAACAGCAGCTGTAGAGATGGGATATGAAATTATCGACAAGCTATATAAAATAAAATAAGTTGGTTGTTTTTTCGGCGGGAAGTTGAACGGTGAAGTTGTCAATAATGTTTTCTTTTCCATGTGTTATTATTAGGGGGATATTAACCATTGTATGTGCACGAGTGAAGGAAATTAAAATGAAATAGTGTAGCTTGACTTTTTAAGTACAGCCAGGATGTCCGGTAAATTTTCAGTAAATCATCATCATTATCATCGGGGGTAATTATAATTTTATAACAATTATCAAGAAATACTAGACACTGGCAAAAATGGCTCTATTTTGTAGCCAATTGCCAATCTTCATAAAGAAGAAATTGGTTATCCCGTAGGGAATAGTCGTTAAAGAATAAATTATATGTATTTGTTACACATTTATTCTTTACTCATCACTCTCACATAGATTGTGAAAAAAAAATGCATTTTTTGTTTTTAAGAAGTTGTTAAGTTCATATTGTTAAGTGCCAATCATTATTGTACCTAGTTACAATAAAACATCTAGATTTTAAAACTTTATTTTTTGTGAATGTCGATAAAATTTATTTTAAAACTTGGAACGTCTCTATTGCATCCATATTTTGCAACAAGTTATGCCCCTGTCGAATATTTAATAGAGTTGTTGAACTCTCTGCAACAAAGTTAGCAACTTTGCAAGATATGTTTAGTTTGCCTTTATAACATATATACTTTGTTTCATAATACATAGTATTTTATAGATGTATAAAAACGTGCGAAAAACATGGCGACTCTCGTTTGTTTTTTAATCAAAGATTTTTTAAACATCCCGTTATGCTCAACTACACCTGTTACTTGTTACTTTCGTTCCGTCCTCGTGTATACCGAGCAATAGGCTTACAGATAAAAATATCAATATGATATTATTATATCATAAAAAGAAATAACTTTTAAAAATCTTATTTCCATATTATTATTATTTTTATTACGTTATTGGCAAGTATTTGATTTTGATTTCACCTGATGGTAAGTGACGATGAGATCTACGATGGAGCATGCTTGCCTAGAAGGTGCCTGTTCGCTCTCGACTTGGAAACACCCGGATTGTAGTCAACGGGGAACAAAGCTTGTTACATATTACAGATAAAATATTTATTAAATGTAAACCAGGAAATCCATCAAAACATGAAACAATAAACCGTTCACATCGGACGTCAAGCGAGCAGGTGACGCGACCCATCCAGAATACATTACACCGCATCCCGCACATATGAAAGGGATAAAACATGACTTTATGTTCGTATTATGAGTTGCACGTGACGCGGCTACTGAAATAGATGTCATGTTAATAGATGGGTCTACGAGGTCCTATTTATTTTCAATGGACAGATAAATACTTTTTGTAACCCACAAATTAAAAAAAATCTTTGGCACAAAGAATAAACGCAATAAAATCCGAAAAAAATGTTTTATTTCAATGTGTAGTATTCGCGTAAATATTAGAAATCAATAAAAGAAACAAGTTGGGTGCTGATTATATTTCCATTCAGTTTAGTTGGTAAAACGATACCGAATCGATTGAAACCGCTCATTCATCAAAATCGACTCCGTAGTTTAGGCGTTATTATGAAACATACATAGACCGCTATAATCAAAGGTCTTTTTTTTGTCGTTGTCGTAGTGAGCTAATAAGATAGGGATTATCATAAATAAAATTCATATATTGCAATGGTAATCTATACTAATATTATAAATGTGAAAGTTTGGATGGATGGATGGATGTTTGTTACTCTTTCACGCCAGAACGGCTGAACGGATCTGGATGAAATTTGGCACAGAGATAGATTATAGTCTGGAAAAGCATATAGGCTACTTTTTATCCCGGTAAAATGTATGGTTCCCGTGGGATAGATTTGTTAAAATTTTCATAGAATACCAATAAATTCATTTTCTCATACATTTGATTCTGAGGCGGTACGAAGTTCACCGGGACAGCTATATTGAATAATCGCGTATCGCGCCGTATCTAACGTATCCAGTAATGACCTTAGATCTTTGTAATCTGTGGTTTTCCATTGAAACGTTAAGGGTTGAGTCACGGATACACGGCACGTGACGTCATTTATCACTGTTGTACTTCGCAGGCTGTTGGTTTTTGATGATTCACCTTCCCTTTGACTGAGTAGATGTAAAGTGCCTTATGTTCGCTAGGCCGCAGGCAAGGGGGGGTGTTCAAATCCCCCCCACTCCTCTCCTAAATGCCTTAACCAACCGACCGTTTTATACATAGGTACTTACTATGATATTTTTGACTCTTCTTCTCGACAACCCCCCCCCCCCCCACACACACCCCCATCATCCCAGTTTGTTGTGACCCTGCTTTCTATACCTGTACCTGTAGGGACCTGGGTTAGTTCTGTATCTGTACCTGTAGGATTGCCCCAAGTCCATTGTACGGAACGCTTCTACAGACTTAGTTTTAAGCTAACGCCAAGCCAAGTTACATTCAAATCCGTCCAGCAGTTTTCCCCTAATATGCGTAAATTTAGGTAAATCAATATGCTAAGTAATGTTCAAGCATTGTCAAAAGAATATCCCATTTAACCGCACCGACTCATCGCAAATAATGTATATATATCCTTAGATCTAAAGCAGCCAATTACAACGTTCGTCATTGATTGAAACCCGCCAAGCCCCGTTCTCGTTTGATTGATAATTAATTAATCCTGTACTCGATATGTACGTGACTAAATATAATTATTAGATGGTAATTGCTTCGGAACGTACTTCCAATAATTAATTTCAGTTTTAATTTGATGGGATTTACGTAATCGGGTTCAGAATTATATCGGCAGTCATATGTATTAAATCTTTATCCGCTTACTTTTCTGTCAATATCTTATTCCCGAGTAGGGCTGCCACCTTTTTTTTTGAAAAACAAAATGGTACGGGTGGCAACCCTATTCGCGACACTCGGTCTGTTTTATTTCATTACTCTAAACAGTTAACGACAAAACTATTCGGCACGCCTCAAAGGCCCCCGAAATCTTTGATAGCAATCATTGAACCATAAATTCAAATGGCGTAAAATCTTTGATCCTTAGAAATAATCTGAGCGTGATTTCAAATACAAAATTAATTTAATTGGCAATTCGAAGCTATTAGAAAACAAAGCCGTTGGGGCAGAAGGGTTCTAGAACGGTGACCGCGAGCGGGTAGTTGCTTGTTTTGGGGCAGTACAGTGGGTTCATATAGGGATATTATACTTGTATCTTTGCACACGGGCTATACCCGGACATTTAGAAAGATTGACCGGGGAAAGGTTCAACACGTAGAAGCCCTTTTTGAGAATTTTTAATATTATAAAATCCACCTGAGATTACTGGTAACGATGGACCTAAACAGAGAATCGACCTCAGCAGGCGGAGGAACTATTGTAGGTACATGGACGGATAGGATTATTTCAAGGGTTGCGGACACCTGCCATAATCAGCTTTTATCTAATTACCATTGGCAGGTGGTGACTCGCCGCTCTTTAGGTGGGCCTCATTAAAAAGGCCGTCATATGAGACGATAAGGGGCAACACTGGCGTGAGCGGCTGTAGCTGGTGTAGAGAGGTGTGCTGCGATTTCTCATGTAGTTTTTTTTTTTTTTTTTTTTTTTTTTATTACCTTATAGGCAATTATTTGATCTCAATCTCACCTGATGGTAAGTGACGATGAGATCTACGATGGAGCATACTTGCCTAGGTAGGATGGCGGCAGTAGACAGAGACGCTACATTCACTAGGCACATGCAGCGCAACTGGTCTGACCCGCCATCCATGAATGGCAACACTGAACATCATGCCGGAACACGGCTAGGCCGCTTGGCGACATGGCTTTGTTCAGTGGGTGGTGACTAGCCACGGCCGAAGCCTACCACCAGTAGAGTTGTCATCTGGTTGGCACCACCCAGGGTCACGTGTAGGGTATCTCGAGGGTACTTAATTCTCCTACGGACGAAGGTGACTCGACCCCCAACACGCGGCATGCCCTTTAACACTTTCACAAATATCTTTAATGACCTCTCGCTGGACAGGACTCTTATTACGAGTATACAACTTTAAGTTTGTCACTCGACACATTTGTGGGTAAGTTTTCACTTTACCTAACCGCCAAGTATATAACCAACCAAGTAGGGACCGACCCGTAATAGCTGTAAACTAGCCCATTTGAAGGAAGCCTGCGCTTAAACTGTGGCGCATTAACTTAGCCCCCATTAAGTGTTGCCAACTCATCTGAGCGAAATTGCGCAAAGTTCACCGAAAAGAAAACGCTATATATTTTTATTTTCGAAAAAATCATATGTACTATACTTTCGGTAAATAAAGAACGGTCAAGTGCGAGACGGTCTTGCTGAAATAAATCGTGTATTCATTTTTAACATAATCAATAAATCACCAGACGAACACACCAACCTACCGTTCCAAACTAAACAACATTTGTATTATGTGTACAATTCGATGGACTGGGGGTTATCACACAAAGTCTGCCACTACCAAGATCGAACCCGGGATCCTTTTTACAGAATGCAGAGTCACTACCAACTGTGCTAATCAGTTCGTCAGCTTATCTGTTATCTACTGAAATAGTATATTCATTGGAAGACGTTAAAAATACTTTTAGTTACCTATCACGTAAACGGAAGGGCAATTAAAAAATATCCGAAAATGAACACTAGGTACAACGTTTTTTTGGGCGATGAAAGGGTCAGAATTCGCAAGATATAGCACTAAAAGCGCTGAGTTGGCAACACTGCGCCCAGTTAAAGTTCCGGCCGAGTCACCCCGTTACGCAATTATGGGTAAAGTTAACACACGGGTGAAATAGAATCGTAACGATGAACGTATAACGATTAAACTGGATCGATTACGAAATGGATTTATGTTTTTATTTTACCTGGCCCCAATTTAAAAAAAATACCGTGTACGTGGGAGCCATGTATGATACTTTAAAACTGCCTAAGTGGAATGTCAGACTTACTATAAGGAGGGCTTCGAACCGTCTGTACCAGTACAGAGTTAAAATTGTATACAAAATTACGTAATTTTAAAACAATCTTTAAAAATCAACTCAATATTTCTTTTCATAAACAAGTTTTTACCTTATAAATGCACTGAGTTATTTTTTTTTTGAAAAATAGGCTTTTTACTTTTCACTATTTTTGTAAAATTACAGTAAGTAGAAGTACTTAATAAAATTATAAAGAAAGTTTGTGAGTATGAATCTATCCATAGTTGTAGGTTTGTGGAGACGAGATTCTAAAAATCTTTCGCTAGTAAGAAGCTACATGATCTCCAAGTGCTATAAGCTATGTTTCGTCTACGTCAACAGCACGGGCAGAGCCGTAGGCATAAGCTAGTATGCAATATAATAAATAAATTACAACCTAAATTATAGCCATTTCGACCTAGGTTCAAAGTATGTGTAATGCTAGCGACATGTATGGCCAAAACCGTCATATAAAAAATGATTTTTGCTTTGAAATACTCTATTCAACAACCGGCTTAACCCGTTCAACTATTGTGTGTAACGCCTCCAACGATAATTGAATTTGCTAAGTACTTGTAATCATCTATGGTTTACCATAGCCACTCTAGGTTCACGAACACACGCCATAAAATGATCTTTTATTTATAATTTTCTGAAAACGTCAGCCTACGCAAATACTTAATTATATAAGTGTACCTTACTGACTTTTTATGTAAGTAGGTACTGGTCGGTTAACCTTAGTTGCAAGATGAAGCAATACAATGTTTTTTTTATTGTTTATGGTGTCTATGAGAACATTAAAAAGCCTTATTCGTAATTAATCACAATTTAAAAAAAACATTTTCAATAACTAAAAACCTAAAGTAGATATTGTTTAACATCGCGATTAGTCCCTTCCGGAGTTACCAGATTGGGCATTTTTTTCGTAATTCTGAGTATTTTTTTTTAATTTGTGTCTGCCCTGAATAGCAGAATATCTATTAAAATATGGGTAACCTCACTTAAAAATAACATTTTCTCATAAATTTGATTCTGACACGGGATAGCTAGTTATCAATAATGCTTTGAACATAAACCGTTTAATTTTACAAACCATATTTTCTGATTGAAATAAAACTAATTTTACGGATTTTATCGCGTTTATTTTGTTTTTTACGTTCCCGACGTTTCGGCTGCTTTAGAGCAACCATGATCACAGGAGGACTGAGGTGGTTGACGTCCTGTTGTCATGAGAACGTAAAAAACATAAAATAAACGTGATAAAATCCGGAAAATTTGTTTTATTTCAATGTGTAGTATTCGCGTAAATATTAAATCAATACCATATTTTCGGGTTTATAAGATACGTAGATTATTGTTATATACAGGTGATTAAAAAGGTTATACTTAACCTTGAACCTTTTTTTCTTTATTATTTAGCAAATTTGCAACCATTATCTGATTATCTGCCGTCAGAATTTCGATACATCATTTAAACACAAAGGTTCTAGAATGGCGACCACGAACCGAAAGACGTTTTTTTTTTTTTATTACATTATAGGCATGTATTTGATCTCGATCTCACCTGATGGTAAGTGACGTAGTGTAGGACGGCCCCCACAAGGTGGACCGATGATATCACACACGTAGCAGGAAGCCGGCGGATGCGAGTGGCGGAGGACCGCGATGTGTGGACATCATTGGGGGAGGCCTATGACCAGCAGTGGACGTCTTTCGGCTGATAGTATAGTATAGTATTTAAACACAATTTTCATATTGTTGGGAACGACATTTATTTTTATTACATCGTCTAATCGAATTCCTGACTTCACTTGCTAAAGCAGCGCAGTATCCAGGCTAAGTATACCCTTTTAAAACATCCTGTATATGGTTAAACGTTATAATTAAGTTCCATTATTATTTTAGGTTCAAAAAAGGGTATGTCTACCAAATATCTAACATAAATCCAAAATAACGATGTTGTCCATCCGTCTGTCGGTTGCTCCGTCCTAACCAAACAGCGGCCAAGGCAAAATATCTACGATATATTCGCGCGTTGAAAAATAACGCCATTTTGTCTTTGGTACGGTCCGCAGATTAAAATACCTACAATATATTCTCGCGTTAAAAAATGACGCCATTTTGTCTTTGGTACGGTCCGCAGATTAAAATACCTACAATATATTCTCGCGTTAAAAAATGACGCCATTTTGTCTTTGGTACGGTCCGCAGATTAAAATACCTACAATATATTCTCGCGTTAAAAAATGACGCCATTTTGTCTTTGGTACGGTCCGCAGATTAAAATACCTACAATATATTCTCGCGTTAAAAAATAACGCCATTTTGTCTTTGGTACGGTCCGCAGATTAAAATACCTACAATATATTCTCGCGTTAAAAAATAACGCCATTTTGTCTTTGGTACGGTCCGCAGATTAAAATACCTACGATATATTCTCGCGTTAAAAAATGACGCCATTTTGTCTTTGGTACGGTCCGCAGATTAAAATACCTAATACGCAAAACATGTAAGTAATGAAATAAAACTATTTTTTCGGATTTTATCGCGTTTATTTTATGTTTGTACGTTTCCGACGTTTCGGCTGCTTTACAGCAACCATGGTCACGGGAGGACAATCGTGACCATGGTGGCTGTAAAGCAGCTTCTTTGTCTTCACGCATGCGCAACCGCGGGTAATTGATAGTATTAAATAAATAAGCAATGTAAACATATTTATCACTTGGAAAATGTATGTAATTGAAATCTTAAGAAGAAATTGCAACCAAAAAGGTCATATTTCTCTCCTGTAAAAAAAACAGTCAAAGATACAAAATGAGGCTATACAGCGAGGAAATGCGGCCAGCATCTTGGGCATGCTACCGCATGGGCCAAATTTTTTACATATTTTGTAGCTTTTCTATACTCTTTTAAGGTTATATTAGTTTGTAAATATTTCAGTTATTTTCTTTCTAATTGTTATCAAAATAAACGCGTAAATTTAAAAAAAAAATGAGGCAGTAACAACTTATACTCATAATGAAATAAATCGATAAAAAATTACAATCGCATCCACGGTACCCTAAAAGCAAAAGAACACAACTCATTAAAACTGAACAACTTTCTGTCGTTTGACTTTCAAAGTTGTGAGTAAAAAATCATTTGTACAAAACACTCGGATGGGGCAACATTGTTGTTCGAGCGAAGTTCAGTTAAAAATGTTTTAGGAAACTCTTTGTCGTATTAGAGATCCTTAATGGAGTTATGGAAACCATAAGACTCAACACTGATTTATTATAAATAAATTTGAGTTATCAGCTTTATGTAAACCATTACCGCACTGAAATAAAACTTATTTTACAGATTTAATACTCATTTTACTAAATCCAAAACCAAGCGCACCATTGCAAGACCTCAAGACACTGTGAGCACTTTCTGCGTAGATCGGACCGCAAGCAACACTAAATACGAGGGTACCCCAGTTCAAACTATGGCAGTAGGACTTAGAATACCTCAGTCCTCTCTTGACCATGCTTGCTGTAAAGCAACCGAATCGCCGGGATCGTGAAAACATAAAATAAACGCGATATAGTCTGTAAAATAAGTTATATTTCAATGTGTAGTATTCGTGTAAATATAAGAAATCAATACATTACAGCACTTATGAACTGTGAAAGATCACAACATGCTATGCTACAATTCTAATGCCTGTTCAGAATGGCGTTTCTATGGAGAAGAACGATCTAGAACCTCCATGGTTGCTCTATTTATACGGATGTATACATGTCTGTGTAGTACATTATTATGGTATATCTGAGAACGATGGAGGTTAGTAGGATGGAGTAGGACGTCTAGGTAGGCTGGAGTAGGACGGCTAGGTAGGCTGGAGTAGGACGGCTAGGTAGGCTGGAGTAGGACGGCTAGGTAGGCTGGAGTAGGACGACTAGGTAGGCTGGAGTAGGACGGCTAGGTAGGCTGGAGTAGGACGGCTAGGTAGGCTGGAGTAGGACGGCTAGGTAGGCTGGAGTAGGACGACTAGGTAGGCTGTACTAGGACGACTGGGTAGGCTGGGGTAAGACGACTACCTAGGCTGGTGTTTATTAGCCAAAAGTATAGTAATGTTTTCTTCTTTGCTATTATTTATACATTCATGTAGAATATATTCTGTATGACTTTTAATCAGTCCATACGAGTGAAGTCAACGGCCTGTATTATCTGAGGACCTGAATAATTTCCCTCTTGACAATTCTAGAAACATTTATACAGTGGCCTTTTGACGCGAAAAAATGAGAGACATAAACTTTTTTAAGTAATAATGCCAGTGATCGGTCGCTGGGCGGCCATTTTCGAGTTTTGTTGGTCCTTACGAAATTATAAAAGTAAACACAGTAGGACATTAGGAATTTGCTGTAAATTATTACAGACATTTGCTGAAACTGGAGTTTCACTAAAATTATTACAGTCACTGTGATAGCCACGTTGGTAGCTTTGGAAACTAGGTGTGCGGGTTCAATCCCCGGTTCACACTACTGCGATTTTCGAGTTGCCATGATCGAATTGAATTTTCTATAAATAATGGCTTTGCGGTGATGACAAAATAATTAAATGACAATTTGTAAGTGCCCCCGTAGGCCTATACGAAATAAATAATTTGACTTTGACTTTGACATTGACATTGACATTGGGACCGAATACAATATTTGGGTGCGCTGCAGTGCATCTCTGCCCACCCCTTCGGGAATAACAGGCGTAATGATGGTGCTAAATGATAAATTGACAAAGGAATTAACAAATTTGCATTAGTACGATATGCTAGGAGCTGCAGTCGCCACAGCAGCGCGCGCGCGATAATATTATTACTGCGGTTATTCACCCAAATTGTTATTATGAGGCTTGGAAATGAATTTACGATTCAATTAAATTGCTATCAGCTATTGCTATCAGCTATTGCTATCAGCTATTGCTATCAGCTATACAGGATGTATCAGCCAACCCACACTGGGCCAGCGTGGTGGACTATGGCCTAATCCCCCTCGCATTGAGGGGAGGTCCGTGCCCAGCAGTGAGACATTAAAAAAGGGCTGGAATTATTATATACAGGGTGTAAGGGGCATGATCACTAAAACTTTGGGTAAAGGTCACACTTAATGCCTATTATAAAATTATAGAAAAAAAATTTTTTTTGAGCGCACAATGTATCGTTAACAACGCGATCACATCACACCGCTCCGCGCTATACCCGGCGAGTGCGAGCGACGAGCGCGCTCTAACGTATTGAGTTTTAATTTACATTGCAGTTTTAGGTATTTATTTAGTGATTGTGTTTTCTATTTATTTAGACAGACTTTTATTATAGTTTCAAGCTAAAATCTGTAATTTAAAATACTGCATAAAGTTCTTGAAAAGATCGACGGAAAATTCCAACAATGCAGGTTTCAGAACCATTACATGAATCCATGTTGTTTGTGGGTGTTTACAGAATATACAGAATGATTCAGAAACAGTATACTCAGCCTGGAACCTGCGCTTTAGTATTTACTAGCTGCGCCCCGCGGTGTTACCCGCGATTAAAAAATATGTCTATCCCACGGGAACCATATATTTTACCTGGATAAAAAGTAGCCTATGTGCTATTCCAGACTATAATCTATCTTTGTGCCAAATTTCATCCAGATCCGTTCAGCCGTTCTGGCGTGATTGAGTAACAAACATCCATCTATCTATCCATCCATCCAAACTTTCACATTTATAATATTAGTGGGAATATTAGTGGGATTATGTAAAGTAATGATTATTAATGCGCAAAAGTAGCGCAGATTTAAGGTTTAGTATACCTTTTTTGACTCATTATGTATACAAAATGAAGTTAATAAAGAAGACTCTTAAAACGAAGGTACCAGGCGAACATAGAACGCAGGTGTTAAGAAAATAAACTCCTAAGCCATAGAGCTTTAAAGATAAATGCGGTGTCCAGAACAAAGCCGGTGGACATCACAATTCAAGTTCGACGGCTTAACCCTCCAGCTTGGGACCCTTCCCGGCTTATCGCTGTCACTCTAATATGAATGGATGGTAAGAAATAGTTTTAGCGGCGGACACACGGCTCAAGTGTTTGGGAGATGTATTAAATAAAATGTAAATGCTGCTCGTTGGTAAGTGAGGTCATCACTTGAGAACGGCTCGACCGATTTGGCTATTTTTTATGTTCGTTTTAAAAAGTTGCCCTGAAAAATTGGAAACAGAATAACGTCTGGTCTGGGGTCAGCTACTTTATTTGGTTAACAATAAAGTTATTATTATCATCTCTCAATGTTATTAGATAGTGTCACTAATTTATTTGATCGAAATAATTTAACGATTTTTATCGCGTTTGTTTTATGTTTTTACGATCCCGACGTTTAGGCTGCTTTACAGCAACCGTGACCACGGGAAGATGTTAGACGTCCTAGTGTCATAGTTAGAACTGCGGTAACTCTCATATCTAGTCGTTGTTTGCGGTCCAATCTACCCAGTAAATTAAATAAACGCCATAAAATCCGTAAAACTAGTATTATTTCAATCTATAGTAGTCGCGTAAATATAAGAAATCAATAACTTATTTGACTTACAATAATATATACCGTACTGAATAAACGCGAAAGCTTGAAAACACATTTAGCTGAAAAAATACGCGAATACAATTTTATTTATTTTACTCAACAATAATTTTCATGTAGGTAGACCGTTATCCTGTTTCTCATAGTTTTGTTCACCAACTTATGCGATTGTATGTATTACGATCTTCTTGAGACACATGAATATAAGCTTTAGTACTGCGCAGATAGGGATGTATTTCTACTGAACGTTATTCGTAGTAGGGTTGGTAGGCGTTTGTTTTTATTTACTTTAGTTTCGGGATGATCTAGGGAAGCGCGTTTTGTTTATACTAAGCTCGAGTTAGTTTATTGAATTTTGATTAAATGTTTTTGTCTAAATATTATGGTAGGCGAAATATTGCGTTTTGTTATTCGTTGTGTCTGTTTATGAAAAGCTCCATGTTTTATTATTATTCTCTTCGTAAGCAGTTGGTTCACGCGATTGGACCAAGATTACGTCATCGGCCATCTTCGACCAATGAACGTTGTCTATTCTATTGAATTGGTCGTGACGTAGTCTTGGGCCGTCGTAAGAAGCGAATACCTGGCGTAGCATATATTTATACCATGCCCTTTCCAAAGTCGTCACGTCATTTTTGAATAACACAAGTTTTATTAAATCACAATCTTATCGAGTTACGTTAATATTAACAAATATATTTATTATTCAGTATGAGTATAGAATGATGTTTTTTTTATTACCAACCCTTTTAATGTCCCTATGCTGTTGGGCACGGGCCTCCTATCAATGCGAGGGGGATTAGGCCATAGTCCACCACGCTGGCCCGGTGCGGGTTGTTTGACTTCACACGTCTTTTGAGGGGTTCTCTCAGACATGCAGGTTTCCTCACAAAAATTTCTTAACCGTTTTGTGATAATCATTGAGATTTGCACATGAAATCTAGAAATCCCAGAGGTGCGTGCCAGTGTTTGAACCTGCGATCCTCGTTACCGAGGCAAGCGTTCCACCAACTTGGCCATCACTGCTTTAATTATAATTAGAAATTAATACAAAGAAGTACCGAACAAGTACTGTACGAGTATTTATTAGAAGAACTTCATTCAACAAATATTGTGAATTGTACAATGCTGACAACAGTAAACAAACTGTACAGAACTCAACGCTAATCCGCCAGTGATCCGGTACAAATTGGCCCACTTTAAAAATATCACCCACTGATCCCTAAAAGTAATTACGTCAGCAAATTGCCGGGGTCCGTATAATTTCATTTATATCGTCCGAGACTGTCTGTCACGGATTATTATAACATTACTCTGTGGAGTTGTTTTCAGTACCGTCAATAGCTGAGTAGGTGGAACGCTCGCTTTGAAAACGAAGAGTGTAGGTTCAAACTCTACCTTGCACATTTTGGGGTTTTTGGATTACATGTGCGAGTCTCGTTTTCAATGACGATCTGAGTAGCGCAGTTGCTAGTAACCCTGATCTCTGTGCCGAGGATCTCAGGTTCGAATCCTGTTATAAGGACAAACTTTGTGTGATGAGCAGGAATGCTTGTACCCGAGTCATGGTTGCTTAATATCTACCTATATAAGTATTATATATTAAGTTCACCCCTATCCCATTGTACGGTACCTGTAATACCACTTGTATTATAGGTACTGTACAATTGGATGCTGTATGTGCCGAGCGTGGGACCGTACAGTTGGTGTATTTTATTATGTCTCTCTTCACACGGGCTATACCCGGACCTTTGAAATGGTTGCGCGGGGATATGGGTCCAACACGTAGAGGCCCTTCTCAAGAATTTTAATATTACGTTAGCCACTAATGGGGTCAACTGCTGAAAATTATTATATCTCTCTCCACACGGGCTATACCCGGATCTTTGGAAGGCTTGCGCGGCGACATGGGTCCATATTGTAATGATTATTGATTGCTTAACGTTGAAAGCAATCATTAATCAATCAATCATGATCTAGCCTAAGTCGCAATAAAGGTGTATGCTCCGTATAATAGAAGAAAAATCTAATTGAGAACTTCCTCCTTTATTGAAGTCGGTAAAAAATAGACTTGACCTCTATTACTTTGAGATCAAATACCTTCAGAGTAACATATATGAACAGCATATGAGACTCTTCTGCTTACCCCTTTGGGTATTTCGAGCATGATAATAAATACTTACCTACCTATATTGTAAAAGAAAAAGAAAAAAAATAATTTGAATGTTAATATAATGTAGCTTCTATGAATTCGACAATAGAGTACATATTCACTAAAGCAAATATTTATTCTGACTATTATTGTTTATTCTGAAATACAGAACGGCTTTCAACGTCGTCAGAAATTAATAAGTACCATACAAAAGTAATATAAGCACAAAGCAGGGAACAACTGACACAATATTGAAATATATTTCTCAATTGAGCGAATGAGAAAAGGAAAACTCTGAAAGGTAACTAAGGATGCGTGTATATTGTGCTCAATATTGCCTGAAACTTACAAACTTAATTTACATTAATTTCGTTAGCGCAAATATGAGGGTACCCCAGTACAAACTTTGACCCTAGGACGTCAAACACCTCAGTCCTCCCGTGACCATGGTTGCCGTAAAGCAGCCGAAACGTAAAAACATACAATAAACGCGATAAAATCCGTAAGATTAGTTTTATTTCAATGTGTTATATTCGCGTAAATATAAGAACTCGATAGCGCTAGCTTTTGTGTATAGAGCAGCGTGTACCCAAACCAGCCTCGCAAAGCTATGTGGTCAGTCTGAACACGGCTAAATACAATTGTATCATGGTACCTATTCTTTTTGTATTACATACACATAATACATACATTATGTAGCAACCACAGTCTCGCTACGAGAAATATGTTCATTATCAATCACAGATGGCGCTGCGTACGACGACCAAGACCAAAATGACGATTCTCTATACAATCCTGAAACACGCTATGAGAGTTTTCGCAGAATATAACATATATACCAAGAACCCGACAACAACTGTCGAGGGATAGCGGCCAGCCCCGCCAGGCATTACACCCACCTCGCTGGAAAAATCTTCCATATTCCGCTAAAATAACGCAACCAAATTTCTCTTAGTATGTACGCGCCTTAAGCTGTCTTAAGACTGAATATTGACACTTGATATACGACACGCCAGACAAAAGAATCGAAAATGAAACATATTCTCCATTATTTTATTAAAAGCTCTATATTTTGTAACATACGGCCTCATTTCGAACGAATGTAGATGAATTTTATGTATAGTTGCGTAGGTATATTGCTGGATACGTTTGACTAAGTGCTCTACGTCTTGTACAAAGAGTTTCATTTGGAATGCCTTCTTTTTGTGTGATCAAGTATGACTTCTCATTTACGAAATATTTATTAATAAAAAAACATATTTTCTTTATAAAACAACTAGCTGCGTCCCGTGGTGTTACTCGTGTTTAAAAATTATGTCGATGTCTGTCATTTTCTGACCCCTAAACTACCACTACCTATGCAAAAAATCATGTCGATCCTTTGCTTTATAAAAAAATTAAAACAAATCTATCGCACGGGAACCATACATTTTACCGGGATAGAAAGTAGCCTATGTGCTATTCCAGACTATAATCTATCTATGTGCCAAATTTCATCCAGATCCGTTCAGCCGATCTGGCGTGATTGAGTAACTAACATCCATCCAAACTTTCACATTTATAATATTAGTGGGAAGTGGGATATTGTCTGCGAGGATTGGATGTTACGTGAATCTCAGAAATAAATAAATGAGGACAAATGCACTGTCAATTCGCCCTGTTCTGAATTCAAAACTCCGAATTCATAATTTGGTACATTCAGGTCACACGCGAACCGACTACCCGTTGAGCGCGGGATACGGTCATTGGATTCGGAATTGTCCGCCCTGCGTTGATTGACAAACCCGAGTTGTAGTGGTGGGATACTTATCGACTTTCAGAGAATATTAATAGTATTATCGATAACTATCTACCCAAGACAAAGTTGGTGTGGAATTCCCAGTGGAACTCTTCCATCAACCGAGACAAAAAATATACTCGATTTGGACGCATGTCTTGTGGTATCATCATGCAAAGTTTTATCGAAATCTGTTCATTATAGTAGTCCCGTGATGCGTGGACAGACAGACAGACGGGTTTGGCTTCTATATTAAAAATAATAACCGTTACGATATGTATTTTTCATATGCAATGCACAGATACTACTAACTACAGTATAAATTGACTAAGCCGCACTGGATCGAAAGATTTGTATAATATTATCGTGAATCGGAAATCGAATTCTGAACCAAGAAACTCTTTTTACGGGGGTTAAAAGATTCACGCACCTAACCAATAAAGTCGTTCCATCAAATTGAATCATTCATTTCACCAATTTAAACTTTGGAAATAAAATAAAAAGATAGTTATCGATACATTAGTCGCATCACTACATAAACAATTCGCACCGGCGCGGCGGCCCGCGTTTACGCTCTATAGGACAATGCTTCCAACTTTTCACATTTCCAATTCGCATTCAATGCGACGCAGACCGAACGGGGCAGAGGTTTTATGAACTCGACTAAGAGCTTTTTAAGCCAAAGTTTAAAAAAAAATATTTCAGTGTCCTTCAGTCGTGCAAGTTTATGGACACAATGGTTAATATCTCGCTAATATTACACATTTCTTATCAAAGAAACACATCTTCTTCTTTTTTTACGAAATGAAATGGGATGAAATAAAATGGATATGAATATGGCCTCACCCACAACTTAGCGGGTATTTTGCCAATGTCAAGTAATTAATAGCAATAACACATTCAATAAATACACATTATAAATAAAATAATGGATGTGACATGATGATATGAAAATGGCGTGTCAGAATAAGGATTGTTATTAAAGAAACTCTGATTTTGGAAAATAAAACAAAATTTACAACTTCACGATTCAACTTCCCGCCAAAAAGTCAAACGCCAACGTTACTCGTAAATTTTTCTTTTCAGCCAGGAATATGTGTTGTCTGATATAAGTGCTTAGAAAAATCCAATCATTTTGTCGAAGTATACGGACCGTTAATATCCTACCTGCCGTCTCCAAATCCTTCGATTATGGTTCGATTCTGAATTGAAACTGTCGTGCAATTGAAATACGGGTGCGCTAAAGCCACGAAACATGAGAATTATATATTGATTTCTTATATGTTCCCGAATACTACACATTGAATTAAAACATATTTTTCGGATTTTATCGCGTTTATATAATGATGTTTACGTTCCCGACGTTTCGGCTGCTTTACAGCAAACATGCTCACTGGAGGAATGAGGTGGTTGACGTCCTAGTGTCATATATTGACTGGGGTACCCTCAATATCGATTCCAAGCGGTCGTGATCGACCACTTTCGAATCCCTGCTTTAGAACAATTATTTAATAAATTATATACAATAGTTATGTACATGGAAAAACAAAAAAAAAACAAAAAAATACTTATTAATAGGACATTAAAAAATAAAATAAAATAAAATTATATACACAAAAATGCCTCCACATTGTCGTCGATGCCAAAAGTGCCCAGCAGGCTGGCCGCGTTTCCACGCTGAATAGCGAGGCTCACTCTCTGCGCGAAATAGAGGCCAGCCCGCCGGTTACGGGTAGCGGCGAAAAGTCGTGCGGCAACCTCCTTGTAAAGGAGGCGAGCGTTGGGGCCCCACGAACCCAAAGTCTCGACCCCAAAAGGCTCAAACAAGTAGCCTCCAGGGAAATAAATTAATTAAATGGATTGCGGGAATCAACTTTACGGTAACCTAAGTATGCTGTAACTGTTGACCCGAGATACAAGTTATCACCATGAAGAGTTTCATCAAAAACAGCAGCAGTTTGTAGTGATACGTGTTTAGACAGTTTCACATTAAATTGTGAGCTTGATATTACGCCATTTTTCCACTGACCTGTCTAGACGTCTACAGCCGTCACTGTCTTTGTTGTTATTTTCGTTATCTGTGCCAGAGAAGTTAAATTTAAAAACTATTGTATATTTTTTTTAAACTCTAATGACAGCTCTACGTGAAAAAGAATAGTAGTATTTAATCAAATGAAAGCTAAATATTATTTCAGACGCGACCCGAAAAATCTTTTTTTGTTTTTTTTCAACGTTATTTGAGCAAACTCTTTTAATTTTTCCTCTTCGATGCTTATTTTCGCTTTGTTGTAGCTGACAACATAGATCATCTTTCAAAAGGTGTGTTTAGACTTAAGTGTTCTGCCACACGGGTTCTAATACCTATAATAGTGGAAATAATTGTCGTGTATAATACACACCTACGCTGCGTTAAACTGATAAATCTGACGTCACAATAAAAAAAAAATGTTTGTCAAGCGGCCATCACGTGTGAAAAGGAAGAAACTATCGAAGAGAGGGTTGAATGATAGGGACGAAGTACGTACTACAAAGCTGAAATATTTTTTAAGCCGGTTAAAAGTATTTATTGCAAAATTTATGCGCAAAACAACTTACTTTTCTTCCACGAACGGTCAACAATAAGCAACGCGCGTAGCGCACAAAACTCTTAGCGGATAAATCCTATATCTAAACAGGGCCATAAGTTAAAGGCATTGTAACAATCTGGGGTATTGCCAAAAAATATTTCCACAGATAATATATTTATCTGACACGTATACCGTTTCTAATTTATATGCTGATCAGATGTGATGTATGGCAGCACTGGAATAAAATACTGGTTAGGGGAGCTTTTGGCGGGAATCGTTTCAATTGGTGGATTGTGTCTTCATGCGAAGATATATTAGACTATCAAGTGTGGTTCCCTCGCTTGACTCACTAGTTTTTTTATCAATTCAATCAGGCAGATTTGATTGGCTCGAGGTTTTAATTAACGGATTGGCTTGCCAAGGCTGCCTCGTCTCACTCAGTCAATACGTGGTTCACGTGAGTACTGAGGCTCGTCAATCCTTGCTGCAGACAGTATATGATGACTTAGCGTAAATTAATTCCTCGGATCTTATCTTAAGGCTACTACGGGCGGTTTTAGCTTGTGTTGTTAGCTGCGCGATAGGTCTATTACATGGCTAATAGCAAAGTAGGTACTGTTGTCTTTATGTACAAAAATGCAAAAGATCTTTTTAAAAAGAGGAACGATTGAGTTTCGTAGCCGTTCTTCTCCGTAGGAATGGCATTCCGAACGGGTGGTAAAGTAGTAGCTTAGCATTGCTAACTTTTTGACGATTCATAAGTACTGTACTTAATGGTTTACATGAATAAAAAATATACTGATTCTGATTCTGTACTTTATAAGTAAGTACATAAATACAGAATGATTCAGAAAGAGGATACTCAATCTTAAACCTACGCATCTTTAGCGTGGTTGTTATCATTATGAGAATTCATAAGCCAGATCATGTTAATTTTTAAAAAATAAGTTGTCGTTGTCAACAATACGACAATTAATTTTTTTAATTGGACTTTTCGAAATTCTGACTTCAGATAATGATAACAAATGCACTAAATAAGCGCAGGTTCAAAACTTAGTATACACCTTTCTGAATAACTCTGTATAACATTTCGCCATCTTTCTTCTCTGTAGATTGCTCGTAGCGACAAGCAGCGATCTCTCACTCCAATTCGTGGTTTGTTGTTGTATATTATGTTGCGTTGTTATTTGTTATGTTAGCCTTGTTATAAA
The DNA here is from genome assembly GCA_905404115.1 of Pheosia gnoma. NCBI lineage: Eukaryota > Metazoa > Arthropoda > Insecta > Lepidoptera > Notodontidae > Pheosia > Pheosia gnoma. The sequence continues at coordinate 5,008,793 of FR989919.1, read as the reverse complement.
TTGTGTTGGGTCTGTGGTCAGTCACTGCTCTGTTTGCGGTCGGTGGGGCTTTAAAGCGAGCGGATTGGGAGCGAAATAAATCTCACTGTAGATGTGAATACTAGACGATTCTAAGCGTGTGTTCAACTTACTCGAGTGCTCTACTGGCCCTTTTTTTGCAAAATAAACGGGACCAGTGGTAGCGCAAGGCGTGGGCGACGTGGGCCACCGCCCACGGCCTCGCGGTCCGTTGGGCCTCGCGCCTCGCGCCTCGAAGGCGTACATATCCAGCTTTATTTAATTTATAAAATTACTAGCTGCGCCCGGCGGTGTTACCCGCGATAAAAAGTATGAAAAATTAAAACATCTAGCCCACGGGAACCATACATTTTACCGGGATAAAAAGTAGCCTATGTGCTATTCCAGACTATAATCTATCTCTGTGCCAAATTTCATCCAGATCCGTTCAGCCGTTTTGGCGTGAAAGAGTAACAAACATCCATCCATCCATCCATCCATCCATCCATCTATCCATCCATCTATCCATCCATCCATCCAAACTTTCACATTTATAATATTTCCATCCATCCAAACTTTCACATTTATAATATTAGTATAGATTGTGATTCAGTTCTTACAAAACTTTTTATGGATAAGAATAATTTTACAATGACAAAAATAAAGCAAGTATGAATTCCGTCCTCTTGCGTCACCAGAGCCGGACCAGACCCCGTATATATTGATAAACAAATTAGTATACAATGAAGTTGTTAGCCTCTCAGCGGTGCAACAGTCATTCATGACTACAAACAAATAGTTTTTAGCCCTCGCTTATTTCGTGGCCGCGTACCGGAAGAAGCGGTTTATTATCTAGTTTTCTGTTTTGTTTCGTCGACAAAGACACTTGAAGTTTCGCAACTGTAGTTTGTTTTCGTTATATCGCAAAATGGAGGTAATCGCTCAAGTAACGGGGCGTGGGGAAAACTATTGTGTTATTATTTATCATTGTGAAGTCGATCATGAAAGTTTCACGAAACAGTTTTGACAACAACTCTTTTCTATCAGCCGAGGACGTCCACAGCTGGGCACAGGCCTAATGACTTCCACACATCACGGTCGTCCGCCAGTCGCATCCACCGGCTTCCTGCGACGCGTGTGATATCACCGGTCCACCTTGTGGGGGCCGTCCCACACTACGTCTTCCGGTTCGTGGTCGCCGTTCTAGAACCTTTCTGCCCCAACGGCCATCGGTTCTGCGAGCTATGCGCCGCCCACTGCTGGGTTATTTAAAATGATTCGAAGTTCCAAACCGGATTACTGCAACCGCTATTAAAATTTCCGAATTTGATTATTTTCAAATGTTTATCTATGGAAATACCAATTCGTTTTTTTTTAATATTCCATCGGAAAGCTCGTCGGGAGCAAGACCAACATATCGGAAGTTTCATATCCGTTTCCGAATGATTTAAAATAACCCGTCAGCCAATGACGTGCAAGGCCTTAATGACATTGGTCATCAGCTTTACATTAAACTAGTTATTGCGTGTGGGTTTCCCTTATTACGTGTGTACAGACATAAGTTTATTCTGCACGGGTGTACCTTACTTAAATATATTTTGAACTAGCTGATGCCCGCGACTTCATCCGCGTTTTTAAAATATAACTTTTATTTATCAATTTCAATTTCCTTCACTCGTGCACGTTTATGAATATATACACAATGGTGAGTATCCCGCTAAGATTACGTTATATATCAAGGAAACACATTTTTTTGGAAAATAAAACGAAATTGATAATTTAACGGTTCAACTTCCCGCCAAATAGCCCCAACACAACACAAGTTTTCTATCAACTGTTTTAAACAAGCATTTATCAATCGTAACTACATCCGGTCCGACTTGTTGTTGATAACAAATAGAACATAAGCCTTCAGTAATCAGCTGTAATATGTACCGGTAGTGACGCAAGAGAGCGAACCATTAATTCAGTTTCATCCCCCGGATGTTCCGGTCGCAGGTGCCGCCATCTTGCGAGTGAACAATAAATGTCAAACGCATTACCTCGCTCTGCACAAGCGATTAATATTGAGGCCCACAAAACAAATGAGGCTAGAAATGATTCATATCTAGGATCATATATGTGTACCAAATTCTGACTTCACAGAATGATTACAGATGTGCTAAAGAAACGCGCGTTCAAGGTTTAGTATACACTTTCTGAATCATCCTGTTATATATAAACAAAAATATCACAGCGGTTAAGTAACAATTATTTTGAGTGAAGCAATCTATTTATTTTATGTTCTGTGGTCAACATGACTGATAACTAGGGTTGCCGCTTGATGGATTTTACGTACGTGTATTGTTCGCATTATATCATGCCGCAGCTGGCTGTCTGTGTAAATATTTCCCGGCTGGTGAATTATTCATAGCGCCCGCGCAACCATCTTGAGATGCAAATATCGAGAGCGGCCCTCGGCTGCATCCATACGCTTGTGGTGCAGTTCATGACCGAATGAGGAAGAGAACAATATATCTTAATATATATAAATTACGTGTCACGGTGTTTGTCCGCTATGGACTCCTAAACTACTAAACCGATTTTAATAAATTGAAATAAAGCTATTCTTAAGGATTCTATCGCGTTTTTTTTTTATTTTTACGTTTCCGACGTAAAAAAAAAAAAAACGCGATAGAATCCTAAAAAAATTGTTTTATTTCAATGTATAGTATTTGCGTAAATATAAGAAATAGATTTTAATAAAATTTTGCACACTGTGTGCAGTTTTATACAACTTGAAAGATAGGTAGGATAGTTTATATCTCAATTTATTTTATATGGCAAAACAACGTTTGCCGGGTCAGCTAGTTTATATATATATATATATATATAATAAAAAGGTAGGTAGCCGCAACCATTCCAATAACCCTATCTCATGTCCATCCAAACTTTAATCTATAGTCCTAATTATCTTTCCATATACCTGCAATAGTTCCTTCTGCCACTGAGGTCAATTCGCTGATTATGCTATCATTTTCAGCAGTTGACCCCAGCAGGTGGCTAGCATAACATCAAAATTTACGAAGAGGAACCCACCACTGACCCTCGGCTTGTCAACTTTTCCGATTATAAACCAAACAAGTTTGAGCGATAATTAAAGAAGCCAGTAACACCGAACTCCTCTAGGATGTTAGTCGAGAAACTATCCATCACGAGTGACGGGACCCAAATAAATTCCCCGCGAAACGAGGCGAATCTAAAAAAGTATTCGACGCGTGTTTTGCCTTTAAACAAGGCATCCTCAGGATGGCTGCGCTACGAATGAGCCTTAAAAAAATGTTGCATGTCAAATTGTTGTTGTTGCATGTCAAATTTACCGAAATAAACAATGACACAATACTAATTTGTGGAAACCTTAGGGCGTTGACCTTACTGGCTATGTACGGAGTCACGATCTAAAATACTAAATCTTAATTGGGTATCCTTATTATTACAAGTATTTATTTAAAGAAAAAAATATTTCACGCGAACAGTTTTACTATTGTAATCGCGCGATTAATTCGCGAGGATGTTTGCGCAAGCGTTTCCCATTTAGGACGGCGCCTAATTATAACAAAAAACGGATTCAGCAGCCTTATAGTTAATCATAATGAAATAATTATGTCTATCATCGCTCGTTCCTCCAACTTACTACCCTCGCATAATAAGTGCTGGTTTATTTAATGTTCGCGCTCGCTCGAGTCGCTCCTAAATGCTAAACATTAATTCCTCACCGTGAAGGATTACCAAATGCTTTGTGTAAAGCAAGCGTGAAGACGTGAAAGTACTGAAGGGTTGCCCAAACATACTATATCACTATTATCAGTCAAGTCCATATCACGGCAGTAATCTCTTTGACGAAAGGATCACGAATCATTGGATCGCGATCCTGCGATCCAAATCTTCGTGTAGGCCAAAAGATAGCTCAGTAGTCAGAAGCTACCGGCTTCAGAGGTTGGTTCCACTGAGAAGAGCCAACAAGACACTCAATAGTTACTCCTTTAAATTCCATCCATTTTCGTGTTATTGATTGATGATGTGAAAAGATACAGCGTTTTCAAATAACGGATGAGATCACGTAATTTAGCGTCTGACATTTCTGATTATGCGTAATGAATATGAGTAGGTACATTAATATAGACATAAAATAATTAAGTAGTTTAGTACGACATTATGACGCAATATTACAAGTCACCGCCCCGTAATGTCATCTATGAATTACGGGCTGTATCTATACGCTTCCGTGCGACTTCACTTGTAAATAACGAGCGTTGTACATTGTTGTTAAGTCGTTAGCCCACTAAATGGAATATCATACTATATACAGCACATGCGACAGTCGACAGAATAAGCAGTGGAAAATTATGTTAAATAAATATCTCCAGACGAACACACCAACTATACGGTCCCATACTAAGCAATGCTCGTATTATGGGTACCGTACAATGGACTGCGGGCGAACCCAGTATATATTACTTATATAGATGTTAAACATCCTGGACTTGGGTTCAAACATTCGTGCTCATCATACAAAGATTGTCCCTACCAGAATTCGAACCCGGGACTCTCGGCACAGAAAGCAGGGTCACTACCAACTGCGCTAATCAGGCCGTCAAATTATGTGACAATGTTGCTATTAATAGTTTTTTTATTTTTTTTATTACAATATAGACAAGTATTTGATCTCCATCTCACCTCATGGTAAGTAACGATGAGATCTACGATGTAGCATACTTGCCTAGAAGGTACCTGTTCACTCTCGACTTGAAAACACCCAGATTAAAGTCAACGGGGAACAAAGACACCGGTAGCGTGTATCATTCCTTGGCAGTTCGCACGTTGAAGGTAGAAGCAAAACGCTTAGTACGTACCGAAGGAATGTAAATTGTCACATAATTTGAAGGATACTTAATAAACCATACTGTGGTCACACGTTTCAATAATTAAATCCACACGACCCTTGCACGAGGTCCAGGGATCGAAGGTGCACTCAGGGTCGCTACCAAATGTGCAATTCGGGTATATACTGGTTTCATTATTACAACCCTAGAGTCTCGGATACAACAGCTATAGCAGATATTAATAGGTTGGCAACGAGAGATAACAGATGGCAGCACTCGGGTGAGGCAGCGCCGAATGTGCCCCGACCTAGCCTCGCGAGGCCGCACGGTCAGCCTGTACAGACCGAACAAGTGGTTTGCTACGTCTACAAGTATAGGTACTCTATAGTTAAATCTAAAAACAACAATGAACGATAAATAAATATGGTTGCCCGCAATGTGGTAAAGCAATATGAAATTTTATCGTTCCCCAGACCATAGTGCAGATTGTGCTCCGCGAGAGCTTAGTGCGTTTCGAGAAATAAGCTTTTTGAAATATTGCAACCATAATAACATCGCGTATGCGATGCACAATTCAGCTCTTAAATATGGTATGACAATATGCTACGCCCGACGATGTGGCCCAAGACCACGACACGATCTTTTTTTTTTTTTTTTATTACATTATAGGCAAGTATTTGATCTCGATCTCACCTGATGGTAAGTGACGATGAGATCTACGATGGAGCATACTTGCCTAGGTAGGAAGGCGGCAGTAGATAGAGACGCTACATTCACTAGGCACATGCAGCGCAGCTGATCTGACCCGCCATCCATGAATGGCAGCACCGAACATCATGCCGGAACACGGCTAGGCCGCTTGGCGACATGGCTTTGTTCCGTGGGTGGTGACTAGCCACGGCCGAAGCCAGTAGAGATGTCACCTGGTTGGCACCACCCAGGGTCACGTGTAGGGTATCTCGAGGGTACTTAATTCTCCTACGGACGAAGGTGACTACACACCGATCAGTGCTGTTATTATACTATTTCCATTTCTTTATTTTCTCGATGACAGTTCAATTTGATAGTTGTAGTGTTGTGACCAAATACGTAATTATATCGATCGCATATTTATGTTTTGAACAAAGACAAAGACAACAAAAAACATTCAAATAAGATAAAGAATCAACATAATATAATTACATCTTGTAATTAAACGTAATATTAGTTAATAAATTTGTACAAAATTATCCGGCAATAGTTTAGTTTCTTACACTTTGTAAAAAAATATCGGGCCTGTTATCGTGTTACGTTTATCGATAGCTACATCCCTATAAGTTTATCTGAGTCTACTATGACCTTGTGCGTGCGTAAGCGTCATATTTTTATTAAATAATGTATACAGAATGAAAAAAGACGCTCGTTCAAGTTTCCACAGGAACTGTCATCGAGAAAATAAAGAAATGGAAATAGTATAACCGACATTAACTGAAACTGACTATTTAAAACTTTCAATTCTCGACTTTCAATTCTCCATACAAAAAATCTAAATACGGTAAACTATAAAGTATACGGTTAGCTTACGCATAATCTCGCACGTGACGTACTAGTTATTTTAGACTATAATGTGTGTTGCATTGTTGGCGATATTAAAATAAATTTCGTTTACAATGTTTCAACGAAACTATTGTAGCCGTACATTCAAAAATAGCCGAGTAATTTGGATAATTTCCAAGTGCATTTGATTTAGTGCAAGCGACTCAACCAGCTTGGTTGCGTATTTAGTAATTATTAATGTCCCAGGTATTTTTAAAATTATGGTCCTGTTACCCGTTATTAAAAAAAAACTCGTTAAGCGTGACTTTCGGTACAATTTTGATTGTCGATAAAGCGAGCAGTTTTCTCGTAATCTATGGGCATTTATGTACTCAATAAATATATAGCTTTACTGATAGGGGTAGGGTATTCATTTTATCATCATCATTATCATCAGGGGTACTTATATTTTAAAACAACGCTGAAGGTGTTTTACACGACACTGGCAAAAATGACATTATTTTGTAGCCGATTGTCAACCTAAAAAAGAAGATCATATGGTAGGTTTTGACTATTCATAAGTGCTTTTTATGGCGTACATGACAAATAAATATATTTCTATTTTGAATACTATACAATAGTAAACCTGGAAAATGCGGAGGATGTTTTCTTTTAATAATCGTCGCGACCTTGGAATCGAACTACTTCCCCGCTCTACTCTGCTAGCCTATTCTCAAAATCTATACATATAAATAAAATTGGAGTGTCTGTTTGTAATATTAAAATAACCGCTTTTTACTAAGTGCATTTGGATGTATACACGTTACCTATACCGAAACAACATTTTTTACAATTTTTGTCTGTCTGTCTGTCTGTTTGTTCCGGCTAATCTCTGAAATGGCTGGACCGATTTTGACGGGACATTCACTGGCAGATAGCTGATGTAACAAGGAGTAACTTAGGCTACTTTTATTTTAGAAAAAAACATAGGATCTCACGAAAAAAAATTAAAACCAATGTTGCAGCGCAGCGCCTGAATAAGTTTGATAGCAACAACCTGCAATGCGTCCCGCGGGCTCAGAATGGGCGAGCAGGCTGTTGTCAACGGTTGTCTTTGTTAAATACCACGCGGACGAAGTCGCGGGCAACAGCTAGTGTTTAATAATTACCAAATTTAAAACACAATTGTATAACACCTGTGCAGATTCACAGAAAACGGAATCCGAATTTAACTTTCCACCGTATTGTCTACCTGACAACTTCGTCCGGAACTAACTAGTTCAAACTGGTGCAATCCAATAACCGCACACGGAACCGGACGAAACCGGACAGAAACGGATACGGCTGCCGTGTCGGTCAATAAAAGTTTATACAACGTTGTTTCTCCATTAGCTGGATTTTCTTTGAATTTTTTATGGAATCATTTTGTGTTCTAGTCCTAGTTCCGTTAGTGAATGAACTAGATAAATGAATGAATGATTTAGTAGATTGAAGTGGTTCTATGAATCGTTTATTTCGTGTGTGTCAGTATTATTGCGTTAGATTATTTAAACTAATTTAATTAAAACGATGAAGGTAAGGTATTTTTTTGCTATGATAAAAGCTACGGATCGGACCGCGAGCAACAACTAAATATAAGGGTACCGCAGGTCAAACTATATTAGTCGACAAACACCTCAGTCCTCCCGTCACCATGGCTGCCGTAAAGCAGCTGAAACGACGGGAACGTAAATAAACGCGATAAAATCTGTAAAATTAGTTTTATTTCAATGATAGAAGCTGTTAGACACGAAAGATAGAGTTGACAGTTTTATATCAGAACATAGCCAGAAACTGTGAAGTTAAGGAATGCCATTCGTCCACTGGAATCGAGAGGTACACTCACAGCATAGACTAACCCGGAATTCGGAGTACAGAGCATCAAGTACTGTCATAACATAAGAAATAATCTTCTGGCAAAAACAAATCATATAACTTTTTTTTTTCACTGAATCCAGTATAAACAAAATATAAGCATTGAACGTAAACACGTACAGGACTTGTATTATACCTTTGAAAATTATTCGTTCAGTGTTTGCTCATCGTTGAAACGCGTTCATTTGACTAACGAGCGGTGCGTCGTTCACAAACGTTTACATTCAGTCATTCATATTCGTTCATTCCGTTCTGTTCGAAGTTTAGATATGGATAGCCGTAGAAAATGGTAATTCGGGGATTTATCAAATGTTTTATAACTTATATATAACTTATATAGTGGGTTTTAACCATTGTGTGTTCATAAATGTGCACGAGCGAAGGAAATGGAAATAAAATAGTAAAACTTGACTTATCAAGTTCTTCCAAAATGTCCGGTAAATTTTCAGTAAAGTATCGGCAGCTTTAATGATAGGGGTAGGGGGTGTATTTCATCATAATCATCATTATCAACATTATTATTATCATCAGGGGTGCAGGGGCAGGAAATATGAGTTTGCAGTACGCCCCCAGGTCATAAAACACCACTGTTCCTTTTTATTTAGCCCACCTGTGGAGTCTAGTGACAGTAAATATGTCTGCGTGAAATGTCAAGCTATAAAAACAACAGCTTAGGGGAACGGAATGGCATTAGCTTATGCGGGCTTCGTTGGGAGCGCGAAAATTTATTTCACTCATAAAATTGGGGCGGATAGGGCACTGTGGGTGTTTTACTTGCATTTGTTTTTTTTTAGGATTAATAGGGATTTTATCAGAAGCCAGTCTTTCTTTGATGTGATTTTATATTCAATAATATTTATCTATTATCACATCATGTACGTACTAAAATTAATAAATTAAAATCAATGTTAAAAAGTAGTACTTACCAACATTTTTCACACAAATTTTGATAAGTGTAACAAAATGGCAAGCGTGACCAAAATGTTAATTCATTAATTATATATATATAATAAAATATATTAGTTATTTTATTTTCCCTACCGCGCTTACTCCCTGCATGGTCTGGTCGTCTGAGCTAGAGCCGCTTATTAAACCAGAGGTCGTCGGTACGATTCCGGTGCTACCCAAAATGAAACAATGTTATGAAAAGTCATTTTTGAAATTTGTTGCGGTCTCGATTTCAACCTGGGTGGGAATCGAAGACGAAACCACCCAGCACAATTGGCCAAGCGTCCTACGTTCAAACAAGACCAAGGAGCCGTTTTAAAAAAAAATCCTGATAACCTTTCCATGACACCATGAATAGTGTATTTTTTTCTGTACACTCGCCCTGTGTGTCCGTATCCGGGGATAATTTTATTTACCTCTAAAATAAGGTCAACGCGAATTTTATTACCGACACGATCGTAAAGCGATTTCACGAGCATAACATTGAGAATGTAAGTTTGTTGGACAGTTGGTAACTGTGTAAGTTTTAGTCTAGGCTGAAGTTAAGTGGTACTCAGTGCTAGCCGGCGCGTGCACCGTTTACCCGCTCCGCTGCTGAGCTAAGGACCTGGATAGACTTATAGCTTAATTATATGAGACTAAAGCATAAGCGGATAGCGTATTTGGCTTGTGTCCGAAATTATACAGGCTGTAAGAGACATGGTAACTGGGCCCCAAGTCTGCTAACACAATCGATTCATAATCGAACAGCAACCGCATAGTAACTGTCACTTTTGACAGATATCTCATACAATATCTGTCAAAAGTGACAGTTACTATGCGGTTGCTGTTCGATTATGAATCGATTGTGTTAGCAGACTTGGGGCCCTGAAACTTTCAATAAAGGATACACTTAAAGCCTACAAAAAATATAGCAATACTTTACGTCTTAAATCATGGATTTAAAAGGTTTATTTTTTTGAGCGCGATGTATTGTAAATCAAGCAATAATTATACAACGCTCCGTGCGGTAGTGATGAGCGCGCTCGAGCGTATTGAGATTTAATTGACATTGCAGTTTCAAGTTCAAATTAGGGATTATGTTTTTTTGTATTTAAAATTACGTTAAATAAACTTCTATGATGATTTCATACTAAAATCATTTTAAAAATACGGAAAAAATGCGTATTATTCATGGTAAGATCAACGGAAAATTACTATGGTTGCATAATAGCAGTGCAGTTTTCGTTTAGAAGCCACTTACATCCTGTATGTACGTTGCTATCGGCGATATTACTGTCCACGTTGAGTTCATTATCGCTTGGCAATACTTATCTCTAGCTAAAAATAAGTATAAATAAAAAGAGTACTCTGTCCGTATCTCCGTTCTCGCTTACAACTTGCACACCCATCTTAAAACGTTACCTTCAACGGATACGCTCCGTTGCGACGCGACGACGCTAAAAGATGGCTTTGAAGTTTCACAATTTATAAGAACATGTCTCCTGGGAGCTCTGAGAACGCGAGACTTTTTAATTATGCCAAGTATTACTGAAATTACTGAAACATTTTTTAGTAGCCCTTTTAATGTTGTAATGCTGGGCACGCGCCTCCTCTCAATGAGAGGGGGATGGAGGCTAAAGTCGACCCTAATGCCGGTTTGTAGACTGACAACATTCGAGAACTAGATTATCTCAGACATGCAGGTTTCATAAGGTATTCTCCTTCACTGTTTAGCAAGTGATAATCGAAGAAAAAATGTTAGCATAAAACCGTATGGTAGTAATCAAACCTCTCGTGAATCCTATGACCGGTTGGCGCTTCGCGATCTTGATAATATTTATAATAGTTGTTCAACTCACATCAGAAACTATCAGAACTAACTTTTATCAGCACAAACAGCAACAGATACTGGGCCCGTATCCGTTGGTATCGTGTCAAACTTTACTGAATTTGACGGCCACATCGCGAACTTCCAGCCCTTATCTGTCGGGACAGACCCAACACCCGCAGCCGCCCAAAACAACTGGCCCGAACCTGTTTATACCAGTTTACGGTGGAGCTATCAGGTTTATTTTTCAGTCATTTCAGTCAGAATTTCAATTAGTCGATTTAAAAAAAAACATTTTTGTTCCCAACTAAATTGCAATCCTGTATTTTTGTACGCAAAATTTATGTTTAAAAATCGAAATCCTGTATTTTTGTACGCAAAATTTATGTTTCAAAATCGAAATCCTGACTTTTAGTAATGATTTCAAATGCGCTCAAGAAGCACGGGTTCAAATCTCAGTATATCCTTTCTGAATGAAGCTCAAGCTAAGTATATCCTGTAGAAATTGGGATTGGGAGTTCAAATCCAAAAACCAGAGGATGAATATGAACTATGAATACTTAGTATTTCTTTTCTTTTTCTCAGGCTTCAAAATGTTAAACTTATAGTACCTACCTATATAGTACGTCGTGCTGTTAAAAGTCCTATAGTTAAACTTACCTATAATTATTACCTGCGAACTAACACATAACAATTATATCTGCAACGGCAGCAAAGCCGAGGTGGCGGGTGGATGGGGGTGCACAGATTGACCCAATCGCTGTAGTTGTCAAGTCAAGCGGCCACGGCCGAGTACATGAACGGGGTTATTCTGTTATGGTGTGCAGTGCCAGTTATAGCGATAAAGTATGGATAAACAAAAGCGATCGTTCGGGATATCAAGAATTCAAAAAAAGAATTAAAATTATCTTTTATTTAATATTATTCGTATCGTGCTACTGGCAACCAAAAAAAATATTATATTGCAACTTGCATAGCACCATCGAATTACTACTCTATCTACAATATAAAAATAATACAAATTTAATAAAACAAATTTTACAGATTTTATCGCGTTTATTTTATGTTCTCGAATCGTCGGGAACGTAAAAACAAAATAAACGCGATAAAATCTGCAAAATAAGTTTTATTTCAATAATATATTCGTCTTCATAATCGCTCGCACTAACCGCACACCCTACCTGATCCAGTTGAAAACTACAAACTCACTTGTCACGTGGCTTTCAACTTTATGGCTCGACATCACAGAGCCTGTATTCGTGTGGCAGGTGAGGTTGCAAAGTTTGACAGGCGTCCGACGGCGGATTACGAGGTATGAAGTAGAATATGGAATTAGCTGGTCTGAGGTTTTGAGAGCAAGTTGCTAGTTTCTCACAGCAGATAATAATGTAACATGGTTTAGTTATGTTTTATCCTATACTGTGATCCTATTCAAAGAATCTCTTTACACTGTGGTTTTTAGAGCGCCCTCACTACTATGAACTTTCCCTCGCAATTAGTATTGCGGAGATGGGAGGACTGTATAAAATAGTAATTATATCGCTAGACGAACACACCAACTATACGGTCCCACACGAAGCAACGATTGTATTATGGGTACCGTACAATGGACTGGGGGCGAACCTAGTGTATAATACTTATATAGATATTAAAAATCCATGCTATGGTATGATTTATACATGAAGAAAATCACAATGCAATCACTCCTTCACCGACTAACTGACATATAGTTAATAACATCAAAATGAAACGAAAAGAATGGAAAAAAAACATATTACAATGAGTCTGCAACAAACAAACTATAAGGGTTCCTAGTTTGACTACGGAACCCTTTAAATAACGTCACCGACAAGTACGTAAACCGTGTAATGAGGACTTTTTGAAAGGCCACAGTTCACAAACGTATATTTGGCTCACGGAAGCATGTTTAAAACTAAATGAATGCTCAGCGTTGAGCGAGCGCTCCGATGCTTGACAACGAATGTTTAATGATCCTATCAACCAACGTCTTTTCAAAATCATCCATCAGCCGAATGACGTCCACTGGTGGACATGACCTCCCCCAATTCCCTCCTTCTTCCTTCCACACATCACGGTCCTCCGTAACTCGCATCCATCGTCTTCCCGCCACGCGTGTGATATCATCGGTCCTCCTTGTGGGGGACCGTCCCACAAAACTTCCAGCTCCTCAGCCATTAAAAATATTTCCTTACAATCTCCGGTCTTCAATACTGCATTATTTAAATGGTGGTTTTAAATTATACGCGTACAAATCACGAAGAATCTAAAATTCGATTGTTGACATACTTTTTAAAATTCATTTTTACAGTGGCAACACCGGCACTGGAAAATCCTACCCGACATATTTTTAATCTGCATTCTGAAGTAGTAAGCCGCTCTGGCCACGTGGAGTGGCAATTAGCATAAAAAAAATGATTCCCCGCTTCTCATGCTCAGAAATACTGACATAGTAGTATTGCATGGTTCAGTCCGTGGATTTGATTCCCATGTTGGGTTAGTTTCAGAAACCATTGTAAACTGAAAGCTAATCTCGAAGTACGGAAACTAAATACTTACAGAAAAGCACGTGTTAGACCACGCGCAGTTGTAGGGTTGCAGGGTAATTCCACGGGTTTTCTTCCATAAGATTGCATTACAGATACGTAAGAATTTATTTTTTTAATATATTCCTTCTGTGGCCAACTAAGAGACATGGGAGAATGTAAAATGTCTAAAAGTTTTTTTTTTTTATTTTGCAAACGGCTCTACTGATATCTACCATGTTTCTACCAATCCATAAGTACATTATACTTATTTTATAATTGATAGAACTAGGCGATACTTGGCCTAAATTAATTAGGGGAAGGGGCACCCACTACTGTTGCTCATTCGTAGCCCAGCCGTCCTGAGGATTTCTCGTTTAGACGCGAAACACGTGTCGAATAGTTTTATTTACATTCGCATCGTTTCGCAGAGAATTGCATGTTAATTGTGGTCCCGATACTCGTGACAGACAGTTTCTCGACTAACATCTTAGAGGAGTTCGGTGTTGCTGGCTTCTTTAATTATCGATGAACTTGTTTAGTTTATAATTGGAAAAGTCGACAAGCCGAGGGTCAGTGGTGGGTTCCTCTTCCCCCATTTGTTTATTATACTTATTTTTTTAACATCTAGGTTATGATCAGTCAACCGGCTTAAGGACCATCCGGCCGGTGCATAAAAAAAATATATATTCCATATTCCTGCAATAGTTCCTCGCCTGCAGAGGACAATTCGCTGTTTATGCTATCATTTTATATATATTATCATTTATCTCTTCACGAAACTTCTTAGCAGCATTATAGGAAAAACAAACACAGCTCTTTATTAGACTGACTATTTGGTGGTGTAATTAACAAAACGATTAGCCTTAATGATATCTGATAGTCAGCTAACGACTTCCCCGTGTGTTTACAGCTTTATTTGATAGTACTTACGTATATATTATACTAATTTTGTTACGTATAAAAATAAATAATAATAATACTACTATTGACCTCGGGCCTCCCTTCAATGCGACGGGGATTCGGCCATAGTCCACCACGCTGCCCCAGTTGGTGGACTTCACATGTCTTTAGAGTGGCTCTCTCAGACATACAGGTTTCCTCTCGATGATCCCCTTCGCCGTTTAGCAAGTGTTAATTATGGTTGACAATGAGATTAGCACGTGAACTCCAGAAATCCCAGAGGTCCGAGCCGGGGTTTGAACCTGCGATCGTCGTTACCGAAGCAAGCGTTCTACCAATTTGGCGATCACTGATATTGTCCTGCAAACAGTAGGTATAGCTTTTATGAAAAAATAATTCCTATATTATTATTTTTACGAACACACTAACTACACAGTCTCACACGAAGCAATGGACCCCGTATAATAACACCTACATATAGAGATTAAACATCCATGACTCAGGTACAAACATTAGCTTTCATCACACAATGTCCCTACCAGGATTTGAACCCGGGGCCCTCTTTCGACACGGGATTAAAGTTTCAATGCTAAAAATAATGCACGGGGCCAAGGGTCGCAGATTACCTGCTTAAAATGACAGCTGTCAAACGTTAATATAACGGTTCGATAAGTCAGTTGGTGTGTGACATGGGTCAGAAAATATATATTTATTATATCTAAGTATACAGGTGGAAGGAGAATGATAACGTAAACTTTGGGTAAAGGTTACACTTAATGCCTATAATAAAATTATAGAAATCATTTATGTCAACAGTCATGAGTTACAAATGATGTCATTTTTGAGCGCGCAATGTATTGTAAATAATGCGATCACAACACAACGCACCGCGCGATACCCGACGCGTGCGAGTGACGAGCGCCCTCGAGCGTATCGAGTTTTTATTTACGTTGCAGTTTTAGATCAAAATGAGTAATAATGGTTCATTTTATTTATAATCGTTGAGATGTTCTTCTAGTAAATATTTAAGTTATTTTCTTTGTAATTATTGTACATGCTTAGAAAATTATCTCAAAACTTTTTCGATACTTAAATATGCTAAAACGCGGTCTACTAAAAATACAGACACGTACCTAAAATTCGAGTGCCCACTTTTATTAAATTAATATTTCATTTGAATGGTCAAATTGAATGAACTCATTCACATTTAAATGGACTACCCGTGTTGCGGTATCCGAGAGTGCGATGGACAAATTGGAATATCCATTATCGGCGAGCGCCATCTGCCGGACGCTGCGGGCGGCTTCTACGTGTATCATTAACTATTGTATATTGCTATGGATCGACTGTTCAATGGATACCTTGAATCAATAAAAAAAAATAGCTATTTGTCGTGACTTGTGTTAAATATACCAAGGGCCCTGGGGTGAAAATTATAGACTTCTTGTGATTTATAAAATTATAATTTCATTAAATAATGATAACACTTTTCAAAACGAAGTCGAGGAGACGCCATAGATAAGAGAGAGAAACCCATAGAGAACATTATTTATAGATAATTTTTCATAGATTATTGTCCAACTTGGCGCGCGTGGATCGCGCTTTAAAAACCTGCTGCTTAAAAAAATATACATACATAGGCCAATGAAGACATTACACGCAGCATGCTGCGAATAGATTTACGACAGGCACAGTTTGTAGTACCCTTCTTTCTGTACTCTTGGTCCTGGGCTCGGATCCCAGTAGGGGCACACTTTGTGTAATAAGCTGGTACTCTTGTTCCCGCGTCATGGAGGTAATTATATACTGGGTTCGTCACAATCTATAGTACGGTACCTATAATCCAAGCTTTGCTTTGTTTTCGACTGCACACAGTAGGTGTGTTCGTCTGGTGATATAAAAAATAACTCCCCTAGAATTGACGATTTGATAGACACCCCTGTAGATCTAGCAGTAACAGTGCTGGAAGTTTTGGCGCCAAGCTCAACAATAAAAAACGCTACGACGTTGAATAAAAATACCATTGAAACTAACGTACATCACGCTCTTGGCGTCTTAACTGTTTCGTGCTTATGCCACCCGGCTGGCTTTTTAAAACGCAGTGCGCTTCGCGTTCTGTGTGCCCAAGGGCTTACACTTCAATATGCTCGGAAAAGTTGTCACTGCTAGCGGAAAACACTGGTACTCAGAATTAGAATTAATTGATACGCTCTATTTTGACATTTGACGCTGTAGTGAATTTTGAAAAAAAGCTTAGCATACCACTTCGTAGCCAACGTAGCAATCGTAGCGTATTTGTAGCATGCTCGTAGTATGTTCGTAGCATTCGTATTACACTAGATAACTGTTACAGATCAATGTAGACTGGAAGCCAGCTCCAATGATATTACGAAAATTATCAGAAAAAGTACTTAATTTTGTTAAATATAATTTTGAAGTTAGTAATGAGCTCGTCAGTGATTACTCCCACTGGGGACCCATAAGTACACAGTAGCCACATTACCTGTACATTATATTGACAAAGTACAGTGAGATACAGTACGGAAAACTTTATTTGTTTGTAAACTAATTCCAGCTACCCACCGACACAGTTCGCACGGATAATACCAGGACAAACAAACTAATAGAAATACTTACTTGATATCTGTGCACCAATTATTTGCTAGTGACAGAGCTGTGTAAATTTAGACTCTATGTAGAGGTGATAAAATTTAATCGCGGACGCCGGTAGACTGTTTATAGATTAATATATAAGTACTTTGAGTTTTTATTATATTATTTTTAAATCATTCGAACAAACCTGATATATAACTAATTATATACTGGGATCACCCCTATTCCCATGTACTAGGACACATAGTCCAAGTTAGTTTGGGATCGCACAGCTGGTGTGTTCGCCTGGTGGTATTTATTAATTTATTTAATATATTAACGCAATGCTTGTGTTTTGTTGGCAGGCGAGTGGCGCGGAGAGAGAAGGATGCTGGACATCACTCGAGATAAGCCGGTCAAAGTGTGCGTACGAGTCGTGGTGCCTGTGCGAGATCATCCCAAAGTGAGTATCACTTAGTGCGCATCGAAAAAATGATCTATTCAGAGTAGATCTCTTTGTAATTTTCTAAGGTCAGTACGTTAAGTGCGAGATTATTCGTAAGCTAACCGTATACTTTATAGTTTACCGTATTTAGACATTTTGTATGGAGAATTGAACAGCGCCTCTAGAGGACGATATTTAAAACTTTCAATTCTCCATCCATACAAAATGTCTAAATACGGTAGACTATAAATTATATTGTTAGTTTCGAGTTATCTCGCACTTGACGTGCTGTAATACAATATAGTTGCTTACTTTGTGATATTGCCAATGTTTTTTTAACCGACTTCAAAAAGGAGGAGGTTCTCAATTCGGTTGTTTTTTTTTAATGTTTGTTACCTCAGATCTCCGTCATTTATGAACCGATTTGGAAAATTATGTAGCCATATTTAAAAGGGTATTTTTCATTTCATATACATACCCACATTCAAATTTTTCCTCTTCGACAAAATATCCAAACGGCTATTGCGCGTGATTGTAATAAATAGGTTTATTTCAGTGGCCGTAAATAAGGGCTGAGGCTGCAGCCAGTCACGTTTGCAAGACGAATCGGAGTCGTTCGATGTGAAAATACCGCTTTGTCGGCGTTGCACGTGCGTGTACGAGAAATTGAGAAATAACTACATGTATTGGGCTTCACGATGCGTATGATATATTCGAGGAGCTGGTTAGCTTAGTGGGTAGTGACTCTGCTTTCTGTGCTGCGGGACCCAGGTCCGAATGTTGTAAGGCCAAACTTTGTGTGATGACCACGAATGTTTGTATCCAAGGCATGGCTGTTTAATATCTATATGTAAGTAAGTAGAAGCTGACCCGGCAAACGTTGTTTTGCAATATACAATATTTCTAGGAAATATATTATTTGTCAAATATTTGCGATTATACACTGAGATATAAACTATCCTATCTTTCAAATTGAATAAGCACACAGTGTGCAAAATTTTATTAAAATCGGCTTACTTGTTTAGGAGTCCGTAGCGGACAAACGCCGTGACACGTAATTTATATATATTAAGATGCATATACTGGTAAAGGAAAACAATAAATGCTTATTATAACTATATATAAACACTTATACATTGATTTCTTATATTTACGCGAATACTACACATTGAAATAAAACTAATTTTACGGATTTTATCGCATTTATTTTATGTTTTATACGTTCCCGACGTTTCGGCTGCTTTACAGCAACCATGGTAACATGGTAAGTTTGAACTGGGGTGCCCTCATATTTAGTTGTTGCTTGCGCTCCGATCTACGCAGAAACGTCGAGAACGTAAAAAAACATAAAATAAACGCGATAATATCCGTGAAAATAGTTATTTTTTCAAAACGCTTATACGTGCTACAACCAAAATAAAAACTCAATTTATAATTTGTGTGTCTGACGGGTTGTGTCAATCGTGTAACTAGTCAATACCGCGTCGTTACCTCCACCTTCGCCCTTAACGCGTTTCCTTGCCAACGTGAAGGGCTCACCATGGCCAATTTGTCGTTTCTTTTGTCATTGTTAGTGGGAAAAATTGCGCCTATTTTGCTTTCTTGTTACGCCTTCAATAGCTTTTGATAGATGATACGGCAAAAATGTGTATCTTTTTGTATGGAGGATACAAAAGTGTAGTGATTTGTGTTTTTTTTAAATTATGTAGGTAGTTATAACTAGCTTTTGTACTGTTTTTTTTTATTTGAAACATGATTTTTAGGAGATGAATAGCGTTTGATAATAATACGGGATGTAAGTGGATTCGTACCGAAAACTGATGCCATGGATTAAGCTCATGATCCACGACCCCCCGAGTTGAAATTTTCCGTCGATTTTTCAGTATTTTTTCATGTGCTAATCACGTGACCTAGCTGTCATGGTACGAGAATACCTGAGGACAAGGCATAGCATATTATTATTCCATGCTTTAGCCCAATACTTGTCAACCCAAATACAAACTTAATATTACATTTAAGTATTTTTGAGATAATATTAAAACACCTTTATTACTTACGCGTAAATCGCTACGCCGCAAAGCCGTCAGCGATTTCTAATAATAAATTGCTACCATCAAATAGGTAACTACTTAACTAACTAGCGGTAGATAAATCGAAGGGTATCGCCACACGCCACGAGGCGTCGGCACATAACAAAAGCGCCGGTAACTAATCACATTAGCCAGCCTCTTTATTGTGCCGTAATAGGTTGATATAACGCACTAACTGACAATTAGTGGGCCATTCTATATCACGACGGTTAGGGGTTGTCACGGGGCAAGGCATAAGCGTCCTAGACTTGCTAAACAGTTGAATCGACTTGGGATATTTGACCTTGAAATTTATGGAAAGTTATAACGGATTATAAAGATATTATCACGCACTTTTACCTCTGAAAAGTTAGTTATAATACTATTATAATGCCGTTATAACTTTCTATAAATTTAAGGGTATTTTTTATGTGACAAGTGATTATCGTCATAAATATGCAGTGTTATGTGTTATATGTATCGTGCAAAAAAATCGAAGTGCGTGTGAACAATAGGACATGCTGCGCGTGGGCAGTTTTTTTTACACGTTCTATAACAACAAAATAGTGTAAATATATTTTTGGAGGTCAGTTTAACATATTTTGGTCCAATATTTCCAATAAATAATACTTGTATATTATAGATAGAGTATTAATTGTATGTCAATTAATAATATAACAAGCAAAGCAGCTTTGAATAACAAAATAAATCTATACTAATATTATAAATGTGAAAGTTTGGATGGATGGATGGATAGATGGATGGATGTTTGTTACTCTTTCACGCCCGAACGGCTGAACGGATCTGGATGAAATTTGGCACAGAGATAGATTATAGTCTGGAATAGCACATAGGCTACTTATTATCCCGGTAAAATGTATGGTTCCCGTGGGATAGATGTTTCAATTTTTCATACTTTTTATCGCGGGTAACACCGCCGGGCGCAACTAGTAACACAATATATTTTATCTAGGTGTTAGGCTCGTTCCCACCTATTACACCGGTACCCATTATAGAACAGTTACTTAGTTTAGGACCGTACAGCCGGTTTATCATATACTCAAACTATATCTTTGCCGTGAATGCACATCAAACATAAAAAATGTGCTTATGGGATTTTTTGAATACATCAGCCGAATCCAATTCGCTGTCTTGAAATATTTGACAGTCTTCGCGCATCATGGCCAATAATTGACAAATTTTAAATGTAACTTGGCATAGTAATAGGCCTATAAACCGGGTCAACATACAAGATACGCGTGGAGTTTAGTTTTTGGCTGTATCCACGGGGGATACAGCCAAAAACCAATGTCCATGCGTAAAAAGTCGCGGAAGCTACTAGTTGTACAGCTAAATCGCTGTCTCTTCAATCTTGGCCTTATCACTGTGACACAGCTTCTATCAGTGGTTTGCTTGCGCAGCTCTCGTGATGGCCTCCGACTATCACGATGCGGGGCCAAGCTTGTATAGGCAATATCTGCCGATATCGCGCATATATACGGGCCCATTGGGCGCTTCTTGGTGAGCGGTTCATTGAAGTGCTTAGGCCGAGTAACTCGGATAACAGTCCAACCCCAAAAATATCCAAATGCCAAACGAACACACAAACTGTACGGTCCCAATCACAGATATATTAGAGGAGATATGTTATGAAAGCGGTGGGCTTGCGCTCACCTTATGCCAAAATTACGCTTACATAGAGTTTTCGCCGTCAGTCGACTGCAACTGCACGTCGGTATCGGAGCTCTAACTTTTTTTTTAAATGCCGTGTTATTCCGTGGTTGTGTGCTAAAATACTAGCAGCAAAGTGAACTACGCGAAAGATGGAATCTCATTTCACCAGCCAGTATTAAGTATTTTATTTATTCGTCTTTAAAATCATTAAAAACAACAAATAAAAAAATATTTAATGCCTTTATTATGTTATTTTAGTTTTCATGTAGCACAACGACTTTTTTATTTTTGTACAAAATACATGGCTCTTTAAGTACCACCTATGTTCGCTACTGAGTGAATGTACGAGGCAATGGATAGATCGTCTAACGATACTTTGAATAAACTGGTGCGTCGCGTGGTACGGCCGCTGTATACGGCGACGACGCAGCACGCACCGAAGAGACTTCGTATTGGTTGGTTTTAGCGAGTGGTGGGAAACAAAACGGAGACAGCGAGTTCCCATACATTTTGAATCGCACGGCATATCTCTCGTGATCTGTGGTCCCAATCTAAGCAAAATATGGGTACTGTACAATGGACTGGGGGCGATCCCATTATTATATACTTATATTAAACATTGATGAAGAGTGTAAATGTAATTGGGCGGTGTAGAGGTTTTAGGTCACTGGGTTTTAAATTAAAAAACAAAGTAAGTAGTCTTACAGAGGAATACTGAAACCGGTATTTCAGTTATCCATACCAGCGATTTATTAGTTATCTTCTCAACCGCAACCTAAATGGGAACTTTAAACAATTAATTGACCCGTCCATGGTAAAATTGAGGGAAATGTTCAAACCATGATTATGGTATGGTTGGGTTCCGTTGGATGTTGATTTTATCGACAATAATTACTCAGGATTCGAAGCTATGGAAATAGACGAGTAAGCATAGAGAATGTAATGGAGTAGGATTTGATATTTTTAATTTTATTGCTTGTTATTTTATGGGCGTTATGGATGATATTTAGAAGTGTGGGTACTCTTTTTGAAAACAAAAAAGGTACCATAATTTTACTCTGCTACTGGTACCTCAACGGTCCTAGAGTAATAGTAATACTCTATTATACAGTATGATTCAGAAAAGGTATATTAATCCTTGAACCTGCTCTACTTTTGTGCATTTGTAATAATGATGTAAAGTCAGAAGGTTCAAGGCCCTTTCTATCACCATGTATATATCTAAACATAATCTATTCAATACTGACAATCTTGATAACATCTGTCCAGTAGTTAAAGCAGAGAGTGATAGAGTTCATAAAAAAACCTGTACCTATTAAAATTGAAATAGAAAAGTATCAAAAACATTTCACGTCCATTCCTTACTCTGTTCCTTACTAACCTCCAAAGGTTTAGCGGTCCATTGCGTTCGGTTACCGATTGCAAAAAAAAGGGTTCTCCCGGGATAGGAAAAAAAACTAAGATTCGTGTTTATGAAGTCACAGGTTAACTTATGTTAAAAACCTGTATGTAGTCTTTAAATATTAAAAGGCATTATTGTTGCAAACCCTTCGAGCTCATAAAGGAATTTACTATAGAGAAACCTAAACTAACAAATTATTATTTCATAGTTCTGGTACAAACTAGTAGTATTATTTGCGTTCGTTGTCGCTGTTGTAGCAAAACTGTTGCAACTTAATTAAAATTTAATTAATAAATAGAGGAAAAGTGAAAATATTCTAGGCAGGAGGGTGGTATGCTTGGCGAGGTTGGCCGCTATACCACGACGGTGGTCGTTTTTAGAAATAAATATCGCCAGACGAACACATAAACTATACGGTCCCACACTAACCATCGTTTGTATTATGGGTACCGGACACAGGACTGGGGGCGAACTCAGTATATAATACTTATATACATATTACACATCCATGACTCGGGTACACACATTCGTGCTCATCACACAAAGTTTGTCCGTACCAGGACTCGAACCCGGGACCCTCAACGAAGAAAACAGGGTCACTACCCACTGAGCTAATCAGGTCGTGAACGGTGTATAATATATGTTACATGCTTCGAAAACTCTCATAGCGCGTTTCAGAATCGTATGGAGAATCGTCAGCGCCATCTGTGTATCTTGTAGCGAGGTTAAAGTGGGCGCTACTAACATAATAATATAATACCAGCCCTTTTAAAGTCCCACTGTTGGGCACGGGCCTTCCATCAATGCGAGGGGGATTAAGCCATAGTCCACCACGTTGGCCTGGTATTAAAGGGACTGATTTGGCATACTGCGTTCTGCACCAACGAGCTCCCCAAATCCTCCACGTATACAATGTTATTGTAAAATATGAATTCATTTGATATTCAATACGGCTACGTTATTTCGCAGAGATATCAAAATAACAGGAAAGACTACGAATGTTGATTTTAAGTTTAAACATAGCCGTCACAAGAGAATACTTTCAGTTGTTTCAATGTAGAAGAACTGTCTGATATTTTATGCAAGAATAACTTGGTCGGACTTTTTTTAGAGAATAACTTGGCAGGACTTTTTATGTGAGAATAACTTGGCCGGACTTTTTATGTGAGAATAACTTGGCCGGACTTTTTATGTGAGAATAACTTGGCCGGACTTTTTATGTGAGAATAACTTGCCCGGACTTTGTTTTCGAGAATAACTTGGTCGGACTTTTTTTTCGAGAATAACTTGGCAGGACTTTTTATGTGAGAATAACTTGCCCGGACTTTGTTTTCGAGAATAACTTGGTCGGACTTTTTTTTCGAGAATAACTTGGCAGGACTTTTTATGTGTGAATAACATGGCCGGACTTTTTATGTGAGAATAACTTGGCCGGACTTTTTATGTGAGAATAACTTGGCCGGTCTTTTTATGTGAGAATAACTTAGCTGGACTTTTTATGTGAGAATAACTTGCCGGGACTTTGTTTTCGAGAATAACTTGGTAGGACTTTTTTTTCGAGAATAATTTGGCCGGACTTTTTCTAGATAAGACGACTTCGCCGTACTTTAATGAAAGAAAAATATGTTATTTTGTTGGGAGGCACGTAGCAACGCCCTTTCTTCCCTCCTTCATTGCCGCCCTCAGCATTGGGCTCCAAGATCTCAAAGAGCCCACACCCGTACTAGTACCCTCGTGATGCTGAAGAGGATCCGCTAGCACCTACCAGTTCTCCATAACAACATTTAACTTGTTACAGTTTAACTTCGTCGGGAAGCTGTTGGGGCCCAAGGGGAACTCCCTGAAGCGGTTACAGGAGGATACTATGTGCAAGATGGCGGTGCTCGGCCGCGGCTCAATGAAGGACCGACAAAAGGTACTTAGATCTATACTATTTTTTTTTAACCAATGCCTTTCTTTGTTTTCGTTTTGTCCGTTTCGTTTCGTTGAAAAATAGTGTTTTCCGCAAAAGCCCTTCAAAGCTCCGCTTATTAAATAAATTAATATTTTTCATACATTTTACAAGTCGTGCGTGCGTTTGCGTGAACAAATGATACTTAATCCTCTTATCTCAGCCTTTTTATCATCAGGAAGAAGAGCTCCGTGTGTCAGGGGACCCGAAGTTTGCGCATCTGTCAGAGGAACTCCACGTCGAGATCAGCGCGTTCGCGACGCCGGCCGAAGCGCACGCCAGGATCGCGTACGCACTCGCCGAACTTCGAAGGTTTTTAGTACCAGTAAGTACAGACTTCTCCAATGTATTCAGTATTCTTAACACTACCACGATCCTGATTACACTGGCTAGCGGTCTTGTGCAGTGGGCAGAGGGTATTTCCCCTGTCCCAAAAGATGTCATATGTTGTACCTTAAACTGTTAGATTTATTTGCTTTTTAAAAGTTGCTTTAAGTTGTTATTTGCCATAAGATTTTATTGCCTTTTACAATGTACAATAAAGATTACTTTTACTTTATTTAAATAAAAATACCTATGTACTTATATTTTAATATTAGTTTAAAGAAGGTCTCTGACCCCCATGTCAGAGGGATTCGCGGGCCGGGCTTGGACAGCGCCCGGACAAAAAAAAATGTATTCAGCCACCACCATGCCTGAAGGGAGGTGGGGGGTCACTGCACTGCACCCTAATTTCGCCGTCGGTATTCGGTTACAATGTAATTAGGAGCGAGTTTATTGTCATTATTGTGGGATTGGAACGGGCTGATGAAACGTGAAAAGGTAAAGGAACGGTGTTGAACGACAGTGTGGGTTGGACGATAGAAAGGAATGAGTAATTGTAGGAATAAAATAGATGATGTTCGTGAAAGTTTTATATTTTGACTGAAGAAGAATGTTCACAACACAGTTAAATTACTTTGACATTCTTCCTTCAAATAATATATACGTTCTAAGGAGTTCGTAATAGAATTACAACAGTAATGAATGAAGGAATGAAATGGATAGAGATTTAGGCCACAGTCTACCGCGGCCCTGGCCTGGGGAAGTGCAAGCTGGGGGACTTCAGACGGCTTTCAACAGTCGTGCAGGTTATCTCACCTATAATGATTACGAATGCGTTAAGAAAACGCAGATGCAAGGGTTAGTATAGCCTTTCTGAATCGCTCTGTAAAGGCATATATCACATATCGGTACACATATAAGGTTTTTACGTAAAAACGTTCTTGAGATATTAACTGTTGAATTTTAATAGCGTTCTCTCCGTGCGCGCCGCGTGTATATTTAATACAAGCGTGACAGCCGGCGCCTCTCGCTACTTCGGTATATTACTTTTTCATGTAAAATGTCATATTTATCTTCACCTCTTCCTAGCTGCTTTCTTATATTTACGCGAATACTACACATTGAAATAAAACTAATCTTACGGATTTTATCGCGTTTATTGTACTTTTTTACGTTCCCTCAAGATCTCAAGACACTGTGACCTCTTTCTGCGTAGATCGGACCGCAAGCAACAACTAAATATGAGGGTACCCCGGTCAAACTATGACACTAGGACGCCAACCACCTCAGTCCTCCCGTGACAAGGTTGCTGTAAAGCAGCCGAAACGTCGGGAACCTAAAAATCATTAATTAGTTTTACTTCAATGTGTAGTATTCGCGTACATATAAGAAATCAATAAAGTCTATGATTGTATCAAAACTTTGTCTACCTACTTACCTTACTAGCTGACCTGGTGTATTATCTCGAGTAGTCTGCAAACCAGGGCACGCCACTATAAAACCATACGGCGTACTGACACGAGCATAGCGGTATAACACTTTACGACCGCCTCGTAAATCCTAGTTCCATTTATAGAAGTAATCCTACATCTCAGTTAACGATACTCAAGTTATGTTATTGCCTGTACATAGGTATACATATCATCGCGACCGCAATCCGCGGGGCGGTCAGAAATGTTCCAGGAACAGATTAGGAACGGGGTGGTCCATTTCTTTCACCGAGAGTACATAAAAGATAACTTGCAAGCAAAAGTCGACTTTAACGGGACGAACCACTTCATCCAATCCAATTCATTCCCCGACTATATATAGTAATCATAGTGAGTAGATAATACTCCACTTTCAAACTAAAACTCGCATCTTTAATAGTAAACTGTAAACTGTATAGTAAAGTTATAACGTATGAGCACCAAACTCGTAAAATATAATTCGCATAATGAGAGATTGCATCTGTTGATCAAAGAGCGGGTTCGCCAGACACAAAGCTGCACCGCCATTTTGTGGGATATATTACTATGCATTTGATTACCTGTGTACCGTTAACTGATCTAGCCCAGACAGAGACTTACCAGATGCAAACGAATATAGCATATTCAGAAAAAGAACACAAACGAATAACCAACATACCCATTTGCCCCTCGGTTGCCACGTAGTCCGGAATCTTTGGGCCTATCTACACTCAATGCACCACAAATCACATAAACAAACCTTCTCACAAACACTTTCGTTCTAACATTAGCCGCGTACTGAGCGAATGGCCATCCTCGCGAGGTTGCCTTGACTCTATGTTTGCTTATTTGCAAAGAAATAAATAACGCCTTCTTTCTTTAAAACGGCCTTGCCAACCATTATGTAATTTGCTATTGCTATTAAATACATTAGCAGAATACGTACCGTTGGGTGCTGACGCCATTTATGGAAAGAAAAGCGATGTTCTCATATAGGTTTCGTATATTTACGCGAATACTACATATTAAAATATAACAAATTTTAAGGGAAGGTAAAAACATAAAATAAACGCGATAAAATCCTTAAAATTTATTTTATTCAAAGACGAGCTTCTTTATTTGTAAAATAAGAAGAAGGAAAGTGAAGCTGATGCAGTTATGATGCCCTGCTGTTCATTCCTTGTTTTGTCTTTTCTATAATGTCGATGTCCTCCTACTGGTCCTGTCCTACTGGTGTACAATAACGAGCTATCGTACGTCTCCGAGGTAGCCACGCGAGGCCGTGCGATCAGTCAGTACATG
The DNA here is from genome assembly GCA_905404115.1 of Pheosia gnoma. Taxonomy (NCBI): domain Eukaryota; kingdom Metazoa; phylum Arthropoda; class Insecta; order Lepidoptera; family Notodontidae; genus Pheosia; species Pheosia gnoma. The sequence goes on along the minus strand of FR989919.1, from coordinate 4,981,094 downwards.
GCTAACATCTAGTATTTGTTTCAGGACTACAATGATGATATACGACAAGAACAAATGCTGGAGATGCAGATCCTGTCGTCACAGTGCGACCAGCGCCGGCTCACCCCCCCAGACTCCTCCAGGAGCGGCAGTGAGGAGACGCTGCCTCTCAGAGACACCTGCACCCATAAACAACGAGTAAGGATACTTTAGAACGGCCTGATTAGCACAGTTTATAGTGACCCTGCTTTATTCTGCCGAGGGACTTGGTTTGAATCCGGGCAGGGGCAATCTTTGTGCGATGAGCACGAATGTTTGTACCCGAGTCATGGACGTTACCTTGATTAAACAGCCTACAAAACTGAGGGATACTGTAGCTTAAGTTACTCATTGTTACATCAGCTATCTGCCAGTGAAAGTCCCGTCAACATCGGTCCAGCCATTTCAGAGATTAGCCGGAACAAACAGACAGACAGAGAGACAAAAATTGTAAAAAAAAAATGTTTTGGTATTTGTACCGTGTATACATCCAAATGCACTTAGTAAAAAGCGGTTATTTTAATATTACAAACAGAAACTCCAATTTAATTTATTTGTAAAGATTGAGATGTATTGAAGCATCAGAATTTGTCTCCATAAAGTTGAATTCCAACGCCATGCGAGGTATGTCACAAATCAAATTTGCAGTACAGTCCGCCCACGTGCTAGTCCTTGAGCGCACAATACACCCCAGATTGGGCCCACTTGGCCCTCATTTGAACGGAATTGACGACAGATAAGGGTCCACATTAAACCCTATTAGGGTCTTCATTTATTTTCGAACGGCGAACGTAACAAAAAATAGACGTCAAATTTGTACAGTTATTTTTTTTTAAGAATGGAATATTCGTACATTTTTGTCGTATCGCATTGTAAAGCGTCCATTACACTATCCAATTTGCAGAGCGCTAGTTGAGCTAGCGTGCTAAATTTGTATTGTGTAAAGGCAGTTAGACAGGTAGTGATCCAATCTAGAGCGATTGCATGGACTCTGCCGCACTAGCTCATCCCGTACACTAGCTAGCGCACTAAATTGCATGGTGTAAAGCCGATTAGCGTGCTAAGCACTAGCTGGGCTCGATCAGTCAGTCGGCGTGCGCTCGCACAGGAGGACGTATGGTAGGTTTCAAAATGACGCAACCAACGACAAAGGAAAGGGAAGTTCTTTTAAATATAATAGATATATATATATAAAGACATGCCCTTTCTTTGAGATAAAAAAAATAAAGACTATAAAAACAAAGATGTTAGACACGATGGGAACAAGGTTCTTCTCGAAGTGTATAAAGGATTTGATAGCAAAGTAACGATTAATCGTTCCCTTGCGCTAATACTTTCTCTAAGAAGTGTATCTTCTTTTTTTATATATGTTGTAATCAATGCTAGTAGTTCTTCAAACTGAGAAGATCCCAATCTCAAAAAAATTCTAAAATCAGATGGCTCCAATATGTTCACAATTTTCATATTTGACAGTTTTTTTCTCAGCAATAAATATTCTTTGACCCAACATTTTCTGCGTCTTTTCTTATTTATTATCATTAAACTTGAACTCGACACCATTTTTAAAGCAATGCCAACTTTCTGGTGTTTTGATGGTGCCATATTCGTTTAGCGCTCTTCGAAAGATGCGGTTTGGCCGACGATCACTACCGAAATGAAAGGAAGTTAAACTAACTAGCGTCGCTAGCTAGTCTAGTGTAATGAGTGAGCTCTTTTTATATCACACTGGGACACTAGATCTAGCGCTCTGCAAATTGGATAATGTAATGGACGCTTTAGTCTGTGATCTGCGCTTGTGTGTCTTTGTGCATAGATGTGTGTGCGTGCGTGCGTCCGTGTGTACTTGACTCATTTGTTTTGTTGAGATTTTTGAATAAAAGACAGATCATGTTATACACTACTGCGTAAGGTTTTTCGTAGCGGCTACGAGATAATCGATCACTTTAAATGTATTGTTTGAATTTAAGTTTTAATTTCGAGCTCCTAAGGTTGGATTTGCGGTAAAACTTGAAGACGGTTTCATAATTATTAGCTACCAGGAGTACAGCCTTCACCTGTGCCAGCATCTCTCCCGGGATGCATCACGATGAACCACGGCGCAAATGCCCGGGACTTCTCACCGCCCGCCCCGACCCCTGCGCCTGATCATCTTACCGCCGCCCATCATCAGGTGAGAAAGTTCTTCCAAGAATGTTATATAAGTTACAGAGAATGGAGGGATCGCTCCCAGACCCCCCCCCCCCCTTGTATCCGCGTATGGCTCACTTAGACTCTGCGTTGTAATGTAATGTTAAACCCTAGAGATGGTCCATAAAAATTCTGTGATAAAGTATATTATATTATTATTTATAGTCTGGACTGAGTGTACTGAGGACGTCAAACGCCTCAGTCCTCCGGTGACCATGGTTGCTGTAAAGCAACCGCAACGTCGGGATCGTAATCATAAAATAAACGCGATAAAATCCGTTAAAGTAGTTTTATTTCAATAGTATATTATTGGTTATAGTCTATTATTGTTTATCAGTTGGCAGCAAGTCACCCGGGGCACGGGTTGCTCGTGGGGGGCGGCGTGCTCCAACAACCGCCCACGCACCATCTATTAACACAGAACTCTTTACTTGGTAAGTATTTATCTTACCCCTTAGTAGTTTGCTAGGTGATTTTGCTATACAGCTTGGGCCACGAATAGTTTGATAATATACCCTTGAGTTTTAGTACATCCATAGTCTATTCAGTAATGAAATAGGTATTGCAATAAATCTAGTAGTTTTTCAGTTATGTTTGTGCAAACAGAAACACAGATGAGAATTCTAAAAACGCTTGTTTTGAATTCTGATACGTACTAATAGCTTATTGCATCATTTTTGTTTTAATATATTCAATGCCCAAACTCAGCTCAGTTTCAGTATTCCACTGTTACTTATAGATAAATAAGTTACAGAACTAAGCACAAAATTTCGGTCTTAACGATTGTTTTCCCAGCACGTCAAGTGCGAGCTAACCGTATACTTTATATTCTACCGTATTTAGACATTTTGTATGAAGAATTGAAAAGCGCCTCTAGCGGACGGGTATTTAAAACATTCAATTCTCCATACAAAATGTCTAAATACGGTAGACTATAAAGTATACGGTTAGCTTACGAATAATCTCGCACTTGACGCGCCATTCTACATTTAAGTAAAGAATTTTATGTTTATTTCTTGCACTTCTCTACGATAGAGTTGACTCGTTTAAAATAGAAATAAAGCATTTGTTTACAACTACTGAAACCTAGGACGAACCTGAACTTTAACCTTTTCTTAAATTAAAATAACGAAGTTTCAATTTAATTAGTTTAAAGAACTAGTTAACTACTGCGAATTCGGTTCACTATTAAAATTAACGTTCTTTGAAAATTACGCAATGCTGCATTTTGCAGTTTCGAAACTTAAGTTAACACCTGAAACCAAGCACGAACTGACGCACTAAGCTCGCTTAACTTTATTCTGTAATAAATGTTGCAGTTTATTATATGCTTTAAAATTATGTAGGTATGGGAGAAATAAATGTTCATAATCCATCCTAAATCAGTAATTATTAACTACTAACAAATTTAAAGCTATTTACAGGCAGATTTACAACGTGGATTTACAGCCTAAACGGTCAATTAAGCATACTCTTTAAGACAATGTGGATTTTTGTAGAACTTTTAATTTTATTTTCAGCTTCTAAACTAAGCAAAATTATTCACCGCTACTAAAAAACTGCTTTATCATTCAATTGCGTAAACTAAGCTTACTAATGCATACTAACAGGTGGAGGTGACATTCTCGGCCTAAGCAGTCCAGTGCTGGGCGGCGTAATCCACGCCCACCCGGCGCTGCGAGGCGTCAAGCCCGCTGCAGTGCACGCGCTAGCGACGCAAGGTCGGTACGTCGCAACTTATTAACCCCCAAACTAAACAACGTACTAAGCTTGGAGCAGACTAAGCTCGAAACAGACTTTTTTCGCAATGTCGGTACGTCGCATCTCATTAACCCCCAAACTAAGCAACGCACTAAGCTTGGAGTACATTAAGCTCGAAAAGTACTAAGCTAGATGACAGACTAAGCTCGAAACAGACTTGTCTCGCAAGGTTGGTACATCGCAACTTATTAACCCCCAAACTAAGCAACATACTAAGCTAGAAGACAGACTAAGCTCGAAACAGTTTTTTTTCGGATGTTGTCATATTCCATCTTGAGCGTACCTATAAATTTTCACAAAATCAAATAATCTCGCAAACTAGACACTTCTGTGATGTAAAAACTACTAATCTAAACTAGGCTGACTTGGAGGATCCCTAAATTGAAGCCAGTACCAGTACACCACGGCTTCAACTCAATATGAATAATAAAAACGTTGAACTTTCGACCCCACATCCTCAAAAATTCAATCATAACCTTTAAGATTTAATGTATTGACCGGAATATCCGGACCGGATTTTTAAAATCCGTAACAAAGAACCGGAGTACTCTTTGAGCTTTGAGCAACGATCCTGATTTAATTGGAACGTCTGGAGCGAGCCGCGACAGCTCCTTAATTGGAAACCATTTGAAACGATTGTTGTGGAGTTTGGTTATTGCAAAAACGGGAGCAAGCGTCTAAGCGTTTAGATGTGGTCTAAGTTATAAGCGACTGTCCTTTTCATTTTCATTTCTAGCGACACGAGTACATTAATATTTATTGACAAAAAAATGGTAGCAAAGTGAATTTATAATTGATAAATCAAAATAACTAGATTAACACTATAAAATTATTTCCCTTCAAGCTGCATCACTGTTTGTTGACTGACCCGCTGCATAAAAGAAGTAATTTAAACAACAAACACCCAATATCATTCTGTACAGAGTATAGGAAATTTTACCAATGAATTATTCCTATATCACACAAATAAATTATAAATTTTATTTAATTATTTTTATTATAGCCGACCTTGCTTTGCTCAAACTATGACAAGTAAAACGCGCCATAAAAGAGCTAGGGACCACCCAATACAGCAAGAAATCTGTAAGAAAAATTGCTCCGTCTCTCTCTCTCTCTCTCTCTCTCTCTCTCTCTCTCTCTCTCTCTCTCTCTCTCTCTGTTAGGTGGATTCGAACGTGCAGAAGACGTTTTAAGCTCTGTATCTTATATTATGTGTTTCTTGGTATAGTTTCATAATAACATTCGCTACCACGTACGCTTATAAAATCATTAACCGCATAACCGCTCATGCCTTGCACCATACGCTATAATGGCGAGTGCTTTGTCTAGACGTCTCAACGGCAGCATCATAATTTTCAATGCAGATGTTTGATTTAACTTTTTGAGTGCTGTCACAGCTTAAAACTATTTGCGAAATGGATTGTCCTCTTATGATCTACACGTCTATCCGATGTTACGATCAAGTTAGTAAAAGTAGCGGTTTTTACAAATCTTATGGTATTGTATCGGATTAGGTACTTTTTTTAAGCAAACTTAATACATCGAGACCTCCAATGCAGAATGCTAATATCGCAAAACACTAAATTACATCGTAAAGATGTCCAAATTTTTCGTAAAACAATAAAAACCATTGACATTTTGAATTTCGCGCCCTGACCCTGAGCTTCCCCCTTAACTTGTGAGTCAGGGGGGGGGGGGGGGGGGGGGGTAATGATCCCCTGTATCCAAGCCAGAAAAAACGTATCAAGTAATATTATGCGGCAGGTGCGGCTGGGGCGGGGGTAACGAGCACGGCGCGCAAGCGGCCGCTCCTGGGTGGGGCACGCCCCGCCATGTCGCCGACTAAGCGCACCGTGATGACCCTGCTGGCGCGCGCCAGGGCTGCCACGCACAAGCACGTTCCCACGTGGCCGGCACCACACGAGTGAGTAACCATATCACTGAACTAAGTTTATTTGTTTGTCTGACCGTTCTGATACAGAAATAAAAACTTACTTAGCGCAGGTTTTTTGTTAATACCAGACAACTGGTTCTTTGTCGACGTTTAATTTTCTTTTGCTATTGTTAAGATTAGTAATCCCTGTAAATCTTTTTTTGGATACATAAAATAAATTAAAAAAACAACGTGACAACCCTAACATAAATATTGTATGACAAATTGGAACGAATAAACTGTGATTATACGAGTACTGCCATAAAAAATAATGTAAGTTCCCGAATTCTCATGGCAACCCTCGCGAACTATACCGCGTGGCAGCCCTTGCCCTTCCAAAAAAAACATATTACAATTCTAACGATATAATTTTTGCTTTGAAATCTTAATAAACTTTGTTCTAATATTACTAGCCGTGTACTGACCAAACGTGCAACCACGCGCGGCTGCTGCTGCTTCCCAAGTGATACAGAATTTAAATTTTCAAGGCAAACGCATTTGACATGCTGATGGTATTTGCGTGAAGTTTGGTACCTGGGCCCCAAGTCTGCTAACACAATCGCTTCATAATCGAACAGTAACCGCATAGTAACTGTTACTTTTGACAGGTATTGTATGGGATATCTGTCAAAAGTGACAGTTACTATGCGGTTGCTATTCGATTATGAATCGATGGTGTTAGCAGACTTGCGGCCCTGATATACCTGACATAGGGTGGTTTTTACTTTCGAACTCTATGGGCGAAGCCGCGGGAAAAAGTTAGTGCCTACATAAATACTCTACGGATAGTTAATCCTCTAGTATGCAATAGGGTTGTCAACAAACAGTCTGATGCGTGCTTTGACATATAAATGGAGGCTCAACATACGTGATCGGCAGGGATGTACGTGACGTAGCGCTACGTTCGAGGTTCGATTACCGTGCAAGTCAACATTAAACTGTTTGCCAGAAACACACGGGACGAATTCTATTTTCTAATAGCATTTCCGACATTATTTTATACTGTGTGCCAAAATAGTTAAGGGAACATTATCTTTAAATCAAAACTTACGTGAGCCTTACTTCGTTGTACTTACTACAGTGTACTACAGAGTACTTACTTCATTTTGGTTGGCCAATTATTTTTGAATTACAAGTTTTAGTCCTGACATTCAATCATGAATTCGCAAATTCTCGCCTCTTTCCACCCATTTACTTAAAATATCGATAAAAAAGGCTAGCGTCAACCCTACGGTGCTTCAACCTATAAAAAGTATAACAAAAAAATGATTCTATTATTAGGGATTAATTAACAAAATTCCTGTGCTACTTTTTTTTTAATAATACTATTATCAAACGAACACACCAACTGTACGGTCCCAAGCAAAGCAACACTCATAATATGGGTACCGTACAATGGACTCGGTGCGATCCAACTATATAATATTTATATAGATATGACTCGGGTACAAACATTCTTGCTCATCACACAAAGCTTACCTCTATATGTATTCGAGCCTGGACCCGCGGCATAGGAAGCCAGGATCACTTACAACTGAACAAATCTGACTACACTAGTATTATTATTAATAATAATAATACCAGCCCTTTTAATGTCCCACTGTTGGGCACGGGCCTCCCCTCAATGCGAGGGGGAATTAGGCCATAGTCCACCACGCTGACCCAGTGCGGGTTGACGGACTTCACACATCTTTCGAGGGGGTACTCTCAGACATGCAGGATTCCTCGCAATGTTTTCCTTCACCGTTTAGCAAGTGATAATCATGGTTGAAAATGAGATGGCACATGAAGATCCCAAAGGTGCAAGCCAGGGTTTGAACCTGCGATCCTCGTTACCGAGGCAAGCGTTCTACCAACTTGGCTATCACTGCTTCTATTATTAATTATTAATATTATTCTCTATTTCATTCCAGCCACACAGCTCTTCTACCACTGATAAGAGACGAGTTCGTCACTGGAGTAGGAGTCAATATCAATCTAGCGTAATCTGCAAGCAGTAGGAAACTCTACCTAGTCCTAATCTAGTCGAATATATAAATTTAATTATACAATTATTGGTACCTGCTTTTTTCAATAATTATAATGTATTATGTTATATTATACTATCGCCTTGTAGTATGACCGTAACACGTTATAATACAAGGTGATTGTATAAAATCTGTTCTTATTATGAAAATATGTTTTTTTTTGCAATCAAATTACATACAATATTTGTTTGACTATTGATGTCTGTGGTGTATATATACAGGTGATTCAGAAATGGTATACTAGGCTTTGAGCCTGAACTTTTTTGGCGCATTTACGTGATCATTACGTGTAGTCAAAAATTATATGTCTATTTTATAAAATATTTATTTTTAACCAGCCAATTTCGATTTAAAATTGAAGTTATAAATTTTGACATTTGAATAATGATTACAATTGGGCTAAGGAATTATGTTTGAAGCTTAGTGTACCCTTTTCAGTCTGTTTTTTTTAAATATTTGCCTTTATGCCAGCCAACATTCTCGTTGGAACCCCAAACTAGGGCTTCTAGATAAACATAATGGACCACGGTGTATTTAATATCCTATGCCTTTTAGGAGAAAATATTGTATATAGAAAATATATCACTATTATTAGTAGTAAGCCAAATCAAGCAGAGAAATATATATATATATATTAACTATTCATAATTATAAGACGTTTCAAACCTATTTTATTTATTTAAAAGTTGGGTGGGCCGCAAATATAACATTTAAACATCATTTAATTTACATATATACCAAGGAAATAATAAGATTAAATTTTATTCAATAGGCAAATCATTTTATTTTGGGCTACGTTATTAACATGTATATTTATAACGGAGTCGTGTTAGTTACATCATTTATAACTCAAGAACTAGTAAGCCGATTTTTATGAACATCGATTTTGTGATTTTTTCTCCGCCACGAATAGCAGAATATCTATTTAAAATATGGTCAAAATTTAACATAAAAAATATAATACAGGCAATTCAGTTTCTCATTAATTTGATTCTGAGGCGGTATGTTTGCCGGGACAGCTATTGAATAAACAAAATTATTTTTGACTGTTTTTTTCTTTAATAATGATTTATTGCAAAACCCGTGGTTAGTTTGTATTCATTAAACAACTATTATAGACTAGAGATCCGTTAACATTGCCCTTTACCGACGTAGTTAGAATTCTAACCAACTTTTGATTAAATAATATACATATTATTATAATAATTATTTTAAAAATATACTATTTACATAATGATAATCATTTTAACGAACTATTTATATCAAAGCAGAATCAGCACAGTGCACAACATTTAAACATTATTTTACCTAAAACAGTTTTAAAATAAGCAACATAGCTAAGTAATGTCACAGATAAGTAATTTATAAAATAAAGCACATATTTTGAAAGAAAATATTCATAATTTCAGATAATATTGTAAAGCAAAATAGAATTTTTGAAATTTAATAATAATTTTGTGATCATTTTATTTGTATATTTACCTATAATTATAATTTCATTCTTAAAATAACATCTTACTTGTAGTTTGCTAAAAAAAATAAGTAAGCAATTAAAATTAATTGTAAAAATAAGTATTTAATATTATTAATTTACATTAAATATAAAATAACTACTAAAATTTAAAGAACTAGGAATATTAAATTTAATTCATTGTGAGCAAAATATTTGAAAATATTTCTAGTAGATACTTAATAATAGGTATAATTACTTTCACAAAGCTGATTTTTGTTTTTAAAATAAAATACTAAAAGTACCGACTATATAGGATGTTACAAAAATAGTGTAAAATATTTTAACATAAGAATCAATAAGCAGTATGGATCATGTTGATGTATAAAGTAATTGTGTTTATAATGTTTGTTTTTTTTTAAACATGGCAAACCAGTGGCGTTTGGCTGTACGCTCAACACAGGGTGTTATTTGTTAAATGTCTAATAATTTGATTTATTTCTTTGGCAATGTTATCTGTATAACCTACTGATGTACCTATAAAAATATTTAACACCAATAAATTTAAACCTTGTATAATATTATTACAAAATTAAAATATGAGTTATAAAACTAATATGATTAGGTTGGTAATTTCTTTGTTGATAAATCTTTTGAAGTACCTACGGATTGATACTTTCAAATATTTTGCAAGCTCTATATAATATTAAATTCTTAATTTAAATGTGTGTCAAACTTTAAATATACTTAATAAGTATTAACTTTATATATACTTGAAATAAAACTATTTTTTAAGGATTTTATCGCGTTTATTTTTCGTTTTTACGTTCCCGACGTTTCGGCTGCTTTACAGCAACCATGGTCACGGGACATGGTATAATTAATTAAATAAACGCGATAAAATCCTTAAAAAATAGTTTTATTTCAATGTGTAGTATTCGCGTAAATATAAGAAATTTATATATACTCTTAAAATAGTACCTAATAGAAGTCAGGAATTATATAAAAAAAAACTCTTAGCTATTAAGTATTATTCATGTAAATAGCTATAAATAATTTAATTGCTTGTAAACTTCGTCTGTGTTTTGTGATAGGTAGTCAATTTGTATGAGATGCAATTTCATTTATGTTTTTTTTTGTCTCAGAAAAAAATACATATATATATAAATATTGCTAGACAAGTACCTACACCATAATATGTATTGTCCCATACTAAGAAATACCGCAACTACTTTGACTGGTGGTAGGCTTCGGCCGTGGCTAGTCACCACCCACTGAACAAAGTCATGTCGCCAAGCGGCCTAGCCGTGTTCCGGCATGATGTTCGGTGTTGCCATTCATGGATGGCGGGTCAGATCAGTTGCGCTGCATGTGCCTAGTGAATGTAGCGTCTCGATCTACTGCCGCCTTCCTACCTAGGCAAGTATGCTCCATCGTAGATCTCATCGTCACTTACCATCAGGTGAGATCGAGATCAAATACTTGCCTATAACGTAATTAAAAAAAAACTACTTAGTGCACCGCACGTGAAGGGCAAGACATTTTTTAAGCTAACTGTATACTTCATAGTCTACGTGTTTAGACACATTGTATGAAGAATTTAAAGTTTTAAATACTGTCCGCTAGATGCGCTGTTCAATTTGCCACACAATGTGCCTAAATACGTAAACAACAAAGTATACATATTATATAGTCAGTGGGGTTATTGTTATTATATAATTATGTAACGAAATAATTAATTATTTCCATAAAAATCTTTTTTTGTAGTAATTGAAATAAAGAATAAATTATAAAATACGTTTTAATTAAGTCTTCCAATAAATGCGAAGCGATGCTTGCTATAATTCTTGTAAACAATCACATCAAATTATTGATTTGTCATACGTGTACATCTGCCAGACCGAGCTCTATCATCTGTGTGATGATAATATCGCCAGACGAACACACAAATTATACGGCCCCACACTAGGCAATGCTTGTATTACGGGTACCGTACAATGGACTGGGGCGGACCTAGTATATCATATTTATATAGATGTTACATTTGCTCACTTTGAACTCAATTGTACTTTAAGTCTACTTTGCGTATCGCGTAAAATGATTGTACATGGCCTATTTGTATCAATATTTGATTAATTTACGTGATGCTACCTCTACTTGTCTAAATAGTTTATTTCTTTTTGTTACGACCTCCTTACTGTTAAGTTAAGTACTTGTGTATGTTATCGTGTTGGCATAGCTGACTTGTCATGTTATTAAAAAAAATCTTTATCTCTTTCTAGCTACGGTTTGTTTGGCGAGTGTACACTGGAAACATGACTAGTAATAAAGATTTAAGATAATAGTGAATTGTGGCGTTTTTTTTTACAATAATCCTATTTACCACAGAAACGGGAAAATCTAGTAGGTACAATAAAATAATTAATAAATAACGCCAGACAAAAACGCCAACTATATGGTCCCACACTAAGCAACGCTTGTGTTATGGGTACCGGACAATGGACTGAGGGCGAACTCAGTATATACATATTTATACGGATATCAAACATCCATAACTCGGGTACAAATATTCGTGCTCATGACACAAAATTTTCCCCTAGCAGTATTCGAATCCGAGACCCTCGGCACAGAAAGCAGGGTCACTACCAACTGTGTCTATCGGGTCTTCAAATAAAGGCATGATGGCATATCTATATAAAATATATAAAACAAGTCGTGTTAGTTACACCATTTATAACTCAAGAACGGTTGAGCCGATTTTTATGATCTTTAATTTATTGAAGTGGTCTCCGTCCCGGATAGCAGAATAACTATTAAAACATTGGAAAAATTCACAAAATTATAATGAAGATAAGTCAATTTCTCATACATTTGATTCCGAGGCGGTGCGAAGTTCGCCAGGACAGCTAGTGTATAATAAATGTGATACAACCTTTAAAATTAGTGTTGCCCAAAGTCTTGGTTTGCATTAGAGATGATATATACTAGTATAATTAAATACCAGGACTTCCAAATACGAGTATGTAAAAATACCAGGGTCGTAAACCAGGTTTTAAAATACTAGGATATACGTATTTGTCTGCCCGCGTCGGTGACGCTACTCACGAACCCCACTATCAAAGACTGATAATACTTGCATTGGAAATCAATCCTCATCCTTCTATAAACAAGGAGCACAATCGTATTTACGAGACCATTCCTGGAAATTCAAAGAATCATTAGTTTTATGGTAAAAACTTGGCGAGACTTGGATCTTGGTCTCGCTAAAATTCAACATCAAGATATTGGGCAACACTAGCGTTAATGTCGCTATAACGTCCAAATTATAACTTGGTAACTAAACCTCATCTGAGATTTACATCTCGACTCCGACTAAGCAGAATAGTTGGCAAACATTAATATAAAGCTTCCTATCATCTGTGTCATCGTGCTATGATATATTAGTGGATATACTGGATTTATGACTGGAGTATGGCGATTACAAATGGATATATGAGATTAGATATATGTCCTAGTATTGATTTCTTATATTTACGCGAATACTACACATTGAAATAAAACTCATTAAAAAGATTTTATCACGTTATTTTTTTTTTGTTTTTTTTTTGCGTTCCCGACGTTTCAGCTGCTTTACAGCAACCGTGGTCACGGGAGGACTCGCCATAGTTTGAAACGCCCCGTTTCAAACTATGACAACAGGACGTCAACCACCTCAGTCCTACCGTGACCATGGTTGCTGTAGAGCAGCCGAAACCTCGGGAACGTAAAAAACAAAAAATAAACGTGATAAAATTAGTTTTATTTCAAGGTTCATATTGGATAAGTCAAGCCCCGCTGGAGTACGGATGCACCGGTTCCTCACTAATATCGTGCCTGAGTTTTATACGAGTATCAGTGAAATTCCTGTATTGATGGAGTACGGTAAAATGCCTCAGTGTCCACGCGAATACCTGTGCGGCGGTTTATTTCAAATTACACACAAGAATATGTGCAGAAGGTCTAGTTTTTGAGGTAGTAACAATTACTTACCTAATAAGTTTTCTAGTCCCCTAGAAATCCCTATGTCGTGATAACTAGTTTTTCAATACAAAATAGAAATACAACACAATGTCAAAGTTAAATCATTTATTTCGTATAGGCCTACGGGGGCACTTACAAATTGTCATTTACATTTTTTTTCTTAACTCTACAACCGGATCGGAACGCGACCTCAACTGAGAAGATCCGGCGAGAAACTCAGCGGGATTGTCTTTTTTTTACAATTTCTTTATTAACAGCCAGGATTATTACAAAAAAAATCGCACCTCACTAGCCCTCACTAGCTTAGCTCCACTATAAACTATGCTAGTAAGCTTCAATTATTCATTTATGAAATATGCTTAAAATATTCTACTAGCTGGCTTCTGGCGGCTTCTATCAGCAACGTTTCTTCTTTGAGGCCCGCGCCAAGCCTTGGATCACTCCCTTTATAAAGCTTAACAATAATAGTGTAAAATATTTTAAGGGGTCCATCTAGGCTATAAAGGTCACATTCCCGAAAAAAAAAACCACATTATTTGTAATTCGAAAAATACCAGTGAAACGGCACTGTCTCGCTTTCGCACACGAAAATCGAACACTGTATACACATATATTTTATACATAAACGTGATCGTTATCACCTACTTGTTAACCTTTTAAAATATTTTACACAATTTTTTGTTAAATCTTACATACGTATTAGAGTCGAATTTAGTTATACTTCTGACATTTACCTATGTTACGTGGTCATAATATGAACAAATTCCTACGTCAGAAATGGTCCATTCAGAAGTGCAGGTAAGGCTTCGATGGGTCATTCTGAGTGCCACAAACTCTTTTATGTCTATTTTTATAAACTCGTACCATACGGACACATGGGCGCTTAGTTATCCTATCTGGGTGTTTTCAAGTCGAGAGTGAACAGGTACCTTCCAGGCAAGTATGCTCCATCGTAGATCTCATCGTCACTTACCATCAGGTGAGATCGAGATCAAATACTTGCCTATAATGTAATAAAAAAAAATACTAATATTATATATATGTATACGAAATCCACGCGAGCCAAGCTGCGCGTACCGCATATAATATATTTCTATTTGCTTTCTGCATACAGAGAAACCACAATTATTACTATAAGAAACAAGTAAAATAACAAGTAAACTAAACAGTGTTGCCAGATTGGGTATTTTTTTCGCAATTCTGGGTAAAAATTTTGGCTCTGGAGAAATTTTGGAGAAATGAAATTTTTGGAGAAAAAATTGGAGAAAAAAAAAATACCATGGAGAATTTTGGGTACCCATGCAGTGGGGACGCGTAACGTAAAAAAAAAAATAAGGTCATTCTGCTGTTTCAGTTTGGAAATTAGAACAATATTTCAAGGAAAAAATAAGAAAAGGGCAAAAGCTACTAAAATTGAATCATATATTGGGATGATATTATTAACTTTTTGCCTTTGGGTAAAACTCAAGCAAATTGTATCATTTTGGAGAAAAATAATTTCAAATTTGGGTTGAAATAGAAAATCACATCTGGCAACACTGAAACTAGATGCACTTAGTAAAAAGCGGTTATTATAATATAACAAACAGACACTCCAATTTTATTTATTTGTATAGATTTAAGATTTAGATACAGGTTTTATCAGTAGTTACAAATAATGCTGTTCGTATTTCACCACTAGAATCACTTTTCAGACATGGGAATTACGCATTACGCTGTACATTACACGGTCCAATGGTTTTTTTTTTTTTTTTTTTATTACATTATAGGCAAGTATTTGATCTCGATCTCACCTGATGGTAAGTGACGATGAGATCTACGATGGAGCATACTTGCCTAGGTAGGAAGGCGGCAGTAGATAAGAGACGCTACATTCACTAGGCACATGCAGCGCAACTGATCTGACCCGCCATCCATGAATGGTTCCGTAATGTATGATTCAAGAACGTGAAGCCAACATGAAGTCGGTACAGATTAAACGCTCTTCTTATGATACGCTCCACACCTTCCTATCCGATCTTAATTATCGGATAATGTGCAGGGAAATCGCCCTAATTAAGGAGGTCCGATTGCCCTATATTCGATTCCATCCGATAATTATGATAGAATCGGAAGGAGCCTGCTGAATGCCTGTGTTGCCAACTGACGTATAAAATCTTCGAGTGAGTACAACGGCTTCAAGTTTATAGGATTTAATTAAATATCGGGTTACCTATTAAAATTGGGAGCATAATGAAATAAAATATTTCGAGATAACATTTTCAGCTTGCCTTAAATTGCGTTTGTTATTCACGCAATATGTTACCGGTCTAATGATCTTTGGACTAGTACGTCAAGTGCGAGATTATTCGTAAGCTAGCCGTATACTTTATAGTCTACCGTATTTGGACATTTAGTATGGAGAATTGAAAGTTTTAATTACCGTTCGCTAGAGGCGCTGTTCAATTCTCCATACAAAATGATGGAACTTTCCGTCGCTGGAATATCGAGTTGGAATATACGAGGTTTTTTATTCAATATTTTTAAATCGTTTTTAGCATGAAGTCATAATCTTAACGTTATATTAAATGAAAATAAAAACATAATTATTAATTTAGACGTAAAATTGCAATGTAATTTAAATCTCGATAAGCTCCTCACACGCACCAGTCGGGTATCACGTGGAGCATTATGTTATGATCGCCTTATTTACGATACATTGCGGTCTCAAAAATTATAACATTGGTAACCCATGATTTTCGACATAAATGATTTTTATAATTTTATTTTAGGCTTTCAACCTAAACCCAAAGTTTGCCTTGTAATAATAATAAATTACTAAATATGGGATTTCGGATGTAAGAGGTACTCCCCGGAAATAGAGATCGGATTTTAAAAAAATCATTCACGATAAAGAGGCTACATTATCCCTGAGTACTATTGGCTATATTTCATCGCGGTGCCGCGGGTAGAAGCTTAGTTATCCATAAAAATACGTCCGGACTTCACCCGATAAGAGCTCATCATATCTATACTCATCTCACTCTATACTACGTTTTAAAATACACCAAGACAAAGCCAGCAGTCAGCCAGCAGTGGGATGTAATAAAATATTCACGTGTTAGCGCGCTAGCTCGTTTCATAAATTCCGGATCAAAATTTTCGCGACACTGTGGCGCTTCTACATCTTTTATTGGCCTGCACGTGGCCGGGTTTTAAGGAGTTTGCACACTTGTATTTTTGTCGCCGGCTGTACATAATATAAACGTTGTCACTTATTGATTGAAATAAAACTAATCTTATGGATTTTATCGCGTTTATTAAACGTTTTTTTTACGTTCCCGACGTTTCGGCTGCTTTACAGCAACCATGGTCACGGGAGGACTGAGGTGGTTGACGTCCTAGTGTCATAGTTTGAAACGGGGTACCCTCATATTTAGTTGTTGCTTGCGGTGCGATCTACGCGAAAAGTACTCACAGTGTCTTGAGGTCTTGCAATGGTGTGCTTAGTTTTGGATTTAATAATTCGTTCTCACTCAATATAGGTATATATTGAGTACTTGCGTAGATGCTACTCTCCGGGTAGAAGTGACATCTTGGGCTATTTTGATTACGCCAGGATCATCACGTTCCACGTTAAGTGATCCCTCTCCATCGCACATCGATCAACTTACGTATAATTTTGGCCACCCTGAACATAGTTGAACAAAGCTCTAAGATATTATCACCATGTGTAAAACACCATTTAAGCAACACGTATAAAAACCTGATAAAGAATACATGTTTAAATGGTGTTTATTTATTGAGTACTAAGTATGAAGCTAGTCGTGATCTTCTTAATTCTATGGACATACTATTAAATATAATGAACATTTCAAATATGGATTAATGTATTTTTTGATGTTATCCTAACGAGTGACATGAGAGTTTACCGAGTGACCTACCGAGTGACCTCTTTGAATATTTTACACCATTTTTTTCGGTGCGGCAGTACCGCGAGGGTAAAGTCTCCCTAGTACAAAATGATATATTTAGGCAATAGTGTTTTATTCACCTGAGACTAGAAGTCCGTTGTGTATTTTCCATTCCGTTGTGTATTTCCCAGACTTAGATTTTATAATCTAAGTCTGGGCTTTTATAGTCCTTGACTTGTAGGCGCAGTTGATGTTGTTTTAAAATACTAACTCAAATAAACGAGAATATATAAAGTTAAAAAAAATAGTGTAAAATAATTGAACAGATGAATCAGTAAGTTATATGGATCACTTTGATGTGTAAAATAATTGTGTAAATGATGTTTGTTTTTTTTTAAAGACGAACCAGTGGCGTTTGGCCGTGCGCTCAGTACAGGATATAATTTTGTAAATATTGAATAATTTGATTTGTTTCTTTGGGAATGTTATCTGTATAACCTACTATTGGCCGTGTTAAAATATTTTACATTATTATTGTTACACCTTATATATCACACACGTCGGCCTATCCCTTTGAGTAATATCGTCTTTTTTATTAAAATAACTCTATACTTTTCATTACCTACCTACCATTAAATTCTTCACGAATGTAATCCCTTCAACTAATTCGCCTTCAAAATTCTCGCCGTCTGGAGAGTCTCAATGTTATAATACTCAGAGAAAACGGAGCATTGAAAATATAGATAAAGGTAAATACAATGAGATTTCTAGACAAGTTAGATTAAACCAGACCTAAATCTCTAGTGGCTTTAACTTTGCGCACCCCTATCGTTGCGGTTTGATACTAGGGGCACAATTCGACTCAAACTCACCCGTTACGATATTTATCTAAGTCGATATCGATGCGCTGAGTAGAGAACTCGATAATAGAATGGTCCTCTTAAAAAAACTAGCTATTCCCGTAACTTCGTACGCGTCGACTTTAGTTTTTTTGCTATCCCGGGTATCCTTTCCATGTGTTCTTATATTTACGCGAATACTACACATTGACAAAAAACTAATTTTAAGGATTTTATCAACTAAATATGAGGGTACCCCAGTTCATACTATGACACTAGGACGTCATCTACGTGACCATGGTTGCTGTAAAGCAGCCGAAACGTCGGGAACGTAAAAAACATAATATAAACTCAATAAAATCCTTAAAATGAGTTTTATTTCAACCTTACCACGTCTCAGGATAAAATTGTCCTAGATGTGGATCCTGTTGTAAGCTGTCACCATGCCAAGATTAAATGAACCCCTAAGGGCTATTTGTTATGAGTGACGGGGGTCCGCGCTAGCCTGGCATCATTTATTGAGATAATAATTAATCTAATAGGTAGCGACGCGGCGCTCGCTCGGCGCACGAGTGGTGCACGAAGACGCACGACGTAGCCGAAGATGCCCGAACACGGACACACCGCTCTAGAGTCGAGTTCTACCTAAGTATATTATAAGTCCTTTGTTTTTTTTTTCTACAATTCTATTCCGTAAAAAAGATTAAAAGCGTCCGAGATCCACGGTTAAGTTTAATTACATTAACATCTATAGAGTTTCTGCCAGATTCTCTAGAGATATGGTACACCCCAGCCTTATATAGTATAGAATAGTATACTCAGTGCGAGATGTCAGTGAGGACCGATAGTAAAGGTGATGCTGTGGAGTTAGCATCCAAAGACTGATGTTTATCTTTACAACAAATAAAACGCCACCCGAACTTCGCCGAAGGTCCCTCGGAGAAGTTTGCGGGCTTAAACCAACTTGACCTTTTGCCTATTCCATATAGCATATAATGTATATTATTATGTAAGAGTTATTTGACACGATTTCAACAGCATTGCGGTAGCGATACACTACAGTCCCTTTCTTAGTCTAGTATGTCGACGTCCTGGGCGCCAAGTCTGCTAACACAATCGATTTATAATCGGACAGCAACCGTATAGTAACTGTCATATTTGACAGATATTGTATGGAATATCTGTCAAGGTACGAATACTCTCATGAGTCAACTACACTTAGTCGTTGTTACCTACACGACTGAGTTTACGTGAAGCCCACTTAAAATACCTCCATTTAAATACATTATCATCGCTCGTTGAGCCGTCTTATCTAAAGATAAAATTGTGTTACATAGAGCAAAGAACTTTTAGACACGGCATGAGAATAATCGATAAAAGACATTACTTTCGTTTCATTAAAAGCACACACAGTATTACTCTAATGAATATAGAGATAATAGCCGTTTGTCTCAGTTTTCCTGGAATGATAAATAACGAGAGCGAGTGAGAGAAAGATCCCATTTTGGTCGCGGTCATAACTGTGACAGTAATTATCACGGGGAGAGAGAGAAAGAGAGTGGCGCATGGGTAAAGCTGACACACGTATCCTGTACCTCAGGTGACCGCGACAAAAAATGAGTTCTTTCTCTCGCTCTCGTCATTTAACATTCAAGGAAAACCGAGACAAACGGCTATTATCTATATTCATTAAGTAGAAGCTGAGTTTTAAATAGACGTTTAATTTTTATTCCATAAAGTGTTATGTTGGCAAATTCGGCGCTACTGTCATGGCGATGTTGATTGAGTTTGATTTTCCAAACCCGTTACCATATTTGTAATATCCTTTCCTTGGCTATAACATAAGTAAACATTAAAACAGAGATCAACTCTATACATTTTTAATTCTACTCGTCAATACTTTACAAGGAAATTGATAAGACCAATCGCTTGGCTCAATCTTACACCCATAGTGCTTAATACTATGTGATTCTGTGCTCGTGTGCCGTGCAATTATGTGACATTAATTAACATGTTTGGTAATAAAGGTAGGGTCAAACATTATTTTTTAATTAATAACAATAATATCGCCAGACGATTACACCACCTATACGGTGGGACCGTACCACTAAGCAACGCTTGTATTATGGATACCGTACAATGGACTGGGAGCGAACTCAGTATATAATACTTAGAATCAGAATATTTTTTTTATTCACGTAGACCATTAAGTACAGTACTTGTGAATCGTCAAAAGTTACAAAATACTATGCTACTACTTTACCACCCGTTCGGAATGCCGTTCCTATGGAGAAGAACGAGCAAGAAACTCCATGGTTGCTCTTTTTTTTTTTAAAGATCTTTTACATTATTTTACATTAGATATTTAACATTCGTGCTCATCACACAATGTTTGGTCCCTACCAGGATTCGAACCGTTTCAAGGTCCCACTACTGGTGATGAGCCTCTTCTTAATAAAAGGGGTGCTAAGGGGGCGTGTGATGTTTTCCAGGCATATCAACCCTCACCCTAAAAAACAAAAAGCCAACCGACCGTTATACACATGAGTACTAACTCATGTCTCTGATTCACTAAAGCGTTTGTAAATTAGCAGAGTTGAGCCCCTGCTCTCTATTAAATCTTAACAAAAATACTGGCTTTTGCTGGCGCAAACATTCATGTTGCTATTTATTTCGACCACCAAATGTAATAGCGTGATAATTAAGTATCCTATAAGTCAACACTTACTGTCCAATAGTACAAACGTCGTTGTGATTAGTCCAATAGTTTATCAGTTATCCTCAAACAAACAAGTAAACAAGAATTTTAAAAACATTTGTTTATTATTAAGAGACGTGTAAATAGTACATTGAACTATTGTTTTTTTTTAAATTTTCAATGTACTTAACTGAACCAGTTACGGCTTTATAATAGTGCAGATTGATGGATAGATAGGTAGACTTTGTCAACAACCTGTACTGTATTTGACTGTACTTGTTTACTCCATGACTGTACGGGAAGTGCGAGATTATTAGTAAGCTAACCATAGACATTTTGTATTGACAATTTAAAGTTTTAAATACTGTCCGCTAGAGGCGCTTTTCAATTCTCCATACAAAACGTCTAAATACGGTGGACAATAAAGTATACAGTTAGCTCGCACTTGACGTGCTGAACTGGGTGACTAAAGAATTTGAACGATTCTAATAAGGAATAAGTAAAAACCAATGTGTCACTACTTCGACCTTCAGTGAGCTCACTGACACACTACTTGGATGTTTGTTTTCTCCTCAGTCGCGAGATAGCAACGAGTAACTCGCTAATTCAAACTCCGAAAATATTTTTTTTCTTATTATAACTCATCTTATCTGTGGTGTCGTATCTCCAAAACGTGTGTGCCAGTTTTGATGGTAGTTTAGTATGTAATCTTGTGCGGATTTGATAGTGTTTTTTTTGGGTTATATTTATCAACAAATTTATCAATGAATAAATATTTAATTCAATGATATGTGTTGTGGTCGTGTCGATGAGTGTATTGATTCTATATTAATTTATGTAAGTAGGTACTTTACGTGACCGGGCATTCAGTAATGAGCGAATACCCCAAATGTATAATATCACAGTACAGCTATGGTCTGGGGTGACCCCTAGTATATATAAGGTATAACAAAAATAGTGTAAAATATTTTAACCGATGAATCAGTAAGTTATATGAATCACGTTGATGTATAAAATATATGTTTGATTTTTTTAAACAAATCGAACCAGTGCTTTCGGCCATGCGTTCTGTACGTACGAGGTGTTAATTATTAAATGTCTAATAATTCGATCTTTATAACCTTCTGTTGGCCCGGTTAATTTTTTACACTATTATTATTACACCTTATATAACAACTTATAGGTAGTAAATAACGTCCATGACGTAAACATTCGTGCTCATCACACAAAGTTTGCCCCAACCTGAATTCGAACCTGGGACCCTCGGTACAGAATCGGTAGCCACTACCAACTGGTCAATTAGGTCATAAACATTACGGGCCCCTCAACTTACACTTCACGCTATATAGTCGTAGTGATATGAATTATTTATAAATAAAATTGTGCATCGACATTCATTGGCACGAATTTGTCGATTTTTAACAGACTTCAAAAAGGAGATCTGAAGTCGGTGCCAAATAAACTACCGACGAAGAATAACAAAAGTATACTCAGTAACGAGATGCGCGGACCAATTTGTAGGTATAGTCTTTGGCGCGGACCGGCAATACTCGACTCAGTTGTTTGTTTGGCACCGACTTCAGATTAGTTAAATATTTGATTTAGTTAGACAAGGTAGATTTCAAGATTAGATTATTTTTTGCTTTTTAGTTTTTTGAAAACGGTTTGTATTTTGTTAAAAAGTTTTTTATAATAAGACAAATGCCCGCACAACCAGAAGCCCATGGTAAATGAGTTTTGAAAGCGGTGAGAATGGACATAAAAGCCGCATTCGAATCCCTGCTCATGCAAGGCAAGTATGACTATCTATTACATACTAATTACTGACTGCACTTTAGCCGTGTCTGTAAATCCAACATTTATGAAAAACAAAAACCTATTACAGGGTGCCCTATCCACCATTGTTGCTTTTTTTTCACTTATGGTTCATTATTTTCGATATTAGGTCGACACATTCTTATTTGAAATGTATCTGATCGCACATCACGGGTAATTTTATGCAGATTTTGAACAATAAAGCCCTCCTTTCCGAGCTAGGGAGATGAAAAATCTATTTTTACTTAAAGGTCACAATGATATTTCAGTTATTTATTTGTCCACGCCTGCAAGCCCTTACAAAACTCAAGAAGTTATCGAATAAGGAACATTGCATGGTGCATGCAAAATATGATAATAGAGGTTATTTTTCTATTTTAATAATAATAATTATATCGCCAGAAGAACTCACCAACTGTGCGCTTGTATTATGGGTACCATATACAGTAGACTCCCTACCAGGACTTAAACCCGGGACCCTCAGGACAAAAAGCAGAAATTTTCAGTGTGAAGCTGTTCCGCCGTCAGGTTTTTAATTTCATAATTTGTTTCCTCAGATGTAGAGCAAGGCATACGGGAAGAGGGGGATAACCTTCAACCACTGCTTGATCCTGGCGACCAAAATGGCCGACTTTGGATTTCAAGACCCGGCCACCTGCGTCTTCACAATACGACTACGTGAGTATTCTTAGTGCCTGCTGGGCAAAAACTACCTTGGGGTATTTCTCGCTTCATGGCATGTAAACTTCTTAGTTTAAGGACATTTCAGTCACCGCGGCCAATCTCAACTAGCTAACTCATAGTGCACAAGTGTGTGCGAAGGGCAGGCGCTCTCTCATGATTGTTTGAAAATAATATTGGCACATGATTTCCAGAAATCTCAGAGTTGCTAACTGGGATTTGGACCTGCGACTTTTTTAACGTCCCACTGTTGGGCACGGGCCTCCCCTCAATGCGAGTCATCTTAAGCCATAGTCCACCATGCTGGCCCAGTGCGGGTTGGCGGACTTCACGCGTCTTTCGAGGGGTTCTCACAAACATGCAGGTTTCCTGACGATGTTTTACTTCACCGTTTAGCAAGTGATGATCGTTGTTGAAAATGACATTCGCACATGAAATCCAGAAATCCCAGAGGTGCGAACCGGGGATTGAAGCGAGGTTTGAAGGGGATTACTATATTATAATGTTATTTTAAATTCGTTGTTCTTTCAGAAACCCCACAATCCTATCCTCGCGCCCGGTTCTGGCAAACCTGCAGATGCCCGATCTCACCCCCTCGTCTATATCGTCGACGGTCACCAACACTCCTCAGCCGGAGTCAGGGGTGATCCAGCCCAAGATGTGGCGGAGAAGCGACCGCCGGCTGAGGAGGCTGAACACGGAGCTTTTGGAAGCCATTGATGGTCATGATGTGGAGGAAGTTGAAAGGTACAATGACAAAACTACAAATCGTATGCCAGTAACTTCACCGAGCCGAGTCCGAGTCCAGTTTGATGGCTATCCCGTGGAGTCCCATCAATTTTCCGGGATGAATGTATCATATATGTCTAACCGGGTTTAGTGTCATCAAAAATGGTCCTGGGCCCCAAGTCTAGTGCCAAAGACCGGCCGGCCAGACGGCCTGATTAGCGCAGTGGTAGTGACTCTGCTTTCTGCGCCGAGGGTCCCGGGTTCGAATCCTGGTAGGGACACAAGCTTTGTGTGATGAGCACGAATGTTTGTACCCGAGTCATGTTATGGATGTTTAATATGTATATAAGTATTATATACTGAGTTCGCCCTCAGTCCATTGTACGGTACCCATAACACAAGCGAATTAAGCTTAAAATGGGACTGTATAGTTGGTGTGTTCGTATGGCGATATTTATTTAAAAAAAAAACTTTCATCCTCAGACTGCTCAATACTGGTGCCAACCCTAACGCCACCTGTCGACTGGGGCTCGTCTCCGCGTGCCATGCAGCCGCCCTGATGGGGGGTGAAGCTTTATCTCTGCTCGTTAAGTTTGGAGTAGAAAAGCTTAGGATTGACAAGCTGGGCCGCACCCCGCTCCATCTAGCGGCGATGGCGGGCAACGCGAGACAGGTGGCCATATTGCTGGACTTTCCAGAAGGTACGGCGTTTCTTTTTTAAAATAACGATATTCTACATTCTGATCCAGTGCAGTTAATAAAAAAAGTAAAAATATGAACGACCGCGCAGACTCGCAAAGACTTCGAAATTCAAACGCAACAGATATGAATTAAATCAAACATATTTAATTTATCGCAAATAGGATGAGTAAATAAATTAGATAGATTGGACAATTGTAAAAAATAGGAAAAATAAACGTTTGAGGGGATATACATTATTATATACGTATGACATAGACTTAGGATCATATAAGCAAGTGATCGAAATGACGAATTGATACAAACGTCAATGTCAGCTTTTATCTATATACATAAAAATTAAATATTGTTCGTTAGTAAGCGCATCACTTGAGAACCGCTGGGCTGATATGGAAATTGCTTTGAATGTTCGTAACCGTTGGAATCAAGTTTTTAAAAAAGGAAAGAAAAATGAAAAAAGTCGATCGGAATAGTCTCTTTTTGCTATGGGATTTGGACAGGATCATATGTCGGGTCATCTAGTTGGTCGGTGGTATGCCGTGCGGGACTGGCCGCTGTCGGGATCGCGTATATATGTTAGGCTCACCGAAAACTCTAACAGCGCGTTTCAGGATTGTATGGAGAGTTGTCATTTGTTCTGAACGTCGTCTACCGCGCTATCTGTGTAACTCGTGGCGCGATTGAGGAGGTCCCTACAATATCAACAGCGGATTTTGCTAGTGTCAAGTTTAATAACAATAAATTATTAGAAAAGTCATGTCGCCATAGTGACGTTACGTTTTAAACGCTGCCTTCGCTTGTAAATGCAACTATAGACAATGACGTGTGACTAGTCAAACAAAGCGTATAAAATAACGATACGTGGATTGAACACAAAAATAATAATATCCCTCGAAGCGGCTCAAATCGCGAGTCGTTTGGCTCAGCATTCATTAGCCTTTGTTCGCTTTATCTGAAGGCTTAAGAACGCTTGGCTTTGCAATAACAAAACATGATATATATCAACGTTGTCTCATTCTCACTTATGAAGAAAGAATAAGGTAGAGCTGCTTAGCTATATAATCCTTGTCAGAGTCTCGTCTGCTTGCCCTGCTGCGTATTCTATAATTTATTATAGTGGATTACTAAATAACGAAACGATTATGTCTTGCTGCATCTCATGACAACGATCAAATGGAACTCCCTGTCGGGTGCCACTACCGCTTCAGTCTTCCGAGAGACGAGTCTCAGTACCACCAGGTCGTCCAAAACATCCTGGAACAATAATGAGTCGGCATTAGTCGTGTCCTGGCTGACAGCGCGGCCTCGCGAGCCTGGGCACATGAAGAAGGCAAGGCTTGGGCAAGGCAGCGCGTTTGCCTTGGACGCGCACCGTCATCTGTCATTTGCCGCGCCCGCGCCGTCAGCGCGCGCGCATCATGTGTCCGGCTAACTCCGCGAAGTTATACGCAGTCGGTTTGGGTACGGCTATTAATTGCAAGCAATGACCAACCAAATAAATAAGCTTGACAAGTGCGATGCAGCAGTCCTCACACGACAATTCAGTTTCTTCACAATGTTTGCCATCACAAGCAAGTGATAATAATTAATCTTAATATATATAAATTAATATATATAAATTACGTGTCACGGTGTTTGTCCGCTATGGAACTACTAAACCGATTTAAATAAAACTTTGCACACTGTGTGCAGTTTTATCCAACTTGAAAGATAGGATAGTTTATGTCTCAATTTATAATCGCAAATATTTGACTATAAAAATATTTCCTTGAAATAATATGTGGCAAAACAACGTTTGTCGGGTCAGCTAGTATTATATATAAAAGAGCAAGCAGCTAAACTCTTAAAAATAATGATTAAGGATTTTATGGAGAAAGCGTTTTAATAACTCCTAAAGGGCTACTAACGATTTCTTTAAGAGCGTTTGCGGCGTGATGGGATAGGTTCCTCATGTGGGTGGAGTATGTTGCCGCTGTCAAGCTGTCCAGGGTCGTGGTCTCGGGGAAACCTGCCAAATATGTCGCACTATTTTGCTTAAGCTACATCGAATAGATTATTAACGTCATACTGTTCTGCACCTTCATTTTGTATGCGGTAATAAGTCCCACGATGGGGTTCTCAACGTGAGCGAGTTCTACACTTCTTCAATGCTTCATCTGGTGGGTTCTCCTATACGTTTGCGAAGCATGGACCTTATGAGTTATAAGGATAAAGTTCCATGTACATACACGTTTTAGAGAACTTATTCGGACAATAAAACAACAAAAGATCTTTCGTTGGTTTCCTGTTCCCTAGAGGTGATTAGGGGACGCAGGCTTCGATCAAGGACACCGCACAGACCGGGTTTTGTCTTAGGCAATCAGAAGGAGATGAAATGTTGATAGAGTTACCTTCACAGTTGACTATTATAGTTCCAACGACGTTTCCATTATCGTTGATGCGGATCATGGTGTTCGTGGCCCCTTGACCCTGAAACAAACTGAAATTCAGAAACAGGTATTTCGCTATCGAGCGTTGAACGCGGGACTACATGGCAAGTGCTCTGCGCGTAGAGACGCGAGGGCGAATACTCGTTTCATGGCCCATTGTCTCTTCTTTCAAGGTACAGTCTTCCAATCATCATCATATAATTCTCAACTACAAGACTTCTACAGCCGAATATAGGACTTCTTACAACGCGTGAGAAGTCATCAGTCCAAGTCTTACGTGAATTATTTGACACTTCTTTCAGCTTCACAAAAAGGCTGCCCCGAGCCAGTCTGCTATCATAATTTTAAGAATCCGCGTTAAATCTTTTAGAGGAGGAGGAGGAGGAGGTTCTTTTTTAAAGGATTCATTAACGTAGTCGTACGTAATAATATAGGCGATTATAATTCGCTGTATTGTAGTACCGTACAGTACCTACATGACTTTCAGCCTAGAGACAAGGACACGACTTCTAATCTTCTAATTTATCTCAGTCGGAGCAAAAAGTGGCTCGTTACCGACGCGTGGTGAGATAGCGAGCCTAGAATAAATTCAACGGTTACAGCCTCCAGAGAGCAAATCTAAGCTTATTACGTTTAAGTACCTACTTGAGATTAAATTAGACAATTTATCATGTCACCTTCGGCGTGGTTATTAAGTCTCGGGAGTTTACTTTATAAGTGCCGAACTTTAATACAGTTTGCGATTTATAACGAAATGTGGGTGTTTAGTGTGAACGATGCTCATGACGGTCAGACAAAGTGTGGAGACATAGTGCTATCTGAGGCGAATGTGTGTGGACTGTAAACTAATGAAACACTTTGATGATCGTGAAATAATATAATACTAGCTGCGCCCGGCGGTGTTACCCGCGATAAAAAGTATGAAAAATTATAACATCTATCCCACGGGAACCATACATTTTACCGGGATAAAAAGTAGCCTATGTGCTATTCCAGACTATAATCTATCTCTGTGCCAAATTTCATCCAGATCCGTTCAGCCGTTCGGGCTTGAAAGAGTAACAAACATCCATCCATCTATCCATCCATCCATCTATCCATCCATCCAAACTTTCACATTTATAATATTAGTATAGATTAGTATTTTGGGAAAATCAAAACCTACCTCTCGTACACTGAATACAATCTGATACTCTGACAATATTTAAAATACACTTGAAAAATATACAAAAAGAATTAGATAATAAAAAAGTAATAGAGTACTTAGTAGCAAAAAGTCGGCAACACTATCTAAGGCTAAAGGAAGTATAAAAGGGCTAACAATAAATACACACCATATAATTTTGAGCAATCTCCATGATTCAATCGCTATATTCTTCTTCTTCTTCTTTGTTATAAAACTGATATAAAATAGTACAACTCTGACAACACGCTGACTTTGACAAATTCACAAATTGGATCGTTTTATTCTCCTTTGACTTCTTTATTCTTTAACTTCTATGTGCCTGTATTTGTGACAGTTTTTTTTTCTTTTCAAAATACAAACTCATGAACAGGTTGATATCATAGACAAGATGATGACGATGATGATGAATCCAATTCTTGAATTTCCAGACATGCAGGAGCGAGTGGACAGCGAGAGTATGACCTCCGAGACGGAGGAGGATGTGAGGAAGCTGTGCCCCCTCATTAGGGAGATGACGAATGTGCGCTGCGACCTTGGCGAGGTTAACGTGCTGCTGCCCAAGACCTGGAAGGACAATATTGATCACAACTGCAAAGATATCAAAGGCAGTGTAAGTTAACCTTTAGAACTATTCAAGAAGGTAATCTTTTTTCCTGACGACTTGAGATATAAATGGTGTAATTATAACGACTTTGTTTTGTATATACATCTTAATATATATAAATCTCGTGTCACAATGTTTGTCCTCAATGGACTCCTAAACCACTTAACCGATTATAATAAAATTCGCACACCATGTGCAGTTCGATCCAACTTGAGAGATAGGATAGTTTATATCTCAATTTATTTTATATGGCAAAAC
The DNA here is from genome assembly GCA_905404115.1 of Pheosia gnoma. Taxonomy (NCBI): domain Eukaryota; kingdom Metazoa; phylum Arthropoda; class Insecta; order Lepidoptera; family Notodontidae; genus Pheosia; species Pheosia gnoma. The sequence continues at coordinate 4,951,867 of FR989919.1, read as the reverse complement.
AACGTTTGCCGAGTCAGCTAGTATATATATATAGATTCAATATATATGATGGTGATGATGGATGATGGAGATGATGAGCATTCTTTTGACGACCTGATTAGCTCAGTGGGTAGTGACCCTGCCTTCTGCGCTGCGGGTCCCGGGTTCGAATTCTGGTAGGGACAAACTTTGTGTGTTGAGCACGAATGTTTGTACCCGAGTCATGGATGTTAAATATCTATATAAGTATTATATATTGGGTTCGCCCTTAGTCCATTATACGGTACCCATAACACAAGCGTCGCTTACTGTGGGACCGTATAGTTGGTGTGTTCGTATGGCGATATTTATTTATTTATTTTGTGAACTAATTTGCCGTTCCCATTCATAAGAGCCTACAACTATATTAATTATATGATGAATTACTTTCTATAAAGTCGTGCTAGTAACATCATTATATTTATAACATATTTATAACTCAATAATGGGCGGGCCGAATTTTATGATGTTTGATTTTTTGTATTTGTCTCCGCCCCGAATGCAAAATAACTGATAAAACATGAAAAAAAATCACTGAACATACAATATAATAATAGCTACCCTTTTAATGTCCCTCTGTTATGCACAGGCCTCCCATCAATGCGAGGGGGATTAGGCCATAGTAAAAGGGAGGGTCAGTACCAATTGAGCTAATGGTTGTCAATGATAGAAAGGAAAGTGATGATCAGTTAGTCTAGCCTTTCCCAAAGTGGGCGATAGCGCCCCCTTCTGGGCGCTGCAGGCCTAAAGGGGGCGGTAAGAGACCCAGAAAAAAATGGGGGCGTTGTGTAGAGGCTTACAATAATTAATTCAATTTGAAGTGGTTTTTAAGTAGGTGAAAAAATGGGGGCGTTAAAAAATAATTAATTCTCAAAATGGGCAGTAGACAAAAGAAGTTTGGGGACCCCTGAGTTAGTCTAGTCGAATGAATGATATCTGGTTTGCAGGTGCCCCTGTTCCAGCCCGGCTGGACACCTCTGCATGTGTCCACGGCCTGCGCCCGGTGGCACTGCACCCGCCTGCTGCTGGCAGCGGGAGCCGACCCTAACGTCTGCGACATGGAAGGCAGAACGCCTCTGGACGTCGCCGGCTACGGACACTATTACAATCAGAATATTGATGAGAAACAGTAATTTAAAACATTTTATTATTCACTGTGTCAATTTATATAATTGATAGAACCAGGCGATACTTGGCGGAAATCCATTGTTAAACAAATGGGGGAAGAGGAACCCACCACTGACCCTCGGCTTGTCAACTTTTCCTATTATAAACCAAACAAGTTTGATCGATAATTAAAGTAGCCAGCAACACCAAACTCCTCTAAGATTTTAGTCGAGAAACTATCTATCACGAGTGACGGAACCTCATAAAATGCAATTCTCCGCGAAACGAAGCGAATCTAAAAAAGTATTCGACACGTGTTTCGCCTCTAAACGAGGCATCCTCAGGACTGCTGGGCTACGTCGTCCTAGGCTTAATTAGTCGTTCAACTAAGCTGAGGTTGGGACTGACTCTCTGACACTCTATAGGTGGAATATTTCTATAATTAATATTAACACGTTCACTGCGGCTTGAGGTTGATTCAGCCTCATGGTAGACTTTACGCTGGTGCGGCGCGTAAAACTGTGTTTTCTCTCTAGTGCGGTGGCTGTTTACACTCAACCGTATGAGGTATGACAAAGACAAATATAGCTTTCTTTATGTCTGCGAAGCATTGACTCAATATTGTAAAAAAAATATTTGAGGTCGAAATACGCCTCAAACGCACTGATCACAAAATTATTGAATAAGGTGCGGGTTGAGGCCGATTTCGACCTCCAGCGGCGGGGCGCGCGGGCGGCGTGAGAGCAGGTAAGTCGACTTTAGTGACGCTACCATAGTCGATACTGGAGCACGTGTCTTTGCGCAATCGTGTTAATTGTTTGTTTTTTATTTTTGTTAAATTCTTTTGTTTAATGTTTTTTTGTGTGTGTTCAGTTATATATTTATAGAGTGAGAGCCCGTGACACCCATACCTTAGTTATATTATAAAAGCTGAAAATTTTAACGAACAGCATGCAAAGTAATATAGAATAAATTAGATGAACGAATAGTTTGTATTTTATTTAACAACACCCCATACTTTTATGCACAATACTATAACAATATAAAGAAGTAATAGAAATATAACATAGACATGGACATTCATCGATATAAATTCATTCCCATCACTAATGCCGCCCCGATTTAGTGCGATGTGTGGTCTAAAACGACCTCAAATATATTTTAGGTGTTTTCTCTAAAACTAAAAATCAGAACCCGGGGCGAAGCTAGGTGTACATAAAACAATACCATGCAAGTAATTTTAGCATAAAATTAAACATCGAATCACGCTCCTGATCAAGTTACAACACATTTACCAAATGATTGAAACATGAGGCAGAAAAGGCCTCAACCGCATTACAAGGAAGTTTAGCTTGGGGCTGATTCGACCTCAGCCGCACCAGCTGGAAGTTCTTCAAAATGTGGCCCGCAGTGAACGTGTTAAACTATCATATTTCAGCTTATCAGAAGTGATACAAATGCTGCTTAAAGCCGGTGGAACATTCAACACGATGAGGACCAACAAACTGGATAATATGGACACGCCGCTGCACACTGCAGTCGAGCTGGAGAGCCTTGACTCTATCAAGATCCTGCTGGACGCTGGTGCTGTGGTCTCCTGCCTGAACCGAGAGGGACTCACCCCGCTGCACGTCTGCGTCAAAAAGGAATTGGAGGAACACTTGCAGGTATAACAAAGAAAGGGGAAGATGAGTAAAAAGGTAGTGGTAGGAGGTCAGAGACTCACTTACTTGGCTCATTTTTAGGACTACAAAAGTGCTAAAGAAAAACAAACACTAAAACTATAAAAATAACAGCTTCATCCGTGATGTCTTCAAAGAAGTAGGTTAAATACTAAACTATCAACCTTTTATTCATTACTTTGCAGCTTCTGGCAAATTATGACTACTTGAACGCAGATCCACTAGCGGCGATAGTGGACGTCAAAGACAAAGAGGGGCACACAGTACTCCAGACAGCTGTCGAGGCGGCCTGGGTGCCCGGCGTGTGTATAGCGTTGGAGTCCGGGGCTGATGTGACTTCTAAGGTAATTTGAACTGTATTCGTGTGAAAAATACGTCGTATTCATGATATGACATGATAAAGATACAAAATTTACGCATACTTAGTAGGACCATCATTATCATCATCTTTCTCACATTTTTCTTTTATCATTGGTCGCTTGGTAATCATTATCTGCGAATATACCAGGATAACGCTGGATAAGACTCTTCAACATTTTTTAACTAAATGTTCAATCGAATCTCATGGAAATTTTTGCTCCCCAGGCCAAAGATGGCGAGACTCCAATCCACTCTGCAGCTGCTTTAGGAAACATAGATGTTCTCAATGAGATACTCAGCATTGCCAAACAAAGAGACGCCATAGATTACCAAAATGAAGAAGGTCAAACACCACTTTTTAAAGCAATCATTCATGACCACGTCGACTGCGTGAAACAGATTCTTAACGAAGGAGCTTCCATTAAAATAACACTCCCTGGTGACGTCAACGTTCTGCACGTAGCAGCCGAATACGGACACCTAGAAGCACTTAGAGTATTACTAGACTACGATGAAGCAGTAACCCAAGAATTAATTAACTCATTAACAGCAGGAGACAGGAGAGGATTCGGTCCGTTACATTTTGCAGTGTTCAGCAATAACGCAAAATGCGTAGAGTTACTTATATCTAAAAGAGCTGATATAAGATTGAGAACAACTTGCAGTCCCCACAAGGCGTCTACTCCATTACACTTGGCTGCATTAAAAAATCACATTGAAATTGCAAATATTTTACTTAAATTCGATAAGACTACGGTATACGAAGTTAATAACATGGGCTGGTATCCGTTACATACCGCAAGCCATCATGGCAGTAGAGACGTTATAACTCTACTATTGAAAGAAGGCGCAGACCTTTCAGGGCATACAGACGGTCCGAAGAAATTCAGAAGAACAGCAATTGATATGATAATAAATAATCTATCAAAACCTACAGAGTTTATAGAGGATGTGTTCGACACGTACATATCGAGCAACGGCCAAGATTTGCAAGATCCTAATTGTCAGGTCACTGTTGATTATGGTATACTAATGCCTACGGTTTGCGAAATGGAGCAAATGAAAGTTATTGAAGCCCTTCTCAAGACAGGCAACAGACATGGCCAGAGACGGCTGCTAGTCCATCCGCTGGTGGAAAGCTTTTTGTTTCTGAAGTGGAAGGCACTTTTGCCATTTTTCTACACCATAATCGGTTTATACGCTGTATTTTTGATGTCGCTCACCATTTTTATTGTGTCAGTTTTCTTCTACAAAGACACGAATGAAGAAGCGCCTGGATGGTTAAATCCTTTGGCATGGAGCTATATAGTTTACGCTTCAATATGTTTGATACTTTTGCAAGTAAGTATATTAGTGATAGTATCTTGTAGGTGACATTACCAGTCATGTTACTCAATCATTCAATTCATTCCACATTGCAGGAACTTCTTTACATGAACGTGAAAAGCAGCCGATACTTCCTACAATTAGAGACTTGGGTAAAGTTTGGATCTTTGGGCTTCGCCGTCATTCTTCCTTACACGATAGTCGTGGTCTCATTGACGGACGCTGACTGGCCGCGACACGTGGCCACCGTCGCATTACTCCTATCCTGGCTAGAAATGATGTTTTTGCTGTCAAGGTTCCCAAACTGGGGATACTATGTGCTGATGTTCGGGAAAGTTGCTTCCAATGTTGTGAAGGTAAGTGAATCCATACACATTTTGGGTCCGGACTTTACTTTAATAAATTAATAGTAACAAACCACTGAGCCTGTGTTGATTGAGGACCAAAATTTCTCTCGCATTGAGACCTAAGCACCTAAATTCTGATAAGTAACTTGAGTGGGTTATAGAATTACAACCCGACAGCGCACTGATTGCTCTCAGAGTTGAGATCATTCCATAGACTATAGACAGCTATTTACAGGCTGATTATGATAAAAGACATGATCTGGTCAACGCCAACATATATCAGATTTGGGACAACGGTTTGACCAAAATTTTGCTCGTTGCTAAAATTAACCTATAAAACTTCACTTTGTTCCAGATTCTCCTAACATTCGCGTTCCTAGTGGTCGGCTTTTCTTTGAGCTTCATGATCCAGTTTCGCTCGCAGATGCCATTCGAGGGCCCGTGGGCTGCCCTCGTCAAAACCATAGTCATGATGACGTCAGAGTTCGACTACGTAGCTCTATTCGACGAACAACACAGCAAGGACCTCGCTACTTCTTTAATCATCATCAGAATTATATTCTTAATATTCCTTATATTAGCGGCTATTGTGCTTATGAATTTGCTAGTCGGAGTGGCCGTCAATGACATTAACGATCTAGAAATACTTGGCAATATTAGGAGGCTCGTAAAGCAAGTTGAATTTTTGGGAACTTTAGACACATTAGTGTATAATAGAGTATTCAATGCGATCCTACCAAAAGCTTTCAATAGCAGACTGAAAAATAAACGCAACGTGTTCAGTGTTATAATTCTATGCCCCGGCAAACCAAGGTGGAGGTTTTCCAAAGTACTGCCAACAAGAATTAAAGACGCCATATTCAATAAGGCGCAATCACAAAAGAAACAAATCGACGATGAATTAGGATTCCAAGACTACAAAACTAAATTAAACGAAATGCACGAGGCTATTATGAAGATTGAGAAAACTAAACATCCCGAATTTGAAATGCCTGATCTCGTAAAATTTAAGTCTGAAGGTGAATTGTTCAAAACTAAAAACAGAGACGATGAAGTTGTCACACATCTTAAGGACTTGGATGAGGTTGTTGAAGAGATTAAAGATCAAACGAAACAATATGTGGACCAGTCTAGAGCATCCATAGATTCGCTAAATGTGAAAGTAGACCAAATATCTATAGAACTAGAGGTGATTAAGCAATTACTGAGTAGACTAGAAAGTAAGCTTGGTAGATGATGTTCTTATTTTTATATTATTATGTCAGAAATAAAAGCAGCTTTAATTTTTTTCGTTATCTTTGATTTTGTGTCATAAGTATCAAATAGAGGAAAATTATAAAGGTCTCAAATTATAAATGGTACTACTAAATATGTTCTCCTAAGCACATTGCCAATCAAAGACGGTAATTTTTTGTCGGGCCGTAACATCCAAGTTAATTAAACTACCATGACTCGGGTACAAACATTCGTGCTCATCATCAAGTTCGCCCCTACCGGAATTCGAATCTAAGACCCTCGGCATAGAAAGGAGGTCACTACCAACTGTGGCAAACAGGTCGGTGAATGCAAACATGATGAGAAAAGCTGCACGTCTTTGAAAAGCCTTTTTATGGTTGTCAACCCGCACTGGGCCAGCGTGGAAGACTATTGCCTTAATCTCCCTTATATTAAGTGGGAGTAGAACCCCTATAACATTAGGACCAATGACAAAATGTGGACGCACTACAGTGCACCGCTGCCTAACCCTTCCCAGAATTACAGACCTGATGATCATTCATGAGATAATATTTATTTAAACAGAATAGTACAGGTCATTTCTTCTCTTTCCTCTCCTTCAGTTTATGTCGCGCGTGCTGTATCACTAGTATATTGAACTCAGGATCTGGTGCCAGCATCATTTCCACCTTCTTCGTATTTATCCTCATGATTAACACCTCATCGAATGGACTCTGAAAATAAGCTTATGAAGGAGGTTCTAGCCTAGTTTTAAACGCCCGATAAATCAGCGCGAGTCTCGGTCGGATCGTGTAAGGGTAGGGTTTCCATGTTTTAGCATATTCTTTTCTAAGCTAACCAACCAATGTGTGCTGCCAGTGATGACACATGGTGCCGAGACGTGGTCGCTGACTATGGGCCGCATAAGAAGGCTCAAGATCGCTCAACGCGCAATGGAGAGAGCTATTGCTCGGGGTTTCGCTACGCGATAGAATCAGAAATGAAGAGATCCGTAGACGAACTGGAGTAACCGACATAGCTCAAAGAATTGCCAAGTTGAAGTGGCAGTGGGCAGGGCGCATAGCTCGCAGAACCGATGGCCGTTGGGGCAGAAAGGTTCTAGAATGGCGACCACGAATCGGAAGACGAAATGTAGGACGGCCCCCCACAAGGTGGACTGATGACATCACACGCGTCGCAGGAAGCCGGTGGATGCAAGTGGCGGAGTCGGTAAGCTCGTCGGGAGCGACACCAACATCGGAAAGTATCAAATCCATTTCCGATGTCGATTCCGAATGATTTAAAATAACCCACCAGAACGCTGGCACTTATTTAGGGCAACACATCACACAATCAAAATGTAGGTGAGCGCACCCGCAAGACATCTTTGCCTACCCCATTGGGCAACGTGCTATGTTATTGGTCTATTTATCTTACCACTTCTTTAATGTACATCTGCGCAAGGGTCCCCAGTCGATGCATCGCTAGGCCGTAATTGGTTGCGGATGTAAAACTAACGTTTGACAGTATTGGAGCACCTGCAAGGAAGAAGTGACCTGTTAAACTGGATCACCAGCGCGGTTTTCGATAAAACAAATGATTATATAATATCACCAGACGAACATACCAACTATACGGCCCCATACTAAGTAACGCTTGTATTATGAGTACCGTGCAATGGACTGAGGGCGAACCCAGTATATAATACTTATATAGATATTAAACACTCATGACTCGGGTACAAACATTTGTGTACATCACGCAAAGTTTGTCTTTACCAGGATTCGAACCCAGGACCCTCAGCGCAGAAAGCAGGGTCACTAACAACTGAGCTAATCAGGTCGTCAAAGTACCCTGCTCCCCGTGACCCGCACATGGATGGCTTGAAGTAGTGTGTAGAGAAAATCTCGCACTTGAGAACCTGCTTGAATAAGATTATATACAGCAAATAAGTAGTAATGTCTGGGCTATAATCAACCTTATTTAAAATTACATAGAATGCATATTCAAAGATCAAAAGGTTCCCCAGGCATATTGACTGCAGGTATTATCGCGAACTAAGCAACGCTTGTATTATGGATACCGTATACTGACTGAGGTTTACGCCAATAACCAGCCAATAACAACCAAATCAGAGCAAACAACGAAAATATCATATTCAAAATGTGCCCACATGGCAATCAAACCCGCTACCACCAGGTGCAGTGGGCCGAGCATGCTACGATCAAAAGGTCTAGGGTATAAACGTATGGGTTGTCTTCATAAAATCTTAAAAAAAAACAATCTGTCGACGCCAATCGATTAGGAAATCAGAATTTAAACTTAAGGGAATTTGAACCTTCTTTGTTAGTCATTATGACACCTTCCACCGACTCGTCCTCCATTATTCTATCGACCATTGGATTGACTGTGTTTATCATTGCTGTCTGTAAACAACAATTCTTCATACACAACTCTGTTTTATTACTAAAATGATACTAGTACCTAAGTAAGCTGTAAAGACCACAAATATTATTTTTTTCCATTTTATATCTAACTAGCTCTTACCCGCAACTTCGTCCGCGTGGTATTTAACGAAAAAGTTTTTCTAAAATAAAAGTAGCCTAAGTTACTCCTTGTTACATCAGCCATCTGCCAGTGAAAGTCCCGTCAAAATCGGTCCAGCCATTTCAGAGATTAGCCGATACAAACAAACAGACAGACAGACAAAAATTGTAAAAAATGTAGTTTTGGTATATGTACCATGTATAATATTACAAACAGACACTCTAATTTTATTTATTTGTATAGATGACTACAATACGCGTGCCAATAAAACAGTATACCAGGAAACAGCGGCTTGCATTCAATTTACTATTACTTCATGTTAATTACAAACCCATATATGCCAGCTCTAAGCAAACACATTTCCTCGCGTTTCGTCGGTCTCCGACTGCGACCTTGTGGCTCATACCAGCAGCGAACGTTCAAATACCCACTTAACTAATTTGATAATTTTGTAAGAACCACATATTGTCTATTGCGGACTTTAAGAATGAAGCTATGGTATTTTTCTATATTTTCTCGTCACGTTTGCACAGATTTGATTAGTAAGTATTCTAATCGACTTTTTGGCGGGAAGCTGACAAGTCATGGCGTCAATTATGATTTAATTTCTAAAACTAGTGTTCCTGCGAGTTATAGTGAGTGATATAAATGGAATATTAACCATTATGGGTTCGGTAAAGTGCACGAGTATAATTGAAACAGAGTGACGAAACTTGGCTTTTCAGTTTCTCACAAAAAATATTTCAGTAAAGTATCCATCACTTTACTGATTGAGGGGTGGGGCGTATTTTACTTGGGTCTAGCCTTTGGGCCTGTGCATATGCTTGAAAACTGAAATAATTTATATTACTTGACACTAGCAAAATACCTATGGTGAAGCCAAATAAAAAATCTTATCGTTCAACGTAAAATTCTTCTACTCACTGTCCTTACGAGCCATTCATCTCTACTATCTTTTAACAAGTTAGTTATAATCTTCATAATTAACTAGACAATTACGGGATGATCTCTAAAAATAATCTGCAACAATAAGAAATGGTGTTTTAATTAATCAAAAGCTCGCTTCTTTAGCTCGTTTGGGTAACTTAACCTACGTGGACGAGCTAGCAATTCGCTTGTGGTGATCATGTCAGTCATCATTATTATATAATAACTAGCTGTTACCCGCGACTTCGTCCGCGTGGTATTTAACAAAGACACAACCGTTGGCAACAGCCTGCTCGCGCGTTCTGAGCCCGCGGGACGCATTGCAGGTTGTTGCTATCAAACTTAATCAGGCGCAGCGCTGCAACATTGGTTTTATTTTTTTTTCGTGAGATCCTATTTTTTTTTCTAAAATAAAAGTAGCCTAAGTTACTCCTTGTTACATCAGCTATCTGCCAGTGAAAGTCCCGTCAAAATCGGTCCAGCCATTTCAGAGATTTGCTGGAACAAATAGACAGACAGACAAAAATTTAAAAAAATGTTGTTTTGGTATAGGTACCGTTTATACATCCGGATGAACTTAGTAAAAAGCGGTTATTTTAATATTACAAAGAGACACTCCAATTTTATTTATTTGTATGTATAGATTGAATAGTGTTTCCCCGCGCACAGAGGGGAGGCCCGTGCCCAGCAATGGGACATTACAAAGGGTTGGCTATTATTATATTATTAAATAGTGTTTTGAAATACCTTGTAATTAATTAAACGATTACTTGAGACTCTTTATAGTAGATTTCTTCAGCTTCCTCTTTTTAACAGTGTGGACCACGCAGGCTGCGAAGTCGCTGCCTGTGGCTACAATAATCTCAATCGTCTTGGTCTCGATTCTGAACGCGACCATCTCGTCTTGTGGATCCTGATGGCCATGGATTAAAAGAAATACCGAAGTAGTTTAATATTTCAGAGATTTGAAAATTACATTAATTTACAAAACTAATATACATTAAACAGAGTATAGAAAAGCTACTTAGTGTTTACAAAAAAGTGTAAAAAAATTGGCTCATGCGGTAGCGTGCCCAAGATGCTGGCCGCATTTCCTTGCTGAATAGCCAAAGCTACTCGCTGAGCGAGGAAATGCCCGGCCCTTGGGTCGCCGGTTGCGTTGACTAATTAATTTTCCACCCTTTTATAAATGTTTCTTTTTTATGTCGTTTGCAGTGTACACACGAATCCATAATACAGTATGTCAAGTGCGAGATTATTTGTAAGCAAACTGTATAGTTTATAGTTTACATAATTAAACACATTGCATGGCAAATTGAACAGCGCCTCTAGCGGACATTATTTAAAATGACTGACTGTAGACTGTGAAGTATACGGTTAGCTTAACGTACAGATATAGTAACGCATATGACATTGTATATTACATGGTAACGACGAAATTTAATATTTCTGCCCCTCGTCATTAATTCATGCCGGCGGGTTCAGACCCTTTTCACAGTGGCATTACAGAGCATTTTTCAGAAGAAAAGTACTTTGTAGGAAGGTAACTGGACAGGGCTGGAACAGATCCCATACAATATCTGTCAAAAGTGTCAGTTACTATGCGGTTGCTGTTCGATTACGAATCGATTGTGTTAGCAGACTTGGGGCCCTGATCACTGTAATTGGACGTCCACTTACATAGAAATAGGTATCTATAACATCTCGCCGCCTCACGCGAGCCAACCTTGCGAGGCCAATGCAAGCGCAACTAAAGGAAAATTGAACCATTGGTTCAAGCCATGCTCAAGCGCAATAACTTTACCAACTTTATTAATAAAAGAAACAATTGCCGTGCGTTTTATCCACATAGCTTTGTCTCTCTTGGCTGACCGAGGTAACCCGATCAAGTAAAAGCCATTTAAAAAGACACTCGAAGTAAAGCAGGGTTCTTACTATTTCAATGACCGCTCTATATGTAGCGGCGGTGTAGTGGGGCAGGCTGTTGCCAAGCACCACCCCCATCATCTCAGGAACTGTGTACATCCTCATCACATCTGCAAGCATAACTAGAAGTATTAAGACGATTGATGACGACAACGATGACCAGATACAGCGCCGCATACAGCGGCCGTACCACGCGACGCACCAGTTTATTCAAAGTATCGTTAGACGATCTATCCATTGCCTCGTACATTCACTCAGTAGCGAACATAGGTGGTACTTAAAGAGCCATGTATTTTGTACAAAAATAAAAAAGTCGTTGTGCTACATGAAAACTAAAATAACATAATAAAGGCATTAAATATTTTTTGATTTGTTGTTTTTAATGATTTTAAAGACGAATAAATAAAATACTTAATACTGGCTGGTGAAATGAGATTCCATCTTTCGCGTAGTTCACTTTGCTGCTAGTATTTTTGCACACAACCACGGAATAACACGGCATTTAAAAAAAAAGTTAGAGCTCCGATACCGATGTGCAGTTGCAGTCGACTGACGGCGAAAACTCTATATTAGCCTAATTTTGGCTAAAGGTGAGCGCAAGCCCACCGCTTTCATAACAAATCTCCTCTAATATATCTGTGGGTTCGTCAAATGCTGATAGAAAATTCCCGGTAGGGGCAAAACTTATCTGATATGCACGAATATTTGTACCCGAGTAACATACAGTTAATATCTATATAGGTGACTATTTATATTGTTGACTATTAATCACATTTATCAATGTGTGAGAAGTAGACAGAAAAAAAAACTATGTAGCTCTTCACTGTTCACACTACACTATGTGTTGCAGACTTATCCATTATGTACCGACCTTAATGGCTTACCCTCTTTCATACTTAAAATAATATTGGCCCTTTATATAGCATTTTCAGCTGGGTACGGGCCTCTCTCAATACGAGGGTATTTAGGCCATAGACAACCATGCAGGCCCAGTGCGAGTTTGGGTGCAGGTTTCGTTTTATTTTTCTACTTACTATCTCTGAAATATAACACTCCAAGCACGTCTTGCTTTTGTTCAATACGATAAATTGCTCTCACGGTTTCATCTGTAAATTCCTAAAATATTGTTTACTATTTAATGTTTGTCATAATGATTAGAATAAAAGAATGGTGCGTTAAAGTTATGCTACCCTATACTATGCGTTCTCAATCCAAGGGCTCGGATGATATCGCAATCAACAAATAGGGCTTAAAACATAACTCACACTTGGCATCTCTCTCTTTTTTTTATATTTAGGCATAATTACACGTTCGTATAAAATAGTGTAAAATGTAAAATTATTTAATAGGAAAAAATGTTATTGTAAATGTGAACTCAAAAATCCATACTTATAAATATATAGGTTAACAAAAGTGACATAAAAATTGTTTGACAAAATCACGATGGCTTTTAAAACTTGCAATATACCGTAATTTCACGGGACCGACAGCCGTAAGAAGCCCATCTCTTGGTTTTCAGGAAACCGAACATAAATAAAGGACAAAGCCCATACATGGTACGATTTTTTGTCATGCATACTGGATCAAAATAATTTAGTTAATTTTGGTTAGTTTTTCACATCCATTCACAAAAAGAATGTGGTATTCGAATGAGAAATTTCATTTTAACACCTGTGTGTGTGTGTTATTTGAAATCGTATGGCAAAAACAACAAGGTTGATTATTGTTACTATATATTATAGTGACTTTTATGTCAATACCGTCCACACAAACTATCGTGCGCGGAAAAGCCGCAATTCAGACGTTTTACCGAAGAAGTACCGAGTAAAAGTTTTTTTTTATGTTTGTACCATGGATTTAAAAAAACACACCAGAAATTGTCTATGTCTACATATAAATTTGACACAAATTGGTACGGGTAGGAGGGGGTCGTTAGTTCTTTGGCCATCGTTGTTTCATGATAATATATATTTTCACTACTCCATCACGTTACGAGCCTATGTGTCACCACCCTTACACAACATGTCTAAGCAAACACAACATTTCCATTGCGGAAACATTAATATGCTATTAACGATCACTGTAATCAAAATGGCGGTGTGACTAATTATAGCACACATGACAGATATGTTAAGTAAAGCATTATAATGTTACTAGCTATGCCTCAAATAATGTTACTAACTTAATTATGACGATAAACTTATCACGCATGTTATCCCCGATGGGGTATACAGAGGTACACCAGTATTTCGACGATGGTATTTTGGTAGGGAGCAACCTACTATTATACCGGAGATCTTGAAGTGAAGTGGATTGGGGCAAAAGTCCACCAAACTCGCCCAGTGCGGGTTGCTGAACTTCACACTTCTCGATGATGCGACAGAAAGCGTCAATGAATATCGAAAACGAGATTTGCACAAATCATTCGAAAACCCAGAGGTGCGAGCTGGGGTTGTAACCTGCACACTGTTTTTAAAACGTACGACCAACTTGGCCATTACCATAGTACAAATATATTCTACGCCAGGTAAGTACTTTCTTCCGTGACACCTCACATAACGACACATAATAAAAATAAAGTTTAGGAGTGCTCAAAACGTTTATCCTAAATAGTCCCAACTGTTTTGTTGTCGCATGACTAAACCGACAAGGGGCCATTGATTTATTACTTTTTACATCAAAGACTGATAAAAAAACGTAACTGAGAACATGTAAAAAACATATATTCAAGTATTTTTAAACTTACCACACCAAACCGGATATCAAAAACAACCAATCAGCGCATTAGCGTTAGACGCTGCTGCGTCATTCATTCATTTCATTCGTTCGTTCGATTCATTTTCTATTGTGACGCGAGTGTGTGTGCGTCACTGTGTGATTATTTTCTATATTACTTAAAAATAAGCTAATATTTACAGTTTTCAGTGAATTAAAACAAAAATGGCGGAAAAATACGATAAGAACGGTTACAACAGCAGTGATTTTAAGCGTAATTCGATGCAAGAAGCCAAAGGTGAAAATGACCAGGAACAAGATGGCGAGGACACTATCGTAGTAAACGAGAAAGCCGGTGAATACATGAGGGAACTGTTGAGCGAGAAAATAAAACTCAACAATTCCAAGTTCCCTATTGTGACAAAGCTGATTGACCAAGGTAAATTATTTTTTACCCTACCAAGTTTTTTTCATTTGCCCTAATTTTTTTACTTGGCTCCTAAAACATGATCTTACTTAGGTAGCTACATTACACTCAGAACTATTTCTAATGTAGACATTTTTTTTTGTAAGATAACGTGTTACAAGAACTCTAACCATTTTATGTAGCAGGTCAATGACCTTAGCAAAATTGCGAAGCTGCTATTTCGTTTTTTTTTATTAGGTAACAAACGCGAATCTCAGTCTGTACTTCACCGCAGAGTTATGTAGATATATCGGCCAGTGATTCACCACATCCAAGCCATCTCCCAATTTAGTTGCTGATATTAGCACTTCCGTGTGCCCACTGTGGCTTACTGGTGAGGGGGGGTTACCTAAGAGTCTGATCAGTTAACAGCAATATTATAAGGCTTAACATCATCCCCCACACACTTCCATCACATTACCCCAAAAAAAAAAATCTGTGGGGTAAACTGGCTATATTTAATATGATATATGTTGTTTGCAGAAGTTGTAAAAGTACAGGCCAGTGGTAGAATACCCGGCAAGGACTCCAAATACCTAGACGTGTACCGGGACAAGCCCACAAAAGTGACAGTGAAAGTACTGGTGCCAGTCAAGGAGCACCCCAAAGTAAGTAGAAGAACATTAATTCTCCTTAGAAGAAACTACATAACCTTTTCAATATTCCACTTAATTGTAGCAGCTATGTTCAGAATTGTGCAGGATTTTGGTCCCAGCATTTGACTCCACCACACTTTGGTAAAGCAGTTAAATTTGTTAATAATTGGATATTGTTCCATTATGATGACAATGCATGGTTGCTAAAAGAGAGTGCTATGTTTAAAGCCCAAAGGTATAACAAGTTAGTTACCAAGACTATTTGTCCACAGTTCAACTTTGTGGGCAAACTGCTGGGCCCTAAGGGCAACACAATGAAGCACTTGCAAGAGGAGACCATGTGCAAGATGGCAGTACTTGGCCGAGGTTCCATGAGGGACAGGTGAGTTTAATTAAAATTTGTAAATTATATTTTATCGCATTATATTATGTTTTTTACATTTGAAATGAAACAAATTTTTAAGGATTTTATCGCGATTTTATTTCGATTTTTACGTTCCCGATGTTCCGGCTGCTTTACAGCAACCATGGTCACGGGAGGACTGAGGCGGTTGACGTCCTGGTGTCATAGTTTGAGACGGGGTACCCTCATATTTAATTGTTACTGGTGGTCCGATCTACGCAGAAAGTGCTCATAGTGTCTTGGATTTAATAATATTAATTACTGGATCCCAAGTCGGTGGTAGCACCCAGCCCTGTTTTTACATTCCCGACATTGTAGCTGCTTTACAGCAACCATGGTTACATAATATAACGTGATTAAATCCGTGAAAATTGTTTTATTTCAATGTGTAGTATTCGTGTAAATATAAGAAATCAATATAATTACTAATAGCTATATATATATATATTATATTCATGCATTATCAGTCTTCACTTTATGCTAACATATATCTCTCCCCTGTAGACAAAAAGAAGAGGAGCTGAGAACCTCCCTAGACCCTAAATACGCCCATTTATCTGATGAACTCCACGTGGAGGTCACAGCCCTGGCGCCCCCCGCCGAAGCCCACGCGAGGATCGCGTACGCCCTCGCGGAAGTCAAGAAGTATTTGCTGCCTGACACCAATGATATGATCTGGCAGACCCAGATGAGGGAGATTGATAGAGGTATGTGCTGTGTTTTATAGAGCTCTGTGTTCCATGTAACCTTTTCTTTCGGGATGGTTATTTTATATTTGTACCTGAAATATAATACCCACCCATACAAGATCGCACCCGCCATTTTATCAGATTTGATAAGCCACAGATCCTCACAAAAGGACACCGACCAACCAAGGATGATACGTGAGGCCATTGAAATTAAAAAACATCCTAATTTCAATAGAGAAGCTGGCTGGGTGCTACCACCGACTTGGGATCCAGTAGTCAATATCATTAAATCCAAAACCAAGCGTACCATTGCAAGACCTCAAGACACAGTGAGCTCTTTCTGCGTAGATTGGACCGCAAGTAACAACTAAATATTAGGGTACCCCCGTCAAACTATGACACTAGGACGTCAACCACCACAGTCCTCTCGTGACCATGGTTGCTGTAAAGCAGCCGAAACGTCGGGAACGTAAAAACAAAAAATAAACGCGATAAAATCCTTAAAAAATAGTTTCATTTCAATATTCGTGTTGTGCAGGCGCGCGTCCCCCGGGCGCCGGGCGGCCGCCGCCGCCGCGCATGGCGCCGGCGATGGGGCGGCCCATGCCGGGCAAGTCCAAAGTCATCAGCATCCTGGACCGCGCGCGCAGCGCCATGGAACCCTCCTACGGGTACGACGAGTATGCGGCGCCGTCTGAACCACCGGTCAGTATTATAATTCAGTTTCTCAGTATCCACTGCTAGCCATAGTCTACCTCATTAGCCAAATGCAGGTTAGCAGACTGCATACATCTTTTGAAAAGTGATTTTCAAATTTCGTCACTACTATTGCCTCCTCACCTCTTTCTCACCTCTTTCTTGGCAAGCGATAATGAAATTTCGTACGTTTAATTTGAAATAATCAAAGGTGATGTGTAAAGATTTACATGTCATGGAGCATGAATAATAAAAAAGTTACATAAGGTTGCTTAGTGAGGGGACTGATCGATTTTAGTTAGGCAGGTCTTATAGGTAGTTTTTTTTTCGCTAAATCATAGCAAAACAAATATCACTGAACACAACTAACTCTACATTATTACACTTTCATTGTATGTTTTGTACTCTGTGATGGCACAATAATGGGTTATCTTTATATGACGACCTGATTTGCTCAATGGGTGGTGAGCCTATTCTCTGAGGAAACCTGGTAGGGACAATCTCTTAGGGGGTCAAAGATTGAAGAATTTTTTTTATGTTACGATCGGGTATATGTCTAAATAGTATATGAATTAACAACCAAATAAATGGTTATGTTATCAACAAAATCATGTATAATTGGAATACCTGTATTATAACAGCAAATGCGCGGTCCGGGGCGCGCGGTGGAGCCCGAGTACTACTACGAGCGCGGGCAGGAGCGCTACTACGAGGAGGAGCCGTACTACAAGGAGGAGGCGCCGCGCGAGTACAAGGCGTCCGCGCGCGACGTGGGCACGCGCCGGCCCGCGCAGCACCCGCACCCGCACCCGCACCAGCACCAGCCGCCCGCCGCGCGCCACTACGCGCAGCCGCACCAGCGCGCCTCGCCCTACGCGCGCCCGCCCAAGTAGTACCCCGCACTTGCGCTTATCCGACGCGGTCATCCACACCACCGTGAGATATTACTATCTTACATACTGGAAAAGGACTTAAACTCTGTCCTGGCACTAAAGTAATGTATCTCGGATTTTGGAGCCCCTTATTTCTTCGTATTGGGGTTCCCGTGGGCGTAGTCACCTAGCGCGTTGGCTCATGGAGTCCAAGCGAAACATACATGAGAGTACTTTATATGTATACATGTTATAAAATACATTACTTTTGTATTGGGGCTGGGTTCTTTTTGGTGCTCCGGCTTTTTAAATTACCATGTACATGTCAACTGGACCTGTCGTAATATTGTATGTGTGCTCATCAATTCATTATTTAATTCCCCATTAGTAAATAATTAATTCTGGTTGAACCGCGTCGGAGCACAAACCTTTTAGTTTGCTTGTTAATTGTTGTTATCATTTCCGCAGGGTAAACACTTTCTGGAAAACCGGAAATAATCGGGGAGACAAGTAATGCCGGTTCGTGACATGAATTTATCTAGTTACTAATATGCTTAATAGTTGAACCGATGTCCCTAATGTCCGAGCTACACCTGCGTCTAAAGCAGTTAATCGACACAAAACACCAAAATGTTTATCGATAAACGCGTCAATCAACGTAATTTGGCGCAGGTGTAGCAGGAACGTAAAACACTGGCCGGAGAGTACTTGGCGCTCTCCATCTCGTCCAATTAAGCTGTTAATGCCATTGGCTCTATTCAGACCGGTAACGCAACCTTGCTTAATTGGCGAGCGCTCGGTCTTGCCTTGCGGTCAGCTTGCGCGTGGCATGTGCCCGAGACAGCCTCGCGAGGCTCTGTGGCTGGCAACAACAGACAACAAAAAAAAACAGCCAATAGCGCGAAAAAATCGTCATGTTCAAAAGCCCTAACCTAGTATTCATTCAATCCATAAGTGTGCCTCCTGACGTTCGTTCTCATCCAGCCAGTAATATAAATGCTTTTATCATGAATAAGTTGTACATAAAACCGGTGATATCAGAAGTGGCTACCTCTGTCCATAAAAAAACTGAATAAAATAAGACTAGACACCCTACTGTAATTTATTATAACCTTATTTTATTCAGTCGATCCTTATTTTATGTTGCATGTTTGTTTTATATATATTTATTTTATTAATTTTAAATGTGTGTTCTCGATTTCAGGCCGTCAGGTAAGAAGCGCTCCCAATAAATGTGGTGAGTAGAAAGTTGTATTGGATCTAAAACCTACGAGATAAACAAACAAACGAGCATAATAGAAGACAAAACTCTAAAACAAGCTGAAGAATAACAATACAACTTGTAATCCATCTCTTAATAATTTTATTAAAAACACGTAATGTTAATTATTTTATGGACCAAAACTCTTAACAAAACTTTGATTTTCATATTTGAAAAACTGCATACAAAAAATGTTACGAGAATATTATGTGCGCTAAAATGTTGAAAAAACATTTACTTATAATTTTTTATAATTATTCTGTATACAAAATGTTCGATGCATTCAGTGCTGCTAATCGTATAAAATGTAAAATGCGCAAGCGCATTGGCAAGCGATTTTTAAATATTTGTCATAGATATCAAAAACTCAGGATAAAATATTTTTGTTGTAATTTAAATATTAGGAAGATTTTAAAATAATTTCAACATGTTTTGCAATAGACATAAATTAAAATGCACTTAGATTTTAGATTTAATAATATGAGAAAGCTGCAAGTCAAAAACTTAAAAAGAGAAAAAAAAACCTTAGGCTTGTTGGCTTTCTTTAAAATAAGAAATAGTTTGTAGAAACATGTTGAACATACAACTAAACATATAAATGTATTACAATTTTTGTGTGACTATGAAATAAATAAACTTAAATAAATAATCAATCTTTAATTCGTAATAGTTCATAATTGGTTTGTAGACCCAAAATGCATTTGTTACAATGAAAAAAACATGTTTATAATTATACTTACTTTCATTAAAATACACTCGGCAAACGAAAAGCTCAGGATTGATATATTTCTTAGCGTAAAATAAATTATAAGTTGTTTTTCTAAATTGCATGAGATTATATCATACTCCTAAACAATTGCTACCATGTGGGCTTATAACGAAAACAAACAACCTAAAACTCCCGAGTCTGTTACCTGTCAACTGCATCAAAACTATGCAATTACATTACAAAAACCAAATAATGCAGGTCACAATACAACAAATGTACCTACTTAAATTATAAAAGTTTCATTATTCCTGAGAAAATTCATATATTTTTGAGATTTTTACATTAAATAAGTAGAAGCAAAGTATATTTTGAAGAAACGATACTATTGAATATCTAATCATCAATCACGTACATTTTTTAATACTTTGTCACGTAAATTGAATAACTGAAGAAATCTTAAACGAATTATATTTGGAATAAAAGTTGTATAAAAAGTTTAAAGTTAAGATTTCAAGGCAAGACAGACTACAGATGGTTCAATAAATTATATTTCTAAAGTCTCAAATATGAAGTAAAAATGACTAAATAGTCGAAAAAGAAGACTGGCTCACTGGACATCATATCTGCAATCTACTGGCGTAAGTACCTATTAGTAAGTACAGTTTCCCCAATGATTCGATGAAAACGGTTGTCGTGTTACGTGGTTGGTAAGAACGCGTTTGTATTGTAGTGACCTCTTCAACCGCGCCACAAGGTACAGATATGGCGCTGCAGACAACATTCAGAGCAATTAACAATTCCCCATACAATTTTGCAACGCGCTATGAGAGTTTTCGGAGCATGTAACATATACAAGATCCCGACATTAACCATGGGGGCATAGCGGCCGACTCGCCAGCCAGGCAGTGGGTATGCCTGGCGGTTGAAGAGGTGGCTACAGTATTATAATATAGATGTCAAACAAACTTGAGGTAATTAATTTGTTCACTATTATCCGCTAACTGGGTTTGTGCGGGTAGGTTGTGGCTTGAATCCCCCTACTATCAAGAGGAGGTCCGTGTCTAATTAGCAAAACTATTGCGTATTAATTATGCAGTATTATGTGGCGGATGAACTTATTTATCGTGACATTTTTAACGGCGCTCGAGGTTTATTTATTTGGCAATAAAGCTTATATTATTCCTGAAATAATCTTTAATTTTTTTACTCCTTATTTTCCTGTTTAATTATTTTTTAAGTAAAAAATCTTCTGTTATAATCACTAGACTGATATTGTTAAATATTAGGCAAAGTGATTCATGATCATCAGGTAAAGGTCCTGGGTTCGTATCCCGTTAGCGGATTTTTTTTTATGATAGGCCCGAATGTTTGTACCTCAGACAGACTTTAAATATCCACATAATTATATACTGTGATCACCCCCAGTCTATTTTACGAACGATACCCAAAAAACCCTCCAGTTGACGGTATTTAAGATATGAAGATTGCTCACACCACTGATTTCGTTAATTGACGTACCAGATAGCTTTTAGCTGTTACTGTTGGTGATTTAATATGCCGTTATGTACCAAATGGCCACACAATAAAAATACATAACAGTCCATTGCTTCCGATGCGTGATTGTGTTTCCTAAATACGACTATAGAAACAAATACGTGTTAACCACGCCCCTCCCAACGGCAGAATAAGTTCAGTACATCACCTGGCAAATACTAATTGAAACATATTGGATGTGTAAATATATGTGTTTTTATTATTATGTTATGTACAGTCCCGTAAATAAATAAAAATACAAATCACAAACTCGAATCAAAAAAAATATGTCATCAAAGCACTTAAACTAAAATCTTACAAAAAATAAACTGGATGGTATCTGTAGAAACAATTTGGAACCGTTAGGTCTAAGAATTGGGATGAATATCGTTGAATGTTTCATTTTGTGCTGTTCTAGCTATAGATATATGGTGCAGAAGAATCATAGTGTTAAGCTTAGTGAAACTATATAATATGTATACTCTCAGACAAAGAAATGATACAGATTGAGTGGTGTGAACAACACTCCTGAGTATTATTTATTCATCTCAGTATGTATAATACACGAGGCATTGTGATTGTAGTGAAAAATGACTTATCCTTAAATGTAGTACTTTTGAAAAGTTATTATAAAGCAATAATCTTATAATAATATGAATGAGTTACCAAAGCAATGGTTCTATTTCTCAACCAAATTACATGGAGGAGCAACAACATCAGCATTTCAGTGTGAACATGAATTGGCAACATGCCTTTTTATGTATGGTATTCAAAGTTAGTTTAGCTGCAAAATGGGGAATGGCTATTCTCAGCTCCATAACAATATTGCATCAGTGTCATTAAGCATAGGTTGGAATTGGAACATAATATAAACACCAACTGCATGAGCCTTCATGCAGCTTCAATTCCCATTTATATGATTCCATTGGTTGGTTATTCATTTGAGATCTAATCTGAAGTGTTTTGTATGACAATAAGTATGAATTCACGATCAGGCGCTATCAGTATTTCATGTCTCCTGCTTCTCACACGGAGGAATGCCATCTCATTTGATGAGTCCTGGAAATCGGTAAGTAACAATTAGTTAGGAAATAACCTATTCACATACTTATGAGAACATAAGAGATGAGCATATTAGCTCACCCTATTAAAAGCATTTAATGCTCTTTGACTGCCCACTCTGCATGGGGGTGGTATAATACAAAATATGCTCTTCCTACTTGCATGGTGGTCTTTAGTCCAGTGTGATGCATCGGAACAGCTAAGATTGCATTTATTTCAAAATAAGACCTATCATGAAAATTCTGGATTGTTAGAAATCTAACAGTTTGTTTTATGATGGTAATTTTCCTATGTATATGGTCCTTTCACTACACATGAGAATTCTTTTAATCTCTAGCCTGGTATAGTGCAAGTTGGCAGGATAGTAAGTTAACAAGTAATTCAGCAGGGCCATTGATGCCATAGTTAACTTGCAATAATTTGATTCATGACGCGTCATGTAAACACAGCTTACCATCTCGCGCACGACATTTCTCGCCTTCTCAGTAAGCTGACCAATGAGACCCGAATATAGCACTGATGTTGCATTGTCCAAGGAGCTTTTTATCGGAATACCTGCAAATTAGAAAGTGTTTTTACTTGTAGATACACAATTTCATGATTGTGTGACATGTATTGATGATTTATCGCATTCATAAGGTGTTGCAAATCCCATATATACTTTATTTAAGTACGTAACCATGGAAATATGTACAAATCGACCAAACCTTCATGATTCACAATGATTACACCCATAACACCTTTGTGAGCTTGAATTCGTTTGATTGTTTCTTCTACTTCAGTCGCCTGTAATGTTAGATAGACGTTAGTTTATATTATGTCACTGTTTATTGCAAGAACATAAAGACAAATTTAATTAATACCATGATTTCTCTCAAAATTTACTCCGAACTCTGACTGAGCAACACAAATGCACGAACACAGTAATTTTGACACAAAACTTCAGAGTTCAGACTTCAGCTTACTTTTTTTTTTTTTTGGCGTCACACCGTGTATATTGCCAGATTCAGCTTACTTAGTACTTAGCAAAGCAACCACAGAACACAAATGGCGCACTAGTGTGCTCCGTGGATTTTTTGCTCTTGAGCCTTTGAGTAATTTTGTTCTTCTGCGCACACCTTGCAATGAGAGGCTCGTTTCTCTAATTGCTCTACGCCAATTTCTTTATGCTCTACGCCCATAGAGCACAAAGTAACTAGTAGAATAGAAAGAAGCTAACTATATAACTTGCTCTACACCATCCATAGATAATACATAACACCATCAGCGGGTGGTGTTGAATGAGGGGTTCTGTTTATTCATTCTTTTAATTTTATTTTCAGCGATGTTGAATGCTATTACACAAAAGAACAAAAGCATTAATACTACAAAAGGTTCAGTTACATGTAACTTTGATTGATGATGCATTTGTATTGAGGAAACAATGAACGGTAGTGCGCCAGAATGCTCCGAAGCTTTGGATCCTCGGGTTCAGGTAAAGATAATTGATTTATTTCAAAGGTAATTTTGTCAGATGACAATGTTTGGTGATAAAGTACTCAAGTCCTATATCGTTGTATCAAATATATGTAAAACCTCTCGAGGTTCGCAACAATATAAATTAGGAAGCGTATTTTTAATAGAACAAAAAGATAATATGAATGTTTTTATTATGCAATGGAGCAAAGGCGATGCTAATAATTTATTTTACTTTTCATTTATGAATAACTAAAAATAACATTACAAACAAACTAAGTCTTGCCAGATTCACAGGCATGAGTGTCATAAAGAATTAAACATTATATTCATAACACAGATTGAACTTGAGCGACTAAACACAGCAACAGATGAGATAAATAGACTCGAGGTTGAGTTGGATGAAGCAAGGCTAGCATTCCGAAGACTACTCGCCGAAGGCCATCTGCGCATACAACAGCTGACCAAGAAACTGGGTACCAGCGTGCACAAAGCCAGGCCTTATTATGAAGCGAGATTTAGAGCTAACATTGTAAGTACACGACACTAAAATATTTAGAATATCATGTAGAATAATTAATTCTAATGCATTAAATTCATATTGATTTCTTATATTCATGCGAATACTACACATTGAAATTAAACTAATTTTCCATGACCATGGTTGCTGTAAATCAGCCGAAACGTCGGGAATGTAATAACATTATATAAACGCAATGAAATCTATAAAATTAGTTATATTTCAATGTGTAAAATTCAGCCCATATATTATACAGTCAAACAAAAATGATATTGTAATTTTCATTTCAAATCTATAATTTTTTTATTGTCTGGATCTGATTTACAATCATCATTATCACTTGGTTAGAGCATCCAAACTAATATATGAGGTTTAACAATAATGGTGTAAAATATTTTAACAAATAAATCAATCACATTGATGTATAAAATAATTGTGTAAATGATGTTTGTTTTTTTTTAAAAGCAGACCGGTAGCCCTTGTCCATGCGCTCAGTACACGCTGTTAACGCTGTATGTGAACCTTAACAATGTTGTCTTTCAATTCACTATTTCTGAGGTGCAACTTTTTCTATCTACTGACCAAAACTTCATAAGTTATTTCACAGATATCAGGTTTTGTTATAGACAAATTTCTTTTTTTTTTAACTTAAAAATTGTGAAGACATCATTGTTATACAAACTGGGAAATTGGTGTTGCAATGCAATACTTTCAATTCAATTCAATTTGAAATAGTGTTGCGTTTAGTCAGAGGAATGCCAGCATCAATATCACAGATCACAATCTTGTACAATCAACTAAGATACATAGAAAATGGTCTAAAAATACCACTATTGAGTGCCTCATGCCTATATATAGGCATTTCATTATACAAAGGAAAATGGAAAGTATATTGATAGAATTAGTGATTTCTATTGAATAACAAGATATAAATATAGATTGTGCTGCCATTTTTTGTGTCACATTCACTTTCCGAACTAAATATAACATTATCCAATCAGCCATTATAACACCATTTTTTGTTTGACTTTTTTATCAAATTTTTATTAGTAGTCATTTCGTTGTTTTATTCATTGAAATAAAGCTAATCACACAAAGGTTTCCCCGCCCGGGATTCGAACTTGTGACTCTCGGTACAGAATGCAGAGTTACCACCAACTGCGCCAATCGAGTCGTGTAGCCCTTGAAATCCGAATGTGCAGTAGGTACCTTTCTTCTTCCAGACATCGCAAGAGCTACAAGCGGTGACGCTTGCGTATGACAAAGCCAACAGCTCGCACTCAGCCGCTCGAGAGATGGTGTACCTCGCCGAGCAGGGCCTAGCGCGCCTCGCCGAGGGCGGCAGCGGGGTCACGCTCGACCCCGCCTGGCAGGAGATGCTCAACCACGCCACGCAACGAGTCAACCAGGTAATTGAACTGCCTCTTTAAAAAAACAATAATAGTAAATAGATAAAAGCTGGTTATGGCAGGTGTCCGCAACCCTTCCAATATTCCCATCCCATATCCATCCAATCCTCAATCCTTAGTCCTAGTTGTCTTTCCATATTCCTGCAATAACTCGTGCGGGTTCCAAGACAATACAATTGGAACGTGAATGCTGACCGCTATCTTTCTATTTGGGGTCTATGGCATGGATTCCTAGGTCTTTGCCTGAAGCCCGATCTTCACCGAAGCTGAGCGGAGCGAACCGAAGAGCAATAGACCAATCATGTTGTTTAAATTCCTCCGCTCGGTGCCAAGCGGTGTTTTTAAACATTCTGATTGGTTTACGCCTCTCCGCGTGGGTGGAAACGAGGCGTTACCCGCTGTTTATTGGTCGAAGGCGGAGTGCGAGCGCGCATGCGCGGCGGCGGCGCAGCGCGCGCGCGCGGCCGCGCACCGCGCCGCCACCGCGCTCGTGCAGCAGCTGCAGAGCGGCCTCAAGCGACACATAGCTAAATCCAGGTGCGTCCACATTGTCCACATTAAAATAAAACGAATTTTAAGGATTTAACGTCGGGATCGTAAAATATAATATAACCGCGATAAAATACTTAAATTTAGTTTTATTTCTATGTGTAGTATTCGCGTAAATATAGGAAATCAATAGTTGAAAAGTCAAGTTATACTATTTCGTTTCAATTTCCTTTACTCGCGTAAATATAAAAAAAAACAATAGTTGAAAAGTCAAGTTACACTATTTCGTTTCAATTTCCTTCACTCGTGCACGTTTATGAACACACAATGGTTAATATCCCACTAATATTACACGTTATATATCAAAGAAATACATTGTTTGGAAAATAAATCAAAATTGACAACTTCCCGCCAAAATCCGAGCGAGCAATTTTAGCAATGTAGTGATCGCACTTTCCTTCACCGCGTGGGCGTATGTAATTACTGGGCCCCAAGTCTGCTAACACAATCGATTCATAATTGAACAGCAACCGCATAGTAACTGTCACTTTTGACAGATATTGTATGGGATATAAGTCTAATGTGACAGTTACTTATACGGTTGCTGTTCGATTATGAATCGATTGTGTTAGCAGACTTGGGGCCCTGATATCTAAACAAGCCGGCGCCCTCTATTATCTTGAAGATTCTGTACATATTCTTAAATTATATAAACGTGAAAATAATTAATAGGACACATGTAATCACTGCATATTTTCTGAAGCTTGTATTGCATAATAATAGACACTAATTTGATTGAAATATTTCATTTTAAATTATTTCTCTATTTTATTTTTGGCTTGTCGAAAACTAACCTTTTGCGTAGATTTAAAAACATATTTTAATGATACTAATGTGGCCAGAAAACAAAAGAAAATAATAGAAATATGGTTACAATTTCGTTTTCAAATTATTTATAATGGTGCGCCCATATCTGTGGCTTAATACACTAATTAGTGCCTCAATAAAGTCACTAAGCAGATGTGGCATTTCTTTGGATAGATGGCACTATGGTTTGAACTTTTTTTTCTGGTCACATTGCTGAGTATGTAGTTTGATTACGCATCACACATATCGCTTGACTAGTTGCACAGTAAATCTCTCTTCCGCAGGCCGCGCCGCGCCGACCGCGACCGATCGCGCAAGCATTTGGTACACAAACCTTTTTTATTTATTGCATGTTTCTATTTATTTCTAGTTCTGTGGTCTCCCCCCCCCCAAATTTATAGATCTTCCAATCAATTTACAATGTCATTAATACGCGTTTTTCAAAGAAATGTGCTTTTTGATGCTTTTGTAAATGAATGATGGTATTCTACGAATTTGGGGAGTCTTGTTTTGTATGTTTCTTTTTTTTATTTCTTGTAATTTAAGTAGTTGAATCTGGCCAGACCAATTGTAAAATTACTTATTTATTTTCATCAACCTATACTACCATACATTTCAAACTAAATATGATCCAAGCAATATATTTCTGGCCAGGTTTGTGCAGTTTTTATGGAGATCCGGCCGGATTGGAATGAATCCATCGCTTCAATAGTTAACAAATGCATGTTGTTCCATAGAGCAGTTATGTTTTTTTTATTATTAATTTAGTAGTTATTTGCATAATGCATGCATTCCGTAACTCCATATCGTAGGGTCACAGGCGACTCGACATTGTGGATAATTTAATAGCAAATCAGTACAGTAAGGAACTCTTACGCTCGATGCAAGATGGACCTATTAATATCGACAGACGAACACACCAACTATACGGCCCCACACTAAGCAACGCTTCTATTATGGGTAGCGTACAATGGACTGAGGGCCACCTCAGTATACAAAACATATATAGATAATAAACATCCATGACTGGGGTACACACATTAGTTCCCATCACACAAAGACTGTCCCTACCAGGATTCTAACCCGTGACCCTCGGCACAGAAAGCAGGAGCACTACCAACTGCGCTTATCAGGTCGTCGACCCTATACCAACAAAAGTGGCAGTCTCGTGCTTGAGACAAAAATCCAATCGCGTATTCGTTCAATCAAGCATTCTCTCTATCTCCGTTTATCACACGCGCAAGTAAATAATGCTAGCCCATTTGCGCTATTAACAAGTGGGGAATCTTAAGTCGTTAAGACCATATTGGAGGGCTTCAGGGCCCCAAGTCTGCTAACACAATCGATTCATAATCGAATACCAACCGCATAGCAACTGTCCCTTTTGACGGATATTGTATGGGATATCTGCCAAAAGTGGCAGTTACTATGCGATTGCTGTTCGATTATGAATTGATTGTGTTAGCAGACTTGGGGCCCAGGTGGCCTGAAAACTCCGCCACCAGAGTTAACTTCGGCTTATAAGAACGAACGAAGTAGGAATGCCATGCATCCGCAGGCCATACTTCGAAGAGAAAGCCCGCATCAACACCGCCCTGGAGGGGCAGAAGGCTCGCATCCAGACCCTGGAGCAGCAGGTGGCTGAAGCCAAGCAGCAGTACTCCTCGGCTCTCAGAAACCTGGAGAGGATCTCCGATGAGATACACAGCCACCGGTCCAGGAGACAGTCCACTAGGAATGGTGAGATGATTACAATTTTATTTATAAGCCCACTTTTAATAGCCTCACCATTGGTTGGGCACGGGCCGACTCTCAATGTGAGGAAGATGTAGGCCATAGTCCACCACGCTGGCCCAGTGCGGGTTGGCAGACTACACACGTCCTTCGAGGGGTTCTCTCAGACATGCAGGTTTCCTCACGATGTTTTCCTTCACCGTTTAGCAAGTGATAATCGTGGTTGAAAAATGAGATTCGCCCATGAAATTCCAGAGGTGCGAGCCGGGGTTTGAACCTGCAATCCTCGTTACCGAGGCAAGCGTTCTACCAACTTGGCTATCATTGCTATTGTGACAGCACCATAAGCAAATATTCTCTTTGTCGAATAGACATAGACCAATCAACGATAACGGACACGGCGAGCGATACAAACACGACGAGCAGCGACAAGCTGGAGGAGCTGTGCGCGCACAACGCCGACGCGAGCGTGCGCGAGTGGCTGCGAGCCGCGGCGCACGCGCAGCGCCCGCGCTGTCTCCCGGACTCCGACACCTGGACCGAGATAGACCTGGAGTACTCCAGCCCCGAAGAGGTAGGTGGCCTTGTTGGACGAGGATGGGGAGACACGCCACCATTCCAGTTCAAGGAACAGTATTGCCAACATTTTAATAAATGTTACGCGTTTACAATAGAATCTATGGAATAATGGTTCCGCTTATTCCGTCTTATCAATCTATACTAATAAATAAAATTGGAGTGTCTGTTTGTAATATTAAAATAACCGCTTTTTACTGAGTGCATTTGGATGTATACACGTTACCTATACCGAAACAACATTTTTTAAATTTTTGTCTGTCTGTCTGTTTGTTCCGGCTAATCTCTGAAATGGCTGGACCGATTTTGACGGGACTTTCACTGGCAGATAGCTGATGTAACAAGGAGTAACTTAGGCTATTTTTAATTTAGAAAAAAAAATAGGATCTCACGAAAAAAAAATTAAAACCAATGTTGCAGCGCAGCGCCTGATTAAGTTTGATAGCAACAACCTGCAATGCGTTCCGCGGGCTCAGAATGGGCGAGCAGGCTGTTGTCAACGGTTGTCTTTGTTGAATACCACGCGGACGAAGTCGCGGGCAACAGCTAGTTATAAAATATAGAAAAAGTCGACACTGGCAGAAATGACTAAAAAATTAAGGAAAGATGAAAAATGCAATAGTGACATTGACAGACACTGGGACTTCTTCTTTTATTTCGATGGCAATCGGCTATAAAGTAGAGCAATTGTTGCCAGAACACTGGCACTATAAGGTTTCATCAGCAGATACATAGAGAATTAAAATATAAATGGCAGGTCAAACCATGAAAAAAAATATCAACAACTTTGATGTTGAGTAAATTTGAAATTTGTCACCGAACAGTTAAAACATAAATTTCAATGCAGCAGTCTGTTCTGTGACGTAGTTTGAATCGGTAACATGTGCTCGCGAAAGTTAAATGCATCAACTTGAAAACTGACGAACCTTTTCATCTCGCTAACGTACTATAGTTTGACACTGCCGCTGTGCCGCGCCCTAGGAATGCGGGGGGCGGGGTAGGAAAGAGCGTCGGCGGCGGACTGACGCCCGTACTCCCCCCGCCTCGCCGCGCACATACCCAAGGCGCGGTACAGCGGTAGTGGTCACACTATAACTATGCGACTCGGGCAGGTCAGTTTCGAGAAGTGTTCCCTCCGGCCCCGCTCCACCCCCGAGAAGTGGTCGCCGCCGTCGCCGGCCGAGTCGCGCGTGTCGGCCGCCTCCCCGCGCCGCATCATCCGCCCGCCCCCGCCCCCCGGCGCCGCCCCCGCGCCCGCCCCAGCCGCCGCCCTGCGCGCCGAGCTGGAGCGCGGCCGCCGCCAGAGCCTCGACGTGCTGCTGCACGACACCGGGGAGAAGGTCAAGGAGATGTTCCAAGGTCAGTCAGGGTGGCGGTCACTTTAAGATTTCACTTCGGCAGTAGTCGAGTAAAGTGCCTTCATTATTGTACTACACTTGTAATAGTTATTCATTATATTCTTATATAACAATACTTTTAAAAATTACTAACTAAATTAATTAATTATTAATTTATTAGTTGGTTACAAGTCTCTTATTAATTTTGTTAAATTATTTTAATATTTAGCACCTACTTAAGCTTGGTTGTTAGTTTAATTTTATTTACACATTTTGTAAGCGTGATGCATTGCAGGTCGTGGAGAAACTATATTACTAACTTAACTCTGATCTACAAAATAAATTTGATTTTATCTAGTAAATTATATTAACACTAGTTTCGGCCTGCAGCACCTCGATGAATGTAGCTTTCCTTTTAGTGAATGATTTTTCATAAACGGTTCAGTAGATCCGGAGATTACCCCCTATATCCAAAGCACAAACTATTGTTTTTTTTTTCACGACTCTATAATATTAGTTATAAGTTATATAAACGTAAACGTAACGAACGTAAAATCAAAAATAAACCGCGATAAAATTCTTAAAATTAGTTTTATTTCAAAGTTATATAAAGTTCGACAAAATTGTGTAAAATATTTTAATAGATGAATCAGGTTTATGCATAAAATAATTTGTTTAAATCAGTGATTCCCAAAGTGGTCTATATCGACCCCTAGGGGTCTATGACAAACTGCAAGGGGTCTACGTCAGCGAAAAAAAATTTGGGGGTCCATGAAATGAAAATGGGGGTCCACGATAGTGGATCTCAACACATACACTGATAGTACCTATTTACTTACATCATACTATCTTATAATATCAAAACATATACATTATTTATAAAAGTACCTATGAAGTAAAAAAAATATTATATATGTTTATAAAATTGTGTAAGTTGTAGGATGTTGGTATTCGCTTTGTGGTCGCAATAAATTTTATTTTGAGTAGTTTTAATTTAAATTCAATTAATAAATGTATAAATTAACATGTGTTTTTAATAATAAATAATAATAAATATCGCCATACGAACACACCAACTATACGGTCCCACTTTAAGCTTAACGCTTGTGTTATGGGTACCGTACAATGGACTGAGGGCGAACTCAGTATATAATACTTATATACATATTAAACATCCATGACTTGGGTACAAACATTCCTGCTCATCACACAAAGCTTGTGTCCCTACCAGGATTCGAACCCGGGACCCTCGGCGCAGAAAGCAGAGTCACTACCACTGCGCTAATCAGGCCGTCGTTTTTACTTTATGTTTTTAACACTAAACTTCACTACAGTTAGAAATTTACAGGAAATCAATATCAGGTAAGTAGGGGGTCTACCCAACACGGAAAAACATGGCAAGGGGTCTACAACACAAAAAAGTTTGGGGAACTCTGGTTTAAATGATGTATGATTTTTTTAAACAAGTCGAACTAGTAGCGGTTTGCTATGCGCTCGGTACAGGCTGGTTTTTTTAAATGTCTAATAGTATAAAAATATGTAGGTATATTGATTTCTTATATTTACGCGAATACTACACATTGAAATAAAATTAATCTTAAGGATATTATCGCGGTTTATTTTTTAAAATTAAAAATAAACCGCGATAAAATCCTTAAGATTAGTTTTATTTCAATATGTAGGTATTCTTACTAACGTGATTGGCATTTTCGACCAATGAGCGGTGTTAATGCCATTGGGAGCGTTCAAGTATTACGTAACAAATTTGGGAGGTCTTCTGAAACGTTACGACGCGTTACAGGGGCGGGAGGGGGTTGTTTGAATTACGCGTTACGTAACATTGATTTAACCCTTCAGAACGGTCGCGATTAGACTTTACGTTTTACTAGGAGGTGAGAGGGTGAGGTAAAGAAAAACGTTTCGGCGCGTTACATAGGAAGGGGGGGGGGGGGGTGCCAAAAATCTCCAAAAATTGCGTTACGTAATACTTGGACGCTCCTATTGAAGATGTCAATTGATGGCAACACTGATCGTGACGTAGTCTTAGACTATCGGTGGAAAAGAATTTACACTATGACTGTATCGTCGCAGGGCTGTCACTGTTCGGGGAACGTCGCGGCTCGTGCTCCGCGCCGCGCACGCCGCGCCGCGCCGCCTCGCCTCGCGTCGCCGGCGAGGGCTCGTCGGCCTCCGACGAGCGGTACTCGGATACCGATAGCCTTGCCAGGTATGTTACAGACTTATGTTTCACTAGCTGCGCCCCGCGGTGTTACCCACGATTTAAAAGTATGTCCTTTTCCTCTATGTCTTTTTCCGTAAATCATGTCGATCCTTTGTTCTATGAAAAATTTAAACAAATCTATCCCACGGGAACCATACATTTTACCGGGATAAAAAGTAGCCTATGTGCTGTTCCAGACTATAATCTATCTCTGTGCCAAATTTCATCCAGATCCGTTCAGCCGTTCTGGCGTGATTGTGTAACAAACATCCATCCATCCAAACTTTCAATATTAGTGGGATGAATGTGTTGCAGTATGGAGATGCTGTCGGACGAGCAGATCGCGTCGCTGATGCTGGACGCGCAGCTGGAGGCGGTGTGCGAGCGCCTGGCCGGCGCCGCCCCGCGCTCGCCCGACGCGCCGCGCTACTGAGCGCAGGTAACCCTCGCTTCTGTGCCGAGTTGTGCCACTTTTGTACCGAGTTGTAACACTTCTGTGCCGAGTTGTGACACTTCTGTGCCGAGTTGTGACACTTCTGTGCCGAGCTGTGACACTCCTGTGCCGAGCTGTGACACTTCTGTGCCGAGCTGTGACACTTCTGTGCCGAGTTGTGACACTTCTGTGCCGAGTTGTGCTACTTCTGTACCGAGTTTTACCACTTCTGTACCGAGTTCTAGCACTTCTGCGCCGAGTTGTGCCACATCTGTACCGTGTTATGTCACTTCTGCGCCGAGTTGTGACACTTCTGAACCGAGTTGTGGCACTTCTGGTACTGAGTTGTGCCACATAGGCTACAGAGTTAAACGGTAACATTAGTAACTTAAATTATTTTCTTTCAGAAACCACTATTGCAGTAACCGCAGCAGAAAACGCAATAATTAATATGACATAATACGCTTAGTAACAACTAATAGTACATCGATCGATGCATTCCAGGATTCTTAAAGATTTTATATTTATTCACTTTGAATAGGACATAACTTTGATGTCGGCGCGAGGATCGAGCGTAGTACATAGAGTACACGATGGGTAGGTGAGCGTCCTTTTCAACTGCACTAAACACTATAGGACCTCTTTCCCTCTCGTTGAATTAGTTAAGAGAAAAGAGAAAATGTTACGTTAAGAGAAAATGAGATGCAAATATCCGCCGATGCAATCAGCAATGAAGTATTATTTAATGCCATGATTTTGTGAGCAACTTATAATATAATAGAATCACAAACAACTAGTCTAATTGATAGAATCGCCTGAATACTAGCATAATAATATAATAACTAGCTGTCGTGGCTAACTTCGTACCGCCTAAGTATCAAATGAAATGAGAAAATTACTTTTGAATCTTTATTTTTATTATTTTAGTGAATTTTTCTTATGTTTTAATAGCTATTCTGCTATTCGAGACAGAGACAAAAAATCATTAAAATAGGCCCGTTCTTGAGTTACAAATTGTGTAACTTTGTTTTATATATATATATATATAAACCCCGAAATTTATAGACAGTTATAATGGATTATATTGTCATTATAAACACTTCACAATACACAATTAAGAACTCTTCAGAGGAAAAGTGAGTTATAATGGGTTTATAACTTTCTGTAAATTTGAGGGTACGATTATAGTTTATGCAACAATATAGTGCATTTAGACTTGTTGGGTACGCCATTTTCATATCATCATGTCACATCCATTATTTTATTTATAATGTGTATATATTGAATGTTATATTGCTATTAATTACTTGACATTGACAAAATACCCGCTAAGTTAAGGGTGAGGCCATTTTCATATTCATTTTATTTCATCGCATCTCATTTCGTAAAAAAAGAAGAAGAAGAGTGCATTTATAATTGAGCAGTAATGTATAATGAAATCCCTCAAAAAAAGTTTAAAAAGCATAGAGTAACGCAATGCACATATCAGGGCGTAAAATACATATATTTTTGACAGCCATTGAATGTCAGGAACTTCTTCACACGGTGGCTTTAGTACAGTAGGTACAAGTCGTTAAGTTCCATCATATATAACATATATAATTGTTTTTATGTGTATTGGGTAGTTGTAGACGGTACAGTGATTTAATAATATACGTATAAACAGGGTGATTCAGAGACGGTACACTTAGTATTACATTTTTGCATTTGTAAGCATTATATTGTAAAACTAGCTGTTACCCGCGACTTCGTCCGCGTGGTATTTAACAAAAAGTGTTTCTAAAATAAAAGTAGCCTAAGTTACATCAGCTATCTGCCAGTGAAAGTTCCGTCAAAATCGGTCCAGCAGTCGGAAACAGACGGACAGACAGACAAAAAATGTTGCTTTGGTATATGTACCGTGTATACATCCAAATGCACTTAGTAAAAAGCGGTTATTTTAATATTACAAACAGACACTCCAATTTTATTTATTTGTATAGATCAGATTTAGGCGTATGTTCGTTGAAAAAAAATGGTCCAAAAAAATAACAATTGTTATTTTGTTGGGAAAAAAATATATTTATTCGACGTATCAAATTTCTGACCAGATAGTGTTTACACATGCGCCAAAGAAGCCCAGGTTCCAGGCATAGTATACCCTTTCTGAATCACCCTGCATATGGGGAGGCAGATATTGTCTATGGTTTAATAGTCGAGTTTGCCTAAATACACTGCATAGTACATAGCCAAGTGACAATACTTTTTATTTTTTACGTATAGACAATATACAAAACATTCTGTAACCTCCCCAAACTAGCTAGATTATTATTAAAATTCTTAATTACACGCAATAATACGCGATAATAAAATGTTTATCTCTAATGTTAAAATGTAATATTTAATTAACTTGTCATAGAATAATAACGCTTATGACACTTATAGCGACCGATTATGTTCCTGTTTCCATATGTTATAAGTATCATTATTCATTTCGGCGAGTTAAGCCGAGGTTCGCCTGAAATCTTGCCTATAATGACTTAATATGTACGTCTCTTAGTAAACGCTTAGATGTGAATTATCTAGGAAATAAAAATAACAAGGTCTGTTTAGATATTCGTTGGTGGTTGTTGTGTTGTGTGTTGTCTACGGCGCGGTGGTTGTTAGGCTCGCCGCGTGCTCTTGATCTGAAAACGCCTTAAATAGGGTACGTGATTACCGTAATTTTTAATTCCAAAATTGGAATCTTTTTGCTCATTTTATTCTCGAAAAATCTCAGTAAATTGATTAAAACTTGTATTATCTTGCCGATAGTCTAGTTCTTGCCATTTGGACTCCTTAATTTTATGTTTAAACTAGCTGTTACCCGCGACTTCGTTCGCGTGGTATTTAACAAAGACACAACCGTTGGCAACAGCCTGCTCGCGCGTTCTGAGCCCGCGGGACGCATTTCAGGTTGTTGCTGTCAAACTTAATCAGGCGCAATTGGTTTTAATTTTTTTTCGTGAGATTCTATGTTTTTTTCTAAAATAAAAGTAGCCTAAGTTACTCCTTGTTACATCAGCTATCTGCCAGTGAAAGTCCCGTCAAAATCGGTCCAGCCATTTCAGAGATTACCCGGAACAAACAGACAGACAGACAGACAAAAAATTAAAAAAAAAAATTGTTGGTATAGGTACCTTGTATACATCCGAATGCACTTAGTAAAAAGCGGTTATTTTAATATTACAAACAGACACTCCAATTTTATTTATATGTATAGATGATATCTTCATGACAGTATTAATATTTCATTTAAACTTTTCCTTCATCATAGTGATGTAATGTCAATTTTAGTGAATTAGCCATGTGCTTAGTACAATGTCCCGCCAATTTTATTATTATTATAGATAATTGTGTAAATTAAGTTTCGTACATCTCACCCTAACCCCCCTCGCGTTGAGGGGAGGCCCTTGCCCAGCAGTGGGACATTAAAAGGGCAAATTTTTAGCAATTATTTTTTTACATCTAATACTCTGTCCAATCAGGACATTTTAGTTTTTTATCCTTTTTTTTTTATAAAATCATACTTTTATCGTAATCTTTAAAAAGCCGGTAGATGTCGCTGATACGTCAGGAAAATAATTTTATGCGCAAACGCACCAACAAAAGATTTATAGCATCTTTCATGACAGTATAGATTTATTATATTGTTTACCAAATCCAATTGTATATAAGATTATTTATTTAAGTTGAAATGTACAGAAGAAATAATTTATATTTTATTTCGAAATGTGTATATGCTGCCTTATTTACGCGAAGCTAACATTTCGGACGCGGAAACTTGGATACAACCAAAGCAATGAAAGAAGCTTAGATTTATATGTATTACTAGCTGATCTGCCAGACGTCGTCCTATCCAAATTCCCATTGAATTTTCCAAATTGCCGAAAAAAAAACTCATCAGCTTTCCCTTACATATTTCGACTATTACTAACGTTTAAAGAAACCTCGCCAAAACGTCCCAGCCGTTTTCAAGTGATGCGGATATCAACGCATTTAATTTGTATTTATATCGATGGCTCTTATCGCGTTGTAATATAGTGTAAAATAGCGTAAAAAAGGCAAGTCTTACACCAGGATTGTGTAAAATTATATAATATTTATTGCTATATAATTTGTGTATTTATATTTGCGCACCGCAATTAGGTAATGAAGCAAGATATTATTATCTATACGATTGTTAATTAATGTAATTTATAGTTGATAAATCGCGAGTTTAAATGCTTCAATTCTAGTTGGAAACATTCCTACTCCTTGAAATAAAACTAAATATTCGAATTTTATCGCGTTTTTGTTCTGTTTTTACGTTCCCGACGTTTCGGCTGCTTTACAGGAACCATGGTCGCGGGAGGACTGAGGTGGTTGACGTCCTAGTGTCATAGTTTGAACTGGGGTACCCTCATATATAGTTGTTGCTTGCGGTCCGATCTACGCAGAAGGTGCTCGCAGTGTCTTGAGGTCTTGCAATGTCTTGTAAATTAGTTTTATTTCAATGTGTAGTATTCGCGTAAATATAAGAAATCAATATTTCTATTCCTGTTCGCGCGGGCGCTGTGTAACGCTTCTGTCTGCACGCGCCTTTAGTTATCCTTTATGAATGTTACAATTAGAGTTGCGGCTATTATAGCTTATTGTCAAGCTGTATACGCATAATTCAGTGTTCTAGCACAAATTGAACTATTCACTTGCAAACGTTGCCAATAGTCGTAAATCTTTACTCATAGACAAATAAAATTATTTTTGTCTGTGGTCTGAGTGTTACTAGGATTACCCCCAGTACATTGTATGGTCCCATAATACAGCAGGTGTGTTCGTCATGTGATATTTATATTTATTTATTTTTTAAGAAACGATAATATTTATTTGAACAATAATTTGTATGTTTACAGCTAATTTAAATTGCCTAATATTGTAAAGCTGTGAATATAGAGACTTAACCCGGAATTTATAGACGTTCTTTAACTTGATTAAACATAATATGGTATTGCGCAAAGCAAAACTCTTGTGCGCAGGCAGCACTATCTTTACCTGTTTTTTGTATCTTTTAATAAAGTTATAAAACTTCTATAAATTTGTGGGTTAATTTATTGTGTTCCTTCTATAAGGACATCATTTATCAATTTAGTTTCAAAAAATAGTATAATGCTTGTGTTTCTTTAATAGTAAATCAATTCATATCATATTTTAAAATCAATATTGTATAATAACTAAAATTAGCTTGCGCACGGTTTGAATTCAAAATGCCTGTAAATGTTATTAATTAATAGCGCTATTCACACTATCAGTATTATCACAAGTATAAAGCCTGCGCTATTGATATACTTGACACTGGCAAAATACCCACTAATTTGTTGGTGAGGCCATATTCATTAAATTTCATTTCTTAAAGAAAGAAAGAAAGGTCGTCAGACGTTTGATTTTAAGAATGCGCAGGGCCGCGGTTTTGTGACACATGCATGCCAGTGTCAAATTCGAGGAAACCGTATAATATCGCGATACAAGTATAGTGATCCGGACTGATGATGTGAACGGCGCTAACAAGTTTAGCATAATAATCGCAATGGCAGAGAAGTGAGATATCGTTTTTACTGTGCGACGGTAGATAGAGAGATGTTTTTTTGAAGCAAATAAAATAGAACAAAAAGGGTGGATTGAATACGTATTTCATAACACAGAATGCTTAATGGTATACACAGAAGCATCAATCAATAGCAACTCTTGCTCCCGTGCAATAAAGTACAATTCAGCTCGCACATCGCTGCGTGCCTAAAATAATATACACCAACAAGTCTCCTCTCTTTCTATCGCGTAACTATTATCCCTCAATGGTATAGACTCGCAATGGGCCCGCCCAGGCGGATACGCCGAAGTTCTTGTAGCTTAAGTGCAGAGTCAGCTGAGCATCTTACAAGGCTTTAGGGCCCCAAGTCTGCTAACACAGTCGATTCATAATCGAACAGCAACCGCATAGTAACTGTCACTGGCAGATATTGTATAGGATATCTGTTAAAAGTGACAGTTGCTATGCGATTGCTGTTCGATTTATGAATCGGTTGTGTTAGCAGACTTGAAGCCAGTTAAAGTCCAAGTTAACCTCTATCTATCGTCAGATAGAAGATATAGCTTTAAAATATAATAATTTTGGCAGTTGTGATATAGTTTGTACAATCGTTAGGCAAAACGTGTCGATTGCCTTTAGTGACATAAGCACAAACTTTTTGGTTACATAACGTTAACGTAAGCTTGTGCCGTCCCGCTCACACCATGGATTTCGTAAATAAGAACGACAGTGACAGCATGCTTGCTCGATAACGTTAAGATTACATTAGGAGTTCCTGCTAGGCACACAGATTATAAATAAATATTACTAAGAAATTGATGTTTTTTTTTATTTTATTGTCCGGCTATCAATCCTTTATTCTGTCATAATGGCACAAACCAGCGGGTCGATTGAGAACATTTCGACAAGTAACCGATTCAATTGAGAGAATTGAAAGTTTTAAATACTGTCCGCCAGAGGCGCTGTGTAATTTGCCATACAAAGTGTTTAAATACGAAAGCTTACGTATAATCTCGCACTTGACGTCTACTAATTACTCAAAAGTTCGCTCTCTCAAGCTGTGTTAACCAGGGATGCGCGGATAATTCACATTGCGATCATTTTGCAATAGAGAAAATAGGATGGCCGGTTTTTTTTAATAAACAAAAAACAGTATTTGAATAATTATTTTTTATTACTCGGTACATAATTTACATACAACAGAACAAAACTCACAGACTACGGGGACGGAAATACATCTGACACGAACACAATATCAGCCAATAACAAATAGACATTCGTCAATTATAATTCTATCGACGATTACACAGATTAATTAATAAAAATAAAATATTAAATTTTACAAAAATATGTTTTTGGTTACAGTTTTTTTTGGCGCTAAACATTGACCCGATCCTGCTAAATATATATGAAATAGATGTAGTTACTCATCTAGGTACGGCAACAGTTATCGTGGCATTTTCTAGAAAACCATTACAATTATATATCTCACGGAATGGCGTAGTGATGCACCACGTTTGTATCGATAATTTGCATATTATTACAATGCGTAATTCGATTGAAGGGCACATCCCTAGTATGCAATTGATTTCTAACCACATTGGCCACGAGATCAGAATCTCAGAATCCTTAACGCCTCATACGAATAATGAAAGATAAAAGACGTGTAATATAGCCGTCGCCATCTTGTCTAATCGCCGCTAACAAATGCTCTAGTTTACTCATAATATATTAATCAGAATCGAACCCCACATCATACGAGTAAATAATCCGTACAGAGACCAAGCTACATGCAAATGGGCCGCCGCGAGTCGACTAACACACGCGACTTACAACTCAGTCGATCATACCGAAACTGAGCCGGTGCAAGCCGGTCACTATGTCGGCTGAGCTTCTCTGAACAAGTCGGTGAGAGCTCACGCTCAAATCGCCACACTATGTGTGAGTTAGGCTCGTAGCGCCGTTTGTATTAGCTTGGTCTCTGTAGGGATTATTTACTCGTTTGCACACACAAACTAATTCGCTCACAATAATTACAACAGCTTAACAATATCGTTTACATTTGGTTAACATATAATATTAAAACTTACTAATCGACTATTCGCTTACGACTAAACCAACTCTTGTATAGCCTACTAAATACATTTCTTTAGGTGTGGTTGTCTTGTCAAATTA
Organism: Pheosia gnoma; assembly: GCA_905404115.1. Classification (NCBI taxonomy): domain Eukaryota; kingdom Metazoa; phylum Arthropoda; class Insecta; order Lepidoptera; family Notodontidae; genus Pheosia; species Pheosia gnoma. The sequence goes on along the minus strand of FR989919.1, from coordinate 4,910,613 downwards.
TCAACGAAACTCGTATCGTGCTGCAGGAATAATAAAATTACATTACTTATATATGATTTTTGAAGTTTAGTCAACCTTGCAGTCACATCTTTTTCGTATTCAAAATTATATAAGATTCGTGTCCGGACTTTGACCTTGGAATTCATCCACGGATCTTGATTTTTGCTACACTCTATTAATACTTGACATTGGATAAAATTCCTACCATTTGGTGGGTCGTTGTTTTATTTTGCAATAAAAGAAGTTATAATAATGGAAGCTAAATGACTTTTTGGAAGACTTAACAATAAGACAACTCCACATTTGTCGCGAAACAAGTTTGCTATACAATACCGATCAGGCCTATTCAAAATATAGCGGTATCGGCGGTGGCTATACCGGCTACATCTAAACACGCCTCTACCCTGTGCGTCTATCCAATACCACTAAGTACATAAATACAACAATTGGAATGCATTGAATAACATGTACTAACTGTTAATACTATCACATTATAATTCACTATTTGAGCACGAAATATTAACAATTACAAGCTACTATTTTGACGACCTGATAGATAGAAGTGACCCTGCTTCCTGTGCCGAGGGTCCCATGCTCGAGTCCTGGTAGGGACAAGCTTTGTGTGATGAGCATGAATGTTTGTACCCGAGTCATGGATATTTAATATCTATATAACTATTATATACTGAGTTTGCCCTCAGTCCGTTGTATGGTACCCATAATACTAGCGTTGCTTAGTGTGGGTTCGTATAGTTGGTGACCGTCTGGCGATATTATATTATAATATTATACACATATAAACAAATTTAAGTACATAAAACAAATTTCGTGCGATCGTTGACATAGGTAGCCTCAAAATGGAAAACATTGACAACAATTACTAACAGTAAAACAGAAATACAAAAAAATACAAATATAGAAAACATTCCTTTCATAATTGGTAGCATTGTTTTCTATCTAGCAATATTGAATTTAAGCCATGAATCATAGATAAACTAAACATTAAAACAAAACTAAATAATAATAAAAACATCAACAAATAATTTTTGTCTCAAAAACCCACACTCTAGAGTTAGCACACAACATCCATTGATGCCGGCGTCTACTCACCAGAGATGGCTCTACAGAATCCATAATACAATAAACTGCCTTCTAAAATGTCGATTACATATATAAAACTGCGAAATAAGTAGAACACTAAAAAAAAGTTCAACAATAAATTATCTTAATTTTCCTAATAATAATATTTGTTTTATATTTGCTGCACCCGGTCTACTGCCGCCATCCTACCTAGGCAAGTATGCTCCATCATAGATCTCATCATCACTTACCATCAGGTGAGATCGAGATCAAATACTTGCCTATAATGTAATAAAAAAAAAAACGACTAATAATCGAAGCGAGCGAATCGCTCGCTTCAATTTCGGTGATCCGTAAGTTGGAGCGATCTTGTTGGTTGATTTATTGCTAATCATCTCCGCTTATTCGCTTATTAATATATATTGAACCGATCCCCCGAATAAATGTAAAGTATAACAAAAATAGTGTAAAATATAAAAAAAATTTAGTTTTATAAGTTATAGGGATCATGTTGATGTATAAAATAAATGTGTAAATGACGTTTGTTTTTTTTTTAATCAAATTATTAGTATATGTATGAGCAATATGTTTTTTCTGGTATTTAAAACATAATTTAGACTAACAACGTTATTTAGCGAAATAATTGACAATCGGGCTAAAATAAAATTAATACTTAATAAATTATATAAAAATAACAATTTGTACTAAAATAACCAAAGACTACAAACATAAGACACAGGCTATATATAATACAATTTTAAAGACTAGAATTATTATTTGAATAACAAAAAATAAAATAACCTACAAACAGTTTACGATGTTTTAGAATGTAGTTTTAAATAAAAAAAACAATTGCTAATTGCTCGTTCAAAACATTGCGGTATACACACGGCATATCGCCACACATAGTGGGAACTAAACGGCGTCTGTCTGAACGGCTTTAAATTAAAAGCTCGTATAACAGTACTATAGCTACATTATTATTTTATATATTAATAATAAGATATTGATTTAAATTCCTTGCCTTATACTACAACATATAATTTTATTAAATAGTAATACATAATTAATTTTCATTTAATTAAATACATTGGATTAATGATTTTGGATTTATTTCCATCAATCAATACGGAAATTGGCACTAATTTAATACTATTTTTACATTTAGTAATACTTGTTTGTATTTAATATCTCTTGAACAAAATTGTAATTCAGTAAGTTCGTTCAGTTTTAGTAGAGCGCAATCCACATTGCGCTAAAAGTATTGGACAACTTTATTCTCCTGCTGCACCTGCGCTACTGCCGTTAATTAATTAACACGTTAATCGACACAAAATGTTGGTAGTTTACGTCGATTGACGCGTTAATTAACACAGTAATCGACACAAAATGTTGGCAATACATGTCGATTGACGCGTTAACTAACGACATTAGGCGCAGTTGTGATCCGGGTGTTAAAATAAAAAAAAACTACATAATTAGCTTCTCTTTAGCGTCAGAGACAATACAAACACGCGTGTTCATCACACATCGAAGCTAAATACAAATAGCATTACAAAAAAAAACTTAACACGCATTTTTGGTCTTGAAACACTGCTTGTTAAGCCATCAAGTGTGCCTACGAGGGCATATAAGAGGACAACAAATCGATGGTCCCTACGTATAAAAAGACATGTCAAAAAAAATTATATTTTTTATTGCACAATGGTTTAAGAATTTCCATATACACATACCTATATACGTTTTTTAATAAAATATTATTAATATATTGATTTCTTATATTTACGCGAATACTACACATATAAATAAAACAAATTTTACGGATTCTATCGCGTTGTGTTTGCGCGTTGTTTTCTTGTAAACGCGATAGAATCCGTAAAATTAGTTTTATTTAAATATTAATAATATTTAAAAAAAACCTATAGGTATGTATATGGAAAATCTAAAGAAATATAATTTTTTGACATGTCTTTATGTACGTAGGGACCGTCGAAATATACAAACATTACAAACAAGTTATTACCTATTATTTTAGTTTTAATAAGCGCTATAAGAGCCTTTAACACGTCTTATTAAGCACTAAAACTTCTGTCCATAGCAATTGAAACACTTGAGATCCATTAACTAATCTGTAGAACTCGTCCGTTAACTATAGCTCAATGAACTGCTTTGTGTCAATTTTTGAGCATATTTCGTCATTAAAAAACTGCGCAGTAGCAACACTTTATCTTCTATTGCGCACACAGTCAAATTGAAAACTATACCTGTGCATGATTGTAATCTCGTCTATAAATCACTTTATTTGTACTGAAATCACCATAGTATCCCTCCAATAGTGTCTTTACACGTGATTTTCTCTGAATGGAGTGTACCTACTCGATCATGGAAGTACTCCTCTTAGCTTTGTTCATTCGCTCCGTGTTGCCAACGGACTTCTTGTTAAGTATCCCGGGCATCCTGGAGAAATAAACGTGGTGTTATTGATAGTTTCAGTTATAAGGTTTGGGTGAAGTTATTAGCTATTGCTCTAAAATAATTTAGCATGTAAAGTCTATGATAAATCAAAGTCAAATAATTTATTTTGAACTAGATTTTGCCTTACACATCGACTCCCAATGCTCATAGCGTGATGATGCATAGCCTTTGAAAGTATTCTGATTGTGATTAGAGGACCCTGCTTACCCTAGTGCACTTAGTGTCAGGTGTCGAGTGTCTCGTGTCTCGGCTGGCGACACTAGTGCGAGAGCGTGGTGAGGTGTCACGGGCGCAGCGCGGGCTGCGCGCGGCAGGCGGCGCAGGCGGCCATGCGCGCGCTGTAGCGCTCCACCTGGAACGTGGCCGCCTGCACGCCCAGCTGCGCGCGCGCCAGCTGCTGGCACGCGTGCAGCACCGCCTCCGGGTCCGTCAGCTCGTCTGTCCAAAGGACCCGTAAACAATAGGGTAAGCGCTTAACAGACAGTCAATCGAGAGGAATCTCGCATTGAATTGATCATGTTACAATGAGACAAATAAAATTGGTACTTCTTGCGATTCATAACATTTCTTATTGCATCGAAAGCTTAAACACACGTGCCAGATTATAGTCCGGTAAATATAGACATTTAAAATAACAAAAAAACCCGGAGAGCCAAATTTTGGTGGAGAGCTGGGGGTTTACCACTACAAATAACGTTTTATAAAATGCCCATGTGGGGGGGGGGGGGGTCTCACAAATGTGACCAGTAGTGACAAGGACGGGGGAGGGGTCAAAAATTCATGAAATTCGTGTGACGCAATTTATGGATGGCCCAGTTTGAAGTACGCCACTAGGCCACTAGGCCACTGGGCCAGCAGGCTCGCACTCACCGATGGCGACGTGCGCGGTGAGCACGACGTGGTGCGTGGCCAGCGCCCACGCGTGCACCGAGTGCACGTGCCGCACGCCGCCCACCGCCGCCAGCGCCGACACGCACTCGCGGTACCTGCCACACACACACCATACAATGGACTGGGACTCATCTCAGTATAATATTTCCAGCCCTTTTTTAATGTCCCACTGCTGGACACGGGCCTCCCCTCGATGCGAGGGGGATAAGGCCATAGTTCACCACGCTGGCCCAGTGCGGGTTGGCGGACTTCACACATCTTTCGAGGGGCTCCCTCAGACATGCAGGTTTCCTCACGATGTTTTCTTTCACCGTTTAGCAAGTGATAATCACGGGTGAAAATGAGATTCACACATGAAATCCCAGAGGTGCGAGCCGGGGTTTGAACCTGCAATCCTCGTTACCGAGGCAAGCGTTCTACAACTTGACTATTACTTACAATCTCAGTATACGGGAAATATTTTTTATTTGGACGTGTATAGCCAAATCAAAAACTATCAAACAATTCTTCAAGGAGTCTCGAAGCCGATTTTGATTTAAAAAAAACTAACACTGCATAATTTTTTTTTTATATTTTGCCGTGCCGGGAATTGAACCCGTTGATTTTGAAAAAAAAAGCAAGTGAAAAATAGGACCTCCGCCCTTAGTAGTGTTTCTTCATTCATGGGCATGCCCGTAGGTAGGTACAGACAGGCAGTAATATGAATACCAAGAGTGGTAATATAGAGTGAATATAGTGCAGGCACCTGAAGTGCTTGGGCACGGCCTGCATGAGCATGGCGAGCGCGTCGCGCACCACGCGCGCCGACGTCAGCAGCACGAGGAAGCTGAACACGAACGTGCAGATCGGGTCCACGAACTTCGCCGCCGGCTGCAAGTGTTATAATAATACCAGCCCTTTTTAATGTCCCACTGCTGGGCACGGGCCTCCCCTCATTGCGAGGGGGATTAGGCCATAATCCACCACGCTGGCCCAGTGCGAGTTGGCGGACTTCACACGTCTTTCGACGGGTTCTCTCAGACATGCAGGTTTCCTCACGACGTTTCCATTCACCGTTGTGTGTATGTGAAAATGTTAACGGGTCAACTAATAAAGAAATTACAAAAAATAATGTTGGTTTTATAGAAATTTGTAGATGAATGTAAATGAAATATATCATTTATATCATATGGATAAGAACATTCGTCCACAAATTTCTATCACATGAAACAGGACATGCGAATGGGACATACTGCGAATCGCACATTTTGCGAATTGAATATTCCGCGAATATGACGATGCGAATTGTATATTCTGTGTATTTGATATTCCACGTGTTATTGGACCTACTGCGAATCGGATATACCGCGAATTGAACATTTGCGAATTGAATATCGTGCGAATTGGACATACTGCGAATTGCATATTCTGCGACTCAATATACAGAAGATGCAATAGGCGATAATTGTAACGCGTTTACAGAATTATTTATTTGATACTCAATGTCTACCGATCAAATGTATAAATAAATGATGCACTCACATAGAATTTGATGAGTATGGAGGCGAGCAGCACCCCGCAGCTCTGTATGAGATCACCGATCACGTGGATCAGCGCCGCGCGCAGGTTTATGTTGCTATAACACGTATTTTATGAATTCATTTATTTATTTATCAATCGCCGAATTATAAATGTACACGACCACTGACTGAAACTTTGCAAAAACACAAGAACTCTCCATCCAATGGTTTTCTGGAAGAGATTGCAGCTTTCGATAAGGACCCTCAATGAGCACAGCTGTTCGTTCCTTGTTTTGTCTCTCTCTCTCTCTTTTGAAATGATATTTATTTGCTAGAAATATGGGTGGTAGGTAGGTACATACAAATTTAATATATAATTTTGTGTCACATATTCCACCGAGTGCCTCGACATGCAAGTACAAATATACAAGGTGTAACAAAAATAGTATACAATAATTTAAGGCTACCGCAATTAGGTCATGACGATCACGTTTTACGAACAAAACATATTTGTAAACAGTGTTTGGTTTTACTCATAGAAAGCAAGCAATTTTTAAAATTTCTATCAATTAGAATTTTTTTTTCGGGAAATTAACCTTTATTGCCTACTGATGGGCCTGTTAACATATTTTAGAATGTTATTGTTACACCTTCTATTTGTGGTTAAGTAAGTGCCTAACCTAGAAAGTCACATTTCTTTTGTTTCTTGGTTTAGAAAATTATTAAACAACAATAAATTTATTTTACAAAAACATTTTTGTTATTTTTTTATATGTCCGTGTATTACTGGTCAAAATACAGAGTTATCTATCAGGGCAGATATTGTGTGGGACATCTGTCAAAAGTGACAGTTACTATGCGGTTGCTGTTCGATTATGAATCGATTGTGTTAGCAGACTTGGGGCCCAGATTGTTGTGTCACTCACCGCTGCTGAGGCCCGACGACCCCGGCTTCCACACCCGCGAGCTCCTTCATGCTGTAGTCTCCGTTGACGATGCCGTTGGCGTGCTTGTGCTCTCGCGCTCGGCGGAAGAGGCGGAAGCCGGCGCTGGGCTCGGCCGAGTGCGCGTGCGAGTGCGTGTGCGCACACGCCGCGCCGCCGTGCGTGTGGTGGTGAGCTGGAGGGGGGGGGGGGGGTCTGTGTTAAAATATGAGTAAACCTATGGGGAAAGAGGACCCACCACTGACCCTCGGCTTGTCAACTTTTTCGATTATAAACCAAACAAGTTTGATCGATAATAAAAGAAACTACTTATCTATCACGAGTGACGGGACCTCAAATAAAATGCAATTCTCCGCGACACTAAGCGAATGTAAAAAAGTATTCGACACGTGTTCCGCCTCTAAACGAGGCATCCTCAGGACCGCTGGGCTATGAATGAGCCCATAATTTAATCATTTATGAGTGTTTAATGTTTATATTTTGTATAATGTTTATTAACCAAAAATAGATTCACAGGTATTATATACATACATTGCGGTAACAATTTTAATAATAATATTGAATTACCGGGTACCAGTTATTGACAAAAACTTCCTGCACTAGAGGTGTGGTCTGTCTCGCAGGAAGTTTTTATTTAATCATAGAGATTAGCGCAGATGTGATTTATGGCGATAACAATTGGCGAAAAAATTTAAAACAAAGTGCTCTGTCCTTTATAGCAATAAGCTCACCCCCTATTACCTGGGACCAAATACCATAGGGCCACTGACGTCCATGATACAAGTACGCTAGACTAATGATATCCTTTAAAATGACAGCTATCTATTGTGCCTATTTGAAGCGCCCCCAGCGTGGGGGAAAGGAACTAAATCTGACGTAAAATGCAAATGGCCGTTGTTTTGTTTACATTGTCTCCGTGTTTATAAAGTGATTTTGAAGGTTTAACGCGATTAAACTTGTTTGTTGTGTCGTATTAATATAGTTAATACATAAATAAGTGGTGTTAGTTAATAGGTAAACCATGAAAGAGTGCGTGTTATGCAAAACTCTTTACCAGAAGGGAAGTGGGGTTACATTCCACAAGTAAGTGAATTTACGGCTAATGTTCAAGAAATTAAAACTTCTATTGATATTATAGGCACTTAAAAATATGTTACTAATCTTATTTATACGTGATTACAACGCATTTGTCTTTGTATTATCGGTTTTTTATAAACAATAAAATTCAATAGTGCTGTAAAAGTTCCTTGTCGATAAAATTTATCGATATTTTTTCTATCAATATCTTAAATAGATAGAACGTTCAAGAACGTAAAAATCGCCGAAGACAGATTTGTATTATCAAATACATATTATTTTAAAACAATGTTTACTAATTCACAGGTTTCCGACTGACTATAGAAGACTAGAATTATGGCTCAAAAACATTGAAAAGCCTAGTTGGCGTCCGAAAAAATATGATTACATCTGTTCAAAACACTTCTCTGATGACTGTTTTATTAAACATAACTCATGTACTACTTTGATGATTTTTATTTTCTATTAATACCTTACCTACTCCATTGCTTCCCAAACAACATTACATTACCTCATTTCTAATTAAAAAACGATCCTTATTTAAGTAGGATCTAGCTAGTCACACACCACCCTTTAGTCCGGTTTCGGCTTATCCTAAGATTACCTACCCTACCCATGAGCGATTCGGCTAATCATTATCATTATTTGCTTCATCTTAGTATTAACCACTCGACTATTTTGGACATTAGCCATTGTTAAAGGAATGGATCATAATTATTTTCATTTTACTGCATGGGTAGGTTTAAGCATAAACATTTTTATCGATGTATCATATCACTGTCCCATCTCTATTATTAGTTCCATTCCCCCTCACTGCCGCTATCAGCGCCAAAATGGCGAAAATCAAATAGGCACACGATAACCGGGCTTATGATTAGTCCAGCGATGTATACCATAGAGGTCAGTGCATAGGGCCCATCCATTAATTACGTCACACGGTAAGGGGGAGGGAGGGGGTCGACGAAGTGTGACATTATGTGACAAGGGGCGGGGAGGCATCCCAGATTTTGTGCCTTCACATTTATTCAAAATATAATATTTTATATCTAAGTATCACAACTATTGATTTTATCGAAAGATAATTTAAAATGGAAATAAAAACAATTTCGGAACACTGCTGTTTTAATTTCATAAATTTCTAAATGTAAAATTGCAAAATATGTGACATCACACTAAGTACGGGGGGGGGGTCTTACAAATGTGACCAGTTGTGACAAGGACGGGGGAGGGGTCAAAAATTCATGAAATTCGTGTGACGTAATTTATGGATGGCCCCATAGCCGAATTGTGGGTCCACTGTAGTGCACCCCTGCCTAAACTAAAGGGGAGTCCAGGCGTGATGGTATACCTATATCGGTCGCGCATCCGTGCAGCACCAGCGCGAGGATCACGTTGAAGCCGACGCCGCAGCCGGAGACGATCATCATCATGTCCGGCTCGATGTTGTACTCGCCCGTGTGCAGGCGCAGCACCGCCACGTACACGAACACGCCCGTCAGGATCCAGATCAGCAGGACGGACAGCATCGCGCCTAGCACCTCTGCGATAATACACTTTGTTAACATCTGCAGAATTACGGGAATCAAGTTTAATCAGCTCATAAGCTTAGGACCAACTAGTATTTAAACTCTCCGTGGTGCCTTACACCTGGACTTAGTCCAGCTGTAAGAGTCTTGCTTCTGTGGAAATTTGTCTACTAGGAGGGAAGTGGATAATTGTCTTCCAACTCCTCCTATTTTTATATTTCGATTAAATTCGTGCGGGTTCCAAGACAATTAACTTTATCCCGGGACTCGCCGTCAAACCTCGCTGTCATCATTGGACACCACTGTAGATCCTGGTTTACAGGAGTAGCAGTGGTAGGAGTATGGCGGGCCTAGTCCCAAAAAACCAAATTCTGCAGAAGGTGCTAATTACAAGGCCTCTGTTATGGCGTGGAAATAGAACATCGTGGAGGATTTCTTGGATAATAGACTTTGTTAGATTACACAGAAAGCGCTTATTCCAAAATTCCTAGCCTATTGTTATCAGCAGGATGAATAGCATCACACGGAGGGCCTCTGGGAGAATACACTTTGTTAAAATACGCAAAAGGCGCTAATTCCAAAATACCTAAATCACGATTTAAGACGGATCGCGTCTTCTAGGAAAATAGACTTTGATAACATACACAGAGGGCGTAAGACAAATCAAATCATTTCCGCATTTCCTGGAATACGCAGCACGTCAAATATTGTATTCGTTGGAGACGACTATACATCCTGGATTGAAAGAGTAAATACATTCACTCTGATGGGACAGTAAACTCCTCCAGGGACTTAGAGTTCGAAGACAACAAACATGTCCTACACTTACTCACCAGCTCTCTTATATCCATAAGACATGGACACGTCAGGTTGCCGCTTGGCGCACTGAAAAGCAAGCAGAGCGAGCGCGAACCCGCCGCAGTCGCTCAGCATGTGAGCGGCGTCGCTCATCACCGACAGACTGCCCGCTAAGTACCCGCCTATCAGCTCGCATATCTGGTGGGATAAGGAACGAGATAGACTACTTGTCGCGTGGGAAGTCATACTCTAGTTCAGTATTTTATAGACAGGCAATCGACGGCCTGATTAGCGCAGTTGGTAGTGACCTTGCTTTCTGTGCCTAAGGGCCCGGGTTCGAATCCTGATAAGGATAAAGTTTGTGTGATGAGCACGAATGTTTGTACCCAAGTCGTTGATGTTTAATATCTATATAAGTAATATATACTGGGTTCGCCCCCAGTCCATTGTACGGTACCCATAATGCAAGCGTTGCTTAGTGTGGGACCGTATAGTTGGTGTGTTTGTCTGGCGATATTTATTTATTTGATCGAGCAAAAAAACTCTTTGCGAATCGCACAAATGCCAAGTCTGACAAGCTTGTAGGTGTCTTGGAGTCGACCACAGTGGTTTTACAATAAGTTGTTAACACTTGGAATGAAGCTAAGCTAATTGTCGCCTGATTGTAAATCTATATAATTACGTAGGTCTAATCCCTGAAGAATGAGGCCGTGACCGATTTAGGGCAGGGATATGATTGAGTTTAGTCGATTAGTATTGACAAAGCGATACTAGTGTGCGAATTATTTCGCGAGCAGTATTCACGGCAACGTCCATAGTTGTAGTGTGTCCAATGACACTATATGTTTTCCTGGTGAGCACTAAGTCCAGGGTAAGTTAGCCAGCTCACCATAAAGATGGCGCACAACACCAGCGCCGCCAGCAGCTGCGGCACGGCGCTGGGGGGCTCCGCCAGCGGCTTCCAGTGGCAGTGCTCCACCTCCGGCGCCGCCGCCACGGGCACGTCTGTGTACGTCTCCTGAAACGAACTGGCGTGATCAACATCATCCTATGATGATGAGTGCGATGCAAGTCCTCAGTCTAGTACTATTGCTGTACTATGGACTATAGTTCTTTGTTGAGTACGTTATTGATCAAATAACACGAGCTACCACGAGCTTGCTCATTGAACATAATTATGTTACTAGTATTGCCATTTAATAATACCAGCCCTTTTTAATGTCCCACTGCTGGGCACGGGCCTCCCCTCAATTCGAGGGAGATTAGGCCATAGTCCACCACGCTAGCCCAGTGCGGGTGGGCGGACTTCACACATCTTTCCAGGGGTTCTCTCAGACATGCAGGTTTCCTCACGATGTTTTCCTTCACCGTTCAGCAAGTGATAATCGTGGTTGAAAATGAGATTCGCACATGAAATCCAGTTATCCTAGAGATGCGAGCCGGGGTTTGAACCTGCAATCCTCGTTACCGAGGCAAGCGTTCTACCAACTTGGCTATCACTGCTTACCATTAAATGATTTAGTAAAGGTTCCTAAAAAACGTAGGATGAACTACAAACCAAACTTCTCACATTATTTCTTCTATTTAGTAACAACCGGGCCGTGGAAGCACAGAGTGAATGGCTCTCGATCCGAAGGTCACGGTTTCAAATCCCGGCTGACATATTTTAATACCGTGCACCAATATTTTTTTCCCGGCTATTTCAGTCATATCGGAGGCATTTTAAGGCGGGTGCCTTGAAAACTCCTATACTAGTGTGGGTCGCACCTCATACGAACGAATGATTGAATACAGCAAAATATACAAAAGAGAAAGCCTTTTAAAGAGATAAAGGAGATTCGGTAACATTATTTTAAAATAGTACAATAAGTAATTACATTACAGAGAACATGAATAAACTGTGTATATTGACAATAAAGTTTTATATTGATTTCTTATATTTACGCGAATACTACTACACATTGAAATAAAACTAATCTTTCGGATTGTATCGCGTTTACTTATAAAAAAGTTGTATGTCGAAAAGCCTTGGCCACAAACAATATGTACTTACATTGATTGCCAGCATTTTGGCTCGCAACCAACAATGGAATCACAATGGCGTATTACTTAAAATTAATGCTAACATTATTACAATGTAGGGTAGACAGTCAAGCGAGCCATTAGCGCGACGATTTTACGTCCGTCAGTGTAATAGGGTTCAATTTTCATTGTTCGTGATAAACGATTGTGACTTGAAAAGGGAATTCTGACACCATTAACATTACGCCTGTAAATGTTCGATGGGGTAGGTATAAGTGAAAAATATACTAGTACTAACTGACCCGGCAAACGTTGTTTTGCCATATACATTATTTGTCTATACATATAAATAAAATTGGAGTGTCTGTTTGTATTATTAAAATAAGCGCTTTTTACTAAGTGCATTTGGATGTATACACGTTACCTATACCGAAACAACATTTTTTACAATTTTTGTCTGTCTGTCCGTCTGTCTGTCTGTCTGTCTGTCTGTCTGTCTGTCTGTCTGTCTGTCTGTCTGTCTGTCTGTCTGTCTGTCTGTCTGTCTGTCTGTCTGTCTGTTTGTTCCGGCTAATATCTGAAATGGCTGGACCGATTTTGACGGGACTTCCACTGGCAGATAGCTGATGTAACAAGGAGTAACTAGGCTACTTTTATTTTAGAAAAAAAAATAGGATCTCACGAAAAAAAATTAAAACCAATGTTGCAGCGCAGCGCCTGATTAAGTTTGATAGCAACAAACTGCAATGCGTCCCGCGGGCTCAGAATGGGCGAGCAGGCTGTTGTCAACGGTTGTCTTTGTTAAATACCACGCGGACGAAGTCGCGGGCAACAGCTAGTAGGAAATATTTTTATAGTTAAATATTTGCGATTATAAATGGAGATATAAACTATCTGATCTTTCAAGTTGGATAAAACTGCACACAGTGTGAAAAAAATTATTTAAATTGACTATAATCTAGGTGTTTTTTTTTACTATAATCTGGGTGTTTTCAAGTCGAGAGTGAACAGGTACCTTCTAGGCAAGTATGCTCCATCGTAGATCTCATCGTCACTTACCATCAGGTGAGATCGAGATCAAATACTTGCCTATATCGTAATAAAAAATAAATCGGTTTAGAAGTTTAGGAGTCCATAGCGGACAAACACCGTGACACGTAATTTATACCCCACAATACACTGCATAGGTATATATAATGTTTTCATTTATTCGACTTCATACTCTAATAGCATGTGCAAAGTTTCTTTTTAACCGACTTCAAAAAGGAGTAGGTTCTCAATTCGGTTGTATTTTTTATTTTATTAAATATATTTCTCGTTATGATATTAAAATTTTGCTGTGTTTAAAGAGAGCTATTCAATTCATTTACATGTAATCGACATTTAATTACCCCCGGACATAACGATATATACTATAAGTGACGATAAAAGGTACTTTATCGTCACTTATAGTATATATAGTTAAGTGCGGTGGTAATTAAATGTCGATTACGTGAAAATTAATTTAATCACTTTATCGTAACTTATAGTATACTAGCTGTTACCCGCGACATCGTCCGCAAGGTATTTAACAAAAAAAGATTTTCTAAAATAAAAGTTCGTACAAGATGAAATTTTTATTTTGTAATTGTTTTGTATCAATAGGAAAAAAACTAGGCATAGGACTTTTAAAGTAATTTGGCTATGGGGGTCTGAGGTATCAGTTCATTTTGGAAACGGGGTCTCTTGCCCGAAATGGTTTGGGAATCAATGCTCTGCGAGTTAGATAGTACTTTATCTAACTCTAATTTTCACTGACAATGTTTGGATTATTTTTTTTAAGTATGAGTATGTATTGCTGATTATAAATATAGAACGGCCAGCCAGTTCAATATCCTGCTTTGAGCAGATGTAATAAGGAGTAACTTAGGCTACTTTTATTTTCGATAAACTTTTTTGTTAAATACCACGCGGACGAAGTTGCGGGTACCAACTAGTCGTATATAAATTTTAGGCAGGAGGTAGGTACCTCCAGATAAGCTTGCCTACTTAGGTACGTCGCGACGCATCCTGCCACCGTAGTATAACGAAGCCCGGAGCGAACTGTTATCTTCACAAAAATGTTGATAACACAACAAAACTAATTTGTATTCTATTGTTATTGGGTACCGCGGCGAGCGGGTTATTTGCATATTCAGATATGTACTACATTGAATTAGATGTTACTTGAATTATGCGAAGGGCAGACGGGTTGATTTGTATAGGTTGCAGTCAAAACTCTGAACCATTTAAAACTACTTTTGACTGGCACAATCAAAAAGTGACTAGCACGGCTTAGCATGTTGGTCAAAGGAAGTGTTGACTGACGCTCTTAGTAAAAAATAGTGTTGACCAGTTATATAGACAAAACTTTTAAAAACTTAACTTTAGGTTAGTTTATCGAAGTCTTTCTTTACAATATTTTTTTTATAAGTGTTGCGCTTAGGCGCAATAGGTGCAATAGGCCAGCTAAGCCTAATTCCCCTCGCCGTACCATGTGACCGGGGACCTCTAGGTTGATGGACGCAAAGAGCGGGGGCCCTGCGCGTCAGTAGAGCGACCCCGAGGAGGCTAGGGCGACGTGGTGTGGCCCAAGCCTAAGGGCGGAGGAGAAGACCGTTTGTGGGGATGTGTGCAAAAGCGTTACCGTGCCCCCCCCCACAAGGAGGGAGAAGGACCACCGTGGTTTTAGTCGTTTTGCGAGTATCCACAAGCAGTTCCCAAGCCAAAAATAAGTTGTATAATTGGCCTCTACCAAGTGCTGCACAAAACCTATCTACACACAACATAATCAAGATTGTAACGCCTTAATAAATAACGTATTACATTATGATAATAATGTAAGCACTCGAACGAGATAGCCGTCAGTTTATCGTCGAGATTATTATACTGAAATGAGGCTAACAGATTAGGACAGGGGCAATGGAGCGTGAAGACTTGTCATTATGAATTCAGAAGCATGTGAAGTGACTTCATGACTTGTTTATCACAAATAAAATGATTGTTTAAGCTATTTCCCAGCATACTGTTTAAATCAGGGACTCCAAAAGTGGCAGATAAACGAAAACTGATTTTGGGAGTTGACAAGGCCTAAAAATCGACCCCTATTAATTAACACAAGTTCTGACTTGACACTTTCAAGATACCATATATGTTGAGTTTCGTATACCAACTTTTTATACGAATGACTAATATTTTAGTAGGAAGTATCATTGTTGTACTTTTAAAAAACTCAACAAGTTGATGCCTGTGTAGCTATTAAAGAAGAAA
Source organism: Pheosia gnoma (assembly GCA_905404115.1). Taxonomy (NCBI): domain Eukaryota; kingdom Metazoa; phylum Arthropoda; class Insecta; order Lepidoptera; family Notodontidae; genus Pheosia; species Pheosia gnoma. Next base: position 4,895,013 of record FR989919.1, on the reverse strand, counting down.
GAGAACCATTTATGAGTATAACATGAAAATGTCACTATGCTTTGGCTAAAAGCAATATTTTATGTTGGATGTGTTCAATCCACTGACGTCTATATATATATAGAGGTTCAATCCCAATGTAACTAAGTCATTGTGGACCCAAGTGGTGCAGGTGGTGGGGAACCTGCTTTCTATACTGTAGGTCCTGGTCTCAAATTCCATTACGGGCAAAGTTTGTATAATGAGTTTAAATGTTCATACCCAAGTCAGGGATATTTCATATCTATATAAGTATTATAAACAGGGAGTGCCCGTTTTCCATTGTAAGTTACCCATAACACAGGCGGTAGTTAGTTTAGGACCTTAAAATTTAGTGTATTTGCCTGTTGATATTATTATCTCTTTCACCACATGGGCTACATGGAGATCTTTGGAAGGCTGGCGCAAGAATTTTAAAATCATGTTCGCCACCTGCTGGAGACAACTGCCATAAATGACAGCATAAACAGCGAATTGATTGCGATTGTAGGATACAATATGGAACAATAAGGGTTGCCTGCCCTAATCAGCTTTCATCTAATTACTATTTGCAGGTCGTGACTCGCCGCTCTTCAGGTGGGCCCCTTAAAAAGGCCATCATATAAGACAATAAGAGGCAATTTATTATTACTATTCTCCGACTCAATGAAGTAATCTGTGGTTTGTTTATGTATTTGAATACTTTATCTATTTTGTATACTTACACTATGATTGTGTACCTACAGTCAAACCGTTTGTTTCATAGAATAAAAAAATATAACACCCGATTATTGAGATTTCAGTACAATGTAAATTATTTAACAGAAGTTATTGATTTTATGTACAACATTGAATAATAAACTGTAATACTGTTTACGAAAAAAAACAATCATTGGCACTCAAACGATACTTACACATAAAACAGAAAATATTTTACTATCCAATAAAATTGATAATGGAAAATTGCTTTTACCTCAGACAACAAAGGGGCTCTGTCCAAGTGCTCAGACGAGGCAAACGCAGACTCGAAGTAGGCTCCACGGCTCCTGGACTCATATCTCGAGCCTCCATCGTCCCACATCCTAGCTTCAAGCTCGTCAGACATTCTGGCGCCGCAATATAATATAAAAAACTAGGAAAAAATTTACACTGCTAACCGCATTTTTTATGCGAGTTTCTCACAAAAATCAGGCACGTATCACATGGAAATTGAAGGCTCTTTAAATTTCCTTGGGTATTATCGTCGAATTAACATGATTTACGACCGAACTAGATAATTGTGTGATAAATATTGGTTTCTGATCCTACTCGCGCACTTGTTCCACGGCCACGGACGGAACGAAAGTTGCATTCTGAAACTATAACAAACCTACCCCCTTATAAATCGCATTTCAAATAGCACGTGATAAACCCCAAAATATACTTATTTGGTGAATTGTTTATAGTAAGTAATAAAATTATAGTACAACTACCTCTACAGGATTATAATATAATAAATCGAATTCACTCAAGAGATTTTTGTTCATTTAGAATTTTTATTGCATTACAGTTTCAGAACACCTGTAGACAGATCAGTGACATTTCGTTTGACTCTGACTGAAGGATAGTGGCAGCGTGACAGCCAGCAATCGATTTGGATGCGTTCACTTAGATTAATGGCGCATTCAATGAAAATTGATTGTATTTTAACTTTTTTTTATAATAATCAATAACAGAGTACATATGATACACCTACATATTTCGGGTTCAATGACTTTCGTGTGGGTACGTAGTTCAATGGCTTGCCTCTTTAATAATGCGCACACAATAATTTGATCATCGATATTATTGTTAAATGCTGATACTCGTAATGACACGGCCAAATGCATGTGCAGGTTTATCATCCACATTTCGTTCTAATTTGATCTCAATGTTTAGTGCGAGTCCGGTGACAATAGATTTTACTCCCGATTTTGCATATACTAATTTCCATGTTTCGCGCTAAATAAATAACACGTTGAATATCAGGGAATGAAGTCGTTTTACCACTTCTCCGCTCGTCGACGTTTACCCTAAGAGGGAATTCATTGAAACAAAGAAATAAAGCACAAAAAGAAATCCGATTCATCGTTTATTCAATATCTTCTTCATATAAATTACAAGATTAAAATTATTATTAAATTACAAAATATAACAATTACAACCACTTCATCGGTGATAACATTGCGAAAGAAATGTATAGATTTAACATAGTAGACAAAGATGCGGACGGTAGTTTTATCCAGGGCCCGGAACCCGGTAAGCCTATGAATTTGATTGGTTTTGACTTAACTGCTGTCGGATTTGACATATGGTTATCATTCACGTTGTTTACCTTTTCAAAAGTAAGTTTGAATTCGTAAAACCCGATAAATCCCTTTTGAATGGGATTTCCGATATAATACACACCTATGTCTTTAATAGACGGTTAGTTTTTTTTAATTTCGATTCACAACCCAGGTAACATTGGGAAACCCCTTCACAAGGGAATGTTAAGTTTTTAAGCCAGTTGTTGAGTGGGTTTCCCCTTGAAGGTCTCTGCGGCTAGCTGAACGACTTGTCCGGGCCCTAGTACAGAGTCAAACCCATTGGGTAATATGGCGAAGTGGCATTCACTCTTAAGACTTAGCGTAAGTCACCACTAAAACTCGTACAAAATCTCTGAATACGCAATATATAATATAATAATTCAGGGGCTAATATTAAGCTTACAAATGCAGACATTTTGTTCGCAATGTTATTACTTCTGATAATGGAAAACCAGCCGTATCGAGTCGTCGTAAGCTGTACCCGTTTAAAAGCTAACACATGAGCGTTTTGTTTTTAATCTGGCAATACAACCTTTTTTTAATCTGGCCACCTTCTATGAATGGGTCTCTGGAAGAAAGGGTGAATGTGACATAGAGACCCTTTCCTTTTTTTAATACGCTGTATTGGGTTGAAGTATCATCGAGTCAAAAACAACTAATTGTTTCGGAAGAGGAGTCTTTTACAATCAAATTGTGTCTGGCCGCTTGAAGCTGAAATATCGCGACGCTCGTCGTCTCATTCATCATGTACAGGTTTGAAAAGGATAGAAAAACAAAACGCTTATGTTTACAATCTGTATGCGAATTCTGTGAAAAAAAACTCTGGAGCGACAAACTACCGTAAAATAGAAGCTAACTACTGCGCAATAACTACTACTTTTGATCAGTGTCGGATCTTCATATGACATCTTTGCGAATTTGAATAATAATAATATTGCCACACGAACACACCAACTATACAGTCCCACACTAAGCAACGCTTGTATGATTAGTACCGTAAAAGGTACTGAGGGCGAACCCGGTATATACTGCTCATATAGATATAAAACATCCATGACTTGGATACAAACATTCTTGCTCAACACACAAAGCTTGGTCCTACCAGGATTCGAACCCGCGACCCTCGGCGCAGAAGGCAGGGTCACTCTCAACTGAGTCCTATGATGTCGTATAAAAATAATCTTGTTCAATAGACAATCCGACACTGGTGCTATTTTGTTCGCTATGCGATAATTTAAATAGACAGAGCATACGATTTGTCGGAGTCGTAGATTATTAAATATGAATTATTAAAAGCATCGTGTTTGTTTAGATATTTTTGTCTGCTTGCCTCGCTAGGTCAGGGCGCTAAATTCAAGGGTACCTTGGTTTTAATTTTTTAAAGAATAATTGACACATCTTTTTGATGTAATTTAGTTTTTTGCGACTTTGGCATTGTGCATTAGATGTCTCGATTTATTAAATTTGCCAAAAAAAACCTTAAGCAACAATACAATACTCCAAACTTCGTAAAAATCGCAATTTTTACCAACCTTGGCGTGTTGTTACATTTGAAATTATTTTGAAGCAAATATAATACATTATACCGTAGTCGCAAACAAAAAAAGGAAAAAGCGCCGAAATTTTGAATTTCGCGCCCTGACCTAGCGCTTTCAATATTAAAAATATCGTTGAAAGAAATCTTACTATGGAAGATGTAACAGTAGGGGTATAAAATATTTTAAGAGGTTAACAAGTAGGTAGTACATACCAAATTCATTTGTGTGATTGTTTTTTTTTTATATGCACTGGCAAGCTCATCCTACGATTGAGCATTTGAGCGCCATGACATAATCAGATATTTAAATGATGAATTTTATCTTTACAATCTGCCTATTAACTTCTAACAATATTTTAACCTTTATTTTGATTAAACCTTACATTTTTATGGCTCTTCAGATCCAAAGTGGTTACTGGTGTTACGAAGAATCTATATAGATTTTGACTGGACTTCAATTTGAACTTAGAACATTCGAAATTTAAATTGTTTATCAACTAAGATTTGTTGTCGAAATTGATGAATCATTTATTTGGTAGACGGTGCGTTAAACATAGAAACGAATCGAGGTACCCATCTACTAGTTTTAACTTTACAACTTTACAGTATTTTGGCGAAAAGATTTCTTGTACATAATGATTCAGAAATGGTATACTAACCTTTGAACTTACGCTTCTTTAGCGTAGGTATTTATAATAGTCAGGCCAGGTCACAGTTACGATATTTCAATTTAATAAATATATTGCCCACAAAAACAAGACATTTTGTTGTAAATGATATGTTTTTACGGTTTATAATGTCGCTTAATTTTTTGCTTACATTTTTGTTTGGCGTGTTCGTTGCGAATGCGAATACTTATATCGTTTGTATAACTTACACAGAACGATTCAGAGAGCGTATACTAATAAGCCGTGAGCCTGAGCTTCTATAGCGCGTTATAAAACATTATGTGAAAACGTAATTTGGATATGTAGAAACATGCAATACATATATAAAAATACTAGCTGCGCCCGGCGGTGTTACCCGCGATAAAAAGTATGAAAAATTAAAACATCTATCCCACGGGAACCATACATTTTACCGGGATAAAAAGTAGCCTATGTGTTATTCCAGACTATAATCTATCTCTGTGCCAAATTTCATCCAGATCCGTTCAGCCGTTCGGGCGTGAAAGAGTAACAAACATCCATCCATCCAAACTTTCACATTTATAATATTAGTATAGATATAGAAGTATAGAAGTATAGATTATTCAATGTAATTTCCGACATCTTGTATTTCAGAGGGCAAAGATTATCATGCGTGTATATAATTTCAAGCGATACCGACAACTGGAGCACATTGATGTTTCACTCGCGACATAAACATGACCTGGCCGGCGCTGAGATTTGCGATTATATTATTATTCATTGTGTATATCTTCGGAGCGAGCGTTATAAGCAAACCCCATGTGAGATCCGGGCGTGTGAATCTCCTAAAGAATAATACAACGACTGCGCACGCAGCAGATATTACGAGTGGCGCCAACGAGCACAGCAATGTACGTGTCACACGGGAGTCCGGACGCGAGAAAAGAAGCAAGCTAGTCAGAATATATAATGGCCGGTCGCAACCTAAGTACTCTAACACTGGTATCAACAAATGTCCTAAAAATTATGAAAGACTCGTCACTGGCGAATGTGTGTGTTTCATCGGCTGCCCATGCCCCAAGGGCTTTGAGTGTGAACGACAAAAAAATCTCACCGGTGGATTAGCATGATAGGCGGCTAGCCCAACACAACCAACCAATCGGGTAGTATAGAATTATTGAATTTATTGCACCTTGAAATAAAACTAATTTAACGGATTTTATCGCGTTTATTTTAATGTGTTTACGTTCCCGACGTTTCGGCTGCTTTATATATAACGATAATTAACCCAATTTGGGTACCGAGATTGTTTTTATATATAAAACATAATGCCATATATTGTTATAATATTTTAGTGCGATATATTGTTATAATTATAGTAGTTTTTATGTCATCTCAGCTTTCGCTGAGATGACATAAAAAGGCCAACGTTTCCAGTAATCGAGTTCAAATCGATAGTTTTCGCTACAACACCAGTAATCACTTTGTAATCGATAAGATCCTTAAAATCGTAATGCTACCGTCCCATGGAATGCTGTTCTTTATCGAGGCCTGTTCAGACCACAACTATATTCGCTCCTGTGGATCACTGCTGACCTCTATGAAATACACTGGACTGCCTTTAAACGTAGCAAACGTACTTTTTTAATCACGCCATCAGCGTGATTCAAAAAGGCTATACTACTATTTACCGCTTTTTTATAATAATGTGACGTCAAAATTTCTTATAAACAATTTAAAAAAAAATATTGTTCACAAAATAAAATCGTCATGATGTTGGAAGCATATATTTAAAAAAAAATACATATCGATATTGCGACTTCTCATAATCATTACAAAAATGGTAAAGAAGAGCAGGTTCAAATGGTAGTATAGCCTTTCTGAATCACGTTGGATAATATTATAAATCTTCTTTGAAATACTAAACAATAGCAACAGGTTGGTCGAAGATCATTGTGTAAGTCGCGGACTTGAATTTGGGTTCCATTTAAGGTTGAATATCGTACAGCAAACGTATACCATTAGGGTACTATTTTGACTGACGTATCTCAAACATGACAATATACGACCTTATTGCATTATATGTGTCATTGAAAATATTAAAGAAATGGGTCCCATATTAATGTTCGCGACCATGTCTACTGAAAACCATAAATATATTTCATTATTTCTACAATGATACTTGTCCATTTTATTTATGATTGAAAATGCACTCTATCGACGTAAGAATAGAATTGTTTCCTTTCGTTTTTATACTGCCATATATCTAATTGATATTTGAATGATGAAAACCATCCCACTCTGTCACACAATGAGAGCAGTAGCTGCGGGTGGGAAACAAGGGATATTGAACTGTATACCGTCATCCCGCTCTGTGGCGGGAGTGCGGTGGTGGGTGCGAGCGGGGCAGCGCTAGACGACGACTACGATCGGCAGGTCTCGGATCATAAAGACGGCTCGGCCGGCTGGGCGCGCGCGGCCGCCAGCCCGCCCGCGTCCAGTCGCGGCCAGTCCACGAACTCCTTGCCGTGTCTGGAACAATAGGACATCCAGTTCCATCAGTAATAGCACACTAGAGGACATCCACTTCGATCACTAATAGGACACTATAGGACATCCACTTCGATCACTAATAGGAGGTAAAAGGATATCAAATACCATGAGAAATAGGACGCAATAGGACATTTAAATCCATCAGTAATAGGACACTATAGGACATCTACTTCCATCAGTAATAGTCCGCGATCGGACATCGACTTCGATTAATAATAGGACACGATAGGACATCCACTTCAGTCGACAATAGGACACTATAGGACATAAACTTCGATCACGAATACACTACACTAGTTTTGGTCTCAGTAATATCTAGACCTCGGCTATCTAGACGGCCTGATCATCTGCACCGACAGTAACCACTCACCTGAATATGAAGGAGAGCGTGGCGGTGACGGCGGCGCCCCAGAACATGAGGTAGAGCAGCACCTCGCTGCTGTAGCGCTGCGGCAGCACCGCGCTGCAGCAGAACATGGACACCGCCACCAGCAGCACCGACGGGAACTGGGGGACCAGACAAACCAGTCAAGCTGGAGAATTTTCACCCATCTCCGCCATTTTTTCTCTATCAATTGTATTCGTAGATGGCTAGATGGACTAATATTTTTTCATAAGAAAAATATCTATTTATTCATATATAAGTAGTGTTTTTTCACAAATAAATTAGATAGTATACAGGATGTCCAAAAAGTAGCCAAATAGAAAAAAAAAACGATTGCAAGTGGCTAAGAGATAGAAACGGTGCCTAATCCTCGTTAATGGATTCAGAACGATTTTTCAATGTTTTTTTATAAAAAAAACAATATATGCGTATGGAACTAAAGAGCCGCAGCTTCAAAGGTTGTACCTGGTAGAGATAGCTACTAGTGATAAGGCCGCCTATTGTGACACTCTCTGTATAAGTTAAGTAGGTTTGTGTAATTTTGTATTCATTTTATGTGGTGGAACAATTAAGAGTTATCTATCTTCACATCCAAAGAACCGTAGGTTGGCGACCCCTGGCTCTATGGTATAACCGTTCGCAACCCCTGCAGTGTGTACTCACGGTGATGTACTTCCAGTCGCGGTCGCGGCGCAGCGGACAGCGCACGGTGTTGCCCTCCCCGTCGCTCACCACGTACTTGCCCAGGATCAGGTCGATGGAGTCCTATACAGTTATATATATATATATATATATATATATATATATATATAATTGATAGAAACAGGCGATACTTGGCGGAAATCCATTGTTAAACAAATGGGGGAAGACGAACCCACCACTGACCCTCAGCTTGTCATCTTTTCCCAGTGTTGCCAGATTGGGTATTTTTTTCGCAATTCTGGGTAAAAATTTTGGCTCTGGAGAAATTTTGGAGATATTAAATACTTGGAGAAAAATTTGGAGAAAAAAAAAATACCATGGAGAATTTTGGGTAATTTTTAGTTTCATTCTTTTCACTCTGCTTTTTCTCCCTATGCTATGTCATACCCGTCATACCCATTCAGTGGGGATACGAACCTAAAAAAAAAAAAAGGTCATTCTGCTGCTTCAGTTTGGAAATTAGAACAGTATTTCAAGGAAAAAATAAGAAAAAGGCAAAAAGCTAAGCCGATATTATTAACTTTTTGCCTTTGGGTAAAACTCAAGCAAATTGTATCATTTTGGAGAAAAATAATTTAAAATTTGGGTATATATAGAAAATCACATCTGGCAACACTGTCTTTTCCAATTATAAATCAAACAAGTTGATCGATAATTAAAGAAGCCAGCAACACCGAACTCTTCTAAGATGTTAGTCGAGAAACTATCTGTCACGAGTGATGGGACCCCAAATAAAATGCAATTCTCCGCGAAACCAAGCGGATCTAAAAAAAGTATTCGACACGTGTTTCGTCTCTAAACGAGGCATCCTCAGGATTGCTGGGCTCCTTATAACGATAAAAAATGATGAATTCAATTAATAGTACTTTATGATACAACTGAGTTAAGTTGGTCATTACACACGATGGCGTAATGAAGCCGAGAGTACGAGTATAATGACCAAATACTCGCGGGTGTACGACGTACGTACGTATACGACCTTTTTCAACACAGATGTCAGGAAAAACCATACAGAATTTAATAAAAACATCCACTATACTTAGTCACATATTTGTGAAACATGGCCACGGAACAAAAAATGGCACCCGGTTTTTCGCGCCCCGCTTAACAAAGCCGTATAAAAAAACCTAATAAAACACAATAATAAATGGGTGCAATAGCCCCCCTCCCCTCTTTTTACCTGAGCATTGGTGTCTAGATGTGTTATTTTGTGTCCCAGTGAAGTGAATGAGAAAGTAGATGTGGGGAAGATGATCAGCTGCCGTGGTCTCTCTCACCTGTCTGAATCCATCGCTGAAGTTGTTCTTGTAGTATCTGGTGAGCGAGTTGAGGCCGTCGCGCGCGAGGCCCAGGTGCGTGCGCTTGCCCGTGCGCGTGAAGTCCGTCTTGAGCGCGCCCGTGCCTGAGTACTGGGTGGAGATCATGTCCGCGTGGTCCGCCCACACCTGGGAGGAACACCTCATGCTATCGTCACGTCGTAGCCAGTTGGGGGATGGGGAGGGGTCTAATCCTCCCCCCCGAAATGCCTAAGTTAACGTAGCCTTTAAGGCAGCCTGTCCCAAAGTGGGCGATAACGCCCCCTTGTGGGCGCTGCAGGCCTAAAGGGTGGCAGTAAGAGCCTCAGAAAAAAAATGGAGGCGTTGTGTAGAGGCTTACAATCATTAATTTAATTTGAATTTATAGTGGTTTTTAGTAGGTGAACAAATGGGGGCGCTACAAATAATTCATCCTCAAAGTGGGCAGTAGACAAAATAAGTTTGGGAACCCCTGCTTTAGGGTGTGTAGGTACTTACTAAAACTTGTCTCTGGGAAAATTTCTGGCAAATGTTCTTACTCTTAGGTTACCAGTACTCCCACTAATCTCCCGCAATAGTATGATATATATTTGCATATGCGCATTCCACTCGCCTGATATATACATGGAGTATATTTTTTATTACATTATACAGAATGAATCAGAATCAGAATAGTTTTTATTCACGTAGACCATTATTGTACAGTACTTATGAATCGTCAAGTTACAAAAATATTATGCTACTGCTTTACCACCCGTTCGGAATGCCGCTCCTACGGAGAAAAACGAGCAAGAAACTCCCTGGTTGGTCTTTTTAAAAAGACCTTTTACAGTTTTGAGCAGTACATTGGTATAGGTATTAAGTGTATTGCGTACGTTGTTGAACAAGTTGTCGAGGTGCGGATGGGACTCGTTGTCGGTGGTGGTGACGGCCAGCAGCCGGAGCGCGGCGACGAGCTGCAGCCGTGCCAGCAGGCTCTGCACCACGTTGGTGCGGTCGAGGCAGTCGACGCAGTTGGTGCGGAACACCCCGCTCTGCCGCAGCAGCACCGAGCTGCCGCGAGACAGGAAGTAGCCGAATTCCGTCTGTGCGAAAGAGTCCACGCTATTGGCACAGTTCGCACCCTCAGAACGACAGGGGCTCAACTCAAAAATCCATTTTTTTTGGGAAATCGCAATCAAAGATCTTTCGAGCTGAACGGGGTGGACGAAAAGTACCGGTGTAAAAGAGACGGAAATATAATTATGCTTTTTCTATCATAAAAACACGTTTGTTTTAATATTCATCGGATAGAACATACATTTTTAAGTATCCCCATGACCTTAACTCATTTTCGCAAATTTTGAGTTGAGCCCCTATCGTTCTGAGGGTGCGAGTTGTGGCCTCATTTTTCTATATCAAGGAAGGACCATTTGCTCGAACCCCGGTCGGGACAGTTTGTGTTATGAGCACAAATGATTGTACGGTACCCGTACTACCGGGGTGATTGAAAGGGCAGAAGGGCAGTAAGACAGAAATGGCGCGGTTTCAAGTAAATTAGCTGTTAACTATTTTTTATATTTCGTTATTGTGAAAAAACTATACACTCACAAGAGTTTTGCTTTGCGCAGTACTATATGACGTTTGATAAAGTTAGAGAAAGTCTATTAATTCGGGGGTAAATTTTCATAATTTACATTAGAGGTAACAAAAATATAGCAAAGTATATCACAAAAAAATACATTTTTTTTATACAATGTTTAAAAAGAGACGAAAATCAACATTACTCTCTCCTATCCATCCCTTTTTCTCACTCTCTCTCTGTTTCTCCCACGTGAATCAGAATCAGATTTTTTATTTACAATACATATGAATCGTCAAAAAAATTACAAAATGCTAAGCTACAACTTTACCACCCGTTCGGAATGCCGTTCCTATGAAGAAGAACGGGCAAGAAACTCCACGGATGGTCTTTTTAACTGACTTCAAAAAGGAGGTTCTCAATTCGGTTGTAATTTGTTTTAAATACCTTTAACCCGTGATCGAGCGCGCACTCTTTTATAATAATAATAATAATTCCAGCCCTTTTTTTATGTCCCACTGCTGGGCACGGGCCTCCTCTCAATGCGAGGGGGGATTAGGCCACAGTCCACCACGCTGGCCCACTGCGGGTTGGCGGACTTCACACATCTTTCGAGGGGTCCTCTCAGAAATGCAGGTTTCCTCACGATGTTTTCCTTCACCGTCACTCTTTTTAACCGACTTCAAAAAGGACGCGGTTCTCAATTCGCTTGTAGTTTTTTTTTAAATATTTGCCACGTGCTCTTGACCTGCTCGTGCGCGATCCTGTCGATGAGCACGTTGAGCCGGTAGTAGCGCATGCCGCGGCACTCGGCGTGGAAGTCGAAGGGCTCGTAGCGCACGCCGGGCAGCGCGGCGGCGGCCACGGCCGCGCGGTAGCCGCGCTCCAGCGCCTGCTCCTGCCCGTGCTGGTCGATCTACAGGGGGGGGGGGGGGGGGGGGGACTTGTGACAATTTCTACCCATTATACAGTGTGTAAGGGGCGTGGAAACGAAAACATTCGGTGAAGATCGCTGTAATAAAACTATAGAAAGCATTTTCGTTAAATGTCATGAGTTACAAATATTATGATTTTTGAACAAAAGAATTATCATTACTAATTATATTGATTTCTTATATTTACGCGAATGCTACACATTTTATTAAAACTAACAGTCCTCCCGTGACCATGGTTGCTGTAAAGTGTGTAAAAAATATGCCAATGTGTAAAACTGCAATGTAAATGAAACCTCGATACGCTCGATCGCGCTCGCCACACGCACGAGTCGAGTATCGCGCGGAGCGTTGTGTTGTGATCGCATGGTTTACGATACAATGCGCGCTCAAAAAAAAACATATTTGTAACCCATGGCATTCGACATAGATGATTTCAATAATTTTAGTATAGGCATTAATTGTACCTTTACCCAAAGTTTTCGTTACCATACACCCTGTATAATAAAAAAAACTATACTGTTTTATACGTACTTATAATAAACTTGCTGCCATCCCCACTAGACTTATATTATAATTTTTAATTGCAGCAGTTAGTTTTTTAATTAAAACAAAAAATAATAGACCTGAGAGGGATCGAACCTCAGACTGCGTCGGCGGCTTTGGGACCTACTCCTCAAGACCTTAGCTCAGCCTTTCCCAAAGTGGGCGAAAACGCCCCCTTGTGGGCGCTGCAGGCCTAAAGTAAGGTAAGAGACCCAGAAAAAAAATGGGGGCGTTGTGTAGAGGCTTACAATAATTAATTTAATTTGAAGTTATAGTGGCTTTTAAGTAGGTGAAAAAATGGGGGCGCCAAAAAATAATTCATTCTCAAAGTGGCCAGTAGACAAAATAAGTTTGTTGTTTGGCTTAGCTTGCAATTTCGTATAAATTGCACTGGCGCCTGTGCTGGCGCGGCCGTATCGGCAGTAACTGCCTCGGTGACTCACCAGGTTCACGAGCACCTGGTTCCCGTAGCGCTGCTGCTGGTCGCGCAGGTGCTTGGTGTAGGCGGCCACGTGGTCCTCGTGCGCCAGCGCCACCGCCGGCTTGTACCTGATGTCCGGGTACTGGCTCCAGTACAGCGGGATGGAGCCTCGCGTCTGCACGAACGAGGACTTCTCGGCGCCTCGCTCGATTATTTGTTCCGTTTCCACGTAATTAGCGACGTTGCCCTGTTGGAAGCGAACGTGTCGACCCAAATGGCTCAGTTGATAGTGACCCTGCTGCCCGTAACGAGGGTCTCGGGTTGTAAGGGAGCGTTCAAGTATTACGTAACGAATTTGGGGGGAGGGGGGGGGGTCTTCTGAAACGTTACGATGCGTTATAGCGGCGGGAGGGGGGTTTGAGCTACGCGTTACGTAACATTGTTTTGACCCTTCAGAACGGTCGCGTAGAGATTTTACGTTTTACTAGGGGGGGGGGAGGGGGGGATGTAAAGAAAAACGTTACGGCGCGTTACTTGGGGGGAGGGGGGGGGGGGGTCAAAAATCTCCAAAAATTGCGTTACGTAATACTTGAACGCTCCCTAATCCCGGTAGGGGCATAAATTTGCGTGATGAGTGGGTATGTTTCTTACCGGAGTCTATGTATATAGTAATAGTATAGTAATTAAATACTGGGATTGCCTCCCAGACTATTGTGCGGTACCCATATTACAATCATTTCAGTTTGGTTTGAGGTAAAAATCTAAGAAGACGAGGTATAATTTAGAATTTAGAAGCCCCCCCCCCCCCCTACAAGGCTAGAGAAGGACCGCCGTGGAATAGGACCGTAAGAGTCCGACATAACCTGCTTGCCTCCCCAGCAACGCTTGTATCTTTTATGGTAACCGTTTAATGGTTTTCGGCCAAGTATCGCCTAGTTCTATCAATTATATCCCCATGATTTGACGGCCTGATTAGCGCAGTGGTAGTGACTCTGCTTTCTGCGCCGAGGGTCCCGGGTTCGAATCCCGGTAGGGACACAAGCTTTGTGTGATGAGCACGAATGTTTGTACCCGAGTCATGGATGTTTCATATATATATAAGTATTATATACTGAGTTCGCCCTCAGTCCATTGTACGGTGCCCATAACACAAGCGTTGCTTAATGTTGGACCGTATAGTTGGTGTGTTCGTATGGCGATATTTATTTATTTTATTATATCCCCATGAAAAAATCACCTGTATGAAAAAGCCCACATACACACCTGTGCGTCGACTCCCCTCATGAAGAACCTGGTGCCGGCGCGGTCGACGCAGCGCCGCGACACCAGAGACCAGCTCATCTGGTGGCCGTTCACCACCAAGTGGTTTATAGACACGACTGTGCGTCACGAGTTACGACCATCAAATACACGCGGGCTTATTATCTATACAAGGTCTTAAAGGCATGGTAACGACAATGTCCCCATTTAACCTTGTCTACTTATCATAAATAACTTGTGTATAATTTTGTATTATTAATAATAATAAATAAATAAAAGCTCATTATGGCAGGTGTCTGCAACCAAAATATTGTAATTCTTGAGAGCGCAATGTATTGCAATCTACGCGATGACAACACAACGTTCCGCGCGATACCCGACTCGTGCGAGTGGCGACCGCACTCGAGCGTATCGAGTTTTAATTTACATTGAAATGTTCGTAGGTTTACGCGTAGGTTAACGCGACTGCACCAGAATGAGAATAATATTGTTTTATTGTGAAAGGATACATCCTTGTATGATGGGCAGTGCGAATCGGGCGAACTGCTCTTGAGAATAATCCCGCAGGAGATAGCCGTTCCATAGGAAACGCGGGTCGGCACGGCTAGCGAGCGACATCTAGAACAAAACATTTTTTTTTAAATATAAAAGTCGCGTAACTAACCTCTGACCGCGATTGTACCCACGATGCAATGGCTTGGCCACTGTCCATTGGCCAAGTTTGTGGATCCTCCAGGGTGTCCATGGCGTATAGAAAGTGACCGTCGATATCCCAAAGGTTAGCATGGGAGTAGTGTGTGTCTGTGGATACCCCTAGGTTTCCGAATGGACCAAAAAGTGTCTGTGATTACCCCAAAGGTTCCAAAGTGACCAATGAGTGTGCGTGATTACCCCAAAGGTTCCAAAAGGACCAATAAGTGTCCGTTATTACCCCAAAGGTTCCAAAAGGACCAATAAGTGTCCGTGATTACCCAAAAGGTTTCAAAGGGAACAGTGTGTGCCCATGGATTTCCCAACAAATCCAAAGATATCAGTGAGTGTCTGTGGTTCCCTTAGGGGCGCCATAGAGATCATTGTTTGTCTATATGTACCCCCAAGGTTCTAAACGGACCAGTGAGTGGGAGTGTCCATTGATCCTCATAGGTTCAAATTAGGGTCCAAGTGGAATCCTCGGAGTCATCAGCAGGACCAGTATTACCTTATGGAAGTCCGGCGCGACGGCGTGCAGCCGCTGTAGCGTGTGCGTCAGGTCGTATCCGTACGAGAAGTATATTCCCGGCGTGTCCAGGGCCGCGCGCAACATGCGCTCGTACGTACCGTTCTCCTCGATCTACGGACACATCATTCGTTATGTTTACAAGGTAGTCTTAGCCACGTTTTAATGAAGCGACCCTCAGGGAACGTTAGAGCCACATTTTGGGCAAGTTCCTTCGACTTGCCCAAATGAACGAAAGACAAGCCGACTGAATCAGGTCAAACCGTTTTGGTAAGATTATTAAGATTTCACACTAGGATATCTACTATCGTTTTTTATCCTTATTTACTAGGGCTACCAAAGACTATACAGTTATTTAACCTGTGAACTGTGTGAACCCTACACGAATCTGAATGTATTTTTTATTCATGTAAACCAGCCTTTCCCAAACTGGGCGATAACGCCCCCTTGTGGGCGCTGCAGGCCTAAAGGGCGGTAAGAGCGGTAAGAGCGGTAAGAGTCCCAGAAAAAAATGGGGGCGTTGTGTAGAGGCTTACAACAATTAATTTAATTTGAAGTTATAGTGGTTTGTAAGTAGGTGAAAAAATGGGGGCGCTAAAAATTATTCATTCTCAAAATGGGCAGTAGACAAAATAAAGTATGGGAACCCCTGATGTAAACCATTACAGTACTAATGAATTTAAAAAATCACAAAATGTTATGCTTCAATTTAACTGCCTGTTCGGAATGCTGTGCCTATGGTGATGAAGGGAAGAGGGGGAGAAACACCATGGTCGCTCTTCTTATACGGATGCTAGGGCACGAGCCAACAGAATAGTGTTGTCGTACCTGTTTGTTAGTAAGATGCGTTGTGGACCTCGCATATGGAATGATGTCGGCACCAGCTAACTGGTAGATATCATGGCCGTTTAGTTTACCAATCTGTAATAAATACCAAGTGTTACGCCAGCTGTGTAAATATACTGAACTGAATATATTCAGATTGGACAACCAAACGGGCAAAGTTGGTAGTGGTGGTCTGTGCCGAGGGTCCACGGTTCACGCAAGCTATGTGTGATCAGCACAAATGTTTGTACATGAGTCATAGATGTTTCGTATCTATATCAGTGATTATACACCGGGAATGCCCTTAGTCTGTTGTACCGTACCCATAATATGAGTGTAACTTAGTTTGGAACCATACAGTTTGCGTGTTCATCACACAATATAATTTATGTATACATTCTAAACCAGAGCATTTTAAAGTACAAAATATCAAATATGTTCAAATCATTGAGTATATTATTGTTATGTTGCCAAGAGCTAGTTTAGATTCCAAAGGTTTCCAAAGGACCAACAGACAATTAGGTATGCATGTAATGTACTATATAGGCATTATTTTAGTAAGAAAACCTGCACGGGGTTTGTCTTTGGACGTATAGTCCATGCTAATTTGTCTAATATCCAAAGAGACTCCATCTTCTTTTTTATATTGTCCATGTACCAGCCACAGTAGTTGTTTTATAATAGTATAAATATATGTACTTAATAGTATATTTATATAGTATAAAAGGTTCTTACCACAATCCTATATTTAGCTACAACAAGATACAATCCTGATATAAGTTTGATGGTCCCCAGGAAGCCACACACGGGTCTGTATGCATTCCCTGGTATTGGGATCTTCACTGTACTTAAATCTGTGAAGTAAAATATTCTATACCTATAAATATAATATAATAATAATAATACCAGCCCTTTTTAATGTCCCACTGCTGGGCACGGGCCCCCCTCAATGCGGGAGGGATTAAGCCATAGTCCACCACACTGGCTTAGTGTGGGTAGGCGGACTTCACACATCTTTCGAGGGGTTCTCTCAGACATGCAGGTTTCCTCACGATGTTTTCCTTCACCGTTTAGCAAGTGATAATCGTGGTTGAAACTGAGATTCACACATGATATCCACAAATTCCAGAGGTTCGAGCCGGGGTTTGAACCTGCAATCCTCGTTACCGAGGCAAGCGTTCTACGAACTTGGCTATCACTGCTACTATTTTATATCCATACTGATGTTTATTTCGAAAGTATTGTTTCCCAATATCTTGGTTTTGGTCTTGCAACTAGTGGTTAATATAGACAGCTATAGTGTGCGAGTGAGAGGCAAATAGGGGCAACAGAATTTAAAATCCAATTCTCTATTCAGCTGGGTAGTACTATAAAACACAAAGTTGCCAAACATACATTATTATATGACATACCCTTTACAGATGCTTCTCCAGTAATTCTATCGATTACCATAATCTCTGTGGGATTAATTGTAGGCTCCAGATAAAATTTATCTGATGTTGTGTATCTAAAAAAAACAATAAGATGTTACCTATTATTTGTAAATGGAAAAGAACTATCCACAAATACCTACCTCAGTACTCATAGCTTTTAGTACACATACAATTTCATTACGGCAATTATTCAACATTATCCATTATATATCATCATTCAAGCTAATAGATATGACGTAATGATAAAACCAAGTCGATGTTTTACGACCTGGAAGACTACAAAATTAAATTCTAGTGTAAGATAGTTGTAAAAATGTCTGAAACGTGTTTACAAAATTTTAATAAGGGTGGGAAATTTAGAACGTAGTTTTAGCTAATTAATAAGCATTGTAAGAGAGCATATTGAACATAATTTTATACGGCTTCGCGAAAAACATGACTACTACTATTGGGTTGCGGCCATAAGCTTATTTTATTTGCGGTAGTCTTTACAAATGGTATTAAACGTATTGAGAGTGTTCAGGACTGTATAATTGATGGCGCTTTTACTTACAATTTAATATCATCGTGAATTAACAGTTGGTCTGCCATTATTAATGATTTATTGGCGAATCAAATTAAATTTTCTGCCATACACCTGCAAAATCTTGACATTTATTTACTATGTGACGTCCCTCCCCCTGCTAATGACGTTTCTATACTAGTGAAATGACGTCCCAACTTTTGTTTCGATGCTTGACAAAATCGACTAAATATTCCGTTCGGAAACAATTTCAATAAATCGTGAAAAAATATGTTGTTTCTGAACGAATTTCGATCTAACGTTCCATTACACGCTATATTTTTACAAATTCTATCGTACCTTTCCATATCACCTTGCTTTTGAGTTCTCACTCGCTACGAAACGTAGAAAATAACATGCGAGTTTGATAGAAAAAGATAACCTCAAAAACACATTTATTTACAAAAAATAAAAGTGAACTGAACTCTGCCATGGTATGCTAAAGAAGAAACGATCATGAAGAAAATAACAGCAATACCGGAATTTATTAAAACCATCAATGATGGAGAAGAAGTTGAAGATTACTCAGAGGAATCGGATGAAGAAATTGAAGTATTTGTTATATATCTTGTTACCGCTTCTCAAGGGTTTATTACACAAATATACACATTGGAAAGTCCTTATAACTTATTCTATTTATTTTCAGTACCAACCTACAAAACAAAAGGTGAAGAGGAAAGCAGACTTCAATCCGAAATTCCAATTTGTCGCATCAGTTGAAGAATATAATAAGGTACCCAAATATTTGTAAATGCAGGTGGTTCATTAACGATCCTATCCATCGAATTACATGTTACGTTATCTATGTATCTTCATTGTCTATTAAAAGCATCAGCAATTAGTATAACCACAAAACAACATGAATTATTTACAACTAGCAACTATTAGATACCCTACATAAAATTAAATTAAGATAAAAAATAAAATAAAATTAAAATTAGGCATGTTTCAGAATGGAGTGTAGTTTTCCTAATCCCCACCACCATTGGCCGGCAGGGTGCCCAGAACGCTGGCAGCATTGCCACGTTGAATGGCAATGCTGATGTATCTTATGATTGTTTGACAGTTATGGAAAATGTTCAATTAAAGTTAGTGCGTTATAAAATTGTGGTTTGTTTCAGAACCCATGGGATGATCTGCAGAAGTATGTCAGGCGTAATGTGAAAAGGACATTGGATGACAGGATAGCGAGGAGGAGAGCACAGGTCAAGGTTAACGGAAACGCTGAAGATGTTGACACAGACTCCGATGTGGATAACAAAGGTATGACTGTATTAGAAATTCAATTGTATTTAATTTTAAAATTCAGATTTAAAAATGTTCTATAAACCCCCAAATTGATAGACAATCTATAACTTTATTAAATGTCATAGAGTACGCGCACAAGAGTTTTGCTTTGCACAGTGCTATATGTCGTTTGCTAAAGTTATAGAATGAATGTCTATAAATTTGGTGGCACATGTATGTTCTCAGCTTCTCTATGGTTCATAGATACAGGCATACAAATATATATTTTTTTTATGTCTTGATAATGTGCACATAAGGAATATGGGTGAACTAGACCCAATTTAATAATAAAAAAAAATATTTTTGATTTGTAATGTACAACAAAAACATGTGCATTTCTAGTAGTTGGTTCTGTTTTAATAAAGTTCTTATGTTGTCCATATAAGAGTTATTTTTGGCTTTCTAGATGGCGATGTAGATGAACTGGAAATATCTGACGATGAGTTAAAGAAAGATGAGATCAAGACAAAGCAGAAAAAACTCACTAAAAAACAGAAATTGGAAGAGGTAATGGATCTTCTATTTAATAAAATTATTATTTCTTTCTAACAGATAATATCGCTCAAACCAGTATTTATTGATTAGGTATTTAAATGTGACTAAAACATTTTGAATAAGTTCTATCTTGATATTTTACACTTTTCAATTCAATTATGTCATACATAATTTAGCATGACTCTGAATTTGAAAATATTACTTATAACATCTTATACTCATCTTACATATACCATCTCATTAAAAACAATGGTTTAGCTACCTTATTCATTACTTAACTTTTAAGTCAGGAAATGTCCTGACTTAAAAGTTAAGTAATGAATAAGGTAGCTGTATATCTACAGTATATCTACTATTACTATCTTTGATTTTATTCCTATCGTAGGACCTGAAGGAAGACGAGACAGAAACCGGCGCGCGCATCGAGTACGACTCGGATTTCTTCGAGGAGCCGCCGCCTTACGACGAGAACGCATCGTTCTACATGATGAACCTCTCCCGACCGCTGTTGAAGGCTATCGGCGCGCTGAACTACGTGCATCCCACGCCCATACAGTCGGCTACCATACCTGTTGCGTTACTTGGTGAGTTTAAAAATTAAGCTGCAAGTATGTTTTAAAAAAATGCTCGGTTAGATGCTGGTCCGGCACCTCAGGAATATAAATTACCTTGTTCGCGCAGACTATTTAGATTTTGTCTTTCTACGCTTCTTTCTTATTTTAATTTACAAAAGTAATTTGTAAATGTGGGAGCCATGTAGCCATTAACTTGTAATTATACCAGCTGCTAAAGTCTGCCTAGCAGTTCCTACATTGTTCTCACACACCCATAACAATGTACTCGAAAATGTAAGAGATCTTTTTAAAAAGAGCAACCAGGTGAGTTTCTTGCCCATTCTTCTTCATAGGAACGGCATTCCGAACGGGTGGTCAAGTTGTAGCTTAGCATTTTGTAACTTTTTGACATGTTTTATTCATGTATGCGCTTATGTGTAGAGTAGATGCGCTAGTGTGATAAGTTATGACCGGTTAAGATTACAAGTTCCCGATTACGGCACAGGCAAGGACGTGTGCGCGTGCGCAGCGACGGGCACGGGCAAGACGGCGGCGTACATGCTGCCCATCCTGGAGCGGCTGCTGTACAAGTCGCGCGCCGGGGACCGCGTCACGCGCGTGCTCGTGCTCGTGCCCACCAGGGAGCTGGGCGCGCAGGTCCGATAACACTCCCATTATACCATTTATGCTCAAAATTGTAAAAGATCTTTTAAAAAAAAAAAGAGCAACCATTGAGTTTCTTGCCCGTTCTTCTCAATAGGAACGGCATTCCGAACGGGTGGTAAAGTAGTAGCATAACATTTTGTAACTTTTGACGATTATATATATAAGTACTGTACATAATGGTCTACGTGAATAAAAAATATTCTGATTTTGACTCTATGAAAACAAACTACGTAAGACGAGGCGGTATGGTCATAGTGACTTTAGCCTGCTCGAAGGAGCGAATTAAAAAAAAAATCCTATAATAGCGCTTCAGAAGATAGCCAAGAAAACTTGGCGCTTTATAAAAATAAAGCGCTCATAGGCGTTGTGTGAAACGGTGTATTAAGAAATGTTCTGCAATATATACAGCTTGTATTTAAAATAATACAAAACTTTTTTTTTGTTGATGCTCAACATTAGGATCTATGACATTGTTATTTTTTTATTCTTAAATATATTTTGTTTTTTTTTCTTCTCTTCTTCATATAACATTTGACAATTTTTTTATGAGAAAACTGTCTGAAGTAACAATAACCATGCAATTGAAATTCTAACCCACCTAGCATGATTTGGTGCAAGATAATTTGGTTTTTGTGGTTTGGTAATTCAGGGACCGATTCCCGCCTGGTAAAATTTTGGAAACGATGTTATCGTAATTATTCCTAGTCTGGGTGTTACTTGAATCGTCCCCAGGCCATTGTATGGTACTCGTCATACAAGCGACGCTTAGTTTTGGGACCATACAGGGCCCCAAGTCTGCCAACACAATCGAACAGCAACCGCATAGTAACTGTCACTTTTGGCAGATATCCCATACAATATCTGTCAAAAGTGACAGTTACCATGCGATTGCTGTTCGATTATGAATCGATTGTGTTGGCAGACTTGGGGCGCTGTAGTCTGGCAATATTGTACATAATGAATGAAATGTTGTTATGTTTGCAGGTGCACGCGGTGACTCGGCAGCTGTCTCAGTTCACGCCGGTGACTGTCGGCTTGTCGGTCGGCGGGCTCGATGTCAAATATCAGGTCTGACAGTCATCTATATTAAATTAAAAATATTGAAAAAAAAAACTAATTTTACGGATTTTATCGCGTTTATTTTATGTATTTACGTTCCCGACGTTTCGGCTGCTTTACAGCGAGCATGGTCACGGGAGGACTGAGGTGTTTGACGTCCTAGTGTCATAGTTTGAACCGGGGTACCATTATATTTAGTTATTGCTTGCGGTCCGATCTACGCAGAAAGTGGTCACAGAGTCTTGAGGTATCCTAAACGTTGGGAACGTAAAACATAAAATAAACGCGATTCAATCCGTAAAATTAGTTTTATTTCGATGTATAGTAGTCGCGTCACGCTAGTCCCTCCCTGTAACCCTCTAGGCACGCCCACACACAATCTATGCCGGATCATTTACTAGGCAAAAAGTGTTGTGTGTGGTAACATTTACCGTTGCAAATGGATTGAACAAGTGGCTTTACATTGCCAGTGGCAACGGTACGTCTGAACATCTAAACAAGTTTGTGACAACACCTATGTCTGTTTGATGTCATTCGTGTGAGATGCGCACACTACAATGTTTTACAAAGCAAATGTTTGTTGCAGGAGAGCGTTCTCAGACGGAACCCAGATATAGTTATCGCAACGCCGGGCCGTCTGATCGACCACATCCGCAACACGCCGTCGTTCGGCCTGCACTCCATCGAAGTGCTCGTGCTGGACGAAGCGGACAGGTGAGGGAGACGGCGATAGGTTGCACAACTTCCTGACAACCCCCAGCCTCAGTGCCGAATACTAAAACTATGTAGGAAGAGTTAGCAAATCCTACGGACCCCAAGCCAAATGATATTCCAAGTATGATAGATATGGTATACAACCGACCGTCTAATGAAAGGATGCAGTAGTTTTACAGGCCCAGGTATTTACATTACAAGTAATCTCTATCAAAAAAATATACACTTTTTCTGAGTTTGTGACCATACCAGGGCCCCATGTCGGCTAACACAACCTGTAACTGTCACTTTTGACAGATATTGTATGGGATATCTATCAGAAGTGACAGTTACTATGCGGTTGCTGTTCGATTATGAATCGATTGTGTTAGCAGACTTGGAGTCCTGTTGGTGTGTATAGTCTGGTTTTATATATTATATTGTATCGTCTCAGAATGCTGGACGAGTACTTCGCGGAGCAGATGAAGGAGATCATCCGGCAGTGCTCGCACAAGCGGCAGACCATGCTGTTCTCGGCCACCATGAGCGAGCAGGTCAAGGACCTGGCGGCCGTGTCGCTCAACAAGCCGGTCAAGCTGTTCGTGGACTCCAACAAGGATGTCGCTTTTAATCTGAGGCAGGAGTTTGTTAGGTGAGTCGCGGGTGTTGTTAACGGCAACACACACACACACAGACATAATTACACACTAACTAACACACCTACTAACCCACACACCAACTGACGCACATACACCAACTAACCCACACTAACTAATACATGCACACGCACACAAACTAACCCACACTAACTATCACACGAACACACAAACCAACACACACACACGCGAACTAACACACACACACACACACACACACATGAACCGACACACGCACACACAAACCAACACACACACACAGACTAACTGACACACGCACACACACCAACTAACACGCGCGCACACTCACTAACTAATACTTACACCATCTAAAACACACTCATACCAACTAAAACACACGCATGAACTAACACACACACTCCAACTAATACACACACACACACACACCGACTAACACGCACACTCCAACTAACACACCTACAAACACCAACACACACACCCGCAAAGTGTTGCCTACCTCACGCCACGGTGCCCGGCAGGATCCGGCGCGAGCGCGAGGGCGAGCGCGAGGCGATGCTGGCGGCGCTGCTGTGCCGCACCTTCCGCGAGCGCGCCGTGGTGTTCGTGCAGACCAAGAAGCAGGCGCACCGCCTGCACGTCGCGCTCGGCCTGCTGGGCGTCAAGGTGAGCCCTAGCACTCGAGCCATTCATAATCATCATTTAGTTCAAATAATAATCCCACTAATATTATAAATGCAAAGGTTTGGATGAATGGATGGATGGCTGTTTGTTACTCAATCATGCGAAAACTGATCTGGATGAAATTTGGCACAGAGATAGATATTATAGTCTGGAATAGCACATAGGCTACTACTTTTTTTACTTTTTTATCCCGGTAAAATGTATGGTTACCGTGGGATGGATTAGTATGGTAGCATACATACTTTTTAATCGCGGGTAACACCGCGGGGCGCGGCTAGTTAATAATAATTTATTTAAAACTAGATGCGCCCGGCGGTGTTACCCGCGACAAAAAGTATGAAAAATTAAAACATCTATCCCACGGGAACCATACATTTTACCGGGATAAAAAGTAGCCTATGTGTTATTCCAGACTATAATCTATCTCTGTGCCAAGTTTCATCCAGATCCGTTCAGCCGTTCGGGCGTGAAAGAGTAACAAACATCCATCCATCCATCCATCCAAACTTTCACATTTATAATATTAGTATAGAATTAGTATAGATTCTGTAAAAAAGACAACATAATCAATGGGTACAATATTTGTCTTAGGTATAATATTTGTCTTAGTAATAAGTAGTCTGTTTTAACGCATGTGCCCGAACTGGGAAAACCTGTGTTTCAGGCGAGTCGAGTTCTATATATATATTTTTTTTTATTCACGTAGACCATTAAAGTGTAGCGTGTGTGCGCCCCGCATGGCAACACACTGGAGCTCACTTTTATATTTTGTAAAAATAATGAATTTAAAAAAAAAGACAAGCCCGCTGAGTTTCTTGCCGGATCTTCTCAGTTGAGGTCGCGTTCCGATCCGGTTGTAGACTTAAGAAAAAAAAAATGTAATGACAATTTGTAAGTGCCCCCGTAGGCCTATACGAAATAAATGATTTGACTTTGACATTGTCTAACTAATGTCCACTATACTAGCCTCTGCCCGCAGCTGCGCCCGCGGCAACTCGATAAAACGGCCTATAGCATGCAGCAATAGTGCATATTCCAATTAATAAAATAGTTATTAGGATCGGATCAGTAGGTCCGGAGATATCCCCGTTACATTCAAGCTAGTGTTTTATAATTCGGGTAACCATCCCAATCCAAGTATAAAGAATGCATTTACAGGTTGATTAATACGTACATACGTACTTCTCCATAGGAACGGCATTCCGAACGTTTAGTAAAGTAGTAGCATATTATTTTGTAACTTTTGACGATTCATAAGTACTGTAGTTAATGGTCTACGTGAATAAAAAATATTCTGATTCTGAATTAAGAGTATACTAACCTTCGAACCTGAGCTACTTTTGCGCATTTGTATGGCTAAAAAAAAAAAAACAAATGTATTAATAAATCGACATATCGTAATGCTGACTTTTTAATTTTTTTTATTATTACATTATAGGCAAGTATTTGATCTCGATCTCACCTGATGGTAAGTGACGATAAGATCTACGATGGACCATACTTGCCTAGGTAGAAGGACTACACATAATTATTACAAATTGAGCAGACTTGGCGCCCTGTACGGGTGCCAAGTCTGCTCAATTCAACCTGGGCCCCAAGTCTGCTAACACAATCGAATAGCAACCGCATAGTAACTGTCACTTTCGACAGATATCCCATACAATATGTGTCAAAAGTGACAGTTACTATGCGGTTGCTGTTCGATTATGAATCGATTGTGTTAGCTGACTTGGGGTCCAGGGTGAATTATTATGTCACATCATAGTTTCACAGTTCAGTTCACCAATAATTGAAATAGTAAATGGTAAAAATGTTGCATGTCAGGTGGCAGAGCTCCACGGTGCCCTGAACCAACCCCAGCGCCTCGACTCGCTGAAGCGGTTCAAGGAGGAGCAAGTGGACGTGCTGGTGGCCACCGACGTGGCGGCCCGGGGGCTCGACATCCCCGGCGTGAAGACCGTGCTCAACTTCACCCTGCCGGCTACCCTGGAGCATTATATACACAGGGTATGTGAATGAAAAATAATATTTAAATAAAACTATTTTTTCAGATTTTATCGCGTTTATTTTATGTTTTTACGTTCCCGACGTTTCGGCTGCTTGACAGCAACCATGGTCACGGGAGGACTGACTGTCCTCCCGTGACCATGGCCAAGTTGGTACAACGCTTGCCTCAGTAACGAGGATCAAGATCAAACCCCGGCTCGCACCTCTTGAGATTTCTGGATTTTCATGTGCGAATCTCATTTTCAACCATGATTATCACTTGCTAAACGGTGAACGAAAACATCGCGAGGAAACCTGCATGTCTGAGAGGACCCCTCGAAAGATGTGTGAAGTCCGCCAACCCGCACTGGGCCAGCGTAGTTGACTATGGCCTAATCCCCCTCTTATTGAGGGCAGGTCCGTGCCCAACAGTGGGACATTAAGGGCTGGTATTATTATTAACATATTGTATGGTCCCAGGTCGGTAGAACTGCTCGTGCGGGCCGCGCGGGCGTGTCTGTGTCGTTGGCGGGTGAAGCGGAGCGCATCCTGGTGAAAGCTATAGTCAAGCGAGCCAAGCGACCCGTCAAGTCCAGACAAGTGCCACCAGACATAATCGCCAAGTACCGGGACAGGTTGGCCCGATTGGAGCCGGAGATTGGTAAGCTTGTTTCGATCATTATTTACACACTAGCTCCTGCCCGCGACTCCGCTCGCGGTACCTTGATACAATATAGCCTATAGCACTGAGGAATAATGCCCCTTTCTATCTGTGAAAGAATTTTCAGAATCGGTCCAGCAGTACTGGAGTCTCGCTGGAAACAAACTCACAAATTTTACCTCTTTGTAATATATCATAAGTGTGTGCGAGTTGAATGGAGCTCTGAAGAATCCGCTAGTGTCGCAACACTAGCGGATTCAATAAATCAATAAATAAATCTCGAGACTCGATTAATTATACCATAACGAGAATTGTTGATATATATTCTTAATTTTTTAACATTATACACTGATTGAAATAATAATAAAATTACATAATTATTGACATATTCATCCCTTCATTTTGACGTATAGCGCATAATACGAATCTCCCTCGAAAATCCAAAGTTATAATATAACATATATTTCACAGCCGCAATTTTGGACGAGGAATATGCGGAGAAGCAAATGAACAAGATGGAGAGGCAGACATCGAAGCTGGAGGGCGCTCTGAAGACGGAGGATCAGCCGCAGCAGGGGCCCAAGATAGAGCCGCAGCGGCAGCGCGACTGGTTCCAGTCGCCGCGCGAGAAGAGAGAAGAGAAGGAGAGGCTGGCGCTCACCGCACACCCCGACAAAGGTACCAGCAATACTTAACTCCATAGAGTGTTTTCAAGTCGACAGTGAACAGGTACCTTCTAGGCAAGTATGCTACATCGTAGATCTCATCGTCACTTACCATCAGGTGAGATAGAGATCAAATACTTGCCTATAATGTAATAATAAAAAAAAACTATTATTTAAAGAAGACACTAGAGACGCCGCTTTGTGTATACCCGTAAGGTTAAGAATCCTCTGAATTGCGGAACGGAGAGGAATAGACCAATCAGGTTGTTTTAAATTTACAAGAGATTTTGGAGATTTAAATTACTCTATTCCGCTCCGCTTCGCTGAAAACACACCCTCGCAGACATCAAAAAAGTAATGAATACAAAAAGAGGTTATTAAAAGCAAATATTTACCCATAGAGTGACATTTACAGCACTTTAATTACCGCCAAAACCTAGTTAATTTGCCGCAATCAATCCCTCCAGTCACTTGAGGCAAATAGCTAACACCAAACGCTGAGAAAGACAAAATATCTTAATGCATCTCACTCAGTCTAACCCAAAAGTCTGTTCATGTATCTCTTACGCAGCTGTCATAATCACCACGTCCTCTCTGTTGTCTAAAAGAGTTCTCTTTTTTATCGGTATAATTTGACAGGTGCCCAAAAGAAAGGCAAAGGTAAGAAGCGTAAACGCGACGACGACGACGATTCCGACGAGGGCGCCGGCGCCGGCAAGAGGAAGAAGCAGAGCAAGCACAAGCCGAAGGACACGCCCGAGGAGCGAGTCAATCGGGAGATGGAGAAGGTGAGAAAGGAATAACAATAATAATTTTGCCACACGAACACACCACCAGAACGGTCCCGAACTAATTAAACCTCGCGTCATGGGTCTCTACAATTGACTCTGAGATCAAATTATATAAATGCTTAAAAATATATTAAACATCCAAATATGCCACTAATTTAGTGAATTATGCACTAACAAGACGAATTTTACGCAAATTTATTTCCACATATCTAATTTCCGAAAGAAATAGAAAATGTCGATCATAAACAAACAATCGTGCTCATCACACAAAGTTTGGCCCTACCAGGATTCGAATCCTCAGCACAGAAAGCACTACTAACTGTGCTAATCAGACCGCCACAATGCTAAATCTACTCTATTGTAAACTACGTTATTGTAGTATTACCTAACATGCAATAGGGAAGGTTTACATGTGAGCAAAGGACAGCGCGAGCTCAGGCCAGTGGGCTTTGTTGGGCCAAGTTAGGTATGCATCATAATATGGTCCACAAGCAACGTCCTGAATCAAATTCGCTGGCAGTGGTTTCATAGTAAACCTTGTAAGAGACGCCAAGGTTTTGATCTCGATAATGCAATCTCTATCGAAATATTTATATATGTACTTTTTATTCAGGTGGCATTACTTCAGTCCCGCTTAGCGAAGCGCAAGAAGAAGCAACGCAGGATTCGTGCCGTCGACGACGAGGAAACTAACCCTAGACAGCAAAAGAAACCCAAGAAGATGAAAAAGAAACAGAGCAACTTCGCCAACGACCTCGCGGACACGTCCAGAACCGCCGCGAAACGGCTCCGGTACGATGCCAATAAAGTCCAGAAGGGCAATGGTTTGCAGAAGAAAGGCGGGAGACCTGCGAAAGGGAAGGGCCAACCCAAGGGCAAGACTTTCGGTAAACCTCAAGCGGGGAGAGCGGGTCAGAAAAGGAAAAATAAATAAAAGTGCCTTGTTTGATAGTTGAATGGTTTTATTTCATACTAGCTGCGCCCGGCGGTGTTACCCGCGATAAAAAGTATGAAAAATTGAAACACCTATCCCACGGGAACCATACATTTTACCGGGATAAAAAGTAGCCTATGTGCTATTCCAGACTATAATCTATCTCTGTGCCAAATTTCATCCAGATCCGTTCAGCCGTTCGGGCGTGAAAGAGTAACAAACATCCATCCATCCAAACTTTCACATTTATAATATTAGTATAGATATCAGAATCAGAATATATTTTTTTCATGTAAACCATTAAGTACAGTACTTATGAATCGTAAAAAAAAGTTGCAAAATGCTAAGCTACAACTTTACCACCCGTTCGGCATGCCGTTGCTATGGAGAAGAACGAGCAAGAAACTTCATGGTTGCTCTTTTTAATCAAATGTTTTAATAAGCCGTTATTTTGTTATATTATTTATATAAGGTGTATATAACGAAGGGAACCTAGGGAAATGTACGCAATCATATTCTAAATAGATCAATAGATGTACCGTAAATATGAAGTTGACAAATTTACTCAAAGGTAACATCCCAAACCTTTTGTAATGTTCCCTCGTTCTCAAATCGGACCGACTTAAATTGCGCAACCAAAGATACCTTAGTGATATGGATACAAGCTCAAACTAAATGATAAATTGACCATCACGCCTGTATTTTCTGAAGCGGTTGGTTGAGGTGCATGTACCATTCGCCAATGGTATTTAATTTGGTCCCAATGCTATAGGAGGCGAGCCTATTATTTTGGCTATATAGGTTAGCCTTTGTTATGAATAATGGATAATTGAAACAATATTTGTTATAAATCAACTTAAAACTAATATAAATCAATTTCGGTCCTCCATTGACAGGCAAACATTTTTCCTCGAGTACTCAAATACCTATTTTCTTGGTAAATGAAATATTATAAAATAACATTAATAATTATATTATCCCTTTCTGGGACGGCACGGATCTCCCCATGATGCGAAGGAGATTATAGATCATAGTCTCTATCTACGATCATAGTCCACCACGCTAGCCAAGTGCGGATGCCGCACTATACAAGTCTTTCAAGGGGTTCTTCTCCCAGTCATGCAGGTTTCCTCACTATATATCCTTTACTGTTTAGCGTTTGTGCTAATCTAGTTTCAAACATGATTATCATTCGTCATGGTTGAAATTAGATTCGCACATGAAATCCTTAAATTCCGGTGAAGATCCCAGATGTGCGAGGCGAGACAGAATTTTAATCGACTAAAAACTAAAATCATAGATAATGACTAAATGAATGAACTATAAACCATAGAGAACAAGTGTGGCGTCGTCTGAACGGATGTTGTTTATGATCGACATTTTCTATTTCTTTCGGAAATTAGATATGTGGAAATAAATTTGCGTAAAATTCGTCTTGTTAGTGCATAATTCACTAAATTCGTGGCATATTTGACAAGCTCGTAAAGAGTGCTAAAGATTTTGCCCAAGAAGTTTCACGAAAACGTTATGTGTATGCCAATAAGCGTAAAGTTTTTTTCTCGATCATTATAGCGGGAAATCTACGCTGTGACGCGCACTAATCGTGATTATTCGTCGCGAAGGCTACTGGAGTGTCGTAACAACCTTGTTATGAGGCCATTTATGTTTTGACAGTGGATTTGTGCTAAAACTAAATACGATTTGACAATGTCGGATGAAATGGCGGTGTCTGATAACGCTACGGGGGACGAAGCTACAGTGAACAGTGATGAGGCGGCGGCGACGACCGCGACGGAGGCCGAGGAGGTTGCTTTAGAGCAGCCGAGCGAGCCCGTGGCTCCGGAGCCTGAGGAGTCACCAGCATTAGCAGAAGGTACCTTATCTAAAACTTTCACATAACCTAAGTGCCAACATCATGACATACTTTGTATTATTTTATAAGATCTGCGTTTGCTCACGCTCGTCAGAAATTGGCGCGAGCACCTAGTAGTTATCAAATTTAGTAGAATTTCAATTAATCTACAGTTTATTTTCATGTGAAAATTCTTATAAGTAGTGATCATTACCGAGCTAGCTCACTGAAGTTGTAGATTTACAAGAAAATAGTATGTATTCAGTGTTGCTAATTAATTTGCAATGCCAAGTCGATATTGTAGTAATTCGTTCCTATGGTATTTGCAGTGTACGCAGATAATTCAATAACATCCAAGTCATTGATTGATGACATCATAATAAAATTATGATTAAATATTAATAAGTACTTTTGTGTGCAAACAATTTGCCTGATGTTATCCTTCATTCATTATAAGCTATGCGAGTGGAACAGCTGTCTATTTAATAATCTGATTTGTAAATTACTTTAAATTCACCGAGCATTTATAAATTTAGACACTCAAGCGAATATTTTTTTATTGCTGTTTATATTGTCCAATTTTTATTGTTTATATTGTTTAAAATAAGCTCAACTTCTAAGATTATGATATGGCACCGCATCTGTTGCACTCATGTACAAAGGAAGCATGACCATAATGATTGGAGATGTGACAAGAGAAATTGTCTGTAACAAATCATATTTTGTGTAATGTCATCCACATGAAATGATATAGACATTGCCATTGGCAGAATTATAGATGGCCGCAAAAATAAATAGATAACTATCACCAGACAAAAAACTAAGCAACATATATGTAATGGGTACTGTACTACGGACTGGTGGCAATCCCAGTAACATGATTATTCACATAATAATACCAGCTCTTTTTAATGTACCACTGTTGGGCATGGGCCTCCTATTGATTGTGAGGGGGATTAGGCCATAGTCCACACTTGCACAATGCGGGTTCCCTTCACTTACCTGAGAAAAATAATAAAAACATTGTAGGTAGTATATGAAATCAATATGAAAGCTCACACTATAAATCCTTTATAGAGCCCAAAGAGGAGGCAGAACCAGAATCTGTTCCGGAAGAACCAGTAACCCCAGAAACAACAACTGAAGAACCAACAGTGAAAGAGGAACCCACAGAAGAGGCTGATGAACAACCACTTCTATCAGAACCTGAGGAGGTGGGTCACATGTACACTTAGTATGATTACCGTGATCACCAAATGGGTAGTGAAACACATTTCAAACAGTTAAACAGGCATAGTTTACCATAGTTGGTATAGTCAACGAATTAATTAACTACTGTCATCCAATACACAGACTTTATCAAATTGACATAAATAAGAAGCAAACAGTAGTGAATATTTGACGGTCTTATCTAAGGGGGGAAATGCAACCTCCAAAGAGGTCATGGGTGTATGAGGTAAAAAATAATTTAAACTAAAAATTTTCTACATGGAGAGTCTACTAATATTATAAAACTTTAAGGCAATTACCCCAAACATGCAGTTCCAATTGACCAACTCGTCAATGGTGTTAAGTGTTTAATAATTAGATGACTTTATCTATGGAAAAGTTCTAAACCACTTTAAAAAGTGATTACTATGTGATAGCATTATACTGATGGATCTAAGCTTCCCTTACAGCAATCCATATTTTGATCTAAGGCTAAGTGCCGAAGAAGTTGTTTTTTTTTTTTATACATTATAGGCAAGTATTTGATCTCGATCTCACCTGATGGTAAGTGACGATGAGATCTACGATGGAGCATACTTGCCTAGGTAGGAAGGCGGCAGTAGATCGAGACCCTACATTCACTAGGCACATGCAGCGCAACTGATCTGACCCGCCATCCATGAATGGCAACACCGAACATCATGCCGGAACACGGCTAGGCCGCTTGGCGACATGGCTTTGTTCAGTGGGTGGTGACTAGCCACGGCCGAAGCCTACCACCAGTAGGTCGAGGGCAAAGTGTTGTTAGGTTTTATATGAGACAGAGTGACAATATCAATGCTATTGCATTTTCATCATGAGCCCAATGTGTTAACTGACTTGTATAAACCAGCCCAGAAATATAAACCGCCATCTAACTCTGGCACTAACAACAGGTTTTTTTATACACCGGCAGTTAAGGGGGAAGCTCAGGGTTTCAAGCATAAGGTTGTAAAAACCGCTACTTTTACCAACTTAATGGTGTTGTATCGCTTTAGGTACTTTTTTAAGCAAACTTAATACATCGAGACATCCAATGCAGAATGCTAATATCGCAAAACACTAAATTACATCGTAAAGATGTCCAAATTTTTCGTAAAAAAATAAAAACCATTGACATTTTGAATTTCGCGCCCTGACCCTGAGCTTCCACCTTAATAGGATTGAGTATAGTGTGACCAATTTTTATCTTTCTAGGTCCAGTCAGAAATCAAATCAGAGAAAGAAGACACAGATTTAGAGCCTATGGAAGCTGAGGAACCTCTCGAAACAGCCGAAGAGGATGATGCCATTGATGACAAGCGAGGCATCAAGCGCCGCGCGTCGGTGGCGTTCAGCGACGCCGCCGATGAAGAGTTCAAGGGGTTCGGTGATTGCAAACAGGAACTTAAGACTGAGGATTATAGTCGCGTTTTGGGTGAGTTGTAATGACAGTAGTATTTTAGCTTTATCAAATTTAGTTTACTCATAATTGGAACTCTTTTCATAGATATTATGGTTCAAACCTCGTTAATGTAAATATCGCTAGTATGGTCCCAAACAAAGTAACATTTGTATCACTTGGATACCATACAATAGTCTGGGGGCGATCTCAATAATGCCCAAAATGGGTTAAAGTTAAAAGTATTTTAGTGGAAACTAAATATCATATATTTATTGTGTATCTGTGAACATGTAGACCGTCTGGAGGCGGAGGTGGTCGCAGCCACCAGGGACTTCATCCCGGTGAGGCACGTGATGGCTACGCCGCCCGCCCCGGGTCGCGCCGCCAAGCGAGCCCGCAACGACACCGGTACGAGACTAGACCATTTTTTATAATCCACCATCACACCTAACCGCGAAGGGGTAGGCAGAGGTGCAGTGCACCGACATTTCGCCTATGGTATTGTTGTTCCAATGTAACACGGGGCCAGCCTATCGTTATTATATCGGGCACACTCCACCTTAATATCCTTCTCATATTGAGGTGCCCGGTATAATGATGATATTAGGCCAAAGACCATTGCAATGGTTTTGAGCAGTTTGGTGATCTTTAATTTGCTCGGGAAAGATAAAAATGGAGATCAAACTGATAAGAGCATCCACATTCATTGGAATCTATGGTATGCGGAATGCTCTTTTGTGTCTGGGCTCTTGTTATTGACCTGTTTTGGTTGTTTTAGATGGTTCTCGTCCGTCATCAGCGTTGTCATCGAGGTCCGATGGCGATGGGGCTACCGATGTGAGTATTGTTGATTAAGTATTAGCGCGACTACACTCTCCCCACTATTGCTTTAACCAAACTTCATTAATGGATATCTGCTGGTATGATCACCCTGAAAAGGTGGGGGATTAAAGTAATAGACCACCACGCTGGCCTAGTGTTGGTTGGTGGACTTCACACGAATTTCGAGAGATTCTCTGAGGTTATGCAGTTTCGAGGGGTTCTCTCAGACCCTTTTCCTTCACTGTATAGCATGTGATAATCATGGCTGAAAATGAGATTCGCACATGAAATCTAGACATCCCGAGGTGCGAGCCGGGGTTTGAACCTGCGATCCTAGTTACCGAAGCAAGCAGTCTACCAACTTCGCTATCCTTTGGAATATAGCTCATTAAACTTTTTTTCATCATGGGGTATTTTTTTAATAACCTCATAACCCGGATAATCTTTCCCAAACTTGGTAAAGTTTGCGGATCGATGGGATAAATTAATTACAGGTTTTTCGATTACTAGTGAATTTCGGAACTTACTGGGAGTAGGAGGAACTTACTACCACAACAATTTGGTACTGGGTCCATAGTTCTGTTAGTTATTTGAATGTGTGCACAGTCGAGCGTGGCGTCCCCGCCGGCGGGGCGGGCGGGGCAGGCGGCGCGGGCGGGGCGGCGCGCCACCAGCGAGATCTCGTCGCCGCTGCTGCGCGTGCCGCTGGAGCGCGGCTGGCGGCGCGAGCTGGTGTACCGCGCCGCGCTGGACGCGCTCGCGCGCCGCAACGCCGACATATACTACTACACGCCGCAGGGGAAGAAGCTGCGCTCCAGCAGGGAGGCGAGTACACACACGCACACATAAATACATCTCGCTTGTAAACACCGACCACGGAATACTACATTGGCTTAAATATTGATGATTTCAAAGCGCTTTTTTTTTTGTTTGATACCTTGTGTTTTTGAGATGGTTAAATAGAAATCCGTTTAGTGGATCCTAAATAAGCCTGTATCACAGCACAGCTGGTTTAGTAATCTTAGCTGAAAATGTACAACCCTGTATAAATTTGTCTCTGCCCCGAATTGAATTACAAAATAACTATTAAAACATGGGAGAAATTCCAAAAAAAATTAAAAAAAAATTGCATACATTTGATTGTGAGGCGGTACGAATTTCGACGGGACAGCAAGTCATATAAATGCGTTCCGTAATCTGAGCAGTTTTTTTTTTTCAGATTTCTGAATGTCCTAAAGATTTTATATTAAAGTGTTAATTTCAGGTGGGGGAGAATCTCTCAGGCACTGGATTGACATTAGAAAATTTCTCGTTCTTCAAAGAACCCCTCGGAGTCGACGATCCTGAAAAGGAGATCATAAGGTACCTGTTTTTAACTCAAAAAGGGTTGTTTACAAATTAGTTAAGTATGATTTATAGCAACTTAGACAACGAACTACACTGCGCCTTTAAAATTTTAATATAGATAGATAGACAACTCATTTTTGCTCTACCATATAGACTATAGAGTATAAATTGACAAAACAACATCCAAAGAGTGCACTTAAGTTTTTTTTATTATTTATTCACTAATGGCATGAGTGCAGTGGTTGGACTTTTGTTGGGAAGTTGAACAGTGAAGTTATGCATTTTATTTTATTTTCCGAAAAATGTTATTGTATATCTTGACTTTTAGAGTTCTCCCAAGATGTCTGGTAAATTTTCAGTAAAGTATCACACAGCTTTACTGATAGGGGTAGAGGATTCATTTCATCATCATCATCGTCATTAAAATCATTATTATCATCAGGGGCACTTGTATTTAAAATAAAAAAAAAACATTATAATTGACACTGGCAAAAACTGCACAATTTTGTAGCCAGTGCCAACATTAAAAAAAGGAGGAGAAGAGCACAGAATTTAGTTAGTTGTCAGAGTTGAGATTGGTTCATGTCTATGCAGAGACGCGAAGCTGATGCGGCGCGTGGAGTCGCCCGTGTGCGCGGCGCCGGCGCTGGTGGAGGGCAAGCGCACGCCCAAGCCGCGCCCGCCCAAGGGCGCCAGCCCCGACCCGCCGCCCGCCCAGCCCGCGCCGCCCGCCCCGGAGCCCGCCCACGCTGCCGCGCAGCTCAAGTCGCCGCCAGCCAAAATAAAGGTACGCATACTAAATAGTCACTCAAGTACATTCATATTTCGCCGATAGTATTTGGTCTCCATATATATAGTAGACTGGAGATACTCCCTTTTAATGCGAGTAGAGTTAGGGCCAGCACAATACGCGAGCCCAGTGCGCCTTGGCAGACTTCCTACGTCTTAACGTCGTTGAACATAGCTGGTAGACCTGGTGAAGTTGACCAGTATAGTTGGTAGTGACCCTGTTTTCTGTACCAGGTTTGTATCCCGGCAGGGGCAATGTTTGTGTGATGAGCACGAACATTTGTACTCGAGTCTTGAATTTTTAATATCTATCAGTTATTATATACTGAAATCACTCCCAGTCCACGGTACGGTACCAATAATACATGCGTAGTTTCGTTAGGGACCGCACACTTGGTCCGTTCTTCTGGCGATATCATATATTGTTAATTCCTTTGTCCAGGTAAAATCAGTCGGCTCCCGGCTCAGCGGCAGCACCGCACCTGCGCACACGCCGCCCGCTAAACAACAGAAGAGGCCGCAACAACAAACACAACAGCCGACAACACCGAGCAACGCCGACAACAACAACACTGCCGCGTGGAAGAAGCCCAGGTATGAACACACACATGCACACACTTGCCACACGATAATAGTACCTAGTAACAAGATAATGCACCTCAACAATATCTGTCTAGAATTGAAAATGAGAATTCGAATCGTATTACAATAAGGTCTATAGTCAAACAATATTATATTGGTGAATTATAGTAAATGATGTTTGTTGAAGTGCGTTGTTAATTTTGTATTTTTTTATTGGCTATTCAGCTTTAATGTGTCATTTCTTTTCACGTTTGTCGCGCATGCCCAGCGTTAATTTTGCAATCTGTTGACTTTGACGGCTCAGAAATCAATTTACAAATTCAAATCGATTTGTTTGAAGAGAAATTTCATGTTAGCAGTTGATTGCTTTGTTCTGTTGAGTTTTTACGATTGTATTGTCAAGTGACGTCATTATTCGAATAGTTAAATACGGAATCGTTTAGTTTCGATATATTTTTATTTATAATTGTAAGCGGATTTTCTCATTGTGTTATTACTGTTTGGTCGGAATTTTTGATAACTGACCGAAATCAGTATTTTGTTTGTTTAAACCGGTAACCCCATTATTTATACAACTTTTAATTGATCTACAATAGGTTTTACAAAGTGGTTTGTGAGGCCATTGTGAATGGATGAAAACTTGCTATAGATTGTGGGGCTAATTTGTAAAAATTACTGTGTTACGATCCGTGACTATTTTATAGTAATATATTCGGCCTCCCACTATAATATATAATTTTCCACATTGTTTCCATGTAACGGGTAGTAGAAAAATAAGGTCAATTATTAGTATTGAAATATTACTTCATATTAGATCGTAGAACTTAGAAAGAAATAAAGCTTGAATATGATTCGATTGATGTACCTCGGGCGTTGTTCTATCGACTACTTACTAGACGATACTTGGAGGAAAATTCATTGATGAATAAATGTGGGAAGACGTACCCCGACGGACTTCCAACTTTTGTTT
The DNA here is from genome assembly GCA_905404115.1 of Pheosia gnoma. Lineage (NCBI taxonomy): Eukaryota > Metazoa > Arthropoda > Insecta > Lepidoptera > Notodontidae > Pheosia > Pheosia gnoma. The sequence continues at coordinate 4,856,728 of FR989919.1, read as the reverse complement.
CGACAAGCCGAGGGTCAGTGGTGGGTTCCCCTTCCTCCATTTTGGTTATACAAATTTGTACGTTCACGGATCGCAACACAGCGGTGTACGAATACCCCGCGACGCTGTAGGGAGGGTTAATTGACGGCGAGCAATTAGCCCTCCCTGTGCGGGTACTGAGCCGGCGCGAGTGTAGTGCGTGTGCGGCCAGGCCGCCGCCGCCGGCCGCGCCGCCGCCGCTGCAGGGCCGCCCGCCGCACCAGCCGCACGACGCCGACATGCAGGTACCTACCTACACCACTTACCATTATCGACCTACAAACGTCTAGTTTAGACTCTACTATACTATCTATACTAATATTATAAATGTGAAAGTTTGGATGGATGAATAGATGGATGGATGGATGTTTGTTACTCTTTCACGCCAGAACGGCTTAACGGATCTGGATGAAATTTGGCACAGAGATAGATTATAGTCTGGAATAGCACATAGGCTACTTTCTATCCCGGTGAAATATATGTTTCTCGTGGGATAGATTTGTTTAAATTTTTCATAGAATAAAATAAATTTATTTTCTCATACATTTGATTCTGAGGCTGTACGAAGTTCGCCGGGACAGCTATAATTCATAATTCGGTGACATATTTTCTACTGACTTTTATGTTGGTCTATGGGTAAGTAAAATTTTAGGGAATCCCCTTGAACGAATTAAGCTCATTGAACGACTTGTACGGACCCTGGGTGAATGTTGAATAATACACAATCACGCCTAAAATCCCCGAAGGGGTGGGCACCCACATTTACCCGCCGATGGTAATTGGTCCGAATGTAATAGAGGGCTAGCCTATGCCTGATATGGGCACGTCCCTCCTCAATATGAGGAGAATTTAGGCCAAAGTCCACCGCGCTGGGTCATTCAGAAAGGGTATACTATACTAAGCCTACCTTCGCTTCTTAAGCACTTTTTTAATCATTGAATACGAAGTCAGAATATCAATGTGTCGATTTAAAAAAATAAAAAAATATTGTTCACAAGATTGCCACTCACTATTGACAATTGTCATTATCTGCGAAAATCGGCACAAAAAGTAGTTATCATCAATCGATATCGTCTCTTTCCCTCGTACGATTTACGCAAGGGAGAGAGCGACTCGGTGCGACATAGGTTTTGGTCTTGACCTGCGTGCTAGGGTACCTTTTTTTTTTGACGGGGTGGTAATCTTCGAATAATACCTGGCCTCTGTGTGGGAGAACTCCCCCGGTGGCCGCCTTCGACACATGTCGGAGGCGCTCCGGGATCTTCAAACGGAACGCACCGATGCCATCTTGTGCCTCGTGGCGTCTCGGGGGAGCAGATGTTCGCTCCCCCTGCGCCCTGCGTGCTAGGGAACCTTTTTTTTTTACTTGGGGAAATGCAATTACGCAACCCCTCTCGCCCGGGACGAGAGGGGTATGTGGGACTCCCCGGCAGAGTGCCGGTATACCCACTAAAACCCCACGGTCCACCTTCACCGCCTTTGAGTGGGGCGCCACAGGATCGCACATGGCATACTACTGTGGCGCGTGCTAGGGAGCCTGTAGTGTCATGATCTAACAATGCTGTGGTCGCGCAGCCGGCGCGGCAGGTCGTGCAGCCGTGCTCGATGTCGTGCGGGCGCGGCGCGGTGCCGTCGCTGTCGTGCGCGGCCTGCCTGTGCCTCTACCACCCCGCCTGCGCCGGCTACTTGCATGCGCCGCCACCCTCGCCGTTCTTGTGCAAGGTGGGTCAACATTATATTGAATTACTTACTACCTAATTAGCTGACCCAAGAGTCGTAGTTGTTTTATATCTTTATAGGTATCTAGCTGTTATCCGCGACTTCGTCCGCGTGGTATATAACAAAAAGCTAGTCTAAAATAAAAGTAGCCTAAGTTACTCCTTGTTACATCAGCTATCTGCCCGTGAAAGTCCCGTCAAAATCGGTCCAGCAGCCATTTCAGAGATTATCCGGGACAAACAGATAGACAGACAAAGATTGAAAAAAATGTTGTTTTGGTATATGTAACGTGTATACATCCAAATGCACTTAGTAAAAAGCGGTTATTTTAATATTACAAACAGACACAGACACAGTCTGTTATGTATGATTTTATGCTAAAATTATTGATTCTGGTCTGAATATTTCTGATCTGAAATGTTCTGGAATTACTTCACATCGCTTGGATTACTATCTATTCAACGTATCTGTAGTGTACGCTAGGCTTTAAGATTCTCGTCGAGAAAACATTCAACATTGATTCATCTCCACCCAGAACTGTCGCAAGTCGTCATCACCGCCACTAGAGCCGCCGCCTCTAACACACAAATCGGGGGTGACAGCGGCGAGCGCGTCCGTCCCGGTCCCGGTTCCGATCCCCGTCCCGGTACCGGTCCCGACGCCGGTCCCGCGGCGTGTACCGGTACCGGTACCCGTACCCGTGCCGGGTAAAGTGCCGCGGGATAAACGAGTGCTATTAAGGATGAAGGTAAGCAAGAACCGTATCTCATCGGGACGCCGTGGGGACGTCGCCAAGCCAGCATCAGCTAATAAAACCAGACATATATGCTGAAGTTTAAAGACCCAGCATTCTATGCCGAGAATCCCGGGTTCGAATCCCGGTGGGAGCAAACTTTGTACGAATGTTTGTACCCCAGTTATAGATGTCGAATATTTATATACATATCATTCTAAAGTCTGCCGAGCCACAGCACAGCTTAAAAAATGTAACTACTAACTACTAATCCGATACTGAAAAATCATTTACTAATATAAAGCTACATTATCGCTGAGTGCAAAATAGGCGGTTTCATAGAGGGGTTGCGGGCAAAAGCTAGTCCCAAGTAGAGAAAATAAAATTAATTGATGGTGTGCAGGTGGCTGGCGGCGGCGCGGACGGCGAGCGCGTGTGGTCCGTCGCCGGCACGCAGCCTGCGCCGGCGCCGCCGCCCGCCCCGCCCGCCCCGCCTGCCCCGCCCGCCCCGCCCGCCCCGCCCGCCCCGCGCCCGCACCCCGCGCTGCCGCAGGGGCTGGCGGTACTCAACGGCCGCCGGTTCATTGTAGTGCCCAGATCCATGGTGCACACCACCGCCAACCAGTCAGTACCAGATTCTATATTTACTATGGAATCGTATATTCAAATCGTTGACAATAAAGTGTCGACCCGATTAGTGCAGTTGCTATTGACCCGGCTTTCTGTGCCGAGGGTCCCGGCTTCGAATCCTGGTAGGGACAAGCTTTGTGTGATGAGCGCGAATGTTTCTACCTGAGTCATGGATGTTTAATATCTATACAAGTATTATACAGGGTGAATGTTTAAAATGGGTGTGGATGATTTCTGAAGCTACGGGGGCAGCAAAAAATGCTTAAAGGTCTCTTTTGATTAATTATATACTGCGTCATTAATAAAATCCCATGAAAGAAATTTAACCCATTGATTTTGAAAATAAATAACACCGATATCATTGCACCAACTGATAATGGCGCTATTGAGAATATTTTTTTCGTACGACATACGACAAACTCAAGAAAAATGCATTTTATTCTTTAATTTGTCGTCACTACTATCGTGTCGATGGTCTAATCCCCCTCGCAATGAGGGGAGGCCCGTGCCCAGCAGTGGGACATTAAAAAGGGCTGGTATTATTACTAGCGTGTCTTAACTTCAACACAATTCTGTATTGATAATAGGTTGATACGTGCTACCCTTTCACAGATAACATCAGCACCACCCGAACGAGTCGGACGCCGCGTCCGTTCAGAAGCGCGTCGCGTATAATCACAATTATTATATACATAGAACACACATTATTGTTCGAGTAGTCGTAATTTTCAATTCCATTGTATTACATTGAAATAAAACTAACTTTTCGGATTTTATCGCGATTATTTAAAAGAACGCGATAAAAGAACACCGATTCCGAGCAAGGATGACACGCGAGGCCATTGCAATTAAAAAAAACATCCTAATTTCAATAGGGAAGATGGCTGGGTGCTACCACCGACTTGGGATCCAGTCATTAATATCATTAAATCCAAAACCAAGCGCACCATTGCATGTCCTCGAGACAGAGTGAGCACTTACTGCGTAGATCGGACCGTAAGCAACAACTAAATACGGGGTTGCCCCGGTACAAACTATGACACTAGGATATCAAACACTTCAGTCCTCCCGTGACCATGGTTGCTGTAAAGCCGCCGAAACTGAACCGAACACAAACCGAACTGGTGGTAGGCTTCGGCCGTGGCTAGTCACCACCCACTGAACAAAGCCATGTCGCCAAGCGGCCTAGCCGTGTTCCGGCATGATGTTCGGTGTTGCCATTCATGGATGGCGGGTCAGATCAGTTGCGCTGCATGTGCCTAGTGAATGTAGTGTCTCTATCTACTGCCGCCTTCCTACCTAGGCAAGTATGCTCCATCGTAGATCTCATCGTCACTTACCATCAGGTGAGATCGAGATCAAATACTTGCCTATAATGTAATTAAAAAAAAAAAAACGTCGGGAACGTAAAAATATAAAACAAACGCGATAAAATCCGAAAAAATAGTTTTATTCAATGTGTAGTATTCGCGTAAATATAAGAAATCAATATCAATATAAGTTAACACTTGCTAAAAGTAATGATTTACGTTGAAAAGTATTTATTTATTCATGCTAGCGTCTCCCAGTTCATATTATCATAGACATAATAGCGTCGTTTTGTAGTACTCAATGCCATCAAAGAGGTCGCTGCGAGCCTCACATTCATGATTCTACACATACGAAACGTCAACGTCAAGTTCGCGACTGTACCAATGTAAAAATTATTGTGTTCAATCATTCATTTAAAGGGGTTTTTATGACAGTACGTTCGCTGTGCAACAATACTGCAGAACTGTAAGTAGATTTTTTAATATTCTGCTTCCTTAGCCACCGAGTAATTAAATGGAACTCAAATTTGAGAATAAAAGCAATATAAGCATGAAGTGGCACTCAGATATTTGAGTAGAGTTTGAGTATTTGGCCCCCAAAGGGACGCTAGCGAGCGAGCGAGCGTTTGTTAAGATGCAATCTGCTCGTTCGCTCTCGTTCGTTTGACTGATGCTCACCGCCCCTATGATAATGTTATAACTAACTACATGCCTCATATTAATGCGGCATGTGTAGCAATTGAAAGTCGACTCTACGCTATTTAAATTAAGTTTAAAATTGCATATAGTGTCGATAAGTTGGCTACATGAAATGATTAGATTTTAAATAATTATAATATATCATAAAGTGATGTTGTTCTAGTTGGATTCAGATTGCTTTTGTGTATTACGAAATAAAAATAGTGTCATTCCACCATGTTGTCCTTAGTTTATGGCACCAGTAGTGTAAGGAGGAACTTTGAATGTAATTATGCGGTCATCGAGAAAGCATGCTGTCTCTGTCTTACTCGTTTATGGACTATGTCGTGTGAGCGGGACGGAAGAAGCGTACGTTACCGTAAACTGCGAAAAAAGATTGTTTGAGGTACAGTGTGAGATTTATACTCAGCAATGGCAAAATGTAGTTTTTTATTGTGTATGTTTACACTTTGATAGCCATGGCGTTAGAACGCTCGCCGTGGCAACAAGGGCTGCAGGTTCCCCCCCAGGTGTAATCCCGGTTCGCAAACCTCGTATCTTATGTGCGAATCTCACTGTGGCACATGCTAAACGTTAAAGTAAAACATCGTGAGGAAGCCTGCATGTCTGAGAGAAACTAATCAGATCTTAAGATATGTGTAGACTCACCGACCCGCTGCGCTGGGCCAGGGTTGTAGAGGGTGGTATGTGCCTGAATCCCTCTAGCAGTGGGGGGAATTCTGTGCCCAGCAGTGGGACATTTAAACAGCTAATTATTATTATATGTACATAAACGGTTTGATTAGCGCACTTGGTAGCGACCCTGCTCTCTACGCCGACGGTTCGAATCCCGGTAGGGACTAACTTTGAGTAATGAGTATAAATTGTTTGTACCCGAGTCATGGATGTTAAGTGTATATATATAAGTAGTGTTATATACAGAGTTCGTCCTCAGTCCATTGTACGGTACCGATAATACAAGCGTTGCTTAGTGTGGGACCGTACAGTTGGTGTGGTCGTCTGGCGATTAATTATTATTTGCATGTTTAATTTTACAAATATACCGTTTATTTACTCGTTCATGTAAAGGGAATGTACTACAAACTATGAAAATGCAAAATAAAATGTGATTTATTATATTATACTTTATTAGCTTTCCGTTTTTTTATTATTATTATTATGAAAGGTATGTACGTTTTATAATTTCTATTTTGTAATGTTTTTCTAAATAATAATGACGTCACTGACAATAGGTAAATTAATAATATTTCAAGCTACATACATTTTCGATAAGCCGTAATATTTTTTAATTATGTAAATTAAAACCCGAAATTTATAGACATTTTTACGTCCGTTTACAAATAAATTTTGAAGCATTTCTCTGCAAAAAAAAAATGTTTTGTAGGGTGATTGAAATTTCTATAAATTCGGGATTCATTATAGCTTAGCCGCCTAATCGTCTAATCAGCCACTGGCGGCCACCGTCATCTCTGATTAGTCGATTCGTACCCCTCCTATAGGCTGGGATTGGCGGTGAAGCTATACTAACGTTACAAGTACTATAAGCACTAACAAAGTCCCTCGTGCCCAGTGAGGACAAGCGCCTGCGCGCGCGCATCGCGAACGGCGCCGCGTCGCCGCCGGCCGCCACGTCGCCGCGCCGCCGCGGCCGGCAGCGCGCCGACGACACGGACCACTTCACCGCCTTCTACAACAAGGCGCAGGAGAACAACTATAATGTTGTCGTACAGGTATGTCATGACCTCGTGCCTCGGGACAGCACGTGGAGTTGTCGGTTCTGCGCCTGATCTCTCAGGTCGTGTCGTATTGCCGTACCATCGGACTATGAGAGGGGGGGGGGGGGGGGAGAAGGAGTACCTGCGCTTGCGCACTTTAATTGATCTTGCGCAGTTGGCTAGTCTCCGTTGAGGTAGGCCACCGTGACCGACATTAGGTCGTCTCGGATTGTTGTCCTATCGGACTATGGACTATGAATATGCGCTTGCGCACAAACCTGCGCACTATGATATCTCTTGCGCAGTTGGCCAGTCTCTGTCTAGATTGGCCAGCGTGACTGAAATTCGATCAGGAGGACTATCCTCGGTGAAAGTGGCGTCGAAACGAAATCTGAAATCATGGATTCAACCATGATTCTGGCTGACACTAAAGCCCATTGAGACCATACGGCTGCAAATAGCGGTCACAATTCCATTAAAGTATTCATAGTAGTTACCAAAAAAAGTATTTATAGAACAAAATTGCTGTTTAATGTCATTGTAAACGGGATTGTATCTCTACGAATTCGACGGTTAGTCTATATTGCGAAATTGTATCATTTTTATTTAACTGGATATTGTTGTTTTTTTAAACGACTTCAAAAAGGGGGAGGTTCTCAATTCGGTTGTACTTATTCATGTTTGTTGTCCCGGGTATTGTCGAGGTGTTCCCATCGCGATGTACAGCATGTTGTTCGTGTGTCGGCAGATATTCCAGTACCTGGGCATGCGCGAGCTGGCGCACAGCGCGCGCGTGTGCAAGCTGTGGCGCGCGCTGGCCGCCACGCCCGCGCTGTGGCGCCACGTGCGCATGAAGAACTCGCATGTCAGTATACCTGCCTAGTACTCACTAGTATATCTACTCATTAGTATATCTACTCACTAGTATATCTACTCACTAGTATAACTACTCACTAGTATATGTACTCACTAGTATATCTACTCACTAGTATATCTACTCACTAGTATATCTACTCACTAGTATATCTACTCACTAGTATATCTACTCACTAGTATATCTACTCACTAGTATATCTACTCACTAGTATATCTACTCACTAGTATAACTACTCACTAGTATATGTACTCACTAGTATATCTACTCACTAGTATATCTACTCACTAGTATATCTACTCACTAGTATATCTACTCACTAGTATATCTACTCACTATTATATCTACTCACTATTATATCTACTCACTAGTATATCTACTCACGAGTATACACTTTACAAATCTGGAGATAGGATTGTTTGTTGCTCGTAGTATGTTTAAAAAATAAAAAACAAAATCACGACATGTTGTTTCGCAAGCGATCGGAGTGTACGGGATAGAACGTGCGAAGACTCGCACGTGCAATCGCGAATACTCGCAAGCGCAATCGCGAATACTCGCACGCGCAATCGCGAATACTCGCAAGCGCAATCGCGAATACTCGCACGTGCAATCGCGAATACTCGCAAGCGCAATCGCGAAGACTCGCACGCGCAATCGCGAAGACTGCTGGCACACGCAATTGTGTGTCTCAAATTTTAAAGTGTTATTGCCAATCACGGTCGAATATCTGCGGGGGACTGGCGCGTGCGACGCGATATCACTTTCTCCTTGTCTCTCACGCTCACATGAAAGTTTATGCAGTATAGCGTGTACGTATAGAGGCAGAGCTAAGGTCGGGTGTTATTGTGTGCGCGTGCGCAGGTGAGCGACTGGGCGGGGCTGTGCGCGGCGCTGAAGCGGCGCGGCACCAAGCGCCTGGACCTGCGCAAGATGCTGCTGCCGCAGAACGACGCCGTGTTCTGGGACCAATTCGCGCAACACATATCCACCGTCGACACGTTAGAGAGGTCAGTGACATCAGACGATCCCTGAAGCCTCCGCGATGCCTGATTGGATTGAGCTTTTCAAGTATAATTTGCTTTTACAAATACTTATCCCACTAATATTATAAATGTGAATGTTTGGATGGATGGATGTTTGTTACTCAATCACGCCAGAATGGCTGAACGGATCTGGATGAAATGTGGCACATAGATTATAGTCTGGAATAGCACATAGGCTTTTTATCCCGGTAAAATGTATGGTTCCAGTGGGATAGACATACTATTTAATCGCGGGTTACACCGCGGGCCGCAGCTAGTTATGTATAATTTAGTTGGTGGTGTACCAGGGTGCACCAGACAGATATACTTTCTCAGGACGTTAATTTTCAGCTATTAAAAAAAGTATATTTATTTTGTACGATTTAAATTATTCATAGGAGTAATTGTGATGCTACACTAAGCCTGGCCTGTATCGTGAGGGCCTAAGTTAAACGCTGAACCCGATAAAACCCATTCGGAAGGTTTACCCATAAACCAACACCTATATCTTTAATAGACAAATTTCGTTATTTCCTTAAATTTCGAATCAAACCCATCAGCAATTTATCGGGATACCCTTTCATAAGAGATAGTTACGTTATTAAGCCAGTCGTTCGATGGGTAAGCACAATTTGAGGGAATCCCTATGACTGTGTACCGGTTGAGCGAGTGCACCTGAGTGTGGTATGTGGATGGCTGTGCAGGATAGAGATGTGCCGCTGCCCGGCGCGCGCGGTGGAGGCGGTGTGCCGCGGGCTGGGCGGGCTGCGCGCGCTGTCCGCGCTCGCCATCCGCGACGCGCTGCTGGACCCCGCGCCGCTGGCCGCGCTGCCGCTGCTGCACGAGCTGCGCCTCAAGAGCATGGCCGGCCTGTCGCTCACGCGCGACCTCAGCCACCTCGCCGCGCTCACCAGCCTGCAGCACCTCTCGCTCACCTCCATCAAGGTGACGCACACACACACACACACACACACACACACACACACACACACACACACACCAACACACCGGCACACACATTTTTTTATTTTTTATTATTACTATGTACAAGTATTTGATCTCTATCTCACCTGATGGTAAGTGACGATGAGATCTACGATGGAGCATACTTGCCTAGGTAGGAAGGCGGCAGTAGATCGAGACGCTACATTCACTAGGCACGTGTAGCGCAGCTGATCTGACCCGCCATCCATGAATGGCAGCACCGAACATCATGCCGGAACACGGCTCGGCCGCTTGGCGACATGACTTTGTTCAGTGGGTGGTGACTAGCCACGGCCGAAGCCTACCACCAGTAGAGTTGTCACCTGGTTGGCACCACCCAGGGTCACGTGTAGGGTATCTCGAGGGTACTTAATTCTCCTACGGACGAACACCGGCACACTACACACACGTGAATTTGAGAATCGAAGATGTATTGCTTCCGTTGTTATTGTGTGTTAAACATGTGCAGGAGCTGGGGTGGTGCGCGTGCGACGTGATCGGCTCGCTGCCGCAGCTGGAGTCGCTGGAGCTGGGCGAGTGCACCTTCCGCGCCGAGTTCGCGGGCGTGCTGGCGCGCCTCACGCGCCTGCGCCGCCTGCGCCTCGAGCGAGGCACGCCGCACTGCGCCGCGCCCGACATCCTGCGCGCGCTGGCGCACCTGCCGCTGCTGACGCGCCTCGAGCTCGTCAACATCGACGTCAAGGTGGGTAGTGCCGCAGCTCGAGCGAGGCACGCCGCACTGCGCCGCGCCCGACATCCTGCGCGCGCTGGCGCACCTGCCGCTGCTGACGCGCCTCGAGCTCGTCAACATCGACGTCAAGGTGGGTAGTGCCGCAGCTCGAGCGAGGCACGCCGCACTGCGCCGCGCCCGACATCCTGCGCGCGCTGGCGCACCTGCCGCTGCTGACGCGCCTCGAGCTCGTCAACATCGACGTCAAGGTGGGTAGTGCCGCAGCTCGAGCGAGGCACGCCGCACTGCGCCGCGCCCGACATCCTGCGCGCGCTGGCGCACCTGCCGCTGCTGACGCGCCTCGAGCTCGTCAACATCGACGTCAAGGTGGGTAGTGCCGCAGCTCGAGCGAGGCACGCCGCACTGCGCCGCGCCCGACATCCTGCGCGCGCTGGCGCACCTGCCGCTGCTGACGCGCCTCGAGCTCGTCAACATCGACGTCAAGGTGGGTAGTGCCGCAGCTCGAGCGAGGCACGCCGCACTGCGCCGCGCCCGACATCCTGCGCGCGCTGGCGCACCTGCCGCTGCTGACGCGCCTCGAGCTCGTCAACATCGACGTCAAGGTGGGTAGTGCCGCAGCTCGAGCGAGGCGCGCCGCACTGCGCCGCGGACATGACCGAGCAGCGCTTGGCGACAGTTGGCGATATGAAGCCTCCCTCGTCTGTTGGAGCAATAACATCTCGAGCGCACAAATGACAACATATTATGAACAACTAGCTGCGCCCCGCGGTGTTACCCGTGATTAAAAAGTATGTCCTTTTCTGTCAATCATGTCGATCCTTTGCTCTATGAAAAATTAAAACAAATTTATCCCACGGGAACCATATATTTTACCGGGATACAAAGTAGCCTATGTGCTATTCCAGACTACAATCTATCTCTGTGCCAGATTTCATCCAGGTCCGTTCAGCCGTTCTGGCGTGATTGAGTAACAAACATCCATCCATCCAAACTTTCACATTTATAATATTAGTGGGATTGACTGCTTATTGATTGATGGCCATTGCCCCCTGTTTCCATTGCTCAAATTAATTTTGACTACAAAATACTTGAGTACGCCGTTAATGAAATTACTTCATACCATTTTATTGATCTTGCAGACTGCATCTATCTGTAGTTAAAGACCTCTTGGTTTAAAATCTTAATAATTATATTGATTTCTTATATTTACGCGAATACTACACATTGAAATAAAACGAATCTTAAGGATTTTATCGCGGTTTACTTGCGTACTTGCGCAAGTAACAACTAAATATGAGGGTACCCCCGTCAAACTATGACACCAGGACGTCAACCACCTCAGTCCTCCCGTGACCATGGTTGCTGCAAAGCAGCCGAAACGTCGGGAACGTATAATAAAAAAATAAACCGCGATAAAATCCTTAAGATTAGTTTTATTTCAATCTTAATAATTTTCATTTGTACAATTTAATTGATGTTGTACATAATTGTCGCAGGTCGGGTTCGACGACGCGCTCGCCGAGTGCAAGAACATCCAGCGACTGCTCATCATACCCACATACGTGTCGCAATCCGCCACCACCAACAAACAGGTAACATTGATTCCTTATATATACTCGCATACGACACATCAATTGTTTAAAAATAAAGTAAATAAATTATTTTACGGATTTTATCGCCCAAACAATAACTAAGGTGGTAGCATCCAGCCATCTTTCCTATTGAATTCAATAGGGAAGATGGCCGAGTGCTACCACTGACTTGGAATCCAGATTAATATCATTAAAGCCAAAACCAAGCGCACTATTGCAAGACCTCAAGACACTGTGAAGACTTTCTGTGTAGATCGGACCGCAAGCAATAACTAAATATGAGGGTACCCCGGTTCATACTATGACACTAGGACGTCAAACACCTCAGTCCTCCCGTGACCATGGTTGCTGTAATGCGGCCGAATTGTCGGGAACGTAAAAAACGTGATATAAAACCCGTAAAATATTGATTTCAATGGTGATATTATTATTAAAATAAGTGTGTGTGTGTTTGACACACACACACACACACACACAATCAAATTATTTTAATGATTTCTTATATTAACGCGAATACTACACATTGAAACAAAATCAAATATTTTTTATTTCGTAAGGGCCTACGGGGGACTCACAAATTGTCATTAAAATTTTTTTCTTAACTCTACAACCGGATCGGAACGCGAGCTCAACTGATAGGATGTGCAGGTGCTGAGCGGCGTGCTGCGGCTGAAGGAGACGCTGACGCACCTGATGTGGGGCGTCACCATCGAGCTGCTGCGCGTCACGGAGCTGTTCATCGACCAGTGCGAGCAGGCCGGCGACGCCAAGCGCCGCGACGTGGGCGAGTGCATCCCCGTGCTCAAGCCCGTGCCCGGCTGCAAGCTGCCCGACGAGCGCTGCCACGTCGCCGGCCCGCCGCAGGTACCGCACACACACCACACACACACACACACACACCCATAACAATGTATTTCATCCTTTTACCAATGCTTCCACAACACTCACTCAACTACATTGTTATCACACACCCGTAACAATGTATTGGATCCTTTTACCAAGAGCAACCATGGTGTTTCTTGCCCGTTTCTCTCCATACGTATTCCGAACGGGTGGTAATTTTTGTCATTTTTGACGATACTTAAGTATGTAGCGACCTCTTCGATCTCGCCACAAGCTACACAGATGGTACTGCAGACGAATTTCCCAATAAATGACGATGCTTCACACAATCCTGAAACGCACTATGAGTTTTCGGAGCACTTATCATGTATCTAACCGTTGGGGCATAGCGGCCGCCCGGCCAGGCATACCACCCGCCTGGCTGGAAGATGTTCCCTTTTCCGCTAAAAGTACATGCACTTAATGCAGAGGCGTAGCCATAGGTCAATAGCACCCGGTGCGGATTTCAAATTAGCCGCCCTCTTATTTTAGCTATTCATTAAAAAAAAATTGGGGCATGGTAACGACAAAAAAAATGACGAAAAAAACACCGAAAGATTCTTTTTTTTTACTTAATTTTTTATTGTCATGTCTTAATTTTTTTTTTCACTAACCGCCACCTGTGAAATGCCGCCCCCGGCAAAGTACCGCCCCCCCCCATGCTACGTCACTGACTTAATGGTATGCTGTATTAAATGATTGTGTGTTCAGGTGGAGATCCTCCCGCTGCCGACGCTGCAGCGGCTGCTGTCCGCGCAGCTGCCCAACACCAAGCTGAAGCTGCTGCGCATCCCGTTCCACGCGACCTGGCGCCAGTCGCTGGCGGACTTCCAGTAGCAGGCCGCGCCGCCCGCGCACTCCGCGCACACCTCTGTACTTGTACACTTCAATATGTACGCCATGTGACGTCACCACTCGTGCGGATGACACGTATTTACGCTAACGGGATTTGAAACCAGGGCTGCGAAGTTCGGCGACCCAGTACGGGTGGTAAATTCTTGCATGTATAAAAGTACTTGATAGGCGTGTTTCAGCCTTGGCTTCCAGGGCTGAAAATACTTACATTTGGAATTTGATCCTTATTTTCTAATAAATAAGCAGCACAATCGTGTTTACTATTGATGAGGTCGCCGACCCGTGCAGCCAAATACTTAACAATATTTTAAAATCTTATTTTCGACCCTGGTATTTTGATATGCTCGTGCTTGGAAGCCCTGGTATTGAATTTTGCAAATATATTTCATCCCTAACTACAAGAGTCAAACACTCGACGTTAGCTAGGTCCGGACCGACCGTTTGGCCTCGCGTGGATGGCTCGGGCATACGCCGCGCGACCTGACAACGAAGCAAATGACCGCTCGTCTGTAAACTGTCGTCGCGCGATGCTACGCGGTCAGTCTGGACTCATTCACTTTGCCTTGGCTCCTGCCGATAGTTACACGAAATAACTACTGCCAGTTTTGTGATTTAAAAAATAGATTGTATATTAGCTATCGCTCAATTTTCACATTATATTGTGGCTCTCGTAAACTAAGGTATGAACAGTGAACTCCGAGGAAATTGACGAATCCTTGTTTCCAAAGCCATACGGTAGGTAATAGTACGTTTGAGTCGACAGCTGCATGGCTCACACCGCGTGGGTGATTTGGTTTTTAATTGACGCGTCCGTCTAGTACAGACCTACATAGTAAAGTTTACAAGTAACGAGCTCGGCAATCGTAGGTTAACCTACTGTTTTATTTTTACCATACTTCGTGTATGGTCGTATATTAGTTACATGTTGCTTCTGATATAGAGTTGATTATGTTACATTTATATTTATTTAGCATTTTTAGCCCTTAACTACCGATTCCGGTGTTCATTCATATAAAACAGGACGTTATAATGAAAATGGGAAATATTTATGTATTTTCAGCATACAGTTTCCTGAAAACTGAAGCTGGCACTGTGTTATGTAAACTAAAAATATTTGCAATAAAATCTTCACACCATAGATGACTTAATTAATGGTATCAATGCTAAACGTGACCTTATCGCGATGAATTTGTACATATTTTTCACAACGTATTCGTTGTCTCTGTCTCACATAGAGTCTTTATATATACCCCGGTACATATAATAAGGTAAGTACATAATATTTTTTTATAACAGTCCAAATCCCAACTTCATAAAACACCAACGAATGCGCAATATAAGGTTTAATTGTTTTAGAAATGTATAAAATAATTCGAGATGAAGTACTAAATAATATAAAAGTTTATAGTTTTAACGTGATTATTAGAAATATGATGGTAACAAAAAAAATATGTTTTTTTTTTAAATATAAGTATCGTGTAAATATTCTCTAAATAACTAGATTAGCTAACAGTGCCTAACATTAATTTGGATATAATGGTCATACCAACGGAGGCGTGGTTATAGAGTGTTATGTGTGTATTTTTAATTCAGAGCAGACTCTTGTGCACTTGTCATATTTTTTTTGTCTAAACGAGGCTAATAATATAGACCTAAATAGAAAAATTAAAGGAAATAGGTACATAGGTAAGAAAAATATTCCCTTTTATCGTGGATATATGAAGATGTATGACCGAAAATTCGGAATAGAAATAAAAATTACGGTGGATGAAAGGAATAACTTGGAAAGAATATACTAATTTTAAACGCGCCCCCTCGTGGGGTATCGTAGAAGCAGTGTTTTCATGTAACATTTTATATGAGCCGCTTTCAAGATGTACGCGCCATAGTTACCACGTTCTAAATGGTATAAATTGGCCAATTATAATCTTCCATGTTAGTGATCCATAGCGGGGTGCGACACGTACTAGGGCAGTTTTTGGATCCTATTGGTCGGTTTGTGATTCTCAATCATCTACCAAATGGAAACGAAGTTGCTGTTGAGGCCAAAATGGTCTTTGTCGCGTTGACATAAAACACTATGATGGCCAACACGTTATTGACTGCACAAACTTAGAATTGAATAAAAATTGTTTGTATAAATTTGAAAATCGACTTTATAAATTGATTGACTTTGCCAAAAAAATAAAGATGAAGTGTACAAGACGTCTGAATCCGAAGACAGTTGGGTTCCGTATTCAAGCGTAAACATTGAATGAATTCAATCTGTGTTCGCATTCCCGGAGTTTTATTATAAATATAGATGATAGTAAAATTATGTGGCAATGTCTAATAAATATATATATTTTTTTTTAACTTGTATATTTCAAGTACACATGTGAATGAAAGGCGCTATTTCCACATTTATATAACACATATCAATATAGAATAGGATACACATTAAGGCCCCCCTAAAACCCAGATCAAGCATCGATGACCCTAAGGTCATCGGTCTTGGATCCGATTCCCAACACTGGCCGTTACATTATTGCCGTGAGCCCACTCCCACGCACCACAAGCAATAAGCTTAGTGGGAGTGCTTAAAAGACTATTAGTGAAGCCAATATGGCTTTTAAAAGCAATGTATTAATTTAAACTATGAAATAAATAAAGCATTGATTAATTACATCAAAGTAAATAAAGAATAGTCTGCACGTGTACGCCTGGGGGCGGCATAGCGTCATACTAATAATTCCACTTTAATGAGACTTCAATTGCCAGAGAAAACGGCCACAAGGCCCTGCTTCTATAGGTATCACCTGCCAATGTGTCGTATCGTACTCGTGTATTTTTATATGTTTGCGTATATTATTGCATAAGGTGTTATTTCTATTGTGGATTAAGCGCCTGAGGCAGATTGGTGGCATAGCCTTGATTGGTGTTGCAGGCTATCTGGACCGCACGGGCCATGAAGATATATAATATTATATATAGAATTTTATTATTCTCAGAGTAAATATTGTGCATTGACATTATAATCTTTTTTTTTTACTGGGACGAATTATAGCCAAAATAACGATCTCAGACGTAACATCGTTTGCTTGTTTCCTGATGTTTCGATTGAAACAAATAACTATTAGCATTTAGCACACCTTTCTGTTACGGCTTCGGAATAAACTTGTTTTGTGAGGAAATTAAATAATCGGCTGTCTTATTTATTTTTGTTATATAGGTTCCAAGACCTTGGTAACCAAAGGGTTGGCCAGAGAGAAACAGACACAAACAAATATATTTGGAATATACTATTCATTCAATAACAGTCCATCGCTAGTTCATATTAGTTGGACCATACTGTAATCTCCTAGTAGCTGTTTACGTCATCCAAAGATGAATTCGATAAACATAATTATCATAGCGATTGAGACGAAAGCTATCTTGCCGCTCTAGAACGCAAGGTTGATTTTGGAATGACAAGATTGCACCAACAATAGTAGTGTGAAGTATTTGGGAGGTCCATTGGTAGGTTGTAAATACCATATTTTAAAAATAATGAACCTGAATACCTACAGATGTTACAGGAACGCAACCTTTAAAAAAATAAGGTGATCGGCATATGACCAGTCATCCATTTTAAAAGGTTTCACCTTATACATGTAGGGAACTATTTACTTGGGTTTTTCTTCTACAAATGTATGTGTATACCTTTATCTAGTATGTTTTTTTTTCACTAAACACGTTTCCTTCGAAGCCCTAACTCTTTCGATTATAATTTTCGGCATTAGCACCATGACTCGAAAATCCTAGCTTTTATAAATTTAGTTAGTGTGAAGTCACCAATTCTATTGACTACATTAAGACTAAACTAATATTGCTGTCTCATTCATTCGTTTCGACATGAGAAAGATGGCAATACGTTTAGTTTAGTGGAGTTCAGAATGTGTAGCAACAGATTTGGGTGTGTCTATTGTTTATAATCTCTGATGATGCATCTTCTATTTTTATTCTAGTTAATAATTTGGCGGGATCGCCCACGGTATGGCGTAAAACATGTAAAAATTGTAAATTACTTGCTTGCTAGACGTTAAAATTTTGTTGTCGGTTTACTGAGTCGGGGTATATCCAATTATCATACATTATAATTTTCGGAAGAAAGAACATTTTCAGAAGTGGCATGCGCCTCTGATTGTAATTATTTACTACGTTTTTATAATCTGTAGCAAATATCGGGTACACTCGGGTTGAGGAAGCCGAAACTTATTTTTTGTTATTAGTAAGCGAGTGCGTCGAATCGGCGCGCGCGCATGCGGGACGATCTTTGTAATTAGGATTAAAGACAACTTTGCTAGTTTAGCATAGGCGGCTTAATAATAAATGGTTGCCGATATTATTATGAAGTTTGTTTTATTTACTCACTTTTATTATGATGTTGCCATATCACTCTTTTAGACTTGGCCCCAGTACTATGCATTCCGACATTCCTTCGTAGCAACTCGCAATCGTCGTCACGGCGTCGTCCACGGCGTTTAAGTTGCACAGAACTTTAAAATGTACAGTCTTTTGAAACCATTTGAAACACATTTATGAATTTATAAAGTTTATTATAACAATAAATCATATTTTCGATATACATACCTTTATCAACTAATGAATATGCAATAAATACGGGAATCAACCTCACATACAATTGGCTTAAAACTAAGATTACACTGCATACAAATAATGGGTGAAATAAACAAAACTTTTGAAAACATATATTTTTGCTTATAATTAAAATTGTAATATCAATTTGCATCTCTTTGAAAGTTTCATACACTTGTCTTGGTATTCGAAAAGTAATCCAAAACTAAATATAAAGAATTCTTATGAGATTTTCCTATCTAAATATAACCAGTTAAATCTATCGTTTAGTGAAACGAGAAAACCAAACTATGAGATGCGTTAAACCGTCTAGAATATGATCAGATAAACCAAGAAGCTTTTGGGGACGTTTACGTATTTTTCGTTCACATTATATTATTCACGAGTGCCCTTGATTCGTTTGTAGAAGGTAATATGTGGTAATACAATTTCGGCCGCTACAGACGAAGGGCAAAAAGCGCTCTGAGACATGATCCTTGATGAAAATGTAAAAAGAAAAGTAAAGTAATCAGTTTACGTGTGGGTCAATGCATGAAAGTGTCCGATTCTCGCTGCGGTGAAATTGTCAGACGTCTGACGAGACCCTTTGAATTTGATTTATAAAAAATAATGGTGAGTGGTCTAGTGCACTACGAATATTTCCGCAGGCTGATTGTACAGATCTACTAATGTCTGCGCGCTCTCCTAAATAGCATGAACTATTATTGTCCGGGACTATATGTTAGGCCCGTAATAATAAACCAATCTCATCTTGAAGAGTTGACTTGAATGCGCGTGCGCACCTGCGATGCCGATTCTATTATTAAAAGGCATATTACATTATCATATATAAGGTGTAACAATAGTGTATTTTAAGATGTTCATCGGTAAGTTACATAACATAAAGGTCACATTTCCGAAATCCGAAATCCGTTTGCAATATTAGTAATAACACTACGTACCAGGTGCGCGGTAAAACCTATGTGTCATCCTTGAAACTATGCTCATAGACAAAATTACATGTTTAAATTACATCTACACATATTATTATAAATAGCTAAAGTTTGTTAGTTTGAATGTAGGGGTTAATCTTCCGGATTTGCTGTACCGATTCAAAACATTCACTAATAAGAAGTTGCATTAACCCTGAGTGCTCTAGGCTATGTTTTATCGAGTATCGCGGGCAGAAGCTGGTTATAATATAAATAGGATGTCCACGATTTATGATATAGATAAATGATAACGTAATTAGCCCCAAAGACATCTCGACTTCGTTCAAGAGTTAAGATCGATTTATTTAATACGGGTTTAGTGTTCGGGTCCCGGGTGTTAGTTGGGCGTGGCGTCGGGGTGCCTTTCCAGCAGCATGGCGACCCCCTGGCCGCCCGCCGCGCACGCCGAGATCAGCCCGATCTGGCCGTCCTCGCGGACCAGCCGGTTGGCGGTATGCATCGCTAGACGCACCTGAGGGAAACATTTTACAATTCAAATATTTATTTTTATTTTTTTTTCTAGCAATAAAACACTTGTACATTAATAAGTATTGCCGGACGAACATCAACTATATCAGACAAATTTGCTAGGATTAGGTTTCCCGAATACTAAAAGTCTCACAAAATGTATGTACGTGTTGGAACTCTAACCTCACACAAGCCTTTTGGCTTAGCCCGAAAAAGTAAATACATTGTATGGTCCCAAACTAAATTTATCCCGATGAGAATCTAATCCGTAACCACCCGGTGGGGACAAGAAACATACCCTCAAACCACAAGAAAGTCAAAGTTTTATTATTTAGTATAAACCTAGAACGCGACCTCAGAAGATCCGGCAAGAAACTCAACGGCCTTTTCCTTTATTTACAGAACTTTTTTTTAACCATGTATGTTACAAAAGCATTTTTTGTAGACCTGGAAGTGGTCATTATTAGTGAATACGAATCCATTGATTACTGGAATTGGAAACTTACACCAGTGGCAGCGAAGGGGTGTCCAATGGACAGCGATCCGCCCCACTTGTTCCATTTATCCAGATCAGGGGCTCCCACCTACAACATACACAACACAATTATAATAGTTTGTTCAATGTTCATTGTCATTATGTTGTGGTACTGTGTGGTACTTTTCATATGTTTTACCTTCGATTGACGGCCGAGATATGTCTGTGCGAACCAGTCCGAGTCCATCGCCTTCAAGTTGGATAAGATTTGACCCTGCGAGCAACGAGAGGCAAATTGTCAAACCTCTCCACATATAAACGTTACAGAAATTCGAAATTACTTGTTTAAGAATTACGTAATTATAAATTCTTTGAGAATTATGGGGACATATTACATAATCGATATAGATCTAGGATCCTGTATACAGCGTGATTCGGAAAGGGTATCCTAAACTTTGATCGTGCGCCTCTTTAGCGCATTGGTAATCATTATGTGAAGCATATGTTGTTCCCAAAAAATTACAATTGTGATTTTATGTGAGAATTTTTTTTTTTTAATTTACAGATGTCCTAAAGAAGCCCAAGTTCAGACGTTTAGTATACTCTTTTTGAATCATCTGTATAATCCTAGACAAAATGTATGAAAATACTCGAAACGTCTAAATTACATTGTCATATAAAGTCAAAGTCGACATATAACAAAAAATATCTTCGGGTAGCTTCTGGATATAAGAGAAAAGAAAAACTTATACTCCACTCACAGCGAATGCCTCGTGTATCTCCCAGGAGTCGATGTCGGTCACCTTGAGCCCGGCTTTGTCCAGGATCTTGGGGATGCCGTACGCGGGCCCCAGCAGCAGCTGGTCCACGGGGTCCTGCCACGGTCACTCATATTAACATACCACTATTTCTATTCATGGCACAGAGAATCAGCAATCTTTTTTATCATGTATATCATTAAAATAGTCAGTAAATAATATATTTCGTATGGCCTACGGGGGCACTTAAAAATTGACCTTAAATTTTTTTTCTGAACTCTACATCCCATTCGGAACATACATGGTCTAATTATTAAACTGTCTAATAATTTAATTTCTTTCTTTTGGAATGTTATCTTTATAACCTACTGTTGGGCTTGTTAAAATATTTTACACTATTAATGTTACATCTTAAATAATTTCAACTTTGTTTACCTGTGCGACGTAGGTGAAGTCCCGCAGGTATGCCTTCGGCTTGAGGCCCAGCTGCTTAGCCTTCGCCTCCGACATGATCAAGCACGCGGACGCACCGTCGGTCTGACAACATCACATAACATTAAAATTGAATAACATTAAGTTTTCTCGGACGCCATTTTCATATCATCATGTCACATCCATTATTTTATTTATAATGTGTATTTATTGAATGTTATATTGCTATTAATTACTTGACATTGACAAAATACCCGCTGAGTTGTGGGTGAGGCCATATTCATATCCATTTTATTTCATCGCATTTGATTTCGTAAAAAGAGAAAAAGAATAACATTAAAATTTTACGGAGGATTTTCGCATTTTTTATTTTATGTTTCCGACATTGTAATTTGATTACATTGTATATCAATGGGGAGGGTGGGGAGCTGGTGATCTGTGATACAGGTGTAATCAACCAACTTCAGACCTGGTGCCTTCTCACAAATTGTTAACTTACCTATAATTACAACATGTTACTTTATTTTGTGAGGAGAAATAAATGTATTTTTATAATATTTCAAGCCCATGCAACAATAGATCACGGGAGAAGCATATAAACGACATAAATTGTTTCTTTTATTAAATCTAGAATTCCCATAAGTATAAGATGTTGACTTGCGCAAACTTTACAGATAATAATTCGTATATGGAGTATCTATTGTTGACTTGTGATGGCATATTCAACACTGAAAGAACAAAATTTCAGCTGTATAGCCTCCAAATAAAATGGACCCTACTGAGGTACTCTTGACCAGTTACAATTTTTGCTTCTGAAAAATTGGTCCGTAAAATCTTAAAAAAATTTACATCAATACAAACGAAGGTTGTTGAACCTAAGTTCATTATAGGACAATGTCTTTCGGTATGGCGTACAGGGCACATAGCTCGCAGAACCGATGGCCGTTGGGGCAGAATGGTTCTAGAATGGCGACCACGAACCGGAAGACGAAGTGTAGGACGGCCCCCCACAAGGTGGACTGATGACATCACACGCGTCGCAAGAAGCCGGTGGACGCGAGTGGCGGAGGACCGTGATGTGTGGAAGTCGTTGGGGGAGGCCTATGTCCAGCAGTGGACGTGTATCGGCTGATAGATAGATAGATAGATCGATAGATAGATAGATATGGCGTACACTGACCAGGAAGGAAGCGTTGGCGGCGGTGACGGTGCCGTGCGGCTTGATGAAGGCCGGCTTCAGCTTGGCGAGCTGCTCGGGCGCAGACACGCGGATACCGTTGTCCTTCTCCACAGCACCGTCCTTGCCGTCCACTGAGTGAGACAGCAAATGCGATCAGTAATATTGACGAGAAAACTAACTTCGATGCGGACAAAATTGTATAATAGCCGTCGCCTGAACTATTTCATAGTTAGTTTTCTTATGTTACTTGTATCATTTTGTGAGTGACGGTATGCCATATTTTTATAATTATTGTATCAACATTTTGAATACTTACACAAAATGTTTGTTTTTTTATTATATCTTACTTCCAAAAGGAAAGAATCAACAGGATCAGAATGTTATATTTATGTAAACGATTACCGTACTTATGAATTGTCAAAAATATTACAAAATTATGTTAGGACGCTCCCACCCATTCGAAATTCCATTCCTATGAAAAATACACAACATCATGGGTACTCTATTAAAAATAAGTACATTTTGCTGTAGCACATTGTTATAGATATGGGAGAACAATGTTGGTTGGGCACGATAATCTTCATCCTTTATGGATAGAAATCATTAAAATATCGATTATAATTTCTATCGATTTGTGTTACATCCCACTTCCCGCTAATATTATAAATGTGAAAGTTTGGATGGATGGATGTTTGTTAGTTACTCAATCACGCCAGAACGGCTGAACGAATCTGGATGAAATTTGGCACAGAGATAGATTATAGTCTGGAATAGCACATAGGCTATTCCAGAATGCATGGTTCTCGTGGGATATATTTGTTTAAATTTTTCATACAGCAAGGGATCGACATGATTTGCATGGTAGTGGTAGTTTAGGGGTCAGAAAATGACATAGGCATCGACATACTTTTCAATCGCGGGTAACACCGCGGGGCGCAGCTAGTATATAAATATTGTTTGCTGACCTTTCACCGGTATCAAGTCGGTGAAGTATCCCTTCTGCTGCGCCTGCGCGGCGAGCGTGTGCGAGCGCAGCGCGTAGTCGTCCTGCTCCTTGCGGCTGGCGCCGAACGCGGCCGCCAGCCGGTCCGCGCTGTGGCCCATCGTCTCGCCGGACGAGAACTCCGCCACCGCCGGGAGCTAGCACAATCATAATAACTTTATTGATTTGCTATATTTACGAGAATATTACACATTGATATGAAACGAATGTTTCGGATTTTATGTTTTTACTGCTGCTTAACAGCAACCCCCGTGAGCAATCCCGCGACCATGGTTGCTGTAAAGCAGCCGAAACGTCGAGAACGTAAAAACATAAAATAAACGCGATCAAATCTGTAACATTAGTTTTATTTCAATGTAGTTTATTTCAGTGTAGTATTCGCGTTAATATAAGAAATCAATTGTGTTATTAATTATTATTTAACTATTTACCATAATCAATATTATTATAATTACGTGATAACTTATTTAAGATATATTGTAACCATGTGCCAAGCAAAATAAATAATTTAATTTCCAGAGAGGCTCGGGCATCAAACCCATTAACATCCTATAAAATATGTGCAAAGGGCCTTATAGGCTTCAGGGCCCCAAGTCTGCTAACACAATCGATTCATAATCTGATCATGATTATGAATCTATTGTGTTAGCAGACTTGGGGCCCAGGTCTACAGCCTTAAAGTTAACTTTACCTCAGGCACAAAGTAGTCCGGTCTGATGGAGGCGAGCAGCGAGAGGCGCTGCGCGGGCGTCTTGGCGCGGTTGATGCGCAGGAGCAGCGAGCGCATCTTGCGCGAGTGCCGGATCGGCACGTCCGACATGAACTCCACGCCGCCCGCCACTATGATGTCGTACGCGCCCGCCGCTATCATGCCGATACCTGACCAAGGAACAGAGGTTAAGGGTAGAGGTATGTAGATAATAGGGCTGTATACAGGGTGATACAGAACGGTTATGCTAAGCTTTGAACCTACGCTTCTTTAGGGCATTTGAAATCATTATATTGTAAAGTCAGAATTTGTTGTTGTCAAAAAATAACAATTGTACATTTGAGGGTACATTTAAAAAAAAAAGTCATCTGATTTCAACCATGACCATATTTACAAGTGCACTAAAGAAACGGAAGTTCTCGGCTTAGTATACCCTTTATGAATCATACTGTATAAGACTGTGGAAAATGCTTATAATAAGAAAAAGCCCTAATAAGAAATGGGTCCTTTGCCGAGATTGTCTATTTAGTATAGATAATATTAAAGTAGGTAAAGTCGGTCATGTAAGAGGTTTATCAGTGTTGACAACAACTTCAAGTATAAATTAATAACAAATTACTAAACTAGACATTGCCCTATGATGTGCAAACGATATAATTTGATCGCAAGATGATGAAGACATTTCTTGGCTGACTTTACATGTGCTTCAATGAATTAGGTTTCCTATTATTTTTATTCATAATTAAATATTTATGTTTTAGTATTATATCCTAAAACTGATTGCAAGATAAGCAAATAAACAAAAAAAAAAAAAAGTATTATATCCTACACATATTAGTACTTATGATTAAGGGCCTGTTTAACAATGTACTGATAAGCCTTATCCACAACTTAATTAACAGAATTTGTATAGGCCATCTCTCAAATATGTTGTGGTTATAGTACCCAATTATATTGAAATAAAACTAATGAGGGTACCCCGGTTCAAACCATCACACTAGGACGTCAACCACCTCAGTGCTCCTGTGACCATGGTTGCTGTAAAGCAGCCGAAACGTCGGGAACGTAAAAACATACAATAACCGCGATTAAATCCGAAAAAAATAGTTATATTTCAATGTGTAGTATTTGCATAAATATAAAAAATCAATGCCCAATTATAGTTGACATATTTCAATCTATTACACATACCAGTGGTGATAGCCTGGTTGGAGGATATGCAGGCCATGGTGACGGTGTGCGCGGGAGTGCGGTCGCTGAACCCGGCCGCCAGCGCCGCCTCGCGGCCGATGTTCGAGGTTTTCACCTCTTGAATCACCGTTCCATACACTATGTAGTCGATTAAGTCTTTCGATATTCCAGTCTTTTGCAGGAGACCACTGTTATATTAAAAATTTACATTTTAATATTTTGAAACAATACGAGTATTTTTTTAAAGTGTGATAAACACATTACTATAGGTTCTGTTAGCTTAACTAAGCCAAAGCTGGTGGTAGGAGTTGGCTGATGTCAATAATTTAATGGACCGGGTTGTGGGAACAATCAAACATAGAACCTCTTGATTAAAAGGGTAACCCCTTCAACCCACTAGACATTTGATGCTTTGAGGTAACTATTTCCGTTGAATGTAGAGGATCATTGCTGATATGGGATATCAAATTATTAAATTCTATATGGTCATTTTCAATATACAGATGAGAGATTGAAGGTTGCAGTCTAAATTCTGTAAATAGATTAAAACCTTTTATAAATTTGAATACTATCATTATGTTTACTAAGAATTGTAATAAATCTCACAGCAGTGAATGCCTGGCAAGCTCATGCGGCATCATTTTGGCATAGTCGGTAAAGGACAGCAGGAATGGAGTCCGGACTCCATCCACCAATACCACATTGTGACCAGTCCGGTCCTTGAGGGTCTTCTTCTGCTGTAGGGCAGCTCCTACACTTAGGGCTCGTCTCGCTGTGTCTATTAACAAAACACATAAAGGTTGATCAATGAAAACAGTATTCTTAGGTGTCTAAGGGATATCAGTAGTTCTGCTTAGATGTTTATAAATAATTAAGGTTACTGTAGGCTGTAAGAAAAACAGAACATAAACTTGTGTATAAATAAAGTAATTTTCATAAACTAATTTTCAATCGAAATATGTTTTTTTAATAAGTGCAGATATAATATAATATGTCTGTTCATACAAAAAAATCTAAATATATAAACAGAACTTTGTACTTTATGGAAATAGATTTAGCTCTGTGTTTGCATATTGGCACGGATTCCCTAAAAATTAATTGCATCTATGCCAATTGAGGTACACAACGAAAGTCCAAAGTTTACTCAATGTCAGAAAAATTATGCACATTTCTAAGGAGATATGTACACTTTTTACAGCGATACACATTTAGTGATTGATACGAGGTGTAATGTGCAAGTAAAAGTGATATAATTGACGACAATCATAAAAAATATTGAAAAACGTACCAAACTTTACAGATGAGCTAACGTGGGAGACTTTCAATAATGATTTTGTTAATTGGGACGCCATGGTTGCCAGGAAACTAAGTCCGGTGTTTACTGACTGTAACTGGGACTTATAAAACTAGTTATATTAATTAAAAGTACAATAAATAGTATACGAAACTTATAACAAAACTTGGTAAGAAAGTTGGACTCTGACCTGTCACATTACAGAGTAAAAATTGGGGTTGTCAGACTATACATAATTATATGTTCCACTTTTAATATGACGTATTATTACGCCATTTTCATATCTTCATGTCACATCCATTATTTATTTATAATGTGCTATTGCTATTAATTACTTGTTTGTCCAACTTTCATTATACTGGACATAATATAAATTATACTGGACATAACAACAACTGACGGACCATCGAACGTCCCATCTCGCTCACTATAAGGCTATAAATAGCTTACTTTCGGAATAATTTCTAATCTGGTAACCTCACTAAGTATCTGTCAATTGACACTACAGTATACGTTATGTTATTGCATTGACTACACAGAATTCAAATATCTATAGTTACTTGAATACCAATTACTATTTATTTAAATTGATTTTAAAAAGTAATCAATAATGAAATACCTTTCTTTCGTTCTACACAACTACCCGACGTACAAATAAATTTACTCTCACCATCAACCTACTTACGTTTTATTTAATCCAAAACATGAACGTAATATTTGAGGGTAGGCAAATATTTTCGCACAAATCCGAAATCACTAAATGGTTTCCATCTCTTTGTCTTCCACTTCGCCGTTAGCCACGTGAACTCAACAATATTTTATTTAAGTTTAGTTGCAATTTTATTGAAATATTAATAAATTAATTATTTTATATCATCAATGCAGTTACGGAAGTCTAATTAGAAAAAGAAAAGGTAAGTAAATATCGTGTTTAGATTATTTGTTCATAATCTGCGTAGATAATTCACGTAGGTACTTTGCAATGCTTATGATATTTTTTAAACTACGTTTCGGCTGCTAGAACCTACTAACGAAACTTACCTTATTATTACTTTGATATACAGAATGGAGTTGCCCACAATAGTCCTGGTGGTCTGCGTCGCCTCCTGCTCGTGCCAGTTCGTGGACGAGATGCAGGTGTACGAGGCGGAGTGCATCGGCGAGGACCGGTTCCCCTGCATGAGCGGCGGCTGCATCATGCAATCCCAATACTGCGACGGCGTCGTTAACTGCGACGATGGCACCGATGAGAATTTCTGCTGTAAGTATTCCTCTTGAGAATTTCTTCTGTAAGTATTCTTCTTCTAAATAAGCACTTATAGCCTAGTTACTACTAGCTCGCCCTGGAAACAGGTGTATAGGTTTAAACCCAAGCGCCCTCTGAGATTTTCATGTGCTATTATCATTTTCGTAAGGAAATTGCACGTTCTGTCGAAAAATCGCGCAAAGTTCAGCAAACCGTCTGAATGCGAGCGTGCCCATTTGAATGGTCAATGGCTCGATCCTTATTACATTGGGACCAAATACCATCGGCGAATTGTGGGTGCACTACGATGCACATCTGCCAACCCCTTCGGCGATTACATGTGTGACGACATCAGTCTTCTTCTACATATAACAATGCGTATAAGTATTGGTACATACTGGTTGCGTATGGCCGTTTAAGGTTTTTTTTCCATGCATTTGTGCAGCGGAACACAAGCCGGACGTGGTGTTCTGTAACGAGACCCACCAGTACTTGTGCGAGGATAGGCAGAGGTGCATCCCCAGCGTGTGGCTGTGCAACGACGAGGAGGACTGCGCGGATGGCAGCGACGAGGCCAACTGCACCGACATGCCAACCTTGCGGGACAATGTAAGTTACCAATCTTAGAGCTGCATCCTCAGCGTGTGGCTGAGCAATGGCGAAGACTGCGCGGATGGCAGCGACAAGGCAAACTGCACTGACATGGAGTCGACCTTGCTGGATAATTTATGTTATCATTCCGCGCCGTCTCCATTTATTTTGTGTCCTATATTTACTAGTTTTGGTGAAGTCTTAAAGCCTTTCGATTGTTTTTATTCTGAAGTAATGTTTCGGTGAAGGAAAACATCGTGAGGAAACCTGCATGTCTGAGAGAACCCCTCGAAAATATGTGTGAAGTCCGCCAACCCACACTGGGCCAGCGTGGTGGACTATGGTGTAATCCCCCTCGCATTGAGGGGAGGCCCGTGCCCAACAGTGGGACATTAAAAAGGGCTGGTATTATGGTAATGTTTCCCACCTCTTCGGGGGTAATATTTTTGTGTTAATATCACAGACCAGTATGTGGCTGATTTCTCTGTGGTTTACATATTCAACAGGCTACATGCAAAGGTTTCCTATGCGGTGACGGGAAGTGCATCTCCAAGCTGTGGCTGTGCGATGGCATATATGATTGCGAAGACAAGAGTGACGAGTACGACCAAGAAATGTGCAGTGAGTGTTACCACCAGAACTTCAATTATAAGAACAGGGCTAGTAGCTGGCGCCGGGGTGCGATCCAATTTCAAGTCTCGCTTAACTATATCATCACCTTTAGAGTCGTAGGTTCGATAATGATATGGGATTTTTCGACTCTCAATGAAATGAGTGGGGCGGGGACTCCATGACACTGGCGGGTGGAATATGTGGGTTGGCAAACTTCACACACACTCATTTCGAAAAGACGTTTGCGACATTTCGAAACGACGCTTGCTTTCATCGAATAACAAGTGATAATTATCACCAGGGTATGATGATCAGGGTGTGACTAATGGGCGAGCAGCCAGCATGCAACTACTAGACACATAATTAAAAATCCTTCCTTCTCCCTCTTTCTTGATGAACTGCCTGTTATTTAGGGCACGTGTCCCTCCCGCACAAGATCCTGGACGGCACCTACTGCAACGAGCTGCCAAGTTTCAGCGAGCGCAGCTACAAGTGCAGCGACTCTTCGTACTGCCTGCCCGCAGAGCTGATGTGCAACGGTATGGTCGACTGCCGCGACGGCAGCGACGAGGGACCGTTCTGCGCTAATTGTGAGCACTTTACACTAGGCCCGCCACACACTCCCACCGCTGCTACTCCTGTAAGCCAGGGCCTACAGTGGTGTCCAATGATGACACCGAGGTTTGACCCTCGGCGAGTCCTGGGATAAAGTTGATTGTGTTGGTCCCAATCTATCTATCTTGTTATCATCTACTAACTTCTGCTCGTGTATCCACCCGCGGTACCGCGATGGGCCGTAGCCTATAGCCCAAAAAATCAAAGTAATGTTAACGTTATTATATATTCTACCACCATGCAATGTTTCAACAAAATCCGTCCAGTAGATTGCACGTGAGCGCGAACAGACTGACAGAATAATAGACCGCCATGTTTGATCAAACCGATATATAAGAAAATTCGATAATTTTCAGTTGGCATGTAAGTGCCACATTCGTTCCCGCGAGAGCTGTACGTCAAGTGCGAGATTATTCGTAAGCTAACCGTATACTTTATAGTCCACCGTATTTAGACATTTTGTATAGACAAATTAAAGTTTTAAATACCGTCCGCTAGAGGCGCTTTTCAATTCTCCATACAAAATATCGAAATACGCTAGACTATAAAGTATGCGGTTGGCTCGCACTTGATATGCTGGCAGGCACTTGATATGCTGGTAATCTTTTAAGAAAAGAGATTCTGTAGATGTCGTAAGGACTAAAATAAGTTGCCTCTAACTGCACCTCATAAGCATATATCTTCCAGGGCACACAATGTGCGACCACTATAAGTGTCACGGCAACAACACCATATGCTCTCCGGAGCGGCTCGGCCCCACCTGCCTGTGCCTCACCGCCATGTCCATGCTGCAGTACAACTTCGTGACGCAGAAGTGCGATGACGTCAACGAGTGCCTGCTGGAGAGGCCGCTGTGCTCCCACATCTGTGTGAACGCCGACGGCCATTATATCTGCAAATGTGATGATGGGTATCGTAGAGATGAGTTCATGTATCTGTGTTATGCTGAAGGTGAGTATTTAAAAACAAAACACTTTTTTTTTCTTTTTTTTTCGTGTTAATTTCTGTTTTAACGTTCCCGACGTTTCGGCTGCTTTACAGCAACCATGGTCACGGCAGGAGGATGGTTGCTGTAATAATTAAAATATTATTATATAATTTATACGAGTAGTAATTAATTAATAGCAATAAAACATTATGCTTAAATAGTACTTAAATGATTACAACTTCAATTAATACACATTATAAATAAAAAAAAATATGATGACATGAATATATCACGCCTCTTAAACGTTTGTTGTTATTGACTTGCTGTTAAAAGGAATTATTTTTTAGGTCCAGAAGCCATGTTGTTCTTCACGACGCGTAACGAAATTAAATATCTCAAAATTAAAACAAAACAGGTTGTTACCATCGCTACTGGTGTTAAACAGGCAAGTATACACATACTTCGACACGCTCAACTTCGTTCCGCTCCATCCCGTCCCGCTCCACCCCACTCCGCTCCACCCCGCTCCCCTCAGCCCTACTCCGCTCTGCCCGTCTTCGCTCCGCTCTACCCGGCTCCGCTAGCCCCGTCCCTCATCCGCTCCGCTCTGTTCCGCTCCACTACACCCCGCTCCGCTCATCTTCGCCTCGCCCCCGCTCGTAAATGCTAATGTTTAATAGTGCGCTCTGTCGCCTCTACTTTTGTTTAGGCCCATGGAGTATCCT
This sequence comes from Pheosia gnoma, assembly GCA_905404115.1. NCBI lineage: Eukaryota > Metazoa > Arthropoda > Insecta > Lepidoptera > Notodontidae > Pheosia > Pheosia gnoma. The sequence goes on along the minus strand of FR989919.1, from coordinate 4,825,186 downwards.
TCGATGGCACCTATCTGTACTGGGTGGAGGCAGCTCAGGGTCATCAGTCCATTTACAAAGCCCAGCTCGACGACGTGAAGGATACTAAACAAGTAAGATTTTAAAGTTGTTTGTCCTTTGATCTGCTTATAACTATCTAGGCGAGTCTGTGTTAGGTACTCCAGTTCTAGTAGGTTTCCGTTTATCCTGATCATGCCATGTTGTCTACCCATCGACGCCCAACTCTGTACTCTGAGTACCGTTCTATGCTTCTTGAACTGCTCCTAGGTACTATAACAGAAGAAAGTTGGTAACAGTTGGCAGAAGTTTTAGGCATTCGACAGCTATTTCTGATCGTTAAGAAGGATAGGAGGATAGGAAATAGGAGGGAACAAGGCCCTCGCCTGAAAAAATAAATTAAGATACCTTGAGTATTTAACAGTGGAGTTCTTAGAGTTAGTTTCTGTACTTATTTTTTTTGCCTAGTCCTGAGGGGCGGTAGACGTGTACATCGCATCGGTGCGAATACGAAATAAAATCATTTGAATACACACAATTACACTAAGGAAGTACTTACATATAATTACTAGTTTTTTTTTATATAAAACCTAATTGAGTATTGAGAAGTACGTACTCCTTGGGAAGCCCGTAGTCCAGACTAATTTGTCTAAGTAGATCAAAATGTCGGTATGGTAGGATCGCTAGTGACTTGTGGGGTATATGTTGCCTAACAAGTGATCAACCTAAGGTAATGCCAAAGTCAAAGTCATATCGTTTATTTCGTATAGACCTACGGGGGCACTTACAAATTGTCATTACAATTTTTTTTCTTAACTCTACAACCGGATCGAAACGCGACCTTAACTGAGATGATCCGGCGAGAAACTCAGCGGGCTTGTCTTTTTCTTTCATCCATTATTTTCACAAAAAAATGATAATAAGACCATCTGTCAATTTAGGTGATCGTCGGACTAGGTCTAGAAGACCCCGGCGACATCGCGGTGGACTGGCTGGGGGGGAACTTGTACTTCAGCGACGCGGAGCGCGGCCTCATCTCCGCGTGCCGCGCTGACGGCTCCATCTGCACCACCATCCGAACACGCACCAAACATCCGAGATTCGTGACGCTCGATGCCAGGAACGGGTATGTACGAGAAGAACTTATTCATTTAGTGGGAGGAGTGAGGGAGCCAATCGTCGTCGTGATTATGGACAGTCCTGTAAAGCCAGATTTATATTTTCATTAACTGGATAGGTTTCCAGCACCTTCCACCTTCCACCATTTAGCACAATTGGGACATCCAATTTTATCTGAAATCTTACTTATAGTATGTTTCTTAATTCAAATGTGCATCTCGCAAAAATGGCTAAGCGGATTAAATTGAAATTTGGTACAGTGGTAAGTAGTACTTTAAAAAAACCTACAGGCTACTTTTTATCTTAAAATCTATGCGGGCGGACCCGCAGGTGAAGTTATTGATATAGTACTATTACATGTAATTTTTTTTTATAATAATATCGCCAGACGAACACACCAACTATATGGTCCCGCACTAAGCATCGCTTGTAATGTGGATACCGTACAACGGACTGGAAGGGAACTCAGTATATAATACTTATAGATATTAGCCATCCATGACTTGGGTACAAACATTCGTGCTCATCACGCAAAGTTTGTCCCCACCAGGATTCGAACCCGGGACCCTCAGCACAGAAAGCAGGGTCGCTACCAGCTGTGCTAATCTGGTCGTCAATTTGGTGGGATCATATGGTCCAATAGGGTGAATATGTTTACAGTAAAATGTTCTGGGCGGACTGGCAACAGCGGCCCGTGATTATGACGTCATTGATGGACGGCAGCAACGATGAGATCCTGGTGGACCGCATGGACAACTTCGCATCAGGACTGGCCATCGACGCGCCCAACGGACGGCTCTACTTCGTCGATAAAACTGTTAAAGTTGTTATGATTGAAGGAAAGCGTGTTTATGTGAGTATGTTGTTACACATACTCTAGCCTCTATTCCTATACTCCTAGCTCAATTCTATCACTCAAACTGCATAGGGCATAATTTACAATGTTCTGATAAAAACCAACCAAAACCTATTTGGCTGATGGCACATACAAATTGTGCAACTGAAACAAACACACGGATAATTGAGAGAGCCGAGGGTCAGTGGCTTTTCCCTCCATTTGTTAAACACACTGGCCAAAACTACGCAGGTTTGTATTATAGACTAGCTGTCCCGGCGAACTTCGTACCGCCTCATGTATGAGAAAATGAATTTATTGGTATTCTATGAAAAATTTAAACAAATCTATCCCACGGGAACCATACATTTTACCGGGATAAAAAGTAGCCTATGTGCTATTGCAGACTATAATCTATCTCTGTGCCAAATTTCATCCAGATCAGTTCAGCCGTTTTGGCGTGAAAGAGTAACAAACATCCATCCATCCATCCATCCAAACTTTCACATTTATAATAGAAGTATAGATGACACACGATGGACTGGGGGCAATGCCAAAACCACCTTGACCAGGGTCTATTAGGAGAAGCTAATTTCCGACGGTAACTCGCAAGTGGGGAAGGGCGGGAGACTGCCATGCCAGTGGCCAATAGCTCGATAACGCGGCCGGGTACTCAGCCGAGTAAACAATGTTTATACGTACCGAACTATATATTTACACCGGTCGACAGCTGTCTCATCATTTCACTCTTTACGTGTCATTAAGCTATAACTGGATGCGCCCTTGCTTGGTTATTCTAGTAATTCTATTTATCGCAGTCGTTATTTGAAGAGCGTTTCCATCACCCGTACTCTATCTCGGTGTTCGAGAACACAGTCTTCTGGAGCGACTGGACGTCCAACACTATCCAAACCACGGACAAGGTGCACAGCACGAAGGAGAAGAGGAACGTGCTGCTCGCGCTGAATGTGCCCGTGCTGGGTAAGTTTAGAACTTGGTATAGGGAATTGGGAGGTTCCTTGATTATAGTCGCGCGTCAGACACAGATTTCGACTTGAAAGGCCATCGCGTGGCCTTAAAACTCCTACACCAGGTGGCCACTAGCTCATATGAACTTACAAATAGTATCCCACGAAATAGACAGCTTTCCTCCTGGACAGTGTAAGAAGTTGTAGCGACCTCTTCAACCTCGCCACACAGATGGGGTTGCAGACGATATTCAGAACAAACATGACGAATCTCCATGCGATCCTGAAACGCGCTATGAGAGTTTTCGGAGAAAGTAACATATATACAAGATCCGACAATAATCGTTCGGGCATAGCGGCCACCCTGCCAGGCATACCACCCGCCTGGCTGGAAGATCTTCCTTTTCCGCTAAATTGGTGACCTCGAGGTCAGGATGAAGTACTTGCTTATCTTCACTGAAGGTCTATTATACCTCATCCAGGCATGCACATGTACCACCCAGCCCTGATGAACAGTACCGTGAACCCGTGCCGCGGCAACAACTGCTCGCACCTCTGCCTCGTCACCTCCAACCGGACACACGTCTGCGCGTGCCCCGATGCGATGGAGATGAGAGACAATGTCTGCTATCGTGAGTATTCTTTTACCTTTTTGAACGTGGGGAAATCCTCATGGATACCAAAGCAATCCCGAGAGTGGCCAGCTGATTATTTCGGACCACTTACGACTAAAACCCCACTTTGCGCCTTCCTCCGCCTTTGTTGGGGCGCCATAGGATCGACCTGGTATACAACGCGAGTCGCGACGCCCCGGTGGTAAATATTGAAGGACCTATCTACCTTCTCTTTATCAATCTAGAAAGAATCCAACATTATCGCAATGGATTAGAATCACATCGGTACATTATAATGAAGTATGGTAGAACATTCAATGGCTTTAAACACTAGCCCCCAGAAGTCAAAACAAAATCCCAATAATTTAAAATAGGCACAAAATTACTCACTGCTTTTCATTGAAAGTTTTAATCAATTTGCAATGGCATTACAAAACATCTTTCTTCAAAATGAAGCTGTAAATGTTAATTAAATTGGGTATATTCTGTAACAACAGGGGAGTTGAAAAACCTTAATTATTTTAGACTAGCTGTTACCCGCGACTTCGTCCGCGTGGTATTTAACAATAAAACAACCGTTTGCAATAGCCCGCTCGCGCGTTCTGATCCCGCGCGATCGGCAGCCTTTGTGATATTAAGTCGTTGGCGGGGGTTGGGGGTTTTTTTCTAAAATAAATGTAGCCTAAGTTACTCCTTGTTACATCAGCTATCTGCCAGTGAAAGTCCCGTCAAAATCGGTCCAGCCATTTCAGAGATAAGCCGGAACAAACAGACAGACAGACAGACAAAAATTGTAAAAATGTTGTTTTGGTATGTACCGTTTATACATCCAAATGCACTAAGTAAAAAGCGGTTATTTTAATATTACATACAGACACTCCAATTTTATTTATTTGTATAGATATAGGCACGTACCGCCCCAAATACCTGGTGGTGGCTGGAGGGCAGCTGTTTACCAGGATACAGTACGACACGCTCGGCAACCCAGAGAGCCACGCCACGCACTTCGACATAGGAAGAGTGCAGGCCATGGCTTACGACAGCTACAGAGGTAAACACATTACTATGTATGTATAGTTCGTCCAAGAAAAGAAGCCACGTATGGCATATCTGTGATTTAAATAAACTATTGGTTGAAATAAAACAAATTTTACGAATTTTATCGCGATTTTATTATGTTATTTACGTTCAAACTATGACACTAGGACGTCAACCACCTCAGTCCTCCCGTGACCATGGTTGCTGTAAAGCAGCCGAAACGTCGGGAACGTAATAAAATAACGATAAAATTCGTAAAATAAGTTTTATTTCAATGTGTAGTATTCGCGTAAATATAAGAAATCAATAAACTATGGGTTGATGATATTGAGGATGACGGGATCAGTGTGAATTTCGGCTGTAGTATATTTGTCGAGAGGAGCCCGCCTGCTCAGCACCCGTCGCCGATGGTGCGCATGCTGTGGCATCCAGCATCGGCTCCAGTTGTGCCCCGGCAACCCCCGGGAAGCGGCCGCAATTATTACGATATCGGGAGATCGGATGAACCCGACCTTCCTTATCCCAAATTACGATCCTAAATCGGATAGTGTGTATCCCTAGGAAAACTTTTTTCGATTTCTCTGGAAGGAGCAAACTTTGTGTGATGAGCGCGAATGTTTGTACCCGAGTCATGGACGTTTAATATCTAGATCAATATTATACACTCGGTTCGCCCAAAACAATTGTACAGAACCCTTTATACCGGCGTTGCTTAGTTGGTGTGTACGTAAGGTGACATAAAAAAAATGTAGAAGCTACATAATAATGATTCCAGATTCCCTGTACTTATACGATGGGCAGCGGAAAACGATCAACTTCATCAACATGAGTGACTTCACGCTCGGCCTCACCCACTTGTTCCTGTTCAACGGACTGGAAAATGTCGTCGATATGGATTACGGTAAGTCTTAAGAAGACTTACCGTAAGAAAATACCTTCTTGCTCCTAATCACCTATTCTTCTTTTTTTTTACGTAATGAAATGCGATGAAATAAAATGGTTATGCAAATGGCCTCACCCACAACTAAGCGGGTATTTTGCCAATGTCAAGTAATTAATAGCAATAAAACATTCAATAAATACACATCATAAATAAAATAATGGATGTGACATGATGATATGAAAATGGCGTCCCTCTAATCAACTATTATAAAATGTCTAAGCAGATTGAGAGCAAACTTCGATGTAATTAAATCAATATTGTGCAGTAGACATACTTAATTAAAAAGCTTTACTAAGTTTGGCAACATATAGTTAACCCTTAGTAGCCTGATTTACGAAAGTGATTTATTTTTAATATTACTGTGTTTAATGTTACTGTGTTTAATAATAATGACATTTGGTTTTTTTTTAATTTCGTTGGAAAGAATATTATACAACAGTAAAATACGTGCAGCCAACCTATAAAAAAAAACTAATAGTAATGTGAACATTCGGTTTAAAAGATTGGTATCAAAATTGAAACTCTAGGCTATTAAGGGTTAAGTGTTGTCTGGCGATATAAATTAGCGCATTTATTATCATCATGAGAAGTCTTAATTAATATGTGATATGAAAAAAATGTTTCATAGATATGGTTGTTGGGAACATTTTTTTTTTTTTACTTGATATAAGTAGGTATCGAAATTTTCACGTCACATTATTATTACCAGAGTGGTAAAGAAGCGCAAGTTCAAGGGTTAGTATAATCTTTCTGAGCCACTCTGTAAAGAATGGTACATAGTGGCTTGATTTTTAACCGACTTCAAAAAGGAGGAGGTTCTCAATTCGGTTGTATTTTTTTTTATTACGTTATAGGCAAGTATTTGATCTCGATCTCACCTGATGGTAAGTGACGATGAGATCTACGATGGAGCATACTTGCCTAGAAGGTACCTGTTCACTCTCGACTTGAAAATACCCAGATTGTAGTCAACGGGGAACAAAGACGGTAGCTTGTTCCATTCCTTAGCAGTTCGTACGATGAAAGTAGAAGCAAAAAGCTTAGTGCGAACCGAAGGAATGTCAACAGTGTACGGATGACATTTGTCCGTGCGTCTTGTCGACCGACGATAGAATGGAGATGGGGGAATTAATTCATGTAATTTTAGATAAGTACCTACATCGTATTTTGGTTTTAGATTACGCAACTGATTCCCTGTACATGCTGGACGCGGGCCGGCGGCTCGTCGAAGTGGTATCGCTACGGACTCAAAAACGCGCGCTGGTGTACAGGTTCGAGGATCGGGAGACTCCCATCAGCTTCTGCGTGCTCACCGATTACGGGTAAATGACCTTACAACGCGCCTACAGTGCCTTTTGCTTTTGGATTTCCAAGGGGACCCCATATTTTATTTTACACAAAAAAATACTATGCATTTTATTTTTACATAGGAAGACCTGTAAGTTCACGCTTGACCAAAAAAAATACTGTTTTTTTTACATAGGAAGACAGGCTCACGCTTGGCCAAAAAAAATACTGTGCACCGTTTTTGTATAGGAAGACCTTATAGGCTCACCACAGATATATTAGAGGAGATATGTTATGAAAGCGGTGGGCTTGCGCTCACCTTATGCCAAAATTACGCTTACATAGAGTTTTCGCCGTCAGTCGACTGCAACTGCACGTCGGTATCGGAGCTCTAACTTTTTTTTTAAATGCCGTGTTATTCCGTGGTTGTGTGCTAAAATACTAGCAGCAAAGTGAACTACGCGAAAGATGGAATCTCATTTCACCAGCCAGTATTAAGTATTTTATTTATTCGTCTTTAAAATCATTAAAAACAACAAATAAAAAAATATTTAATGCCTTTATTATGTTATTTTAGTTTTCATGTAGCACAACGACTTTTTTATTTTTGTACAAAATACATGGCTCTTTAAGTACCACCTATGTTCGCTACTGAGTGAATGTACGAGGCAATGGATAGATCGTCTAACGATACTTTGAATAAACTGGTGCGTCGCGTGGTACGGCCGCTGTATACGGCGACGACGCAGCACGCACCGAAGAGACTTCGTATTGGTTGGTTTTAGCGAGTGGTGGGAAACAAAACGGAGACAGCGAGTTCCCATACATTTTGAATCGCACGGCATATCTCTCGTGATCTGTGAGGCTCACGCTTGACAAAAAAAAAATCTTTTTTAAAATAAGAACCATAGATAATTGATAAGAACACCTATAAATTCATTAGACAGTTTGCCTTTATGGATTCGTATTCCCCATACTGAACCAGATAAATATGTAATACAAAATTTACTTCACTCAGATGCCACCGGTATCTTGGCTCATGGGATTGTTCTTAAATAATGACAGGAGGATGCTGGTAGCCGTGGTTGAAAACGAGCCCCATTACAACATTCACATAGACTCCATTGGACTGGACGGGGAGGGGAGGAGACATGTTGTCATGAACAATTTGAAAGGTAAACAAATATTTGATTTCTTATATTTACGCGAATACTACACATTGAAATAAAACTATTTTTACGGATCTTACATAGGGCAAACTAAAAGATCAATAAAAACCCGCGTAAAAGAACACATCGCGGTCGTGAAACACCGGGCGGCGGTCCACTAAGTCTGAAATCTATGAACTAGTACAAGATCGCACCCGCCATTATATCAGATTTGATAAGCCACAGATCCTCGCAAAAGAACACCGATTCCGACCAAGGATGATACGCGAGGCCATTGAAATAAAAAAAAAACATCCTAATTTCAATAGGAAAGATGGCTGGGTGCTAACTCCAACTTGGGATCCAGTAATTAACATCATTAAATCCAAAACCAAGCGCATCATTGCAATACCTCAAGACACTGTGAGCACTTTCTGTGTAGATCGGACCGCAAGCAATAACTAAATATGAGGGTACCCGGGTTCAAACTATGACACTAGGACGTCATCCACCTTAATCCTCCCGTGACCATCGTTCCTGTAAAGCAGCCGAAAGTGTGGAAAGTGGGACATTAAAAGGGCTGGTGTTATTATTTCCAGGTCCTCACATTCGGCTGCGTCACGTGGCACATATGGACAATGTGTACGTTGCTGACGAGGGGAACGGAGCCATCGACTTCATGCATCCTGAAGGTAAGCGTTTCCTCCAACCTCATAATAATTCAGGGGATTCGACTGAAGTTTCGGTCGATTGGTTGGTATAGCGGTTATCGCTATCTATCGGTTACTGGTTAATTTGGGAAACCGGTTCGTACTTTACGATTACGTATCTTGCAATATCTGCAGCGATGGCAATAATAATCGCGCAATCTATACATATATGTAAAACAAAGTCGTGTTAGTTACACCAATACATACAAGTGTCGGTGGGCCGATTTTTATGATCTTTGATTTGTTGAATTTGTCTCCTCGACGAATAGTAGAATAACTGTCACAGTAAGAATTCACCGAAGCCAATTCTAGAACCCATCACAACTCAAGGCTTTCTTATAGGCCAGCCTTTCCCAAAGTGGGCGATACCGCCCCCTTGTGGGCGCTGCAGGCCTAAGGTAAGAGACCCAGAAAAAAATGGAGGCGTTGTGTAGAGGCTTACAATAATTAATTTAATTTAAAATTATAGTGGTTTTTAAGTAGGTGAAAACATGGGGGCGCTAAAATATAATTCATTCTCAAAGTGGGCAGTAGACAAAATAAGTTTGGGAACCCCTGTTATAGGCACAGGACGGGAGAACTATAGAGAGCTTGCAACCACCATCACCAGCCTTGCCATAGCCGACAACTACGTGTTCTGGACGGACAGACGCACCTCCAGGCTGTTCTGGTCGGACATACACGAGACCACGCCTACGATACGCAGGATCGATCTGGGTACGTAGGTATACCCGGTACGCCAAACAAATAAAAAAATTATCGACAGACGACCAAACTCACGGTACGATCCGAAATTAATCAATGCTTAGATTATAGGTACTGTACAATGGACTGGGGGCCATCCTAGTATATAGGTACTTACTTTTATATTAAACGTACTTCATGAATCGAGTACATATAAGTTCTAATCTCACAAATGGAAACTAAATATGGTAAGGAAAACTGTACGTCTTTCGAAAGCCGTGTGAAGTTCACCAAACCGTATCAGGCAAGGGTGATGGATTATAACCTAAATCCTCCTAATCCTCTTCATATTGACGAGGAGTTGTAGCTGGTTGATAAGCGCACCCCCTACTACATTGGGACCAAATACCATCGGCGAGATGTGGGTGTACTGCACTGCACCTCAGTTATTATTAGTAGCTTGCATGCTAGCTTACTTAAACTTTATTATATTTTACAGCTATATTCCCAAACAACACCCAACTTCTAATCCAAGCGACCATAGATCATCCGGAAGCCAAAGATCCGCTCTTAACCCATCCATGTTTAACCCATAACCCATGCTCCGATGTCTGTGTCCAAACTCCACACCCGAACCCCCACGAGCCACACTTCCACATGGGCTACAAGTGCCTCTGCCCCCCTGGTCTGGTTATAAATGGTGGGACATGTCTGAAGGTGGTGAATTGTAAGGAAAATGAGCTCTATTGCCATAGAAGTAATGCTTGTTTTTCGAAGACTGGAAGGTGTGATGGGAGAAGGGACTGTACTTATGGGGAGGATGAAGAAGGCTGTATTATGTGTAAGTATCGCTTTTGACTATTCAGCTGTTTAGATTTATAGAAATGTTATAAATGTACAATGGTGTTTTACAAAGGCGTTTTAGAAGATGAGTGTTTTTTAAGGACCAGATAATGATGATAGATAAGTATGGATAGTGGAATATCCATCAGCAAAGGAAGGTTTAAACTAATCCATGTAGGTACCTAACTATAATTAGTGGTAGGCACGCTGCCACCGCTTCGGGTTGTCACTTGCGGCTTAGGACTCAAAAGTCATTGCCGCCGACGTATACCTGCAAGCGTGAGTGGCGCATTAATAATTTCACATTGACGCTTGCAACCAATGCTTTTTTTTACAAATTAAACCCCTACCTACTACTATGTGAAAAGATCCCATCACTCGATCGGTTTTTGAGGCTATCGTCGAAAACTTTAACTAAGCCCCCTGAATAGAATTGACCAATATCGAACTATTTCCCAGTGAACTCAATGAATATTTGTGCGGACGACGAGGTCTTCTGTAACGGCGCATGTATCAACAGGAACATGAAGTCTCCGTGCCACGAACAATATACAGATGCAGGTACATACATACAAACAGATATTATCAGTTAGTACTACAAAGAAATGGCTCAACACCCTGAACCTAGCGGGGGTATCTTCTTCTTCTTTAATTTAAGAACTAGGCTCTTGTCGGTGCAGCATCCATCCTTGTGGGTATCACGGCTATGCTATTCTGGAATTTTGCTCAGATGCTATGCTATTTCTCGTGTCAATTGCTTCGAGCCCCGCGACTTGGGGCCTCGCGCCTGTGCGCAAAAACATTTATCAAGTAAGATACGTATGGTGTACCACCTAACTTCCAATAGAAAGACTTAACAGCTATACAGGCCTGCACAGTTGGCACAGGCCCCGCGCTGGCTTAATCCAGCACTGTCGAAGCCGGCTCCTCATGATCGGCAATTCTTGCTTTTAATTCTGCCTGCAGCTCCAGTCCCCGACGTCTGTAGCTCTGAAGAGTTTCAATGCGCGAACACAACCATCTGTCTGTCTCGCTCCCTCATGTGCGACGGGCGGGCCGACTGCCCTGACGGCAGCGATGAACGGGCGACAGAGTGTGATTCTCTGACTTGCTTCGAAACTGAGTTTATGTGAGTACTTGTGCTTTGATTTTTATTTTAATTCTCCTATCAGTAGGTTTCGACAACAAATTAAATCTTTCTCGTATAACTTTTGGCCGTTTCTACCCGGAGAGGTGCAAGGGCGCTGAGACATCGAGGCTTTGCCGCCGGCCCTTGCCCTTTGAGGGCGGTGCCGAGGTAATGAGGCTCAAAAAAATATAAATCCTAAAACATCATCCTAAATGGACCCAATTAGCACAGTTGGTAATGACCCTACTATCTCTACCCATGGTCCCGGGCTCGAATCCTGGTACGGAGTATCTTTGTGAGAGGGAACTTTTTATTTATTTATATACCGAGATCGTCCCAAGTCCAGTGTACGGTACCAGTAATAAAAGCTTTGCTTAGTTAGTTTCTGTTGTGTCGTCTAGTGATATTATTATTATTAAATATCTTGACAGGTGTGCATCAGGGTCTTGTATACTGAAGACGTGGACTTGTGACGGCGATCAGGATTGCAGCGACGGCTCTGATGAAGTCGATTGCGGTGAGACATTGAGTACCTATATAAGGTGTAACAAAAATAGTGTCATATATTTTAACAGGTCCATCAGTAGATTATAAAGTTAACATTCCCAGATAAACAACTAAAATTATTATTCGAAATTTAAAAATGACATCCTGTACTGAGTACGGCCAAACGGTTCTACTGATTTTACCTATCCTTGAGAAATTCCGACGGGAGCGACGAGACGCCGGACGCGTGCACAATAGGTTGGAATCACTCTTTTTAAATATACATATTTTTAATCCTACAACTAAGCCTAAATTCTAGGACCGCTAAAGTGCTATGAGTGGGCCAGGCCAGTGGGATGGAACCCAGAATGTCTATGTTACGAGTGCAGCCCCTTTAACTGATATGCTATTGACCCCCCCCCCCCCCCCCACGCCATCATTTTGAGAAATTCCGTTGCAAACAAAAAAAACTATCTAATATTAGTCGTCCATGTGGAATATTGCTATGCTGGTTTGTAAAAAAAAATACGAGGTTACGTATTTCAAAATTGATCAAAAGAAAGTGCTTCAACGGTGAGTTGTTTTGACAATAGCACCCATTCCCTCTTCTCCCCTCTCCCTCCCCCCCATTTATCGGCGCCTGAATGGTTTGGAATGTCCCTGACCACCCAATCAAGGAATACGAGTGTTATTGTCCGCTGTTTGTAGTGAACTCGACGTGTGCGCCGGGCTTCTACCAGTGCGGCAACAGAGTGTGTGTCGAGCTGAGCAAGCGCTGCGACGGCCAGCAGGACTGCCTCGACTTCTCCGACGAGGAGGACTGCGACGAGCCGGTCCTTGTGGAGTACAAGGTACGGTGGTCCAATGTCAAAGTCAAAGTCAACGGGGGCACTTACAAATTGTCATTAACATTTTTTATTTTCTTAACTCTACAACCGGTTCGGAACGCGACCTCAACTGAGAAGATCCGGCGAGAAACTCAGCGGGCTTGTCTTTTTTTTAAAGCATCTCAGAGGGATTATCTTTAATATTATAATATGGATTTTTAATTCGGATAAGGATATGTTAATATTGAGTTAGAATTGCCAGGGAGCATAGTGCCTGGCAATAAAAAAGGTCGCAATACGCCCCGGGATCTGAAAACCAGGAGCATCTTCCTATCCGATCCTAAATATCGGATGAGTATGGATAATGTGTAGGGAAATCGTCCTCCTCGGATCGGAGGGTGTGTAGCCTGTAAAATTTTTCTTTGTTCCTCTTGCCAGGAGGTGGCGCCTCGCTGCGCTGCTTGGGAGTACGCTTGCGAGCTAAACAATAGCATTTGCTTGCCGCGAACAGCACGGTCAGACTTTATGTTCAGGGATATAGGGTTCATTGTTGTGACGTAGGTACATGTTGTGACGTCATAGTAGCCGGGTTCGATAGAGGTTTTCTGTGTTTGTGATGTCCATTTTGTGGTGATGGTTAAAAATTAAAATAAAATTGTAGAGCCAATCTGACGACTCGATTGGCACAGTCGCTCCGAGGTTCCCGGATTTGAATCCTGGTAGGGGTAAACTTTGTGTGGCGAGCACGAATTATACCAGAGTCAAAAATATACTAATAATAATAATATCGCCAGACACACAACAAATATACGGTCCGTAACTAAGCAACGCTTGTATTACGGGTGCCCTACAAATGGACCGGGGGCGAACTCAGTATATAATACTTATATAGACATTAAACATCCATGACTCTAGTACAAACATTCGTGCTCATCACACAAAGTTTGTCCCCACCAGGATTGGAATCCGGGTCCCTCGGAACTGAAAGCACTATACCAACTGCGCTAATCAGGTCGTCAAGTATACATGACTATACTTATCTACCTTAACCATCCCGGCAGCTGCAACATGGTGGTGGATTGCCCCGGCGGCACGGACGAGGGCGGCTGCGAGCACCGCTGCGCCTCGCACGGCATGTTCGCGTGCCGCCAGCAGCTCACCTGCCTGCCCATGCGCAGGGTCTGCGACGGACACCACGACTGTCTCGACGGGACCGATGAGACGCCGGACGCGTGCACAATAGGTTAGAATCACTCTTTTTAAATATAGCCCCTTTAACTAATATGCTATTGACGCACCCTCCCCCCCGCCAACGCCCCCATTTTTTTTCAGAACGATAGGTATAATTACACTAGAAGCCTCCCCCCCAAACGAAGTATTGTATAGGCATGTCTGTGAAAGGTGGTTGTGCTGCAGCACTCTTACTGACAGCCACAAAACCCTTGGACTAAAACAAATAATGCTCATCGCTAAATATTCATTTTGTTGTAGTAAACAAAACGTCCCACCTGTTCCCTTCGCCCGTGCATTCATCCGAGGAGTGCGTCGACGGATACCTCTGCAATAATGGACAATGCATCGAGTGGCAGCAGGTCTGCGACAAGAGGGTGGACTGCCTAGATGGATCAGACGAAAATGGACTTTGTTGTGAGTGGATTGATATACATCTTATTAGGCCTAGTCTACGGATTAAGCCTGCACAGAATCTCCCATGTTTGATATTTAAAAAAAAACCACTTTAAGTTGGCAAAATACCTACCCAAAGGTGTTGTAGGGTCTCCGATTTTATTTTTAGGTACTTTGTTACCAAAGTACCACAACATTAAATACAATACTTTACATACAATAGCTTTCATCACTATACTGATGAAAGAAAAGGACTTCTTCTATAGAATTTACTACTATACACACACACTCCACTCTCAACCTTTGAGACTCTGATCTCAAATGAGATTAAAATTACCTGACAAAAACTAAATTCTAATGGAAGCCACCATTATCTCGTGTCAAAAATGGTAGTTTTACCAGTAGGTACATATTTTATTACCTTCTCAGCAACGGCGTGTCAAAACAACACCTGTGCATTCTCCTGCCAGCCGACTCCCCTCCGGGCGAAGTGCCTCTGTCGCTCAGGCTTCCGTTCTGACGGCGACCACACCAGCTGTGTCGACATTGATGAGTGCCTCGACGAAGTGTGTTCGCAGAACTGTATCAACATTCCAGGGTCGTTTTTGTGTTCCTGCCACCATGGCTATGCGCTCAGGTAAGTTGTTTCTTAGTACACCAGGTGAACTGTGCGACTGAGATGCCCCACTCCGTTTCGGCCCGCTCCGCTCCACCCCGTTCCGCTCTGCCCCACTCTAACGCGCTCAACCCCGATCCACTCCACCCCGGTCCACTCCGCTCTGTAATAATAGCACTACAGGAAGGAGACTTGCTGACTCTCCGTCAGATATTATATTTATTGGCCGTATCCAGACCGACCTGCAGCCTCGAGAGGCTTCTTCTTCTTTTTTGCATTAACTAAATGGGCTCACTTAAGGGGGAAGCTCAGGGTCAGGGCGCGAAATTCAAAATGTCAATGGTTTTTATTTTTTTACGAAAAATTTGGACATCTTTACGATGTAATTTAGTGTTTTGGGATATTAGCATTCTGCATTGGATGTTTCGATGTATTAAGTTTGCTTAAAAAAATACCTAAAGCGATACAACACCATAAAGTTAGCTCGCTTGCTCGTTCGCTTTAGGTATTTTTTTAAGCAAACTTAATACATCGAAACATCCAATGCAGAATGCTAATATCCCAAAACACTAAATTACATCGTAAAGATGTCCAAATTTTTCGTAAAAAAATAAAAACCATTGACATTTTGAATTTCGCGCCCTGACCCTGAGCTTCCACCTTAATACACACACTGTGGGCTGACACTGAGCTGACAGCGCTCGGGCGAGGCAGTGCGAACGTTTGCCTCGTGCGAGCGCGCTCGGGTAGTCACCTGTACACCTCACCAGATCCGACCGTCGCTCGTGCAAGGCGACCCGCGGCAACATGTCGATCATGTACGTGTCCGGCAACACGGTGCGGTCGATCTCGGCCGACGGGTACGGCGCGGTGGAGTACAGCGACTCCAAAGTGCCTACCATCACGGACATGGACTTCAACGTCAGGTATTACATTCACACATTCACCTCCACTCTACTACTCAGTAGGAGTCGCTGCTTATTTGATCATCGCCATGTTGGCGCTGATAGCAGCAGTGAGTGTCTGCGTAACTAATGACAGCGATCGCGCAGGTGACAAACATTCAATAAAGTGGATTACTTTATATCTTAATAACACTTTACATAATAATATAGTAATATAGTAGGATGTAGAATGAGAGGTAAAGATGAAATAGTAAGAGAAAAGATTATGAACGAGAGGAATAGACTGGGCGTTGAGAAGCGAAAGAATAAATAAATAAGTAAAGAAGGTTTTGTATTTACGACGAGCACGAGCCCCCCTTCATATATTTTAAACATCGGTTATCAATTTGTCCTATTTCATATAAGGAAGAACTTGCTGTACGTGACCTCAGCGGACGGCAGTAAGCTGATCGAAGTGAACGGCACTCATAGCGTCGTAGCCGTCACCAACATCGGCCGTCCTACCAGGGTACGTTATAAGAGTGCTATAATGTTATTGTATATGTATGTTGTTGTTCTTGGTCGATCGGCACAGTATTCCAAACGAGCGCTACGATCTCATCATATCATTTTGGGATACTTATTTTTGATGAATAAAAATTATTCCTGAAAAGGAACTAAACTCACCAAACTGTCTGAACAACACCCAGAATCAACTCTGCTATCTGAACCGTGGTTCCCGGGTTCGAATACCGTCAGGAACAATCTTTTTTTTGTATATTCTCTTCTTATAAGTAGCTTATTCGTTGTCTAATGCCCACACACAGGAAACCCTAGTTAGAGGCCAAATGAATGTGAGTGAAGTGTCGAGAATTAAAAAAGGGAACCTATAATAATCTGGAGTACTGCCATCCAGGTGGCCGTGGACTGGGTGACAGGGAACGTGTACTTCGTGGACAGCAGTCCCACGGCGAGCTGCGTCAGGGTCTGCAATGTCAAGAGGAAGAGATGCGCGAAGATGCAGAAGCTGCCTTCAGACGCTAAGGTAGGCAAAGTCGTAATGTTTTAGCCGCAAGCTTACCGTCACTGTCTCCGCCAGGTTGTGCGCGGGGTGCTGATGTATCAGGAGTAGCAGCCCTCTGAGGGCGGTGGCCGTGGCTTCGATCGAAGACGCCCAGGGCCCCAAGTCTGCTATTACAATCGATTCATAATCGAACAGCAACCGCATAGTAACTGTCACTTTTGACTGATGTCCCTTAAAATATCTGTCAAAAGTGACGGTTACTATGCGGTTGCTGTTTGACTATGAATCGATTGTGTTAGCAGACTTGGGGCTCCCAGGCCCGAAAAATAATTTTACTCAGCTCAAACTAGGCAGCAAAAACATTTCATACCAGAATTATGGGGGAGGGGAGGTTCTGATATAGCTAGGGGCGCCTATATGCTTGGCTAGCACCCTGGTGCCACACATGCTAGAGACGGCCCTGGTCCTGTAGACTGTGTTTGTAGTAAGTTACCGTTTTGACTTTTACTGCGAAATGAGACATTTTCGACTCGGCCATGTTGAGAAGATGAGAAGCACTACCCATTGTACAGGTCACATCAAATAAAATTAGTGGAAAGGTAGCGGCTTTACGCATGCCTAATTGTATGAGTTCGGCACACGCAGAGCCACCATCTCTGCTCACATCTTAGGAAAATCTACGTTTCCAAATTATCTCAATCTTCATCAGGTGACAGCACTCATAGTGGACCCCAGCTCCCGCAGAATGTTCTACTGCGTCACCCGCGAGCTGGAGTCCGTGGTGTGGTCGGCCTCGCTCGCCGGGCACCAGGTCACCGACCTCACCACCGTCCGGAACTGCACCGGACTCGCCGCGGATCCGTTTAAGAAGGAACTATACGTTGCGGAGACGGGACCCGCGCATATTATCCGAATGGACTATGAGGGAGGAAGACAGTGAGTTGATTAATTGGATTTAATTAATTAAATACCAGGCCTGGCGCAAGCGATTCAAAGGCGCTTTGTAGGTGGGCGGGGACACGAGATTTCGTTTAGGAAGTTAGGAGTCGCTATTTCTTTAGATGTTTTTACGGAGTAAACCTTCTGCACTCTGTATTCTTTGGAAGTATATAAGGTGTATCAAAATTAGTGTAAAATAATTTAACAGGTGAATTAGTAAGTTATATGGATCACGTTAATGAATAAAATAATTGTGTAAATGATGTTTGATTATTTTTAAACAGTGTAAAATTGTAGCTTTTGATTTTTAAATTTTTTAGTAACTGCATTTATTTATTTGGGAATGTTAATTCTTATCACCTACTGTTGGTCCTGGTAAAATATTTTACAGTACTATTGTTACACCTTGTATACCGTTTTGAGCCACCATAAGATAAGTACCCGATCATTACCCCAAGACCTTCCAAATGACTAATATGATAATTATTGTTTACTGGCATAAAAGTTTATATTGAAAAAGACGTTTAATATTTATTTCAGTAAAAAGATCCTCAGCGACCACCCTCAGCTCCAAGCGCCGCACGGGCTTGCCATCTTCGAGGACCACATTTATTACCTGGTCGCCAACTCCTTCCGGCTCAGCCGCTGCCAGCTCTTCGGTCGTAAACATTGCGAGACGTACATTTACCGCGTATTCGACGCCAACACGTTTGCCATACGCCATGAGAGCATCCAACGTGACGATTTGAAGAACGAGTGCGACGGATATGTTTGTTCCAATGTTTGCGCGTTGGATGAGGTTGGCCCGTTGTGCGTTTGCGACGATGGGCGGATGGCGAAGAATGGGGAGTGCGGGCTTTTGGATAAGGAGAAGGTGAGTAATGGCTGATTACTTTACTACTGGTTCAGATTATGGATGGTCGTTCATCGATCTTGGCACTTCTGTCCGCAGACTATAGTATATGTAGTATGCTGAAGGTATAAGTAGGGTCCATGTACTGTCAGCCTACTTCAGTCTATTCTATCTGCTCCCACAGTCCTACTCTTCATTCGGGCGGGCTATTGTCATACGCATCGTGACCATTTTAAAAGTATTGTAGCGACCACTTCAACCGCACCACAAGCTACGCAGATGGCGCTGCAGACGCATTCAGAACAATAGACAATTGACGTCACAATCCTGAATCGCGCTATAAGAGTTTTCGGAGCAAGATAACATATATACAAGATCCCGACAATAACCGTCGGGGCATAGCGGCCGCCCCGCCAGCCATACCACCCGCCTGGCTGGAAGATCTTCCCTTTTCCGCTAAAGTATCACTTTTAAAAATCGTCAAAAATGGCCAACGATGCCATTGAAATTATATTGCAAGTTATTTGTTTTGTTTTATACCCAGCTGCCACTCTTCAACGGGTGGACATACCAGGACTTCTTGCGCGCCCACCACGTGTCCTTCACCGTCATCACCGTGGTGCTGCTGCTTTTCGCCATCTACCTGTGCGTCTTCGTGTACTACCACTTCGTGTACAAGCCGAGGAAGAACAGGGCGTCGGCTTACACTGAGTGAGTCAGAATCAGAATACTTTTTATTCATTTAAACCATTAAGTACAGTACTTATTAATCGTCAAAATAGTTACAAAATGCTAAGCTACAACTTCACCACCCGCTCGGAATGCCGTTCCTATGGAGAAGAACGGTCAAGAAACTCCATGGTTGCTCTTTTTAAAAAGATGTGTTACATTTTTTAGCAGTACATTGTTATGGGTATGTGAGAACAATGTAGGAACGGCTAGGTTCGTGTTCGTTCGTTTCGTGAGAATGATAATTTAGGAATGCCAATAGCTATTCAGTCGAAGAAGGCAGGGGTCTCGTCAGGGGCGCTGGCTTGATAACTCGTTGAAAAGATATTATATAATGGAAAAAAACCGCATCGAAATTCAAAGCGAATAGACAGTCGGTAGTACAGAATAGTATTATAGATTAAGGAGTGGTGACGGCAGCTCCTCATTAACTGCCTACCGATGGGTGCTAGAAACCTCGAGCACCTCAGGAGTCAGTGACCCTGGGTCTCTGCTCCTATTCACATGTCCGACCGTGTATTGACGTGAGCCCAACCTTAGAATAAGCTTAGTCGAAGGTGCTGATGAGAAGGAATGAGAATACCATTTTATAATTATAGCATTTCAATTATTTATATTGTCCTATGGATGCTTACAAATTGCCATTATGATTTTTTTTTTAATTTTAACCGTACAACTGGACGCAACCTCGACTGAGTAGATTCGGCAAGCAACTAGTTTTCTACCTCTATTGTTTGGCAACAGAAATATGATAAGTAGGTAGGTAGGTAATTAGAAATCCTCTTTTATTGTTTCAGAGTGAGGTTCCAAAATCCATCAGCAGATAGCAACATCTTCTCTGGCAATCCTACAGTACAAATGACAACTGAAGGGTAAATACCTCGTATAAGGCTAATGGCTGCTGCCATATTAACATTCTATTTTAATCATCAGTTAAGGCAGCAGCGTTTATAATTCTGAATCTGAAATAGTGGCATATACACACCTATGTATCTGTTTGTTCACCAGGGGCATGGCGCACGAGTTCGTGAACCCGCTGCAGTATGTCAGGAACATGTGGTATGGATCCTTCCGCAAGCACACAAGACCCACTGTAAGTATACCACTTAAAACTATACCAACTCGTATTTACCGATTTTGAGCTGTAGGGTTATTTTAAATCATCTCACTAATATCATAAATGTGAAAGTTTGGATGGATGGGTGTTTGTTACTCAATCACGCCAGAAAGGCTGAATGGATCTGGATGAAATTTGGCACAGAGATAGATTATAGTCTGGAAAAGCACATAGACTACTTTTTATCTCGGTAATACGTACAGTTCCCGTGGGATAGATTTGTTTAAATTTTTCATAGAGCAAAGGATAGTGGTGGTTTAGGGTTCAGAAAATGACATAGGGACATACTTTTTAATCGCGGGTAACACTGCGGGGCGCAGCTAGTTACAAATAAATAACGGAAACTGAATCGATATCTTCGATACCGATTTCCGCAAACCTCCGTGTCAGCACACTTTGGGATGGTGTGGTAATGATCCAATGTTTGTTTTAGTATCCACCTGGCATTACGATCGAGAACTCGCCACCGCAACACGATCTATCGGACACGGAGTCTGATCTGGACGATCGAGAAAATAAGAGGATCATACGAAGAAAATAATCAAACAACAATTTTATGCTATAAAGTCGGATGTCATTCAAAGCGTCCTAGCCTGGAGCTAGGGAATTATATCATGGAACAAAATAATCTTTAAGGAAATTAGGACTTAGGCTCCACACCTTCCATTCCGATCCTTATCATCGTGGTCATGAGATCGGGTAATGTGCCGGTAGGGCAATCGGACGTCCTGAATTATGATTTAGGACGTCCGATTGGCCTACACATCATCCGATAATTACGATAGGATCGAACGCTGTGGAGCGTGGTTTACGAGAAGTAGGGGCCAAAGCCAGTGTTACAAAGAGAGAGACAGCAATAGACGCCTATCACTGTCTGCAACACGATCACGTATAAGCTATCCCTTCCTTTGTTGGGTATCATATAAGATGATACATATCTTATGTACCCCTTTAAAAAAGCTAGTTTATCATAGTCATGGTCTCGACTAACTCAAGTCATCTTTTGATGGTGACTATTAATGAATATTATATTTTTGGAGGCAATACTGGCTAATAAAGTTGTACAATTATTGTAAATTATATTAATGTGAAATGTTATTGTTATGTCATAATTGTTATATTTATTTGAGAAAATGTTGGGAGATCATCAGATACATTGTATAAATGATTTATTTAAAAATATTATTGTGGTTTTAAATAATTAATTATGATGTAGCATAATTGATGTTATTTTAAAATTGCCATTTTCTCCTATTTGTTCGTAATAAGCATGTTTAATAAATTATGCGATAATAAAAATTATATCTTTATCAAATTATTTATTTATTAATAATTGTTAAAATTAAACCGTAATTTTAAAAGGAGAGACTTATAATTTCACATAAAACACAATAATTTGCAATGCCAAATTACTTCCAGAGCTTCTTGATAGACATGTTCTTCTCTGAATCCTTCTGCATGACCTTAGCAACGGCCATTTCAAAGTCCTCCTGTGTTACATGGACTCTACGCTCACGGAGAGCATACATACCGGCCTCCGTGCACACGCCCTTGACTTCTGCTCCCGATGCTCCAGGCATCAACTCTGCAATCTTACGAAGGTTGATGCCTCTTGTCAGATTCATCTTCCTTGAATGAATTTTCAGAATATCAAGACGGGCCTCTTCATTTGGTGGGGGGAACTCAATCTTCCTGTCAATACGACCAGGCCTAAGCAGAGCAGGGTCAAGGATATCGATTCTGTTAGTCGCCATAATGACCTTAATGTTCTTTGTTGCTTCAAAACCATCCAACTGATTCAGCAACTCCAACATAGTTCTCTGAACTTCAGAGTCACCACCGCTGCCTGATTCAATACGCGAGGAGCCAATAGAATCGATTTCGTCCATGAAGATGATTGATGGGGCATGTTCTCGAGCCATTACGAATAGCTCTCGGACCATACGGCTTCCTTCACCAATAAACTTCTGTACCAACTCTGAACCTGAGACCCTGATGAAGGTGCACTCAGTATGGTGGGCAACAGCACGAGCTAGCAAGGTTTTTCCGGTACCAGGAGGGCCATAAAGTAGTACACCTTTCGGTTGAGCGATACCTAAAGCATCAAACAGCTCAGGATGCTTCACTGGCAGCTCGATAACCTCTTTGATCTCCTTAATTTGTTTATCCAAGCCTCCTACCATCTCGTAAGTCGAATCTGGAACCTTTTCCACCATCATAAGGGACACCAATGGATCGACTTTGTTTGGCAGGATTTTGTGAAGCGTATAGCTCTCATTGCGTAGAGCGACGCGGCAGTTCGCGGTCACATCGTTGATGTCAACGTTTTTATCCAAGTCAACGACGAATTTACCTTCGGGGTGCACCTTTACTAGAACTTTCTTCTTGTCCATCGGTTTCACGACTTCGCCGACGTAGGAGCCCTGTTCTTGTAGAAGCTGGAGCTCTTCACGCAGCATGCGAACCTTAGCGTTGAGCTCATTGCGCTGGGCTTGCAAACGGCGAAGATTTTGAGACTTTTCGGCGACAATCAGTTGCAGTTCTTCAATCTTTGTAACGTAGTACGGACGAAAACCCTCTCCCTTCCCCGAGTCTACTTCCATCTTCGCGGTTAAAGTCATCTTCGTGTGATATTTATCACATTAAGCAGAAAAGCACTTGTTTCTTTAGCAAAATTTTAGAAAATGAAATACAAGAATTGGCTGCACAATATTTTCCGAGTCACGATGACCACAGAGAAAGTAATTCTTCTTCTTTCTTTACGAAATGAGATGCGATGAAATAAAATGGATATGAATATGGCCTCACCCGCAACTTAGCGGGTATTTTGCCAGTGTCAAGTAATTAATAGCAATATTAAATTCAATAAATACACATTATAAATAAAATAATGGATGTGACATGATGATATGAAAATGGCGTGATATGAGAAAGTAATTACCACTTTTGATTGGCACACTGTCGATGACGTGTGAGCGACGTTCAAAAACAAATATTCTACCATTATTGGTAGAATTAGCAAGTTTTTACTCTAAATAATTGAAAAATAAGAAATATTAAATATTTAATCTAAGTTTGGTTATTTCTACACCAATTATCCTTACTACTAGGCGACAATGTTCTTTTTCAGCCTTGAATGCGGCTAGGGTTGTTTCTATTGAGTAATTCGAGTAGATAAAGTAATTTTAAATTCGCTCGCGTGGGCGAGCAGCTATGTAGCTGTTGCTGGTTTAGGTATGTCGCCAAAGTCCTGTTTTCCATAGCCGCTGGAATCAATGTAATAATGTCACGAAAACAGTCAAAAAGTCAAGCACGTCGCCGTTTCTTATATTCTCTTTGCACATGTGTCAAAGAGAATAACCTAGTTTGTGTAAACGATTTTGGGTTTATTTCAGCTGTTAGGTTAATTTTAAACATGTGATAATTAATTGCACAACTCGTTTCGGATCGTTTTCCAAACATGCTGCATCAATAAACACGGCAACTCGCGGACTCACTTATCCCTAGCAAACCATTTGAACATGATACTAAAATTAATAAATATGTGCATAATATCAACAATATTCATTGTGGTGCTCGGTTCGCTTGTTTTGAAAATACTCTGGCTCATAAGAATGGGTACCCTAGCTCATTGGAGTTACATTATTGGCTCATCGGTTTACCCTAAAGATTTTAACGGAAGCATGATCATGAGCGCTAGTGTATTTAGTTTTTTAATACTTGGCACGCTGATACCAACATTTTTATGTCCAAGAGTGAAGTTTGTGGCCACCGCTTTGAGCATCCCTCCTCAGATTCATATGCTTGTATTGCTGCATAGAAACATAACAAGACGATTTGAAAATGAGACAGTCCTAAAAACTGTTCGAGCTTATAGCGCAATGACTTTAATTTCAACTATATGGACAGTTATTTCTTTGTTACGGAGGTAATTATTAATAGCTGAAACCTTCAACCAACAATAAATCGACTATAGCAGCACTTACATGTTGTTAAAAGTCATGGTATTTTTATTGTTCTATGCGAGAAGTGATGAAGTTTTAGTTTGAATAATGATATTGAAACATAATGGTATCTATTTTTTTGGTTTTAGATACCATTATGTTTCAATACCCATGAATATAAAATTAAGTTAATGTCAGCGAATGCACTAAGTATTACTTAGTACCTATTGTTATCCTCTATGATTTGTTATACCATCTTCATGAAAATAAAACAACAACGATCCCAACGCCTAGGTAGTTCTTATTTCATTATCGCGCGTACATATAAATTTCAGATCAAAGCAAGTAAAAAATCTCGTGATTATAGTTTATTTGCACAACCTATTCACGTTAATAGATAGTCATGAACGAATGAAATAGACCAAACACGATCACTGCTTGAATTCCCATGTACCTTTAAACTACCTTTCGGTAAGCTACCTATACCTAGGACACTTAAAATAATGAATCGCAAGCTAAATAACGGTTAATCAATAAACTTCGAGGTGAAATAAAGCTCAAATATTTGTATTCCATGGTAGTTTATTTCCAGAGTAAAAACCGCGATGCGATAAGGCAGTCGCTGTGACGCGACGACTACTGCAAGTCGTTCCGCGCGGGCATTAAAAACGCATTGCACAAACCTTTTGCGAAAAAGGTTTTTAGAAAAAAATATTGACATTGACGTTGACAGGTAACCTATTTATTTAAAATATTGATTGATTTATATTCCATAATTTTATTTATCAACAGTTCGTATGTTATAAATGATAATAGGCTAATCTAATTGTTAAGTTTAATAATGTGATGATAATCGAGACTATGTGTAGTAGATTTTTTAATCTATAAAATAATAGTGTGTAACGTGTGTTTGACGAAAAGTTGCAGTTATTTTATAGAGGTAATGTTTATGATTTAAATTGCTTCCGATACCTAAACATATTATGCACTTATACTGAATCGAAGAACTTATACAGAAAGCTATATTTAATATTGTTTAATGGAAAGAAATCATAACAGAAAAAAAAACAATGTTCAAAATGGTTAAGTACATTTTATTTGTTATTATTTACCGGAGGTCGTTGGGCCGTGACACTGCAGTAAGTACATATTTGGATGTTACGGAAAACAATATCAAGGTCCAAATTGCAGTCATGTGAGCGAATGTATTTTCTAACTAATGGTCAGAATTTATACTGTTAGCCATTGACTTGGTTAATTTTTATATACACCTGTATGTGTTATATTACAAGTGTTATATATTGTGTTGACTTAAAAGCAAGTTGTTAATGCCAGTATATTGAAGTATATATATTTAATACCTATTATGTATTGTGCCAATTATTTATAACAGCTTCCATTTCAATTATTATTACAAACCAGTTTTTAGAATAATAATACTTTGTAATGCTTTTGTAAAAATACTTAGATAAAAACATTCTATAAATTTCAGTGGTTCAGATATTTTCTTTTATGTTATTTACAAAAATAGGTTCTTAAAAAGTATGCACCGTCTTCATTGCAAATATTTTATTTCTCAATGTAACTAAAATACGGCAGTGAGTATTTTAGTTAAGGAAGGATATAAATTCCTTCTGCCGGAGCAGCGCTGCGAATGCGCAAGCGATCCCGCAGCTCCGGCGCAGGCAGAAGAAGGGACACCAGGGGTTTTTAGTCCGGGCAGATCGGACATACCCCCCCCGCCGTGCCCTCGGCGGGGGGGCATGCGTTAGGCATTTTCCCCTGAAAAAAAAAAAAAAAAAGGATATAAATTCCTTAAATTCATTGTTGTATATCCTCGAATTTTATTACTTCCTCGAAGGATGGAAGGAAATTATGAAGGAACTTTTAAGTCAGTCCACCTAGATCCAAACTATCATAGGTAGGTACATATAATTTATCTGTCAACCTATGGAAAATGGTATTCATTATAGCTGAGCTAAGCCTATTGATTTCTTATATTTGCGTGGATACTACACATTGAAATAAAACTAATTTTAAGGATTTTATCATAAAAATCAAAATATAAATGCGATAAAATTCTTAAAATTAGTTTTATTTCAGAGCTAAGCCTCTTGACTCCTGGGTGCTTGTTAAATGGTCTTTTGAAATGACTGCCATTATAACTCCCTAAAGTACCTTTAAAAGAAATATGGAATTTGTATGAGGTTGCCTGCTCAGAGGGCTTGGCATGACATGACCACATTATATATCCATTCCGTGATCAAATAGGTTCAAACATAATCACAGCAGCACACATGTGCAGATTTAAGGGTATTTTAATTTAAAAAAAAATATTTACTTGCTGTAAGCAATAACAAATACTATATACACTGGCTTGTTCAGATGCTGACCGAGAAAGCTGACCTGCTGAAATATAAACCAACTATTAATGCGAAATGTTAATATCTTAATCAGCACATAATATGTTTAAAAAGAAAGTTAAACTAAAATAAATTCATTAGATCCCGAGTTTGTCTACATAAACATGCCAGCAAATTTAATGCAGACGTACCGACAGCCTGATTTACAGTATAGACAGTTTATGCATTATCTTAAATATATGCTGGCGATATAAAACAGCTACCAATTATATGTTTCTATATACAACATTACGTTTATGTAGGTAGGTAGATGAAAGATCAAATAGAGGTATTTTTTGATTCAGAAACATTAAATATTTGAGGTAATAAAATTATAAAATAAACATTGTGCCGTTGAAAATGTAGAAACCATGTTTAATGTAGGTACGTAAGGAATAAACAAGATTTTAATATATTTAGTAGCAGTCCCAAAGGTAAGTGAAAGAATGAGATGGGCATAGAAAATAACAGAGAAATTAAAATATTTTTCGTCTCTTTTGCGTGTACAGCGACAAACACGGGCGACGGAGACGAGTGTCGCTTAGCGACTCTTTTGTACGTAAGGATCCAATTAAAAAAAAACTAAAACTGTACAGAGCTACAGGCTTATGACATCACCGCCATAAGTCATTGCACATATGACAGAGAAAGAGCTCCACCTCACTCTCCGTACTATAGCTTTTAACAATGTTCTTGATATAAAATAATACAATAATTAAATAATAATAATGTCGGTAGTACGGTCCTAAACGGTCTACTAATCAATGCTCAGTTGATAAGCAATGATAGGTATCATATGATGGACTGTGGGCGATCCCAGCATATAATTACAACCATGGCATGGAGTCATCAACATAAAGTTGGTCCTACCGGGATTCAAACCAGAGACCCGCGGCTCAGAAAGCATGGTCCCTATTAACTTCCAAATGGCCTTTTATAGTATGTCATAAAATAATTAATACTGAAGATTTATTTTAATGAATGAAAGAAAGAAGAAGTATCTCGATCAATAATAGTCAAACACTCTATTTTGGGATGGCCCTAATTACTTTTTTAATTCTTGGTATAATTGTTTCATAGTATGGGTAATACGAGCAAGAAGCTAGCGGCCAAGTGCACGCTGCTGACCAAGGATGAGCAGAAGCACGTAGCGTCCACCTTCCGCGCCGCCAGCAAGAACTCGGACCGGATACGCGAGGACGACCTCATCGTGAGTGGAAAAGTAGACGCAGTGTCATTAGAAGTGTGTTCATTTTTGTTTTTTTTATATACTTATTTAAACTCAGATTCAGGCGTGTCTATGGAATAACAGCCCAAATAGAAGCCTACATTCAGGGTTGCCAGGTGTTCGGTATTTTACCGAACTATTCGCTGTTCGGTAATATAGACCCAATTACATCTCTAATTACTCGTAATTCGTTGATTTACAAATTCAATCCAATTTTTTTTTTACAAATTGGCGCGATGCTGCCAGCCACCACACGTTGCATTGGTGATTCTGACCTTTGGCCGTCTTTTTAATTAAGTGTCTAGTCACACTAAATGTGTACTTCTTTTTTGTCCTTCTTTCGTTCCATATTTGTACCAAGTTCGTCTGGCAACACTGCTTACAATTATTGAAACTAACAAACAATAAAACGGCTGAATCGATAACAAGGAAAAGGTTTCTATCATCTTAGTTATTTAGTTGAAATTACCATTTGTAATGGGACTTTCAACAATATATCATTACTATTAAAGTTCTGTTTCGTTTGTTATTGAGAGAAGCTGCTGCTATTCCGTGGACATGCACTGAACCTTATGTTCGGCTGGTGACATGATTAATGAGCTGTGTGAATAGAGATTAGCCTAACATGGCCATTCGCGTTGTAGGTCTCGTGATTATTGAAGGCGAAGGCTGTGTGTTGACTCCGGTAACGTCACGAGACACAAGGCACAATCATTGTACGTAGTAACATCATTGCGCAACATGCTTGCGTCACAGATGTTATCAATAACTAGCCGTTACCCGCGGCTTCGTCCGCGTGGTATTTAATAAGAAAGTTTTACTAAAATAAAAGTAGCCTAAGTTACTCCTTGTTACATCAGCTATCTCCCAGTGAAAGTCCCGTCAAAATTGGTCCAGCCATTGCAGAGATTAGCCGGAATAAACAGACAGACAGACAGACAAAAATGTAGTTTTGGTATATGTACCGTGTATACATCCAAATGCACTTAGTAAAAAGCGGTTATTTTAATATTACAAACAGACACTCCAATTTTATTTATTTGTATAGATGTATAGACAATGACAGAGACAGCGTGTTTTCTTGATGACGACACGATTAGATTAAAGGGTACCGTAAACGGGCTATAGATCTTACATCTTGCTGAGCGCAATATCTCTGCAGTATTGTCAGCGATCATCTCTTGCTGCTATGTTATCGTCAACAACTTTAGCAATGAAGGCGGCAAGTGCCGCGCGATAAACACAGGAACTCGAAGGCTATACAATAGCAGTAAAACTAGTAGCGTGCCTTAGTCCTTTAGTGCGATGCAATTATTGTTCGTGTACATTTTCATAGACAAGTCGGTGAAACGTTCGCCCTGTAAACAAGGGTCGCAGATTCAATTCTCAGGCAGCACCTCTAGGATTTCTGGATCTCTGTGCGAAGCTTATATTCAACTATGATTATCACCTGTTTAATGGTGAAGGAAGACAGACATCGCGTTGGAACCAGCATGTCTGGGAGAAAATAATCAGTTCTCAGAGGACGTGTGAAGTTCCCCGACCGGTACTGGGCCAGCGTGGATGACTATGTTCTTAATACCATTCGTTTTGAGGAGAGGCCCGTGCCCAGTATTAGGGTATTGAAGCGCTAAATGAAAGGCAAGAATAAGTTATACGAGCTACTTCAAAGAATGAGCAAGACAGAGTCACATGTATCTGTAGCAGAACTTATGGAGAATATATCTTCTCTGTCTCTTCTTTTTTAATATACTTACCAGTACAATATGGCCTCTATTATGATTTAAGTAAAAGTGTCTTGTATTGTATGGCCTCTATTATGATTTAAGTAAAAGAAGGAAAGGGAGGCAGCGTCTTAGATGGGAAGACGATATTCGGAGAATAGCCGGAGTTACTTGGGGAAGGAGGGCCCAGAATCGGAAAGTGTGGCAGGCTCTAGGGGAGGCCTTTGTGGAAACGCAAGACAATCGCAATAACGGTGTCAAATAAGTAATTAATTTCATATGTAAGATTGTTCAATAAAGGTTATTATTAAAAGTGTCTTGTCACCAGCCAAACGTACCACTACATACAAGTTTCTCAGAGCACTTCAATACCAAGTCAATTTAATTTCAAGTGTGGTATTCGAGGTTCCGAGTATGTTTATTTTTTATTCGTTTTGAATAAGGACTTCATTACTTACCACCGAGTTACTCAAACACAACTTAGATTTGAGTGCTGGCAATTCAAATTATACACGGTAATGACGTCTCAAACGTAACTTGTATGTAGGAATAGATTTTATTTTTAGTGTTATCTTGGACCCATTCGTTATGATTTCGTTTTAGTTTGTGCCATTTTTATTTTATGTAGCTTTTAGATATTTTCGTAGGTTGTGGTATATTATTTTGATTATCCAGCGACATATATTTTAATCAGATTATCCTGTGAAATATTATGATCGTAATTTAGAAAAGAGAAATGTTGTTGCCTATGAGCCATCGGGCCCTATGATATGCGTAAACAGAAATCCCAGCCCCCCGCATCTGGGCCTTATTGGCTAATGAAAACGGTCCCCGCATGCGTGCCCTATGGCATGCGTAAATAGAAATCTTTAGCACCCCGCATGCGGGCCTTATCGATCAATGAAAATGAGCGATATAAGCGCAGAATTATTTCGATGCAAAACAAATGAAGTATTTAGATTATAGTATCGTTACAGACACGTAAGCTAACTTAATACAGCTTTGAGCAGTCACGGTTTCTTTACGTACTTATAGCTAGATCACTACCATAATGTTGTTAAAAAAGCTTATTTTATACAAGGACTTATTCACCGTCAATTGTCAAGAATAAGGGACAAAGTAGGAAGCTGTGATAGCCAAGTTCAAACCCCGGCTCGCACCTCTGGAATTTCTGGATTTCACGTGCGAATGTAATTTTCAACCATGATTATCACTGGCTTAACGCTGTAGGAAAACATCGTGTGGAAACCTGCATGTCTGCGAGATTAACCCCCCGAAATACGTGTGAACTCCGCCAACCCGAACTGGACCAGTGTGGTGGACTATGGCCTAATCCCGTCGCAATGAGGGGAAGCCCGTGACAACAGTGGGCCATTAAAGGGGCTGGTATTATTATTGTAAGGAACAAAGTGTAAATATTTTCGTAACAATTTTCGGTGCATAAACATCACGTTCCTTCTAAATCGGTAACGCCGAACCGGTCAGTAATAATCGGTGACCGCGCGCTGGCGAGCTGTCAAAATCATAATTAATAGCGAAACGCCTTCGTAAATACTCACTTCACTGACCTGTAACTACTGTAGTATAATATAGTATGTCTATGACGTACCTACTACATGCATTGGCTCTTAGAGAAAAAAAATCAAGATTGTTGTTATCGCTGTGCCAACGATTCGCGCTTGCCGACTTTTTTGACGCCACCGCGGTGACGTTTTTTTTATTGAATACTGGCTGACCCAACAGACTTTGTCGTGTCCAAATTTTCACAGAAAAAAGCTGTTGTTGTTTTTGAAATATTCCGACTTACAAAGTGTCGTAAGATGATTGGGTTGATATATGACCGTCTTTTCGTAAGACGGTGCAGCTTCCTCTTCTTTTTTTAAGTTGGCAATCAGCTACAAAATAGTGCCATCATCGTCGTCATCAACATTATCATTATCATCAGGGGTACTTATAATTTAATAACAATTATTACGAATTACTCGACACTGGCATAAATGACACTACTTGGAATCCGATTGCCAACCTAAAAAAAAGAAGAATCGCCTGCTCATATAAAGGCGGTGCCGCCTACTGGCAAGCCAATACAAGTAATACCATATTTTGTGTACCTAGCATTTGCTAGAAGGCATCTCGGACGTACTAGGCGCACATGAAGCGACCGGAGGAGTTGCAGGTGGCCATCAGCACTAATTCGCTTCCATCAACGCCATATAAACAAACACATGTACGGTTTGTGAATGTGCAATAAACAAACACAAATGTTAGTATTGTGTCAGTTAACTGCCCGAATCATGTTGGCATTGGGAATATAATTAAGATGCGCTATCGGTAATTTTATGGTACCTGTGTAGGTACAGAATAAATCAGGGTGAACTATTTATAGTGGTCTAAATTAAAAAGAGAATTGAGACATCGTTAAGAACAAATTTTAGGCTGAACGCAGACAATCACTTTTTGTCTGAGACTTTAGTTAGACACAAAGGGTAGGCCAAAATCTCAACGGTAACGGTTTGGTATATATACAACATAAATATAAACTCAACTTACCAATTAAAACTCATTCTGATTAATTTAAACAATGAAGCTAGCTTAGTGAGGTATCCCACTTTCTTAGAAACCACTAAAATCAAACATCTCAGTCCTCCCGTGACCATGGTTGCTGTAAAGCACCCGAAACGTCAGGAACGTAAAAAAACATAAAATAAACGAGATAAAATCCTTACAATTACTTTTATATCAATATGTAGTATTCGCGTAAATTTAAGATTTCATTTTATATAATATATATTTATATAAAATATATTTTATATAAGATAAATTTAAGATTTTATTGTATGCACAGATATGAGCAAGCTACAGAGTTATTAAAGGTATAGATAGGAACGTCTCGAACACACCCCGGCCACTCTTTAGCGCCGCATCAACTCGCCAATGTTGGGCTGTCGTAATCGGAAGAATGTTAGCAAATGATTTACGACTAACTGAACAGACGATTAGGTGTAAACTCAGTTGCACTGAAATAGCATTTGCGTCGGTACTAATAAGGATCAATGTTTTTTAAAACGGATAGTTTCGATATTTGATTCTGCTAAGGATATATGTTTTTTAAGGCTTCACTTATGAATGTTCGTGCGAAAGGGACAGCCATATATTATACTAGCTGACTCGGCAAACGTTGTTTTGCCATATAAAATAAATGGAGATATAAACTATCCTATCTCTCAAGTTGGATCGAACTGCACATGGTGTGCGAATTTTATTATAATCGGTTAAGTGGTTTTGGAGTCCATTGAGGACAAACATTGTGACACGAGATTTATATATATTAAGATTATGCAGCTCCTATTAGTTAGATAGTCCATTGTGCTCATTCCTTATGTTTTTTACGACACTATAATGCTCGGAATGGTGTTATTTCTACCATTATCATGTAGCGACCTCTTCAACCTCGCCACAAGTTACACAGATGGCGCTGCAGACGCGTTATCAGAGTTTTCGGACCACGTAACATATATACAAGATCCCGATAATAATCGTTGGGATCTTGTATATATGTTACGTAAGATATACATAAGACTATAGATACTAGTGACGCTTTGTTATATTTACCGCACCTACATATTTAGCGCTATAATAGTTATTGTAACACTAAATTCGTCCCTCGACCGCTATTTGCATTGTATTTGCCGATACCTGTCCCCCCCCCCTCTGTTTATAGATGGCGTGACGTCAGCGCCCACGCCTTCGTTAATTTATTTGAGGGTGTCTGGGGGGCGCGGCCTGTACTCGACAGTTTAATGAGACCTATTGCCATTCAGTCTAGGTTGATAATTGATTATGTCTATATGTTTCTTTGTTCTATGAGTGATATTAAAATAATAAAAATAAAATATCGCCAGACGAACACACTAACTATACGGTCCCACACTAAGCAACGCTTGTATTATGGGATACCGTACAATTGACTGAGGGCGAACTCAGTATATAATACTTTATGTAGATATGACTCTGATATAAACATTCATGCTCATCACACAAAGCTTGTCGCTATCCGGATTCGATCCCGGGACCCTCGGCGCAGAAGGCAGGGTCACTACCAACTGCGCTAATCGGGTCGAAATCCCAAGTTAACAGTCTTAAACTGAGGAACGGTTGTATTACGGGCACAGTGGAATGGAGTGATAACACCCAGTCTGAGGCTTATTACGAAAATACCTTCAAAATTTACTTGCACGGGAAACTAGCCTGCAACCACAACCCCATATATATATATATATCTATGTTCAAAGTCGTAAAGCAAACAGCCAGCGAGTGGGATTAGCGCGCACATTCGGGGGCACTTATTTTTGGAACACTGATAACTCACTTTAAGAAGTCAGAATAAAACATAAATTTGCTTGAAATAAAACTAATCTTACGGATTTTATCGCGTACTTGGGATCCAGTAATTAATATTACTAAATCCAAAATCAAGCGCACCATTGCAAGACCTCAAGATACTGTGAGCACTTTCTGCGTAGATCGGACCGCAAGCAACAACTAAATATGAGGGTACCCCGGTTCAAACTATGACATTAGGACGTCAACCACCTCAGTCCTCCCGTGACCATGGTTGCTGTAAAACAGCCGAAACGTCGGGAACCTAAAAAGTATATAATAATCGCGATATAATCCGTAAGATTAGTTTAATTTCAATGTGTAGTATTCGCGTAAATATAAGGAATCAATATAAATTTGCTTGTAGCGATCTCACTGTGCAATGCAATGAATTCGCATATAATGCTTAGATTTGATTTTGTTAACCTCTCCCAGTGTTAACAGATGATTAATCAGTCTCCATCTGGTGTTGGTGGGTAATTCTCACCCACATAAGCCGATGGTCGTGCGCCGGTAAACTTGTGTTTATTTTCTCGTCGAACAGGCTTGGCTGGAATGTTTCTAGGGGGTACGGTACGGCCACGAAGTGGAATAACTAAATTAGATTTTATATGTAACTATAACTCCCGATGTACACATATAAATGTATGTATAGCAGTGATAGCCAAGTTGGTAGAACGCTGGCCTCGGTAACGAGGGTCGCAGGTTAAAACCCCGGCTCGCACCTCTGGGATTTCATGTGCGAATCTCATTTTCAACCACGATTATCACGTGCTAAACGGTGAAGGAAAACATCGTGAGGAAACGTACATGGCTGAGAGAACCCCTCGAAAGATGTGTGAAGTCCGCCAACCCGCACTGGGCCAGCGTGGTGGACTATGGCCCAATCTCCCTCGCATTGAGGGGAGGCCCGTGCCCAGCAGTGGGAAAAGGCATTAAAAAGGGCTGGTGTTATTATACATAGAAATTGATAACAGTTTCCATCAAAGATAACTAATACGGTTCGCACTCCATATTATTAAAATATCACGCTGAAACAGTTTATCCGTTCTGGAGTTACGATACCATAGAGACGATAAGTCAAACACAACACCTCTCCATGAAAATAAATTGGTAACATTTTTTTTAAAACAAGTGCGTTGCCTCCCTGCTGATATAAACAGTATAATATTTCAAATGCATCTTCGGACAAGTCGCATGAAAAGCTGGATAGAGCGCTTCCGCAACAATCCCTGCACTTAATTATGCTCTGACGCACGCGTTGATATAACCCACAAGAATTCATAATGGAATCAATTTTGGCACCTAATCATCCAAACATCCAATGATTGACTCGCCATCACGATGTTTACGCGCTGCGCTTGCGCAAATCGCTCACAGAACGCATATTTCGTGGCCCCGAAATCAAACAATGGCTATGTATAACGAGATTGAAGAAAACCATGCGCACGCCATAAACATTGGAGGGTAACGTTGAATATTAGACGGAAAATATGAACACAGAAATATGGAGAGGATTTATTGATCTACAGTCAGTATACAGGGTGTTTCAGATAGGGTATACTAACTTGTGAACCGGCGCTTCAAGTCAAGATTTCGATGGCGATTTAAAAAAAAATGGGGCTAATTCGTAGCCCAGCCGTCCTAAGGATGCGTCGTTTAGAGGCGAAACACGTGTCGAATACTTTTTAGATTCGCATCGTTTCGCGGAGAATTGCATATTAATTGCGATCCCGAGTTCCCGAGTCCTGGCACTCGTGACGGACAGTTTCTCGACTAACATCTTAGAGGAGTTCGGTGCTGGCTTCTTTAATTATGGATCAACTTGTTTGGTGTATAATAGGAAAACCTCTTCCCCCATTTGTTTAACAATGGAATTCCGCCAAGTATCGCCTAGTTCTATTAATTATAAAAATGTTTCCAACAAAAGGACAATTAATATTATGTATACAGGTTGGTTGGTTGGTTGGTTGTTGGTAAGCAGTGATTGCCAAGTGGGTAGAACGCTTGCCTCGGTAACGAGGATCGCAGGTTCAAACCCCGGCTCGCACCTCTGGGATTTCTGGATTTCATGTGCGAAACTCATTTTCAACCACGATTATTACTTGCTAAACGGTGAAGGAAAACATCGCGAGGAAACCTGCATGTCTGAGAGAACCCCTCGAAAGACGTGTGAAGTCCGCCAACCCGCACTGGGCCAGCGTGGTGGACTATGGCCTAATCCCCCTCGCATTGAGGGGAGGCCCGTGTCCAACAGTGGGACATTAAATGGGCTGGTATTATTATGTATACAGGTTGGTTCGCACTGCAACAAAGTGAAAACCTCCCACCGTGAAACGATAAAGCTTTAGTAATGGCATAACTAAACACGTTTTACGCCCATTCGCACGCAACTGTTAAATTATTTTCGCATTATTTACGACAC
This sequence comes from Pheosia gnoma, assembly GCA_905404115.1. NCBI lineage: Eukaryota > Metazoa > Arthropoda > Insecta > Lepidoptera > Notodontidae > Pheosia > Pheosia gnoma. The sequence goes on along the minus strand of FR989919.1, from coordinate 4,788,667 downwards.
CAATGAAATAAACATAAAAATTGACATGAAAGCAGCTTGCGAAGCCGTAGGAGTTCTCTATTATTACTGTCTTATAAATATGGGATTTTTTATCGTTATACATTGTGGTAGGTGTGTTGATAAGACCGCAGGCGCGGATACAGAGAGGGTCTCCTATTATTTTTTTGAAGATGGACAATGAGATCATTATTCAAATTAGATGAACCAATTTTCCGATAGGTGGGGAAAACCACGCCAGCCCCAAAAAACAGATCCGGAAAAAAAAAGTTAAAAAAGAACTGTGTTTTTTTTTTAACAAAACGGTCTTGTTACAACACTTCTGTCGATCGGTAAAATAGATCGATATCGAATATACCAGAATGAATGAGAGAGAGAGAAAAAAATTATACTTAATTTTTTCTCTCTCTCATTCTCTCGGAAAAATAATATAATAACGAGAAAAGTGTAGGGAAATAGAACGGAACGGGTCGAAGCCCGAAGAGATGAGACCGACCTGGTGTCCGAACAACTTGACAAAAAATCGATTGGCGCTCTTCACTGTGCCACTGAGTATCAGGAATGGCGGCAAACCGCCACAGTAGGCCTTAATCGAGTGCATCGCGATGCTCAGCAGTGAGCTAACGACTTGAGGAGCAGGAATGTATCCTTCAAAACCATCATTTACGTATCTAACGTGTTATTTTCGCCTCTTGCGTCATTTCGGATTTATGTGTTAAAAACTGATGCGAGTATTTTATTTTGCGGTCATAAGCTATGCGCGGGTGCAATTTTAGGCAATAAATAAACATGTTTTTATGTGATATGATTATACAATGGCTTATTCCTTTCCCCGATTTCTTTATTGGATTGGGATTGGCTTCTTGTCTGTTTGAATTGACTGACTAATGATATTGGCATCTTAATGATACGGAGTATTTATCACATCTGCTCTTTGAGACAATCAGGCTTTAGGCTGGAGAGCACGATATTAAATGTAGGTAGCTACCGTCAAAATATTTAAAATTCTCTATTGACTTAACTGTAGTTAAATTTTGTCGTGGCTGATGCACCCCACCTTTAAACAATTAAAAACAATCAAAATGATACTTTGTAATCGTGAAAAATCTTCAGGCAGACATAAGGCGTTTATTAAACTATCCAAACGTCATGTTGACTATTCTACATGATCGTTTTGGTGTGTTCCAGAAATTCTGGGGTCCCCAGATCGACCCGCGGCTCGCGCAGTACCTGTGCAACTACCTATTCGGCTCCAACGAGAGCAAATCCCAGTCCGTGGATTTCAACCGGTTCGCTGAACTATACGTTTACAATGTAAGAGGTAAGATTTTTAGTGTTCATTCGACGTAAACATTTTATTACTGGGTATTTTATTCAGATTGGATGGTTCTGATCTCTGTTCCCGTGATTACAATCATCAGCCGAAAGACGTCCAATACTGGACATAGGAGCCCCTCAATGACTTAGATCACGGTATACCATACATGACGGGCCTCTGCCACTAGCATCCTGGCACGCGTGTAATATCATCGGTGTCACGTAGTAGGAGGCCTCCTGCACTTCACCTACTGGGTCGTACATTCTAGAACCTTTCTGCCCCAACGGCAATGAGTTCAGCGCGTTGCTGTGTTATTGGCATCACCCAGAGTCCATTGATCATATAGTTAGATGTTTTTTTTGCATCCTCACGGGAGACTTACATTTTGTTACCTCGTCTTTAATGGATGTTCTTACCGGTCCATATCAGCGGCGAAGGCTTCATATAACACGATTCAGGACGGCCTCTGATTCAAAATTAAAATTTGAGTACCAAGTAATTGCTTGAAAACTTTATTTATTTTTTTGCATAATGATTTGAATGTATTATCTTGGAAGCGAAAGTTTTCGCTTCGAGGCGCCCTGTGTCGTGCGCTGGCTTGGCTTGATTGATGTTTAGTCGATGCGTTTTATTGTTTATCTTATTTTATTCGCACAGGTACCGTGGACGAGCGAGTGATTGTGACATACAACAGTCTCGGCAAAGGCTACGATGAGACTGTGGAGCTGCCCTACCAGCTGCTCAAAGAGGTGAGCGGTGCCTAATGAAAAGTAATTGAAAAATAAACAATAAATGTGTGCCATTTGGGTTTCCGAACGCACTAAGGATTCATATAACAAAACGTGTTATATCAATCCTTAGTGCGTTCGGACGGCTTCCCTTTCAAACCTAAAATTTGGGTACCTTCTGGCTTGAAAGAGAATTAACTGTCTTATGCAGAAGCCGACTAGAATCTTGGTTGTTTAGTGCAGAATAAAATAATATTAATATATAATAATAATTAAAATTTAATTTAATTTTATTATGGAGGGGTTTCTGAAGTTTTTTGACCGTTCACAAGTAAGGTTTTGTTCGCCGGCTTCCCTCGTCCGAATATTCCTCCTTGACCTTTGGTAGACAGTACCTACATATCACGGCGGCACTTGATAGTACTGCAAAACAAAAGCGATACTGTTCAATACATAGAACATAAAAACTACTTTTAATATTAAACTTAAATAAATAAATATAATACTTAAATAAGAATATTTTAATGCTTAAATAACAATTTTAATAATATTGAATAATTTAATAATAATAAACCATACAGTTATATAATTTAGTTTAAAAGTGGCAACACTGATGTTGCTCTCGCTTCTCCTTGATCACGTAGACTAGCGATTGTGGTCTCAATTTAATATTTTAATAATAATATCCACATCATTTTTATTTAAATAAATAAATAAATATCGCCATACGAACACACCAACTATACGGTCCCACTTTAAGCTTAACGCTTGTGTTATGGGTACCGTACAATGGACTGAGGGCTAACTCAGTATATAATACTTATATACTACATATTAAACATCCATGACTCAGGTACAAACATTCGTGCTCATCACACAAAGCTTGTGTTCCTACCAGGATTCGAACCCGGGACCCTCAGCGCAGAAAGCAGAGTCACTGCCACTGAGCTAATCAGGTCGTCCTTTGTACAGATACATTCACTCTTGTCCACAGTACTGCGAGAGTATATCGTCGACGTATATAAAGATATTGAAGGCGTCGTCGTCGCGGCGCGCGCAGACGTGGATCAGCAAGGGGTTCCGCGGCATGGCGTCCCACGTGCAGGCGCTCGGGGAAGCCGTCGCCGCCAGCATCGCCGGCGACTCCGACAGCCCCATCAACCAGTGCACCGCCACTCAACTCTCCAAATGGTCAGTGAACAAGGAAACCGGCAATGGACTAGTGGCTAAAGCGTTAGCCCTCGTAACTCAGAGTCCAAACTTGGTCGTTGAGAGGAAACGCGTGCGGTGTTTCATCAGATCTATTCAATTTGTTTTTATTCATGTTTGTTCTAAAAAGCATAAATATGTAGTGGAAAGTTACCATCGGTTCGGAATGTTGGTTCTACTGAGAAAAGCTGTTTTTTTTTTTTGTGGTAAACATAAAAATCGGTCCACCGTTCTTGGCTTATAAATGGTGTAACATGTTAATTACACCATTAGTTTTATATATGTATATAAAATAAAGTTGATTATCACTCGCTCGTGCCTCGGAGACCACGTAGAGCCATCGGTTCTGCGCCTGATCTCTCTCCGGTCGTGTCGGATTGCCGTGCCATCGCACTATGAGAGTGAGGGAGAGAGAGTGCACCTGCGCTTGCGCACACGCGCGTACACTATAATATCAGCTGTGTAGTTGGCTGTAGTTGGCCGTCGTGACCGAAATTTGGTCAGGACTTTTATTGTTACACCTTGTATGCTGCCCGCAGGCTTCAGACCAACACGCTGCTGCAGCTTCTCACGGAGACGGTGTTCGTGAATCTGTACGGCATCAACCGCAAGCAGGGCGACGAGAGCCCTGCGCCCGCGCCGATACCCTCGCTGCTGCCGAAACCTGACGGTAATTACGCCTTGGAGGCTCCAGCCAGGGCTATTATGATTTTTTTAACACTATAACTTCTGCCCACGGCTCCTCCCATGGTACCGCGATGGACATAGCCTGGTAATTGTAGCTTTCTATAAGTAAAATATTGTTTTATAATCGGATCAGTAGTTTGGCACTATTTTGTAACCGATTGCCAACCTAAAAAAAGAAGAAGGTTTGGTCCACATAATGAATGAATGAAACATAATATAAGAAGTAGTGTACACGTTGAGAAGTGTTTTTGTTCTTTTTTTTTTAGAAGTTTTACTGACAAATTACCTTAAGTATAGTATAACACGACACATTGCTCGCGCGATACCCGACTGGTGCGAGTGACGAGCGCGCTCGAGTTTTAATTTACATTGCAGTTTTGTTAGATATTAAACTCCTCAGTGAGTACAGAAAAACAAATCTGTCAGTCGCTTGCTTGTCAGATCTCTACGAGATGTCTGTTCGTATTCTTACATATTAAATCCATTTCTATCTTGCTACATCGTTTACTTTGCTGCCCATAATCCATCAGGTTATGGGCCCAGGAACGCGAGTTATGCGTAATTTGTAAAATCTGCTTAGCCAAAGGAAAAATATGTTGTTAGGCCGGAAGGCGAATTCGGTGCCAGTACCCGAAGTCAGAAGATAGTGGATAGTTCTGCGGTATCTTCATCGGGGATCTCGAGTCAGTTTTGAGAAGTTGAATGGTTCAACTAATTAGGCCATTCTGAAATTTCTCATGAAAATGTACTTGGACTTGGTGCATTTTGGACTCCGGAGATTGTATCAGTATCAAATAAAAATGGTATTGCGATACGGAAGGTAACCAATAACAACAAAACTTTGAGCAGTATAGGCTTAACCATTTAAATAGGATTATTTAATACATGGTATATGGTTAAGAGGAATGTGCAGCTAAGGCAAAGAAGACCTACACACAAGAGAGGATTGTGAAGGATACTGAGTTTATTGAGATTTATTTGGGATTGATATTGGATCAGTTCAAGGACGGAATCGTATCTGTTGAAGATGAGTTACGTCGAAGAGCTACGCGATACATCACTAGGACTTGATGGCGTACGATTGTCCAGTGGAACTGAGAAATGTAAATTACCGCAAGAAAATATGCGGAGAAGATGTTGAAAAGACAAGTAAGGAGTCCTAGCCGAGTCATTGAAACTTCTGTAACATCACATCTAGCATAACAATTATAGTTGTGAAGCATTGCTTTGAGAAGTGTCATCGAGCGTTTACGTGGATGGAATTATGGAATTATATTTCAGCGTATGGTACGTCGATTCTGGTGCTACGTGTCACATGTCAAATAATATGGAATTAAGTATTTATTTGAAGTGCATAATGTCGATTATGTATGTGGAGGAGATTCCACAGGATGTGACAGTTGCTGATTACCAGAGATGCAAACTAAAATACAAGGAGATGTGGTGGAAGCGTGACTTAAGGGCTGAACTTTATGACAACAAGTTATTTGGGCTGAAGCAATGAAATCTTTATTTGTGCTTGTAGAACTTACAGTTGTATAACTTGTTCTTGTATTGGTTTGTGAGTTGTATACTTTAAGTGCTAGCATTGTGAACATGATTTGTTTTGTTTATGGTCTGTAGTTTAAGGGCTAGTGTTGGAGTATGTAAACGACATCCCAGTAGTAAAAAGGTTTTAGTAACAAAGAGAAGAAAGTTGCACACGTCAACTTTCTTGACACCTCTTTTTTGACATCGTATTTTTACACTCCTTATGTTTTATACCCAATTATATCTCATTTACTATATTCAATCCTGGTCTTCTTTGCCCATAATCCATCAAGTTTTAGGTCTAAATAAGTATAATGCATTTTTTAAAATCACAATGAGACAAACTTTTATTATGATTTCGTCCAAAATCAGTTTAAAAATATTGAAAAAGATGCGTATAATTCATGAAAAGATCGACGGAAAATCCAACTCTGGGGTGCTTAGAATCACGAGTAGAATACATGGCACCAGTTTTCGTTATGAATCCACTTATACCCTGAATAGTTATAGTTTTGATCCTCGAAATCAACGTTGGCGAAGGTTCATTCCGATTGTGGTGTAGGTCTGGAGCCGATGCCGGACTACCCGGCGTTCATCGACCTGTCCCACATCGTGTGGCTCAACAACCACATCCCGCAGAAGCACCAGCACAAGTGGCGGTTCCTGTTCTCCACACACATACACGGACAGTCCTTCTCCACACTCGCTGGTGAGATTACCATACTAGTCCTCAACTGTGAAGCAACCTTTATCTTCCTCGTCAGAAAAACATGGGTACCAGTCCGCCACAACCAACCAGCCAGGGCCCCAAGTCTGCTAACACAATCGATTCATAATCGAAAAGCAATCGCATAGTAACTGCCACTTTTGACAGATATCCCATACAATATCTGTCAATATCTGCCATAGTCCACCGCGCTGGCCCAGTGCGTGTTGGCGGACTTCACACATCTTTCGAGGGGTTCTCTCAGACATGCAGGTTTCCTCGCGATGTTTTCCTTCGCCGTTTAGCAAGTGATAATCGTGGTTGAAAATGAGATTCGCACATGAAATCCCAGAGATGCGAGCCGGGGTTACCGAGGCAAGCGTTCTACAAACTTGGCTATCACTGCTTTACCGTGTAGTTAGTTAGTTCTTATTATTTTCTTCAGGTCGCATTCAGGATCAGGGCGCTTCGTTGATCATTGTGGAGGACAGCGCGGGCTACATATTCGGCGGGTACGCGACCGAGTCGTGGGCGCTGGGGCCCAACTTCACAGGCAACGAGGACTCCTTCCTGTTCACCTTAGCGCCCAAGATGCGTGTCTACCCGGCGACCACTTATAACAACCACTATCAGTACATGAATCATCACACCAAGACGCTGCCCAATGGATTGGTAAGCATTTGGTAATACTTTAAAAAGGCTCGAGCTGGATGCAAAACACTTTGTAGAGGGCGTTGCTTACGGAGTCCGGTCCGTCTATCATTTTTAAATTGTATTTCGACACCAACTGTTCGGTCCCAGACTAAACAACGCTTGTATTATGGTTACCGTACAATGGAGGGGCGGGGGGCAAACCCAGAATATATATTTAAAATACTTATACATAATGATTCATAAAGGTTATATTACCATTTGAACCTGCGCTTCTTTAGCACATTTTTAATAATTTCGTAAAGTCAGAATATCAACAAGTCGAATTAAAAAAAAAATGCCAACAATATGACAGTTGTGATGTTTATAGCCTTCTTCTACTAATTGTAGGAAGTCTTCCTTTCCTCGATACGACCCGAAATTTTAGGTCTCGTCATGGCATGAGCGCAAATTATTTTGAATCTTATTCTAATACATTTAGCACTCATATTACGTTGATATCGTCACATGGAAACATACCGCGGCAAACTCGGCACTGAGCGCCTCTTGGCCATAGAATACTCATCACGTTGTGAGCGTCAGCCTTTATACGATACGATGTTTTCCAACAAATTATGAAGACATTGTGCTTGTGTTCCAGCTGATGGGTGGTCAGTTCGAATTCGGTGGCATCTGGGTGAACGCGGACCCGTTCGGCGAGGGCGCGTCCGCCGAGTCGTGCAGCACGTACCGCGGCTACAAGCGGCTCAGCAAGGAGCCCACCTTCCGCATCCGCAGCCTCGAGGTGTGGGGCGTGGGCGACAAGCCGCTCTCCGTCAAGGAGTCGGTGAGTACACCGTGCACTGATTAGCCCACCAGAGCCCACCTTCTGCAACAGCAGCCTTGAGTTGTGGGGCGTCGGCGGCAAACCGCTATCCGCCATAGAGTTGGTGAGTACACCGTACACTGCTTAGCCCACCAGAGCCCACCATCTGCAATCGCAGCTTCAAGGTGTGAGGCGTCGGTAGCAAGCCACTATCCGCAAAAGAGTCGGTGAGAACACCGTATACCGCTTAGCCCACCTTCTGCAATCGCAGCCACGAGGAGCAGGGTTAGAGTTTGATCTTAGCTGAAGGAGCTATCAGAAAGGGTTCGTTGCGTCGTAAGCTGTTACAAAACAGCTGTTACACTAACTGTATGATCCTAAACCAAGCAATGCTTGTATTATTGATGCTGGGCAATGGACTAGGGTCGATCCGAGTAGCCCATAGTATCTTATGTCAGGATTGCGTTATATATGTACATATTGCAATATAACTATGGCTCTGGTAACCTGCATCCAAAAACCCATTCCACCCCCGTCCCCCCTCCCCGCCTAAAGTCCCGCCCTCCCCCCTCCAGCTGGACACCGTTGCGAGCAGCCGCACCAGCGTGCTGGACACGCACAAGTCCGACCGCAACTTCCTCAACATCATCGGCAAGCCGCAGATGAGCGACGGCTATAGGAATTGAGCGCGCGTACGCAATGCATACTGTTATTATGTTTATCTGTGACTAGCTGTTACCCGCGACTTCGTCCGCGTGGTATTTAACATAAAGCGGACGAAGTCGCGGGTGACAGCTAGTCTAAAATAAAAGTAGCCAAAGTTACTACTTGTTTCATCAGTGAGAGTCCCGTCAAAATCGGTCCAGCCATTTCAGAGATTAGCCGGAACAGACAGACAAAAATTGTTGTTTTGGTACATGTACCGTGTTTACATCCAAATGCGGTTAGTAAAAAGCGGTTATTTTAATATTACCAACAGACACTCCAATTTTATTTATTTGTATAGTTGTATAGATTGCATGGGCTGTGTCTGTCCATTGAAGATATTTAAAAAAAAAAAAATGTGTCTACACATTTACCCAGATTTTGATCACCTTTAACTCCCTAGATTTATGGTGGTTTTCCGTTCAATAAAGACTGTCAGCTACTTCTACATAACGATCGACCTAATTTATATAATAATAATAATATCGCCAGACGAACACAACAATTATACGTTCCCACACTAAGCAACGCTTGTATTATGGGTACCGTACAATGGACTGAGGGCGAACTGGGTGTATAGTACTTATTGAATTTGTCTCCGCCCCGAATAGCAGAATAACTAATAAAACTTGCCCTAAATTTTAAAAAATATATATGTAAGGACAATAAATTTTCTCATAATATTTGATTGAGGCGAAACGAAGTTCGCCGGGACAGCTAGTGGTAAAAATTATTCGGGTTAGTTAGTAGGACTATAGATAGAGTATTATTGCACAGTAGTTAGTTATGTGTATGTGTATGAGTCCGAGCTACAGTTCGACTCCATTAGCTGAAGATGGCTACTCTACAACAGCAGTGTAGCGAGCGGCTTCGTCCTGAGCGTGCTGCAGGCGCAAAATATACGCCATTTTGAAATTAAACTAATCTTACGGATTCTATCGCGTTCATTGTATGTTTTTTACGTTTACGTTCATGTACATGGTCGCACTCACCATTATATGATATTTGATCAACCACAGATCCTCGCAAAGGAACACCGATTCCGACCAAGGATGGTAAGTGAGGCCATTGAAATAAAAAAACATCTTAATTTCAATAGGGAAGATGGCTGGGCGCTACCACCTACTTGGGATCCAGTCATTAATATAATTAAAACCAAAACCAAGCGCACCATTGCAAGACCTCAAGACACTGTGAGCACTTACTGCGTAGATCGGACCGTAAGCAACAACTAAATATGAGGGTACCCCAGTTCAAACTATGACACTAGGACGTCAAACACCTCAGTCCTTTCGTGACCATGGTTCCTGTAAAGCAGCCGAAACGTCGGGAACGTAAAAACATAAAATAAACGCGATAAAATCCCTAAGATTAATTTTATTTCAATGTGTAGTATTCACGTAAATATAATAAATCAAAGACTTATATTATTACTAGCTGCGCCCGGCGGTGTTACCCGCGATAAAAAGTATGAAAAATTAAAACATCTATCCCACGGGAACCATACATTTTACCTGGATAAAAAGTAGCCTATGTGCTATTCCAGACTATAATCTATCTCTGTGCCAAATTTTATCCAGATCCGTTCAGCCGTTCGGGCGTGAAAGAGTAACAAACATCCATCCATCCATCCATCCAAACTTTCACATTTATAATATTAGTATAGATTATTATATAGCAAATATACTGAATGAAAATTGTACTGCTCAATTCACTAAATAAAAACAATTATATTGATCAGGATGAGCGTGACGTCAGCGTGCTGGACACCAACCCCGAAGCCAAGGCGATCCTGGAACTGGCCGGCCGGACGCGGCACAGCGAGGGCATCCGCGAACCACCGCCTTTATAAACACATGGACTACTGCATTGTGTTGTCCGTACAACCGAACACTAGGCCAGAGGTACCGAACCTTTTTGCATCTTCGTACTGAACTGAATACTGGGCCCCAAGTCTGCTAACACAATCGATTCATAATCGAACAGCAACCGCATGGTAACTGTCACTTTTGACAGATATCCCATACAATATCTATCAAAAGCGACAGTTACTATGCGGTTGCTGTTCGATGGTAACTGTCACTTTTGACAGATATCCCATACAATATCTATCAAAAGCGACAGTTACCATGCGGTTGCTGTTCGATGGTAACTGTCACTTTTGACAGATATCCCATACAATATCTATCAAAAGCGACAGTTACCATGTGGTTGCTGTTCGATGGTAACTGTCACTTTTGACAGATATCCCATACAATATCTATCAAAAGCGACAGTTACCATGCGGTTGCTGTTCGATTATGAATCGATTGTGTAAGCAGACTTGGGGCCCTGGACTATGTAGTCCACTAGGTCAGGGGTACCGAACCTTTTTATATCTACGTAGCGAGTACTGGATTATGTAGTCCCTACTGAGTACCACTAGTCCTGGGATACTGAACCTTTTTGTATCTACGTACTGAATACTGCATTATTTCATCCACTAGTCTTAAAAATGACTTTTCGTTTTCTCAATTATGTTCAGTGTTCTAGTATAGATTACATGGAATACAATTTCCATTTCATTGTCGACGGTTAGGATGGTTCTCACTATTCCCCCCCCCCCCCCTGACTCATGTCACGACTAAAGTACTTAATTTTGAACATTACAGGTGAAATCTGACAAAAAAAATCCCCCCCTTAAACGAAATGCTGCACCTGAATGGATCAAGAACATTTTGTACTTCTGATAGTATGTGGATAAGACATACTGAAAAAAAAAACTATGTACGAGTTCAAATAGTACCCTAAAAACCAGGACGGAAGATGCAATGTCCATTCAATAATAATTGTCGCACAATTTTATACTTTAATACGTTTTGTATAAAAGCTGTAATTGAAGTGATTGAAAAGATCTTTTCTCTCTTAATTTAAGTTAGTTAGGTACGTATCTATATATAAATGTTTTTCATTATTATAAGCTAGCTTGCACTGCTTACAAAATGTCGCCAGGAAACTATACTGTTTATGTTTTGAGATGGCAACACCATGATAAGACATGGCTTTGCTCTGTGACGCGTTCCCCCCAGTTCACTCATGTATGAAATTGGTCGACTAGAGTCGCGGTCCCAGTTGATTGTGGACCGAGTTGACTAAAGAGTCTTGACCCTTAAAGATCAATTGTCAAATTGGCGAAATATAGGAGTATATTCTTCACACAACTTACATCAGTGACAAATATAATTATGATCGTTTTTTTTATATAATAAATAACCTGTCAATAAAGTCTCATTTATTGTCTATTTCAATAAAAAACAATAAGCTAAATGTTAAAAAAATATATTTCCTATTTAAATGTAGTAAATAATTTATCTACGTTAAGTATATGTAGTTACTAGTTTTCTTTGCACAACACATACTATATTTGATCGTCAAAAAATAATTTAATCAATAAGTGTATGAGTGCCAAAATATTATGTTTCAATAGGTAGGTTGAAACAGATAAAAATTAATTTTCTAGAAAACATCATCAGCATATATACAAGTGCCAAGATACAATACAACGCCATCATAATAGTGAAATAATTATTATAAACTTACCCCCAAATTTATAGACGTGTTATAACTTTATCAAACGTCATATAATACTGCGCAAAGCTAAACTCTTGTGCGCAGTATTGTATGACGTTTGATAAAGTTATAAAACGTCTATAAATTTGGGGGTCAATCTGCTTCTATAATCAAACCTATTATGGATAAATAAAATGATGAGATACCAAATTGATAGATTACTGCGCGAAAAGCTTTAAATGTGATTAACTTCTTATACAGGCTGTAAGATGCATGGTAACGAAAACTTTGGGTAAAGGTTATACTTAAAATAATGCAATAATCAGATTATATAAATCATTTATATCGAAAGTTATGGGTTAAAAATTATGTCATTTATGAACGCGCAATGTATTGTAAACCACGCGATCACAACACAGCGCTCCGCGCGATAACTGAGTCGTGGGAGAGACGAGCGCGCTCGAGCGTATCGAGTTTATATTTCCATTGCAGTTTAAGTTCTAGTTATAAAATAATAATGATTTTTCTTATTTAAAATCACGTTGGGATAGACTTATTTTATGATTCCATGCTAAATCAATTTAAAGATACTGGTGAAAAATGCGTATAATTTATGAAAAGATTGACGGAAAATTATATGTCTAAAATAGTATCAGTTTTCGTTACCAAGCCACTTACGCCCTCTTTATTTATTATTAATGTGATTTTATTTCTTTATCTTTATTTGAAGTTAGAACTGCTTTATGAGAAACCGGTGCCTCTGTATACCAGAACCAGAAAACGCGTGGGTAGCGTATAGTAGTTCCAACTTCATCTGCTATGCTTAGATGTAATAACAAAGTTGTACAAATTGTATCTATTTAATTTATTTGCATTAATAAATTATTATCAAATATACTTCGGACTTTTATTCGACGAATGCAATTACGTAGCACCCACTGACCCACAGACAAAACTATGCGTAGCACTGTATCGGGGTCTTCAACATCGCTACGAGAAATGCTGTACTACGACAATACACAAAGGTTGACGTAAGAGTTCTTCTTCTTCTTTCTTTCTTTACGAAATGAAATGCGATGAAATAAAATGGATATGAATATGGCCTCACCCGCTTACCGGGTATTTTGCCAGTGTCAAGTAATTAATAGCAATGTTAAATTCAATAAATACACATTATAAATAAAATAATGGATGTGACATGATGAAATGAAAATGGCGTAGCCGACGTAAGAGTTATATTGGTAAGTCGAGTAAGCAGTACGTCAGTAGAGTAAGCAGTCTACGTATTTAGACACATATATAGCTCTTTATGTCGAGCAGTAACATTATATGTCGCGGACGGTGGATATGCTTGTTGTACCTATAACAATGTACTGCTCAAAAATGTAAGTCTTTTTAAAAAAAGAGCTACCATGGAGTTTCTTGCCCGTTCTTCACCATAGGAACGGCATTCCGAACGGGTGGTAAATTAGTAGCATAGTATTTTGTAACTTTGACGATTCATAAGTACTGTACTTAATGGTCTACGTGAATAAAAAATATTCTGATTCTGTAGTCGTGATATTGTTGTCAAAGAAATAAAAAGACAGTATAATTCAAATCGTAACTTCATTTCTATCTTAAGTCATAAACATAATCTTAGTCTAATTGCTCCACCCTCTTCCCTATAGACAGGTCGATAGGACCTTCGCATTCGGTCACGTCAGCATTGGTCTTTTCAGGGTGGTTGTGGCGGATTATACCGTACATCGGCACTGGCAGGGCTGGTTCGGGCTTTGGCATATTCTTGGTAGCGCTGCTCTGTTTAGAGTTGCGTGCATGTAGTCTGTGAAATAAAGAAGTTCATAGTTTTCGTTCATTCTAAATGGTGTTACAAATCATTTTTAACCGAATTCATTCTTTTGAAAAGGCCAAGTAATGCCATTGTAAAGAGATATTAACTTGGTTCTATTCATTTGGGAGCTAATGTTTTGGGGGGTGAGGTGGAGTTAGTCCCTTTTGTTTGGTTGTTTTGTATTAAAACCCTGTCCCCTATGAGTGACCCTGCTTTCTGTGCCAAGTGGCGGGTTCGAATAAGTTCGAACTTTGTGTTTTAGCGGCAGAGGGAAGATCTTCCAGCTAGGCGGGTGGTATGCCTGGCGAGGCGGCCGCTATGCACCGACGCTTATTGTCGGAATCTTGTATATATGTTACGTGCTCCGAAAACTCTCATAGCGCGTTTCAGGATTGTATGGAGAATTGTCCAATGATCTTAATGCATCGCAGCGCCATCTGTGTAGCTTGTGGCGAGGTTGAAGCGGTCGCTACAGTGTGTTGAACACGAATGTTTGTCCCCCAGTCTAGGATGTTGAATATCTATATAAGTATTATATACCAAGTTCGCTCTGAGTCCATTGTGCGGTACCCATAAAACAAGCATGTGCTTGTGGGCCGTATAGTTGGTATATTCGTTTGGCGATGTTATTGTGGTCTTGGTACAGGTGGTGAGATAACATACCTGTACTTGCGGCAGGCGTCGTCGCGGTGGCGCTCCAGGTAGCGGCGCTGGCTGAACGCCTTGCCGCACTCGGGGCAGCGCCACTGCCACGCGTGGTGGCCGCGCGTGCGCTGGTGCGCGCGCAGGTTCGAACTGACAACAGTGCCAGTTGAAGCGACCATACGGATTTTATTCCATAAGGTGTTAGAAAGCTATGATAGCCATGTTGGTGGAACGCTCTCCTTGATAACGAGGGCTCGCACCTCTGGGATTTCTGGAGTTAATGTGCGAATGGAGTGGTCGACACAGGTGAGGGGGGCATGAATGCAATTGCCCCCCCCCCCCACCCCGATTCACGACTGAATATACTGTATTGTGACCAATTAATTTTTTTTCTCAAAGATGGTAAAATCACACAAAAATTGCTCCCCCCTAAACAGAGATTCCCCTTCCCTTTACGGAATCCTGGATCCGCCGCTATGAGGATCTTATTTTCAAACATAATTAGCACTCGTTAACCGGTGTACGAAAACTTTGTAAGGAAACCTTCATGCTTGAGAGAACTCGAAAGACATGTGAAGTCCACCAGCCCGTACTGGGCCAGCATGGTAGACTAGGGGTTAATTGCCCTAGCTTTAAGGGGAGACTCGTGCCTAAGAATGTGATAGCCAGTGTGATATTAAAAAAGCCTAATCTATACAAATAAATAAAATTGGAGTGTCTGGTTGTAATATTAAAATAACCGCTTATTACTAAGAGCATTTGGATGTATACACTCATTACATCATTCCAATTCTCACCGGTCCGCAAAAGTCCTGCCACACTGGGGATGTGGACAGGGGAAGGGTCTCTCCCCCGTATGGAGACGGAGGTGTCCCTTCAGCACCCAGGGCCGGTCGAAGCTCTTCCCGCAGTACGAGCAGGTATGGATCGCGCGCCCGCTGCGTCGGACCTCGTGCCAGTCGCGAGACGCCTCTACAACATTATGCATAGCTCAAGGGCCTTGGGTCTCTACCCAAGGGTGCAGCCCTTGAGCGCTGAGGCATCAGGGGAGCCTGGTCGATCATGCCGAGGTTAAGAGTATCCATCGCACTTCTGAGTGCAGGTGCCGCGACCCAATTATTTTACTCAACTAAAATTAGATAGCAAAATAGATTAAATTTTGCCATATTTCACCTATTAACTTATACTATAATTTGCCCGAGGATACGGTTCGGGCAATCAAACTCTGAACTTTGAACTGCTTCTACGAACTGCCAAGGAATGGAACACGTTACCGGCCGGTCTTTGTTACCCGTTGACTTAAATCTGGGTGTTTTCAAGTCGAGAGTGAACAGATACCTTCTAGGCAAGTATTCCATCGTAGATCTCATCGTCACTTACCATCAGGTGAGATCGAGATCAAATACTTGCCTATAATGTAATAAAAAAAAAACTTTCTGGACAATGTATGTCAATTCCGCTTTCTTCTGCTCCAATACGCTAATTTGTTAGGCAGTATCTCGTGTGGAATTCTATGATATGGGGAGATCTAGGCTGTAGCAATAGGAAATCAGCATTTACCTTTCTCCTTGCCCTCCGGACTCTGGGTGCCGGCGCCGGGCTCGATGTTCTCCTGGTGGAACGACTCGCGGCAGGTCAGCAACTCCTTGTCCAGCTTCTCCTCGGCGCTGGCCCGCACCAGGCTCTTCAGCTTCTCTGCAATCTTGTCGATTTCGGAACCACCTTAATGACCAATAATTGTCATTATCAGTCCAATGGATAATTAAAGGTGACACACATAACCGGTGTTGTACCGGAATTGCAGCGCGTCTAGGTGTCAAATTCAGCGCATGCGGCGCCATCAAGTAGGTGAAGTTCGATGACCTTCGATTTAAAAAAATAGTTAACTTTTCAGCTATTGTAGGAACAGTAGGAACAGTATTTTCTATCTGTATATTAGTATAGTTATACAATCAAATCGTACGAGCCCACCAACTCCCAAACTAAGCACGCTTTATGAGGACCGTACAAAAGACTGAGGGCGATACAAGTAGGTATTCAACATCCACAACTCGGCTACAAACTTTCGTGTTCAACACAAAGCTTACTCCTTCCAGGATCTGAACCCGGACCCTCGTTGTAGCATCACTACCAACAGGTCGTATAAGATCTATTATGCTACCGCAAAGAGTCCAACATAAACGTAGTTAATTTACGACATGCTTAGAGTTGACGGAAGGTTGAATTCAAAAAGCCCATGAATGATGTAGTACTACCTATTTCCTTCAATCGGTTCAAAAAAATACAAACCTTTATTATTGCACTTCAATGGCTCTCGATTTTTAATCTCCTCGATGATAGGCGCCAGCGGCTCCTTCCGCGGCTTCCGCTTCCTATTCACATCCTGAATCGACTCGGAAATCGGTTGCGTTTGGTTGTCGCTCGCGCGCTTCCTCCTGTTCGTCATTTCGTAAGTTTTGCGTTCAGTTTTGGATTCCGACGATCTTAAATTGTAAGTTCTATCTGTGTCTCTTTTTAATGTCTTATTTTTAGTTATTTCGGTGAAGTATAACGGCTTTTCGCTTTCGGAGGCATATTCATATGTTTCGGTGTCGAGAAATGGTTGCAAGAATTGACTTCTCTTGAGGAGTTGGAGGTAGAAGCGCGTGGAAATCGGCACTTTGTCGTGGTAAATAGTTTCGTTGCTTTTCAGAAGGTACTTTTGACGTTTTGTGTTCAGTTTCGTGATGCTACGGTTTGGTTTTATATCGTCTGCAATATAATGTTGATTAAGGCTTGGCCCTAGGGAGAGAGATTACTGGCTCGTGGGTGCTAGGGATCCGCTGGCACTCAGTACCGTATAAGCACCGATTTTCCATTTACCTAATGCCAACTATGATGAGGCACAAGAGAATCGGGCATTAAAACAAAATGACTTTTTAATGCTTGATAGGAATCAAGAAGGCGTTGCAAGAATTGCCTTAATACATAGTTCAAGTCTTAAGTATGTATAATATCTAAAACAGACCGATGAATGCCCTTTTTAGCTTGGGTATTTGGAGAAAGTAGGTGGAAAACTCCTACAGGTGCTCCAGATGTAAACGTCAGCCTTGCGTAATGCCCGGTTAACACTGGGACAGCTCACAAGTAACAACAGTTTTCGTGTTAACAGTTCGCAACTTCGCAAGTGTCCGAAATTTCCATAAATTTACATAATGTTGGCTACCTGTTTCCTTGCATGTCCTAATATGAACTTGGAATAACCGACATAAGAGAGCTATTTTCAAACTAAGGTACGGATCCATGTCAGTTTTGATGAAATACTGTAGTCTTTGCGTTACACGCTAGGGGCGCTGTACCAGTTTTCATAGAATATGTTTATGTATGATGTAATATCGTCTGTAAAAGACCGGTTATGAAAAAGTAACCGTGTCACCCCTGGGGTACAGATTTGGTGGGGGTACTGGGTGCACCAGTAGTGTCCCATTTCGCTAACTGTGATGCCGCACCACAAATACCAAAATGATAGGTTGTTCTTAGTTTTATAGTCATACGAATTTCGTAAAAATCTTTTTATTCATACGTGAGTCGTGACACTGTCAAACTGTTTAGAAATCCTAACGTAAATAAAATAACCAAATAACTATTCGAATAGCCAATGAAGTAGTAATGACATGGGACATACTTTATAATATACCATTTTTATGCTCTACAAGCCCTATGAACACGACTGTTACTTACAAATATTCATTAAAAACCTTAAATATTTTACCACACAAAGCGACTTACTTCCGTAAGAATATTCACCGAATTCCTGTATGAAACTTCTCCTGAGACGCCGCACGGAATTTGTAAAACACCTTGGCATTGTGCCAATGGCAGAAAATATATATTTTATATTAAAACTATTACAATAATTTACAAATCAAAGTTGAATGACTCATAATACTTGTAAGGCACTTGTTGTGAAGCAAGACAGAAACAAAGGACAAGACAAATCATTTTCAAAATTTGGATTTCGAATGCAGCGGCCTTTGATTGCCAGGTTCGATAACAGTTTAATAAAAAGTTTGGATTAAAATCTTAGCCCATCTACACAGACCACAGGGGATTAAACTATCTTCGGCGTTCATAGGTATCATAGTGATTAATTTCTCTGCATGTTCCGCGTGCGGCTTTATTAAAAATGTATGAGATGCTAGCGGCATCATACATTTTTAATAACGCGGAACGCAGAGCTTGGATCGTAGAACGGTGAACGCTCTACTTACTCCGGTGTGCTTGGCTTGGTCTCTATATTCACGGTGGACTAGGTATGGCAATTTATCCGCGTAAACTGGGCCCCAAGCTGCTAACACAAACGACTCGTGTTCGAATGGCGATTGCATCTTAATGGCCACATTTGATCATCGACAGAGATGTTGATAGTTTTTCTGCCAACAAGACAGAAGATTCGATTTTGAATAAAGACTCTTTATATGCAGTTATTGTAGGAATTTAAAATATCTCATGATGTTGAAATGAAATAATCCGCCTTAGCAATCTATTTATGTGATACAATAATTATATCTGTCACATTGCATATAATAGTATTTAAATACCCACACACTTGTTTGATCTCCCGCCAAGATATCAACTAGAGTGAAGACTCAATCAATTCGTCGATGACTTAACAGGAGGAATTGAATGAGACGCGATCTACGTCAACGATTAGAGCACCGAGACGTTGCATATCGAGAAAATAACTCGGAACAGCGTAAAAGATTGCCAACGTAAAAAACGTAAACAGGAAGGAACCGTTTGGGAAAAGCTCCCGGCGTGTCGTGGAAAGCGAAGATAACCGAGCGCGCGCGCGAGGCGGCGGCGGGGGTGGGGCTCGGGACGAGGGACGGGACTGCGCATCGATTATTCGTCCACGAGCACGCGTGCGACCGCACGTGTATTACAGTTTCATTTACCGCCCGAAACGATCGCGACGCCGGGAAATGTTAAATAATTATATGATATTACACATTAGCCGGTTGGGTCGCGCGTGTGTGTGCTGCGACTGTGTCTAGTGCATGTGGTGGAACCGCGGAGGTGATGCCAAGCTAAGGGCGGCGGGGCCGGGCCGGCAACGACATGGGCAACTCTTGCAGCTCAGGGCAGGCACACAAGGATAAAGATAATGTTTCACAACATTCTGAGGAGTGAGTACCGTGTGATTGCGGCTTGACATGCCGTGAAGGCCACTAACAATACTGTCGTCGGCCAAACGGCTCGAAAACAACGTAGCTCATGTACTTACCTACAGTATTTTGTTTTATAGTGTATATGAGATAAGCGAGGTGTTGTGGATTTGTCAAAATAAATCAATACGCGGGGAACGCTCGCCTACAGGTTGTCTGGATTATTTACGATGGCACCAGAGTTATCTAAAGCTTTTATTTTCTACTTTGCTGCTCCTGGATATCATCTCATAAATGTTTTATCTATAATAAAGGATTTTAACCCACTGGAACAAATCTCAATAATTATAAGTACTTGAGTTTATCATTCTCATTCTTAAAGAAAATACCAACTTCTAAATAAACAGTAAATTTTATAAGAAACTGATAACACGCACCCTTATTTCTATCGCATCCATCCCCTATTCCGAGAATCGGTAATCCACAAGAGAAGTGATTCATGTTATTTATTCTTATGTGCCTAATACTTCTACAAAAATATAATTTGTAACCTACCCATCTGTAAATGAATGAACGATGTTTACTTACCGCCCCTACCTATATGAAATATTTAATGAACAAGGTAGATTTCGGAAAGTTGAATAGCAAAATGGGAACTGTGACATTTTTGCATCTTTACAAGAAATTCATATAGTAGATGGGTGGTGGGTCACACTACCCTTCTATTTTATATTTACGCGTTGTTTATGCATAGTATTTGCCATCATCCGCAGTACCTACCATTATTTCAAGTCGTCAAGACTTCCACCAATATTATGTTATGACGTTTTGACTTAGAATCTTCGATCAAAAAAAAAATGGAACCTATTAAGGGATATTAAGGGATCAGTTATTGTACCAATAACTGATCCCTTAACTAATTGTTTCGTCGTAGTATAAAATAATTGTAGTTGGAATATACTTACCTAGTCCTGAGAAAGTCAGTAATGATGGCTTTAATATATTCTTAAATAAAAATATGAAATCGAATCGTACTTTGCAATATACAAGATACACAAGGCATGATAATATGTATCCTAGGCAGGAAAAAAAGGGACTAGATAAAAACAAATTGAACATTTAATAATGAAATCGTCACTAATCCAATTTGTCTAGACAATTTCCAATCGGCGCTAGATTACTGTGAAATCCCCAAGATCCAGTGCTAACGCCTGGAAATTAACATCATTTACTCCGAAGAAAAACTAAATGTCATCACTATTTGAAGAAAACAGTTATAATCAATACACAACTACTAGTAGTAGTAGTAGTATATATATACAACTTAATATTTTTTCTTCTCAAAGAATCATTTTATAAGCACTCAATAACTGCGGTATATAATTTACTAGTTAGGTATTATTGTTATATTCAATTGATCATTGATATTGATCTTATTATTGAATGAGATTGGATCTTCAAGAGCGGTCCCTCTCAAGCACTCAAGGGATCCCCTTCGCTTTATGAGAAAGAATTCATTATGAACATGATTAGGTAGCAATTCGACGTAGGTAGGAGGGTACAATATTTTCTGGATGGAATTTACACTTGTTTGATTTTTTCACATCGTATCTTAGACTAGATATCAAGATTTGGTCATATCAGGACGGATTACATGATTTTATTTAAGTATTTCATAATACCCCGTAAGATGACTTGGCTTCCTTAAGAGGATAAAAATCTCTGAATGGTCTTATTCGAATACTTTTTCAAAGCACTAAAGCCAAGATCTAATCTTGTTCATAAGATACATCTTGTGTACATCTTGGCAAAGAGTAAGAAAGAAGTGGAGTTGTGTGGTGGACCATTTGGGGGGCCAAGTTCCCTAGCTGAGTAGACTCCAGACATTTTGCGATTCAACACACCACAATTAAAATATACATCTAGTTATAAAGATATGTACAACCTTTGTTTCCCCCGACAAGCCTCGTTACAGAGCGCCCTTGAACCAGATTCTCCGAGCGTCCCTATTACTCGAATGAGCGCTCTCGCCCTTTTAGAATATGTTATAGATTACTATGTACAGGATGAACGGGCCCTGCCCCGCACCTATATATTATCTTCCATACTTGGATAATGATAATGGTAGCATAGACCCTAAGACGTCACGCGGCTAAAACAAATTTCAAACAGACTTCAAAGCTCCTGTGTGTATGTGGGGGGGGGGGGGAGCATTGTAGGCGTACGCGTGTTATGGTGGTGACACGGAGGAAACCACCTACAGATGTCCAAGATACTCACGAATTTATTATCAGATCGCTGCCATGTCTGTGTCGCTGCCTTATTACTCTGAAGTACATTTAAAAAATCTCCAAAATTAATTGTTCCATTGTTCAAATACATTCTAAAAGCTCCATTGTTCATTTCAGAGTCTTATCTTAATTAGTCTTTAGAGTCATGACTGAATTTAAGCCAAAAATAATCCTTAAAAGCAGTCTCTTTACTGCCATCGCTTGATACGTTTATCTATCTTTAGTGCGAATTGGTAGATTTCATGTGTTTAGGGCTTCTTGTGTTTTGGGAACCTAAGATTTTCTTTAGTGTGCTAATTGGGTCACTAAAGTGGATGTGGGCAGGACTCTTGATAAGGCGGGATGACAGCAAATGACTAGGTTGTAGCAGTGTAGTAGGCCTAGAATGAGACGCAGGGAGAGAGGCAGACCACCAACTAGATTTCCGATGACAGCAGGAATACGGCCGGTACATACTGGACTAAATAGACCAGCACAGGACCAGAACGAATTGCATGAAAGCGAAGACTATACCGATCAGTGCGTTGATACCGGCTAAATGAAGATTTTCGCAATGCCCTTCTGTAAAAGATAATATCTTAACTATCATATTATCTATTTTGTAACTTCTAAAGTCTTTAATTAGTCGTTCGTTACGTTAACTGGAAGCTGAAAAAATCTGACAGCTGATATTTGTATTTCTAGTTAGTAGCATAGCGTACGAATAGTACTTATTACAAAACATATCCATAATAACAGCTAAATTACCATCTGCGTTTAAAGTAATTGCGTCAATTACCATGCGAGCAGCTGAGTCCGAGGCGTGTCTTCAATCATGGCTGCTTTCTTGAGAATCGCGCAGATCAAGTGGCTGTCAGACGCAGACGTACTTAAAGTGTGATTGTCACTGAGATAATAACGACAATTTTCTACTCTACATATTGACGAGTCGACTTAATTTGAAACATCTAAAAATATAGTTGTCTTGCTCATACGCATCATGCCCATGCAACTATGCAATACTCGACTTTGTAGTAACTGCAGCCTCGATGTTCCGGTGGCTGTAATTACAGCTGATGATGCGGCCCTGGATTCAATGGCCGGGACCATAGAATTCGAATAACCGGAACCGAACCGACTGCGCAGCCTCGTAAGCCTGCCTCTGGAACATGCCGAGCGCGGGCTGACAAATGGCAGCTCTCACGAGGCTGCGCGGCAGGTCTGGTGGTCGGGTCGTGCACAGATTAGGTAATTTGTATTTTCTACAAAGTATCGAAGAACTAAACTAGCTTGCTTACACACCTATTTCCATAGACGAAAGATATATAGTTTATAAATGTATAAATCTCAGCTTAACTGGTGAATAATCCTGATGATAGACTGTCAGAATCATAACTTTAAGACAAGTGCGTGGTTGACCTTACATTTGCATGCCAAAACATACATATTATACGATGAAGTACTTACGGCGTTTAGTTGTAAGAAATAGAGCAGTTAGTATTGGTACGTGTGAGGAGCGCTTTACGAGACATGTCGAAGGCCGTCGCAACACGTCCATTATAAAAATAAATAAGTAGGTAGATATAAAGTAAAAAAATATTTCGTGTTTCGAACGCACAGTGTTAGCCGTTTTATGTTTTGTAATCAAAAAAAACAGTTGCTTAACGCATGAATTAAAAATATCCAACAACAGGAAGGGATTTTTTTTTATTGCCTCACGGTGATATTTGCGGCCTGCGCTCAAACCACTAAGCTGTCGTCAAAAAGCTTACATTTTCATTTCCTTGGCAGTTATAAAAATAATTCACCACACGACCTCTAAAAGAATATAATTTAAAAGATCCGATAACTAACTAACTAAAGCCGTAAAAGGGATTACCTACCTATCTTATAACTTGTCAGACTCCCGAACAGTCATGGAGAACGTAAGATCTGGCTTTTTGGCGGGAAGTTGAACCGTAAAGTTATCAATTTTATTTTATTTTCCAAAAAATCTGTTTCGTTGATAAATAGTGTGGAATATTAGTGGGATATTAACCATTGTGTATTCATAAACGTTCACGAGTGAAGGAGACTTTATCAAGTTATCCCAAGATGTCCGATAAATTTTCAGTGAAGTTTTCACAGCTGTACTGATAGGGGATTCATTTCATTATCATCATCGTCATTGGCATCATTACTATCATCAGGGTACATATAATTCAATAACAATTATTAAGAATTACTCGAGACTGGCAAAATGGCACTATTTTGTAGCTGATTGCCAACCTAAAAAAAGAAGAAGACGAACGTAATTTCTACCTGATGAGGGCATTGTAAAACGCATATATCTGACAAAGCCTTGAAGCAGACCTATTGCGTATCATTCTTATAAATGACCGGCCTTCACCGCGCCATCAATGAAGCCATCGATGCCTTACATTACAATGAGCATCTTGTAGTCACTTCCTTGTAGATACATAATATTAGTATGTAGTAAGTATAGTGATAAATACTTACATGTAGTACAAAAATGACAAGACTCTGGGTCCGAACCAAAAAAAATCCTGACTTGAGATGGGTTGCCAACGTAGACTCGCGATTTATTTGTACATTGGCAGTATAAAAAAAAACTTTTCTTAAAAGTATACCTACTTTGATAGGTGTTACAATATTATCCAAAATCTGAAATAATTACTACAAATTATATAAATAAAAATAAGTATACAATTAAAGATACTATCTGTCATAAAACAAAATGGAAAAAAAAAGTTACAGCATAGCTCTCTCTCAACTCTGTACCATCAGCGCCTCAGTTCGATGGCAGACGAACTGAGGATGAACGTCGAAATAGATGGCTGTTTGCAAATAAATGCTTGTGACATGTTTTTATTAAAAACTTTTTCACATTTGTGTTGGCGGGAAATTATGTCTATGAAAAATGGCGGGTGGAGGGAAATAGCCGTTAAGTGCATGCGGGATTTATAAATCGTCGAATGTTTGATGTTGTAAATCTTTATTAATGTGAAAAATGAATATAACGACGTGTGCCGGCAACCATTTTGTAATATATTTCAAATATTCCTAAATATAATATTCTAGATTCGTAGTTTGTTAGGTATTTCCGATCTTTCGGGGCTAAAGATGAGATAATAGAAATACAGAGAAGATATTGCATTTTAACTTATCCACGATCATTTATTTTGACGGCCTGATTAGCGCAGTTGGTAGTGACCCTGCTTTCTGTGCCGAGGGTCCCGGGTTCGAATCCTGGTAAGTACAAACTTCGTGTATTTGTACCCAAGTCATGGATGTTTAATATATCTAACTAATATATACTGGGTTCGCCACCAGTCCATTGTACGGCACCCATAATACACGCGTTGCTTAGTGTGGGACCGTATAGTTGATGTGTTTATCTGGCGGTATTTATATTTATTTATTAAGTCCTACCTATGATCATGGAAGAGTACATGTCAGGATAGGATAGTAAATGACATCGTGTAATAGTAGTTACTATGATATTTTGACTCTGCGGTTTATTGTTGTTGCTTATTGTCTCTGGTCTAGAGCTCGACCCTACCCCAAGTTAATTTCTGGCTACAGCCTTACCTGACTCCGAAGGAAGGCCCGTACCCAACAGTGGATCATTAAACGGTTATTTTTTATAGCTGGTGTACAATGAAACGTATCTATTAATGGTAACCCTATAAATAATGCAGTCGTCGAGATTCCTCTGCCAAAAATAACTATCTCATTAGAAACGAAACATCACCACAACTATACAAACACATTGTAGGTAGGTATGGAGACAAAGCGTGACGTCACACGTGCGTCACACGGGCTAACTGGGTCACGGCACAGACGCGCGGAGTATTGAAACGGCAGATCCAATGAGCCAACAAAACGGTTCGCCATGGTGGCTTGAGATGTGAAGAGACCAGACGTATTGTTATGAATATTAATATGCTCCCTTATGGTGATATATAAACTCTATGGTAAAGCTAAGCTAACGTATCGACGCTTGAGATAATTTTCTTTCGGTTAATTTCGTTGCGGGCAAAAAGTTAGTTATTGTAGTTGACAGATTAATAAAAGTAATGGTCCTCCCGACCGAATTTCGGTCACGGTGACTAATCTCCACGGAGACTAGCCATCTGCGCAGGAGATATTATACAGTGCACAAGTGTGTGCGCAAACGCAGTTGCACTCTCTCTTCCCTCACTCTCATGGTCCAATGGACCTTTTTAAATCTTTTCCAGACCCGGTCTTGTTCGGTTGAAGTCTTTCAGATTTTGGTGATTACCAATACTTCTGCCCTCCGAGGGTGACCCAGTTAGGGCGACTAGAGAGACTAGAGACTAGAGTTAGACTAGACTTGAGACTTGACTTAGAGACTTTGGACCGCGGTATACATAATAATTGGTATCGGAATGACACTACTATGTATGTCCAGATCCAAATCCGATCTGCCTACAAAAACACACACTTTCGTATTTATAATATTAGTCAGGACTCGAGTGAACCCACAAGGCAAAACTAGTTAAACATACATAAAAATAGGTACGTTGTTGTGACTGCAAGTAATCAGACCCATCGACGCGAATCAAAGTTTGTTAACGTCAAAAGTGTTAGAATTCATTAAAAACTGGAGGAGGCGGGCGGCCCTTTGATCAGGGTTTAATCTTTGATCGCAACGCTATTGATTGATTCTCTTCAGCTTACGAATTAGTTAAAGGTAACGTAAAGGTTTAAAGATTAAAAAAGCTTTGTGAGAATAGAGAGGCGGTACTAGTTCAAAGAAGAAAGAGATTGAGATGTTTTCTCTGGCGGGGAAAAGTATGTGACTTCTGTGCGTTCCTACGCAACAAAGCGACCACCTAGTAATACTTATTAAGATGTATGCTTTATTGGTTTCAATATAAAAGCCATTTTCGCTGTCGTTATGTGCAACACCTGGTTTAAATGAAGCGTTTCGAATCGGTATATGCACTTTGATACTTTGCCTATCACCGACATCATAGATCAGATGTAAGACAGTAAGTCAACTTGCCACAAACACTAGTAATCTAAACTTCTACCTATATTGTTTAAACAGTCGCGAAACTTTCCATAACATTAGTTAATGTCGCACATCAGACATCAGTTAAAAAAAATACTTTTCAAATTGAGAACTTTATCTTTTTTTGTCGGTTAAAAAGGCCAGTCACAGGGTGAGATTATTAAAAATACCAAACAAACAGTTGATTTAAAAAAAGAGGTGAAACTGTATATTTTTTTAATCATTACCGTAATCTTCTTTAAATATATAAAACAAAGTCGTGTTAGTTACATCATTGTAACTTAAGAACGGGTGGGCCGATTTTTATGATCTTGGACTTGTTGAATTTGTCTCCGCCCCGAATAACTATTAAAACATGGGAAAAAATCACTAATATAATAATAATAAAGAAATTTATTTTTTTCTAACATTTGATTCTGAGGTGATACGAAGTTCGCCGGGACAGCTAGCTTTGAATAATATACAATTGTAAATAGTAAATTAAATGTAAAATAAAAAATAAAACAAAATAAAGCGAACCTGCGAAAGCCTCAAACTAATAAAGTAAAGTAAATTGTATTTAAATTATTGACATAATAGATTAAATGCGGTTCCAAACAAGGAGTAACAAAAAAAAATAAACAAACTAAGACAAAGTTGTTTTACTGACCATCCGAATGGCTCTTCTCGGGGATCAAAACAATATGTATAAATAAACGAATTAGATAATCATATTACGGGAATCCGGAAGGCTGAACACCGTCCTTTCGTTAAAATATCAAAAGGTATAATTGAATCTGTGTGTTGTGGCCGAGCTCCAATCCCATTTAGAGAAAGTATCTTGTTAAAAGTATTTCATATCGAAT
This sequence comes from Pheosia gnoma, assembly GCA_905404115.1. Lineage (NCBI taxonomy): Eukaryota > Metazoa > Arthropoda > Insecta > Lepidoptera > Notodontidae > Pheosia > Pheosia gnoma. The sequence goes on along the minus strand of FR989919.1, from coordinate 4,761,000 downwards.
CCCTTGTAAATAACCCCCAAAAAAGGGCTTACCCGATCACAGACTGCTGACGGTGACGACATTAATTTTTTTCCGCTGGCAATTAGCTATAAAATGAAGTCGTCTACGTTGTTAGTGGTTCAGCGCACCTATATTTATATATATGTTGGATTCCGATGAAGATGATGCTGAATGGAAATCCCCTATCAGAAATTACCGGACAAACCGGGTGAACTTGAAAGACAAGTCCCAACATTTTATTTTGATTTCACACACCCTTCAATATTAAGCATTATTTATAAAAGAAATATATTTTCACAAATTTATGGCTTCCATTTGTTTTCATAATTTTGGACAATAAAAATTGGGACTTTTTGGCGCGAAGTTGACTGTTGAACAGTGAGGTTATAAATTTTGTTTTAATTTCCGAAAATTGTGCTTCTTTGCTTTAAAATGTGTAATATTAGTGGTCGTCATTCATCTTCATCATCAGGGGTACTTATAATTTTATAACAAATATGAAGAAATACTCGACATTGCCAAAAATGGCTGTATTTTGTAGCCGATAGACAACCTAATAAAAGTAGAAGTAGTAGAAACATTTTACTTCATACTGGCAGAAATGGCACTATTTTGTAGGCAACAGCCAACATAAAAAGAAGAAAACAAATGTGACAACTTGACTTTTCGACTTCATTGGTGGGCGCCAAAAAAAGGCCCCCATTGATTTCCCGCCAAAAAGTCCCGTAGCTGTCTTTGTAGTAGAAAAAAAATCAAACCAAAAAAGTATTGTAGATTATATCGTTGCACTTACAGTTTATCAATTCATATTCAGCTATAAAATCGAAAACCGGGAATTCCATTGCAGAAAAATAACTGCATTCATATTTACCTTATTACGCGACGCAGTTGCTTACCGGCTAATAATATTACTGCGTTTCTGCTCTGGAACTGTAGTGTATAACAAAAAGAACAAAATGAGTTAGCGCCTTAGACGAAGAAATAATATAGACAGAGTATCGTAGACAACATATTAAAGCTGTAAAGCGTGGTGTAAAAAACATAAATCCTTTTTACTATGATTTTAGATTATTTGTCATGTTTCATTCCTTTTCTTTGTCATCTGTCTATTATTATGTTGCCGAACTGAACTGGTGTCCACCTTATAAACCCCAACACCCTCAATAATATGATAATGTTACAGATTATATTTGAAGTAAAATGCAAGTAACTTTAATTCTCGAAAATATTAAATAGGTATGGCTGTCCGGGAATTTACTGATGCCCACAATAAAAAATGTTTGAGCAGAATAGCTACATGGTCATAACAAACCGTTGCTAGCAAGCTAAACATTGCCATGTGAAGATTACCTTAAGGGGGAAGCTCAGGTCAGGGCGCGAAATTCAAAATGTCAATGGTTTTTATTTTTTTACGAAAAATTTGGACATCTTTACGATGTAATTTAGTTTTTTGCGATATTAGCATTCTGCATTGGATGTCTCGATGTATTAAGTTTGCTTAAAAAAATACCTAATCCGATACAATACCATAAGGTTTGTAATGTGTCCAAATTTTTCGTAAACAAATAAAAACCAGAGACATTTTGAATTTCGCGCCCTGACCTGCGGCGAGTCAAATATAGTACTTCGCAAATTTTTAGAGGTTTGTTCGTGCGTGGTAGGCCTACGTGATAGACTTACCGTACGCACTGGACACTCGTGTTTACGGTATGGATTGTATATGTTGCGTAACATTGTTGTAAGTACAACTGTGGTTTATTTTTGTACTAACACCACAGAGCCGAGCGGGGCGGGGGGGGCGCGGCGCGGCGGGCGGGTCGTGCGCTTGCCACAGATAATAATAATACTCACATAAACACTACAATTAAGAGTGATCAAAATATATGTACGGCAACTGGCTCTTTTTTTCTTATAGCTCTCTCTCTCTCTCTCTCTGTGTGTTAAGTGGTTGATCTGACTATCTAGAAGCTCTTTTAATTTAATACCCGTTAACCGGCTTACCACCCGTCATTTCTGGTTTCTAGCCATTATGTTACTTCTCAGACAAAGACTTCATACAAACGGAGTGTCGCAAAAAACATATTGAAGCCCAAAAATCCAAACCGATTTGTAGTAATTCGTGTGTTCGATAACTCCGTCATACTTATATTATTTCTTGTATTTTTATAATATTGGTTTAAGGCCTCGGATGCTAGCCCTTGGAGTCTATCAATAGTTTAGTATATTATATCGTTACCTACTAAAATTAAAAATAAAATAATTAAATATATAATGTAGAAACCTACTTAATTATATTTGTATTTTGTTCAGGTACAGATTGCCATCGGCCGACCGGGAAAGGTTTAATAGATGATTTAATATTGAACTAACAATTAATCTGATCATTCATGAAATTACGTGATCCTTTGACTGATTTTACTAACCTACTAAAAACTAGAGATGCGCCGGACGTGAATTTTTCAAACAAAATATTGTGCCTAATTATTCGGTTTAATTTATGCGCCCCATACCGCGCTGAGATTGCTTTATGCCTAGTTTACACGAGTACAGTACTTGCTAACCTGCACGTCAAGTGCGAGAGCATTCGTAAGCTAACCGTATACTTTATAGTCCACGTATTTAGATATTTTTATGGAAAACAGAGCCTCCAGCGCCGCTGTTCAATTCTCCATACAAAATGTCTAAAAACGTAGACTATGAAGTATTACGTTAGCTTACGAATAATCTCGCACTTAAAGTTCAGAATTCAGTAGTTTACAGACGGGACCCATTATATTATTATGACCACCTGATCAGCGCAGTTGGTAGTGACCCTGCTCTCTGCGCCAATTTTCGAATCCTGTATGGACAAACTTTGTGTGATGAGCATGAATGTTTGTACCTGAGTTATGGATGTTTAATATGTATATAAGTATGATATACTGAGTTCGCCCTCAATCCATTGCACGGTACCTATAATACAAGCGTTGCTTGGTGTGGGACCGTATAGTTGGTGTGTTCGTCTGGCGGTAATTTTAATTTTTAATTAGTGAGATAATTCGAGCTGGTCAAATTTGTTAAAGGGCCGACTGTTAAACTCCTGACTGCTTAACTTTTTTTTTCCTGTTCAGTTTTTATTTAAAGTTCACTTTTTACGCAGTCGGCGTTTTTTTACATTTTTTTTACTTTAGCATGCCCTATCAGGTCCCAAACTAAGCATCGTATGTATTACCAAACCAACAAAATAATGACCACATCACTCGGTAACAAAAAGTTCCAAATTCCGCTCGGGATCGAACCCTAATCACCCGATCCACTACCCTAAAACCACACACACATTTTCCACTGTGAAATTTGTTACAATATGTACATTGGAATTTCAGGTATTCCAGCATCCCGCATCTAATACCCTCCCAGCCACCATAAACATAGCCGAGAGCAATCTGAAGCGACCTTGACCTATTAACCCGACCTCGGCCAGAGAACGCGTTTCAAGCGCTTCATAAAAGCCATACCTATATTGTTTTAACAAGCTTTTATATAACACTAGCTGTGCCCCGCGGTGTTACCCGCGATTAAAAAGTATGTCCTTTTCCTCTGTCTTTTTAAAAAGTTAAAACAAATCTATCCCACGGGAGCTATACATTTTACCGGGATAAAAAGCCTATGTGCTATTCCAGACTATAATCTATCTCTGTGCCAAATTTCATCCAGATCCGTTCAGCCGTTCTGGCGTGATTGAGTAACAAACATCCATCCATCCATCCAAACTTTCACATTTATAATATTAGTGGGAAGTGGGATAGTGGGATGCTTCGTTATTCCGGCGGGTTTGTCGCAGGTTCGATTCCCGTGCGAGGAATATTTCTGAAATGCTGTTTTCATATTTTGCGTTTGTTGATCACGTGATCTGTAAAAGTCCACGGTCATCTGCTTAAGGTTGAAAAGAGCAACCATGGAGTTTCTTGCCCGTTCTTCTCCATAGGAACGGCATTCCGAACGGGTGGTCAAGTTGTAGCATAGTATTTTGTAACTTTTTTGACGTTTCATAAGTACTGTACAATATGGTTTACATGAAAAAAAACATTATTTGATTTTGTATGGATGATCTCATATACGGAGTTATTCAGACAGGGTGGACTAACCTTTGAACGCGCGCTTCTATAGCGCACTTCGTCTTCTTTCTTTACGAAATGAAATTCGATGAAATAAAATGGATATGAATATGGCCTCACCCACAACTTAGCGGGTATTTTGCCAATGTCAAGTAATTAATAGCAATAACACATTAATAAATAAACATTATAAATAAAATAATGGATGTGACATGATCATATGAAAATGGCGTGTCCTTTAGCGCATTTATTTTTAATCATTGAGTGTAGTCAGAATTTAGATGGCAACGGGTATTGCCATGTTGGCATATTGGCCATAGACTACGTTTGTCGTCTTTTTTTATCGCCCGACGAACACACCAACTATACGGTCCCACACTAAGCAACGCTTGTATTATGGGTACCGTACAATGGACTGGGGGCGAACCCAGTATCTGTATAAAACTTATACAGAAATTTAAAATCAAAAGCTCAAAGTTCATATCCACAAGTCACGATAAGAATATTTTGCTAGAAAATTACAACAGGAATCATTTAAAGTTATTCCAATTTTCCGGACAACTTTTTTCCTGAAACCATATTCGGAAAAATCGAACCTTTAAAAAAAATACATCTCAGTCCAAGCCTTCTCACGAAAAACATTGAATTTTTATTTCTGTTAATAGATAAGGAATAGCAAATGATTAATATGTTTGCCTACACACGTTTAAAAAAAACAACTGACCGTTCGAATTTCGAAAAGCTCACGCGGATCTAGGTCACGCGCGTCACGGTGCACTGACGTCATGGGGTGTGACGTCAGCGCCCCTCCTCCGGCCACGCCTCGGCTGTTTGCTAAACACAACCATAGGAGTAATACTATTTATAAAAAAGTTTGTACTAAGAAAAAATAATGACATAGTAAGACTGGCGTATTCAGCGGCTGTTGGTAGTCTGACTCGGTAGATGCCGGGGTATTGCTGGAGGGTCTGGTCATGCTTTGTCTTGGTGACTCTATGAATACACACAGTAATGTCGCTATCGCTATGATTAACGCTTATAAATTAATATATAAATGACATAGCCTTAATCTGAGCTTTTCTGTTTAACTTTCAATCCATTTCTCTATAATCGATGAAAAAAATACAATCGAATTGAGAGCCTCCTCCTTTTTTTGAAGTCGGTTAAAAAAGGTTCTCAATTCGCAGCATATTTTTTTCGGTTTTCTTTTTATATTTTGACCATCCGTCATTTTAGTGGACGATCCGATTTACGTATTTTTTTTTTGTTTTGTGGTCGGCTTCTGGGCTACTCTGATTGAGCTAGCTGAGGATTTAGCTGTTTATCGGTATTTACACGGATTGGTAGCGATCTGCCCTACGAGACCCAACTAGTTGGAATTTCGGTAACCTCCCGCCAGCTTAACGTGCCCTCCGAAGCAAGGAGGAGGTCAAATAATATGGTCACCCTTGCGCGGTGTGACCGAGCTACGCGCTCCTCAACTACGAGCAAATCTAATGTTAGATTTGTACGAGTAAATGTAGTAGGACCTTCAAATATAATCGTAGCACAAGGTCTACGCAATCTACTACGGATTGTACTACGAATTCTTTGTGGCGTAGCATGCGTAGCGTACGTAGCATTTTTACAACAAATACGGTTGTAGCATGCTTGGTTGACTACAACCATAGGTTACTTAAAAGACCTTTTGTGACATGCATTTTTAATTCCATTACCTAGAGCACTTTTTTTTTATTACATTATAGGCAAGTATTTGATCTCGATCTCACCTGATGGTAAGTGACGATGAGATCTACGATGGAGCATACTTGCCTAGAAGGTACCTCAGAAGGTAGTTCACTCTCGACTTGAAAACATCCAGATTGAAGTCAACGGGGAACAAAGACGCCGGCAGCGTGTTCCATTCCTTGGCAGTTCGCACGATGAAAGTAGAAGCAAAACGCTTAGTACGTACCGAAGGAATGTGAACAGTGTACGGATGACACTTGTGCGTGCGTCTTGTCACTCTTTTGATGATGAACATGATCGAAGTTCCCTTCATCCCTCCATTCATCATCATATCATCCAATCACCATTCTCACAGGTCAAACTGCTGCCCGCGCAGGTCGCCCTCGTACCGGGTCACCAAGCCCTCGGTGGACGCGAGCGCGGAGCAGGCGGCCCCTGCAGCCCAGCACCTGCTGGAGCCGTCCACCTCCGTAAGAGAAGCGAGGCCGCAAGCCAAAGGACCCAGACCCGTGGGCAGTGTTTCAGGTAAGCTCTACAATTCACATTTTACATCTGCAATGTTACTAGAATCTTTCAAATCTGTAATACCTTTCGGCTAGCAGTTTTGCATCATTAAAATTTATATAAAGTATAACAAAAATGTATAAATATTTTGACCGATTAATCAGTAGTGACCAGGTTGCTGTTAAGCAGCCGAAACTTCGGGAACGTAAAAACATAAAATAAACGCGACAAAATCCGAAAAATTAGTTTTATTTCAATGCGAATGGTATTTCTTAGAATTTGAGGAAACAACGATACAGTAATTTGTATGTTAAGAGATCTAAATCTACTAAATGATCTATATTTCACGAGCCATGCGCACGATTATAATTTAAAAAAAACATCATATAATCTTTGAACTCGTTAGGGGTTGAATTTCCAAAAATCCTACCTTAGTAGACTTCTGAGGTACTCGAGGAATATGTCCTCCAAATTTAAAATGTTGGGTATGCTGGTATGCTGCTTTAGGCTATGTGTTGTCTTACATTCAGTCAATACTAAGAAATTTAGTCAATGTAACATCCACAACAGCAGGAACATATTTGTGATTTGTTCAGAACTCTGCAATACCTACTTACCTAATTTAATTCGCTCGTCCACCAAAACTCAACTCACAAAATGTGGGCTTATTATTTTGCAAAGTGCATTGCAACACAACCGATTTAATATACTTAATGCCCCTTGATGGGGCTTCGCTTACCAACAACATGGCGGCCATTAGCATGATGAACACTTTACAGGCACTGCTGATGAAAATATATATTTTTGTAATATCAATTATTCGTAGCCCAGCCGCCATGAGGATGCCTCGTTTAAAGGCGAAACAAGTGTGTCGAATACTTGTTTAGATTCAATTCCTTGTTGCGGAGAATTGAATTTTATTAGGGGTCCCGTCACTCGTGATAGATAGTTTCTCGACTAACATCTTAGAGGAGTTCGGTGTTGCTGGCTTCTTTAATTATCGATCAATATTGTTTGGTTTATAATTGGAAAAGTTGACTAGCCGAGGGTCAGTGGTGGGTGCCTCTTCCCCCATTTGTTTAACAATGGATTTCCGCCAAGTTCTATCAATTATATTTGAAGTACCGTCGCCGCGTCCGTATAAAGATTGGCCTTTTACCCGAAGCTAGGACACAAGTAAGGGCCTCTATTTTGCGTTATAGTTGTAGATATTATTCAAATCATTGGCTGGAACCCAACTGAACGCACAGACGTGGCTCACACGATGCAAAGTGCGATGAATCAGAATCAGAATATTTTTTATTCATGTAAACCATTAAGTTCAGTAATTATGAATCGTCAAAACAGTTACAAAATGCTAAGCTACAACTTTACCACCCGTTCGGAATGCCGTTCCTATGGAGACGAACGGGCAAGAAACTCCATGGTTGCTGTTTTTGAAAAGATCCGTCACATTTGTGAGCAGTACATTGTTATGGGTATGTGGGAACAATGTAGGAACGGCTAGGCAGACTTTAGCAGCTGGTCAAAAAAAAATACTAACTCTTAGTATATCATTACTAAGACAAGTTAATGACTCCATGGTTCCTACATTTACAAATTACTTTTGTAAATAATGCATTCCTTCGTGGTCCGGTTGTTAGATCAGTGTTACCACGAGACATCTATTCCTTCGTAACATCACCGCGGTAGGGATTGACGCACACTCATTCATTATATCGACAAACTTATATCGATGTTTAGACATTCCATAGATGATCTGTTTATCTCGTAGATTCCTCATTGGTCCGCCTGGTGTACCTTATTTATTGTTATATTGATATGAAACCTCTTGCAGACTCCATCTCCCTCTCGTCCCCGGTGGCGTGCACGTCTCCCCGCGAGGATGCCGAGGGGGCGCCGATGCCCAGCAACGTGGCCTCCCTGCCCGAGGAGCACCGCTGCTGCCTGCTGGGCATGGTGGCCGGCACCAGGCCGCGGAGACGACGAGCAATGCTCATTTATGTGTGCGCTGCCGATTCACAAGGTAAGGAATAATGAAGTCGTAGTTTGAGTTCTGTCAGATATTAAAGTCGTTACAGTACCAGGGGCAGATATGGAGGGGGGACTGGGTGCAATTTCCCCCCTCACTCACGACTTTATTGCGACCGAATTTAATAATTTTAGACTGAAAAATAGGTAACATCACAGAAAATTTATGTAATTTGACTTTAACCGTTACGTTACCGTTATCTATTCAGACTGCTGTGCTGAAAAGGGTGCGCTTCAGTGCGGCGCGGCGGCGCGGCTGAGGGTGCGCGCGCGCAGACGCGGCTGGCGGGTGCACGTCGCCGACCTGCACTGGCGGTCGCCGCTGGAGCAGCAGCGGGACCACCGCTTCCCTGTGCTGTGCATCGCGGAGCTGGCCCGTGAGCTCAGCTAACTTATTCCCCCACTATCTCTGCTTCATCTTCATATTCCTCGTCATCTTCTTGTACAATAATTAGAAATAAAATAACTTAAATATTTACAAACTAATATTAATTAAAAAGAGTATAGAAAAGCTACAAAAAGTGTAAAAAATGTGGCCCATGCGGTAGCGCGCCCAAGATGCTGGCCGCATTTCCTCGCTGAATAGCCAAAGCTACTCGCTGAGCGAGGAAATACCCAGCCCTTGGATCACCGGTTGCGTTGACCAATCTTCTTGTTCGAATGTTCTGAATGCGAATATTTCTCATTTTACAGATTTTATCGCGGTTATTATATATATTTTATTTGCAAGAATATTTCTATTCATGTAAACCATTACAGTACCTATCTACACAATGAATCGTCAAAAATGTCACAAAATAATAAAATCTGCTAAGATTCTACCGTCTATTCGGATTGCCGTTCCTATAGAGAAGACGGAGCAAGAAACTCTATAGTTGCTCTTGTTTATAAGTATACATATAACACATTTTTGTGTAGTAAATAGCTATGGGTATATGAGAACAATATACGAACGGCTAAGCAGGTTTGATTATCTATATATAGGGAGAATAACACTTTGAAAATCATAATGTTTATTCCAGACCCTTCATAAGTTTTGACCCTTACCAATGTTTGTTGCAGGTCAGTCGGAGCTAGGTGCTGTAGTGCCGGTTCTGTTCCTGAACTCGGGACTTGGTACACCCCTACTGCCGCACACCCTTGAGTGCGCTGACTTCAAAGCTGCTCTCGAGGCGGCTGAGGACGATAATGACAAGATTCTCTTAAACAAATGGTATGTAAGGAATAATAAAGATTTATTTATAATAAACGATGAAAATAATACTAGTCCAAACTGTTGGGCACGGGCCTCCCATCAATGCGAGGGGGAATAGGCCATAGTCCACCACGCTGACTCAGTGCGGGTTGGGGGATTTCAAAAGTCTTTCAAGGGGTTCTCTCACATATGCAGGTTTCCTCACGATGTTCTCCTTCACCGATTAGCAAGTGATAATTAGAGTTGAAAATGTGATTCGCACATGAAATCCAGAAAACCTAGAAGTGCGAGCCGGGGTTTGAACCTGCGACACTCGTGACCGAGGCCAGCGTTCTACCAACTTTTTTTGCAAAGGCATGTTTATTTTAATTGAATTTAATGTGATGTATGATTATGCTGGAGGACGATCCCCAACCAGATGGACCGATCAAGTAAAAGACTCATCTTCAACCGAATCAGCTCGGTGGTCAGAAGCGCCATGCACAGAAACCGATGGCGGTTAATCGTTCGCAGTGGCGTAGTATGGGGGGGGCGCGGAGGGTGCGGTCCGCACCGGGCGGCACTTTGCCGGGGGCGGCATTTCACAGGTGGCGGTTAGAGAAAAAAAAATAATGAGATATGAAAAAAAAGTAAAAAAAATAATAATAATTTCTTTCAGTGTTTTTTTCCTAATTTTTTTTTGTCGTTGCCATGCCCCAATTTTTTTAATAACCAATTGCAAAAATAAGAGGGCGGCAAATTTGAAATCGGCACCGGGTGCTAATGACCTATGCTACGCCACTGATCGTTCGATCAAAGTGTGGAGTATCCAACGATGATGATGATGGAATGGACCGACCATAGAGAGAGAGTGATGCACGAGCGGTGGTGTGTCGCGCAGGTACAGCCTGGACGGCAGCGCGACGCCGGCGTGCTACCGGCTGGCGCGCGGCGCGCCGGCGCGCTGGCGGCGCGAGATGGCGCGCGCGCTCGCCGTGCTCGTGCGCACGCTGCCGCTCGAGGCGCGCGACGCCTACCTCACCACCGTCGTCGAGCAGGTGCGCTCCTATGTCTACCTAGTACCTACCTATGAGGCTTTCTGACAAATATTTAATTTTGGGGTCGAGTCACCTTCGTCCGTAGGAGAATTAAGTACCCTCGAGATACCCTACACGTGACCCTGGGTGGTGCCAACCAGGTGACAACTCTACTGGTGGTAGGCTTCGGCCGTGGCTAGTCACCACCCACTGAACAAAGTCATGTCGCCAAGCGGCCGAGCCGTGTTCCGGCATGATGTTCGGTGCTGCCATTCATGGATGGCGGGTCAGATCAGTTGCGCTGCATGTGCCTAGTGAATGTAGCGTCTCTATCTACTGCCGCCTTCCTACCTAGGCAAGTATGCTCCATCGTAGATCTCATCGTCACTTACCATCAGGTGAGATCGAGATCAAATACTTGCCTATAATGTAATAAAAAAAAAATAAAAAAAAAAATATTTTACTATAGTATCAGAATCAGAATATATTTTATTCACGTAGACCATTATGTACAGTACTTATGAATCGTCGAAAGTTACAAAAATATTATGATACTGCTTTACCGCCCGTTCGGAATACCGTTCCTATGTAGAAGAACGGACAAGAAACTCCATGGTTGCTCTTTTTTAAAATAGATCTTTTACATTTTTGAGCAATACATTGTTATAGTGTGACCACTACCGCTGTACCGCGCCTTGGGTATGTGCGCGGCGAGGCGGGGGGAGTACCGGCGTCAGTCCGCCGCCGACGCGTACGTGATGCTCTTTCCTACCCCGCCCCCCCGCCACGCCCCGCATTCCTAGTGCGCGGCACTGCGGTAGTGGTCAAACTATAGTACCATTAAAAGCCATGCGCTTTAAGATTTTTCTCATCATAAAAAAAAATACAACCGAATTGAGAACCTCCTCCTTTTTGAAGTCGGTTAATAAAACTAAATCCCACCGGCGCAATATTTAAACTACTACATATTTCGAGCGCTAAGAGTATGCTCTATCACCCGAAAAGCAAGTTTTTGGTCTTTGGATTTTTGCCGAAAAGTTGTGATTTTGATCTTGCAATTCATTACAATATATTTGTCGCAGCCGCTTTGTATAATCCGCCGTAATACAAAACGGCTAGTCGCTTAAATTACACTCTTTGTCAAGAAAAATATTCCTTTCGCTAGTTGTTGCAAAACTTTTCCATGTTAAAGAACCTCATGAACCGCATGAAATCATAATAGTAGTTTATCTCACTTGATTTTAAACAAAAAAATAACATAGATAGATAACACTTTATTGTTCCACCACATAAAATAGTTCGTCGTCGTAGGCCTGCGATGCAATTAAAACTTAACACGCTTTAACGTGCTCGTCACTCGCACGCGTCGGGTATCGCGCGGAGCGCTGTGTTTTAATCGCGTTACTTATGATACATTGCGCGCTCAAAAATTACATATGTTACCCATCACCTTCGACATAAATGATTACTATAATTTTATTATAGGAATTAAGTGTATGATAAGCATTTACCTTTATAATATAAAGCGCACGGGTCGCAAAAAGGATCATTGGACTTTACTTTTTTTTTTAATTACATACAATCTTGTCTATGAACATTCAGGAAGTTCAGCACACAGTTCTGATGAGCGTCGAAGCTGCAAGGAGATGCGTGTGGGTGTGCCGGGCGGGCGGCGCCGGCGGCGGCGAGCCGGGGGACGCGGCCGACGCCGCGCACCACCTCGAGCTGCAGCGGAGACTCAACAACCTGCAGAAAGACTTAAAGGTGACTTAACAACCTGCAGAAAGACTTAAAGGTGACTTAACAACCGGCAGAAAGACTTAAAGGTGACTTAACAACCTGCAGAAAGACTTAAAGGTGACTTAACAACATGCAGAAAGACTTAAAGGTGACTTAACAACCTGCAGAAAGACTTAAAGGTGACTTAACAACCGGCAGAAAGACTTAAAGGTGACTTAACAACCTGCAGAAAGACTTAAAGGTGACTTAACAACATGCAGAAAGACTTAAAGGTGACTTAATAACCTGCAGAAAGACTTAAAGGTCACTTAACAACCGGCAGAAAGACTTAAAGGTGACTTAACAACCTGCAGAAAGACTTAAAGGTGACTTAACAACATGCAGAAAGACTTAAAGGTAACTTAACAACCTGCAGAAAGACTTAAAGGTCACTTAACAATCTACAGAAAGACTTAAATGTCACTTAACAACCTGCAGAAAGACTTAAAGGTGACTTAACAACCTGCAGAAAGACCTAAATATGACTTAACAACCTGCAGAAAGACTTAAATGACACAACGTTTTTCATTATGACACTTCTGAGTATTTGGTCATTACACTGTCGGCTCTGTTTCGCCCTCACCTTCGACTCGGGCTGCAAAAGTATCTCGACTGTAATGATCGACCTAGCTGGCTTGTATCATAATGTACTATTGTACTAAGTATTTGTAATGACTAAGTGGACTTTCTTCCACCTAGCAACACTTGAGCGAGCGCAACGTGATCCGAGCGAGCATACGAGGCCGCACGGCCCCCGGCGGCGAGGACGAGTACACGCAGGGCGTCAGCGACGCGCTCGGCCAGCGCCTCGCCGAGCTGCTGGACGCGCTCGTGGCTGACGGCGAGGCACCGGCTGGATACAACGGGATACCTACCAGGTATGTACCATATCGCAAGCTGAGCGAGCGTGTGACGCTGCCCCGCTCGAAGTGGCAAGGACGAGCAGTAGCCTCGCTCGAAGTGGCGAGAACGAGCAGTAGCCCCGCTCGAAGTGACGAGAACGAACAGTAGCCCCACTCGAAGTGACGAAAACGAGCAGTAGCCCCGCTTGATGTGGCGAGAACGAGCAATAGCCCCGCTCGATGTGGCGAGGACGAGCAGTAGCCCCGCTCGATGTGGCCAGGACGAGCAGTAGCCCCGCTCGATGTGGCGAGGACGAGCAGTAGCCCCGCTCGATGTGGCCAGGACGAGCAGTAGCCCCGCTCGATGTGGCCAGGACGAGCAGTAGCCCCGCTCGATGTGGCCAGGACGAGCAGTAGCCCCGCTCGATGTGGCCAGGACGAGCAGTAGCCCCGCTCGATGTGGCCAGGACGAGCAGTAGCCCCGCTCGATGTGGCCAGGACGAGCAGTAGCCCCGCTCGATGTGGCCAGGACGAGCAGTAGCTCCACTCTCGGCGAACAAACAGAATGATGCCACAGCTGGACAAAATAAGATATCTACGAAGCTTATTCAAGCTTCATAAGGTGAGCGAGCGCGTGCTAGGTCGCCTCGATCAAGGCGGTGAGGATGAGAAGCAGCCATGCTCTTGGAGAGCACAGAGAAGCAGAACACATTGAAATAATTATTGTGCTTTATTCCCAGTAATAATTATTGTTCTTATTCCCAGTAATAATTATTGTTCTTATTCCCAGTAATAATTATTGTTCTGATTCCCAGTAATAATGATTGTTGTTATTCCCAGTTTGTTCGACGAAGTGAACGAGCATCTCGCGTTCTGTCAGAAAGCGGCGCAGTGCACTTCGAACAGGGAGATCACACTCAATGAATTGAAAACGTAAGTGATTTGAACTCAGCCTGAGTATGATACGTTGCCGAGTTTATCTATTAGATATAGACAGGGGTGGGGGGAGATCTGTCTCGCGACTGAGGTACGACCAATTGCGACCAATTTAAAAAAATATATCACACAAAAAGTAACATCATTACACATCCATGACTCTGGTACAAACATTCATGCTCATCACACAAAGCTGGTCCCTACCGGGATTCGAACCCTGGACCCTCGGCGCAGAGAGCAGGGTCACTACCAACTGCGCTAATCAGGTCGTCATCATTATACATTATCTATCAAAGAAACACATATTTAGGAGAAAAAATAAACAAAATTATCAGCATCTCCCGCCAAAATGCCGATGGATTTTGACACGCCATTTTCATATCATCACGTCACATCCATTATTTTATTTATAATGTGTATTTATTGAATGTGTTATTGCTATTAATTACTTGACATTGGCAAAATACCCGCTGAGTTGTGGGCGAGGACATTGGCATATCCATTTTATTTCATCGCAATTCATTTCGTAAAGAAAGAAGAAGAAGAAAAAGCCGATGGTATACTATCTTCTCACCTTCTACCATCTTCCAGGTACATCACAGGTGACAGCACTGTCCCGCTCGCTCTCATAGGGGGCGCCGGCTGCGGCAAGGCCACGCTCGTCGCTCGCGCCGTCACTCTCGCGCACATGCAACAGCCGGAGCTAGCTGTCATTATCAGGTTAGTGGCACTTGCGTTTATACCTTATAAAGCTACTAAAAGATAAACAAACCAATGTATGTTGATTTCTTAAATGTACGCGAATACTACACATTGAAATAAAAAAATATTTGTAAGTATTTTATTTTCTGATTTTACATCCCCGACGTTTCGGCTGCGATTGCAGCCAACGTAAAATCAGAAAATAAACTATCAACTACAATACTATAAACTACTATAAAAAATACTATAAACTTCAATTGATATAAAGTGTAATAAAAAAACACAAACACAATAATTAAAATGCAATAAAAACAATAAAATAAGACCATTTGGTGTGTAATTATCACTTCACAAGGCAATCATCTTCGCTCTCAGGTTCGTGGGTCTGACGCCCCAGTCGAGCAGTTCCCATCAGCTGCTGAAGTCCATCGTGGACCAGTGCCATGTGCTTCTCACTGGCACCATGTATCGAGGACGGAATGTAAGTTATATATCCTCAATAGCCTCTTCACCATGAACTATTAATGCGCCTGAAATCAGGACCTCAATTGGAACATTGTCAGTTAAAGCAAGTCCGTTGGTCTAAATTTGCAATGGAGAACTTAAATGAAGTCCGTTGGTTCAATTTTGCAATGGAGAACTTAAAGCAAGACCGTTGACGCCCTGATTGGAGTCGCATTAATAGTCCACGGACGTTGTGTGCCAGGAGGCGTCGCGGCTGTCGGCGGCGCTGGCGGCGCTGCTGGGCGCGCTGGGGCGCGCGCGCGGCGCGCTGCTGGTGGTGGCGGGCGCCGACGCGCTGCGCGCCGCGCGCTGGCTGCCCGAGCGCCTGCCCGCCAACGTCAAGATGATCGTCACCGTCACCGAGGGTACACGCACCCCGTCGCACCTTCACATGCAACACACCAACATACGGACAAACTACAATATCAAAGCAGTGATAGCCTTGTTGGTAGAACGCTTGCCTCGGTAACGAGGATCGCAGGTTCTCTGGATTTCATGTGCGAATCTCATTTTCAACCATGATTATCACTTGCTAAACGGTGAAGGAAAACATCGCGAGGAAACCTGCATGTCTGAGAGAACCCCTCGAAAGATGTGTGAAGTCCGCCAACCCGCACTGGGCCAGCGCGGTGGACTATGGCTTAATCCCCCTCGCATTAAAGGGAGGCCCGTGCCCAGCAGTGGGACATCAAAAGGGCTGGTATTATTATTATATGACATTTCAAAAATGTCGGATTCACTCTATGTATCAAAGGTAAAAAGTAAACCTACGATTCTTTCTTCCAAAAATACTCTATCCAAAGACAATAAAAACATACAGATTTAATTATACGTATAGATTTATCTCCTGCACAGAAAAAGATGAACCGTCCAGTTCGGCCATCATGGCAGTGTTGTCGTCGGAGGACGGACCCAAGGTGGTCCGCGCGCCGCCCGTGGGTCCCGAGGAGGCCAAGGCAGTCCTCACCGCTTGCGCCGCCACCTACAGCAAGACCGGCGCCGCCTCACCGCCCGAGGCAGCTGTGAAGGCTGTGCAAAAATGCACCTTGCCACTTTACGCTAAGGTTAGTACTTGAACTAGGCACCCTAACCACCCAAGTCGTATCGTAACGCTATATTTCAATTTATCCGTTGCGTCTCTGCTTATAAGGTTTATTTTGTAATGAAGTCTGCCCAGTAGTAGTAAATGTATAGATAAAAATCACGCCGATCTATGGAGATGACTAAATTGGGCCCCGAGTCCATAAAGACACTGTTACCTCAAAATGATTCCCCAATTCCTTTCAGATCCTAGCCTGGCAGATATCTCTGTCAGCGGAAACCTTCACAGAGCTCTCCGAACCAGAAACAGCTCCTGAACTCGTCATCTGTGAGGACCTAGAGGGCCAGCTCATCCAGATCCTGGTGACGACGGAAGCGGCCCTGGGTGTCGACCGGGTGAGGACCTGCCTCGCTCTGCTGACCGCGTCACGGAGGGGGCTTGATGATACAGAGATACTGGACATATTGGCTCACGATGAGCTGTTTAGGAGCGAAGAAACTTATTGTAAGTGACGATTTTAGCAATTATTACATTACTAGACTCATCAGTGACCAAGAACTTAAACTACTTTACATTGGCTAACTACCCGCTAAGTTGTGGGTGAGGCCATATTCATATCCATTTTATTTTATCCCATTTCATATCGTAAAGGAAGAATGAAACCAATCAAATTAATAGTAGAGTAGGAGCTGAAGCCGATATAATAATGGTATGCTTCAAAGAAGCAAGACTTAAAGGGCGAGTGTGATATGTGGTAGCGGTGTGTGCAGTGCCGTGGGCGCCGGCGTCGCTGGTGTGGGGGCAGCTGGCGGCGCTGCTGGCGCCGTGGCTGCGCTGGGACGCGCGCGGCGCGGCGCGCTGGCGGGACGCGGCGCTGGCCGGCGCCGCCGCCGAGCGGTACCTCGCCGACTGCGACGCGCCCGTCCGACAAGCGCTGCTCGACTACTATGAGGTGACTCACCTACGCAACTACAATGTAGAGCTCAAAAATGTAAAAGATCTTTTTTAAAACAGAGCAACCATGGAGTTTCTTGGCCGTTCTTCTCCATAGGAACGGCATTCCGAACGGGCGGTAAAGTAGTAGCATAATATTTTGTAACTTTTGACGATTCATAAATATGTACTGCAGTTAATAATGGTCTACGTGAATAAAAAATATTCTGATTCTGACTTAGTTCCTTGAAAACACATGTCGGATGAAAAATGTAATTTATTAATATTCCAAAAACTTTCTTTATGGAACCCACTGTTCGTAGGGCACGTGGTTCACAGAGAACGATCCCAAGATGGCTGGCCGTCTGATATCGCAAGATAACCAGTTCTCTGATGAATAGTGAGTATATGTTGTCTTCTATACATCTATACATATAAATAAAATTGGAGTGTCTGTTTGTAATATTAAAATAACCGCTTTTTACTAAGTGCATTTGGATGTATACACGTTACCTTTACCGAAACAACATTTTTTACAATGTTTGTCTGTCTGTCTGTCTGTATGTTTGTTCCGGCTAATCTCTGAAATGGCTGGACCGATTTTGACGGGACTTTCACTGGCAGATAGCTGTTGTAACAAGGAGTAACTTAGGCTACTTTTATTTTCGAAAAAAAAATAGGATCTCACGAAAAAAATTAAAACCAATGTTGCAGCGCAGCGCCTGATTAAGTTTGATAGCAACAACCTGCAATGCGTCCCGTGGGCTCAGAATGGGCGAGCAGGCTGTTGTCAACGGTTGTCTTTGTTAAATACCACGCGGACGAAGTCGCGGGCAACAGCTAGTAATAAATAATATTCGTATCGCTCCCAGTCCCTTCCTTTAGTTAGATCCTCGCCTATAAAACTATGCGACGGTTACTTATGTCCAATTACTTGTAACCCTGAGGCACATCGTAATGCCCTAGATTATTCCTAGTGCGTCATAGGCGTAGACAACATGGGGCAAAGGGGGGCTACTACCCCTACTATAGTCAAGCGGAAAATATCAGACCATATCACTGGTGATGCCAAGATATTGCCTCTACATATCATCTGAGTTTGTCTTGTAGTCTGCCTTGATGTCAAGAAATTCTGTGCCTCTATAGTATCACGGCAAATAAGACCTATCATGTACATATTGATTTCTTATATTTACGCGAATACTACACATTGAAATAAAACTAATTTTAAGGACCAACTTAGGATCCAGTAATTAATATAATTAAATCCAAAACCAAGCGCACCATTACTAGACCTCATGACACCGTGAGCACTTTCTGCGTAGATCGGACCGCAAGCAAACACTAAATATGAGGGTCCAGTTCAAACTATGACACTAGGACGTCAACCACATCAGTCCACCCGTGACCATAGTTGATGTAAAGTAGGACACGCCATTTTCATTTCATCATGTCACATCCATTATTTTATTTATAATGTGTATTTATTGAATTTAATATTGCTATTAATTACTTGACACTGGCAAAATACCCGGTAAGCGGGTGAGGCCATATTCATATCCATTTTATTTCATCGCATTTCATTTAGTAAAGAAAGAAGAAGAAGAAGATGTAAAGTAGCCGAAACTTCAGGAACTAAAAAAACATAATATAAACGCGATAAAATCCAGAATATTAGTTTTATTTCAATCTAATGGTACATTTCTTCACAGCTACAACACCCGAAAACTAGACGAACTGCCGTACCAACATTACCATATATACAAAGACGCACCGATCAAGTTCACCAACCAACCTTACTTCACGAAACTGGATTGGATACACGACAAACTCGCCGCCACCGACTGCGGACACTTCCTAGAAGACATAGCCCTAGTCCACATAGACCCTCTACCAGAACACATCGAGATACTGAAGGACGTCTTCGAAACACACTCTTACGCGTTGGACTACGACCATCGACAGTTCTACGGGCTACTAAGAACAACTATAGAGAAGCGACAGCGCGATGGAATTCAAATAAACAGTGAAACAGTTAAAGAATGGGTGGCTGGTATATGGGAGCCTCCTGTGCCGACACTTTATCCCGCGAACGAGGATTTCTGGAAACTGAAAGAGTGCAAGGATAAAAGGGAATTTTCGTTGAGCGAAGGCTTCGATTCTAAGTCTTATGACCTGATAGTTAGGTTTGATAATAGAGGGAAGTTTGTGGCCACTGTTTCGACGGAGAGGGAGGAGATTTGCGTTTGGGATGTTAGCAAGTGAGTACTTTTAGTTTTTTATCCCAAAACTGCCGGCTACAGAATCGGTATCAGAAATCCAAAGTCTGTGTTGCCATGTTAATACGGCTGTATATATAATATATTAATAAAATAAACATTTATTTTATGGTTGTAGCGTAGGTACTGTTAGCAGTGTGAGTTCCATATAATAATAAATTATACGGCTGTGGCCATTATTATTGTTTTCACATCATTCAAAATAAAGAAAACATTAAACTTTCCAGGTGTCAGCTGGTAAGAAAGATAGTTGGTGTGACTCATCCTATCAATCTGGTGCCGATTGACGAGTACAAGTGTGTGGTGCTGTGCCGCCGAGAGCTCAGGGTGTACGACCTGGACCAGGTGAATATATAACCCGTTCAAAATAATCACACTAATACTATAAATATGAAAGTTTGGATGGATGGATGGATGTTTGTTACTCAATCACGCCAGAACGGCTGAAAGGATCTGGATGAAATTTGGCACAGAGATAGATTATAGTCTGGAATAGCACATAGGCTACTTTTTATCCCGGTAAAAAGGACATACTTTTTAATCGCGGGTAACACCGCGGGGCGCAGCTAGTATAATATAATATCGCCAGACGAAAACACCAACTGTACGGTCCCACACTAAGAAACGCTTTTGTATTATGGTACCTTATAATGGACTGGGGGCGATCCTGGTATATATAGGTATTAAACATCCACGGCTTGGGTACAAACATTCGTGCTCATCACACAAAGTTTGACTCTACCAGGATTCGAACCCGGGCGTTATACAATCAGTAAAATGTGAACGTATCCCTTCTACCGTAAATAAGAATATATAAGTAACTAGCTGTTACCTGCGACTTCGTCCGCGTGGTATTTAACAAATAATGTATGTATACAACTTCCCTATTTGAATCGAATATTATTACATTTTTCATTGGTTTTAATTTTTTTTCGTGAGATCCTATTTTTTTTTCTAAAATAAAAGTAGCCTAAGTTACTCCTTGTTACATCAGCTATCTGCCAGTGAAAGTCCCGTCGAAATCGGTCCAGCCATTTCAGAGATTAGCCGAAACAAACAGACAGTCAGACAGACAGACAAAAATTGTAAAAAATGTTGTTTTGGTACATGTACCGTGTATACATCCAAATGCACTTAGTAAAAAGCGGTTATTTTAATATTACAAACAGACACTCCAATTTTATTTATTTGTTTAGATGATATATTTATTAAACCCTACCACTACCTCGCAGGGTACGTTTCTGGTATCACTGAAGGGTGTGATGAACCAGAAGATGCCGTACTACGGACTCCACGACCCTAAGCACCTGGTCGCCCTCGCCCGGAACCGGATGTACGTCAACCTCATGAACATAGAGACTGGTGAGTAGAGGAAGAATAAGTAAAATAAATTTCTAGAATTAAGACAGTTTAAAGTTTCCAGAAAAAAAAACAGTTTTGACAATTACAATCGACACGCGACACTCTTCTTCTTCTTTCTTTACGAAATAAGATGCGATGAAATAAAATGGATATGAATATGGCCTCACCCGCAACTTAGCGGGTATTTTGCCAATGTTAAGTAATTAATGGCAATAAATCATTCAATAAATACACATTATAAATAAAATAATGGATGTGACATGATGATATCCACATGATACTCAAATATCCACATTCGATACCAAATGATCAGTACTTGACTCTCCAGCACTGGCCCTTGACATTAGATGGCTGGCATTGACACTCAAGGACCGACACCTGAAGCCACTCTAAGAACGACCTTCAACATTCCAACTCTTTGTCCAGGCGACTGTGTAACCACCTTCAAAGCGGGCGAGGACCGGTTCCTCAACTCCTTGCTCGTGTCGGGAGACGGGAGGGTGCTGGTCTGCGGAGACGAGACCCAGAAGCCGTTCCCACTCCTCGTGTGGTCCCTAACATCTCGGAAGCTGTTGTATGACTTGAGGATACCGCATCACGATTTTATCACGTCCAAGGCTGCTATTACTTATGAAGGTGTGTATGTAGGTATTTCATCCTACGAGGAGTATAGGTTTTCGCATAGGATATTCGGATTTCACTCTTACAATGAGATAGATGCTACATGGCAGGAGGCAACAAAATTGTAAAAATCTATCTTCAGTAGCATTATGTTTGATGACCTGATTAGCGCAGTTGGTAGTGACGCTGATTTCTGCGCCGAGGGTCCCGGGTTCGAATCCTGGTAGGACAATCTTTGTGTGATGAACATGAATGTTTGTACCCGAGTCATGGATGTTAAATATCTATATAAGTATGATATACTGAGTTCGCCCTCAGTGCATTGTACGGTACCCATAATACAAGCGTTGCTTAGTGTGGGACTGTATTGTTATAAAGACTGTAAACATCCATGAATCAGGAACAAACATTCGTGGTAATCACACAAAGTTTGTCCCTACTAGGATTCGAACCCGGGACCCGCAGCACAGAACGCAGAGTCACTACCCACTGAGCTAATCAGGTTGTCGTGTTGATACATTAATCAATCAAATATAAATATGTATTTATTTCGTGAATGGTGAAAACGGTAAAGGAAAACATCGCGAGGAAACCTGCATATCTGAGAGAAACCCTCGAAAGATGTGTGAAGTCCGCCAACCAACTGGGCCAGCGTGGTGGACTGTGGCCTAATCCCCCTCGAATTGAGGGCAGGCCCGTGCCCAGCAGTGGGACATTAAAAAAAGGGCTGGTATTATTATTATTTATTTCGTAGCCAGGGTCAAGACTCTTTATTTCTTGCGACAGGTTCCTACGTGTGCGTAGTGTCCAGGGAACTGGACGAGCCCAGCCCGAACTTCATCGTGGTGTACGACCTCCAGTCCGGCACGTTGTTCAAGAAGTGGAAGCCGGGGTGCGACACCGTGGCGCTGGCCATCAGCTCGGTGGACGGCTGCGTGGTGTCGGGGCTCGCGGACACCAGGATCCTGGTGTGGGATCTTGTTACTGGTGAGTTGGAGCTGCCAATGTAAAATCATTTATTTCGTATAGGACTACGGGGGCACTTACAAATTGTCATTCACCTGATCGCAACTGAGAAGATCCGGTTGTGGAGTTAAGAATAAAAAAAAGGTGAATGACAATTTGTAAGTGCCCCCGTAGGCCGGACTGGAACGCGGCCTCAGCTAAGACGATCCGGCGAGAAACTCAGCGGGCTTGTCTTTTTTTAACACTATTTTTTGAAGCTCTTCCTTTTTTTTATACATCCGCATGTTTGTTACATAAAATTAAAAAAAAACTAAGCTCCAGTGTGTTGCCATACCCACACACACGCAACACTTTGACATCATGAATCTTAATTGATCTAGATATTAGAGCGATCAGTACCATTTGGCAGCCATGTTAGAAGCATGCCTGGTACTGTAATTACAGTGGAAGCCAAAATTGTCATAACACATTTGTTAATGAGGTATAACTTTAGTTTTGTAAGATATGACCTTAGTCAATTTTTATAAAAACAAGACAGTGGGGAGGAGAGGTTGCTATCTTTCTCTGTCACACGCGCCCTGACTGTAGCAGTGACGTCACATGCCTGTAGCTCTGTATAGTTCTGCTTGCTTATCGTTTTTAGAGTTAGATTGGATCATTCTTAAACTGCTTCACTGTTAGTTATTGCTGAACTTAAATTGCTAGAAAATATTAAATGATAAAACAACAATAGTTTAGTACTTATTCTATTTTAAGGGTTTGTTTCACAAAATACGGATATATCTATACACAACTTATTTGACAGATTGGCTATACAAATTAAAATAAAACTAATTTTACGGATTTTTACGCGCTTATTTTATTATTATTTTTCAGTCCTCCCGTGACCATTGTTGCTGTAAAGCAGCCGAAACGTCGGGAACTTTAAAATAAACGCGACAAAATCCGTGAAATTAGTTTTATTTCAATGTGTAGTATTCGCGCAAATATAATAAATCAATATATACAAATAGAGTGATATATATGCGCAGGCAACTGCCGGCTGACGCTGCGCGGGCACGTGGCGGCGCCGGCGCAGCTGCGGCTCGCCAAGTCGGGCGGCGTGCTCATGTCCGCGGACGACAGGTGCCACGACCTCTCGGTCAGGCTCTGGGATTTGCACACAGGTACCATTCTTAAATAGATCATTAGGTATGTAATAATAAAATATAATAACACTAAGGTCGTTGCCATCTACAAAAATTATTACTACTACCTAAAAAAGAATATTTAGTCGATTTTGTGATAGGCGCTTCTTAAAATCGACCAATTTGTTTTTCTTATCTCTCGAAAATAAAGCGTTTACCACACTTTCAGGTAAACTGATAGCTGTCTACACACCACCGGAACGGATCACATCCTGCGAGGTCCTCCTGGGAGGGTCAGTCCTCGCTCTAGCCATGGAAAACTACAAGGACATCTTGTGTGTCAAACTCTATGGCCCGCCTGTAGAGTCTGTGGCCGCAGGGCGGGAATGCGAATTCGACGACCGGGGATACGGTGACGAGAGCTTGGAAGGCAAAACGTTCGATGTGAAAGGCATGGAAAGTTCATAGCAGGCCCACGGCTGAATTATTCACTTAATTTGTAGGACAGAGGGTCTGAGCCACTTTGCGAGTTTTTTTTTAGTTTTCTAATCTTGGTGATCTAATCCTGTTAATAAAAAAAACGGTACATCGGATTAACTGTTTTAGATATTTTTGGCGGGAAGTTAAACCGTGTAGTTGTCAATTTTGTTTTATTTTCTAAAAAATGTGTTTCATTGATATATATAACCTATGATATTAGTGGGTTATTGACTATTGTATTCAAACACGTGCACGAGTGAAGGTAATTAAAATAAAATAGTTAAACTTCACTTTTCATGTTCTCCCAAGATGTTCGTTTCAGTAAAGTATCCACAGCTTTACTGATACGGGTACGCCATTTATTACATCATCATCAATATTATCAAGAGTACTTAAATTTAAAACAATGCTGAAGATGTTTTTCTCGACACTGGCAAAAACTACACTATTTTGTTGCCGTTTGTCAATCTAAAAAAAAGAAGAACTATTTTTGCGGGTACTTATATATAAATAATATTTCAAGCAATTATGAAATAACTACCCACACTCAGTACACGTTTTGACATAACGCGAGCTCTTAAAACTACATTGTCTGGTACCAATCATTGACGTATGTTATTGAAATAAAGAGAAATAATAACTTATGTAGTAAAGCCCACAAAATCATGTATCGGATATCTCGCGTGACATCAAATACTCGATAAGAATTGTTGATTTGAAATTCAAGCAGTGCTGCCAGATGTGATTTTCTATTTATACCCAAATTTGAAATTATTTTTCTCCAAAATGATACAATTTGCTTGAGTTTTACCCAAAGGCAAAAAGTTAATAATATCGGCTTAGCTTTTTGCCTTTTTCTTATTTTTTCCTTGAAATACTGTTCTAATTTCCAAATTGAAGCAGCAGAATGACCTTTTTTTTTACGTTACGCATCCCCACTGCATGGGTATTTTTTTCTCCAAATTTTTCTCCAAGATTCTCCAGAGCCAAAATTTTTACCCAGAATTGCGAAAAAAATACCCAATATGGCAACACTGAATTCAAGGCAGGGAGAATATGGCAAGATTGTCGGAAATTTCGCAAACATTATATCATAAGCACATAAGTACCGAGTTATATTTTTTTAAATAATATTAAAACTCGCAAAGGCAACATTCAAGCAATTTTCCAGTGGCTTACCTATCTATCGCCGGATGGATGCGACAAAAGGAAAGTTAAAAAAAACATTAATGTTTTTGATCTATACGCTTATTAATTACATTATTGAAATTAAAAATAACTGTATTTCTCTATGTTTAATGTTGATGTTTAGGTGTAAGTTATTTGTGGCGAATACGTAAGAATAAGATGAGGTTTACTGATACTTCTGCTAATCTATCGAAGCATGTATATCTAATTACTAACCATTATATGCTTTCAGGCCAAATTTATTCGTACAAACTAATTTTAATTTGAGAAAACCAATGTACTTACTTACTTATTGCTAAATATTGAAACTCACATTTTGATAATAACTGCAATTCGTTTATTACTTATTTGAATGCCATGAAAATAATCATGTACTTACCACAGTTTGGCTTCGAAGCTAATGCTGTTATTACGTTTTCATTTAACTATATAAAAAGCCTGCTCACCAATATGTACGTGTAAACTATACTATACCCCATCCTAACTATGTCTTAATTAATTTCATAATCTAAAACCCTCGTATTTCATTTCTACTGCCAGATTGTACTTCTTATTTGATAAGCAGAAAGGTAATAATAAGAATAATCATAAACAATCGATTAAGATGCACACTAGGTACGTATGCACGATCATTTAAATCGATGCGTATTTTTAATGCAACTTCGAAAAATCGATACAAGTAAGTATTCAGTCGCGACTCTAGGGGGACATTACATCATCATCTTTTTTCTTTTTTTTTTATTACATTATAGGCAAGTATTTGATCTCGATCTCACCTGATGGTAAGTGACGATGAGATCTACGATGGAGCATACTTGCCTAGGTAGGAAGGCGGCAGTAGATCGAGACGCTACATTCACAAGGCACATGCAGCGCAGCTGATCTGACCCGCCATCCATGAATGGCAACACCGAACATCATGCCGGAACACGGCTAGGCCGCTTGGCGACATGGCTTTGTTCAGTGGGTGGTGACTAACCACGGCCGAAGCCTACCACCAGTAAAACTTACTATGAGATATACCATCTGGATCATATAGAATGGTCGGAGACTATGGTCAAATATGTTTCAAATACATTATCATTCATATGCCCCCTTAGAAATTATAAAAAAAAATATATAAAAGTCGCTTAACCGTTCGTCAGTGCCAGCTAGACAAAATGGTTGATGTCGCTAGACGTTACGATTCAAAATACTTTCGCATTCGAAATTCAAAACACTTTCACTTTCGAAATTCAAAATACTGTCACTTTTACTTTCGAAATTCGCTTATGTATCATCGGTGTACACGGGGAGTGCGAGTAGTGTCCCCATGTACAGCTCCACAAGGAGCCAAGTCATTTCCATGTCATTTGCCTCTGGGAGCGTTCAAGTATTACGTAACGAATTTGGTGGGAGGAGGGGGGGGGGGGGTCTTCTGATTCGTTACGATGCGTTACATGGACGCGAGGGGGGTTTGAACTAAGCGTTACGTAACATTGTTTTAACCCTTCAGAACGGTCGCGTAGAGATTTTACGTTTTACTAGGGGGGAGGGGGTAAAGAAAAACGTAACGGCGCGTTACACGGGGGGGGGGGGGGGGCAAAAATCTCCAAAAATTGCGTTACGTAATATTTGAACGCTCCCTCTGCTACATGACGACGTGTTGTAAAGCATGGTATAATAATATGCTACACTAGGTATTCTCATCCGATGATGGCCTAAGAATACGTCACGATTAGTGTTGGCATTACTTGACATCTTCAACACCGCTCATTGGTCAAAGATGGCCGATGTAGTCGTAGTCTTGGGCCAATCCCGTGGCTAGGTCACGTCACGGAAGACTAGCGTAGTATATTACTGTACCACGGTGCTAAGCATAACAGTAATGTAAGCAGAAACTCCTACTGTAATCGTAACGTCATCGAGAAAACAAGCTGTCTCTGTCATACTAATTTATAAAATCTGAGGTGTGAGAGGGATGGACGACGCTTACGTTCCGAAAGTAGCGTAAGTAAGCGTAAAGTAACGTCACTCACCTCCTTAAGTAATTTGATTTCATCACAAGTTGTAGAAGCTATAATAATGACCAAAGCAATCTATTATAATCTAGTTGTAACTTTCTCTATGTGATAAATAGTCGTTGAAATTCTTTTAACAAAATTATTAAGTTCAAAGTGTGATTGTCATGGGCACATATTGTGCGGGGGCCGGCAGCGAGGCAATCTGAAGTTAATCGGCTCGTCCTAGGCAAACACTCGCTGTCTTCTGTGATTTTGCCTTTTGTCAGAGCCTGCCGCGCACAGCGACTGTTCGGGGCAGGCCGCCTGCCTCGCGAGGTACCACAGCTGCCTGGACACGGCCAACATTTTCAACCTTATTACCAAAAGAATTTATGCAACGATTTAGTGAAAGATAAGTGCTCAAAGAAATAAAATGTTAGCTTGTCTTTGCAATTTTGAGTCAATCTCAGTTAGAGCTAGAGTGAGCGCTGAGACTGAGCCAACGCACGAGCGTGGGACACGAGTAAAAACTGTGAACCAAACCTTGAGACTTGCCCGAGCCCGTGCCCAAGTAAGAACCAAAGCCTAACTCCAATTGGCGAAATTGCACACGGAGAAAATATCTTTTGTTAATTTTTTTAAATAATTTGTTTTGAAAATACTGAATAACAACGACTATTTCTTTCCCTAATTCTAAATATAACTAATCGTTAATGTGATGGAACTGAATCTATGTCTTCTATGTGATTTATTTAAATTAACTTCGCTGCCATAATATTGAAATAATTGTATTATTAATAATTAAATTAACTTCATCAATCAAATTGTCATAAATAATTTAATTTTAGTTTCAGGGTTCCGTGAATGAGTTATTTTTGTATGACTTGTCGTCCGGAGTCACTACGTCAAGTGCGAGATTACTCGTAAGCTAACCGTATACTTTATAGTCTACGGTATTTAGATATCTTGTATGAAGAATTGAAAGTTTTAAATACCGTCCGATAGAGGCGCTTTTCAATTCTCCATACAAAATGTCTAAATACGGTAGACTATAAAGTATACAGTTAGCTCGCACTTGACGTGCTGAAGGTCAATGCAACTGTTATTACATTGACGTGCCTACTGTTTTAAGGGCTCGCTGGGCCCGTATATTAATACAATAATAATTATGTTATCCATTTCCAACTATTTTTGCTCAAATATGTTTGTTTATACTTTTGCGGAACCCTAAATGCGTACTCTCATTGATCATGACTTCCCTAAAGGTATTTTTCGCACTCGTTTTTGAGAAGCTTTTGATTTGTAGCTCAGAATTAGTAAAGAAATCCTACCTATGTCGCACTACAAACTGGATTTGTAGCTGTTTTCCCTGTATCTGTCCCCATCGCTGTGCGAAATACCTTTGTGCTGCATCCACATGTTGGGCCGGACTGCTAACGCCAGCACCAACCTGTATGCGTGAGGCTAGGCTGGCCCAACATGTGGACGTAGCATTTGGTCGAGATTAAATTATTAATTTATTTAATTTAAGTATGTATTGACAACATAGCATCTTAACATTGTAGTGGAAACAGGCTGGTACCTGTCTCATCTGATATTCTGTATGTTAGAGAAAAGTAGAAATCAATTTAAAACTAAATTCTTAACATGTAATTATAAATAAGGCGGTATAATCAATTGGAACTATTTGGAACTGTTAAAATTATTAATGTATTCTGATGAGTTACATTATTTGATGTCCTTATTAAATTAATGAAAAAAAAAACGCTGTTTTTTTATTTTACCATAAGGGAGCGTAGGCTCAGGGAACACTGGCTGGAATTTCAGTATTCGTTCAACTGTGCCAGCGTTCTTTGATTACGGCAATCTCCTTTCCATTGAGGAGTGTCCGGTGATAAAATACACCCAGACCCAACATGTGCACCTCATATTACATCAAGAGTACCATAGACTAATTTCTCTGGCAAAATATACCATTGGCGAAATGTGGATACAATAATAATAAATAAATATCGCCATACGAACACACCAACTATACGGTCCCACTTTAAGCTTAACGCCTGTGTTATGGGTACCGTACAATGGACTGAGGGCGAACTCAGTATATAATACCTACTCATATACATAATAAACATCCATGACTCGGGTACAAACATTCGTGCTCATCACACACAGCTTGTGTCCCTACCAGGATTCGAACCCGGGACCCTCGGCGCAGAAAGCAGAGTCACTACCACTGCGCTAATCAGGCCGTCTTGCACAATGCATTGCACCTCTGCCTACCCCCTCGGAGATTACATGGATGATGGTGATACACTAATCCGAAAACGGTAGCAGGTTATTACCGTCGAGTTCATTGCTTAAACACGGCCAGACGGCCTGATTAGCGCAGTGGTAGTGACTCTGCTTTTTGCGCCGAGGGTGCCGGGTGGATTCGAACCCGGGACCCAAGGTGGTAGGGACACAAGCTTTGTGTGATGAGCACGAATGTTTGTACCCGAGTCATGGATGTTTAATATGTATATAAGTATTAAAGACTGAGTTCGCCCTCAGTCCATTGTACGGTACCCATAACACAAGCTTTAAGGGGGAAGCTCAGGTCAAAGCGCGAAATTCAAAATTTTAATGGTTTTTATTTAAGCTTAAAGTGGGACCATATAGTTGGTATGTTCGTATGGCGATATTTATTTATTATTTATTTAAACACGCCGGGCGTGTCGGTCGCACTAGCGTCGCGGCAGTTTTACACAGAGTATATTTCCCCGCACTGCTGTATGGGAAACATTCGCACACGCCTAGCGTGTAAAGCCGAATGCACGTAACCTTTCCTTTCCTTTACAAAAAACACTCAGGCCGTGTTTTCAGCAGTGTACGTGTTAATTCGCGTTTTTTTGAATAATGGCTTTGTAATGTTATCTTGCTATTAATTCGACGTATTCAATACGAGAGAGCTACACGCTAAATATGTTTCACTCTGCTACATAAACAGAATCACAATCGTTTTCATGTACCGCTTCGGTAACATAACGTCTTCCATACCTCTCACGCCACAGATTCCATAAATAAGTATGACAGTGACAGAATGTTTTCTCGATCGCGTCATGATTGCATTA
The DNA here is from genome assembly GCA_905404115.1 of Pheosia gnoma. Lineage (NCBI taxonomy): Eukaryota > Metazoa > Arthropoda > Insecta > Lepidoptera > Notodontidae > Pheosia > Pheosia gnoma. The sequence goes on along the minus strand of FR989919.1, from coordinate 4,730,576 downwards.
GAAGTCCCTGCTTACCCTACCGTTTTGCCTAATCAATAGAGCTCCAATTACGAGGTCAGTTTTACAATACAATTAAAACGCAGTGGTACCGACTTTGATGGTGATGACATCAATAGTCAATATCTATGGAAAGTCCCCATAGAGGGATTTTCTCATATAAAGGTTGATGATATGTTAAAGTATCATAATGAAAAGGACAAAGTATTTTTTATTCATTTATTAATAAACTAACTTTACAAATTTAATAATAGCAGAACAATAATATTCCTTATTTCTTTCATTCATAATAATATGATAATAATTCACCATGACTCATCGTACTTTATCAATATAATAATTATATGATTTTTAAAAATAATCTAGAAACGACAGTGAAAGCAACTTACAGAGAAAAATAATGCACAATAAAAAAAGTGAACTTCATATAATTGCCAGCAACAAAATCTACAGGCATTCATTATCATTGTCCTAAATTGATTCCCGCGAGGCGCCTCGCCGCCATCAACGTCACTAGAAAAAATATTACAAATAACATACAAGTTAAATTTTATTGTATCAATTCTTTCATTTTACTATTTCTGCATCACTATTTACAAGTATTTATATAATGTAAACAAAGTATAACCTACTCTCGTGTGGTGTTACCCTTACATCTATATTTATAAGTGTTATTAAAACTATTTGTATTTCTCTTTTTATCGTAGATATATAAACGTACAATATAGATATTTATTTATCGGCATAAATTACTATCATTAGTTGAAATATAAAAACAAAACAAAATAAACCTAAAAATGATAACTATACACCCAATATACACAGCTAGTTGAGAGTTCATTCGCTATAGTTATATGGTACACGCTTGCAAGTCGTACTCTTATATTACAGTATAAGGCTTTTGCATTTCTACAGGAGTCGGCCCGTGCGCAGAGCGAGTCGCAGCCGACGCCGCCGCGCCGTCTATATACAACGCTACTCCGAAACAAACCGAAGAAAAAAAACAAGTACTTAAAACGTAACATATATTAATATCCCCATCTATACATAAAAATTTACAAGAGCTTGTACATCGGCCGGACCGATTTTGTAACTAATAATTTAAGAAAAATAAAAAAAAAGTTTGTCATCCCGCCGGACACCGCTCAGACTAGCCGCGTCGCGCCCTAGCACGAACATTACATCGGTCACACCACCACGGCACACAGTTCAAGGGCACAATTTTATCAGGCAATGTGTTCACGACTAATTATTAAAATATTTTCTCATTACAAACTACGTACGTACTAACCATGTATTGTAGCACTATCGTCCGGCTACATAACATTGAACATCATCAAAACAGGGATAGGGTACGTACGAAAACATCCACCGGTGAAAGTATAAAAATACTGACAACGGTACGGCGATCTAAGCTAAGTGTAAAGCTGTCTAAAATGTGCTTAAACAAAATGTCACATCCAAATTTATTGCTTTGGGTTGGTGTCCCTATTTACAGGGACGAAACGAATCTACTCTTATGCCACAATACACACAAATAACAGTAGATCATCTACATACATAAAGGCGACCGAATAGGCGAACGTATTAGCACTCTTAAACCGAGCTTACGTATGTACTTGAGCAGACTCGAGCGACTAAGCCGCTCTTCTGACAACGCTCAAAGTATACACATTAGAAAAAAAACGATGTAAAAAGTGTTCTGAACTTATTAACCAACATAATTTAAATGTCATTTTGTATAAATTTCCGCCTCCTTTTTGCAACTAAATAGTTGTATACCACAATTTGTTTCTCGGTGGTTAGATCGATACGCATTTTTTTAAACATGATCTATTCTATCATGGTGCTTTAGTGGTCGTATGAGCTACGCGCGACCGGGTGCGCGCGCGCCTATTCGGGTGCTTTTATGAAAATAAACTACTGTTCAGTTTATGTATTAAGCTAACGCCCACAGATGTTCCTTTTCCTAACAATTTATCAAGAGACAAATATATATGAAAACCGATCTGTGGGACTTCCTATTATTGTACCAACTCCACCATTTAACCTCACAAGAAAAAAATATTAAATTAAATATCAAAACCCAATATTGCCGCCAATTATTTTGTCGACAAATAACGACTACACTGTGATACAAAAAAAAAGATTAAAAATTCGTGATATTATTTAAAAAAAAAATAACATGATTTCGATAAAAACGTAAAAAAAGGTAAACATTCCATTGTACGCACCGCCCGATAGTTACATTAAAACGATTGTGATAATAAATACTAGCGCCTAATTAGAAAACTAATTTCATTATGTACAGTGCAAATTAACGAGCTAAGTTTCACTGGTACCAAGATGTTTGTCTATGATGTTCTGTCAATGGTGGGCGTGGCATCAGAGATTATGATCATGAGAATGGTGGGGGCGTCGAAATTAAAAAAAAAAGTTTAGTGATACTGGAAGCCCGAACAGACAATCTGTTTAAACGTTCAGTCGCGATTATTATCTCATTCACTAAGAAATTATCAAGTTCCACATTAAAATTACAAGTATTGGTCGTGAATGCTCTTAAATATTAAAACGCCAACGTCACATCGTAGTAGCGGCAGCGTGTTGCGCGGGAGACGGCCACCTTCCAACGATTATTCCCATTTCATTTAGACATTTGAGACTGTACTATTGATGAATAACAGCGTCCAGACCGAAAGCGCAGATACGAGGCTGCACCGTCGGTCTGGGCGCGGCCAATAAAACATGGCCGCCTCCCGCCAAAACCTTATATAAACCACAACGCCACCGAATCGACGTCACGAAGTTACGTGCAAAAACGTATGAAAATATTTTAACTTTATGCATTTATTTCATTCTCTTTATATCTCTCGGGTATTTATACTATTTTAACAATGTGTCTACTACATGTCGAGTGCATTTTGTACAGCACACATCTATCTATTCACTAGTAAAGTAAGGCTCACCGCGCGCGACCCGCGGCGGCAACGAGGTGCCACGCGACCACGCCTACACTCGACAAAACTTTTAGGCGACTCTCTCGATCGCACCACTAAGCATCTATCGTTACTTTATTCGCTACAACGAAGAATCGATAATACATACTAATAGTGATGTCAAATCTATCGTGTTCATTTCCACGCTTAAGACGGACGCTCTTAAAATTACTCGATAGAAATTAACTTACACTTAAACGAACGAAAGAATAGTTAAGAGTGTTTTCATAGTGAATGGTAACATTTTGTTCACTAAAAATAAAAATACCGGCAGTGGGGTTGCCAGCTATCTATGGGTTCGAGAACATGTATCGATTTAATCGGTTTAGTGAGGGGGGATCGGATACAATTGATTTTAAAATCATAATCGAATTGAGAATGACTTAAAAATGATTTTATTTATGTTTATGTTCCTTGGATATATTTTTTTTCAACTATTCCCATCTGCCCGCACCTAATAACCTAATCAATAGTGACAGTTAAGTCCATAAATAATAGATAAACCTGTGGCTAATCTCGACTTTATGGCAATTTTATTAAAATCACGCTACATCGCTTGCGCTACTCAGCAAAGCCGGCCTTTTAAATCTTATCCAGAAGGGATTAGACCACATTTCATTGCGTGTGCCCTGAATAGTAATGTCAATTCTTGTTTTAATTAGCAAATCTTGTATTTATTTTGATTTAACAAGAAATAATTTGCGCATATTGAATCTGCAGTAGTCTTATAATATGTCCCATTTCATAAAATAAGCTATTGTGTAGTCATCTATTATTTAAAGACTTTTCTTAATCGACGTGTCGATGCCAATGTCCGAAATTGTCACAAAACTTACACACACACATGTAGTTAAATATCAACACAATTTTCATTGTTAGTTTTGCAATGTACCTACAATCATCGCTTCAGTGTTAGCTCACATATGAGATTCTATTAAAATTAATAATTATCAAATTTTCGTTTGGCGAGTCAATTTTGAAAGATATTTTAATTTAAAAACAATCATGTCAAAATAATATAAACCAATCCGAAAAAAAAGTCCACCATTTTGTAATTTACGTCAAATGATGACCAACCAATCAGGGCCCGGAACCGGAAAATCTATGAACGGGTTTTGATTGGGCTTTTGAAGGACTTAACTGCAATCAAATTTGACTACCCGTTCGATCGGCTTACCATTTCAAAGGGCTGCCCTATAACACTGGGTAAGTACATGATTCGGGTCAGTTAAACGCAAAACCTGATAAAACCCGTTAGAAATGGTTTACCATATCACGTGCCTTATGTCGTTCATAGCCAAAGATCGATATTTTCTTTTATTTCGATTCAAAACCCACGAAAGCCTGGGAAAACCCCATCATAACGACAGTTACATTATCAAACCAGTAGTTCGATGGGTAACATTTTAGAGAATCCCGATGCATAGAAATCTTCTTGAACGACTTAAGCTCATTGAACGACTTGTCCGGGCCCTGCAATCTATTCACAAAATGGCGGATTTATTTTTCGAATAGATCATATAATTATATTAATAATTACTTATAAATAACTGATCAAACGTATAGTTTTAGATTGTTTATACCGTCACTATCGCTCGGACTATACTGTTTGTTGTGAGCTCAAAAGTGCAGTCCAGAAGACGTCAAACTACTGCAGAGAATATGGATACATCGAGATTCGAGTAGATAGACCCCTATAGAGTTTTCTACTGGAATAGGATTGTGTGCTTAAAAACGACATGTGTACTAGGAATACATTACTGAACCCACAGTATATTCTGAATATTGCAATATTCAGTGCTGATTAGCGAAAAAAAACTTAGTAACATGATCTTATCGTAGATGAAGGCTCCCGAGCGCGTCAGTCTGTCCTTTCCGGGCTGCTCTCAGTCAAACCCATTTAGATCCGATGGTCGCCCTCGCGCAGGCGGTGTGTGCCGCGTCGTGGTGGGCCACTAGCACCCTGTAGCGCTCCGTACTCCTCGAAGCACGCGATACCGTGGGAGGTGTCGCCACTGGTGTTACCTATAGGGCGGGGGGCGCGGGTCGGGCGCGGGCGGGCGTCAGTCGGGCGCGCCGGGGGGCGGGTGCGGGGCGGGCGGCGCGGGGGCGTGGGCGGTGGAGGAGGCGGGCGGCGCGGGCGGGCGGGGCGCGGGGCGGGGCTCCGCGCGGTGCCGCCGTCACTTGCCCTCGCGCGACGCGCGACGCCGCCGGACTGCGCCTGCGCCGGCCAGGCCTTCGCCTGCTGTCGGTGGATAACACGCGGGGTCAGACGAATACGGGTACACAATTTTGAGGGATAAGTTATGAATTATGATAGTTATAAGCATAATTCTCGTAAACAACTATGGAATAAAAAAACAAATGGAGGAAAAAGGGTTTGCGTCACCGTGGGTTGAATTTACGAAGAAAATATCCTGTTTTCTGTACAAATAATATGTATCTAACCTAACATTACCAAACTTAACCTTACCTAATTTATTCATTCATGGATGACTTTATCTTTACTATAAATTAGGGCTACGTTATGACTACAATATTTTATAAAGTAAATTAAGTATTATCACCGTTCAGTCAATATCAAAAGTAGTTGACTCACCGGCGCTCCTCGTTTTCCTCCTGACGGGCGCGGCGTGCGGCGGCGCGGCGAGTGGCTGGTGCGGGGCGGGCGGCGCCGGCGGGGCGGGCGGTGCCGGCGGTGCGGGCGGGGCGGGCCCGTGGCGCACCGACCGGCGCGTGGCGGGCGGCTCGGGCGGGCGGCCGCGCGCGCCGCGCCCGCCCCGCGCCACCTTGCCGCGCACCTTGCAGATGAGCGGCTCGTCGCTGTCGCTGTCCGACTCCTTGCGCGCCTTGGCGGCGGCGGGCGGCGCGGACGGCGCGCCCAGCCGCCCGCCCTCCGCCCGCCGGGGCTTCTTCTTGGCGCGGCCGGCGGGCGACAGCCCCTCCTCGCACGACAGCGCGGACGCGCCCGAGCTCTCGGACTCGCGGCGGCGCCGCTTGGCGGCCGCCGGGGCGGGGGCGGGCGCGGCGACGGGCGGGCGCGGCGCGGCGGGCGGCTTGTCGGGCCAGGCGGGCGAGTCGGCGCGCTCCGGCTTGGCGGCGGGCGGGCTGGCGCGCGGCGTGCGCGGCGCGTCGGCCGGGCTGGCCAGCTTGCTGCTGGAGCGCGTGCGCACGCTGCTGCGCGCGACGCGCTCGAGCGCGGACGGCGACGGCGAGCCCGGCCTCTTGCCGCCGTACTCGGGGGTCGGGATCTCTATCAGCAGCTGCTCGAGTAGGCTCTTGTCCGGGAAGTCCGCCTTCAGCTGGAGCCGCTCCAGCTTCGGCTTCTCGTCCGCGGCGCCGTCGCCCCCGGCGTCGCCGTTCTCTGGCCCCGTCCGCTCGTCCTTGCAGTCGTCGGCGGGCCCGAGCTTCTCCTGGTTGGAGTAGGTGTAGAGGGGCGGCGAGACCCTGCTGGGCGGCGGGTCGAAGTCGTCGAGGCGGGCTGCAGGTGCGGCGGGCGGGGCGGCGCGCAGGATGGGCGTGGGCGGGCGCGGGGGCGCGTCGGCGGGCGGGGGCGGGCGGCGCGGCGCGTCGTCGCCGTTGACGTGGTCCGCGTGCATCTTGGCCAGCTCGGCCTCGATGTCGCCCAGGTCGTCGATGTCGGGCGGCGCGGGCTCGTAGCGCGGCGGGCCGGCCGCCAGCGACAGCCGCTCGAGCAGCTCGTCGGAGGCGCGCGGCGGGTCGATGACGCCGATGATCCGCTGCACGGAGGCGGGGCTGGTGGAGCGCGGCATGTCCAGGCGCTCCTTGCGCTGCGGCCCGGGCGGGGACTGGCTGGCCTGGTTGGGCGACTTCTCGGAGAGCGCGTCCATGGACTCGATGCCGGAGTCCTCGCCCTGCGCCTGCGAGGCGGGCGAGCGGCTGCCGAACTTGTCGGCGTCGGGGCGCGCGGCGCGCTCGGCCACCAGCTTGCAGTACGACTTGTCCTTGGGCCGCTCCTTGCGCCGCGGCGACGAGCCCGGGGACTCGGCGCGGTGGCCCGGGATCGTGCCCACGTTCGTGGAGCCCGGCGGCTCTGGAAACATTGGGCACGTGCTATACCGACTTCCTATGTGTTTTTCTCTACACACTACACAAAATCCCGCGCGGGTAAAGAGGGCCAGGGAACAATCTATATCGACGGTCCCTACGTACATAAAGACATGTCAAAACAAAAAATTTTTTTTATTGCACATTGGCTTTAGTTTTTCCATATACACTTACATATATACGTTTAAAAAAAAACGTATATAGGTATGTGTATATGGAAAATCTAAAGTCCTGGTGCAATAAAAATAAATATCCATTTTTGACATGTCTTTATGTACGTAGGGACCGTCGATGTCTGTGTCTAATCGATACAAAATGTTTTGTGTACGTGTATTTGCGAATGTTTCGAAAAATACGCGCAGGAGATCCGGCTTTACTCTTGATCCATTATCAATTTCATTATAGAACATGCTTGCATTATTACTACGACGCGAAGTCGCCGCGTGAAGTTAGAATAAAGATGTACCCCACTCCCCACTAATTATTTTTACCACAACTTAATACAGAGCATCATTGAAACTACGCAATATATTTCAAAAAATCTTTCACGTCATAGTTGGGCCTTCATTTAGGACCCATATTAACGAATGCAGGTGTTGCTACGTTCAATAATAATATACTACCCAATTGGGTAGTGATGACAACATTGTTTTAAAATAGAGATAAGCTGAGAATACACGAGCGTGGGTGCCGGTCAGGTACCCGCCATCGCCAGATGAGCTCCGCATTTTTATGTACAGGTCGACCAGGGCCCCAAGTCTGCTAACACAATCGATTCACAATCGAACAGCAACACTTTTGACAGATATTGTATGGGATATCTGTCAAGTGACAGTTACCTATGCGGTTGCTGTTCGATTATTAATCGATTGGTGTTAGCAGACTTGGGGCCCTGACAGGACAGCTGTCAAATCTGCCAGCCGGATACCCAGCAGACAGATTTGTGACTTTTTTCCCTACATATGATGCAATTAGTGACCCTATTGTCGGTACCTAAGGTGCTGAGTTCGTATCCTGGTAGGTGCTAACTTTGTGTGATGCACACGAATATGTATCAGATTTTTTTTCAATTTTTGTCTGACTGTCTGTATGTTTATTTGGGCTAATCTCTTAAATGGCTGGACCGATTTTGACGGAACTTTAACTGGCAGATAGCTGATGTAACAAGGAGTAACTTAGGCTACTTTTATTTTAGAAAAACTTTTTTGTTAAATACCACGCGGACGAAGTCGCGGGTAACAGCTAGTTTTGGATAATTGATTAGGTTTTAATCAATGAAAAGAAAGCTGTTCTTATTTAAATGTACTTTCTTTAGTCTTATGTCATTACTTCACAGAACTTCGATCCTCACTTGCGACTTTATCAGATGGTGCAATAATACAAAATGTTGGTGTGTTTTTCTAAATCAACCAGTTCAATTTCTGCCCAGACAAATTACTTTTCAAAATCCCTAGTTTGGTATTATCCATCCATGCCCACTTGAAGTATACTGGGATCAACCCCAGTACTCTACTGTACTATAATAAAAGCATTGCTTAGTTAGGATTTGTACTAGGGATGTTCATTTGGCGATATTATTGTCATCATTACAGGACGGTGTGCCTACCCGCAGACCCGCCAGTGTATTCCCAGCTCTTGATAAATTCAAGTCAGAGCATCCGAGTACTATGTATTGTTCCAGTACTTACACGAGCGGTACAGTACTCGAAATCGCGGTAACGTATAGCGGCAATCGGTCATCACAACCCGCCCTACGCCCTGACCTGAACTAGACGAGGACTGCAAGCATAGAATACATCTCCAAATAGGCCACACTTCAGAAACAAGGAAAGTGTGTGTCCTTTAATCACTTCCTTGATTCTACAATTTTAAATTAAAATGTCAGTAGGTATATTTTTTGGCATGGCATGCAGTTTTGTTTTTCTATTCATCATACTATCTTTAAAAGATAATTGTCTAGGATTATTCTATTAATATTATGATTTTAAGGTTAATTTTGAGTCAAAAAAGTCTTCATTTACGTGTAAATCCCAACATTTAAGTAAGCCACAATTAAAATGAAATTGTGTCATATACAATTTCAATGTACATGTTATGAAAATAAATAATTAAAACAAATTACTAGAAACAAAAATTAATCTTAGGGTTGTAGTTAACAGGTCACACAACAATCAGAGGGTTTAGTTTGTCAGGATAGCATTTATAGCCAATCTGGTTCCCTTGGAAGCATATATTTTTTAATCTATAGAACAGAAATAATATGCATACCTGGACAGGAACTATGGCTGATCTTCCTCTTCTTGTCGGAGGAGAGCAGCCCGTTGGGGGAGGTAATTGCACTTTCGGCTATCGTCCGTTTTGTTTTATTGTCGTCTTGGCGCGCGTCCGCGTCAACACTGAGCGTCCACTCGAGGCCGCCATGGCACTGGAGCAACCTGCTGTCCACTTCACTAGCACCCGTTTTGCACTCACTATCCGTGTCCGATTGCACTGTACATCCCTCACTCGACTTACTATCACATTTCACACCACTATCCGCCTTCGCGGTCGGTAACTTCTTTTTAGCGTCGTGATTGTTCGTCGTCTCTCTGTAGCCCTCGTTCTGCGCGTACTTCCCCTCTTTGTCTAGCGTGTCGTTCCGCCATTCCTTGTCTCGCTCCTTCTCCGAAGTTTTGCCTTCGCTGAGTATTTTTAGTTTCTTCTTCATCTTCAAGTCTAGGCCCTGCACTTTGTGGTTGAGCTTGTAGTCGTGCGACTTGGTGACGATATGCGCGTTTTTGGATATCGTCTTCATTCTGTACACTACGTTGTCGCCCGCGATCTCGGTTTTGGCCGCGTCGCCCTCGTAATGGTTATTCAATTTGATTCCCTTCGCGTTTAAAAACTCGTCAGTCTTGTTCTCGGCGCTCTCGACCGACTTCGAAGCTATCTCCTCGGAGTCTCTCCGATGCGACTTGTCGTCGGACTCCGACACTTTCCTGAGTTTGTTTTTCTTCGTGTGCAAATCTCCGGGGCCGAACTTTTTCTTCTCCTTCTTGGAGTTTTTGATGACGGCGGAGTTTCGGCCTCGAAGGCTTATGTGCAGCGGCGGCACCCTGAGCTCGCCGTCGGTCGGTTTCTCCCCCTTCTGTTGGTTGACGAAGCTCACGTCGGCTTTGTACACCGGCTGGACTACGGGCTCGTTTTTATCTAGCTTTAGCCTCAGCTTGATGGACTCCTTCTCGGCCTGCGGGGACTTGGGCGCCTCGGGCGTCGGCGGAGCGAACTTGGCGGCGGGCGGCCGCGGCGACGCAGCTTTGGGAGGCTTTCCGTCGCGAACGATCTTGTCCTTGAGCGTGGCCGGTTTCTCCTTGGCGCCGACGGTCCGCGGCTTGCCGCCCTTCTGCGCGAGTTTATCGTCCTTCTTGGCTAACTTGATCCTTTTCAACTCGTCATCGGACCTCTTGTCGTCGTCGTCCGCGGTCTTGGCGAGAGGGAGGACGTCGGGCGCCAGGTCGGCGGGCGTGTCCCGCAGCTTGCACTGCGCGACCGTCACCTCCTCGAGTTTCTTCTCGTCCTTGTGCGGCGGCGCGACGTCGTCCCGCATGAGGGTCTTGATCAGGTACTGCTTGCTCTGCTCCTCGATCTCGTGCGCGCTGGCCTGCGAGCCCACCGTGGCGGTGGCCACCGAGCCCGCGGCGCGCACGGGCAGCTTCATGGGCGGCGGCATGGCCTGGCTCGGCTGGCTCATTTGGCTCAGCTGGCTGGGCGCGCCGCCCGCCGGCGCCTGGTACGCGGCGGCGGGCGGCGACTTGAACGGCGGATGGGAGAGCGCGTGGTTCGAGGAGCTGTTCTGGTACGGCTTGGAGGTGGAGTGGTGCGGCACGGGCGGCGGCGGCATGAAGGCCGCCTCCGAGCTCTGGAAGGGCTCCGCCTTGGGCTCGGGTCGCTGCGGCTGCGCGGGCGCCGGGCTGTGGTCAGGGTAGGGTCCGTTGGCGACCGCGTACTGACCGCCGGTGATCTCCTGCAGCAGCGAGTCGGGCGTGGGCGCGGAGTCCGTCGCGTGCGATTCGTACAACAAGTCGAGTTTCGCGTTGGAGTCTAGCTCGGATATGGCGGAAAAGGCGGTGTCGTCGAGGTTGAGGTCGTCGCCGAGCGTGGGCATGAGGTGCTCGAGGTCGGAGTCGGGCAGGTCGAGCAGGCCCAGCGCGTCCCGGTACGGCTCGTTCCAGTCGGCCGGCGCCGCCGCGCGGGACGCCGCGCGCTGCCGCGCTATGTACTGCTGCTGGTACCTTTGGAATTCCTGGAACGAACATTCCGTCATTATATGGCGCTATAAAAAATATTTCTGAAAGTTTTACTTATTTTTGGCCCCTTTCACACTATCAGTATCACTAGTATCACGGGAATTACGCTCCATATCGCATATATTGAAGATATCATTAGAGTCATTAGCTCCCTACTGTCCATGTCGAGCTGAATACAGTACTGGGGAACGCACTAGTAATGCATTCAAATTAGAAATAATAATACCTATAATACATTAAAATAAGAAATAGTGGTAATTGATATAATAAATAAAACAAAGGCAAAGGGGCGGACTTGAATATTGACACGATTGATATGCGTTCGAAAGCGTTTTTTAAACTGAACAACATGAATGTAATGAGACCCACCTGAAAACTGGACTGGGTCTTCTGGTCCATGGAGGCAGTGGGCGGCGGCAGGAGCGCCTGCAAGTCCTCCTGCGTGACCCTGGAGGCGTGCGGCGGCGGCGGCCGTGCGGCCTGGCGGTACGGCGGCGGCGCCGGGAACGACTCGAACCCGAACCGCGGCACGGCGCGCGACAACACCGGGGAGGGCGCGGGGGATGGAGAGGGGGAGGGCCGGTACAGCGACGGGGAGGGCGGCAGCGAGCGCGGCGGGGGGAAGGCGCGCCGGATGTAGGGCGCGGGGCGCAGCGCGGCGCGGGGCGGGGGCGGTGGCAGCGCGGGCGAAGGGCACGGGGAGGGGGAGGGTGAGGGGCAGGGCGACGGGGAGGGGGGCGGGCCCGCCGCGCGCGCAGCTCGGTACTCGAACGGCGCGCGACCCACCGCTAGCTCCACCTGTCAACGTTGGTAAACACCGTCAGTGACCTTCATATGTCCACCTGTCCTGTTCAACTAGGTTAGTGTAACATGCTGGATACATAGTCTGGTATACGAAAGGTGGCCCTGAAAATCGCGGCAAATTTAAAAAATAAGCATATCATTTTAAGGTTATTTGGAATAACATAATTTGATACTTCACATATAAATTAACAAAATTCCTATTGACAGACATTTTTTTTATATAGAGTATTTTTTTTTTTGCTATCTGGCACAGGGCTCGTAGATAATTATAAATATTCACAATGTAATAATTATTTTATGCCACACTAGCTGTCCCGGCGAACTTTGTACCACCTCAGAATCTTTATTATTATTATTTTTGAGATTTTTTCCCAAGTTTTAATAGTTATTCTGCTATTCAGGACAGAGACAAATTCAAAAAAATCTAAGATCATAAAAACCGGACCACCCGTTCTTGAGTTATTATTGGTGTAACTAACACGACTTTGTTTTACATATAAAGAAGATTATTTAAATACATATTTATGATTATTAAATAAATATAGAATAAAATATATTGTAAGGTATCAAAATAACAGTACACATCGAAATTTTTATGATATTATCTTGTTATGAACAAAATTTCGTTCTCAACTAAAGTGTACCAGAATATTTAATAAAAATAAAACAAGTATAATAGAACACAAATCTCACCTGTCCGTCCTCCAAGCGATCCAGCTTAGCCGGGTGCGGCGCTTTAGCCCTGGGCTGCGGGGTAGGCGCGTCGTTTTGTAATAAATTAACGAGTAGCGGCGACGACATAGCCACCGTGGGCGGCGCGGGGCTGGGCGGCGCCGGGCTGGGCGGCGGCGCGGGGGCGGGCGGCGGGGCGGGCGTGCCCGGCGCGGGGTAGGGCGGCGGCGGCCCCGGGAACGAGGACGTGGAAGGCCGCACAAACGGACTGTCCGAGGGCGGTCGTATACTCGCTGAGGACCCGCTCAATCCTGTAAGGATAAGTTTCCGTGTTGTTGTAATCACTAATGTGACACGATTCATGTTGACAAATTGAGGAACCAATTAGCTCAGATGGTAGCGACCCTGCATTCCGTGTGGTGAGGATCAGAATCGATGATATGGGCAAACATTGTGTGTGAAGTACCAACGTTTGTACCTGAGACGTGGACTTTTAATATATATAAAATGTGTTTCATAACCAACCCTCGACTTATCAACCTTCCCAATTATAAACCAAAAGAGCTTAATCGATACTTGAAGGTACCAGCAGAACCAAACTCCTTAATATCAGTCTGTCTGTCATGAGTGTGGGGACCCTAACTAATACCCAATTCGTTCCGAAGAACGAAGTACGACAAAACACGTATTTCGCCTTTAAACAGGTTGCCCATCCTTAGAAAGGCTGGACTACGAATGTTACGTTCGATAGTTATCCATACTAAAACGAAGTGAAAATTACGACGCTATTGTCATTGGATTGCGAATCAACTGTGTCAGCCAGACTTGGCTCCCCGAAGTATTAATTGAACACGTACCTAACGTATTCTCCTTCCGATGTATAACCCGCGCTTGCGTCATACTGCCGAACGGGTACTCGCACCGATCGGTCGTCGGCGTGGGAATGTTCTGCGGTATCTTGCCGTCCATGGGGCACACCGTGTTCGGCGACTTGAAGTTGTCGCGCGGGGCCGAGGCCGAGGCCGCGGCAGGGGCGGGCGGCTCGGCCGATGCGCTGGTGGAGGCGCCCTCGCCCTCGGCGATCATGCGGCCGAGCCCGCCCAGGCCGGCCAGCAGCTCGGCGTTCGGTTGCGACCTTGATGTGCTCGCATCTGTTGGGTGTAAATGGGAATTGAGTTTGATTTTTTTACCATAATAGAATGACGATGACGAAGATTGTGATGTCACAGTGTGGGTACAAATATAAACGGCGACAATTTGCTGGAATTTATGACAATTTTGAAATCCCAGAGATCGCTCGGGATTATACCCTTCATTACTAGTCGAGTATACTAACAACTTGGCTATCACTGTTTTTTTTTTATAAAAGTTGTATAGTGCTTTAAAAATATTCTTACCATCAGCAGCAGTATCGATCCTGAGTTCGGCGCCATGCGCGAGCCGCAACGAGACGGCGGCGTCTCCGTCGAGCTGCACGGAAAGTATGCCGAGCGCGCGGAGCTGCGGCGCGCCCGCCGCCGCCAGCGCGCGCAGCCGTGCCGCTGCCGCGCGCGGCACCGACAGCGTCACGCGCACAGAGTTCCAAGGCTCCACCTGCACGAACAACACTCCATGTAAACAATGCCGGCCCGAAGCAAATTTGAGGATGGAGCGAAATCCTACTATAATACTCCCCCCCCCCCCCCTCTCCCCAGAATGTCAGTGAGCGAGAGTGAAGTACTTTTATATGTACAGCTTATGGTCTGGTCTAGTGGCCAATGTTTTTGTGCAGAGGGGTACGCTTCTCGATGCCATGTCCAAGCTATTGTTCTGAGGTATTAAGTATTTATTCTCGAGAACGGCGTCAACTCCTCAACGCTGTTGTCCTCGCTCTGTACAACAGAATTGAGGCATTCCTTGCATCGCCTCAACATAGTGCTAAGTATCTTGGTGGAGGCAGCTACATACAAAAAACAATATACATTTTTACAAGTAGGTAGGTATGCGTGTGGCCTGCGTAGCCGCAATACCAAACACAATCATTCATTTCCATTTTAATCCTTCTTTAATTATACAGGATCGTCGTATCAAACATTAAACAATAGTTCTAGTACTAACACCATTTCTGCTGTGGAAAACATTTGTTTATACAAGCCATTAGCTTAACCTGACAATCTAACATTTAACCTTATATTAGTCTAGACGTTATATTTTTGGAAGGTCTGCGGCTTGCCATGAATGAAATATACCGTGGTGTCAATATTTTTTATACAGGGTGTAAGTGACAGGGCAATGAAAACTTTGTATAAAGGTTACAACTTAATGCCTATAATAAAATGATGGTAATCATTTATGTCGAAAGTCATGGGTTATAAATATTGAATTTTTTAGCGCGCAATGTATCATTAACCTCATGATAACAACACAATGCTCCATATCATATCCGACTCGTGCGAGTAACACAGCTGACTTACGAGCGAGCTCGAGCGTATCGAGTCACGATTCGATTCACATTGCAGTTTTAGGTCTAAATTTGTATTTATTAAGCAAAATGCGGTAGACTGATTTCATGCTAAAATGAATTTTACAATACTAAAAAAATGCGCGTAATTCATGAAAACAACGAAAAACACCACTCACACTGTGAATAATGTCGAACTAAAAGACTTTAATTTACTTTTAAATATTTTACGTCTTTTTATTAGAAATTATTATGTTTATTATATAAAATGGATTAACGAGTAGGACATACAGGTCTTGATGTATAAAATAAATGTGTAAATAGTGTTGTTTTAAGAAAACCAACCAAGGCGTTGATAAAAATCATCATTAAAAAAAAGATAAAATTATGGCAAAAAACAACTTTTAACTTTTTTTTTATTATAAAATATAGACAATCATGTATCATGGCAGACTGATTTAAATAAATCAAAGGTTTGTTTTATGAAAAAATCACATATATATTTTTAAAGCAAGTCATAATTAAAATCAATGCTAACCAATAATGTTTCCCCTATCACAGACAACCGAAGGTCGGAAAAAATCGGCACATATCACAGTCACAAAAACATGTCAATTTTAATGCAGATTTGCTATCAAAACCGTCCTAAAATCAGGGCAAATATGAGCATTTCTTGCTGTACTGATCCGTTTTTTGTCGGCGACATACTTAGAACATACTAAACGAAGTCAGCATATATAGGGCGCGTGCGTGGACTCGGCACAAATCGAACACCGTCTATCTACGACCACTGTCGGTTAAAAACCGTTCTCGACTACATTGTAGACCCGGATTAATTTTAATGTTCAAAATAATATGAAATATAATTTTACCTGTTTTTATTAAAACGTTATATTTAATAGGTTTAATATAACATGAACTGGACTATGGTCTGTCACTAAAGTAACCAATTATTTTATTATATTGTTAAAACAGGTGTTCTTAGAAACCTTGTCTGTGTGTATCTGTCTGTTCGAGGATCAATGAAAAACTACTGGAACCATTTCAACAAGGTCGTCACTAAAAAACTATACGCTGCTCTTTTTATCGCGTAACTGTCTCTTTCAAGCACATTGCGGCCCCGATCGCCGGGGTACAGCGCGCTGTAGGTATTAATCCCAGTAGGATCGACGAATGACGGACCCGTGACTATACCATCATATCAAATGTATCATCAAATGCTAAATCATTTACCTATTTTTTTTTTCAAATTATTTGGTCTTCTTGCGTTGATTAATTAATAAATGTAAATCTATTCTACTATTCCATTAACATAACTACAAAACAAAAAAAATATCTTTATTTTCTTTGAAAGTACACTTCTTTTGTGGGTCTATTTTCTCCCTAATGGCCTTTTTTTATTGAGTTAGCTATCATACAAAATTATCAGCGCAAGGAGCTGATAATATTTATGACGACAAAAGGATCAAAATAAGTATTTTTGTGGCCTTTCCTACTTAAGTACTAAGGGTCTGTTTAAATTAAGCTTATTTGACAGGATTGTTATGGGTCATCTGTCAAATAAGTTGTGGATAGGGTTTATCAGCACATTATGTCACAGGATCTAAGTATCTTCTCTACAGGGGTATTAACTATATTATTTATATGTACATTTAAAGCCAGAAATACTACGTTTTATTGGCATCCTTAGCGTAGCTATTAACCCAGACTATTAACAACTGTAAAAATATCGCATTTTTTACCCAATCAACGTGTTTTCAGTTAAATATGCTAAAACCTGTAAGAATAGCCAGAATATTCAAATATATGTAAATATTATGTATTTGCACAATACGGTCTTGCGCGACGATCCGGCCGGCAGGCCACTGTAGAATATAAATCTTAAGTCTGACAGATAATTTGTTTTCATTCCCGAAACCAACCTAGATGTCGCTAATTACTACCTCGTAACTTTGATTTAAAAGTCAGGACAGGACAAATACTGCCGTTTGGTAACCCTACTTGGTAGCCTAATGTCATAATTGCTGAAAACAAAACTAGATGTCGTTACTGTACCTTGTTAACTTTGAGCGTGTTCGGATGCGGCTCGGCCAACAGCGTGCGCAACTCGCGCAGCAGGCAGCGCAGGCGCGCGGGGAAGCGCGGGTCGCGCAGGTCGCCCTCGCACGTCACCACCACGCCGCACGAGCCGCCGCCCGCGCAGCCTAGCCCATCGCTGTCCGCTGCCATGCTGGCCGGCAGAACAAACAAACATTAATACAAGGTCTTTTCAAAGGTGCCAGCGCTCTTACATTGTACCCAAATGCACGCCCTTTATCCCCGAAGTTGTATGGGTGCATTTCGCTGATGGTATTAAAACGCAATGATATAAGGGGGGGGGGGGGGGGGGGCGAGCATATTTCCATTATACCGGCTATCACTCCTCAGCGTTGATAGATTTATGATTGAAATAAATCAAAAAGATTTTTATAAAAAAACAAGTTTGATTTAAATCAATCAACCCTGGTAGGATTCTTCACAATGTTTGTCTTCACTGTACAGCAAGTGATGATGATTTTTGAAAATCATAAAATTTTCGTGCACTTGGAATCTGTATTCAAATCTAATTATTTTTTTATTGTTTATGAGATAAATACTATAATAGACTTTATCAATGAGAACGATTATTTCATATGCAAGAATATAAAATAAATAGTCACAAAAGGTCAACATTTTAATATCCCGAGAAAACAGAAGGAATGGCGACCCTACTACACTGTTTACGGAACTAGAAAAAATATGTTTCCTTCCACGCAAGACAGCATTTTTGGCGGTAAGCTCATCTATCAAATCGTGTTTATATACCCTGACATTTCTTACGCAATCAATTATCTGGTCTACTCGCGCGATGGCTGTATACACAACTAAAGTCTCTTAATAGAACTTCGAATTTTTGCCAACAACCATCGCCGGTGGTAATGAGCGTAGCTGGGGTTTCCTTCAGAGTAGGGCAAAGCAAGGAAACTTGAATTGAACCATCATCTTTCCCTGAAGCCACTGCTTTCAATTGCCAAGATATTAGCACATAATTTTTTTAACATCACAAGTGATACAGTGTTATATTTTTCGTTTCACACCATGAGTCAGGGGGGGTAGCTGCCCCACTGTGGCTATGCCCATACTGGTGGTAATAATGTGTCTAAAACATGGCCCAATGAGAGTACAGAGTCTTTGATCAAGTGAAATGTCGCAACACCATCGATGTTGACAAAATTTACATGTCCTTCCCTATTACCACACAATCACTAATTAAGGAGAAAACTGATTATGGTTAAGCCGGCAGTGCTTATCCTGTTAAGAGACTACGCAGTAGTAGACTATTTAACTGTATCCAGATAGGAGCCGCTCAACAGTGCGTGTGTTTAGTGGTACAAGCCCCTTGTGTACTTAACTGGAGTATGATGATTACTATAACCCATTCATGTAGCTTAAGTAGTAGCGGTGTATTTGGTCTAGCCATGATAATGATAGGAGACAGAAAGGAGATGGTGGTTCTGACCCAATCAATAAAAAAAGTGCTTAATGTGCCCCCAGCCTTATGGTCATATGGGTGTCATTTTTAAGTGCTTAGTTTTGGGTTTTTAGAACATGACAAATTAAGATTTCTCATTTTGTCTTAGAAAATTTCTTATTTTTGGCCTTTATTATTAACTGATTAAGTTCTGGATTCATTAAAATCGTGATAAATTAAATTTCGGACAGATTTTGTGAAAATACACAAATAAATAAGGTTTTTGTCTTTTTGATCAATTTAAGCAAAGAAAAAGTTTGTTTGTCTCATAAGTGGTTGGTTTGTTTTGTTTATATAAAATAATTTTGATTGCATTAGCAAAATTAAAGATTATTTATGCTCAAAAGTGCAGTGCAAGTTTTTGCAGCCAATCCAAATATTGTTTTTTTAAGTCTTTTATTTTATTTGCTGTTTGTTGTGTTTTTCTGTGTGTGTGTTAATGTAGATACATTTCACTTTGAAATACTGTAATGGGATGCAGTTTTGGTAAAATGGGTTGAAGCTACATTTTTTTTTATGGAGGCTTACGTCATAATCTAAGTTAGGTACCTACTTAATAAAAAAAAAAGTAATTGAACAATGATGTTTTATCCTCATCATGATATGATAAAAAAGTAGTAAGTACCACAAGTATGTACTGGCACAAGCTATAAAAATAATAATGTAGTTTATAGTTCTTGAGAGAAAAAAATTGGTTGTGGAATATCTACTAGCGAAAATCCAATCATACTTTTACTATTTGTTATTAACTGGTGCCCATCACATTTGAATACACTAATATAATGGAACTTTCAAAATTTAACCCTATACCCTGGTCTAGAAGGAATGATTCTGCTAGATCAAGCGTGACTTCATAAGGCCCTGATGATGCAGCTTAAAACAGATCTTGCTGCAGCTTGATGCAGCCTTAATACAGATCTAAACAGATTTTTAAACTATACAAAGGATCATATCGGCTTATAGTTAAATAGTCAATTAAAAATTGTAAATGTTTTTTTTAAATTTAATGATTTGACTTGAGTTTGATTTGATTTGAGTTGTAAATTCCCCCCTCCGGAGAATTCATTGTCAGTATACAGCCAGTTCCTTCATTGAAAGTAAAAGTCACTATTTTTGTTAATTATGAAATTTGTGGTTTGAGGGGGTGGAATATTAGACTATTATTTTAGTGGTTACCGTTAATGAAGAAACTGGCCATTAGACTATTAACAATACTCAATAATACCTATTAGCCTATGGCATAAAAAGTTTTCGGCTAAGTCTTAGACCATAAACTAAAATACTATGATAGAATATGCTGTGTCAAATCGTGGATGCCATTATTTATTATACAAGATTATGAATCCAAATCCCAGACTAAATAGAACTTATTATGCAAAAAAAAAAACAAAATAAAACATATGTCATCTGCACTAGGTATATTTTAATATTGACAATGAATATATAAATAGACACTGCAAATATTGCATTTTTTTATTGACAGTCTAGGGGGCTCTTGAGAGTGTCAAAGTAGGTGGTGTGTCAGTTTTTATGGATGGGACCATAATTAATACTTCATTTATTTTATGGATCTTTCATTGATAAATTAGTTGTTAAAAATTACATAATTTGGAATAATACTTTGCTAGAAATGTACTATTTATTAATCATGAAAAACAGCTAAAAAGGTCTTCATATATACAATTTTTGTAGCTACTTTTGTTTGGTACACACACTGATGAAGAAATAATATAAGAGATGAAGGATCACAAATAACATATGAAGCACAAAAACAAGCCAATTTATGTACTCCAAAATGTTATTTGAAACAGTCCCTACAAGTAGGTATATCTATTACCTATGTCATAGGTCCAAGATCTATATAGGGTCATAGTATAGTTATTAAAAGTTCCTAATTTAACAACAAAATGTTATATAACTATATACTTTGCAATATTTATCAGTAATTTTTGCGAAATTATTATACATCTCCATTTGATACTGAATTACCTAAATAGATGTAAGTTTTATATCATAATAAAACTATATAAATTGTCTATGGTTTGTATTTACAACACTTCAATGAGTATTATTTGTCATTGCTTGCTCTTATGTTTGTTTTGAGTGCAGATATCTTATGTATTGAAGTAATAGGCCTAAACATACTTGACACAGCATATTAGTAAGCTTATAAGAAACGATTGTCTTTTAATTAACATTTCATTCACATGTAAAGCTGAAAAATCCTTCATGGAATATCCCCCAGACTTGCATGCGAAACACGGTTCACGATGCGACAACATCGCGACGTGTTACACAACTTTTTTTTATGATATTACAGCCGGCCGTGTACCCTGTAGCGGTCGTTTTCAGGCGAGCGTAGCGCGGGGCACGTCCGCGCCGGCCGCCCGATGTCCTGTCACCCACCAATGTGTCCATTTTGTAAAGAACATCGCAACTCCGATAACCCCGCGGAATGTAAATAAACTAAAAAAAAAGTACACTCACCTCTCATACAATGTCACATTCCGCTCAATTCCACACAATTTCTATTCCCTGGTGCCCCAAATCATCATGGAAATTCGAGCGCAACATTACCGTCCGGCTCGGACGTAAAGTAATATCGGTCCTGTGGCCAGTGTCCACTCTACACTGAAAACATATGACACACCACAATTGTCCCGGTTCTGGAGCGTCCGGGGAACTTTCCGAGGCAAATTTTAGCTTTTTCACAGACAATCACACGACTAGAAACACTACAACTTCACCGTGAATCGTAACCACTGAATTATGTTCCAGTGACGCAAAGCTCATATATCGTGAAGAGCAGCAGCAGCCATTTTGAAATGTACGGGGAGAACAGTCACAGCATGGAACATTCGTAAATTACAGCCGCTCCCGGCTCTCGCTACTCTCTAGTACACGGGCGATAGTTGAAAAACTTTACGCAGTATCCATTTTAACACTTTAGGTCACAAAACTTCACTCCATTTTCTTATTGAAACTATCCAAAACAACCTAAGCGACATCCGATAATTCCAGCTTACCCCATTTGCATGACACACATAAAATAGCAAAGAAAACACTCAAAACACTTAAAAACGTACATAAAACGTGTCGCGCCGACTCATGAGAAGTTAAAGCATCACATCAATATAACAGTCCATTTGAAAAATCGCTAAAAAGATGGGTATATAATTTACAAATAGTTAATTCGGTACGAACAATAACAACGGCCGCCATTTGCAATTTTCAAGTTGACATGCGCACTGACTCGCCGTAGACAAACATACGTGACGTAGCCTTTGAAAAGCGTATCTATTTCGGATAATTTTATTTTCAGCATGGCAGTTTCAAAATGTTATAATAGATATAGGTTATTCATTCATATAACATAATATCAAAGGAAATAGAATTATAATATATCTAAGTTCTCTTTTATTTACAGCGCTATTTATTTCAAAATCCTTACGCTATTGCAAAGTCATATCTGCTGCCTTTCATGCTCCACTGAAGGCTATTTTTGATTGGTAGATCGTGTAATCTCCATGTTTTTGTAATAACTTTGGAACTTTTCATTGGCTGCCGCCATGAAACGTGAGTACACGAATCATTTCCTGTTGTTAACTAGGGATTATATTTATTGTTTCTATCATATTTTACAATATTTTTCTGGCCTACTTGAGTACCACAAATTCAAATTATGTACTCTAAATACTTGCATAGATTTTCTTTGACATTCATTACTTTAGCTTTAGCACAGTCTCCAGAGAAGCCGAACTAATATTATTATATTCACATATTCATTTTATTCCCATCGAGGGTTTTTATTTTACGATTATCTTAAATCATACATCTGATCTCAGATAAAATATATAAAACTAACGGAAAGGGTTATACTCCCTTACACCTATTGTAATTTAGTTAACAAAATATAGTCTTTATTATCCTAATTACGCCGTGCAACAACTAGCTTCCTTGGTCAAAGTGGAATTTTAGAAGGTGATTAAATTAATTGAAAGCTTTATAAATTCTTTATTAAAATTATTAGAACATCATTTCTTCGAAGACTGATTGTCTTTTAGACTTTCAGGTGGCACTGACTGAAACAATCCTTTCCGAGCCATTTCATCCGCCCAATCTTCAAATTCGGCTTTCCTGAAAACGTAATAGACACATGAACATTATAAATATCTCTTTGGTAACCCATAATGTTCACACATTTTTTTTTTGTCGGTCAAGTCAAGGTAACTGATGGCACTTTCCATTTGTTTAGCCGATTTATCCAGTTGCTATTCGCGTCTACCCAATCCAAATATATTAAGCTGCCTACCCAGACTTGCCTCTTTACACTTAAAGTATTTTTGAGCATAATATAGGTACCAAAAGCGATGACAGTAAATACGATCCATGGAAGCTAAGATTTCGATGTATATTATTTATTATACAAGTATTTCCTTACGCACAAACTCAGCGGGTAATTTAATTAAACACTGGCATAGTGGCTATATGTTGTAGTTGATACTACAAAAAAAAAACTAAGAACTCTTATCAACAGGCATTTTGGCAACTTTGTGGCGGGAAATTGAATCGTGAAGTCCTAAATTTTGATTTATTTTTGAGAAAACAATATTCCTTGGTATGTAATGTGTAATATTAGTGGGACATTAACCATTGTGTGTTCATAAACGTGCACGAGTGAAGGAAATTGAAATATAATAGTATAATCTGACTTTTCAAGTTCTAAGATGTCCGGTATATTTTCAGTAAAGTATCCACAGGTTTACTGGGATTAATTTCGTCATCATCATCATATCATCGGCGTACTGTACATCAGTGGTACTTTACTCGACACTGGAAGAAACGGTACTATTTTGTAGCTGATTGCCAACCACAAAAAAGAAGAAGTAGAAGGCTTTCTGGCGGGAGATTGAAGATTGAAGTTATCAGTTTTGTGTTATCGTGCACAAACGTGCACGAGTGTAGGAGATGCCAGTAGAGCATCAAACTTTTTACTGACTAAGTATCAAATTTTTACTGACTAAGTAGCGAATGACAATCGTCATCAATATCGTCATTATTATCAGAGGATATAATTATAAAAATATGAAAAGTACAACTGATAGGCTCCAAAATACTGGTATCCAGTGACGTAAAAACGAAAAAAAAAACTACAAAAAAAGGAAAGTAGTACCAAGAACGTAAGAATAAGAACTCTATTTCGATAAGTAAATTTATAATATTGTTTTGTACTACTATTCTCGTAAATTAATAAAATGTATTAAACAGTGCATAAGTGCTCATCAGGTAAGTCGTGTTTGTTTAATAAATAATGAAAGTCTAGTTACGAATGAATCAAAAACTAATGATGTATTGTTGACTTGTATACCTTCGAATTTTAGTAATAGTCGAATTCATTTTGTTGTATGGCGTTCATGTTTTGTCAGGTTTAACTTATACTAAGGGCTATTTTATTACTATGGTGCCTTTGTTACTGTGTGTATGGTGCCTTTGGACTGTACGAATAGGCTTACAAAAACAACTTCAGTGTGTTTTTTGGTACCGGTGCATCCCCCGGTGCTTTCGAAAGACGTACAGGTTTCCTCACTACAGGTATCTGCTCCACTGCAACCACTTCACATTACTTCCACCTTAACCACACAGCAAGTGAAATCATTATTATAAGTGAGAGCTGTGAGCTGGGTTTTGAACATGTACACCTTGTCTTCAAAGTAAACATTCAATCATCTACCATCTTGGCTATCGCTACATTATAGACGCATCTATAGTTATTTAGGCCATCAATATGCTGCTTGTATACCATGCAGTTTAAACAGAGATGGACAGGTTGTTATAGGGTTTTCCTATAAAACAATACATCCCTTCTATATCTTCCATCAAGCGGTGGCTAGCAAAAACTAAATGTCTTGTCTATGTCTAGGTTACTATGTGGTTTACATGATTCAAAATATGTCTAGGGTCACTAGTCTGGGACACATATACAATGGGATGTCATTTCTTGTGGAACGGTAAAATAAAAACAAAACAATAAACTGGTATGACCACACCCACTGTGATGGAGTCAGGGCTTAACTGAGAATCATAGTGCACAGTTGTTTAGGATATCTCCTACTGTACAATTGTTTGTATCAATCATAATAGTACTTAGAAATTGAAGAATACAGGTTGATATTTTTAATTAATTGTTAGGGCAAATGAAGAAATAATTAATGTTAGGTATTGTAATAAAACTAATTTTACGGATTTTATCGTGTTTATTTTATGTTTTTTACGTCCGTAAAATTAGTTTCATTTCAATGTGTAGTATTCGCGTAAATATAAGAAGTGTTAGGACATAGGATTTTTTTAATTGTCTTAAACATGGCCTACATAATTATATTTCCATATTTCATATGATAACCTAGTAAGGCATATATCTAAAATGCCACCAACCATCAGGTCTAGCGCTACAGCCGGCACAGATCATTGTCCTACTCGTTTGGATAATTATAAAATCCCCAGAAAAACAGTCCAACAATATGGTCCCACACTAAGCAATGCTGGTAAAATGGGTACCGCATAATGGACTGGGGTCAAATCCAGAATATAATACTTATATAGATACTAAACATCCATGACTCAGATACAAACATTCATGCTCATCACACAGTTTGTCTCTACCAGGATTCGAACCCGAGACCATTGTCGCAGGAGGCAAAGTCATTACCAACTGTGCTAATCAGGTCACCTATTGGTTTAAAATGCATATTACAATCAAACCTATACCTAAACAGCCCAATCGTTCGAATTAGTATGAAAGCTTATAAAGTGTTACCTAAAATTATGGATTAAATGAAATGAAGTGAAAGCCAAATATTGAATAGGGCTGTACTAGCTAATCAAATTTTGTAATTAGATTATCCTGTAAATCAATGCGTGGCACTGCGCATGGCGAGCACCGATAGACCCCGCCCATTTCAATATTTGCGGCATAATGCATCGTATATGTCGAGGGTACTACGCAGTTTAGCTATAGGATGTAATATTTTCTAGAGTCACTAGTGTTCGACGCGAAGCTAACGTAACGCCATCTTTTGTCTAGCTTTAAAACGAAATGCCATTAAAACTGGGACACAAACGTGAGCGCACTGTACCAGCTTCTGTGCACTGTGATTCTAAACTAGGTCCTGACGTCATTGCGGTGGGCGTGGCGCATATTAGTTTGTGTCACAGTTTTTACTGTCATTTCGTTTTACAGCTAGACAAAAGATGGCGCTACATGATATAAACAAAAAATATATAGTAGAAAAAGTAACATACGCATAATAATCAGCATAGGCCACTTTCCGAGGCGCTGCGACTAGGAAGTAATATGTAGACCCTCCTATTGCCGCTAGCAGAAACGCTTGGGCCATTAGTCTCGTGGTCTGCGCCCAGTGCAGCCCTCGCATAATCGGTTTCACGCGGCATGGGGGTGGTGGTGGGGGCGGGGGACACACTTGGGGGCACGGCGGGTACGGCGGAGGGGGACAGGGCGGGCACGGCGGCAGTTCGCATGGGTTCATTGTGCTGAAAAATATTATCATCAGTAGCCTTATAGCATCTCACTGCTGGGCACGAGGTCTCCCCTAAATGCAATGGGGATTCAGGTTATAGTTTACCAAGGTCCTCGCGGACTAGTGCCTGCCTAGCTGCCGTTTTTCGAGACCTGGTTAGGTTGTTTTAGACAAGCAAGTTCCTTCGAGGTGTTTCCATTCACCCCATAGCATAGAATTTCAATAGTGCATGTCAGGCATTAATCCTGCGAACCTTTTTTCCAATCCAAACGTTCTAGCAACTTGTCTATCTCTTTTACTTTACAATATTATTGAATACCACTAAAAGTGTGTTAGTATATAGCTGCTACTTGCTGCTCAACACCAAACATCCTTAGGGATAAATTTACGTCATTGAAACATGAACTTAACATTTAAGCCCAAGTCATTTATGCTTATCTGAAATATTATTTGTTATTTACAGAATAATAGGAAAAAAATAAATGAAATAATGGCACAAAGTTCCCACGGCGGCGGCAGTCACCGACGGGGCAGGGACCACGAGGGGGCTATGCGGTACACAAACACTGACTGGGAGGCCAAAGAGGCCCTCTACCAGCGCGAGCTAGACGAGGCTCGCGCCCGAGCTACGCAGATGGAGAAAACGATGCGATGGTGGTCCGACTGCACGGCCAACTGGCGCGAGAAATGGGGTAAAGTCCGCAACGAGCGGAACAAAGCGAGGGAAGAGGCGAAGCTACTCAAAAACAAAGTCGACAACCTCACTAAAGAACTGACAACTTCGAAAGCCGAAAAGAACGATCTGGAACAGCAGTTGAGTGAGTTAAAACGTGACAACGAAAAACTTTTAAGTATAGGTGAAAGTAGGGTGCTAGCTGGTGATCTGACCACGGAAGATGGTGTTGAATTGAGGAGGAAAAATGTAGGATACTTATCTCCGAGCGATCAGCCGTCTGTCCGACAAAGGGCGTCGTTAGACTCCCACAAGTTTTCGAACGTCGACAATGTGCTCGCGAACAAAATGGGCGAACTGAGACTACGGTTGGATGAAACATGCAAAAGTTTACAGAGCGAGAAGGATGAAAAAACATTCCTGCAATCAAAAATAGAGTTGTTGACAGCCGAATTGCATAACACAAAGATGGAATTAACGCACAGCGATAGAACGCTAGGCTCAACTGATTCGAGTCACAGTGAGGTAGAGAGGTTGCAAAACGAATTGCAAGATGAAGTAGCGGCCAAACAAGTGTTAGACGAGAAAATTGCGGAGTTGAGAATGGAAATAGAGAGGGTGAAATCCGAGAATACTATACAGTGGAGTAAGAGGGAGCTGTTGGAGACGGAAAACATAGCTATTTTACGGGAGAACAAGAAGCTGTATAGCCAAGTGTGTGAGTTGCGGGAACAAATACACAAGCTGAATAGAATTTCGGACGGCAGCGCGTACGCTTTCGAACACAGACTGGACTCAAATATACTCTACGTTAGGAAGACTAGCGCTAGTCCCAGATCTCATGAGTCTAGTAATGGGTCTTCGGAAGCTAATTTAGCTCATTTTGACGCTAAAACTAACACCTCCGGGGAAGATGATGAATTAGCAATAGTAGAGAGGCATGATAATCGCTAAAAATGTATTAAATATACCTTTTATCTCTCGATACAGGATTTCACGTACAAAATTGTCAATAAGATGTCTGTCAAACTCTATTTAGTCTTTTCCAATATTTGAAATAAGAAGCTCAATGGTATGAGAAATCTTTTGGAAAAAAGGATTAATGACTATAGAGTTGATTTCGAGACATAATTTTACGATGTTTTGAAATTTAACGGTTGATGTCGGAATGATGCAGTGCCGCTGTGTTTTTATTATATATTTTACAAAACGGCCATGTGGGACGCACATAAAAAAAAGCATAGACTAATGACAATCCGCAATTTTCCTGTCGAGTAGTTATAGAGTGATCGTATCGCATTTCATTTCGTAAACAAAAGAAGAAGATCGTATTGGTCGATTCCCCCTTGCATTCAACTATAACTGGCACATATTTGGTTTGGTAACATATAGCAACTTTTTTTTTTGTTTTGCCTTACTAATTGAACTTTTTCCAAGTTTTAAGTATTTTCGTGGCTTTTTGGCGGGAAACAGAAAAGTCATGGCGTCAGTTATGTTTTAATTTCTAAAACTAGTGTTCCTGCGAGTTATAGTGAGTGATATAAGTGGAATATTAACCATTATGGGTTCGGTAAAATGCACAAGTGTAGGTAATTGAAACAGAGTGACGAAACATGGCTTTTCAGTTTCTCACAAAAAATCCATGAAAAATCTTTCGGTAAAGAATCCATCACTTTACTGATTGAGGGATGGGGGGGTATTTTACTTGGGCCTAGCCTTTGGGCTTGTGCATATATTCGAAAACAGAAATAATTTATATTACTTGACACTGGCAAAATACCAAATTAAAAAAAAAAAAGAGTATTTTCGGGTCTCAAAATTGTTTTTTTATCATAGCTTTAAATTGGACATAGAATTCGATTTGAATACTTCCCTATAAACAAAATACGTAATTAAAGCAATTCGCAAAGGAATATACGCTTATTTAAGATTTTAGCAATAAACTAATTTTAGATTACCCCACAAGATAAAGGCCATATTGCAATACTGAAAATGTATTTCTAATTTTGTATGGAAATTTCAGTTTAGGGGCTGGATCGAGGTGCAAAGTACAACGAAATAATTCAAGTACATATGCGTCTTTGAAAATATTGCTAGTTTTGAGCCACTTTCCGGGGATAAATTTATCTTATTTCAAATTGGCAATCTCGATGTATGCCTGCAAATATTTAGATATAAATGAATAGCTGTTACGTTAGTATGTATGTAGCAAGGCTGACTGCAGAAATATTAATCGAATATCCCCCGAAGAGATTGTAGCCCTGTGCGGTCAGCCCAATTGTTGAAAATTGTGATAGTTTAGTTTTACATTACAGGTACAGCGTGATTCAGAAATGGTGTACCCTTTAAACGTACGCTTCTTTACCGCATTTGTTATCATACATATTATTTTTGTTATGATGAACTTGATAAACAGTTTTTAAACATAATTATAATAATGATAATAGTTTTTTAGGTAACTAATAAATTGGAACTTAACTAACAATTAAAATAAAATTAAGTTGAATGAGGTAGACAATGCGACAATGTTAAGTCTTAAAATTAAATAAAAAAGGAAAAAAAAATATTGCCTAATGAATAACCGGCTTAAGTGAAGTCTGAATTAGATGTTGATTTAAAGAAAATAATAATGTTCCCAAGAAAATTTTGTGAACCAATTATTAAAAAAAAATACATATCTAAGTTCTGACTTCACATAATGATTACAAATGCGCTAAAGAAAAAGAGGTGTAACGGTTAGTATGCCCTTCCTGAATCACGTTGTATATCAGCTAAAATGAAGTGGTACGTTTAAAAGTAGATGTTCGATTGTTAACTTAAACCTAACTATGTGGTTAGACTACCCTAAAGGGGTGGTGGCACGAACTTATTATGCGACTTTATAGTACTTCTAGAGATTTTGATTCGACAGCCGGGGATCGTGAACACGTGCCCTTAGAACCCCGGTGGTCAGAGTATAATATATCTCGCCCATGGCACCACCTACAAATTTTGAAGTAGAGGTTTGGAGAGAGTAAGAGGATTACCGAATTTTGGTACATACAATGGGAATGAAATTGTCAATTTATTTGAAAATAATATTTAAATAATAGTTTGATTGGGCCCTAGTTTAGATCTCGACTAAAACATTAGTCAAATTAAGCGCCTAAGTTTTAACAATAGTTTATTTGATTTAAGTTTAGAAGTAAGGTCTAATCGCTTAAATAATTTGTATATATTTTAAGTTATTTATTTGCTTAACTTGCCTTAATCAGCTTTATTTTTAATGAATTATATTTGTAAATTATGTTGGCTCAGACGATTAAGAAAGAAACGTACATAACAAGAACGTTATTCCCCAAAGGATGATAATAAACATTCCAAACACTTTGGATTTTAAACATCCACTTTATTACCAAAATTAGATTTAAGAGAATAGCATACGTGCGAGCCTGAACTACTTTGCCTGAGAGAAAATGCTCTCAATCTATATCTCTTACTCTAACTGGATTATTTTTATAAATATGCTGCCCAAACTATTTGATATTTGCTCTCCTTTACACTGTCATTATGTACCTAATAGCGTTCTATTTGGACTACACTACTTACATATTTTAAAGTTAATATGATCAAATTATAACTAGTTCATATTGATTGCTTAGTTCCATGGATTTGTTTTGGCCTAAATGGAAGTTCAAGCTCAGTGTCCTACGATGAATTTAAATACTGTATAGTTTATGATGTAAAATTACCTATCATGGTTATAAATAAATAAAGAAAATATGAGTAAATCTTGAGTATATTTATTATTATTAAATCCTTTCTCCGACCGGTGTGAAATATATGCAGAGCCTCTAGCGTGGTATAAAGGAACTAATTCAGTTTGAAATTGCTTTTTATCCAACGAGGCAATGTTCGTAGTTTTTATCATTACGTAGTGGACTGCAGACAGTGAAAAGAGCTTTCACTCAATTACCTCTAGTAATTACTGTAATATAGCTAATACTAATCAAAATGGCTTTATACCTCAAGCTCTATATTAATTAACGGAGTGTCGCAAATGTCATTGAAACTAAAAAAAACTATGCAGATTTTTGTAGTACAGTACGTTCGCGTGTATGTAATTATGAAATTCGGGTATACCTACTACACAAATAAGCTTGGTGTTTTGTGCTTCGATATGTAACTCTCCGTCTATGTTATTTCTTATACTTTCCTTTCTATACATTTTAAAGTAGGTATACCATATCATAAGACACTAGTCATATTCCGTCCGTCATTCCTCAATAATACGCTTGGCCCACAAGAGCCCTAGCATTATTCTGATTGAGTTTCAAGCTATCTATAATATACAAAACATAGTGGATGTTTGAATCCCATCCACATAAAAAAGTTTGTACTCTTACGTGAAATGGAACATTGCAACAATAACGACATGTCATAGAGAACATGCTGTGCAATCAAGCTTTCTCATTGGTAGTTATTGAAAATTACTTTTGACACCAATCGAAATTCAGTATATCTTATCTTAAAAAAAAATTGTAATTGGAAACAGCTGTAATTTGCACTTGCTGTTCTCGTGTCTTTTGCGAATTCTCGTAAAATATTTGTCTAAATGTGAGTATTTATTGGTTTATTTTGTATAAATTTGGAATTATACACTTTGTAGGATTATAAATAGCATTTATACCAGTTAATAATTTGATAATCGCTAAAGTGTTATGTAAGAAGCTGTCAATACAGTCGCGACACACGAGTAATGTCTGATAAAAAAATATTTTAGAATCATACCAAATAATTAGGTATCGGTAACACTTACTCATCGTAGTAATAAATTTGGTAAAAATCCAATTCTTAACCATTAGCTACCCACCAATCTTTATTTTTTGATATTCTAAATTTAATTTTCTTCCCGGAAGATAATATTTTCTTTTATCTATTTCAACTCAAACCTCAAGCGTACACGATGTAAGTACCTACAGAGGCTCTTCTGCCTGATACTAGTTCCGCTGGTTAGGAAATTGTAAGTTTCGGCCAAGGAAATGTTTACAGTAAAACCCCACCCTAACATTTTACATTTGTTACCTTGCAAATAGTACAAACCTATCTACTTATAGGTATATTTCGACTGTTATGACGATTCAAGATGTTATCATTCGATTCAAAACATGTTTTAAAAGTAATTTACCAATAATTTTTTTTATTAACAGAACACTGAATGTATTTTCTTGTTCAATAGCCTCACTCCCTAAAATGTATAGGAATTAATTCCATCTGCAAATGTGGGTACACCTCTGGCTACTCTTTTGGGAAACATGTGATGGTGTTTAATTTAAACATTCTTGTATCCAGATGGCAGACAAGGCAGTGTCAACGGTGGCGAAGCCCATGATGCGCGGTCTGCTAACTGCACAGATCAAGCGTAACTTGATTGTGTCACTTGTGCTGGCTGGCGTCTCTGGGTTCGCGTTCAAACAGATTGTGGGCACCGAGCGCAAGAGGAAGTACGCTGAATTCTATAGGTAAGGATGCAAGCAATTTATGAGAAAAGAGCTATGGTGTAAATGTCTAATTGGATGGATGTCTCTATTGGATGGTTGATCTGATTAGATCAACCATCCAATAGAGACGGTAATTAAAAAAATAATGCTGTAGCCTCTGTTTCCTCTAGTTCTGACTCATGGGTCAGTTGATCTGGCCAAATAGAAAGGGTTTTATCTACAAAGCAGTATTATAAAAGAATATATGGCACTAATTTTGTTGCCTAATATGACTAAAAATTTTATGTGAGGCATGCATTTAAAATAGTACAAGGAGTACTATTTTAAATAGAGTACCTTGCTCTTATATCTAAGATCACAGAATTTATGGCATACAAATCCCTATATCAGTAAATTTTAATTAAATTAGGGCCATTTAATTAGTAATTACCGTCACATCTGTAATCACTGTAAAGGGTGATCACATTTCATTATAGTAAAATTACTAATATGCAAATAATAATCTCATCAGCTGAACTAAGTACCAAATTACATCAAAATTAACCTGTTTTCTAAAGACTATACCTATTCTACGAACACCTGGAGTGTTTTTTTAACAAAAGCTAGGTTACAAACTGAGCTAAAATTTCCGCTTGTGATAGAGGTGGTCCTGCTAGAAAGTGCCTTCTATGCTAGCCACCAATCTACCCTTCAACTTTTAAAGTGCAGACCAACAAATACTGTTAAATTTTGCAATAAATACTAACAACTTTTTATATTTTCAGGACATATGATGCGGAGAAGGAATTTGAAGAAATGCGCAAGAAGGGACTTTTCCAATCATGCTGAACGCGGCCAGTTATAGTGTAGTATTATTATTTTTGCTGTGAATAATGAACATTTAATTTTAATAAATACCAAACAACAAAACATTGTTCTATAAAATGTTATTTATTTTCTTGTTTGTTCAATAGTCAGCCATCAATCAATATCATAAGATATATTTAATATTAAAAATCGGTTCGAGAGATATGATACTACAGACATCGGAACTTCATACTCATAACAAATTGTCTCGTGTCGAGGGTAAAATATTATATATGAGGCACTTATAAGTGCGTTTGAATTGAAGACAGCTATCAGGATATTTGTATTTCAGATTTAAAGTCGGTGGGAAGTAATGACGTAATTGAAAGTTTTGAAATAAAACTAATCTTAAGGATTTTATCGCGGTTTATTTTTTATTTTACGTTCCCGACGTTTCGGCTGCTTTGCAGCAACCATAACAGGAACGTAAAATAAAAAATAAACCGCGATAAAATCCTTAAGATTAGTTTTATTTCAATCTGTAGTATTCGCGTAAATATAAGAAATCAATATGTAATTGAACGTTATTATGACTTGTTTTTTTTTCTATTTCGGTTCCATATCGGCCACACTCAACACGCCCAAGCGATGCAGCTTGGACTTTAAGATAGTTTTTTTCCTTATTTTCTTCGGGACCGTATCCTCTTTATTTGGTGCTACGACACTGTTATCGACCATATTCTGTTGCTCTACATTACACACTTTAGATATTTCGGCCATTGCATCATACCTATCAACGACAACGTCAACATCTACAGAGTTTTTATTAATTTTATTTATTTTCTGAATGGTAACATCCGCACCGGGCAGCTCGCTAACCTTTTTGTACTCCCTTTTGGGTGTTTTCGTTTTTAATTCGTCGATAATTTCGATTTCGTACTGTTTCCCGCCCTGCTCGCTCCTAATGAAGCAGGGTAACAATTCGATTTCAATATCGATTTCTTGTTCAGCAGTTACCGATTTTTGCGGGGCCGTTTTTTGCGTGGCCGTTTCTTGCGTGGCTGTTTCGTGCGGGACCGTTTCTTGGGAACTATCATCGTTTATAGCTCGTGGAGATTTACCAACACTGTCTGAGTCGGTACTATCGTCTAGTGAGGGTAGGCTGAAATCTCCGTCTTCATCGTCACTTTCGAACGTAATTCTTGGTTTTTGTTTTCTCCGCTTGGGGGCTGGTTTGGACCCGGTCTTTCGGATAGTTTTGCGTTTTACAGGTGTGTTGGTAGCGAGCGGTTTCGTGGGGCTGCCGGTCTTCACCTTGCCTGGTGATGTTTTGATGTCTGATTTCTTTCTTGGGCTTTTCGGCTTTGGTGTATTACTGTGAAAGTAAGGATAGTGGTGTTAATTCCAAGTTAAGTTAGTAACAGGTATTATTGTATTATATGGACGGCCTGATTAGCGCAGTTGGTAGTGACCCTGCTTTCTGTGCCGAGGGTCCCGGGTTCGAATCCTGGTAGGGTCATACATTGTGTGATGACCACAAATGTTTGTAACAAAGTCATGGATGTTTAATATCAATATAAATAAAATATATTATACTAGGTTCGCCCTCAGTCCATTGTACGGTACCCATAATACAAGCGTTGCTTAGTGTGGGACCGTATAGTTGTTGCCTTCGTCTGGCGATATTTATTGTATATTTTATGCCACACAGACTTGAGGGATTTGATGAAAACTACATTGGACGTACATAATATTGATACCCATGGAAGCCAAAAGAAAAATGACATGAGTTTATTTTGTTTTATGCGTGAGGTTACCTGGTGTCGACTCCGACGAGGTGTTTCATAGTTTTCACTTTGGACTTCATTGCTTTCTGCTTGATCGATTGTGCCGTGTCCAACTTCTCGTCGTCATCTGAAATCACCGTCTGCGATCATTTGATGACTATCTATATAAATAAGGGAGCGGTTCAAGTATAACATTATTTGGAGATTTTTGACCCCCCCCCCCCTCCGCTAGTAAAACGTAAAATCTCTACGGGACCGTTCTGAAGTGTTAAAACAACGTTACGTAACGCGTAGTTCAAACCGCGGAGGCAGAGGTGGTGAGGGGGGGGGAAGGGGGGCGCGGACAACGGGTGCAATTGCCTCCTCCCCCCCTAATCCGAATCCTATATCAGCACTCACCGCCATCGCTCTCCTCAATTATCCCGCTAATAAGGTTCTTCAGTGAATCGCCCATCTCTTTGGCCAAGTTCGTGTTCGTGTAGTTCAGGTTGCGGTCCGGGTTGGATGCGCCTGAAACCGAATCAACACTAAAAATTGCATCAAGATTAGTTCATACGTTCTGGAGATATGCCATTACAGCCAAACAAAAGGCTACGGGGGTTGTGGATATCTTCGGAAAATCAAAGAATAATAATTAATAAAGTACAATAACATTACAAATTAACAATTAAAATAGTATAATTGATAGAACGGCGATACTTGGCGGAAATCCATTGTTGAAATGGGGGAAGAGAAACCCACCTCTGACCCTCGGCTTGTCAACTTTTCCAATTATAAACCAAACAAGTTTGATCGATAATTAAAGAAGCCAGCAACACCGAACCCCTCTCAGATGTTAGTCCAGAAACTATCTATCACGAGTGGCGGGACCCTAAATAAAATGCAATTCTCTGCGAAACGCGAGAGAGAGAGAGGAGAGGCGTTAGAGGAGTTCGGTGTTGCTGGCTTCTTTAATTACCGATCAAACTTGTTTGGTTTATAATTGGAAAAGTTGACAAGCCGAGGGTCAGAGGTGGGTTTCTCTTCTCTAATTTGTTTAATTAAAATAGCAGTGGTCATAGGGAGTAGCCGTAGCGCTGCCCCACTATAATGTGGTCCGAGCTTTATCGTCACCGGTGACAGTGGTCTTGGCCGCGTTGTATCGCTGCTCCAAGCTGCCAAGCTCCCTGATGATGTCCAACTCTTCGTTCTGACGGTAGAACACGCCTTTAGGCCGCACACCCAGCCGGTCGACAGTCGCGTGACCTGTCGTGCCAATAAAATGTCAGGGCCCCAAGTCTGCTAACACAATCGATTCATAATCGAACAGCAACGGCATAGTAACTGTCACCTTTGACAGATATTGTATGGGATATACGTCAAAAGTGACAGTTACTATGCGGTTGCAGTTCGATTATGAATCGATTGTTTTAGCAGACTTGGGACCCAGAACTATTAATTCTGTCTCATTCAACCTTATAACTTCCCTCTGCGGATTGGTGGACTTCACATACCTATTGAGAGGTTCTCTCAAACATGCAGAATTCCTCACAATGTTTTCCTTCACCGTTTCGCAAGTGATAATCATGTCATCACCATCATCAGATTCAGACATGAAATCCAGACATCACTGAGGTGCGAGCCGGAGTTTGAACCTGCGATCCAACTTTTTTTCTTTCGAATTACCTTAAAATAAAAATACTATAATATGTCAAAATCTTAAGATTTTGTCGCGTTTGGTCTCGTAAATGACATACAAACTCACATCATACCTTCCAAATACTTCCTGATCGGGTATTCCATCCCCCTCTCTCTCAGCGCGGCGTGGTACTCGCTCTGCCGCGTCAGCACCGAGCCCAGAATGTACAGCACGTCGAACCGTCTCTCGCGCCGCGCCACCGTCTCTATGCGGTCTATGGCGGTCAAGTCATCTTGTACTATACGCAGCCGCGCGAACTCAGGATACGGTTGGAGGTTCAGCAATGCGTAGACGAGGAATAGACCAGCTATTGATTCCTGAATGATTAAAAGTAATAAGCTTTGTTTAGAACAAACTAATAAGCTTTGTTTAGAACAAACTGATAAGTTTTGTTTAGTATGTCACAACCGTGACAAAATAAAAAAAATATATGTAAGTTGGCAGCATTGTTTTTTCTTCCTTCTTGATTTTCCATTTGAACTAGCGGCAATGGTGCTGCGCAATATATTTTAAATTTATTATATTAAGTTAATATAATAACCAAAAAAAATTATTAAGTTAATATTATTAACCAAGCTTTAAAAATGGAACATGAACTTTATGCATGCATTTTGCCATTTATTTTAGCATACAAATATTTCAGATTTTAATCTTGCTATAAGCTATCACCATGATAAGTTCCAAGTCATCTAAATTATATAGTGATAGGCAAATAGATGGACAGAAATTCTCAAAACTCGGCCTTGGTACCGAAAATAATGTAGCCTTTTTTTTATTATAATTCTTTGTATCACCGGTACCTTTTGTCAATTTATTGCGATCGAAATAATGAAGTCTGTACAAAGTGGAGCGGTGTGAGCAATCTCATTGTGGTAGAGGATCGTAAGAGGCCATTTTAAGAGTAGGTATTATGAGTTCCGGGATACAGGTTATCAACACAATCATTAATTATGTTGTAATTACCTCAAAGTTATCTGTATTGGAGACCATGTAATGTTTGGCTACATGCAGGACCTCTTCTGACAGCTCTGCTATCTCAGCCCCCGATGTCCTGCCCCTGTAATAACCTTGTTACATTATCATAAAGCTAAAAGGTGTACAAAAAAAGGTTTTAACAAAAAAAAAAGAAAAGCAAATAATAATCTAATCTACTTAGTCTAGTATTTTAACGAATGTTGAGTCAGTGTCAAACACCAACCGAGGTCAGTAGTGCAACCCACACCAAAGAAAGACTACCTCGTCATACATACGTCATCAAATTAAGCTACTATACTTGTATTATCCATATTTGTTGTGGAACAAATGAATTCTAGTAGCTAACAAGAGGGTACATGCAACTGCCGGTTGTATAAGCTATGTGCTTAGCAGTAGGTCCAAACATTGTAAAGAAACACAAGTTTGGCCATACATCTACTTTATAGCTTTATCATACTTTCCAGCTATATCTTCTCTGCTGGGTGTGCAACCCCATATAATGAATGGGATGTTCAGAAACATGACAGTTCTGCCAAATTTTCCTAGACAGAAATATATTTTACGTCAATACCTGGTTCCCAAGATACAAGCTTACCAAAGGGTAAGCTTGTATCTTGGGAACCAGTTATGTTAAACCAAACCTTTGATTGGGACCGCAACACAAATAATTTGTAATTATGCTTATGGAAAATAAATATTTTATTATTATGTATTTGCTCACTGGTATAGGCAGGAGAGCTGCATTTCCTTCCATATTTCGCAGAATTTGGTGTACCTGAGGAAGTCCACCTTGGAACACCGGTGTATAAGTTCATCACAGTCGTCTGCAAAACCGTCTGCTATGTATACATGTTGCATGTTTGTATATAAACCTGTAACCACCACAGTATATTAGAATTAAAATTTTTTTTTTTTTTTTTTTATTACATTATAGGCAAGTATTTGATCTCGATCTCACCTGATGGTAAGTGACGATGAGATCTTCGATGGAGCATACTTGCCTAGGTAGGAAGGCGGCAGTAGATGGAGACGCTACATTCACTAGGCACATGCAGCGCAACTGATCTGACCCGCCATCCATGAATGGCAACACCGAACATCATGCCGGAACACGGCTAGGCCGCTTGGCGACATGGCTTTGTTCAGTGGGTGGTGACTAACCACGGCCAAAGCCTACCACCAGTAGAGTTGTCACCTAGTTGGCACCACCCAGGGTCACGTGTAGGGTATCTCGAGGGTATTTAATTCTCCTACGGACGAAGGTGACTCGACCCCCAAATGGAAATTATTAAAATTTTAGCGGAAAAGGGAAGATCTTCCACCCAGGTCAGGTGGGTGGTATGCCTGGCGGGGCGGCCGCTATGCACCGACGGTTTTTGTCGGGATTGTCTATATATGTTACGTGCTCCGAAAACTCTCATAGCGCGTTTCAGAATTCTATGGAACCTCGTCATTTGTTCTGCATGTCGTCTGCAGCGCTATCTGTGTGTAGCTTGTGGTGAGGTTGAAGAGGTCGCTACAAAATAAATGAGGTAACTACACTAATAAAGTACACTTTTTAAGACAACTGATTAGCGCAGTTAGTAGTGACCCTGCTTTCTGTACCGAGGGCCTCGGTCCCGGTTCGAATGCTGGTAGAACCAAACTTTTTGTGATTAACATGTTTGGATCCAGGTCCTGGATGTTTCTATAAAGTATTATATACTGATTCCGCTCTCAGTCCATTATTCGGTACCCATAATATAAGCTTGGTGTGGGACCGTGTAGTTGGTGGATATGTCTGGTGATATTTTTTTTAGTTGCTGTAACAAAGTGGAAGGAAATCACATAAAATAAACCAATTTACTTACGTGGCATAATGTTTATTGATTGCAGTGAAATGTATACTAGTTAATAAATTGTTTACAAAATGTAGAATTCAATAATATCCACCTAATTTTTTACTGTATTCACAAAAAAATCATAAGAATCATATGTCACATACATAAACAAACCGCGCTCACTCCACAGACTAATAAGAGAACTCTCACTCACAGCACAGCACAGATACGTTTTTTTTTTAATTCGCTCCTTCGAGCAGGCTAAAGTCATTATGACCATACCGCCTCGTCTTACGTAGTTTGTTTTCATAAATATAAAAATATAACAATCAATTTCATTCGTGCACTCACAGATACACTACACCACACTGTGTGACACCGTTCATACTATCAATATTGAGTCAAGGTTTATTCAAATCACGATCCATAAATATTGAGATATTTCAATTTTCAAGCAAGAATCACGTCATTAACGACGATGGTGACGGTGATACTTCTCCATCTTTTGCAAAGAAAGAAATAACGTCGTCTTACTTTATTTAACTTAATTCCAGCCCAAATTTATAAGCGGATACTGATACAAACTAAAATAGTCGATTTCTTAGAGGTCAAATAAAAAAAAATTCGATTTTTTTAATAAGAATTTTTAATTATAATTAGCCGTGGGCAGAGCATATAGCTCGATAAGCCAGCCATTTCGATAGCCAGAAAAGTTCTAGAATGTCCGCTAGCCGGTCGATATGGTATTGAACCACAGATTAGATAGTTGTATGGTTGTGAAGGTCGGTCCTCCGCAAGGTGGACCGTTGGTAATATGATAATAATTATGATTACGTTTCGGTCTAAATATCTCTGGTGTTGGTTTGTTGCGTGAAGAATACACGCACGCGCCACACAGTAATTTTGGCCAGTGTATCGGGCACATTATCTCTCATATTCGAGCCCAACGGTTCAAAAGTGTAAAA
This sequence comes from Pheosia gnoma, assembly GCA_905404115.1. NCBI lineage: Eukaryota > Metazoa > Arthropoda > Insecta > Lepidoptera > Notodontidae > Pheosia > Pheosia gnoma. The sequence goes on along the minus strand of FR989919.1, from coordinate 4,690,064 downwards.
TTGTGTTATAAATAAAAAAAATGTAAGCGGAAAACTTCCTCAGTCACAATTCTGACTTTCCACAATAAAGCAATCACAGGTAGATTCAAAATTAATAAAAAATCAAGAGCCAGGTACAATTTTAACTTTTTTTATTGTAGCTAAATTGAAAATATACCTAACCAACCATATACATTACAATATTTAAAAGCATGAATAAAACACTGATACGCTTACAAATTATTTGTCGATTTGGTAATTACATCAAACTAACGCATCTTTTGACATGGCAACACGAGGAACCATAGACAACAAGGCTTTGCGCGACTGGATGCGTGTTGTTAAATTATTGCGTGTTGAACCACTACTGTAATAAACTAGTTTATTGCGTTTAGAGGGGCGTCTTCTCGATCAATTTGTACCAATGTCCGCACTCGCAGCGGCGGGGGTGGTCCTGCCAACAGAAAAAAAAATGTATTGCCATAACGAGAAATCTTTAACCGATTGAATTTAGCCTCTTATGAAACATCATCTGAATTTCCTGTATCCTGTATTACCCAAAACAGTAAACCGGTAGTAGTGCGCTAATAGTGTAAGAGGACATTTCACAGTATGTTTATGCACATGGGATGACTATAGTAGAAAAATAAAATTAGTGATGTAATATTCACCACTAATGCTGCATACACATATGGGCCCAACAGAAGCTAATGTGTAAACATTTCCTTTAAATCAGCTGACCGACTTAACTGGAGCCTTTATGGGTGAATATGGGTGTCCACCCATATTCACCCACAACATAAATAAACATAAACATTTTTGCAAAACGCTGGTGACATATTTCAGCAATCTATCAGGCTGCACACTAACTATAATCAAATATTATTATTTCTACAGTAACTGTGTTTTATCGTAGTATTGCAAAAAGTATGCAATTCAGTCCAACCAAAAGTGCACTAGACTTCAATACAATGGCCTAAGTTTCCATTCACCTAGGACCACATGTGGATGCAGCATTAGGTAAGTAATTATTTCTTTTACCTTGTGTATCCACAGCCAGGTGACGGCGGTGGCATGCTCTTCGCCTGAAAACAAGACGATAATAATTTGAAACACTATTTCTCTAATAATGATTGTATAGTACATTCTCAGTTAAGTATGCATTGCCATCAATTGTGTTAAAGTGAATGCAATTGAAAAAAAAAGTAATATGGCAATATATATATATTTCATATAAATAAATCTATACTAATTATATTATAAAAGGGAATGTTTGTTAGTTTTGAATCTCCAGATCTACTGATCCGATTCTCAAAATTCTCTCATTAACAGAAAGCTACATTATCCCTAGGTTTCGTCGAGGTAGCGCGTGCAGAGTCAAGTGGAAAAGCTAGTATATTGTATTATTGTAAATTAATAACCCGAGTTTCCTTGTTAAACAGGAAATATACTGTATTTATTGCTATAAAATATGAGCACAGAATATGTACAAGGGTGATGCCTTGCTGAATATTAATACCCAAATGGAGAAATGCTGCAGAATGGGCACTTCTGAGCAAACCACAAGGCTACTAGACCTTTGGTGACATAAAAAAGCTGGGAATTTTCATAACAGAGCTTCGAAGGCTGGAGTAACAGGCCAACTACCCTCCCACACACAAAACTGCTGCAGTATCTGTTGATTTATAGACACCATTCTCAAAAGAATACCCAGTTATTATATATATCTCAAAAGAATACCCAGTTTTTAAATATAATTTATCTGTATCTCATATTGGTAGTCTTTAAAAAAAATGTTTCATTGTCAATGATATGTAAGAATACCTCCCCCTCTATTTTGACACATTACAAACCACAATCACAAGCTTACATTGTGACTGACAAAATTAGTCACTATGCAAGCTTGATTAGGTCCTGAATATTATATTTGCACTATGTCCAACAGCTTCCAAATATTCATTGCTTTTAAAATGACGACATGACAAAACTTAATGACACTTTAAAATGTGATATTACTAAAACACAATAGCCAAAATAGCTTACAAATGCATCCAACAATACGGGCATCAAAGCATGAGGGCACAAGTGTGGGGTTTTCGCGGGTGCCGGCTGCTTTCTTCAGCACCTTCATGTTGAAGGGGTCATCATTGCCGGCTTGCATGGCCAGCAGCTCCTTCCTCTCCATGCCAGTGGCATGTTCCAGGGGGTCGGGCATCACTTTGTAAAAATAAAAGTTTGTTACTGAATGCAACACATAAAAAACATGATGTATTTTATTGTGCCTGTTGGACTGTTGTCTAATGTACATTATAAGGTCCTCTATGTTCTCAGATTTTGCCAGGAGTCTCTCCAAATCAAAAAAATATAAGGAAGGTTAATAATATCAATTTTATTGAGCAAAAACGATAATGTGCTTATAACATCTTAGTGTAACATAAGCCTAATATGGACAAGAATCTGGTTTGTGCTGATAACTGGATTATTGATAAGAAGATAACCTAAAAATCAATAAATGTTTTTTGCTAATAAAAAAAAAAAAACAAATGATAATTGTATATAATGAAATAAATCTACAATAGATTTCAACTCTTATAAATTGGGAATACGCATTATCTAAAATCGATGAACAATAACAAAAATAATCAATAAAAACGTGACTGACATAAGAATTTTTACATAACTTCATGCACATAAGAATTTACATCGCCCCCTGGAATACCCTCGATAAAGCGTACTTGTTGTAATTTTCATGGATATTGATGAAAATATGATTTTTTCATCAGAGTACAATGAGATTTTGACATTACGTAACGAAACATTGACGGGGGTGGCGACTGATGAAGAATTTTCCGCGAATATAATGATATCTTACTTTTGTCGGCATATCCCCGTTTGGCAGTGGATAACAGAACACTTTTAAATGCATTTCCCCTAACAATTTGCCTGCACAAGGATGCCATTTTTACTAGTTCTCACACAAGACCGTTTCTTACGATGGCAAGTGGACAATTTTTTTTTCATGAATGAAATGGCTAGTGTAGTATTAATAGTTCAAAAACCGTATATTCACATAAACCGGTATTTTTATATATTATTATTTTAAACCATATACAATTTATTTTTTGCAATGAATATAGGAGCAGCATTGAAATTAATTCAAAACTGAAAATAATTATAAATCCATTATATATTAAAAACTTATATGAAGCTTCATCTATAGCTGATATACTCAGAGGATTAAAAATAAATGTTTGACTCAAGGACCAAGAAACTTTGCCTGTGTGCTTAAGGATTAAGAAGTCTTGTGAACCATGACTAGGTCCTGCCTGGGCTATATAATAACTCAAGCGTTATTGCCCGCACCATTCAAACTAGGAAATGTGGTATATTACTATAAAAAATAGGCAGTAAAGTAGTCGACAATACATCAGAATCAGAATATTTTTTATTCACGTAGACCATTATTGTACAGTACTTATGAATCGTCAAGTTACAAAAATATTATGCTACTGCTTTACCACCCGTTCGGAATGCCGTTCCTATGGAGAAGAACGGGCAAGAAACTCCATGGTTGCTCTTTTTTTTAAATAGATCTTTTACATTTTTGAGCAATACATTGTTATAGGTATGTGAGAACAATGTAGGAACGGCTAATCAAACTTTAGCAGGTCAAAAAAAAAAAAACAAAAAGTACTAACTAACATGAATGATGAACGAACCTTTCATACATTTCTTATTCTTCATCTTTTTTGTGTTGGCAATCTGCTACAAAACATAGCCAGTCTTGCCAGTGTCGAGTAAATTGTTTCATCGTTTTTAAAGTATCTCTGATGTCAATGATGATGAAATGAGTCATCATTAGCCTCTATCAGGACGGCTTTGTATACTTTACTAAAATTTACCGGGCATATTGGGAAACTTGAAAAGTCAAATTATACTATTTTATTTCAATTTCCTTCAGTTGTATAGGTATATATGAATTTAACATACATTCATATAGTTATTAATCATGTAATCCGTGGTTACCCCAGGGGATTCAACGAGGGGTCTATGTGGGATACTTGAATGATGAGATGCTATAGTTCTGTAGTATTTTTTACACAATCATAGTGGATTGCAGTTGACAATGATATTATTACATTAGTGAGATTACAATACTTACCTATATTTGTAAAAATATTTATAAGTAAATAATACATTTCCTTACTCATATTTCCCACTTATGTGAATAAAATACAAAAAGGTGCTGAAAATATTTATTTAATAGTCCATTTGCTATCCCATTATACAATCGCTGCTTAATTTGGTGGCATTTGATTCGATGAGTACCTATTTATTTTTATATTGATTTCTAAATATTCTATTAGCCACATATTTTAGGAATGAGTCCTTACGCAAGGTTGTGTTCATCAGCAGCTGAAAATACATAAATATTTACAAATAAGAATGAATTTTTGTTTAAGATGGTATAAGTGACTTTATGTTAAATACTCACAACCAAAAAAAAGCGTGATTTTCGATGGATTTTATTAATTTTGGTCGCCCACAACATCAAAGATGATATAATATGGAGAAACATTCAGTTTCTTGTTCGGCCACTTCTTTGCACAAAACATCCTTTGAATGAGTTTAATCGGACGTCGATCTCTCCTTCTTCAAGCTGGGACACAGATTATACATAATATTTGTTATTTGTCGGGAATAGGTTTATGAACTTCAGCCACATGGACAATGCTATAAGCAACATGGGGAGATCTTGGTCTAGTTATGAGACATAATTGAGTAACAAAAACTTCGGGTACAGAAATCTCGTGCAAAACGATTGAGTGGGAAGATGGATATATTCGAATGTGTGTTACCGGATCAGCTTGATATAGTTCTCTGTAGCATGATGGAGAAACGCACTCCCTCACGCATCGCGTTCGTCCTTGGCCAGTCAAGTGACTGCAAGCGCCACCTTGCTCGCATGCTGTTTCAAATTCCCTGAACGTCATTTCCTAAAAATAATAAAATTCAACCCATTGTAGTTACGTATTTCATAGAAATATGAAACTAAAACGCACACTTATAATAAGAATAAAACTATTTTTCCCAGTACCAGGTAATATGGGTTTCATATAGATAATTTGGTTATTTAGATAAAGTAAAAGAACGTATAAATCAGTAAGCAGGTTAACATTTACTAAAATAATGAAAGATTACATTAAATTAAACTATGTATATGCATCTTTATTAGATGAAATAATTGCCAATGTTTTTAATATCCTGCTGTATAGCGGATTGGTGTATACGTTTGGGAAGGTGCAGGGCTAAACAGAATTTCAGTCATCATTTGATAAACATAAACACTTACATTTTTTGGTGAATCTTTGTACTGATACTCCTTGAAAGTGAAAGCCACTGGAGATTGATCGGCGGATGTTTTACATAAACCAATTATACAAGAGATACTCAGTATCAGCATGAGTCCAGGTATATTTATCATCACAAAATTACGTATCTTCTCTAGTAGCAAAGAAAATCAATACTATTTATGAAATGTTACTTTAGTTAGCGTCGATCAAAAAAACTTAGATTATTAGTTATATATGATACATTATATCTCAGTACTTAGTAAGCAATTTAGGATTATTTATTTTATAGGTATTTGTATAGTATAAATTTATATTTTATGAATTAAAAAAAACCGTATTTTAAAAAACCGGTATAAATGTATTCAAAATTATATATAAATTTGATTCCTATCTCAAATAGCACGACGTGATAGTGGGAATAACACACCATAGCACTAAGCCGTAGCATGACGGTGTACTATAATTTAGACGTCGTTGTTTAGTAGTAGTTGAATACTAATTCTTCCAATATATCGCTATTTCATATGCAGCCATGGTGTTTATAATCGAAGGATTGAATAGCTCTATCGTCCAGTGCTATCCCGTAAATTAAAAGTGACAGACAAACAAATATTTTCTCTGTGCAAAAAACGAAAGTCAAACGAAAAACGCGATTGCTATGATTGAATTAGTCCTTGTTTCCTAAATTCTAATTTTATTTTCTGTTTTTATATTATTGTCTAGCAAGGTTTTCAGTTTAGAAGATAACAGTGCGTGTTCGCGTAATCATTTAGTGCTGATTTGTGCAAAGAGGCGATGTGAAATAACTGACTGCTGTTGGAGCGATTGCAATCATTTGGAATAACAGCACAGCTAGGTGAGTTATAAAATAATTTAACAATTCTTGCATTTCACAAATACTATGTCCATATTAATTATATCCTACCAAACTCATTCAATGTAGGCACACCAAACAATGTATATGTAACTTTTTTAGTACCTTATAATTAAATGATTCCATATCTGCTATATCTATGTAAGCAATATAAAAATGTTGGTAGTGTTTATATATTAAATACTACCAACATTTTTATACGAAGCTGGCTTAACCTGATGTTTGCCTTTTTTTTTGTAATTAGACAAATTCACAGTTGTTGTCTTTGTCTAAAACCTCAATATTATTTTCTTGTCAGCAAGTATTACTCTACACAAATTTATTTTTTTAAGTCTGATGCTAATTTAATACAATTTACAGCAGTGTAATGTTAATACTTTACAATAGTAATGTCAACATATTAATGTCTAGCATTTTAGATTGTGTGAGGAAACTACTTTTCTCATTTTGATGTTTTTTATATAACCTTCATTATACTGACTGAAGGATGCTGATTGTACTTACTTTAACTAGATTAGAAAAAAGAAAAGATAATAAATAAGTAGTAGGGGAAGCTTAGATTATAAACTGCAAAGATAATATGACAGTGTTGAAGAACATTCAACAGTAATGTTTAGGAATTTGAATTTTTTGCTAGTTGATAAACAAAGGAAATTGTAGACAACTGCTTCTTGAGAAATATGCATTTGGTAGTTAGGAATCTCACGTGCACATTTCAAAGTTCTTACGTCATTACATCCATGAATTGGTCATAATATTAAAAAAACAAATTTTGTAAACAAGGGCCATGTAACAGCAATTGTTCCTACTGCGACGGTAATTTTCCATTGTATGTAATGAAATGTTACATCGCAATAATGGTTTATTAACAATGTTATTGTATGAACCATTAAATTATAGACAAATTATTTACCATAAAATTAAAATACATTTTGTATCCAAAAATATTGTCTTTGAAAACCTTAGAGCATTTACACCCAGAAATAATCTATATTTAATTTTAATATTATATAACAAGTACAGTACAACCAGAAAATGTAAACAAGAAATGAGGAAGTAGTAGAATCTAAAGAAAGATTCCACTACTCTATTACTTTTTTCAATTGATTATTAAAGAGTATGGCACTACTCATGATTGTATACACAACAGATGTACTATTAGCATAGAGTAGACATTTATCATACAAATTATCGGCATTACAAGTTTCCCAACAGATGAAGAGATGCACCAATTAATTCAATCTAATTATTTTATTGGAAAGCGGTTTTAACTGGAATGAAAGTCCTGACAGGATGGATTTTTCAGCCAGATTTTATGTAATACTAAGTTCAGTACCTATCATATTCGAAAAACCCTGTGTTTGAAATCCTGACGGAAATTGGAACTTTTAAGAAAAAAATATGTTTGGTAGGTAACCCTATCAGAGAGGTCACAATTCTGTCCACTTCGTTTCTTTTGTTTTTGTTACGTCAACGTGCTTTTCGAACGTATCGGCCGGTGCAAACTCGGTGCACTCGCACCGACGACTTCATTCACACATTACAATATTAACCTTAGAGTCTATAGTTTACGGTTCATATTTCAATATATGTTATATATTTTATTAATTTCCCGTCAAGGCATTTTTCCTGTTTGCTATAAACTATTTTTAAATCGTAATGCGCTTTTTGCATTGCGGCTTTATACTTTTTGTTGAGATTTGCTGATTAGTGTAGTTGAAAGTACCTAAAACAACACATGATAAGACATACACACGGGATAGACGTCACAAAGCAAATACAAAACAATACATAGGCAGTTGATAGTAAGTAAAAAGTTATAATCACAGATATATTCGTGATCTGTGGTTATAATCTATTATAAGTGGTTATAAATTTGATTATAAGATTAATACATGGAGAATCAACAAGCATGATGAGAGATTGCAAGTTAGTGGCGAATTTCAGGTGGAAGGATATCATAAAGAGACAGGATATTTGGGTCAGGAGAAAAAAAAATGTGGTTGATAGAACCATCCTCATATCCACACTCGCAGAGGGAATGATGTCTCACTCTTAAAATTAAATGTTAAAAGATGTAATCATATGAACATGTAGGTAGTTAGGTACCTATTATAATTATCCTAGGATACTAGGACACTAGGACGTCAACCACCTCAGTCCTTCCGTGACCATGATTGCTGCAAAGCAGCCGAAACGTCGGAAACGTAAAATCATAAAATAAACGCAATAAAATTCGTTTTCTTTCAATTCAAGTAGTTATTGGACAAACAAATAATGGCATGGTGCATTCTACATTGATGAAATCAAATTCTAGAGCTTGTTTATATCTTTTCAGTGAAGTGTTTTTTTTTCATAGCTAGGTTTAAGTGCTTATGTGGTATTGTTTTTAATTGGTTTGTATATCACCAGCTAAGTATGTTGTCAGTAACTCATTAGCTATTATTTTACTTTTATATTCTGTGGAAATAATCTTATAATGGTAATGGTGAGGTCCAGGTTATTTGCATTCACCACGTTGCTCCGAGTTGCTCCAATACTCTTCCGCTTATATTAAACCGAGCGACGTAACTGTGACGTCACAGGTCAACGTCTTCGCGTGCCTTCCAAACCACGAACGAGGTTATTATATATACGTATATACGTATATATATACGTATATATATATATATATATACGTATATATATCGGTCACCTCAATATATTAAACAACATTTTCTCTTCATGTTGTTATTCATATTGTATTACAAAAGTAATTTGTAAATGTTGGAACCATTTTTCACTTGTAATTATATACTTTGAGTTAGTAGTTTTTTGCCCGTTCTTCTCCATAGGAACGGTACCGAACTGGTGGGACAGTTGTAGCTTAGCATTTTGTAATAATTTTGACGATTCATAAGTATTGTACTGAATGGTTCATATGTGTACAAAATATTCTGATTGTGATTCTATAATTTTATCTGGTGTTCTATTAGACCTATTTTAAAAGTAGGCCCATGACCGTCACCAGACGAAAACTCTAAACTTATCATATATAACTGGTATGACAGAAGATAATAATCTGTTCCGTTCTCTTACATGCGTCTGGTAGTTAGCGATCTCGCTCTCACAGTTCAGAGCTGCCAACCTTCGCTACGTCAATGATTAATACATCCATGGTTATAGTCTATACATATAAATAAAATTGGAGTGTCTGTTTGTAATATTAAAATAACCGCTTTTTACTAAGTGCATTTGGATGTATACACGTTACCTATACCGAAACAACATTTTTTACAATTTTTGTCTGTCTGTCCGTCTGTCTGTCTGTCTGTCCGTCTGTCTGTCTGTTTGTTCCGGCTAATCTCTGAAATGGCTGAACCGATTTTGACGGGACTTTCACTGGCAGATAGCTGATGTAACAAGGAGTAACTTAGGCTACTTTTATTTTAGAAAAAAAATAGGATCTCACTAAAAAAAATTAAAACCAATGTTGCAGCGCAGCGCCTGATTAAGTTTGATAGCAACAACCTGCAATGCGTCCCGCGGGCTCAGAATGGGCGAGCAGTCTGTTGTCAACGGTTGTCTTTGTTAAATACCACGCGGACGAAGTCGCGGGCAACAGCTAGTATAACATATAATATGGCCGCGGCAATGAGCTCCTTTACCCTAATTTACTACACAGCTGCGTGCACGCAGGACAAACGAACCTGTTTTCAGTACGTTGAGTACACGTGCACTCGTGTTCGTGAACGTTGCTGTTTGGCCATAAAACATGAGTGTTCGGTAGGTGGGTATTTGTTGTCTACCACCCATAGGGTTGTCAACCGTAGTCAATATTTTTTTTTTTTTTATTTATTTATTATTATGAACCAAAAAAAGTAATATAAGTAGGTAGTATTACAACGATTCTAAAAAAATTAAGTACCTAAGTAGCTGAAACTAGAATGTTTTCGTTATTCGTCAACTGCGCTAATCATGTCAATCGACATGATAATCAATGATGATGGTCGTGAATGAATATGATACCTAACTATATTTGCATAAAAAAATAAACAACATTATTTTATGGAATAATCATAAAAAAAATGAAGAACGTTTCGTATTTTGATTGGTAGTTAAAAAAGTCCTTTTGTGTTTTTTGAATGCGAGGAAATCTAGGTGCTCACTGAAACAGTATATTCTCATCAATGCTATAGTTCGCGTCGTCTAACTGTGCCCCGTTTCAATTAATATTTAAGTATAAAATTGATTTTGCAATACCACCTCAACCAACTTTAGAGCGGCAAAGTTACATAATACGAAACGCACTTAAAAAAAAAGTTTATATTGCCTCCTCTACCCTACCATCACAGTTTACATGTTGTCTGCGTGTGCGCTGCACACACACCGGTCCCCGGTGCGCTCAGTGCGCGTGCACTCGCTCTCGTGACTCCAGCAACATGAATTGCTTTCAATAAACTATCTGTGAGTCATGTGTTGGGTTGGGTGGCCACGTGTTACTTAAGAAAATTGCGGACAAGATTTTAAGAATCATGTTTATTGGTGGTTTTAACATGAATAATATGTGTGTTCACGGTTTGGTACACCGGTTGTCTTAAGGCATAGTTACACATTAAAAAATGGCCAAGTGTGAGGCGCACTTTCACATTAAGGATTTCGAACATGACGTTTATGCTTAGTGGAATGCGTATATAATGTTTATCTCACCATTGCTTAAAGTGTTGTTGGACCAACATTTTCAAATTGAACTGTGATCTGCATTTCGTTTATTGGATGGATGCCTCTGACAATCGGCTTGACTGACAGCGTTAGCACCTTTGGTGGCACCAACCTCTGACATCCACTCAACCCTTTGGATACGGTACGGATCCCTGAACACGTAATAAATATCTTCTATCTAGAATACAATACTTGCCAATACATGAACTGTTTAAAAATGGATAAATATTAGTAAGTATCGCCCTACAGATGCTGTATACACGAGAAAATTCCCAGAACATCTGACGGATCTTGGATATAAACGATGTGTTGCGTAGTTAAACAATAGATTGTTTCAATGCACGATTCTTTATAAATGTCCGTAACAACACCGGAACACGTGAGAACCTGAATCCCATTCTTAATAGTGAGAGAAAAGCTGGCAGGAAAATCAATACTGCTTTTTAAAAAAAAAGGAAGTTTATATAGAAGTAACATTTTTAACCGTGAAGTTGTCAATTTTATTATATTTTCCAAAACAAATATTACTTTGATAAATAATGTGTAATATTGGCGGGATATTAACCATTGTGAGATCATAAACGTGCACGGGTGAAGGAAATTGAAATAAAATAGTATAACTTGACTTTTCAAGTTCTCCCAAGATGTCCGCTACATTTTTAGTAAAGTATCCACAGCTTTACTGATAGGGGTAGGGGATTCATTTCATAATCAACATAACTATTATCATCAGGGGTTCATATAATTCAATAACAATTATCAAGAATAACTCGACACTGGCAAAAATGACACTATTTTGCAGCTAGAAATAAGGGGCAGAAGATCATTACATCACCTCACCACTATTTCTGTGAGCTGACAACATTGCTGGGGTCTTCGTCGTTTCACACCACAAGCGGTTCGCACCATGGTGTGAAACGACGAAGTGTACTTTTTGAAGGCGCTGTTTCACACCATGGTGTGAATCAGCCAATGCTTTTTTAGACTTCGTTGTTTCGCACCGTGGTGTGAATCAACCCAGGACTCTTTTTGGCTTCGTCGTTTCGCACCAATATCAAAAGTTTGAAAATATAGTGTGTTTTTGTACAGACGGGCAGAAAACTGTTATTGGATAAAATGAATAGTGCAGTAAAATACAAAATAGGTATATAACTTAGCTTTTTTGTTATTGGATAAAGTATTAATCGAATCAAAATAATTGCATTTTTTTTACTTACAAGTATAAGAGCGTAAATAATAAAAATGTAAACGATAAATAATCACAGATGGGGCCGGGGGGGGGGGGGGTCTATTACCCTTTTACTTATAACTTATTAGAAAATATCACAGGTAGATTTTTACTACATTACTATTATGCTTACATAATTAAAGTAATAATTGAAAATCACAGGCTGAGCTGTAGTTCGGCAGCAAATGTGACAAGACCCAACTTTTTGGCTTTCGCCACAAAATGCGGCTGAAGACAAAATAGCACCCAACAAGTTTTACTTCTGTTTTTTTTTATGGCTGGTGATATAGTGTATTATTAATATTAAATGCATATCTAACAACAAATTACTATGATGTTTTTTCGATGAAAGTTTATTATAAACAAATCATGTAGTTAACTATTCAAAATAATCTCAAAATATAGGATGTTACAAAAATATTGTGAGATGTACTTACCTAATACAAATCACTCAAATTTACAAAACACAACGTGAACACCACCACTCTCTGAATATAAACTCCGTACAGTAACCTTAAAGATAACCCAATGGCAATAATATAATTGTTATTTGCCAATCAGAAGCCTGGCCCAGAGTCATTTTATTGTTTATTTGACGAGTGACTTTTCACGAAAGGGATTACTTTAACCTGAGAATTTTAGAGCGTCCCCATATGTATGCATTTTTACGGGCACATGTTATCTTGAATTTATTGATTTTATTGGATTAATTATTATTATACGTGTTGTTGTCTCAAATATCAAAACTAAGTCTTTAGTACAATATTAATTACGTTGCTGCACTACATGATCTTATCTTTAATGATCTTTAATTTATACATAATTCTGGCTTCCCTAGGTGCCAGATTATGAATGGATGAATAAATAATTCCATGAACGACTTTTGTGCATGCTTATATTTTATTGAATAAATAATAGCAAAATGTCATTGGTGCGAAACGACGAAGCCAAAAAGAGTCCTGGGTTGATTCACACCACGGTGCGAAACAACGAAGTCTAAAAAAGCATTGGCTGATTCACACCATGGTGTGAAACAGCGCCTTCAAAAAGTACACTTCGTCGTTTGACACCATGGTGCGAACCGCTTGTGGTGTGAAACGACGAAGACCCCACATTGCTATACGAGTAATAGTACAATTCGATCGTACTTTCTTTATAATCACTGCTTAATACTTTGGTTTGAAATTAAGAGACTTTACGCTTACCTTGGACCAGCAGCACCTACTTCCCTTCGCAAGAAGCAATCCTGGTAAAACAATCATGATCAATTTCTACAGCAAACCATCGACTATTTATTAAATATTTGCAATTGCAGACGATGAGACACGTTCAAGGTTGTCCGTAACGAGAACCGGTCACCTTGGCCTTTGAAGGTACCTCACGTGTGAATCTATCGAAGTTCGCTACAGCACTTTTAGTATTGCAAATGATTGAGGCAATAGCTCTGCAATACGATCGTCTCTGGTCCGTATTTTGTTTAAATATCACCCTTAATAATGTCTAAAAGAGTGATCTGGGTACATGCAGAAAGAGAGGAATGCCGAAGAAAAGATAAACAGGGGTGAAGCGGGGGGTCCCAACTCCGTGGGTGCTCGAAGTCTCCGTCACCCACAGGGTGTAAATAGCGGATGTGCAAAACCTATAACCACAGTCTTGCAAAAAACTGATCAATGTATAATACTCTTCTGTCCTGCTACCTGACTGTTAGCCACTATCTTGAGTTATACTGCACGGATTTTGATGTGCTGTCTACCAATATCCAGGATATTTCTTCGACTATTTGCATTTTTTTGCACTTTGGCAGATTTTGTAAACAAGTCATCGAGTAAGCATAAGCTGAACGCCCCTCTGTATGAAAGAGATTGGAGTAAATGCAAGTAACATGGAAAGCCATACCGAATGTTAGCAAAAGAAACGTTGCTCTGAACCCAGATATATTGAAAAGGTGAAGCAAGATATGATCCTGGAATCAATGGGTATAAGTTATAACAAAGACATTGAAAAAACCATTACACGTACGAAGCACGTTTTTACGTACTTATTTCCAAGATTTTCTCCCATAATTACACCAATTTGCAAGCTTCGATGCCGGTTTTGCCCAAATGTATGTGAACCGGATGAACAAGCCGGTCAGGTAGGTACAATTTGTTCGACCAACGGCCCACAGGAATCGATTCAAGCAGGAATTTACTCGATCTTTAAAGAATATTTTTGTGTTCGAATGTTTTTCGTTTATCGTGGTTGCGACTTTCTTATTTTTGACTATTATATTGTTAATGTTAAACTAGTGTTCCTGCGAGTTATAGTGAGTGATATAAGTGGAATATTAACCATTATGGGTTCGGTAAAGTGCACTAGTGTAGGTAATTGAAAACAGAGTGACGAAACTTGGCTTTTCAGGTTCTCATAAAAAATCTTTCAGTAAAATATCCATCACTTTACTGAATGAGGGACGGGGGGGTATTTTACTTGGGCCTAGCCTTTGGGTCTGTGCATATGCTCGAAAACAGAAATAATTTATATTACTTGACACTGGCAAAATACCTATGGTGATGCCAAATTTAAAAAAATAAAATAAATAAATAAATAATTGTCATTTCCAATGACCTCAAAGGTTTATTGTGCGCATGCGCGTGCGATGATAGTGATTGACCGCACTCGTGTCGGTCGACGAACCAAGCCCTCGACCAGTTTATTCAGTTGCATTGCAGTGCAATTTATTAAAGAAAGTTAAATAAGATGGAGGCCAAACTTTATGATGTGTTTATGCGCGGCTTTGAGCATGACTGGTCATTCAAACAGAATTATTGATATCCAGACGGCTTTACTGTGTAATATGTAGTAAAATAAGAATGTTGTAAGGGCATATAATATTTATTAATAGCTCCAGACGGACATACCAGCTGTATAGTACCACACAAAGCAACGTTTGTATTATGTTATAACAGAGGTATCTTGACCTTGTCTTTTTATGTGAGAGCGTCGATTTAATCATAAACTATGTTGCGCTGGTCAGTGATAAGATTACTGTTCAGTATAATACACAGGTGAGCTACGTACGTTATCGTCCGAAACACATAAAATATGTCAGCTTAACGTAGCATTGGTAGATCGTAGTTGGTTGGTGAAGCTTCAAATGCGTCGACCTCTAGCTACGCCAAACACACCTCTAGTGAACATGAAAATATTTGGCAAATCAATACAAGCAAACGACCGCTTGCGTTATTCTGCACTAGATGTCGCTAGTGTCACGATTGCTAAGCTATAAGTTTTAAAGGTGCTATGCCACCCATGCTTCTAGCCAGAACACCAGCGGCTTTAGCTCACCCATCGCGATATTTGACGGATTGATACACCGAACCTCTCTTTCTGTATTCATAGCAGTCATGTTATCATGGCACAATTGGAATTATTCCTTGGCTTGTTGAAAGATTTTCCTTTTTAATGACTATGAGCGCGATACAACACTTCCCCTTGTCCCCAAGTGTTAGATGGACTGCAAAAAGGTAGGTAAGGTCGGCTATGATAGTGGGTTATCAGTTTTGACAAAAACTCCTAGTTAATAAAAAATCTACTTGAGTTCATATTTGATACGTTCTAAGTGCAAATAAATAACAAATGACAAAAATAGACCTTGCGATTCTACGATGTGCAAACGATATTCAACCATAAGGTGATAAAGGAGTTTCTTGGTCGACTTTACATACTGCCTAGGCCCCAAGTCTGCCAACACAATCTATTCATAATCGAACAGCAACCGCATAGTAACTGTCACTTTTGATAGATATTGTATGGGATATCTATCAAAAGTGACAGTTACTATACGGTTGCAGTTCGATTATGAATCGATTGTGTTAGCAGACTTGTGGCCCTAGTTTCTGGTTATTTGGTATCTCCCGATGTGCAATAAGAAGGTTTCGAAAACTAACGAATAACGTAATCTAAATTACCTGATTAAGTATTCAATCGATAATTCTTGGCATTGAACTGCGTGGCTCGTCGAAAGCGGTAGTTTTATTCAGGTTTAGCGTAGCGAGCCAGTTTGATAACGGATTAGCAAACGGCATGAGGCTGTTGTGTCATATGATGCAGATTCTATGCACGGAGTGATGACGTCACGCCATCGCTCGGCCATCAGGAAGGACACAACTAATGTGTGGGGCCGGTGATCTAAAGATTCAAAACAAGTCTTTTAGCATTTGAAGTTGTCTTGTCATTTCTTATCGGAGGTCGGGCATAGTCCAAGCTAAGTATGCTTAAAAGCAAGCTAATTAAAGCCTCCTATTAATGACGTCATTGGAGAGCGCATCAGAGAGCTGACCATCCTCGTTCTCCGAATTGAATTTTGTTGAATCCGCTGCAAAAGCAGTCGCTCTAGCCGAAAACAGTTTTGAGGGCTCAATCAATCACATTATGACGGCGGCACGACCCTCTTCGGTCACGAGGGTTCAAGCACAAAACATTGAAAACCTCTCTTTCTTCGTCCCGTTGGGTTCAGGTTCGTTTGGGCGACACGCCTAATGGATGACATTATTGCCTTGCTGCCGGCACGCACGGTAATTATGTGTTGGAACCCCTCCACGAAATAGGGATCTAGGACTCTGCTCGAGCCGGTCTAGAAGCCTTTGAAGCCAGGGTGTGCGTGATGGCCAGGTGGATAATAGCCTTGTATCGATCCCTGGATAGGCTGCAGTATGCCATTTCGCAGATACTTAAAGGCCTTGCGGTTATTATCGAAGCTATCAATGAAGGACGGTCCGAATGGCCTGCTGTGCCGCCAGCTTCAATCACATAGCCATTCATTTGAAATATAAATGAGGAAGAACTCATCGTTTCGTTGGCATTGCCGTGCAACGGAGGTCGTACCGCAAGGATTGCAGCTCGTCTATTAGTGTTAGCGACAACCTAAAGCTGTTTGCCGAGCAATGATTGGCCAATCGTCTATTAATTTGCAATTTAAAATTATATATATTTTTGTCGATCGATCGAAGATAGTCGATTGATCCTAGCTCAAAGCTAACATCGCTAAAATTAACTCGAGAGTAAGTGACATTCATTTCACATTCAATGACTCATGTATTTATCAACATGCAATTTCAAACTATGGATTTAATTCATTCAATCTAGACACCTGAATTTATAGGATCCATTTTCTTGAGCGTCGGCGCATTTCGACGCCCTGTGTCAAGAGTCAGTCATCGGTCTAATAATAAAAAAAAAGAACAAAGAAGTGTTTATACCTACATACACCGAATAAATAAATACATAACGAGTTACATTTGGATAACATATGCGCTATTGGCGCGTCGCAGTTCGCGCCGAGTACTCGTACCGGTATCATACCTACATACATGCTGCTGATAATTATTTTATTGGCTGTTGTTAGACGCAAACGCGTCAGCGAGGGTTGATTAGCGTTGTTTGTGTTGTGTAGTGGCGGGTCGCGGGTGTTCTATATTTGAAAACTGAGTGACCATCGACTACTAGTCGATTTTAAAAAGTGATTTTGGCGGGATTATTTCTTCTGTGGACATTATAATATTGATCATTGTTCACTAGGATGTTTTCAATGGAATAATGGATTCTTCAGGAATGCTGATAAGTACGTTTTTCTTTATTTAAAAAAAATATGAGAACAATGCTCATTGATCCTATCAAGAAGTTCGCTCATCGACGATACAATAAAGTAGCGTAGAATGACAATAAAATATAACTGGTACGGTAAAAAATATTTTCCAATTTATCAATATTGCTCATCGTAGGATTCAGGAAATTGGAAGCAGTGGACTAAATGAGGTCGTGAAAAAAATTCCACTATGCCTATGCTATAAACTTTATTTACATCTCATAATCTCTATCGAGCTAGTAGCTACCATAATAAAGTTGGAAAATAATAGATTAGATAGTTAGGTATGTATTGTTGGTATAAACATATAAAACCTTGTAGGTACTTATTAGAGTTGCCATTTAGTACGAAAGTATCTTAGTTGAAAAAATCTTGTCTATGGTCACATTTCAAAAAATTCCATATCCTTACAAACCTGACGACTTGATTAGCGCAGTTAGTAGTGCCTCTGCTTTCTCTGCCGACGGTCCCGGGTTCGAATCATGTTAGAGACAAACTTTGTGTGATATGCACGAATGTTTGTACCCAAGTTTAATATGTATATAAGTAGTATATACTGGGTTCGCCCCCGTCCATTGTACGGTACCCATATTACATGCATTGCATATTGTGGGACCGTATAGTTGGTGTGTTAGTCTGGCGATATAATTATATTATAAGGCCGATTAACAATATATTTTCATGGAATCACTCGACTATTCAAATAATAATGAGCCCTTGTAATGACCTACTGCTGCCAGGGCGTATCAAGCAGTGTGGGCTGCTTGATTATATCAGTTGTATATTGTAAAAATATTCAAGAATGGGTACGAAATTAGCAATTGCATTTCCATACACTAAACATTAAAATAGAATATGCTAGAACAAGACAATTGTGTTACCACGCGATGGTAACTTCAACGTCAGATAGTCAATACAAAAAAATATAATCGATTATGCATAACAAAAATAAGTTGGTAACTACGCGATAACCTTTGAACTCAACTGAACCGGTATAATTGAAGTCATTACGGCTCTCGCTCGCACGACAGGATAAATTGTAAGATATTATCTTCCCTCCTATTGGCTAAATGCGAAAATGAACATTGTCATAGAATCTGTAACGCGCGGTTGCCCTTGCTTACGGATGCAGGGTAGGGTTGCCAATGATATTATAAATACAATATGGTGTTCTACTATTATCAGAGGCCAGACTTAAAATAATGTAAAGTTGTTGAAGCTACGATATTTTTGTTATTTATGACCTTCATAAAAAAATTGCAACCACAATGTGGCAAACTAATTTTCCCAATTTGTATGTAGAAACGAAGCAGCTCAACGAAATTCTGGCCATCGTTGTTTCTGATTAAAAATGTATCGCCATTTTCTATAATTTACAGGCAACGGTCTCTTAATTACTAGATATTTGATACAGAAACAGTTGGCAGCCCTAGTGCTGAGTATCAATACATTGGTCTTTTCGTTTAGTTCGGTGCCAAGAATGCGGTTTTTTTTCAATAGCTACCATAGTAGAATTGAAATGTGAATTTAATTCGTGTAATGTCTGTACTTCCCGCATTACGAAAACGAATATTTAAAAGAGTGATAGCAAGCAAGAATATAGAATTATTTTCATCAAATGCTAAGATTACACCCGTCATCGTTAGTGCTCATCACACGTAAGTTTTTTAAGGTGACCCACCCCATCGGTTCCTGCTCCTGCGTTCTACTATACCTACCTTAATCATTACCGATTATATCGTTCATTCAATTGTCGTAAGCAATATGCGTTATTCATTGCGTAAAGCACCAAGTTATATACTGAAACTTCTACCACACGAGTAAAAGATTCCTACAGAGACCAAACTACATATGAATGGCCCGCTGAGATGCCGCGCTGCTGCGAGTCAGCTCACACATGCGACCTACAGCCCTGTTGAGCATACCGCGACTATGGCATATTAAACCGTTTTCTACGTTCAGGGGGCCGGCGCCGTTTGTATGTAGCTTGGTCTCTGTAGGGATTTTTTAATCGTTTTTTAACTTGAGTTAGGTATACCTATTGACTATTTATAGAACAATTTAAACCGCAGGTTTGACTTTGACAAGCATTTTTGCGGTTAAGTTTGCTATGGCTATTTGGGGAACGAAGTTTCTAGACTTTCCGTCTTATTACCGTGGTAGGTGTCAGCAAACTACGATAACAGTATCGTTGTTGTATTGAACATACTTCTTTATACAAGCTGGTAGTGCCTGTACTATGACTATTATTGAAAAAAAAAACCTTTGGCAACATTATTTTTGATAAAGACGTCGATACCACCATTTTTGGATTGTTTGATGATTGTTTTTTGGATCTGTCTATACGTCTGTCTGGCTGTTCGCGCATCACAGGAAATCTATGGCACGAATTGTATAAAACCTGGCACGGTCATAGCTTATAATATAACCTGGGTCAACAACAGCATACTTTTTATCCCGGGAAATGTAAATATTACCGTTAGATAGCTAGAAACGAAAGTCAATGCGTAGGAAGTCGCTGAGATTGCTAGTGTTTAATAAGCATAAAAACCTATATGTTGAATTTCTGGTTTAATGAACCATGCGAAGATAAAGGGTATCTGGTACTTTGCACCCTTTGCGCATAGACAAGACACTGACTAGATGTGGTATGTACATCGAGGAACTCGTTCGATCAAGTTGGTTGTACTCGTAACTCTTGGTCTCATAGACTCGGTCTATCTTTTGTTCTTAGTCTGAAACCTTACCTTCAGACTAGGAAAAAAAGATAGACCAAATTAGTCTATAAGAAAGTCTTGGTTGATAAGAAAACTGTAAAAAATAAGTAAAGTAGTAGAAGGATCAATTTCAAATTACGATAGGCTAACGTTTTGGCGGCTACTGAGCTTGGCACATAGCCAGAATATCTGTAAATATATCATCAAGCATCAAGCAATTGTATGGCCGTGAAATTGAGGCTCGCCGTCTGGCCATTAGTAAAATAATCGCGTGCCAGTTACCTCCTTAGCAGACCCTACAATCGTTCTTAATTTGAATAATTCAAGAACGCTGATGAGCATAGATAATAGAGTTAGTAGTGCAGTGACTTAGCCCGAGCACGGCATTGCGACACGTGTTTAGTCGATTCTATTTTTGATTGCCGCGTGTGTATGTCTTGCACGCGAGATATAACGGAAGAAATTAGCGGTCTGCATTGATACACCTAACCACGGATGAGGCGTCCACTTAGTGTACTTCCAAATGGATCGTGGATGACGTCCGAGTAGATTGGAAGCATGGGTTTCCGTTTGGAAATCAAAAGCTAGACGACATCTATCCACATGACATACCTATGTTTTTAACCTTCATGAATAGATTTAGGAGGGCCACACGGCATTGGTAAGGTAGTACTCAAGCAGTAGGTACCAAACTAAATAATTTTAATGAAACCCTGCTTAGATTCATTTATATTAGATGGCCAGTTTAGTGAGGTGTGCATGTATACTCCCATTCACGATTGTTGGATGGTTAGTATCTATTAAATCTCTAAATACGTCCAAAATGGTTTAATTCTGTCCCTAAATAAACGTGACATGGTCCAAACTCCAAACCTCGTTTCGTTCTTCGCATACCTACTTGTATAATTATCTTCTTGGCAACTTTTAAAACCGATGAGCGGGATTGTTGCCAAATCACCTGAAGCGTTCCCGATTATAAGGAAAAGTTGGACTCTGGAATGTATTCCGATGTGATTGTTCTTGAAAACATAAATGTTATTTTAATCGCAACAAACGTTATAAGCGATAATGGAAGAACAATCCTTGATACCATCTAATGTTAAACAAATATTGGATATCTTGGGTTGTCCACGTGTGAAGTGTCATCAACCATTGACAGGCTCCACACCTTCCTATCCGATTCTAATTAGCGCCTTATATAGAGACGTACAATTGCCCTTCCTATCCAATTTCATCCGATACTTAGGATATGGTTTGTTAGGATCGGAAGGTGTTGAGCGTAATATTAGGTAGATATTATCTGATCGCTGTCAGGCCTCAGCCTCGAATTTAGCGGGCAGCGGGGCGGGGGCGCGGGAGCGGCAGGATCTTATGCGTAAAATCAAATGGACCGGTTTTCGAAAACAGCGGCGTGGCAGCGGCGCGGGGCGGACAACGAGCGCCGCCGCCGCCGCCGCTGCCCCGCTACCCGCTAAATTCGAGGCTGAGGCCTCAAAGTCGAATCTTTGCGAATCCGCCCGCGCAAGCGTCGGTATTGCTCTATCGATATTGATACTATTTCTATATATCGGACCAGAAGCGGAAAGTCCCGTTGAATAGGTACTTTGTGTACATATATCAGCATGTTGATGAGTGATAGTCAAATTCCAAGGATTGCTTTACTGCTGTACAGCACGTAACTCGGTGCTTTGTAACTGGTAAATATTTACGAATCTCGCGTTAGTGTTGCAATCTTCTATTTGTCTCGGGAAATGTATGTATGTATAGATGTGTCTGTGACAGATTTTCTCGATAAGATGGTTTCTTTTGTTGATAATGTGGTGATAGGTATGTAAAACAAGTGTATCTCTGCGGCCATAACATGCTTAATCATTACAGTACTCAAAAGATCATTATGATTTTTTTTGTGCAAAACTTTATTAACTATTCCGTCCGTGACTAGCCGCAGGTGCTTTTACAATTTCACACCGAACGAAATAAACATGCCCGTGCGCAATAGGTATAGCTGGTATTGAATATATTGTTAGGGGGTCAAATAGGTCAGGTGAGCGAGGCTGTTTCACGCTTCAAGGCCATACCTCTGATACTATTTTTATCAATATATCTCAAATTTATAGAAATGTTGATCAACTTACAATAGTATTTTACAAATTATTTTTGCAAAGCCAAGTTTGCTTTGGAATGTATCACACTAATATTATAAATGTGAAAGTTTGGATGGATGGATGTTTGTTACTCAATCACGTCTGAACGGTTGAACGGATCTGGATGAAATTTGGCACAGAGATAGATTATAGTCTGGAATAGCACATATGCTACTTATTATCCCGGTGAAAAAGACATACTTTTTAATCGTAAGTAATGATTACAGATTACCTGTCATGGTTGTAATAAAGAATCCATGACTCCGGCATAAAATGCCGTAGTATGTTTATCTCTACAACATAAATCAAAATGTTTAAGCTTTTACGTCATAAACATGGTTAACATTATCCATACCGTTATCGACATCGTATTGTATAAGTAATTAAAAATAACTATTGATTGACCTTGGGCCGTGTCTTATCACTGTCGCATTTGGATTCGCGTTTTTTCAATAAGTTATTTTGTTATTAATCTAACATAACAAAACATGACGACCGCTAACTCGCAGCTAATTAACGTTTTAACCACACGGTAACAGTTAAACCATAATTTTCTATGCAGCAGTATGTTCTGTGACATAGTTTGAAAGGAGAACATGTGCTCACGAACGTTAAATGTATCAATTTGAAAAGTGACTAACCATTTCATTCCGCTACCGTACAAATGTCAGCAGCTTTATCAACATACAGGGCACACACACTAGATCAACACGGGCACACGCCGCGCGCGTGCTCACTGTGAGGCGAAAGATGATGACATCGCTATTCGAAAGCAAACGCCGCGCGACCACTATTAACTCGATGGACCCGACCCAGCCTCGCGAGGCTGTGAAGTCTATCTGGGCCCCAAGTCTGCTAACACAATCGATTCATAATCGAACAGCAACCGCATCGTAACTGTCACTTTTGACAGATTTTGTATGGGATATCCTTCAAAAGTGATACATAGTTACTATGCGGTTGCTGTTCGATTATGAATCGATTGTGTTATCAGACTTGGGGCCCTCGACATGGCCATTACAGTACCTGTTAAGTTTAAAGACACTTACAGATAGAATTCATTGCATACCTATTCCCTAAATCCGAATTGAAAATGAATGTCAATATGACGTTAACTGAGTTCCAATTCCAATTCCATTTAAAAACTATGGCTCGTTGCAATAAGCAAAGTTGTTGATACACGTAACGAGACGTTGGGTTCGTGACTTTAGGTCAAGGTCACCGGTGTCGGTGTGTCCATAGTGATAGTTCCGATCCGGTTGTAGACTTAAGAAAAAAAAAATGTAATGACAATTTGTAAGTGCCCCCGTAGGCCTATACGAAATAAATAATTTGACTTTGACTTTGACTTTGAGTCGATTACATATGACACGCGGTTGAAGCGGCAAGCTTGGATGCGGGCCCTTCATCTTTCTACTTATCTCGTGACGACCTCATTGGCTCAGTTTGTAGTGACCCTTTCTGCGCTGAGGGTCTAACACTTAAGATTATACATATACTGAGCTCGCTCTCCGTCTGTCGTGTGGGGCCGTAATGTTGGTGTGTTTGTCTAGCTATTTTAGTATTATTTAGAATTTTCTTTTCTTTTTCCGCTTGTATACCAAACTTGCACGGGCCTAAGCCAAGTGTTAGCCGGTGAGGTTGGAAATATGGGACCGGTGTTGTATGAGTGGTTGTGGTGGTACTAGGTTAAATAATTGTGCTTCATGTGGTGTTAGTGGGTGAGTTAGGAAACTGGTTCTAAATTATGCTTACTTAGGTACTATCTCCCGTGACAGCTAGGTCACGTGATTAGTCCCAGACTACGTCATCGGCCCCGTTCAACCAATGAGCGGGATGACAATTATTGGCTACACTGATCGTGACGTAGTCTGGGCCATCGTGGAATACCATGGCATAGTATACTATGCCTGTTACTATGTGCGCCAATCATAGCCTTGTCTATTTACCTGTGCTTTTGCGTTTGCGAATCGATATCGATTCGAACAATACACCAACGAGTGGTGCCTTCTGATTATGACTTGATTGGGATATCACCTGGCAGTCTTTGGATCAAGGTCATGACAAGCAGGCGATCCACGAGAGCGCCTATTGCTATAGTTATCTGGTAAATCTGCCGGTGACCCAGTTAATGTTGGCGCATGTGGTCGAGGGCACTGCGCTTGAAAACGTGCATACTATATCATATGCTTGAGTGTGATCTCTTGTACACTTTAGAACTTTAGAAACATTGTATAAGGTTAGAGAGCAATCAATTATCCATAGGGCCTGTTTCACTTAGGTGTTTGACGGAATTTGTATGTGTTATCTGTCAAATATTTTTTGGCTAGGGTTTATGAGAATATTGTGGAGGAGGAATAAAGAAAGATGAAGAATGTTGATCTAGAATGTTCGAGTGCGTTCCTGGATATTTTTTTACGCGAATTTTTTAAAATCGCTCTCGGATCGGTTAACGTCGTTGGTAAATGGTAACTCATGTTCAGATTTTGCTCCGATCGGGGACATCTTTACAGGCTAAACGGATTTAAATCCCTTTATTAGTAAAGCCAATAATTGAGGAAGTGGCTTCTTATAAGCTCTGCCTTCACGTTATCATCATTATTCATATTATGTAACATTGTTGCAAAGAGATAAGATGAGTGTCACTCAAGTACGAATTATGAAACGCGATCAATTGAGTAGGTACTAGCAGACAGTCCTTATCGATATAAAGTATTGTAAATTGTACGGGAAGTACCTGTTATACTATAACATTCATGTCAAAGTTCGCGGTAAATATTCAATACAATGTTGTTAATCAGGATTGCAATATTATTTGCCTTATCAGAAAGACTAAATAGTTACCCTCAAATTTATAGAAAGTTATAATGGACTATAAAGCTATTATATCGCACTTTTTCCACTGAAAAGTTCGTTATAATGCCACTATAATCCATTATAACTTTCTATAAATCTGGGGGTTAGTTTCAACGGTCGATACATATGTCTGCCACCACATAGCTTGCCTGGATTTATATGTCCTCAACAAGATTGGGTACGAACATTTACTTGCAAATTGCTCTTAGAAATGCAGGTGATCATGGTGATGCCATTCACAGTTATAGGGTATTGTAAGCTTGGTTTTACAAGTATGTAGTTCGTTGTACTTACATGTACATAGACTCCTAAAGCACCTAAAGGCATTTCCTTGTTACCGGCACTTCTGTCTGCCGGTTTATTCGGCTCGTGTTACTATTATATATTAATTCACATGAATCATTTCTCTATATCTCTGGCAGTCATCAAGGTAATGCAACTGGCATTGCGCCCAAGGGATTCTTCACAACGTGATATTTTATTGATTAATTATACATTAGTACGTGCCATAATTAGATGAAATATATTATTGTATTTTTAACGCTAAATATTGTAAATGATTGTCATAATGAAACAAGGTTATTTATTAACATGATGTTCTTGACGACTTAGAAAACAGGACCACGCGAGTATTTGAACGATAAATTAAAATACTAGTATTTGTTTGTAAGCAAGCCAACGTTCAAGGTTATCAGGTTTTCGTGCGGAACTTGTCCTGCATTCAATGTATATTATTGTAGTACTTATTTCTCTTTGAGCGTTTCCACTATGAAATTATTTGGAAGCTCCACAAATATTTGAGTCCTCCAATAATTCAAGACAACGATTGATTGTGTCCTCTTTTCGTTGTTATCTCAATGTTTGTATGATTAAATTGATCAGGTAATTTGAGTATTCGCTCTTTGATATCTGTTTGCCTGGAACTCAGAATGGCAACTAAACCAACCGCCCATGAGTAACTTGTTCCAATTTCCTTACAAATTCATATTCTACAAGCGTTCTTCTTACAGAAAGCGAACGTGAGCTTAAACTTACCGAAGCTGCATTTCTATTATGTAAACAAACGTCGCGAGGCAGTTGCGATGTTAAGTCATATGATACTCAGCGTCGTGACGTAAGGAATGTACCACTGATGTGGCCTCGCACAATTAAATTAGCTTCGATTAGTTACGTAGTTATAGTTTTATCAATGCCTAGCCATGTGTACGATCGTCACTTATTTCTTCATACAAACATAGCACCTCTTTTTCCCCCTTGGGTATCGAATTTCCAAAAATCACTCTTTAGTGTGCTAAAGGAATATATCTTCCAAAATTTCAAATCTCTGTGTAAGCTGTGGGTTGTCTCTCGGTCAGTGTTAAGAATATTATTAAATTGATTATATCTTCGTTGTGTGCGTCTCCAAGTTCTTCAACTAGGGAAGGTCTAGCTGGGAGGTATAGACATCCTACTCATTTGTCTCAGCGCTGGTGCTCGCGTGATGACGAGGGCTTACTAGGTATGAATGTTGAAACCATTAAATACCGTTCGAGTAATCGAATCTATCTCCAGTATCGACTTTTTTTTTTATTACGATATAGGCAAGTATATATATATATATGACTCTAGGGGAAACGGCTTAACTGGTAAATGTAACCTTTTAGCGAATTAATAATCACTTATTGCATATAGTCTTCGTTTTGTAAATATTTTCCACTTTCTTTTGACTAGCATATCTGGAAAATAAACTGGACAGGCCTTTGTCTTCTGGGTGCTTATCAAAGGCTATATTATACGCTGATAAACTTTATCAACAAATAAGATGACAGAATTCTTATGTATCATCAGATAAGTTGTTAAATAAGTCTTATCAGTGTGTGTGGTGTTCTGTAGGAAGTATAATCTAATTTACTCTCGTCTCTTCTTGAGGAACTGTGGGCGTTAGGGCATGCACACTCCTACCTACTCGCTAGAGGATCGGAGTGTGTTGATTTGATAGCTAGGGACGGTTGGGCAGTGTGTGTGAGTTCACATTCGCCAAGAACTTCGTTGGGTCATAAGGTTGCGCATAAATTTAGAAGCGCACAAAATGCTACAGTGCAACGACCTCGTCGTCGCCACGTGGCTACATGGCTACGTCATAGTGTGTAATTCTGGAGATCTCGCGAAGGATTAATATGAACCTGTTAAAACATATATTAGTACAAATACCTTTAGATATAAGCTTAAGGGCATATTATAGTATATGCTCTTAAGCTTATATCTAAAGGTGTCCTTCAGCTAGTTGTGTGGGTACTTGGGTAGTAGGATACGTCTCTCGGTTAACTGCGGAGACTGCCTTTGTCTGCTATAAGTACCTATTGAAGATTAGCTAGCACCAAAGGCTTACCTTCAAACATCGCTAGGATAACGAAATAACATCTACAAACCGTGTGAGTAGATTTTTAGTAGAAAATATAGTCATTTTGGTAGTAAATTACAATAATTTGCTGTAATATTGGTAGAATATTATTCAACATGCTCTCGAATCGCGAAACGGATACAATAAATCGCTACTTAACCTGCATGGTTACACAGCTTTGTTAGGCAAAAAATAATTTGATAAATATTTTTAACACGAGAAAAATAACAGGTCAACAAGTCATAGAGTATATGACTCATAACAGATTATAGGAGATCACAAAAAATTACTTACGTAGGTATTCCTTTTGAATCTACAGCGTTGTACAGCATGCTATGAACTCTGGGTGAGTTTTGGCCGTGTATACAATTTATGGAAAATGTATGTCCATTTAAAATAGCATTACAAAGCACATTTGTTCTGGAACATGCTTGGTAATGCCATTTTAGGTTGATTAAAACATCCAATAAAATATGGAGGTACCAATGGTACCTTTTTGGAGGTCGAAATACGCTCGGCCGCGCCGAATTCCATGGTACGATACGAGTGCCAATATTCTCACTTTGTATTCCTAAAACTTGATTAAATTATTTCTTTCTACGTAGATACTCAACACTACTATGTTTACGCTATATCCATACCAGTTCGAAGTGATATATTTTTAGCAATAAGCTTTGAATGTATTTTCCTTCAAGGCTGTATGAGTCATCTTGTCAGTTGCAGGAACTATGCGTTTATACAATTTACCTTTGTTTATAAAATACCCTTTCTATTGAACTACACACAGTTTTATTTTATGGATAGGAATAAAGATCCTACAAGATGTAGGGCTAAACTTATAGGGCATTGTGTTGCGGATAAACCCGCTGAGATTGTTTCTTTCATCCATTAGCTGAAAGATGTCCACAGCTCGAGATGAGCCTCCCTCAATGATGAGTCATCATGGTCCTTTGCACGCACTCACACCTATCGGCTTTCTGTAATTTGTTATGGGTATGTTAGAACAATGTAGGAGCAGCGAGGCAGGCTCGAGTAGGCAATTAAAAAGTCCGAACCCCGAAGTAAATAATTAATACAAGTTGATTTCCACATTTACAAATTACTTTGGGGTCATTAACGCACGGTCTCACTGCTCGTGGTCGCCGTTCTAGAATGTTCCTGCTCCAAGTGTTGTGCCCCGCGCACTGCCACTCTGAGGTACCGAGATATCTCGAAGCAGCAGTGGCTGGAAGAGTCCGGTGACTACGACTCGTTCTAATTACTTTTGACATTACAGATTCAAGAAGCGACGACGTCCGCCGTCGCTCCATATAAGATGCGCTCACTGCTCGCGTACTACGCTGACGCAGTGATGTCGGCAGCGGCGCACGGCGCCGGCTGCGTCATGGAGTGCAGCGGCCGTGGGGACTGCATGAACGGTACCTGCCTCTGCGAGATACGGTACGCGGGGGACGGCTGCGGGGACCCCAACCTGCCGTACCATACGTGTGAGTACCACAACTAGTATGCTTGCCTCCTCCATCTTGCCTCCACTATGCTGCTACTGAATGTCGTTGGAGCGACCTCTTAAAACCTCGCTATAAGAAACGTGTTTTCAGCGCCGCTACACAGATGGCGCTGCATTCACGTCCAGATCAAATGACGATTCTCCATACAATCCTGAAACGCACTGTGAGAGTTTTCGGAGAACGTAATATATATGGAAGTACTGTAGCTACTCTTAAACGCTCGCTACATTGTAATGAAAAGATAACAAGGATGAAAATATTGAGGACCCGATCAGTACAGTTGTTAGTGCTTTTATTACCGAAGGTCGTCGGCTCGAATCCCGGTACGAGCAAATTTTGTGTGATGACCACGAATGGTTGTTTATATCAGAGTCATGGTCTTTTCATATCTTTATAAGTTATTATATCATCAATCAAACATCCACCTTCCAGTCCAATGCTGTCCACTGCTGCACATAAGCCTCATCCAATGTACTCCACTGAGCTCAGTCTTCAGCTGTCCACTGTTAAAAATCAACACTTCTCTTTCCTCTTCCAGGCATAGGTGGCGTGTTCCTCATGGTAGCCCTCGTTTGCGCAGTTCAGCTAACTATCTGCGTGGTCGCGGAGTACAGGCGGCTGAAGGTGCCCACCTTCCTGCGCGCGTGCAAGATCACCACGCAGAAGATGCTCTACATGGTCACCTTCCTCGCATCTCTTATTAGAGGCGCGTATTTCATATCACCTGTGAGTATCAGACACTTAGCAAGAATACAACAAACAACTAGATCATACTATTGTTAAAAAAATGGATATTACAATTTTGGATTTATTGCTAGCAACTAAGATACTTACATATTGGGAAAACAAACCGACAAAGTCGGCTAGTACAGACGAACAAGACGAATAGACGGGCTATACGCAGGGTTTTCAGATAGACTTGGCAAAAATATTGAACAAGAAGAAAAATAACTGCACACTTAGTTGTGGTAGAAATGCCTGACTGACCGGGACAAAGCGGTGGGCGTGGGCGGAGCGGTGCACCAACCGCAGGGAAAGAATGAGATGGGAGATGGAATATGTTGTTTTAATGTCCCACTGTTACAGCACGGGTCTCCATTCAATGCGAGGGAGATTAAGCCATAGTCCTCCCCTCTCTCTCAAATGAGATACAGCCTTCTAGCTATTATTTCTACTATCATCAAATGATAAGGTCATGTAAATCTATACATATAAATTAAATTGGAGTGTCTGTTTGTAATATTAAAATAACAGCTTTTTACTAATTGCATTTGGATGTATACACGTAACCTATACCTAAAACCACATTTTTTACAATTTTTGTCTGTCTGTCTGTCTGTCTGTTTGTTCCGGCTAATCTCTGAAATGGCTGGACCGATTTTGACGGGACTTTCACTGGCAGATAGCTGATGTAACAAGGAGTAACTTAGGCTACTTTTATTTAGAAAAAAAAAAAGATCTCACGAAAAAAAATTCAAACCAATGTTGCAGCGCAGCGCCTGATTAAGTTTGATAGCAATAACCTGCAATGCGTCCCGCGGGCTCAGAATTGGCGAGCAGGCTGTTGTCAACGGTTGTCTTTGTTAAATACCACGCGGACGAAGTCGCGGGCAACAGTTAGTAGTCAATATTATCACGCTATGTCAATTAGGGGTTTAGTTGCAGAGCAAAATAGATGGTGGGCGGAGTCGCGGGCAGAAACGACGGTCCTATAAATCGATAAATGGAAAAAAATAAACTTAATATTAAATGCAGAATAAGAAAAACATTGTTCGTGCGACGCGCATTGGACCTCAGTGTTCCAAGGATAGCTATAGACAACAGTGCTAGTGCGGTATCGGGCAGGTCGATTTGTGCGCTATCAATATCAGAAGTAGGTCCAAAATATACTAGCAAGCGCGTAAATAACAATACGTTATCAAATTCATATTGAGGTAAATAAATTACAGTGCTTGTGCGCAACAATGATGTTGTGGTGCGATATTAATATCTATCCCCAAATTTATAGACAGTTATTATAATAAAGAAAAAGTGAGTTATATTGGCTTTATAATCCAATATAACTTTCTATAAATTTGAGGGTGTATCTATGTTTACTATTCTAATGGGTGTGTCTATATAGAAGATATTAAAAAAAAATATTCAATGTTTTTTTAGGAGCGGTGCAATAGGGTCTCTGAAACCAAAAACATATAATCTTTTTAAGAATTCTTGCATGTGCGTGTGTCTTTTTGTTCAAATATCATGGAAAAGCTACTGGACCCAGGCTATCAGTATTAATAGCTCACATGATTCGACACGTATAATGGTATCATCATGCGCCCATTGGTCGTCGACAAGCAAAGAAATATTTATAGTTGGGTGGGCGGAGCCGCAGGCAAAAGCTAGTACTCGATAGGACGGGTTTCAAAAACTTGCCTCGGGCAAGTATTGGATGTGAGGAATGTTGCCTACCATATAGGGCCGCCGCAGAGAACGGGCAAAAGTCGGCTGTACCAAGCCTACGACGCGTATACACAAAGGAATATCTGTTTGCTGACTAAGTGTGTTAAATTATTAGAAAAAAAATGCAGCTCTGCATGGTATTATTGGCCGTCGTTTGTTGATGCCCCGAATGATCCCGGAAAATTGTTAAATGTCGGTTCTCCTGGCATGATGTTGTGCGTGTGTCTGTATCAGTAAACTGCGTATATATTTAAATTTAAAGTTTATTTCTTAATTTGAACAGTCGGCGTTCGAAGAGGGATGGGCGAGCAGCCTCCTGTCTGCTTACTATCCTCTCCTGCTGTCCGGCTCGTCGCTCATCGTCTGCTTCTGGGCAGAGGTAAGTTGATTTTTTATAACCATGCCATCTGCCAGCATTCCCTGATGAAGGGATTTTCCAAGGGTATTCTGGAAGATTTGCCTATGAAAGACATAGGTGTGAGTTTAATGGGAAACCTTTTGTAATGGTTTTTATGGGGTTTTAAGTAATTTACCCGAATCATAAACTGACCCAGTGTTATGGGAAAGCCCTTTCAGAAGGTAAGCCTGGTGAATGGATAATATATAATTCAAATTTGCCAGCAGTTTCCAGTGGGGGACTGGAAATGTCGTTACAATTAAAAAATTAAAGTCAACATGAAAAGACAAACTGCGGCAAAAATTATGTTATTGTGAAAAAGCGACATCTCTTAATTGTTACCTGAATTATTTTGACTTTAACTTATTGCCGCGACATCGTTCGATAATGTAGTAAGTATCGATTTACATAGATGGCGTTATACTGTTTCAAATACATGTAGAAAGATGTCGCCACTAATACCAATGCGAGTGATAGAAAATAAATATAAATTGTTCAGCTGCATTGTAAGCAAGATTTTATTCGTTTTAACATCTCTTCCATCTCAATGGTAGACTGGTAAATCAAGAATAAATATTTTAACAGTATGTTTCTCTATCTGCCTTTGGGTCCTACAATACAGAATAATTACTATTCCTGCCTGGTTAACTTTGTCAAGTATCTGTGTATTTTGTAACCTCTTAAACATTCGACACACGGTTAATTGAGTCATCAATGTATGGTAATGAAATCGTTGTTGTAACGCTGGACTGTCATTGTCAAATGCGAGAGCTGTCAAAAGTGACGTTTTTTTGAAGTGAAGTTTTTTTTTATTATATCCTACCGGCCAAGTGTCTTTTCAAACTCTGTCGTTGGCAAAATCATCGACAAAAATAGATGGAAGACATAATGTTTTTAAAAGCGAAGTGAAGTGACTTGGGGTCCTTTAGGGGGGAGGGGGGTTATGTAATTTGACCGATCTCGTGAGTCAGTCCCCCGCCGGTATCCACGCCTACCTGAATACGGTGTCTGAGAAATATGCGAAGAAATCAAACACACATTGACCAAGCATTATTATCCCATAGCTCTCCCAGTAAGTCTTCAGTCACTGTCTTACCTCAAGGTTTTCCGGTCTTAACCTATTAGGATACCTTATTTACTCTGTCACGTGTCTAAATATGTACAACAACAATTAAAAACACAACAACAGTGATGTTTGTCATGCCCCTAGGACCGCCGTGTAACATGGTCATATTAAAAAATTGCACATCTTATCATACGCATCTCTGATGGTATCATATAAAACATTGTCACTGGTTCAGTACTTATACATTTAACAATAAAGGTTATAATTGTTGGTTGCACGTGCGTCCTCTTAGATCTCTAGTACCACGTGGGCCAAGTTGAAATAAAAAAAAAAACATTATTTTAATCGGGAACCATTTGACGTTGACCGCAAATGGTCTTGCATACAATTTTTTTTACCAGAAGCATTCTCGTCTACCAGCTGGGATTTCGAACGTTACGTCATAGACTACGCGAGTTTTTTTTTTATCGCCAGCCGAACGCACCAACTATACGGTCCCACACTAAGCAACGCTTGTATTATGGGTACCGTACAATGGACGAGGGGTGAATCCAGTATATATTACTTATATGGATATTAAACATCCAGTCCCTACCAGGATTCGAACCCGGGACCCCCGGCACAGAACGCAGGGTCACTATCAACTGCGCTAATCAGGCCGTCGGAATGGTCGTCATTATATTGCGGAATAGCGCTGTCCATCCTAATAAGCGACTGATACTTCAGCCGGTATTTCATTGCAATAAGATTTAGTTTCGAACAAGCACGTTAAGAAAAAACTTTAACGGGTTTTTTTTTAATGAATCGTCTCGGCAGGCGGTCGGGAATATACCTACAGTTACTACTCGTATATAACTTCAAATCTAGACCCTCATTATGGCGCATATACATTACCTATTTATTTCAACGCCCATATTACTGGAGCCAACACATTTTGGTTTTATATGCGCCCATTACAGAAAGTGTAGACTGCCCAAACAAGCCTGGACCTGGCTTCCCAAGCAACATGTACCACTCTGCCAAAGTCTTTGCCACTAAGCTTTATATAAGGTGTAACTTTAAGTATTTTAATAGATCGATCATCCCACTAATATTATAAACGTGAAAGTTTGGATGGATGGATGGATGGATGTTTGTTACTAAATCACGCCAGAACGGCTGAACGGATCTGGATGAAATTTGGCACACAGATATTTATCCCGGTAAAATGTATGGTTCCCGTGGGATAGATTTGTTTTAATTTTTCATAGAGCAAAAGATCGACATGATTTTTTGCATAGCTATAGTGGTAGTTAAGGGTCAGAAAATGACATAGGCATCGACATACTTTTAAATCGCGGGTAACATCGCGGGGCGCAGCTAGCAAGGTTATAAAGATGACATTCCACAAGAAATAAATTAAATAATTCGAAATTTAAAAATTTCACCTCGTCCTAAGAGCACGTTGAAACGCTACTGGTTCGCATTTTGTAGTGCTTACCACGTTATCTTAAATGACATAATAATTCAGCTCTGACATACCGTGCGAGTTAGCGACTAATGTAAACGCACTATTATGAACCTGTGTTCCACGAACCAGTAATCGTTTGTTTTTAATATCATTTTTCAACATCATCCTCATTGGTTAGTTATGTCTTTTTGTTTTGAAGTAAAAGACGGATCGTTTTACCGAAGAGGATAATGCTATATTAAAGCGATTGATAGGATCGCTTCAAACATAGATACGCGGTGGCCGATACCGCTTATACTTTACCAAAAATCATAATATTAGGCAGAAGGATTTATAAACGTATCATCTATATCTATACAAATAAATAAAATTGGAGTGTCCGTTCGTAATATTAAAATAACCGCTTTTTTACTAAGTGCATTTGGATGTGAACACGGTACATATACCAAAACAACATTTTTTTACAATTTTTGTGTCTGTATGTTTGTTCCGGCTAATCTCTGAAATGGCTGGACCGATTATGACGGGACTTTCACTGGCAGATAGCTGATGTAACACGGAGTAACTTATGCTACTTTTATTTTAGAACCCCCCAACCCCCGCCAACGACTTAATATCACAAAGGCTGCCGGTCGCGCGGGCTCAACGCGCGAGCGGGTTATTGCTAACCGTTGTGTCTTTGTTAAATACCACGCGGGCGAAGTCGCGGGTAACAGCTAGTAATACCTATGACTGCTCTAAGACGTTCTATTATCACAATGAACTTTACAGTTTAGACTCATGTATTCTGTATAGTCAAAGCATTCACGTATATGATCCTATATCTATGGTAATGTAATATCCTCTTGTAGAAAGATCGGCTAAATAAATAATATATTAATTCAATATTAAGGATTCGCGCTCGTGCATAATAAATATTGGCCCATAAATGCTAGGCAAATATGTAAAGATCCACCATGAATTTATTTGCATACCTACCCAACTACTTCTATTTTGATAATAAGATGTCCCAATGAGGTTAATTAAATACTTACCTAGTTTAAAAATCCATATAAATAAGAAACTGTAAATATAAGGTGTAAGAATAACAGTGCAAAATAATTTAACACGGCCAACAGTAAATATAACATTCCTCAAGAAATAAATTAAATTAGACATTTAAAAAATGACACCTTGTACAGAGCGCGTGGGCCATATGCTACTGTTTCGCTGTGTTAACAAAATCAAACATCATTTGCACAATTATTTTATATACCAACGTGATCCATATAACTTACTGATTCATCTGTTAAAATATTTTACACAATTTTTGTTACACCTTGTATATGGTGTTACAAAAATAGTGTACAATATTTTAGCAGCGGTTGAACCAGTAGTTGAAATCACCGTGCTCTTAGCACGTGGTTCCATTTTTGAATTTCTTAAAAAATATCTTTTTTTTCTTCTGTAATATTAACATTACAACCTACTGATCGAAGTGTAATAGTACATTACATATGTATGATACTCTAGTGAGCTAAGTCCTTATCATTACAGTCGAGACGGGATTGGAATGAAGCCGAGAGTGTAATTACCATATGCTCACGCGTGTGTGTGTCACGACGTTTTTCAACACACTTGTGAGGAAAAAATAATAAAATGTCATATTTTAAAAACACACTATATTTAGACACATTTTTTAAACATGATCACGGAACGGAAATGGCGCTCGCTTTTTTTTTCGCACGCCCGGTTAAAAAAGAGGCACAGATAACAAAGAAATAAATTAGCCTAATATTAATAATATAATTCATTGAATATTTTTGTAATTATAACACAAATTAATGTTAATTTTATGACTAAACATTTTTATTTGGTAGAAATAAATGCTTTATTTATCATATTTTAACGAACAAAATTTATTAAAATCACAGACAGATAGGAATGTAAAATAACTTAATAATAATAGTGTAAAATATTTTAAGGCTATAAAGGTCACATTCCCGAAAAAAAAACATATTATATGAAGTTTTAAAAATAACACTGTATACGTACTTAGTGCCGTCTCGCTTTCTCACATAAAAATGAAGCACTGTATACACATACATATATTGTATACATAAACGGGATCGTTATCACGTACTTTTTAACCGAATTCAAAATGGAGTAGGTTCTCAATTCGGTTGTAATTTTTTTTTTTTAACCCCTTATATATATTATACTATTTTTGTTATACCTCATATGTACCGCTTTACTGATAGGGCAAAGGATTTTCATTTCACCATTGCCATAGTCATCAACATCATTATCAGGGGTACTTACTAAAAGGCTTAAAACAAGAGCTAGAAATTATACTCGACCCCGGGCTGGCAAGACCGAGTCCGGGCGAGTAGCCGTGTAATGCGTATGTGTTAAATCATTAGTTCCCAAAGTGGTCCAGGTGGACCCCCGGTGTCCACGGGAGACTCGACGAGGCTCCACGTTATATCCATAGTTAGATCTAATCTTCACATTTTTTGTCAAGTTTTGGGAATACGGTAGAAACGTAGCTGCAGGGGGTCCACCGGA
Source organism: Pheosia gnoma (assembly GCA_905404115.1). NCBI lineage: Eukaryota > Metazoa > Arthropoda > Insecta > Lepidoptera > Notodontidae > Pheosia > Pheosia gnoma. The sequence continues at coordinate 4,652,792 of FR989919.1, read as the reverse complement.
ACCAGCAAATTTTTGAAAGTGTTCTATGAGAAAAAAAGTGTGGGAGCCTCTGTGTTAAATGAGGAGCTCCGGAACAAAAACCGATAAATCCACTTTTCGTAATTTTAGGGAAAACACAAAACATTGATTTATTTAAAAATCGTTATACTTTTTTTTTTATCCGTTCATTCTTTCCATTCCTTCGAGCACCTCCTCTATTTTCTTTGGGTATTTTCCCTTCAAAGACTGTTCTGGCAATGGAAGACAATCTATCCTTCTTTACTGAAAATACTTTCATAAAGAAACTTTTGCACACTTGAAAAATTTCGACTTTTCACCGTGGTTGCAGTTGCAGGGTTCAGCGTCATTCAAAATCAAGGGGTCAGTGTCCATGTACCTACAAAAAAGGGGAATAAGTGAAAAGCAAGCAGCAAGCAAAACCTAAAATATTTGCAAAAACAAGTTGAAAAAATGCTAAGCTATAATAGGTGTAGATTATACTCGTAACTTATTTCGTAAAAGATTTCATAGAAAAGGTGTAGGTAGGTTATAGGTTGTAAATTTTCTGTAAATGTTTTCATAATTACCTAGTCTCGCGTAAAACTGCAGCTCGCCGTTTACGTTTACTTCTTTTACGCGTTCCTGTATTGATTTCAGCTACTGTAGCAGTTGATTCTTCCTCATCCATGTTTCATTAAATTTTAATCCAATCAGAAAAAATTCACCGTTGCTTTTCACTTTAAATTTAAGAAGTCCACAGATTAATGTGCACCTACTCGTCAATCAATCAACTACAGATTATAAAATTTTCTTCCATAGACAATGTAGCAATCAACAAGTACGAAAGTCGTAAAGGTGGGCATTAACGGTTTGGCTACATATGACGCCGTTTGACGCGATGGCGTGACCGTGAATGCCCATCTTTCAACATTTATCGGCAAATGATCCGAACGGAAATCGGTCTTCAACAATTTGCATAGGATTTATCGGTTACTGGTCAGAAAACGAAAAAATCTGTTACGAATTGATAAAAAATCATGTAATTGTCGGATTTTGTTCTGGCTGCCCATCTTTAGAGTCTCATTTAGTACGTTTTTAACGGGTTTTTGGTGCGTCCGATTAAAGTATGGCATGTAAGAGTACTATGAGAGTCGGAAAAAAAAAAGTGTTTTCATCAAAAGTGGATTTATCGGTTTTTGTTCCGGAGCTCCTCAAATGATGATAAGGGGTTTTAATAATTATCTTTTATTTTGAATGCCATAGTCTGCACTTCAAGGCGTGCATATCAAAATGCGGGTTATCTGGTTCAACCAGCCCCAACATTATTCATTCAGCTTTATTTTTAATCGCAAGCGCTTCTAATCAGGCGCACAGCTCATATTCAGCCAGTGTTGCAACAAGCCGCACGCGGACAACGCGCTTCACGCGCGAATATCCACGGTGTCGCGCCCAAAATTTTGAATTCATTAGTTTTTTTTAATTTTGAATAACGAACGTTTTCTTTTTAATTAAGATCATTTTTTTAAATGTTTTATAATATTTTATTAATTGATCATTGATTACGGCTTGGATTACGATGTATTGATACTTGGATACAAGGTGAGTGCAATAAACTCTGTACGCACTTCCTTTTCGGAACAGCCTTGACTCGATGTAAATACCTACATAACTGTTACTCATTATTATTTTCTTAAATTTATTGCCCTGAACCGTTACCGTTTAAAGTTCAAGTAACTATTTTTTTTTTTTGTAATATTGAATAATTAAATTCTGTACTTCGCGTGATTACCCAATAAGAGTTTTAATTTTGATTTTGATTAATTATTAAGTATTATTTTCATTTACCGAACAAACTTCTAGGCGCTTAGAATTTTCAAAAAAAATAAATCACACTTTACACTACCCGATAATCGAACCCAGAAGCTCATGTTCGGCTGGCCGTGGTTGCGACCACATTTGAGGTCCCACATAAAAAACTAAATTCACCTGAATAGTACGTGTATTGTATGTACATGATCTTAAGCTTGCAACACCACAACATTTTAATGTATTTTTATTATTAGCTACCCCCCTGCTAGCTCATTTGTTCGCTTATAATTTAAATCAATAAACCTGGATTTGGCCGTTGACACTTTTTTTATTATAGAGCCGTCCTCCAAGAGGTATCTATTCATTAAATTCATCCATTATTCAATTTACGATCTCTAGTGCGTAATATAAAACGAGTAGGCGATTATTGCTGTCTGTACCTACTGCTCTATGATCACTTGAACAGCTAGCAAATACGACATTTTGAAATCGTTTGTGGCATCCTGAAAATACCTATTTGATTAGGTGTTGTACACCGTTCGTGTTTTTATAAAAAAAATTGAAATTAGACTATTACAGTATGATTAAGTTTGTCTTGATATTAGCCTCCATAGTAGGTTACATTCTAAAGAGACATTTGCTTAGTAATATTTATCTTGTGTTAGGCCCTCAGCGTATGGTGCATTTAGGTCTGCTTCAAACAGCGGAACTAAAACAAAAGTGACACCCGCGCGAAAAGGCGGAGAACCGTGGGAGGTCCCACGTAATCATTCTGCCAAGCTCAAATTTAAAAAATAAAATATAGCTCTTTTAAAATTTACGAGTAATCTTCCACTTTGACGAGTATAAAGACAGCCAGACACGAGCTGATTTTGTTATTTTGTTCAATGTATTTTCCTAGCTAGTAGGAATCACAGATAAATATGTCTAATATTTTTTTTGGGGTCGAGTCACCTTCGTCCGTAGGAGAATTAAGTACCCTCGAGATACCCTACACGTGACCCTGGGTGGTGCCAACCAGGTGACAACTCTACTGGTGGTAGGCTTCAGCCGTGGCTAGTCACCACCCACTGAACAAAGCCATGTCGCCAAGCGGCCTAGCCGTGTTCCGGCATGATGTTCGGTGTTGCCATTCATGGATGGCGGGTCAGATCAGTTGCGCTGCATGTGCCTAGTGAATGTAGCGTCTCTTATCTACTGCCGCCTTCCTACCTAGGCAAGTATGCTCCATCGTAGATCTCATCGTCACTTACCATCAGGTGAGATCGAGATCAAATACTTGCCTATAATGTAATAAAAAAAAAAAAGAAAAAAAAATTTAGCTAAAATATAATATTTTTTCAGTGGATGGTCCGATGATGATGCTTTTAATTTTTTTTTTTAATGAATTTACCACGAATTGGATACCATTTAAAATACATCAAAATCTTTTTAGTGACAAAAAAGTAAGTTTTATATATTGAAATGAAACTAATTTTAAGGATTTTATCGCGTTTTTATTTTGATTTTACGTTCCCGACGTTTCGGCTGCTCTACAGCAACCATGGTCACGGGAGGACTGAGGTGGTTGATGTCCTGGTGTCATAGTTTGAGACGGGGTACCCACATATTTAATTGTTACTTGTGGTCCGATCTACGCAGAAAGTGCTCACAGTGTCTTGAGGTCTTGCAATGGTACGCTTGGTCTTGGATTTAATAATTTTAATGTTATGTTAGCCACATGCTGGGGTCAACTGCCGAAAATGATAGCATAAACAGCGAATTGACCTCAGCAGGCGGAGGTCCTGCAATGGTAGGAATATGGAAAGATAATTGGGACTATGGATTGAGGGTTGGATGGACATGGGATGGGACTATTGGAAGGGTTGCGGACACCTGTTATAATCAGCTTTTATCTTATTACTATTGGCAGGTGGCGACACGCCGCTCTTTAGGTGGGACCTCTTAAAATAAATTATTATTAGAACTAGAAGAACATTTTATTATTCAAAAAAGCAGCTTTATTGAACCGGTCCAACCGGGGTCTACGACTTCTATTTAATAAGGACTGTCTGCCGGATGTCTGCGGACGTCACTTCTTCATTGCCATCACGTGAACTGCAACCACTATTGAATTGTGAATTCACTTAACATGCATCTTATATGATGCCGAAAATACGCGTATTTTCATGGCGAACAACTCTCATCGTTTCTGTTTCCTGATTGGCTGGTAATACGTAAACATAATTGCCATTTGCCGTTATTATAATGAATAAAATAGTTGTTGAGTTGCATATTGATTACTTGTATTTACGCGAATACTACACATTTAAATAAAACTACTTTTTCGGATTTTATCGCGTTTATTTTATGTTTTTACGTTCCCGACGTTTCGGCTGCTTTACAGCAACATCTTCCCGTGACCATGGTTGCCATCAAATTGTTGTTCTGCTTACCCTACAGCCAGTATGATCGCCTTCTCGGATACGCCCGTCGCCGATGTGCTCCATCACCGGGGTTTGGGGTGCGGAACTAGCAGCAGATTCAGAGACAACACACTGGGTGGATTTCACTGGTGGTAGGCTTCGGCCGTGGCTAGTCACCACCCACTGAACAAAGCCATGTCGCCAAGCGGCCTAGCCGTGTTCCGGCATGATGTTCGGTGTTGCCATTCATGGATGGCGGGTCAGATCAGTTGCGCTGCATGTGCCTAGTGAATGTAGCGTCTCTATCTACTGCCGCCTTCCTACCTAGGCAAGTATGCTCCATCGTAGATCTCATCGTCACTTACCATCAGGTGAGATCGAGATCAAATACAAATGCCTATAATGTAATAAAAAAAAAAACAACAACGCCGGGCTGAAAGTACCTGGTAGTTTTGCGTACTGTGAACGCAATTACATTATTATTAGGGCCAGTTTCACAATCCACAACTCCTATCAAAAACTTTTTTGACTGAATTTGCATGGTCCTGCGTATACGCTTTAAAAATGCACAGCTGTGGGGCTGCTAAGAAACACTTGCAATATTACGATAACATAACCTCTTTTCAATTCCAATCACAATTTTATTGCCTTTAAAAAATGTAAAATACCAATGTAGGTAAGTTTTTAAAATTGCATTGATAATTAATTTAGCTGATTCGAAAATATAGTTAACAGCAAAATGTAATGTTTTCCGATGAATAAATAGTGCCATGAGTGTTGCTATATTAGTTTGGAAATTTGCACAAACCCCATCGAAATAATGCAATTTAAATCGTAAGACTTGTAAGTAAGTCTCACATACTGATAACCATGTAGTCCTCAAAAATGTAACGGATCTTTTTAAACAGAGCAACCATGGAGTTTCTTGCTCGTTCTTTTCCATAGGAGCGGCATTCCGAACGGGTGGTAAAGTTGTAGCTTAGCATTTTGGTAACTATTTTGACGATTCACAAGTCTCTGAACAAGCTCCAAAAAGGTCCCGCAGTCTGCGGTCCGCTGATGGTAGGCTTCGGCCGTGGCTAGTCACCACCCACTGAACAAAGCCATGTCGCCAAGCGGCCTAGCCGTGTTCCGGCATGATGTTCAGTGTTGCCATTCATGGATGGCGGGTCAGATCAGCTGCGCTGCATGTGCCTAGTGAATGTAGCGTCTCGATCTACTGCCGCCTTCCTACCTAGGCAAGTATGTTCCATCGTAGATCTCATCGTCACTTACCATCAGGTGAGATCGAGATCAAATACTTGCCTATAATGTAATAAAAAAAAAAAAAAAAAAAAAAATGATTTACAAACTAAACATAAATAATAATTTTAACGTCTTAACAGTCTCACTACAATGTAGACTTAACGCATCAAATAACTGTAATTGCGATAGGAAAACAGATCAAAACCTTGACGCCCGCCGATGTACGTCAAGCTGACAAATTATGCGAACGCAATTGGATTAACGGTTGAAACGACACCTGCAATTAAACAGCTAATTAAACCCGCTGCTCGACGCGGCGCGGCGCGGACGATGGAATATGACTTAACCAAAAAATTACATGACATTTCACAATTAACGCTTCTGCACTAGCTGGAGGACTGGCCGCCCACGATTAGAGGCATCCCAACTGGGCCCCAAGTCTGCTAACACAATCGATTCATAATTGAACAGCAACCGCATAGTAACTGTCACGTTTGACAGATATTCCATACAATATCTGTCAAAAGTGACATTTACCATGCGGTTGCTGTTCGATTAAGAATCGATTGTGTTATCAGACTTGGAGCCATAGCTACACGTCACACGCACCCACTGACTTCTGTGGTGTACTTTTCTTGTGGAGATTACATGTTAACTAATAAACATAATACTTAATTGTTGATTACATTCGCGTCTCGGTGTTTATCACTAATATGTATATTTATCGCATCCTATGTATGTACGCACTAGACAATAGTGTTGTTTGTTGCGAATTGCATCTTATTGTTATATCACCAATAAAATGTAGAATATACGAGCGTTAACACGTTCCTTTGTTATCCAATTTATTTACCTCGCAAGTTTATGTTCATTATGATTAATTATTGCTTGAAGTTTCTTAGCCATTCTGGCAGACCCCTTACATTTTCTGGGTAAATTTTATCTATAAGTATGTTGATCTTGTTGTAACCTTATTAATATACCCAAAGTCCCATTTAAATCCATCAGTGGATATTGGGAGATAGTTTATTTGACTATTCCTGGGTAACCAATCCATTTCTCGGAATAAGAATATCCTATATGTGGATACGGATTATAATGTATCTATCACCTTACTAAGTTTCATCACGGTCTCTCCGTTAGATTTCTCGTAATGAGCAAACAAACAGACAGACAAAAGATCCACCATTTCCAAATGCCTGAGGCCAGTTTTGACACCTGTAATAGTTACACACAGAAACTCAAAGCAACTACCACATCTGTATTAATTCGTCCCCAGGTGTTCCATCTCCGCGACATCCGCTGGGAGAGGCCCAGGTTCTTATCCAAGTCGTTCCTCGCGTTCGCCGCGTTCAACGTTATCAGCTACTCGCTGCTGGCGGCTGAGGTGCTCACCACCAATGTAGCGGACACATCCGCTAAAGACAAGGTAAGGAACAGTATTGTTAGTGTGCCATATGCGAATCAAGGGAGAACGGGGAGGGGGGAGTTCTAATAGGTCTAATAAAATCTTCATGTTCAAATACTATCACAATGTTAAAGTATCCAAAAATATGAAGCTGATCCCAATAGATGTATTTCCTTAAATTACTTTCATGAGACCTCTACGTGTTATATTCCCAAGCGGGCCATCAAAAGGACTAGACTTAGCTAGTGAAATCAGTATGGAGGAAACATAAATATCAGCCCTTTAAAGTTCTATCCTGGGTACGGGCCTCCCCCCAATGCGAGGGGAACTTAAGCGCTCCCCGCCAAATCTTATAGGTTCTAGAACAACTGTTCTATAGCTATAGCTTACTCATCATAGGTTTGACTCGATATGACGCCCGGACATAGGGGGAAGGTGCTATATGAAGAAATAAGACTATCATCAGACCGTTTTTTCATCTGTTCTTCTCAGTCGGCCATGAGTTCAGGCCCGTAATCTGCGCTAACGCACTCAATCCCATCGTAATGGTCACAACAAAAACTGACAAATGTGACAATCCTTATGTCATTATATGAGTATGAGGACGTGGTCCCACCTCGTCTGCTGCGGGTATTAATGATGAGTAATGATGGCACGTCTCTTGCAGAGCTTCTATCAGCACGTGTTCAACGGCTGCTACGCTGTGCTGCTCTTCATAGTCGTCATCTTCTTCCTCATCTACGGAGTCGAGGTGTTTTTTAAGGTAAGAATTATTTTCGCAAGCGTTTTCTTTCCAATATTTATTTGATGTATTTAGGAGGTGGTATAGGTACTGTATATTGTTGAGGACCTAAGACAATGACTCCTGACGCTATCAGATCTTCAATAATAACTGGCACTCGACCGTAGCTCATTAAAGAAAAAAAATATATACAGTAAGCTTGTTGGACGTCGCTGTATACAAAAAATATGATTTTATAATTCTCGCCTGTTTATTCGAGCATCACAGAAAAACTACTCGCGCGACAGGTGGGTAAATTAATGATGCAATAATTTAGCTCTAGTACCGACAAAAATATCTAAAGTTGTACTCAGATCCAAAATCGATATATTGGAGTGGCTTCACTGAATGATCACGGAAGGGCGATCCATAACAATAAAATGCAGTTTATTTCGGATTCTGAGAAACTTCTTTCACTAACATCATGTACACCGATCGGCAGTTGTTTTGAGCAAAGCGAATTCCTGAAATCTGCTGCGTGCCGGCCGTGCATGCGTCGCAGAGCTTCCAACTTGTTCATGCTAGTTCTAATGAAAGACCATGGATCTGACCTTCCCCATTGAGTGATATCAAGGTACCGCGCACAAAGACCACAGGCGTAACCGTAATAGGCCGAAAACCTATTAGCGAAACGACCCACCGCCGTTTCGGTGGCGTCGCCTTTTGCGGCGCGCTAACATTTGTAACGTAATGTTCTATTGTACGCTCAATGGTGAATTATGTGGTCTATAGCCATGTGTTGTGGCTGGTTTATCGCTTCGTATTTATTAAAAATGTTGTTTGTCTATGGTGAAGTGGAATTGAATTTAGGGAAGATCAAAATAAATGTTGCTGTTCCAAATAAGGCAACACTTGTACCTCTGAGGGTAGACGGCGATCGCTCCGAGTCAATATTGGTAATGAGCCAGATCAATGTAAACTGGAAGCCGATCCAAAATAAAGGGGGGACAGACTTGGCAGACGAGGAGACTTGGAGGAAGAAGAGGTACTATGGACTAGTGACAATCTCATAGTAACTATTCACAATGACATTTCAGAATCGCACATCAAGTTCGCTCTCAAGAGTTGATACGTCGCGCGTGTGGTTTTCAATCCAACTGACAGTCGTAAATAGTCATGTCACCAATATAATAACATATAACACTCGATGTTTTTACCACCGATCGATTGCAATCAACACATACCCATTGTTCGTCTCGTGTTGTTGCGATGAACCAAGAACTTTACGCGGCAATAATATTCGTCGTGTGAATCATCGGTGACTGTTTGACCGACGGTTCTCAGGATTATTAGGAATCCCTTATAACCCTACCTCCACGAAAACTTCGACTCGCAGTTTTAGATTGATGACGCTTTACTTTTTCCCTGCCCTACTACTGTGACACTTACCTCAGTTGCGCAAACGTCGATTTATAAGTCTGTTTGGATGTAGGAATAGCGCGAGGGCAAATCGACGTTATTCGTCAACGAATACCACGACTAGGGAACCCAATCCAGCGGAAAATAGGAAATTTATCGGGTAGGAATTCTGTTCCATCGTGGCGGAAATCTGGCCGGACAATAGACGGTCTTTTGACAGCGTGACCTTGACGTGTGAAGACAAATTCGGTTGGCGGAATTCCGCAGTCCACCGTAGAATTATATGGTCGCATCACGTAAAATTATCAAAGATTTTGGCTCTCTGCGCATGCCGAATTCATACAAATAGGCATGCACAGAACCGCCATATTTATCGTTTTACCGTTAGATATTTCCCTAGCCTTTGAGTACTGAAAGACTGTTTTGTTGACAGCTTCGCGGCGAGTTTCTTAAGGAGACCAAAGTGTGCACGTTCATATCACCAAGGCCGGGATCTTCGACGGCCGCCGACGGCGACGACGTGCAAGACACCCTCGTCACCAAGCAGGTAACGATAACATAGATCACACATCGACAGTACCCACTGACATTGCACTGACAACCTGATTGGCACACTTGGTAGTGACCCTGCCTTCTGTGCCAAGGGTCCCGGCCTCGAAACCTGCTAGGTACAAACTTTGTGTGATTTATATTTGGTGCTGAGTCATGGACGTTGAATATCCCTCAGTCCATTGTACGGTACCATGGTACCAATAATACAAGTGTTGCTTAGTGTGGGACCGTATTTTGGTGGGTTCGTCTGGCGATATTTTTATTATATAGAAAGGGTATATTACTATGAGGGCCTGCGGTTCTTAAGCTTATTTGTAATGATTATTTTATGAGAATACATTTTCCGTAAGCTGGTTTAAAAAATATTAGCTCCCTACAAGATGCCAATTGTGGCATTTGTGAGCAAAACATGTTTTTTAAAACGAAGTTTTGACGTTGTTACGTCAAAGAATGATTAAATATGTACTAAGCGAAGCGCATGTACAGGTAATAATAATAAAGAGGAAATGATTAGCGATGTTAATTTGAAAGTCACTTGCATAGCTAGTTTTACAAGATTCATATCTCATTTACTATATTCAATCCTGGTCTTTTTTGCCCATAATCATAAATTTGTCTATGACAGAACATAAAGGTCGCATTAATTACGTGTTTGGTTACTATCTACCTACTAAAACTTATTTTTTAACATAAATGTTTAATTTTATAAATCCAGATGTCCATACTTTCTAACACAATTAACTCGCAATGGTATGACAGTGGCATAGTAATGTCACTTAATGTTTTGAATATGGAACAGGTGTGACAGACATAGTCGCACCATTTTTAACAATCTGGTACGGAAATCTAAAAACGGTCATAAGTAAGTAGGGACAATTAAGATTCCACTGCTTTTCGATTATGATTCGATTGATTTACTAGACATGCCGCCTTGTTCTGTTATCATAACCAAAGGCCTAGATCTATAAACATTATATTTTCAATATCACACGTAAGTTTATTAATGATAACTTTCTATTGTAAACTTTCTATTGTAACAGTACAATTTAATAATGATGAATACTAATAAAATAAACCCGTCTCTTTTCATTATCTCTCGTAATTTTACAAATTATAGATTTTTTTTCCGTTCCCATGGTCATAATATAATCAAATCGTTCTATTGTAACAGTACAATTTAATAATGAAGAATACTAAATATAATATTATAGCCATCAATGCCATTATTTGTGAGCATTTCACAACGGGGCAAGCTTGTATCTGGTGTTCAACTTGCGTACCAGTGGCGAAGGCTAAATATTCGCACAAGGGGAGCCGGAAAATTCCCTTACCTGTGAGTGCACAAAATGATGGGTTATTGGCAAAGAAGACCAGGATTGAATGTGGTAAATGAGATATAATTGGATATAAAATATAAGGAGTGTAAAAATACAATGTCAAAAAAGAGGTGTCAAGAAAGTTGACATGTGCAACTTTCTTTTCTTTGTTACTAGAACCTTTTTACTACTGGGATGTCGTTTACATACTCCAACACAAAAAACATCAATAACCCTCATACAATGTGGTGTAGGTCTCTCATTTAAAAGTTTTTTTTATTCCGCATTCTTTCTTTCTTCTGGATTCCACGATTTGACTGTGAAAGATAAAGATCATGTTATGTCATGTCAAGTCAAGATCATCACATTAAAGATTTTGTCATGTTCTGCCTTCGCGATGTGGAAAATAATGTAAACAGTTTATATAATCAAAGCGACAAAATTAAAAATAATGAAAATTTAATAAAAAAAATAGCAAATAAATTGCGAAAACTTTGGATATAGGTCAAATATCTATAATAACATTATAAAAATCATTTATGAAGCAAGTCATAGGCTACAAATGTTATAATTTTGGAGCACGCAATGTATCGTAGACAACGCGATTACAACACAACGCTCCGCGTGGTACCCGACGCGTGCGAGTGACGGGCGAGCTCGAGCGTATCGAGTTTTAATTTTGATTGCAATTTTTGGTCTAAATTAGTAATTATGTATTCTTTTATGTTTAAAACTACGTTGAGATGGCATTCTAAAATGATTTCATGCTAGAAACAATTTAAAACTACTGAAATAAATGCGTATAATTTATGAAAAGATCGACGGAAAATTCCATTTGTCCGGAATCATGAGTTGAATCCATGGTATGTTAGGTTATCGTAACGACGCCACGGACACTGTATGTAATATTGTCCCTCAGGGTATTCAAACGGACCTGACGGACGGCGCCGGCTCGGTGGACCCGCGCTCCGTGAACCTGTCCCAGCTGCACCAGTCGCGGCTCGGGCTGGTCAGCCAGGCGCTCATGCTCATACTCATCGCGGGATTCCTCGCCTCGGAGACGCTCAGCGAATTCTGGAAGGCCAAGTGAGTGATGACATATATTGATCGCGTTGTAAAAATCCTAAATTATTATTTTTTCGACGAACACACGATACGATATTGTGTCGTTTGGTGTGTTTTCCGGGGTGCTAGTAGTATCTCGTAACTGGCACGACCTGGTGTTGCTATTTTTTGAAACCACAAAACAGTAGTGCTTTAACCCTCCTCCCCTATCCCGTATCCATTAGCAGGATCAATTTTGAAAAGACACCAACTATATAAACAATATATACCCTTAAATAAACCCGAAACCTTAAAAGTAATATATACAAACCCAAAAAAAACCTTCCTCCCCTCTTGAGGGGGAGCAATAAACATAGCTATTATAAAAGACAAAAAAAAATAAAAAGTCAAGCCCGCTGAGTTTCATGCGGAATCTTCTCGGTTGAGTTCGCGTTCCGATCCGAGAGATAAGAAAAAAATAATTAAATTACAGTTTTTTAGTACCTCCGTAGGGCCTATACGACATAAATGATTTGACTATGGCCCGTCTCAACAATGGGACATTAAAAGCTAATATCGTATTGTGAGTAAATGAATATGATCCCTAATTAGATAAGGCTTTATGTCCCATCGATATGAGGAACTGTATTGTGTGCCAGGGTGCCAGTGGTGTCTCGCAACTGGCACGACCTGGTGTTCCGGCTGGCGGAGATCGGCGTCGCGCTATGGTTCCCGTGCGTGCTGTGGAACTCGATGGCGCCCGAGCGGCTGTGGCTGCTCAACCCGCGGCGCCTGCTCGCGCGCCAGCTCGACGACACTCGCCTCGCGGACCTGCTCGCGCACCATCACGATGCCAAGGTACGTCACCACACATATGATGGGTTATGAGCAAAGAAGACCAGGATTTAATGTGGTAAATGAGACATAATTGGATGTGAAAATATAAGGAGTGTAATAAATACAATGTCAAAAAAGAGGTCAAGAAAGTTGACGGATGCAACTTTCTTCTCTTTCATAACAAAACCTTTTTGCTCTTGGGATGTGGTTTATATACTCCAACAACATACACTCAACTAGCTGCGCCCCTCGTTAAAAAAAGTATGTCCTTTTTACCGGGATAAAAAGTAACCTATGTGCTATTCCAGACTTTAATCTGTCTCTGTGCCAAATTTCATCCAGATCCGTTCAGCCGTTCTGGCGTGATTGAGTAACAAACATCCATCCATCCAAACTTTCACGTTTATAATATTAGTGGGATGAAAAAGATTTAAACAACTTTTTTTAAAAGAGTAATCATTGGGTTTCTTGCCTGGTCTCCTCAGTGGTCCAACATTACGCACCGGTGGTATCTTTTGACGGTTCTGATATGCTTTTTTGGCCTACATTAATAAATACAAAGGCTTTTGAGACCACACCAATTCTGAAGTCAACACGGCTATATAATTTGTGTGGCTATGTGTGTGACCACATTAATGATGTAACGGACATTCCTATTCGCTAGTAAAGAAAGTTAACTGTATATACAGCGTGTTCCAGAATGGGTATTTATAAAAGTAACCCACAATTCCTTTTTTATGTGAATATTTTTTTTTAATCGACTTCCAAGTTCTGTCTTCCCATAATGATTACAAATGCGCTAAAGAAACACAGGCTCAAAGGAAGGTTAGTATAGTATACCCTATATGATACACTCTGTATAGGAATGCCTAATAGATAGGCTATCTATATTGTTTATTGTACTAAAACAGTATTATCTAGTGGGCGACACGAACGAGGGCGCAATGCCAATTGTCAACAAACAGACGGCTTTATTGCTTGATAGCTATATAACATTTATTAATACGCCTTTTATCGGACGTTAGCACTCAGTAACGTCTTATATAAGATGTAACAATAGTAGTGTAAAATATCTTAAAGGGTCCTTCAGTAAGCTACAAAGGTCACATTCGCGAAAAAAATATTCTTATTATTTGAAATTTTAAAAATAACACTTCATATTAAGTGCGCGCTAAAACGGTACGAGCTTGAATTCTCAAAGTAAAAAAAACTATTTTAAACATAAACGTGATCGTTATGACAGAAAACATAATTTACTAATAAAGAACTAAAGCTGCGATGTAAATTAAAACTCGATAAGATCGTGCACGCTCGTAAACCAGCTGTTTCACTAGTACGTCGGATGTCGCGCGGAGCGTAGGTAGTGTTGTGATCGCGTGGCTTTCGATACATTGCTCGCTCAAAAATCACAACATTTGTAACCCATGATATTCGACATATGTCGAAAAATGAAATGACTTCTATAATTTTACTATAGGCATTAAGTTTAACCTTTACCCAAAGTTTTGGTTACCCTTACACCCTGTATACAGTGTATCAGTAATAGTGTAAGATATTTAAAGAGGTTAATTAGTAAGTAATACCGGCCCTGGCAGTACTTTGTTGTTGTACCCGGCTCCGTCTTATATATAATCACGGCGCTGCCGTGTCTGTGCGAGGGGCGAAGCCCTATCAATGCGAAACGTTTTTAAAAGCATTTCGGTGTCACTAGATAAGTATGGAATTAAGTTAGGTTCAATTCCAGGGCCACAAGTCTGCTAACACAATCGATTCATAATCGAACAACAACCGCATAGTAACTGTCACTTTTGACAGATATCGTATGAGATATCTGTCAAAAGTGACAGTTACTATGCGGTTATTGTTCGATTATGATTCGATTGTGTTAGCAGACGTGGGGCCCAGGTCGTCGGTCCTCGGTCGGTCGTCGGTCCAAAAAACATTAAAAGTGTGTACTTTTATAGTTTTAAATATGCATGATACAAATGATGATATCGAAAGTGTAGCTATCAACAGATTAGTCGTAATCAAAACAACACAACGTGTTTTGAAGATTACATATTTGGAGTCCAAACTCGTCCGCCATATTGGTTTGTTTTCTGATAATTTGTGGTAATAGCATAGACTTGTTAGAATATCAGACAAGACGCGGCGTGCGCTACAAGTGAAGCCTAAAACAACTGGTCTATAGCATGTGAACGCACGGACTGACGCACACATGTAAAAAAACTATGTCCAGAACCTCTTACCCCTGAACTTATAAACGTTTTATAATTTTATCAAACGTCATATAGTACTGCGCAATGCAAAACGCTTGTGCGCAGTACTATATGACGTTTGATAAAGTTATATAACGTCTATAAATTTGGGGGTTAGTCTATGTCTATGCCGGACCGTTTACTAGGCAAAAAGTTTTGTATGTGGTAATGTTTACCACAACAAATGCATTGCAAAAGTGGCTTCACTACGCTAGTAGCAACGTTACGCCTGAACTTCTGAACAAGTCTGTGGTCAATAGTTGTACAGTCTTCAAGCTTATAATGCTATGCTTTGGTTGGTTGGGGCGTGGAGTGCTTCTTGGTATTATATTCGAAATGAAGTTTAAAATGTAGAGAGCAAGAACAATATCACAGGTCTAGAACATACATACATACATACATGTTATTAATATATATAAAAAAACATAAATTGTGGTAGAGATGGGCATGCTATAGTAAAAAAACCGGAAATAACGAAAACTAATTATTACGTTATTTTATAAATAACCATTTTTTTTTTCAAAAAATACTACATTTCGAATATAAAGTTGTAAAATAGCGCCGTCAGTGTATTGTGTCGTGTGTCAAGAAAAAAAAACAAAAATATAATAATGAAAATGCAACGCAGTTATATATATATATATATATAAAAAAAAACAAATTTCTCAGAATTCTCTGGCGTTGTATCGCTTCGCGAGCCGCTATGGGTACACGGCACAGTGCATTGTCGAAGCGATATCCTATTGGCATCGCTTGCTATGGAGGGTCGTACTCGCCTTCGTTGTCAAACCTGAGGCTATTAGAGATGGCGCCGGTGCGAGTGAGATAGCAACACAGACGGCGATAAAGACAAATTTGAATGTTAAAACCCAAGTAAGTATGACGGGTTCATCCACCCTGACATTATATTCGTTCTGTTCACTGAAACATGGAAAACCGTTCCGTTTTGTCGTACAACCATTTTTTATTTTGAATTTTTTCATAATTTTGTGAAAAAATCTTAAAATGAGCTATTTTCAACGTAAAATGTCTTATATTGATTTCTTATAGTTACGTCAATACTACACATTGAAATAAAACAAATTTTAAGGATTTTGACTCCTGTAGGGTTCGAATTTTGAAAAGTCCCTTAGTGAGATTGGGATCTCCTGTGGCAAAATTTCATTCTTCTGGAAAGGTCCAGGGTGTAGACTGTGCTTGTCAGTCAGACAGTCAGAATATTTTTTGTTACACAGACGTTTAATGAAAATAAAAACAAATACGATCCATTATTAGACGCATTCTGTAGTCCATACGCCGGACGCGACTCGTCATTAACCTCAATTATTCTAATCGCATATAGCTATTATTGCAAAATATTCTTCATAACGTTTAATGGGAATATTGTTATTATACGAATCGGGGGTCTTACCATTTCAATATGTGTTTTATTCTAGCAGAACGTGGAGACGGACTCGCTGGTGGGCAGCGTGGGCCCCGGCCGCGACTGCTGGATCTGCTACGACAACTCGCGGCCGGACCCGCTCATCCGGCCGTGCCGCTGCACCGGCGACGTGTCCGCCGTGCACCACGACTGCCTCAGCCGGTGGCTCGTTGAGGTCAGTCTAACATAGCACACGCTTTAAATCGAAATGATTTGCAATACTTTAAACTGTAACTCTTATAGGCACGAAAGGGCTAGCACCCAGAGCAGTAAACTAAATAAAAAAAATAAGTCTTATACATGATGTTAATTATTTCCGTAAAGACCATTTAAAAACAAATCGATTGCTTAAAACTATATTTGAAGTAAAACTAAAAATAACACGGACATAATATTAGCCCAATTGACGACCTGATGACGCGATTGGTAGTGACCCTGCTTACTGCGCCGAGGGTCCTGGGATCGAATCCTGGTAGGGACAATCTTTGTCCGATGAGCACGAATGTTTGTTTCCGAGTCATGGATGTTTAATATATACGAGTACCAAGTTCGCCCTCAGTCCGGTACCCATGATTCGAGCGTTGCTTAGTGTGGGACCGTATAGTTGGTGTGTTCGTCTGGGGATATTTATTTATTTAGTAATGTTTATTTGTACAGAGCGCAACAAGTCCGGATGGTTTAAAGTGCAAAGTATGCAACACACCGTACAACGTTCAGGAGACGAACAGGTACAGTACCCGATTCTAAACCCTATGATAAGTGTTATATCATCCGATTCTAAACCCTATGATAAGTGTTATATCACCCGATTCTAAACCCTATGATAAGTGTTATATCATCCGATTCTAAACCCTATGATAAGTGTTATATCATCCGATTCGGTTGTTAAGAGTGGTACCGAATGATGTCTACAACATGATAGGACATTCTTTTAGAAATTCTTCCCCAACCCCCTCCCCCCCATAGCTCACTCAGTAAATTGATACTTTTACTGAAAGATTATTTATGGACTTTTTGTGAGAAACTGAAAAGCAAAGTTTCGTCACTCTGTTTCAATTACCTACACTCGTGCACTCTACCGAACCCATAATGGTTAATATTCCACTTATATCACTCACTATAACTCGCAGGAACATTAGTTTTAGAAATTAAATCATAACTGACGCCATGACTTTCAGTTTCCCGCCAAAAAGTCCCACAATTATGATTCTTACGCTTAGATTGATGACGCTTTACTTTTGCCCTGCCCTACTACCGTGACACTTACCTCACTTGCGCAAACGTCGATTTATAAGTCTGTTTGGATGTAGGAATAGCGCGAGGGCAAATCGACGTTATTCGTGTTCGAGTGTATGGTGATATAGTTGGTGTTGCGTGTGCGCAGGGTGGAGTGGGAGCGCGGGTTCACGGCGGCGCACTGGGCGCGCTCGGCGCTGGCGCTGGGCAGCATGGCGGCGGCGGGCGCGGCGGCCTGGCTGTGCCTGCAGCGCGCCGCCGCGCCCGTGCCGCGCGTGCTCGCCGCCGGCGCCGCGCTGCTCGTCTGCTACGTCGCATTCAGGTGACCATGCAACACTTTCATATATATACGGCCGGGCTCAGAAAGGGTATACTAAGCCTGGAACATGGACCTCGCTAGCGCGTTTGTCAGAATTACGATAATACGTACATAAATGTTGTTTCCCAACAAAATGACAATTGCGATTTTTTGCGAATCATTGTTTTTTTATCGATATATGAAACATAAAAAAAATGGGGCAAAAGAGCGCAGGTTCAAGTCTTAGTATAACCTTTCAGAATCACGCTGTGTAAGGTGTAATAATAACAGTTTAACATATTTTAGCAAGAAATAAATGAAATTTAATAAATGACACTGCGTACTAAAAGCGCAGTAAAATGTTGCTGGCTCGCTGTCTTAAAGAAAAATTCAAACAGTCAAATGGGGCGCATTTTACCCCCTGGCTTCCAGGATCAGGACCCCCTGGCTTCCCCACCGTACACAGCCATGTCAGCGCGGCGTGCTAACTATATTGTTCGTTCCCCAGATACTTGGGCAGGAACACGCTGGCGGCCTACCAACGGGCCAAAGTGTTCTCACTCCAAATCCTGAGCGAACCGCTGACTGAGATCACGGGGAACGTGGAGCAGGGCCAGCTATCCACCATCAGCAAGACGGTGACCGTCGATATAGCCTCCAAGGCGGTCCTCGAACAAGCCCTCAAGGGAGACGTTAACAAGTAACAGTTAAATAACGACCATAACTGTCAATAACGATCGTTATTTATGACGGCTGATAACGGAGAAATAACTGTTAATAACGATAAATTAACTGTTGATACCGAAAATAAACCGTTATTTGTTATATCGGTGGAATAACGAGATACGCTCTATTCGTCAGTACAAACGCAGTGATTAGTGATGTGATATGCACTGGTGTGTTAGTGGACTATTTAATTTATTGTGCGCTAATTCGGACTTCATATAGAATTTAATCGATTTCCCGATGGATTTGATTTGGATATTTGATTAAGGCGATTTTGACTTAACATAAATTGTTCGACTTAACATTTGAGTGGGTAAATCTTTTGAAGTGTCAAATATATTTTAATTAGTTTGTAAAATAGTGATAAACGTCCAAACTTTATTACCTACAGCCCACTGCTGGGCTATGAGTGGGCCTTCCCTCAAGACAAGGCTCAGGCCCATACACTCTGAAATGGACTGTATTATTTATCCATCACGGATACTTATCCATGTTGTGCATACTGGCCGGTACTATGCGTTATTATATATATTATGATTTGTCATTAAAAATATATTTTATCATTACTATAATAAGGTTGTGTTTACTTTGCTGGCCTTGTGTGGCCTAATACCATTTTTATATTGTGGGGGTATTTTAAAATCACGGGTAAGGCATCAAGTTAACCCTTAGTAGCCTGATTTACGAAAGTGATTTATTTTTAATATTACTGTGTTTAGTGTTACTGTGTTTAATAATAATGACATTTGATTTTTTTTTTAATTTCGTTGGAAAGAATATTTATACAACAGTAAAATACGTACAGCCAACCTATAAAAAAAACTAATAGTAATGTGAACATTCGGTTTAAAAGATTGGTATCAAAATTGAAACTCTAGGCTATTAAGGGTATTGTGTGCAAATGAAACCATGCTTTTCTTTTATATTTTACAGCTGCCCTTCTAGAAAATAAATATCTACATGAACTTTTTTTGAATATTCATTCCAATAAATTGTATCATTGTATGCCAGCTTTAAATTTATATACGTACCATTATTATGTTTACGCTCGACGCTAAATTTGCTTTCGTAATATTATTTAAGTTTAGTATTCATCGGTGATAATATTTTTACAAGTTATTTATATTTTAAAAAAAACATGGCAAGATATTCTGTTATTTATCTAGACCGGGACTTACCAGGGGTCGACATAAACGATAACTGATTTTGGGGGTCGACGAGGTCTAAAAATCGACCCCTATTAATTAAAAAAGTTCTTATTTGAAACTTTCAAGATACTGTATAAGTTGTGATATGTGTACCAACTTGTTATAAGAATGACTAATATTTTAGTAGATTTAGATGTATCATTGTTGTACATTGAAAGACTCAACAAGTCGATAAGCGTGCACAAGTTTGTACAAGATGAAATTATTATTTTGTATCAATAGGAAAACAACTAGAGATGGATTTTTTAAAGTAATATAGCTATGAGGGCTGTCAGTTCATTATTGAAAAGGGGTCTCTTGTCCAAAAATGTTTGGGAATCCCTGATCTAGACCATAATATATACTCAAGGATAATTAATTAAACATTGCCGACGACAATTTTGGGCTATGTTTAATTGGTTACTTTACGGTCGTTATTCTTCCTTCACAGTATGAGTGCTTGTACAATGGCGTTTACCATTACGCCAGGTACAGGCAAAGTTGTCTATGGTCTAACAATTGTATCATTCTTGACTATGTTTTCAAAATTATAGATAGATAACAGAGTATCAAGAATCCATTCTTCATATCACTCTATAGTAGTATAATTTACAATTCGATTGTATAGAATTTTAGTATAAAGAGGCTTTGTGAGCGGGTCGTCTGTGAAGACGAGCCCTGGCCGCCATGTTGCGATGGAATACCAGCGAGCGCTGGCTGTTGCATAACGTATTTGAACGCCAAAAGATTAAAAATAATATATTGATTATAAACTCTTTTGTTTTATTTTTACAATAACTATTGTCTTACCTGCGTTTAAAATGAGAATGGGACTGCCAGACGCCATTTTGATTCGCATCGCATGCTCCTATAAGAGATCTCACTTCTTTCTTTACGAAATGAGATGCGATGAAATAAAATGGATATGAATATGGCCTCACCCACAACTTAGCGGGTATTTTGCCAATGTCAAGTAATTAAATATGTGACATGATGATATGAAAATGGCGTTTCGAGACCTCACTTATTTTATACGTACCTAATGACCAGACAAACTGTCACTCCTAATCTTTTTTCTTTAGTTTGTTTTTAAAACTGCGCGGAATGTTGGTAATGTTTCCAGTGCCAATGATAGTCAAATTCGTAACTACTTATGTATGAATGAATTAAAATGCGATACCAACAAATTTATAGAAGTTTTAATCAATTGAACAATGGCGTTACAAAGCATTTGTCAAAAGTAACATTTTATAAATTTGTAGGTTATGTTATTACCGACCTAGATAGAGATGAGTGTATCAAAATGGTTGTATCGATAAAAAATCTCAGTAGCATAGCAGTAGTGGTCCATAACAGTTAATTAAAAAAGGTTAATAAGCGTAGACTTGCTATATTACTGTAACAAGTAACTAGTACGCCTAACATGTAAATAAATAACTCAATCCGGTCAAGAACTTTTATGAACTACCTATTTTAGAAATACATAATGTGTAAATACATTCCGAACTACTTACGCAGCTATTATGGACGGCACTTTTCTAATATAATTCGCCAAAAGTTGAAAGCAGCGATGGAATATGTAGGTATCTACTTACCGAATCCATACCTTCATCCTGTGTATCGATAAAACATTAATTATGTATTAGAATTATCTTTGTGTAAGATATTATATTACGATTAGTTTTTTTTATTTATTCTGAGGCTGCTACTTTTTTATGCTCTATGCTTATCATTGTTTTTATCAGACTGCGCCTAAAAAGGTTATAATCTTGATTTCTTATATTTACGCGAATACTACTACATATTGAAATAAAACTAATTTTAAGGATTTTATTGCGTTTATTTTATGATTTTACGTTCCCGACGTTTCGACTGCTTCACAGCAACCATGGTCACGGGAGGACCTCCCGTTTTAGTTCAAAGAGTTTTAATTCAAAGGGTATATATTTGTATAAATACTGCGGTACTTACATGCTCACATTTGTTAATTGGCTAAAATCTAGTGTAATAGGATCCTATATAATTCGCGCCAAAAAGGAAAATTATTTTTATATTTCTATTTTGCTAAAATTACATTTGTAATCTTAAACCTAGGTACGCTAGTTGTGTGTGATAACAATAAGTCCTCAAATAAGACTTCTTCTAATTTTTAGGTTGGCAATAGGCTAAAAAATAAAGCCATTTTGCCAGTGTCGAGTAGTTATAAGTATCCCTAGTGGTAATAGTCATTTTAGTGGTGATGATGATGAAAAGAATCCCCTGCTCCTATCAGTAAGACTGTGGATACTTGAAAGAAATATTGCCGGACATCTTGAATGTATTTGAAAAGTCAAGTTACACTACTTATTTCATTTTAACATCCTTCACTTGTGCACATTTATGAACACGGCTATGACCAAACACATGTTTTTTTTGCTATATACAAAACTGCATAGTTTAAAAATATGCTGGATGGCGTAGAAATGATTGATCTAGTCTAAAGTCTAGTAAGTAGTATACAAATGACCTAGATTAATGAATGTCATAAGCAATTGGAAAACGTCTTCGGAAATATTTTGTAAATAGAGATTCGAGGCTAGTATTTTCTGGGTCTTTGTTTCTGTGTATGTCGTTACTGTTGATAATACATGATTAGTACGATGAATTATGGTTTAATTTCAATCCCAACTGTATACCTACAATCTCGGCTGTATATTCAAGAAGGTGGACAAAGGCACTATCCAAACATTTCGGCGACAGGTTATCAGCTTCCCCCCCCCCCCCCCTTCACACCTTACGACAAGTCTTGTATCGAGCGATTCGGTTATTAATTGAAACTTGCATTATGAAATGTACTACGTTAACACAGCGAGTAGTCGAAACATACTTCTCGATTGGGTAGTCGTATCGAATCTAAGATTCGATTATGAAGATTGACTCTGGGAGATCGTCGTCGAAAGGAGAATCTATTCGGATACTTGTCGAAACGATCTGAATCGACCCGCTGATGACTTAGTATGTGTTTTGGACGTACAAAAATATCGATCGAGATGTTGTTTTCATTTTCATATACTCACCAGTAAAGCTGCTGGTGTTCGCTAGGGGCGCTGCTATAAAACGAATGAATGTAAGTATTCGATTACTATCAGTATAGATCGCACCGCGTAAAATTATCATAGGCTCTGCGGATGCCTAAATGAATTAATTCGGCTTGCGCAGAGCCGCCATCTTTGATCCTTTTACGTGATGCGACCTATACTTATGGACACATCTACTATCTATCTATACATATAAATAAAATTGGAGTGTCTGTTTTTAATATTAAAATAACCGCTTTTTACTCAGTTACCTATACCGAAACAATTTTTTTTACAATTTTTGTCTGTCTGTCTGTCTGTCTGTTTGTTCCGGCTAATCTCTGAAATGGCTGGACCGATTTTAACGGGACTTTCACTGGCAGATAGCTGATGTAACAAGGAGTAACTTAGGCTACTGGTGGAGCGATAGTAACGTATCCATATTATATATAACCCAACCAATACTTTGACGGCGAAATCCTGGCTAATTGCATGCATGCTGTGCCCACTTATCCTATAAGTTGCCCTAGGTCACTGAAAGCTGGATAGATGGCGTTGGCATGCACTATGCGAAGTGACGCTCGGTTGAAGACCAGTTTGCAGCAAGACGGCGCTTGATCGCCATTGTTTTTCGCGCTCGCTATCATTTTTTCCATTTTTGTAACGCTGACAGACTTTGAAGTAGCAAACCTATCGCGACGTACACACAGACAGTGAATGAGTGCAGTGTTTATGTTATCTCGTCGATCCTCGCCGGCCGGCAGGAAATACAGCAGAAGATCGCCCGCACCACAGCCACGCGCCTCTCGACGGTTAATAAGTTCCTGGGTGACGGAAAGGTACGTGGGTACGTTTTTTCATTACGCATGCTGTTTGATGCTCGGCTGGATAGGGTTTCGCCTTCAAAGTATTGGGTCAAACCGCATAGGTCGCCAGATTTTGTTCAGGCACCTTTCGCAATAAACATAAATTAACCGTACGCAAGTACACCTGTGGAGGAGCTATTTACACGCTCCACCATATTTTGGTCCTTCAGATCACGGATAGTCCAGTGAAATTCATATTTTTATAGGTTATTTTACGTATTTATTGGTAAAATTCTTATAACGCTTCGCCATCTTGAATATATTTTACGTAGGATTTGGTAAAATTATATTTATTTCTAATCTCATTTTTTTGACGATAAGTTTTACGTAATATTGGTAAAACCAACGTTCATAAATTGATAAATTCATAGGTCTGCATTTTACGTAATATAATTGGTAAATTGCGCTAATAAATATAATTAGGTACTACCTACCTACTTCATGTTTCCCTATCTACCTACTTATTAGATAGATAGGTGATAATTTGGTACATAGAAACCTATACAACGCTTCGCTGAATATTGTGTCTAATTTTCATATTACCTACATTGTAGATACCTTCTTATATTTCCATATTTCTATCTTTTCGCTGTGGTTAAGTACCATTTATTTTGTTTTACTTATTGTAGGTACTTATCTAACTTTTCGCAGTACTTGTTTTCCTTGCAATTACCTACCTACTTATTTTAAAAAATATTTAATTTCTTACCCACTCTCATAAAAAAATATTAGTAGGTAGTCATGTCGCAAGCAAGTTCAGAAACTTTGTTGATTCTTTTGGAACAGAAAAAAGAATTATTTTTTAAACGCATGAATCGCTTATTTAATTCTTCAAAAAACATAAGTTCTTTTGAGTCAAGGTCAAATGAGAATTTTATGACTGAATCAGAAACGATTGATGACATTCGCAATAAGTTCGAGTCTATTGTGGACGAAATTAACCAAATAAAATTAACTTTAAAACCCGATTCGATTCCCGACTACGCTTGTTTAGAGTCGTTTGAGGATTTATATACCCGAGTAAAACGTGTTCGTAATAGAATAAATGATACATCTATAGTTTTGCCATCGAGATCTGATGGCGAATCTAAAGTTAATGCGCCAGTGATAAAATTGCCACCGATCAATCTTCCAAGTTTTGATGGTAGAACGGAAAATTGGCCTGTCTTTTACGAGTCATTCAAAACTAACATTCATAACAATAATCAGCTGTTTGACTCGCAGCGTGTGCAGTACTTGGTAGGTCATTTAACACATAACGCATTAAAGGTCACCGCTGGTATTATTCCGACGGGTGACACGTATAAAATAATATGGGACAGCTTAGTAAAAAAATACCAAGATAGACGCGCGTTAGGTACGCACTATCTAAACAATATTTTAGATTTAAAAGCTTGTTCGCATAATCCTAGCAGCTTAGATTCTTTCATCGAAAAATATTCCGCTTCAATTTCCGCTTTAAAACAATTAGATATAAATGATCTTACTGATTTCATTCTTGTGCACTGTGCACTTCGAAAAATTGATAGTCAAACCGCACAGAGTTTCGAATTGTCTGTTCGAGACGTCGAGATACCTACGACGGATCAATTGATAAGTTTTGTTCAATATCAATCTAAAATCCTAGAACGTTCGAATCCAACTTATTCGTATTCGAACGCGCGAAATGTGAACAAACATCCCGCTTCTACGTCGCGCGATACGCGAGCACAGACGAGCAAGTCTTTCGTGGCGAGCGAGGTACCTACTTCGAATCAGTGTACCGACAATGCTCCGCTGCCCCGCGCGCCTCCGCCGTCTGCGCCGCCCGCTTCATCGCGCTGTGCGTTTTGCAATAAAAATGATCACGCTCAACTTTACAACTGCGCGCAGTTTAAAAATTCACGCGATGCTAAGACGCGATATGAATTTATTAAATCTAAGCGTGGTTGCGTAAACTGTCTAAGTGTGATGCATACTTTATTAAATTGTAATTCGTCGTCTGTTTGCGAGTTATGCAAAAAACGGCACCATACGCTCCTACATTTTGAAAATAAAAATACACATACTTATACCGCTGAAATTATTAATTGTGATATTATATCGCCCGCATCGCCCCGCGCGCCTTCTATTCCCCTCGTGCCGCCGACGCTTCCCGCGTCATACGCCGCTCCTATGATCGCTTCGTCGCCTAGCTCTTACGTTCCTAGCCATAAGGACGATATTGACGTACGTGTCATGTCATCTGATACTCCGAACGTAATGTTACCGCCACAATCGCATAATTCCGCCGTGTTACTTTCTTCGGATGCGAAGTCGAACACCACGATCCTGTTGTCGACCGCGCAAGTATATGCGCGACCGAGAGGCAGTTGTGGGCAGAAGTCTATAGTGAGGTGTCTTATTGATAATGGCTCGCAAAATAATTTAATTACAACAGATTGTTGTCGCTCTTTAAATTTGCCAATAATACCATTGAGTAATTCGTTTGTCAAAGGTGTTGGCTCAACTTCGCGTCCAATAATTGGATATGTTTATTTGGATATTGAATCCCGCGTATACCCGGATCAGAAATATAGCATACACGCTATAGTTGTGGAGTGCATTACTGACCAACTACCTTCGCATTTTATTAAGTGGGATAGTTGTATGGATTTTCATGATTTACCACTCGCCGATTTAAGTTGGAATATTCCTGGTAATATAGATGTCGTGTTGGGTGCTCAACTTTTTCCGTATATTTATTTGGGGAATAGGGTCGACTCGGGTTCTCGTGCCCCACCTGCGTTGTTGACAACATTCGGTTACGTTTTAATGGGAGATTATCCGCGTAATGACGACCTACCCACCGCTTCTTTTACTGCGTTAGCACTTAACGACTTAGTTCAAAAATTCTGGGAATTAGAAGAGGTACCTAAGATCTGCTTGTTATCACCCGAGGAAACTGAATGCGAAAATATTTTCACTTCGTCAGTGAGCCGCGATGAGGTAGGTCGTTACTCTGTGTCCTTACCCTTCTGTAAGGACCCAGTAGAATTAGGCAACTCGCACGCCGCCGCTTACCGCCGACTTATGGCATTAGAAAGAAAATTTCGCCAATCGCCAATGTTGAGAGAAAATTATAACAAGGTGATTCATGAATACATCGATAATGGTTACCTTAGTCCAGTCGACGTGACTGATACGTCGGAGACTGGGTACTATATACCGCATCACGCCGTCGTTCGATCCGACAAACCGATGCCGCGTATAGTTTTAGACGCAAGCGCCAAGACACATACGGGTTTGTCGTTGAATGATGTATTGCATATAGGTCCAAATTTGCAAACGGACTTATTTTTATTGCTACTGGATTTTCGCTTGTTTCCCGTCGCGATGAACGCCGATATAAAACAAATGTACTTACGTATAGGTGTACCTGTTGACCAACGTAAATACTTACGCATTTTGTTTCGCTTTAATGATAATGAATCAGTTCGCACCTTCGCTTTTAATCGCTTACCATTCGGTCTTAAGTCAAGTCCATACATAGCTATGCGCACTGTGCGTCAGCTGGCTTCTGACTTAAGTCCCCACTATCCTGAGGCCGCTAGAATAGCAGAAACCAGTCTATATATGGACGATTTGGTATATTCTGCTCCTAATGAGGATGGCGCTATGCAGCTATCCCAAGACTTAATAAAAATGTTCAAGTCAGGCGACTTTGACCTAGTGAAATGGTCTAGCAATTCACCAGCTCTTTTAAATAGTCTTCCTGACTCGCACCGTAAATCGCTCGATTTTGATGTAGGTAGTAGTCCTTCAAAGGTCTTAGGCCTCTCATGGGAGCCTTCTGAAGACAATTTCTTCTTTACATCCGCTCAAATAGTTGAAAAATGCACTAAGAGAAATATACTCTCGATAGTTGCTCGATTGTTCGATGTACTTGGTTTGGTCGCTCCCGTAATTCTCTATGCTAAGCTGCTCATTAAAGAGTTGTGGTTAGGTGGCAGTGGTTGGGATGATCCTGCGCCTGAGGACTTGGTGCGTCGCTTCGCTGCTCTGACACAGGAGCTACCCTTACTTAACGCTTTACGTATTCCTCGTCATGTTGGCGTTGGAAGTAATAATGTTGTCCGTCTTATCGCCTTCTGCGATGCTAGCATGAATGGTTATGGCTGTGTGGTCTACGTTCACTGTGAACAGCCTTCAGGCGTAGAATTAAAAATGCTCTGTGCAAGATCTAAAGTCTCGCCAACTAAAGTACAGACACTCGCTCGCCTTGAGTTATGCGCTGCCGTACTAATGTCAAAATTGTTAAAGCTTATTCGTGACACATATTCCTCGCGTGTCCCGATAGAGGATATATACGCATTTTCAGATTCCACGATAGCCCTATCATGGATACATTCCTCCCCGCATCGTTGGTCTGTTTTCGTTAGTAATCGTGTGGCTCAATGCCACGAAAATCTAGCCGCTCAACACTTTTATCACGTAGCGGGCGCTGAAAACCCGAGCGACTGTGTTTCTCGGGGTCTACTCCCTTCTCAACTCATTTCACATAACCTTTGGTGGGACGGCCCTTCATGGCTTCGTTCTCCCCATGAGGAATGGCCTGTAAAACCATTCTCTCCGCTCAGTTGTGGCGAGCTACCTGAGCACAAGGCTAATGTTCTGACGGTGACTACTCAGTCAGAAACACCAATGCTTTGTCAGTTAGCTCTTCGCAGCTCATCGTGGGAAAAGCTTCTACGAATAATTGCTTATATCCTTAAATTCGCAAAACCAAAGGCCATTATTGATCCACGGTCTGTTGAAAGTTTGATGTCCGCTGAATGGGCTTTAATCCGCTCCGTTCAAGCTGTTCACTTCGCTGAAGACATTAAAGCCATTAAATTGAATAAATTGCCTTCGAAAAAACTTAAATGCTTATCCGTCTTCTTAGATGAAGAAGACATTTTACGAGTTGGTGGAAGACTTTCCAAATCGCATCTTCCATTTGATGTCAAATATCCGATTCTTCTCCCTAAACGCGATCACGTAGTTGATATAATTATTCGTCATTACCATGTCATGAATTGTCACACTGGGCCTGGACTGCTCATGTCTATTTTACGACAGCGCTATTGGATATTAGATGCCAGGACAGTCATTAGGTCTAAGTTGCGTAAATGCAACACTTGTTTCAAAGTGAATCCGACGCACCCGACTCCAAGGATGGCAGATCTCCCTACATACCGTGTCTCCGAAGCGAAAGCCTTTGTACACACTGGAGTCGATTATGCAGGTCCTATTCGCATTACTCTCGCTCGACGCAGAGGCCAACACGCGCAGAAGGCATATATATGTTTGTTTGTGTGCCTAGTCACCAAGGCTGTTCATGTCGAGTTAGTATCCGATTTGACTTCCGACGCTTTTCTAGCAGCTTTTAAGCGCTTTATCTCTCGACGTGGGCCAGTAACTTACTTATATTCCGACAACGGGACGAATTTTGTTGGAGCTAAAGCTCAATTGGACGAGCTCTATAGTTTTTTGCTGAATTCGAAATTTAATTCTACACTTTTAAATGAGTTAACAGCGCGCCGCATTGAGTGGAAAATGATTCCACCAAGATCGCCCCATTTTGGAGGAATGTGGGAGGCGAATATTAAAAGTTTAAAAACGCATTTGTATCGGGTGATAGGTACTCAGATTCTTACGTATGAAGAGTTACAGACTGTCCTCGTGCAAATTGAGTGCATAATGAACTCGCGCCCTTTAAATGTGGTATCCTCTGATCCACACCCTGAAGTTATTACTCCCGCTCATTTTCTGATGTCTACTCCATTACAATACTTGCCTGCTGCTGACCTGTCTGATCAGCGCTTAAATTTAGTACAACGTAAACGTTTGTTAGACAGCATGATCCAATCCTTTTGGAGAAAATGGCATTTAGAGTATCTGCATACGCTGCAAGTTAGACAGAAGTGGGCTACACCAGAAAAACCGGTTGAAATCGGCACTGTTGTTATCTTGGGACAGGATGACTCAGCTCCTCTGACCTGGCCTTTAGGTATCATAACCGAAGTCTATAAAGGCACCGACGATGTCGTTCGTGTTGCTATGGTTAAAACCAAGGTTGGCAATTTTAAGCGCGCCATAACCAAACTTTATCCGATTCCTACTCAATAACTTTATATTACATATATACAATTTGATTTTCGAAATATATTTTATTGATTTTTCTTTTTCTACTTTTAGTCATTTTTATTACTATTGTAGTGTACTTTCGTCGTCCTAATCATTTATAATTTTATTCACAACCGAGTTAGAGTATAATAATGTTTAACTCGTAATTCTGTTTTGAAAGATCTTGCGACCTTCCAAGGCGGGGTGCATGGTGGAGCGATAGTAACGTATCCATATTATATATAACCCAACCAATACTTTGACGGCGAAATCCTGGCTAATTGCATGCATGCTGTGCCCACTTATCCTATAAGTTGCCCTAGGTCACTGAAAGCTGGATAGATGGCGTTGGCATGCACTATGCGAAGTGACGCTCGGTTGAAGACCAGTTTGCAGCAAGACGGCGCTTGATCGCCATTGTTTTTCGCGCTCGCTATCATTTTTTCCATTTTTGTAACGCTGACAGACTTTGAAGTAGCAAACCTATCGCGACGTACACACAGACAGTGAATGAGTGCAGTGTTTATGTTATCTCGTCGATCCTCGCCGGCCGGCAGGAAATACAGCAGAAGATCGCCCGCACCACAGCCACGCGCCTCTCGACGGTTAATAAGTTCCTGGGTGACGGAAAGGTACGTGGGTACGTTTTTTCATTACGCATGCTGTTTGATGCTCGGCTGGATAGGGTTTCGCCTTCAAAGTATTGGGTCAAACCGCATAGGTCGCCAGATTTTGTTCAGGCACCTTTCGCAATAAACATAAATTAACCGTACGCAAGTACACCTGTGGAGGAGCTATTTACACGCTCCACCAGCTACTTTTATTTTAGAAAAAAAATAGGATCTCACGAAAAAAAATTAAAACCAATGTTGCAGCGCAGCGCCTGATTAAGTTTGATAGCAACAACCTGCAATGCGTCCCGCGGGCTCAGAATGGGCGAGCAGGCTGTTGTCAACGGTTGTCTTCGTTAAATACCACGCGGACGAAGTCGCGGGCAACAGCTAGTAAATTAATATACTTGATAGAACTAAGCGATACTTGGCGAATATCCATTGTTAAACAAATGGGGGAAGAAGAACCCACCACTGACCCTCGGCTTGTCAACTTTTCCAATTATAAACCAAACAAGTTTGATCGATAATTAAAGAAGCCAGCAACACCGAACTCCTCGAAGATGTTAGTCGAGAAACCATCTCTCACGAGACACGAGTATCTATAAATTCGCAATGTACTTAGGTATTGTTAATTCATAGTAAAATCATAGTAAGCAGCGGTGCCTCATCTCGTTAACCCTATGCCCTGCTAGTTCGCTACGCATGCCACGCAAGTAGCCGCCCATGACTTTTGACCTTAGCTCTGCGGGGAATGATGATTCATAGGCCCTCGTTTAGTGTTTAAAACACCGTTGCTGTGTTTGTGGTACAGTATTTTAGGATAATAAGTAAGATAAGCAATCAAAATTATTACATAATCAACAGCACCGATTAAAACATACTGAGTACTTAAATTACGTTAATAGACAAACCCCCGATTTTATAGACGTTCTATAATTTGTATTTAACCTCTTACTACCGGCGTGCAGAGCAAATTTAAGTAGATATACATGTACCTGTTTTATAGATGATGGCTTGATTAGCGCAGATGGTAGTGACCATGCTTTCTGCACCAAGGGTCCCGGGTTCGAATCGTGGTAAGGACAAATTTTGTGTGATGAGCACGAATGTTTGTACCCGAGTCGTGGATGTTTAATATCTAATCTATATAAGTATTATATACGTTTGCCTTCAATCCATTGTACGGTACCTCCAATACAAGTGTTGTTTGGTGTGGGGCCGTACAGTTGGTGTGTTCGTCTGGCGATATTACTGTTATTTTACATAAACGGCAACGATATCTCCACATCGCAGCTGCATCGATTTTCAGTCATGTTTGGCTCCCATCCAATTTCCTCATCCACCACGGTCAGACGAATTGGGATTGGAACTATGCCTACCTATCGACCTAGCCTGTACGTCAAGTGCGAGCTTATTCGTAACCTAACTGTATTGTTTACGTATTTAGACACATTGTATGGCAAATTGAAAAGCGCCTCTAGCGGACTGAATTTAAATCTATTTCCCTACATACCTGATTCGGACTATAACGAATATAGAAAAAACAGGTTCAACAGCAACCATGGTAAGGACGCCTGCACATCATTCGAAGAGACGTGTGAAGTTGCCAGTCAAGTTGGCTGGCGAGGCAAAGTGATCAGCCGACCTCCACGATTTAGAGGCACACACACAAGAAAAAATAAGCATAACATTTGTGTTCTGTGGTTCCTAGTTTTTTGTCTCATGCTTGCCTAGTGGTCTGTCTCGTTTCAATGTAGACTATCTTGTTCTGTTAATGTTGATTGCGTTATTCCTAGTTGTCTGCCCCTTGCTTGCCTATTAATCTGTCTCGTTCCTAATTTATTGTCCTAGTTCCTTTTTCTTTGTTGACTACCTTGTCATTAGTCGACTGCCTCGTTCCTAGTTGACTGCGACATTCCTAGTTAGTTGTCTGCCTCTTGCTTACCTAGTCGACTGCCTAGTCGTTTTGAGTTTCAGCAACGAGGCAGGCAACTAAAAACGAGGTTTGTGGTAAAAGTGATGGGCCCGAAGAATCGAGCATTATGGCATCAATGGGAGAACGGTCAAAATGTGAAAAAGTACGGGAGTAAAGACGGATTCGAGATTATTCTTAAACGTTCACTAAGTTTAGAATAATAAAATGCAGGATCGATCTATTTTCCACAAAGCTACGCAGTAAGGTAAAGAGGTAGGTACCTATTGACGCAAATTCCTTCACACAAAAAATATTGATAGTCTCCTCATAGCCTCACATTGCAGTTATATTAAAAGCTTTTATATTTTAAACGTTATCTCGTAGATAACAAAGTTCAAATTTGATTTTAGTTCAAATATATATTTTTAACTGCGACACGACGGACATGACCTCACGCTATGAAAATTTCCGAAGTCTCCCGAAGTTAGGCGAAGGGAGAGAAAATGGCGGAGGGGTTCCTTGCCGCGCATGCTCGCTCACCCCTTGACTCAAGTGACGTCACAGACTATTAGAGTTGGGATGTGAATGTATTTCATCGGCTGGTCGATAGAAAATAATAATACAGTTGTTGAAAAACAAATACATATGTACCTTTATTGTGAACACTGATATCGAAAAATCTTTTTTTTTACAGTATGAGTATAATAGGGGTATATGTTTTAATAACTTACAAAAATACTAATATTACACACATACATATAAAAATATATTAGCCATAGTTTTCATAACGTATCCGCAAATACTAATTTAGAGCGTGACGTTACATCCATTTTGACATTTAATCCTTATGAGTTTTGTCTATGGGTACTGTATTATTGTAAAGAGTGACGGTTTTGAGGTGTCATGCAGTATAGTATGCCTATGCGGAATTTTTCAAAATGAAATTATGTAAGTTTTTTTATATTTTACTAAAATACAAGCACCAGGGTATAATGTAAACAAAATAATTTTCTTTTGGTTTATTATTTATATAGTTGTACTGTACATTCATATTATTACTGAAACTTATTTTGTGTGCCAACCAAATTTATTAAAATCACGTGATGAAGAAGGATGCTTCGTTTCTGTCTAAGAATCATTACTTTAACAGACATATGTACATTTTTATATACATATGTATATTTTTTATCTACTACGATGACCTCTATAATATTAATATAAGAACACAACCGGTTACAAATCTTCGTGGTACGTACATAGTTATATTTACATCCATTCCGATATCTTAATTATAATGTTTACGGAAGCTTCCACGCTGAAAAACATGCTCAGCTCTGAAAACACCTTGCTTAGTATCGTTCAAGATAACCGTAGATATTGTATACAGTCTGTAAATAAATAAAGAAATCTTAAAATAAGAACTTATATGACAAACATTGTTTGGGCCAACTGTCAAATAAGTTGTGGATAGGGTTTATCAGCACATTGTGAAACAGGCCCTTAGTCAAACAAAAGTATATAAATTAACATGCATAATCAAAATAACATACAAACAATATTTTTAATACAAAATGTACGAAAAATCATCTATGTGTTTAAGAAAATTAAAGTGAGTATAGGAAGCATCCTACATTAACACCGAGTTGAATGATTAATTTCGTTGTGTATCTAATTTAAGAAGCGCATGAATCAAAAATATATGCGTCACATACAATTTAAAGAAAATATCGACATTTTAACCAAACAAGGCAGTCGCAGCCCTAGTCAAATTGTCGGTCGGCAGTCAGTGAAGTGTCCGTCGCGGAAGTGCACATGCCACAGACGTAATTTGCAAATGTTTTTTTTTTTGGGAAAATACGAAAATCAAATTTAATTTTCACCAGTGCTTAATTTTAATATTGACTTAGAATAATTTCGTGTGTTATTGATGTTATGTTTGTGTCTTTTAATTCTTGATATTACAGGTAGATATTTTTTTTATTGAAATTATTAAAAAATCGGCTAATAAAACCAAATATTTGTTCGAATTATATTTGGTTGAAACACGTTCCAAACATTAAAAATAAGCATGTAAAATGTTAGGTACGTATACCTAACAAAGTAATTTAGATTTTTGTTTTTCACTCAAAAAATCTAGGATAGCAATATTTTAAAACCAAGTAAATCTATAAATACAAAAAATACACAACATTGTAACTAGTTCTACATCATTAATAAGCCTAATATTTTCCTATAATGCTCACCACAAACAAAAAAAAAATACTTTTCAGAGCACCTACGAATAAATAATCGTTGGAGCGAACTATGTTTTTAAATTTCGAATGTCGCCTAAGCCACGGTATATATGAGATATTGTTTATTTTTAATCTATGCAAGTATTATGTAAAAAACGGAGGTTATAGGAGTCGTTCACATGTTCCGAAGATGTTATTGATTGTGTGTCGGTGTGGGCGGCGAGGGGGGTGGGGGCGGGGGGGGTGGATGCGCGTTGGGCGCCATGGGGAAGGTCAGGAGACCTGGAAAAGTCACGTGCAGGCTTCTCACGTGGGAAATGTTTATTTTTAAAGCGCTCCCTGAACACCCAGAATGGGAATTTTCCGTCGAGCTTTTTGTCCGTCAGTATTTATAAATTAATTTTAGCAGGACATCATAATCGTAGTCTGTCTCAATGTGATTTATAATAATAAAAAAACAGAATCACTAATATAGATTTAAAACTGCAATGAAAATTAAAACTCGATACGCTCGAGCGCGCTCGCCATTCGCAATAGTCGGGTATCGCGCGCAGCGTTGTGTTGTTATCGCATATTTATAGTACATTGCACGTTCAGAAATTACAACATTATAACCAATTACATTGATTTCTATAATTTTATTTCAGGCTTTAAGTGTAACCTTTACCTAAAGTTTTCGTTACCATGCTGTAGATATAACGGTTACAACGATTACGATTACTGGTTAGTTATAACGATTTAAAATAACCCCTTAGAAAGCTTTTTTCGAGACGCTCTCTATTGGAAAACAGGTAGCCTAAACGTAGTCACCAAATTATATCAGTACCTACTTAAAAATCTTCGCAGTATTTTGAAATAAGAATCAAAACAATTCTAATTTGCCGTGTCTAGGCTAGCGTGAAAGCCTCGCGAGGCTGTGATCGTCCGAGGCAAATATTACTACGTGTTAAGTGCACTGCGACAGATCGCAGGTTCGTTTTAGTTAAAAACCCTACGCTTATTTTATAAGTACATAATGTTATCTCGTTACCCGTTAACCTTTTAAGGTAATGTCGGGTAATGTGGTCTGAGGCAAATGCCCGCGCTGCCTCACACGAGCACTATCAACTGTCACTTGCCTCGTCTTGTCGCGTGTGATATATGCTTGAGTTAGCCTCACGAGACAGCGCAGTTACCGGGATCTGGCCAATCATGAAACGACGGTTTAAATAAAAAAGTTGTTTTTCTAACTGTTTTTTTAATCCGAAACCAAGCGCACCATTGCAAGACCTCAAGACACCGACACTGTGAGCACGTTCTGCGTAGATCGGACCGCAAGCTACAACTAAATATGAGGGTACCCCGGTTCAAACTATGACACCAGGACGTCAACCACCTCAGTCCTCCCGTGACCATGGTTGCTGTTAATCAGCCGAAACGTCGGGAACTTAAAAATGAAAAATATATAAATAATGTAACATCCATAAGATAATTTTATTTCAATGTGTAGTTTTCGCGTAAATATAAGAAATCAATTTGGTTTTTTTCTATTCATACTTTGTCACGTCGCTATACCAATGCGTCTCCGACCTTAAAATAGGTATTTATAGAGCATCATTGTATCTCAATAAATAAATAATTAAATATCGCGATTGATGATTACAGTGATGATGATTACAGTCACTAAGGAGTCTTTCAAGTGGTTAGGTTTTGTCTTGAGAAATGCATGCGGTTTTCGAAATCATTCTGTCATCCGAACTATATACAACGCGTTGGTCCGAAGCAAGTTGGAAACCAGTGCGTCTGTCTGGAACCCGCACGAGAGTAAATACGCCCTTTTACTTGAAAAGGTACAAAAAGCCTTCCTTAGATTTCTTTACAAGCGTGTCCATGGATACTATCCATACCTTTACCCTACCAAATTCTTACTGGGCTGTCTAGGCTATAACTCGCTTGAAGCCAGGAGAGCACTGGACCAAATTATTACGTCTTGCAAAATTATTTCCGGAAGAATCGATGCGCCTGATCTGCACAGTGTACTCTGTCGACTCTTCACCCCTGACAATTACTGTCGCGGCAGGAAACATAAGTTGTTTGCTGTCCCCACTTGCCGTACTGCCGCCCGAGCTAAATCGCCTGTACCACGCACCCTCACTGCACTTAACAATCTCCTGGATTCCAGTCCAAGTTTAGATTTGTTTGCGGATGTATGGACGAGGATTTTGTTGGAATGTTCGAAGTTCTGCGAGAAAGACGCATGATTGGTCTATCTTCCTGTATTGTACCTACCCATTGTTTAGTTAGTATAATTGGCCTGCGGCCGTTCTAATTAAACTAAAACTAAATAAATCGCCAGATGAACACACCAACTATACGGTCCCACACTAAGCAACGCTTGTGCGAACCCAGTATATATTACTTATATAGATATTAAACATCCAAGACTTGGGTACAAACATTCGTGCATATCACACAAAATTTTTGGGGTCGAGTCACCTTCGTCCGTAGGAGAATTAAGTACGCTCGAGATACCCTACACGTGACCCTGGGTGGTGCCAACTAGGTGACAACTCTACTGGTGGTAGGCTTCGGCAGTGGTTAGTCATCACCCACTGAACAAAGCCATGTCGCCAAGCGGCCTAGCCGTGTTCCGGCATGATGTTCAGTGTTGCCATTCATGGATGGCGGGTCAGATCAGTTGCGCTGCATGTGCCTAGTGAATGTAGCGTCTCGATTTACTGCCGCCTTCCTACCTAGGCAAGTATGCTCCATCGTAGATCTCATGGTCACTTACCATCAGGT
This sequence comes from Pheosia gnoma, assembly GCA_905404115.1. NCBI lineage: Eukaryota > Metazoa > Arthropoda > Insecta > Lepidoptera > Notodontidae > Pheosia > Pheosia gnoma. The sequence goes on along the minus strand of FR989919.1, from coordinate 4,615,337 downwards.
GAGATCGAGATCAAATACTTGCCTATAAAGTATAAAAAAAAAAAAAAACAAACTTAACCAGGATTCGAACTTGGGATGCTCGGCACAGTAAGCAGGATCACTACCAACTGCGCTTATCAGGTCTAAGCGTACTTTCAATGCATCATTGACTGGTAAACGAACACGTCCATCATTGTACGTTATGTAGGTAAGTAACTTCAATTATCTGACTACAATGTATGCCATACATTAGCGCAGTCAACAATATAATAATGACACTTTATCTTGAAATAGATTAATCATTATTAAAGCCAATAATGACGATGGGTCTAGGATGAGGAGGTCGCCTTGACGACCTCATTGGTGCAGTTGGTAGTGACCTTCTTTTCGTCATCGGGGGCCCCGGATTCGAATACCGTTTGAGGAAAATTATGTGCAGTGAGCACGAATATTTATATCCGAGATATGAAAGTTTATACTCCATCATCAGGACTGTTATACCGAAGGGGTAGGCAGAGGTGCAGTGCAGTGTACCTACATTTATCCGATAGTATTTGGTCCCAATGTAATTTGGGGCGAACCTAGTGCCATTCTACGGGGACACGCCTCCCCCGACCCCTCAATGCGAGGTGAGACACCATGCTGGCCCGTCAATGCGGGCTTTTGAACTTCACACAGCTTTCTTCAGTCGTGCAGGTTTCCTCGCGGTGTCAGCCTTCACCGTACAGCAAGTGATAATCATTATTAAAAATTAACTTCACACATAAAATCCCGGAAATCTCAGAGTTGCGAACTGGGGATTGAACCTATACATCATGTTTTAGTTTATAACATTGCCATTTATACACATATAATAACCAAGGAAACCTGCGCTGCTTTATCGAATTTGTAATCATAATGGGAAGTCAGAATTTCGATATGTACATTTTTTTAAATTTAGTTTACAAAAAAACACAAGTAACATTATGTTGGGAAGATTTTTTTTTAATTGACTTATAGCAATACAATTGCCCTACACAAACCCAGCTGCCAGGTTTAATATACCCTTTCTGAATCAACGTATAGTCTGGCATAATTTCTTTACAATAAACTAACGAAAATAAACTAATCGGGAATCGAATCCTAGATCATGCGACCACTAGCCCTTCAACGAGGGTAGGTATAGACGCACCCACATGTTACATAAAACAGGTCAGTAGGTCGCGGTGGGTGGTCGATACCTCTCAACTTTGGACCGCTGAGGTAATTCAAATATAGTCACAGAATACTTATAAGAGTTCCTAAATCAGGTACACAATCACTCTGGGAAGAGATTATAATAAACTATCTGCGCCCTGCGGTGTTACCCGCGCAAAAAAATATGTCGATCCTTTGCGCTATGAAAAAATAATATAGATCTCTCCCACGGGAGCCATACATTTTACCGGGATAAAAAGTAGCCTATGTGCTATTCCAGACTATAATCTATCTCTGTGCCAAATTTCATCCAGGTCCGTTCAGCCGTTCTGGCGTGATTGAGTAACAAACATCCATCCATCCATCCAAACTTTCACATTTATAATATAATATTAGTATAGTATAGATAGTGACTCTTGGCGCGTCGCAATAAAGAACAATACAGCGTGACTAAATTTAATTTTCAATTCCAAGTTTTTAAATATTATAAAAAAAAAAAACATAAATGTGTAATGAGCGAATAAGCAGCTTCATGAGGGTGGTTCGGGCGCATGCCGCTCACGGGTTGACAGCGAGCGAGACTACTGACACATGACAGTGATGACAGTGCTCGGGCAAGGCAGTGCTCGCGTTGCCTCGCATGACCATACATAGATTCATGTCTAAATTGCCTCACCCATTATATAAATATTACGTCTCAAATCGATGGAGTATACCTATTATCATATATCTGTAACTTAGAGCTAAGGCGTCATATTTTTAATTATAATAAAATTTTCCACCAGTTTCATAATTTTTGTCTATGGCCTACCTACATTCCTAGATCTTTGTTATACTATAAATCTATACAAATAAATAAAATTGGAGTGTCTGTTTGTAATATTAAAATAACCGCTTTTTACTAAGTGCATTTGGATGTATACACGGTACATATACCAAAACATTTTTTTTTACAATTTTTGTCTGTCTGTTTGTTTCGGCTAATCTCTGAAATAGCTGGACGGATTTTGACGGGACTTTCATTCAGATAGCTGATGTAACAAGGAGTAACTTAGGCTACTTTTGATTTAGAATATCCCATTTGTGTAGATAATAAACATATAAAACCTACACACCTAGATAAGTATTTATAAATAACCCTTACATCTGTCATAAAACATTAGCTTTATGACGGAGCTCTTAAAGCATTCTTTACAACCCTTTTATATCACATCCCCTTCGTCCAGACGAGGGGCTCAACAATTGAAGGAGCTCACAATCGTCCTTGACCCAGTTCCCGCCCGTCCATAACGGATATTACTAGATGGGGTGGCTTAATCATTGATAATGATTTATTTAAACACTTAAATCGATGTTAATTTTCTAATCAATAATGAATACCAACCCGTTCACAACGGCAATCAATGCCAACAAAATAAATCGCTAATAACGCCTTTTTACCCGACTGCGCGACGCAAAGGAGGGTTATGTGTTTATCAGCCAATGTATCTATGTTTGTTCCTTGTCTGTGGTTCCTTTGTGCAGAGACCTTGATGATTCTTACGTCAATCGATTTGTCTTAATCTTGCGAGTGTCAAAACCCTCGGAATTGAGATTAATCCAAAATATGACCAGGCTGTATGCCTTTGTCCTTTGCCTGCCTATTGGCGAATTAAAAAAACAACAACTTGCGAGTGCCATTAAAGACATGACAGTAATCAAAATTCAATATGGCGACAAACAGACGCGATATTGTGAAATAGAAAAAAATGAAAGCAGACGAGCTACGTAACAAAATAAAAAAAAGTTAATTTATTAAAAAAAACCCGATTGCATAACTAAGGAACTTAAAACTAATAAGAAAAGAACATGTCAGGTCGCGACAGGAGACAATTGTAGCCATTTAGATATAATTAAAGCATTGCAATACGTAGAAATAAGTATAACTTAGGTAGCAGTTATGCAGTTTTCTTACTGCGGCTAACATTGTATGTTTGTTTTGTTTCAGAACTGTTTAATATCAAGATGTCTTCACTGCAACAAAGACAATTTAAAAAAATAATCGAGTAGTTTAATTTTACAACTTCTTGGGCAATGTTGTATTCATACTAACGTACCATAAACCCACTCATATGCACAGAGAAACTTACAACGTGTTTAGAGATTCGTTAAAACTACGTCAGAAGTTACTTCAACGAACATCAACATATCTCAAAGTAGTCGAATTCGTTAAAAAAGATGCGATACGGTACTTCACCTACGATTACGAAATACATCAGTTAGTCTATATTAATGAACATATTTATAGAAAAACATTATCGTTAATCTTGTTAAACTTAAATAAATAAGAACAATAACACTAATTGTGACAAAATAATTTATAAAGCTAAAATTATATTGATTCCGTTCCGACAATCAAATTGACACTGGCAGCATTTACCACTATTTCAAAAGAAGAATAGAATATTTTGACGACTGAAATGGCGGGAAAGCCAGAAGCTGTGGGGCCCCGAAACGGGCATGAATTAGCACCATTGAACGCTCGAGCTGATGGAAGCGAGCGACCTCATGGGGTGACCATCGTGCTCCAGGGCTCGAGAGGTTCTCTACAAAGGGAGGCGCCGGACGAAGACCGCGCAGCCTGGTCGGGGAAACTCCAGTTCTTCCTGTCAATTATTGGATATTCAGTCGGACTTGGCAACATATGGCGATTCCCGTATTTGTGTCAACAAAATGGCGGAGGTGAGATTTGTTAAAAATCGTGTATAGTACACCGATCTTTCAAAGGTCAACTGTGAATGATTAAATTTAAAAAAATTGACCTGCTTGCAGGCTATTTATCCTTCGTTGGGCAAGACTTTTCTATTTTTTACCGATTTTATCGGGAGTTTGGGATTGATATGTTTCGATTCTACCTAAATCCGATCTCAACACGCGATTGGGATAAATTGAGGTCATTTTCAATAAATCGTCCGAGTCTAAGCGAATGCTTGATTGAATGCGTTATCGCTATGAATTACTTGACATAGGCAAAATACCCATCAAAGGGGTGAGGCCATATTCTTATCCATTATTTCTGCGCATTTTATTTCGTAAATAAGAAGAATCAGAATATACTATATTCTGATTCTTCTTATTGCATTGCTTGTTTTCAATAGTTTATAGATTTATAATTAATCAACTTACCAAGTATTTGGTCTTCTTTTTAAAAAAATGGGCTCACCGTCTGAAGTTATATATCAAATGCTAACAGCATTTTGAATTTACGAATATAGATAACGTGAATTCAATTTTAGTTTTTTCGCAGTGATAGAGCAAACGGCGTAGCACCGTCTACGGCTACGTCGCAATTTCGTAGCACGCCGTAGCCGTTTAAAAATCGATAGTCGTGGGTAGACAGACGTACCGTGCCAACTAAAAATAAACTTTATTGCATAAGCTTGTTTATTATTAGGGAGGGTAGCTCGTCCAGTACTTTCATACTTGGTCGGGAAATAGAAGAGGAGAGATGATAGGCCATCTCGTACGACACGATACCTTCATAAAGAACATCTGAGAAGCAAATATAGAGCGTAGACGAATACCAAAAATAAGATAATGTTTTTTTATGGACGTAACAGGCTGCTCTAGCCAGAGACAGATTGAAAAATCTTCATCAGCTACACCCCAAGGGTGTAGCTGATAAAGATTTTAAGGTGTACCCTTAAAAAGGTATTTGTGGATGTTCAATAAACCGTCTAGGCATAGATATAGAAATTTTATTAGACTGTAATTGGTTTAAAAATGGTGAGTTATTTACTATGGATTCAATGTAGATATGTCCTTTGGAGATTTCATTACATAGGTCTTTTATATCTAGATATTTATGATATTGGGTACAGTCAGCATCAAGAGTTTTCGATATTAATACATAAGTAGGTCATAGCCAAGCAGTGATAGCCAAGTTGGTAGAATGCTTGCCTCGGTAAAGAGGATCGCAGGTTCAAACTCCGGCTCGCACCTCTGGGATTTCATGTGCGAATCTCATTTTCAACCACGATTATTACTTGCTAAACGGTGAAGGAAAACATCATGAGGAAATAGGCATGTCTGAGAGAACCCCTCGAAAGATGTGTGAAGTCCGCCAACCCGCACTGGGCCAGCGTGGTGGCTATGGCCTAATCCCCCTCGCATTGAGGGGAGGCCCGTGCCCAGACAAACAAAGAACCTAATGTAGAAATTACAATGTCTCCAATCTTCTTTGTTTCCAGGTGCATTCCTTATTCCTTTCCTAGTGATGCTGGTTCTCGAGGGCATACCTCTGTTCCTGATAGAGATGGCCATCGGTCAGAAGATGCGGCTGGGATCGCTCGGTGTGTGGAACACCATCCACCCCTGGCTGGGGGGGATCGGCATATCCAGCTGTTTGGTCACGCTATTCGTCGCTTTGTACTACAATGTGATCATTACTTGGGTGTTCTTCTACCTTTTTAATAGTATCCGGGTGAGTCTTTACGTGTATTTTGGTAGGTATTTAGACATTTTGTATGGAGAATTGAAAAGCGCCTCTAGCGGACGGCATTTAAAACTTTCAAATCTCCATACAAAATGTCTAAATACGGTAAACTATATAGTATACGGTTAGCTTACGAACAATCTCGCACTTGACTATCTATAAATATTACAAGTCTCGTCATGGTTTCGACGTACGAAATCAAGTACCAAACATGAATCACTGAATCAATTACTTCTCCAGCTGACTGCAGACCAGCTTCCCTGGTCCCATTGTCCCCAAGACAACGGTACCGCTGAACTGGAATGCAATAAGGCCTCAGCGACTGTGTACTACTGGTACCGCGAGGCGCTGGACGCGGCGCCCAGCATCAGCGAGCCGGGCGTGCCTCGCTGGTGGATCGTGCTGTACCTGCTGCTGGCCTGGACCATCGTCTTCTTCATCGTGATGAAAGGCATACAGAGCAGTGGCAAGGTAACTTGCAGAAACAATAATATCAATTATACAAAAAGACATATCCGGCAGGCAGATTTGAACCTTCGCCCTTCGTGCATTCGCACCGGCCGCGTGGAACATTAGACTACGTACACCACTAACAAATGTGGCGAATAACTCGAAAGCTTTCCATAATTGGTTTTTACAACCAATTTAACCAATGACGACATAACAAGCTACCTGGGCCCCCAAGTCTCCTTACACAATCGAGTCATAATCGAACAGCAACCGCATAGTAGCTGTCACTTTTGACAGATATCCCATACAATATCTGTCAAAAGTGACAGTTACTATGTTTTTGCTGACGCTGCACATTGTCATATCGAAATTGTGACTTCACATAATCTCGTTTCGCGGAGAATTGCATATTAATTGTGGTCACAACACTCGTGACAGATAGTTTCTCGACTAACTTCTTACATGATCATAACAATATGATTTACCTGCCGAACCATTTTGCCTTTGCTCCAAGCAAGACGACGCATGAGGTATTTACTTCAGATTTAACACGATTATAATTTTGATTATTTACAAACTAAAGATATAAAGGAAATTACATTATTATACAAAACAAATATAAATTTAAAAGAGAATAGTAAAGCTTACCTACTTAATATTTACAAAAAGTGTAAAAAATTTGGCCCATGCGGTAGCGTGCCCAAGACGCTGGCCGCATTTCCTCGCTGAACAGCCACAGCTACTCGCTGAGCGAGGAAACACCCAGCCCTTGGGTCGCCGGTTGCGTCCACCAATCTTCTTGATAGATTTTCTACAATTTTGTTCTTGATAGATTTAACTGTCAAGGAATGTATATAGATCCTTGTTCCAGGTGGTGTACTTCACGTCAATATTCCCGTACGCTGTCCTCACCATTTTCTTCATCCGCGGTATCACATTACCAGGGTCTTCGGATGGCATATACCATATGTATAAACCTAAGGTAAGTCCTTCAACAAAGTCCGATCATTTATTCCGTATAGTGTTACGAGGGCATTCACAAATTACCCAAATCGTGGATGTTATATATAAGTATTATATACTGGTTTCGCTCCCCCCCCCCCCCCCTCTAATATAGACCATATATAGATGATGTGAACGCCTAGCGATTAAAAAAAAACATCTTGCATTAACTCTTTTACTAGAAGTTTATTGAGTATATTTACAGATTGACTACACTCGCATTATAATAAACGCGACCGTAAATTCCTTTTTCAAAATTAATGGCATACTTTTTATGGTCGGAAATAATTCGCGCCCTTGTGACGTAAGCGTTGACGTCATGCGACCTTTCCACCGGGATGGAATTCATTTATACGCATAGCTCGCATATTTACACGAAAATATTTAATGGCCTACCTACGCATTTTCATTGCGTTGTAGGTATGTATTTCTACCTGAACAATGTAAGTTGAACTCACCTCAAAAAATATAACGTTATTCAACAAACTAAGTATAGGTATAATGTTATTGTATTGACCATGTAGTGAGTCAATAGGAGTAACAAAAGCATCTTAACAAAAAAAACCTGTCTTAAAAAAAGGTAAAAAGCATAAAATAGTTTAATGTAAAAAATCTACATTGTCTAACTAAATCTCATATGTAACGAATGTTGATTCGGTGCCAAACAAACAATCAACTAACAAAACAGGTATTCCTGTTCAGTAAACTCTCTGGACAGCCAACTAAGGCCGACGAAGACGCGCCGAGGTCCGGGGCCCTGACCTACTCTCTGAGGCACTCGGGTCCGTGGTGTCCCTACTCACCAACAGCTCGCCACAAGCTGCCCTGCAGTTTTTTATTATTATTATTTAGTTAATTCGCAATAATAAAACATTTGTCTGTCAGCTGGAAAAGCTCCTCGACCCGACCGTGTGGCTCGACGCGGCCACCCAAGTGTTCTACTCCTTCGGCCTCGCCTTCGGCTCGCTCATCGCCTTCGGCTCCTACAACCCCCCCAACAACAACTGCGTGAGAGACGTCCTCCTCGTGTCCGTGTGTAATGCACTCACCGCTATCTACGCCTCTGTGGTCATCTTCAGCATTCTTGGATTCAAAGCGTATACTATGGTGGAGACTTGTATGACCAAGTAAGTGTTTAGTAGCATTTTTTATGATATACATTCTTTTCGTACACCGTGAAGCAATAATTAACTAACTCGAACGCGCAAAATTGTGTTTCAATGCATTTTCATATACAGAATGATTCATAAAGGGTATACTAATTGTTACCTTTGAACCTGCTTTAAATTCTTTGGCGCATTTGTATGTGACAAATCCCAATTGTAATTTTTTGGAAACTAATTTTTTTTTTTTAATTGCCATTGAAGTTCTGTCTTAACTTAATGATTAAAAACTCTTATAAAACAATAATAGTGTAAACTATCCAAAGACATTTTAGTGGTAGATTATTAAGATCACATTCCAAAAAAAAAACTTTGCAGTCATAAACACAAATGGCCTATTTTTTATCACTATGCCCAAATCCTTTTCATATAGAAGATGTGTGTGCCCAGTATAATGGCAATAGACTCGCACCCCAATACAGTAGGACCTCATAAAATATTTAACACGAAATTTATTCTTACAACCTGTATAATATGACATTCCTAAATCCGCAACATGTATACAATGTGTGACCAAACGTGCGTACTATTATTATGAGGTGCGTGACGAAAAGAATGTTCTTTTATATTACAATAAGAAATATTTTGACAGGATATGCGACTGCGGGCATGTAGCCAATTAAATTCGTTAAGCAAATTACCATATGTGCGGCTTACAAAACCACTTGTTCATTGACCTGTACATATACAAAGAAGCTTTGCTCGTGGAAACGCGAATTGACAATTGTTCTGAACATGTTCTTGACTATATTTGCATCATAAAGATATATTCGTTCGCCTAGGCCAGGGGTCGGCAACCTGCGGCTCGCGAGCCACTTGCGGCTCTTTGGATGCGAAGCTGCGGCTCTTTAGTTCCATACGCAAATATTATTAGGCACCATTTCTATCTCTCAGCCGTTTGTACTCGTTTTTTTTTCTATTTGGCCACTTTTTGGACACCCGTATATTAGCTAATTTGTTGTGAAAAAACCCTACTTATATGTGAATAAATAGATTAGTTTTTTTATCAAAAAAACTTTATTTATGCAAGCACTATTTATTGTTCGCAAGAAAAAAAATTGTGGCACTTTTGAACTTTGAAATTTTGTAAATTGTAATTATTAACTCTTCCGTCTCAATTGGATTGGCGACCCCTGGCCTAGTCGACTAATGATTGCTTCCGACGACGTCCTTATACCGGCGAGAGAGATACGATGCATGCTTCCGTAATTAACTGCACGCAATAATACAAGGTGTAACAAAAATAGTGTAAAATATTTTAACAGATGAATCAGTAAGTTACATGGATCACGTTGATGTATAAAATAATTGTGCAAATGATGTTTGATTTTTTAACCAGTAGCGTTTGGCCATGTGCTCAGTGCAGGATGTAATTTTTAAATGGCTTATAATTTGATTTATTTCTTTGGGAATGTTATCATTATAACCTACTCTCGGCCCCTTGAGTAGTAATAGTTGTAGCTTAGCATTTTGTATCATTTTTGATGATTCATAAGTGCTGTACTTAATGGTTTACATGAATAAAAAATATTCTGAATAAGATTCTGATTCTTTAAAATATTTTACACCATATATATAAATTCAGTGACGGGAATCATTTTTTTATGAGATATGACGATCTGATTAGCTCTGTTGGTTGTGAATCTGCATTCTGTGCTGAGGGACCCTGGTTCGAATACTGATAGGGACAAAGTTTGTGTGATGTGCATTAATGTTTGTACGTATCCGAGTCATGGATGTTTAATATCTATATAAGTATGATACTGAAGTCACATTGTACGGTACCCATAATACAAGTATTGCTTAATGTGGGACCGTATAGTTGGTGTGTTCATCTGGCGAAAAATATATTATGTTATTATAAATATTATGATGGTTGAAATACGGGAGACGTAGTGTATAATGGAGAATTGAAAGTTTTAAATACCGTCCGCTAGAGGTGCTTTTCAATTCTCTATACAAAATGTCTAAATACAGTAGAGTATAAAGTATACAGTTAGCTCGCACTTGACGTGCTGTATAATCCTACATAAACACACGTTCACACGAAAAACTGCGTGCTCCAAGCTCTGGTGTTGCCACAAATGTTCGCCTTGTTCCAGGGAGATTAAAATATTGTCTGGTCTTCACATCGCCGACTTCTCTCTCAACTCCACGTACGACTACTACCGCGAGGAGTTCCCCAAGCTCAACACCAGCCTCGTCACCTCCCTCAACCTGACTGGGTGCACCATGAGTCGGCAGCTTGACGAGGTACTACACATTGAAATAAAACTAATTTTACGGATTTTATCGCGTTTATTTTATGTTTGTACGTTCATTTCCGACATTTCACGTGGTCACGAGATGACTGAGGTGTTTGACGTCCTAGTGTCATAGTTTCTACTGGGGTACCCTCATATTTGGTTGTTGTTTGCGGTCCGATCTTATTCTTCGTCTTCTCTTCGATCTTAGTCTTCGATATAAATATATATTTTATACAATAAACAAATAAATTAAAAAAAAATGCGAACAGCCGAGGCCAAGGCCGCATGCAGGGGAAGGTTTGGGGATTCAAACCCCCAGAAATATCCCTCCCAGATATATCTCTGGTCCAGAGTTTGAATCCCCCCCCCCCTCAGTGAACTCGACTCTCTCGAAGTGAATTCTTGGCTACGGCCTTAGCCGAACCAATGTGTGAAAATAGGGGACAATGAAAAAATCGCGAGTCAACACCATTTTGCTCCGTTCTTAAACAGTACTCAGGTCTCCTTGCATCTGTGCCGATCAGAACACCTGGCACCACGATAATCCTCTTGTTCCAGGCTGCCGAGGGCACGGGTCTAGCTTTCATCGTCTTCACCCAGGCTATCCTCAAGCTGACGCCAGCGCCGTTCTGGTCCATCATCTTCTTCCTGATGCTGCTGTCGCTGGGGCTCGGCAGTCAGATCGGCATCATGGAGGGCATGCTTTGCACCATATTCGATATCGACTTCTTCAAACGGCTGAGCAAGCCGGTTATTACAGGTGAGGACAAGGTGGTCTTAACCACCAACGCAACGTTAAGAGGACTGTTCTAAGTTTGCTTGTCTGGCTGTGGCATGGGAATTCCTGAACTGTCTTGAAGCGGTTGTAGACGAATCCTTTGTACGGCTGAGCACCCCGCCTACTATACGGGCTTATTTATAGAGCTCTGAATTATTGATTTCAGCCACAGACCATCACACGCTGAAAACAAAAAAAAACGCATTGAAATCGGTCCATCCGTTTTGAAGCTACGCCACATACAGACAAACGCTCCATATAAGAAATCCCTTCAAGAATACAAGCTATAGAATTCCGCGACACATTTTTTAATTTATTTTTTTTCTCCAGGCATCGTGTGTGTGTTCTGCTTCCTGGTGGGGCTCATCTTCACGACGGGCGCGGGCGAGTACTGGCTGAAGATGTTCGACTCTTTCGCGGGCACCATCGGCCTCGTCGTGGTAGCTCTCCTGGAAATGGTCTCCGTCGTATACATATACGGACACGAGAGGTGAGTCTGTAATAAAAAAAAAATACAACCGAATTGAGAACCTCCTCCTTTTTGAAGTCGGTTAAAAATGTAACTGATCGCTGTCTGTACATGGAATATATACGAAAAAAACTATTATTGGGGGCCTGTAGCGACCTCTTCACCCCCGCCACAAGCTACACAGATGGCGCTGCAGACGAAATTCAGAACAAATGACGAAGGCTCCATACAATCCTGAAACGCGCTATGAGAGTTTTCGGAGCATGTAACATATATACAAGATCCCGACAAAAACCGTCGGGGCATAGCGGCCGCCCCGCCAGGCATACCACCCGCCTGGCTGGAAGATCTTCCCTTTTCCGCTAAAACGCAATAGAACCCAAAACAATATTGTTAGAATTTTTGGCGGTTTGTCTGTGCGTATGTGCGCGCTAATCTCAGAAACGGCTTAACCGATTCGGGTGCGGCGGTGAGCTTCGCTTAAAAAGTTACTTAGTGTTTGTTTTATTTCAATCAGTTCATAAATAAAATAGTTATATCGATTCAAAGCTGCTGACAAAGTCGCGGGCAACAGATAATAGTTACAATGAGTTTTAATGATTTTATAATCATCGATTATGATTATCCCACTAATATTATAAATGTGAAAGTTTTGATGGATGGATGGATGGGTGTTTGTTGCTCAATCACGCCAGAGCGGCTGAACGGATCTGGATGAAATTTGGCACAGAGATAGATTATAGTCTGGAATAGCACATAGGCTACTTTTTATAGGTTATAGGTGGGTGTACCGAGGTACCGCGGGCGGAGCCGCTGGAAAAAGCTAGTGGTTTTATATGTTCAGGTTCACCAACGACATATACGAGATGACGGGCTACCGGCCGGGGCTGTACTGGCAGGTGACGTGGCGCTACGTGGGCCCGTTCATCGTGACCTGCATCCTGCTCTCGTCCCTCGTGTTCATGCTCATCAACCCGCCGACGTACGGCGCCTGGGACGCCAACGAGGTAACTACCCTACCATAGACACACAACTATTTTAAAAATGTTAACCATAGACCTTCTTTCACAGTCCACCACGCTGGCCCAGTGCGGGTTGGCGGATTTTACACATCTTTCGAGGGGTTCTCTCAAACATGCAGGTTTCCTCACGTAGTTTCCTTCACCGTTTAGCAAGTGATAATCGTGATTGAAAATGAGATTCGCACATGAAATCCAGAAATCCCAGAGGTGCGAGCCGGGGTTTGAACCTGCGATACTCGTTAAGGCAAGCGTTCTACCAACTTGGCTATCACTACTGCTTTTGTTGAAAACTTACCTTATAGGTAGATAATATGCCAATGTGCAGCAAATAAATTAACTAACCAGTATGATTGGCCTAAGAGCACAATACACGAATGACTGGACCGGGTATTCCAAGTATACACAGGTAAATTCCACAACAACGTGATTAACATAGTTAACATTGACCCTGCTTTCTGAACCAAAGGTCCCGGGTTCCAATTCCGGTAGGGGCCGACTTTGAGCGATAAGTACCAACATTTATGCCGGAGTCATGGATGATAATGATTTAGTAACTATACTTATAACTGGTTATGATCTCGGAACACCCCCGGTTGATTGTACGGTACCCATAATACATGCGTTGATTAGTTTGGCACCGTAGAGTTGGTGTGCATCTGGCGATATTTATCCCACTAATATTATAACTGTGAAAGTTTGGATGGATGAATGTTTGTTACTCAATCACGCCAGATCGGCAGAACGGATCTGGATGAAATTTGGCACAGAGATAGATTATAGTCTGGAATAGCACATTAACTACTTTTTATCTCGGTAAAATGTATGGTTCCCGTGGGATAGATTTGTTTTAATTTTTAATAGAGCAAAGGATCGACATGATTTTTTGCATAGAAAATGACATAGGCATTGAGATACTTATTAATCCCGGGTAACACCGTGGGGCGCTGCTAGTACTATATATATATTTAAATAGTTTGTGATGTATACGGAACCTAATCCTCTATTTTCCTCATGTATTTTCCTTGTTGAGACAACCACGAACGACTCGAAGTGAATCACATCACGGGCCTTTTGTTTTGCGCCTTGTCATGCGTCTTAGAGCTTTCCATAATTATACCGAGGCTCTTCATAGTTTGATCTGGGGTACCCTCATTAATATAATTAAATTATATAATAATTTACTTATATTTATTAACTAGCTGCGCCCCGCGGTATGCCCCCGATTAAAAAGTATGTCCTTTTTACCGAGATAAAAAGTAGCCTATGTGCTATTCCAGACTATAATCTATCTCTGTGCCAAATTTCATACAGATCCGTTCAGCCGTTCTGGCGTGATTGAGTAACAAGCATCCATCCATCCAAACTTTCACATTTATAATATTATATACCTAGTGTGAAGTGTGATATAATTAAATCCAAAACCAGGCGCACCATTGCAAGACCTCAAGACACTGTAAGCACTTTCTGCATAGATCGGACCGAAAACAACAACTAAATATGAGGGTACCCCACTTCAAACTATGACACTAGGACGTCAAACACCTCAGTCTTTCCGTAACCATGGTTGCTGTAAAGCAGCCGAAACGTCGGAAACGTAAAAACATACGCGATAATATTTGTACAAATATTTTTATTTCAGTATTTTGCTAGTTGTTTAGTACATGGCTAGTTGATTGATAATTCTACGAACAGATTGGTCCTCGTTCGCTATTGATGATCGCATTCTTCTCATAAACATGCCAGAATAGCTCCCAGAATGCCATTCTCTCTTTATAAACGTGGTCCATCATAGTCAAGTTGGCATCGATGTTCAGATACGGTCGCGAAGTGTCATTTATCGGCATGGACTGCCAAATAGTTGGCAAGAGGTCCGTCACCTTTGGCGTGGGGTTCCTGCGAAAAAATATTATATCAGCCCTTATGCTTCAATATGCTGGTCACAGGTCTCTATTCAATTCGAGGATCGCGACATATGTCTCCACACTGGCTTAGTGCGGCTTGTCAGACCTGATGAATCTTTGGGGAATTGGCTACAGAATTATGGGCAAAACGTTAAAGAAATTTAACATTTTAAAGCCATTGAGGCGTAGGTAGGTACTGTAATTATCTTAAAGGTGCCAGATCGATTTTTATACTAGACTGGCTGTTACCCGCGACTTCGTCCGCGTGGTATTTAACAAAGACACAACCGTTAGCAATAGCCCGCTCGCGCGTTCTGAGCCCGCGCGACCGGCAGCCTTTGTGATATTAAGTCGTTGGCGGGGGTTGGGGGGTTTTTTTTTTTCTAAAATAAAAGTAGCCTAAAATACTCCTTGTTACATCAGCTATCTGCCAGTGAGAGTCCCGTCACAATCGGTCCAGCCATTTCAGAGATTAGCCGAAACAAACAGACAGACAGACCGACAAAAATTGTAAAAAAATGTTGTTTTGGTATATGTACCTTGTATATACACCCAAATGCACTTAGCAAAAAGCGGTTATTTTAATATTACAAACAGACAATCCAATTTTATTTATTTGTATAGACAATAAAAAGGCTGACAGCTAAATAACACACACTTTTAATACTCATCTTTGCATTGCATGTTAAAATGCTTAAAAAATGTCGATAAAAAAATCTTGACACATACCCGTATTTAACGAAATTAGTCCACATTGTAGTCATTCTATTCCGCAACTGTCTCTGTTCACCCGTCACCAGATCTTCTGCGAAGATCCATTGGAACAAATACCTCAGTTCCTCGGTATGATACGCACCGACCCCCGTTTGATTCTCGTATTGACTACCACCCACATATGAGAACACGTATTTATATAACTTAGCACCTGTAAGATAAAATAACAATAATAAATCATCATGCATTAGGGTATCACATTATTAATTCCAATTATTCCTATTTCTTCTGTCGATTTAATTCGATACAGGCTCCATAACTTCAATTTATTCTAATATACCTGCCACTCTATTACACCATATAGATCTGGCTTATGGAGTAACAATGGTGGGCTAAATCCTATGCCCCCGGCATGTCCATCGATTAGCCTCGGTAGTTTAGGTATTATATGGCGGAACTTTTCCTAGTCCTGTACACTATTTAGAATTGTTTATTGAAATAAAACTAATTTAACGGATTTTATCACGATCATTTTATGTTTTACGTTCCCGACGTTTCGGCTGCTTTACAGCAACCATAGTCACGGGAGGACTGATGTATTTGACGTCCTAGTGTCAAAGTTTGAACTGGGGTACCCTCATATTTAGTTGTTGCTTGCGGTCCGATCTATGCAGAAAGTGCTCACAGTGTCTTGAATTCTTGCAATGTGGGCTTAACAACATAAAATAAACGCGATAAAATCCGTTAAATTAGTTTTATTTCAATGTGTAGTAATCGCGTAAATATAAGAAATCAATATAGAATTCTTAATTTTGCCTATTATTTACTAGACAAACCATAATGAGACTGGATCGATAGCCAGCCAATCGAGAAAACTTACCTTGCTTCCTCAGTTTGTTCACCGTCCATTCGGTAGGATAGTTTATAATGAAATCTGAATTGAAATCACTCAGCTCCAACGATGACTCCGGCCCAATTCTTTTACTACCCAAATAGTAGGTCCTAACTATATTACTAAGGGCAGTTAACTCATTCGCGCTTAATACAAAAGTATTATTAAGTTTGTTATAGAAAATGTTCCCTAATTTCTGATAGAAATCTTCAGTTTGATTAAAAAAGCTATAGAAGTCCTCTTTACTGGTGTAACCAATCATAATAGGAATCTTTTTGACTCGTTCATTGCTTAAATGAAATGGATCTTCTGTAACAAAGTGGCCATCTCCTTTGAAGTTCTTTTCTTTGCAAACCGTCAGTAACATAGTCAGATTTTTAGCTGCATCCATTACATCTAGAGGTTTTTCTTTGGCTAGTAAAGATAATGCTTCTTTAGTCGTATTGACGTTATGTCCTAGTTCTTGAGCCAGTTTGATAGCAGCATTGTAATCCGGCTTTTTAAAGAATCCTTCGTCTAGTAAGCAACCACTCTGTATGATCGCTTTATCGAACAAGGTCTCATAAGACGAGTAGAGATGTAGATCCACCCCTCCCCCTCCGTAACTCTCCCCTGCAATTGTCACTCTACCGGCGTCTCCGCCAAACGCGTAAATATTCTTCTTTATCCATCTCAAAGCTGTTATCTGATCCTTCAAGCCCTGATTCCCTGGTACTTTGGGATCGTCCAAACAAAGGAAACCGTACGGCCCAAGCCTGTAGTTGACGGTTACAACAATAACGTCATGTTGGACTAAATATTGGCCGCCATATTCACCGCTACTGCCGAAGGCGAATCCTCCTCCGTGGAACCATACAAATATTGGCAATGTTTTGGATGTGTTGGCTCTATGTGGCATGAAGATGTTTAGAGTGAGGCACTGAAGGTCGCCTCCGGGTGTGAAGTAAGCTTGAGGGCATCTTATTGTGGAGTCGTTTGCGTTGAAGGGTTTCACGAATTTAGGGTGGTCACAGTTATTCTGGAAGGCGGAAATTACATATTAAATTTAATAAAAACTAGCTGTTACCCGCGACTTCGTCCGCGTGGTATTTTTTCGTGAGATCCTATTTTTTTCTAAAATAAAAGTAACCTAAGTTACTCCTTGTTACATCAGCTATCTGCCAGTGAAAGTCCCGTCAAAATCGGTCCAGCCATTTCAGAGATTAGCCGAAACAAACAGACAGACAGACAAAAATTGTAATAAATGTTGTTTTGGTATATGTACCATGCATCCATCCAAATGCACTTAGTAAAAAGCGGTTATTTAATATTACAAACAGACACTCTAATTTTATTTATTTGTATAGATATGCAAGGGGTGTCAGAGTAACTGAGTTAGCGAGCTATCATTGTCAACATAAAAGATTAATTACATTAGCCTATAAAGATAAACAGAGTTCTTCGTATCATGGTCACTCAATAGGTAAACTACACTTTGTTAAGGCTATGACAGGCTACTGTATAAATGAAAAACAATGTAAACGCTTATACCTTTGTAAATATTGTTTTACATTGTCAACGTAATTGTTCATAAGGTGACATAGGTCGCTGACCCTCGTCGTCAGTGAACGCGAGTTGGATTCAGATCACAGTACAGCATCACTGGTCTAAGCCAGGTAAGCGGATTTCACATGTCTTTTGAAAACTGATGAGGTTCTCTCAAACCAACAGGTGTCCTCATTGTTTTAGGTGGTACAAAAATTGTGTTGTAAAAATAAGATACGCATATGAAGTTTGGAAACCGTTTGAGGCTTGAAATCTGTTCTCGGACGGTTAATCTTAGGCGCCCCCTTCCAACGCTTGAGTCACTCACATTTGCTCAGTATATTTAATTTAATTTCTTTCGGCAAGCAAAGCACATAACTTATTTTTAAAAATACTCACCCCAAAAGGATTATCCTCGTCAACTTTTGCATACGGCACTCCAAAGAACGTTGTATAATTACCGTCACTGGCTTTGTGACCTACAATAGGTCCTTTACTAGTGATCACTGTCGCTTGAGACTGCGCCCACGCACGGTCTACTAGAAACACGGCCACTAGTAATCGAATCATTTTGCGTATTAACTTCAATTGTAGTGCCTGCTGTATATATATACCTATTGTGAGGTTGATAACGGTGTTTTAGGGTTACGTGTGTGAAGGCAAAAAAAGGATCTGTGGAACATTTTAGCATGTTGAAATAAAACTATTTTTTTCTGATGTATCGCGTATATTTTATGTTTTTACGTTCCCCACGTTTCGGCTGCTTTCCAGCAACCATGGTCACAGGAGGGCACGAAACGTCGGGAACGGAACGAAAATCATAAAAGAAATGCGATAAAATCCGAAAATCTAGTTTTATTCCAATGTATAATATTCGCGTAAATACCTATAAGAAATCAATATGTTAGCATGTGCCATATATGTTGCTATTCTCTCGCTTATGTGTACGCTGGTCAGAGATATGGCGTCTGTCATTCCGTCTGTTGTTCACCTTGTTTATTGGTTTGGAGTTTAGAGTCGAGCGGCATATTCTCAACTCAATGCACCGGGGCTCCAATTCCTTGTACCTAGGCAGTTCCGATTGTTTTTGTGTCCCCATTGTCCAGTCCATTGTGGCCGTAATAACTACAAGCGTTCCTCAATAAATTGGGAGCATACGTCATGCTGGTGTCACACACGCCCGCTGGTGTGTTGACACGTGTTGATGATATTTATTTATCTCAAGATAACATTATACCTAGTCTACGGAACATAAAGTCTAATTTTCCGTATTAATTTTCCTTGTTGTGTTAATTGCCTGATTCATCTGTGTTGTGAGCACGATGTATAACTCACGGATGTCGTTCGATTCTCACAATCATTAGTATTTGTTTTATACTTATACGGAATACCTAAATACGTATAATGTACCTACTCCATACGTTTTTAGATGGCCATAGAGCAGACAGAAAAGGATAGGGCCATAGAACACATATGAGGAGTTGTATATGTTTCCCTACGCTATTTTCACATTTGGGCCTAGTCCAAATCTTATTCAGGTATCTTGGAACACCAAGAATAAGCTACATGAGTCAGATAAAAGAAAGGATCGGTGTCATGTCGTGCAAGGAGGTGAAAGAAACTGCTCTAGATAGAGACAGAAGGAAAGAGCTTCATCAGCTACACCGAAAAGGGTCTAACCCCCAAATTAGAAGAAGAGGGGGTTTCTCGGGGTCCCAAGCTGGGCTCTTAATCTCTCAGCTGTTGAGTTCATGCCCCATACCAAGTGGTACGCTATTATGACTGAATATAACTAGGTATAAAACTAATTTCACATACTAATAAACTGTTCCACCAACGCCATAGTTAGTAATTAAACAGTGGATCGCATCACATCCACTGCGTCCCAAGGTTATTTGAGCATTGCTTAGTTTGGGACCGTACAGTTGGTTTTTTACCACGGTCAGTCTCATTTATCTCACAGGGTCGTGTAGTCAAAACTCAATACCCCAACTGGGTGCTGGGCATCGCAGTAGTGATGATCCTGGCCGGCGTGCTGCCCATCCCGGTGGTGTTCATACTGCGACGGTTCCAGTGCCTCGCGTTCGACGTGGACATCCACCAGGGATCCATCAGGAGGATCGAGACGACTGTATCCACTAAAGAGATGATGAGCGACCAGGACGTAAGTACTACCCGTCCGTCATCACGTTATAGAATACAGGCTGTAACATGGGTAGTAAGGTAAGGTAGGTAGGTAGGTAAGGTAGTAAGTAAGGCAACTCGAATGGAACCATTATCTTGACTTTCTTTAACTGATACCAATAGAAAGTCGGTCTTTCCCTTGAAGTCACTGTTCTCATTTGCCAAGATACTGTAGAGGCACATATTTTTTTGACATTAGTAGTATATTATAGTTTTTCGCTTGACTCCATGAGCCAGTCGGGGGCAGCTGCCCCCCTCAGCCCCACTGTGGCTACACATGGGGTGTGCCAACGAGATGGGTCAGTATGGGGACCTCCGAAACTATATGAGATGTGATAGATAAATATGTTCTTAGGAATCAAGTCGTTGATTTAAAAGATAAGAAAAACTGCATTCATAGATTTTCAAAAAAGCTCATACGCGAATCGGGTTTCGAACCTGGTCACATTGTAAAAAAAAAAGAATAAGTTTAGTATAATGCCGTCACGGGCCGTCAGGGCCTAAGCTGAACCTACTTGAATTTAGTCTAGTTGGCACCAAACTAAATATTTCGTCGTCCTTTTTTACTAAGTTTTTTTTTCACTTAAACATTTTTTATATCATAAGGCTAGTTCCGACACGAGTGGTAGGTATTTTTAAAGCTAGAAAATATAACGTGATCGAGTACTTACGCTACACTATTACACTTCAATAGACGAGTCGTGAACCCGCGGAAGTTAGCGCCAAGTGGCTGCGCAGAACATTATTTACTCGTAAATTATGTTCTGCGCACACCTGGAGCTAACTTCCGCGGGTTCACGACTCGTTGTTCGTAGTGTACCTATAGTAAATCCTACGTATTAGCGCCAACAGACATGCGCGCGCGGGGGGGTGGGCGGTCACATACCTACACATAAGCGGTGGCGGTAAGTCTAGTCGCCCGCACGTTGGTAAGTACCTCAGGGGTACTTATTTGAAATTATCCTAATTGTCCCTAATTCTGCTGTTGGTACACTAACTCAACTAACGCGATAAGAGCGATAGAGCTTTTGGAATAAGGAGTCGGTTAAAAGACTCTTGCCGCGCGTCTCACTTCTTCATATAGCTCTATCCTACTCTGCTGGGTGGTTGAGCGGTGTGGAAGCCTTATTGCTGTTAATAGATACTTCTCATGGTCGTATAATTATAGTTGGTGAGTTCGTATAAAAAAAAAAAAATTAAACCTTATGAACTCATTTAACATTATATACATAGGTGTAACAAAAGTAGTGTAAAATACTTTAACAGGGCCAACGGTAGGTTATAAAAATAATGTTTCTAAAGAAATAAATCAAAGTAATAACTATTAAAAAAAACTTAAAAGAAAAAACATCATTTACACAATTATTTTACACATCACCGTGATCCATATAAATTACTGATTTATCTGTTAAAATATTTTACACTATATTTGTTGAACCTTACATCATACTAAATAAGTACCTATACCTAACCAATATATAAGTACGACTATTTATTACTATGGTAAGGAATTCCCGACTGCCACATGCGCCCGCGCGTGTTCTGTAACCTTAGTATTAATAATCATTTAGTTATTTTACGTAATACATACTGTGTAACCATTGCTAATACATGTGTCCTGTAAATAACACAACTAACGCTACGCTCGGTGTGTGTGTGTGCGGGGGCAGGTACTGTCGCCGGAGAACGCGCCGCCTGCGCCCGCGCAGCTCGTCGCCGACGCCGCCGGGACTAAGTTCACGATCGGCGACTTCGATGTAAGACGCTATTTCAGGATTCCACTATCCAAATATTTATATACATAACATCACCATCCTGAAAAGGGCAAATTAATCTGGCTGCCCCGGTTGTCATTCTAACATTTTTGACAGTCATCACAGGGAGTCCGAAGCCTGAAAAAATCCGACCAATTATCTTGGTACCTTAGGTACGGGTGTGATTATTCAACCCCTAGGTGCTGGTGGTCTCACTGATTGGGTCTTGGAGGGTAGATGGCAGTCACTCTGTGCCAATGTGGGTAACGAGCCAGTCTACCCTAGACTGTACTGAATAGATTTCGCGAGAGCAAATGAACAAAGTATTTTTGTCTCAATAGGAATCTGCTCTTACAAACGCACGGCCCCAACTCTTTCTTTTTGCTAACACAATCGATTCATGATCGAACAGCAACCGCATAGTAACTGTCTCTTTTGACAGATATCCCATACAATATCTGTCAAAAGTGACAGTTACTATGCGGTTGCTGTTCGATTATGAATCGATTGTGTTAACAGACTTGGGGCTCTGTATATTTGTCGCAGGTTGTCACGAACAGCGAAAGAAAAAGTTCATAAGTGTATTACATATATGTTATATCGTGTTGTAAATATATATGTTCAATCTATCTACGTTTAGGGAGTGGACAGCGGCGACGCGCGTCCGACCAAACGGCTGCCATCGGTGATCGCGCGCGGCCGTCCCAAGAAATAAATGTTTGTTTCTTTCCATCGTACTTGCTTTTTAGCTTCGTCTCTTGTCTTGCTTTGCATGGTTATGAGTTTTTCTCATGGACTTTTTTCGGTCTTTCCCACACTGGATATCGCTTCAGAGATGACTGTTAAGTTTGTCTGATTTAGCATGATTTGAGGTAAGTTTTTATTTTTTATTTGGGGCCATATCAGAGACGGAACCTAACAACTGCCCTTTTATACTTATTGCTAGCCGCGGGCGCAGATTAGGTAGCCGTCACAAATTTGGCAAGTCCGCCTCTGGACCATAAAAGGTGGAGGTAAAAGTTGAGAGCATACACCACATACCTATTTGACTTAATCGTTTCTAAGTTGTTTCATCTTCTGCTTCCCCTTGCTCCCTTGCCTCCATCTTCACGATCCAATAAAGTACTTTTTCATTTTATATTATTTATAAGTGAGGAAGTAATAATCTTGATTTCGCTGATTACCGTGACAGCTGCTTTAGAATTTTAGAAGTATCTAGATGGCATAAGTTTGTTAAATACACACCTGTAACTATCACATCATTGCATGGTCTCATCACCTATAATTTAATCCATAACATTATATCAATATTAATTTTCATTATTTAATGGGATTTTTTTCTATTTTTCAACAGTCATCAGATTCGGAGGGCGGTATCGGCACGACTGGTCGCTTCGACGACTCGAGCAGTAGTGATGAGGAAATTCTAAATACGAACAGCGCCAACCGGACCGGTCGTAGGCTCGCGATGAAGCCGATTGGCCGTAAGCCAACGGCATTCAAGATGAACGTCGTCGACGATTGACCGTTATTTTAAAATACCATTAAATTTTAATTTTAGAAGACGTTAATTAATTAAGCTTGCTACGTCGTTGTGTCTAAAAATATTTTTGATTGCAGGTTTTTAATATAATTAGTGGCACGACAGTGCACTCGCCAAGTCAAGCTAATAATATAATCCAAAATTTTAATTGTGTTACCTACTTGGTTTGAGTTGTTTGAATTATTAAATAGTTTCTTACGAAAAGATAATAATAATTACATTAAGATACAGAACATAGTTAGCTGTTATATTAGCTTAGAAAATCGCGATGTTAAATAGTCGGGGGCCGGCAGGCTAAGTGAATGAATGTGACGGGGATAATTATAATACGTCATTTTGTAGATAATGTATAAATGTTTCTATAAGTAAAAATCTAATAATGCGAATCAGTGTTCTTATGGTGGGGCAAATTAAAAAAAAATCATATCTTAAAATGGGGCAGTTTTGACATCTGAGTATCGGGTGCGAGTTTTTTCAGAAGCGATACTTGTAATGCACTGTGTGTCTCTCATTCTGTATGAAAAATTTAACAGCGCCTCTAGTGGTAGGTATCTAAAACTTTCAACGCTTTATTCAACATAGACAAATACGCAAACTTTGATTTGCGGTTAGCATACGAATAAACTCGCAATCGACCTACGGGCATATGACTAAGGTGAATCGTAAACTTTGTCAAACATGTCTGTATGAGACATTTTTGGCCATTAGGCCTCAGCCTCGAATTTTGCGGGCAGCGGGGCGGCGGCGGCGGCGGCGCGGGAGCGGGGCGGGCAACGCTGACCCGTTCTCGAAACCAGCGGGCAGATCGCGCGGCACTATAGAGTTTATATGTATTGTATTTGACACATCGCAAAAACAAATGCAGACGCGCAGAGCGGGCGCGGGTCACCGCTTGACTGGAGTGCACCGCTCGTTGCCCGCCCCCGCCCCGCTGCCGCGCCGCTGTTTTCGAGAACGGGTCCATTTGATTACACGCATTAGATCCCGCCGCTCCCGCGCCGCCGCCGCTGCCGCCCCGCTGCCCGCAAAATTCGGGGCCGAGGCCTTAGAGTCAATGGCCAATTCCAAACCGGCCGCGCCGACCGCACGCAGCACAATCGGTCTGGATACGGTCAGTTATAAAATCCGGCCCAGTATAACGTTAAGTAGTTGGCGATTTTAGGCATGTTCAGACCGAAGCGGTATTAGCTGATGAATCTGAACAAGCCTTATCATTTTAGTAAATTGTTGAAACACAAGCACACACGCACATGACATCACGACGCGTCTGTGTGTGTATAGCCTTACATTTAGACGTATTTACTAGGATAATGGTCTTGACACTGACATTTATTACGAGATATTATTGGTTCGAGGAGTATGCCACGCCTCGTTGTTATAATACCAGGGCAACCATGTTCAATTTCGTATCGTTTCTCCGATACGTTTACGACCGACATCGCACGAAATATGCGGCGTTATTTGTAAACGTATGGAAATGAAAGAGAACCAATATTGATCTTGGAATATTGTCCAAGCACTTTGGAAGTAGATTAAATCTATTCAAAAACACAGACTTGTTAGTATATTCAGACAACACATGGCGGACGCTACAAGTGAAGCCTAAGAAAACTTTGGTCTAATATGTTAACACACGCACTTACACACGCATATAAAAAAAAACTATATCCAGAACTTCTTAGTCTATGCCGATCATATACTAGGCAAAAATATATGTGTGTGGTAACATTTACCACTACAGATGCATTGAAAAACTGGCTTCACTTTGCCAGTGGCAACTTTACGTCTGAACTTCTAAGCAAGTCTGTGTGTAAAGAATAATAAAACCTTGTTGATAACCTTTTAATTCTTACCCCCCCCCCCCCCAAATTATAGATAAATTTCAAAATTTTACAGCGGCATAACAATGCACATTTCTATAGAAATATGCTTTGTAATGCGATTGTGAATAAGTATATTAAATTTTAAATTAAGAGGGTTTGTGTATGCGCGTTTATTTAGCTGAGAATAGGTACATTATTTAAATTATAGATTAGAACTGTCTTATTTAAATATCAATTATCTACCCATTATTAGGTCTACATTAATCTTATACGAGGGATAGGTGTTCAAATCCATTCACCACTTTGGCGAAGACAAACTACGTAATTAAATGATTCCACTTTGTAATGTTTGCTTTTAAAATATACAAATTTAGTGGAAAAGGGAAGATCTTCTAGCCAGTCGGGTGGTATGCCTGGCGGGGCGGCCGCTATGCCGCAACGGTTATTGTCGGGATCTTGTATATATGTTACGTGCTATAAAAACTCTCATAGCGCGTTTCAGGATTGTATGGAGCCTCGTCATTTGTTCTGAATGTCGTTTGCAGCGCCATCTGTGTAGCTTGTGGCGAGGTTGAAGAGGTCGATACATATAGTTAATTTTAAGTAAGTACACTGTTACAGCGTTGCTAGTCATTGATTAGTTTAGTACTAGAACTTAGTTACACGCGTGGAACGCACACAGGTTGGGGCGGGTGGGTACGTAGGGTACAGACTGGGGGATAAGTGGGGCGATTGGGTCGACTAATGTACTAGGGACTAATTAAATAGTAACGATTAAAATGCATAAAGAATTGTATGATGGCTTGCATGTGCTACGTCTTCTTTATACTTCTAATATATGCATCATGTATGAAGTTTACGATAATAATAAGTATGAAGAAGAGGAAAGTAGTTGGAAGACGTATAATCATGTTTTATTACACTTTCTACTCCTCCGTTTTTTCGTCGGTTAAAAAGTACCCTACCTACACCTTAATAACAATTTATGTGATGGATGTTTTACGTAATATTTGTGACCTACCGACATACCCACAATTTTTTAGAAGTTTTAATCAATTTACAACGGCAATACAGAGCATTTCCCAGACGGAAAGTGCTTTGTAATACAACGGCATAAATGGACGTAAACTTTCTTTAATCTTTGGGGTGAGTAAGGGTCAAAATTCAATGGATATTTGACTTGTTTGTTGCATAGTCGCCCAGCCTGCCTACGTTTAATAATTAAGAGATCGATATAAGAACTAGGTAGATGCAAATTAGACAACATTTTATCTCAAAGAGAGTTACCGCCCACAGGTTATTAAGGCTTATTGTTGTAATTTAGGCATTACAAACCTCGAAAGTGCTATAAGGAACAAATTAAGATGTACAGCAGCTATCCCTTTTTTTTCTATAGCTCTATCTCCCATTTTCATACGGTCGACCCGACCGACCGCATCTGTGAGCGATATGTTTAATAATGTGATGATGAATAACGACTAAATTAACAGTTAATTTTAGTATTGATTTCTTATATTTACGCGAATACCACACATTGAAATAAAACATTATTTTCGGAGTTTAGTCCTCCCGTGACCACGGTTGCTGTAAAGCAGCCGAAACGTCGGCAACGTAAAAACATAATATAAACGCGATAAAATCCGAAAAAATCGTTTTATTTCAATGTTATTTTTAGTTTTTACCTTTGAGTAGTTACTCGCTGGAAATAGGACAATATTTGCTTATATAATGTAAGTACTAACTCTATCCAACGTAGGTACTTATTCACAAAGTACGTACATTTTTGTTTTCAATTTACAATGTTCTATTCTACTCGTAATAAGTTCTATAATTCAACGAAAAAAAATCAAACAGAATACCTATCACTTTACAAATTTGATGGATATTTGTATGGACTTGTCGCTAATGAGAATACCTATGAATTTCCAATAATAATTAATATTATTAATGGGGATAACAATTTAGAAACTAACCCCCGAATTTATAGACGTTTTATAACTTTTTCAAACGTCATATAGTACTGCGCAAAGAAAGATTTGTGCGCAGTACTATATGACGTTTGATAAATTTATAAAACGTCTATAAATTCGGGGGTTAATATACAATACACTATAAATAGAACATTTTAAAAATAAACAATGCATGCTAAAATCTTTAGTTTATGGGTACTTTAAGATCGCGATAATGTTGAACGCTTAATTAACCGAGCTACATTTGTTCCAGTAAGTAGAGGATAACATGCCGAGGTTAGTTGTAGGCCAAACAATGATATTACTATCTAAGTACGATTGTAGTTACGTTTTGAAATGCAAAATAAAATATTGTCATCAAAAGCTTTGTTTAATTCTCTCCCAACTCCAACATATCTATCGCAGGGGGCTTCTATACGAGTGATCAAACCGATCGAACAGGGCCCGGACAAGTCATTCAATAAGCTAAAGGGATTTCCATTCATCGGGATTCCCTAAAATTTTACTTACCCATCGAACAAGTGGCCTCATAACGTATCTTTCCCTTATGTAGGGGTTTCCCAACTTTCTAGTACTCAATCTGCACCTATTTGTATAGGTTCAAAACTCATACTAAGGGCCCTGGTGACGGCGTTATGTTTAAACAAAACCATCTCAAACTATTCGATTTAAAAAGTTAGTCCATCGTTTGCAGATGATAATAAGGCCATTTGTTAACCGATGATTCAAAAAAATGTTGCTATGTGGTTGTATCTCTAGTGCGTAAGTATTTACGCTCACTGGAGAGTTGGCCACTAAGATACATAATTTGGTGGCACTTTATCTAACCATTTTTCTTAAGACTTGATTCCCTAACTCTATAATTTGGCGTGAAAAATAAATAAAAACCACATTTTAATAAAAAAAAAACTATATTAAATAACACGATATTTTCTAACAAATACATTATTACAGACTGGTTCAAACTGACAATAATCATAAGAAGTCAATCCAAACTCAGGCTTAAGGTACAGTAAGTATTGATAATTATTTTATTAATAATAGTCCTGATCGAATTTGGGTCACGAGACGGCTAATCTCAAAGGAGACTAGCCATCTGCGCAGGAGAGAGGAGAGAGAGAGAGGCAGGAGAGAGGAGATATTAAGTGCACGAGTGCGTGCGCAAGCGCAGGTGCACTCTCTCTTCCCTCACTCTCATAGTCCGATGGGACTATAGATGTAAAACAACCGATTTAAAACGTTTTAAATAAAATGTTGCATCAAGTTACGAAATATAAGCGTAGAAAGCAATGCGTTAGGTCTCAGCCTCGAATTTAGCGGGCAGCGGGGCGGCGGCGGCGCGGGAGCGGGGCTCGTTGGCCGGCCCGCGCCGCTGCCCGCTAAATTCGAGGCTGAGGCCTTAATGCTCTATGTCATAATACCTATTTATATTTAAAAGCGAGCAATATTCGGAGCAGAGAGTCTAAGTAGGGACAGGAAAAATCTAAATTTGACAGGACTCAAATATTTTTTTATACTTTTTACAGCATCCCCTGAGATATATCCAGTAGATGGGTTATATCTTTTATTCTAGGGGAAGTCATGGTAGCACTGTTGGAATGTGTAACATATGCAACAATCACATAAAATTTTGAAGATGTCTCGCATCATTCAAATAAAAATACCAAAATCTATCAGAGCTGTATCAAATTTGACACTGTTAAAATTCTATTTTTTCTGAAATGTTTACGTCACAAGTACCTTATACCGTGCCCCAGAAAGTGTACCTATACTAAATATATTAAAATTTCAAAGTTTGCGGATGACTAACACTATACCATTTCTGGGCCACAGTGTATAAGTACTTAGAACAAGAACATTTTCTATTTTTCTAAATAGTCCATAAGAGAAAAACACATGTCTAGTGATAAAAGATACTTAAAAGGGATTTAAAATAGGCTTTCATTACCAATCTATGAGATTCTTTAAAATGTAAGCATAATTTATATGAAATTATCAATAAAATATAATTCATAATTATTTTTAAAAAACACTGAAGCCTTTAAAACTTAATTAGCCACAGATTAGGTACAACGTTTTATATTATAATATTCTGTGATCCATAGAGAGGTATATGAAAAAAAAAAATATTGCACTAATATCCTTACACCTTACCAAATCTAAATTGTACACTAATAAATCTCGTAAGTACTACTCTAATCAAATTCATGATATAATCTATGCCCCCAAACATTATCACTCGGATGACGATGATTTTTGAGATAAAAATATATAATTTTTAAGTACAAACCATTTTGAAAACTATCATGGGGGAGAAACAACTACATAAAGTCGTTTGAAGACATATCAAGTCATAAATATCTGCTAAATATAAGTCTTAAATACATAAACTGACTAACCATAATATATTTATTAAAACTAATGAGATTTCTGTTATAATACATTACTTTTTAAGTACATAAAATCATAAATACTAAATCACTACTACTAAAGTAGACTAAAAACAAATAAAAAATATACTAAACCCATTAAAAACAAAATATAGAGGATGGGTTAATGAGATAGATAGCTGAATACTTATTGAAATACCAAATCATATATTTTTTTTAATCCACTAAGTATTCAACTTTGTTTAATCACTGATTCAATTGCCAAGTGGACTGCCAAAATATATAAAGGCAGCAATAATAAGATAATGCTAATATATTATATCTATTACAATAGTTTTTGTTTAGTTGTTAGTGTTCTATGTTGTCATTTTTTTCATACCATAAAACAAACTTTAGTTTCACAGTATTAAATAAATTATCTACTGTCTGAAAAATATATCAATTAGTAGATATATTTGGTCATGTAAAATATTATATTTTTTTCATTAGTAATAAGAGAGCCATTAGTTGGTAGACTGACAGCTCACCAAAGTTGAAAGTAGTAGAGATATTTTGTCAAAATACAAAAAATAAACATGAGGGCAATTTGCAAAACATTTGCCGCCTATATTTTGACAGCTCACGCACCAACCACAAACCATAGACAACCTCAACCTTCATGGTTGATAGCAGAAAGGGCATAGACTCAAAACGTACCGTTACATAGCTTCGCTCTTATTGTTCTTCTGCGTTAGCTTACTCAGTGTGCTAAGTTGAGGGAATGTTGTCTTATTCTGCACAGGATTGAGGCGTGACGTCATGAATATGAATGGCTCGTACAGCGACGGGCGGTCCATGGCGGACACTTCAAAATGGCGGACTTTCTCGCGCGCGCACCAATTGGCAGCCTTGGAGCATGTGTTTTCTAGACTGTTGATGTCATCGGGCCCTGTGCGGTTGCCTATAACTAGCATGACTACCTGCAATTAACAATATACTTTTTATTAATTTCGATTAATTCATATTTTACACAGCATGTAGGCATCCAGAGTCGGATTAACTACCAAGATTACATCATTCGAAAAAAAAATGTATCTATCTCACTCTCTCTCGCAAAGGGTGGCAGATTTCTTACCCACTTGAGACTAGTTCAAAATGTCGTTTTCATTATTAGATTGTTGCTATATTATTATAGGGTGGACTATATTAACATAGGGTGTTTCTGAAAATAAGCTATACTTAGCCCAAACTTGACCCAAAATTTTGTACCTATCCAGCTTGTGCTTAGGCTATACTTAAATACAGCATATCAAAAGTTTACCTCTTTCTTATCTTTATTTCTATCAATGTCCTTCTTCAAGTACATAAGTACATCGAGTGACTCGGGCCTTGTTGTGTCATACACCATGACAAAGCCCTCTGCAAAGCCGAGGTAGTGCCGTTGGAGGACCTGGTTGGCTGTGAGTTGCATAGTTGGGGACTGGGGTGGACCTGTGGTGGATTATATTAATGTGAGGGGATAACAGAATCTCATACTATTTTAAGGCTATTACACTTTATGGGTAAAATTTCAGGCTGTTGTTTTATTATAAAGTAAAAATAGCAAGTTAGATATGTTACTGTAACATGCTAATTCTTTGCCAAGATTGCACACGAAAAGCTGAGAATGGTTGGATCAATTTAAAGTACAGACATAATGTTATTGTAAATGAATTTCTTTCATTGATGTTTCGAAAGATCATAAGAATATCATTGGTCATAAACCTTCACAAGTGAAGAAAATTGAAATAAAATAGTATAACATGACATTTTAAGTTCTTCCAAGATGTCTGGTAAATTTTTAGATAAGTATCCACAGCTTTACTCATAGGGGTAGGGATTTTTTTTCATTATCATCATCATCATCAACATCATCATTATCATTATTATTACTTATTGATTTACAAAAATTATCAAGACAAACTCGACACTGGCAAAAGTGGCACTATTTTGTTGCCGATTGCCAACCTAAAAAAACAAAAAGAAAGAAGAATGTTGTTACTTATTATAGAAAGTAGTATAGTGTATCTTAAAAAATAATATATATTTTTTTTAATTATTATATACAAAGCATTATAATTATGTGTTCCACAGACGCTCAGTACACACTTGTTAACTCATTATGATAAAAAATTCTAAATATTCCTTTGAATTTTATTCCTACTGTGATCAAAGTCAAAGTCAAAGTCAAATCATTTATTTCGTATAGGCCTACGGGGGCACTTACAAATTGTCATTACATATTTTTTTTTCTTAAGTCTACAACCGGATCGGAACGCGACCTCAAATAGCATTTATTACTTTCTCTCTATTTTATCTAAATAAAATGTAAGTAAAAATAGGTACCATAATCAATAATAAATGCAGATATAAAAGATTATCTTAGTGTTACCCTAGATTACTTTGGATGGCTTTCAGATTGGGTTTTCTATACTTTCAGCTGTCTATATTAAAAATTCAGAGTATTCTGAATGTTATCTAAAATTTTGCGACATAGTTTGATAACTTTGCAGATGTTAACGTTTTTTCTTGTTCCTAATAAATTTAATATTATTTTTATTTTAAAATTAGAAACATATAGCTATTGAATGATGGACATTTATATGGAAACTAAGCTGTAAAATCCAGGATGATCGCAATATAGGACTTTTGGCACCAAAGAAAAAGCAGTCTAAAAGCAGTGCACAAACAAAATAACTAGTTTTAAAACCTTTGAACTCGCCTGTAAGCGGAGGCTCAAGGCCGGCTGTGTCATAGAAACAGACTCTCTCTTTCGTGCCTCGGTCAGTTTCAATGTTGGCCACGTAAATATCTTCGATAGTAGGATAGAAGCAACACTTCAAATTCACATTTCCGTAGATCAATTGTTCTAATATCGCGGTTTTTCCGACACCTTTCATACCACAGATCACAACTTTGCTAGTTTTCCCCATGGTTCGCAAAGTTTTTCAGAGGTTTTCAAGCGAATTTCACTTATGTCATTATGAAGAATTTTATTATTTGAGTTTAGTTTATAAGTACTGAATAATGTCGGAGGAATTTATTTCTAATACAATTTTCAACATTCTTTACAGTACTGCACAAGCGAGCACACGATTTTATATTCTAAGCTAACACAGACGAACTAGAGTTCTAATAATTGTGATTTCTAAATTCTAATTTATTAGTATTTTATGACTTTCTGTATCAGTCTTGTTTACATTATCAATTTCCCATTTCCTGACGTAAATATATGTGACGTTTGGCAAAATTATACGCTCTATGATTCCTTCTTGCTCTATGGGCAAAATCATATTTTTTTATATTGGTATATCACAATCTTGTGTATTTTGCCAGTAGGTATAAAAAAGTCATAATCATCGACATATATTGGTGTAATTTAAGCCTATCTAGTAAACTACGCTAGTAAATGAGTAATAGAATCGATTGTTTCATCATTTGTATACGTAGTGATTATTTACTCTTTGATTGGTATCCTTTATATTGTCATCACTACACAGATTTTCCGTCCTCCTTGACTTTGTTATTTTTTGACATAACTTGACAGTATGGCGGCCACGGGATTGGATTCCGAAATAACAAAAAGTGATAAATATTCAATTTTATTGCCTACTTACAACGAAAGAGAGAATTTGCCTATCATAATATGGCTTATAGTTAAATATTTAGACACTACGTAAGTTTATGCGTCTTGTAATACCATTAAAAACTTCGTATCAAATCTCATCGCTCAGAATTTCAGAGTTACATGTACCATTTTTATTTATATTTGCAGTGAATACGACTACGAAATTATAATCATTGATGATGGAAGTCCAGACGGTACGTTGGAAGTCGCCAAACAGTTGCAAAAGATCTACGGCTTGAGTAAAATAGTACTGCGCCCCAGAGACAAGAAACTGGGCTTAGGCACTGCTTACATTCACGGCATACAAAATGCTACCGGCAATTATATTATCATCATGGACGCTGACTTGAGTCACCACGTAAGTTAACTTAACTGCGGGACTTTTCTTTGGCGAGAAATTTTAGGGATTAGGTTTTCGATTTGTGCTTTTTAAACATTCAAAAGTGGAGGAGACTGAACATTTTAAAACTCAATTCATATAACCCATTAGTTACTATTTAAAATAGGTATAAAAACATATAGTTATCTTTCTAATAAAACATAGTTTGCACATTTTTTTCAAAAATGAATGTTGTATCCTCAGCCTAAATTCATTCCAAAATTCATTGAGCTGCAACGTGAACACGACTATGACCTAGTTTCCGGTACCCGGTATAGAGATGGAGGTGGAGTGTATGGTTGGGACTTCAAGAGGAAACTGATCTCTCGTGGAGCTAACTTCCTTACACAGATGCTGCTCAGGCCCGGTGCTTCAGACCTTACTGGGTCCTTCAGGTAAGATTTTGGGGCTTTCTCAAAGTATTCAATAAATATCACCAGATGATCAAACTCTAAGACATGACACAAGTGCTATGTAAGGGAGTTTATGGTTGTTACAAACCTTTATGTGATGTATGTATATGTACATTATATATTATATATATGTATGCTATCTGTAGCCAATTAAATTCGAGTTTATATGATTTTAATTTATAAGATACTCAGGCAATTTTGCACCTTCTTTATCCAGGTTAAGATAACTTATTATTTCTCTCTAAATTATTTCTCAAAAGAATTACATTCACTTATATGAGAAACTTTATAACTTACATTGTAATATGGCGTTCACATTCACCGGGGTGTATTTAACTGTTATTGTTTTGTTGCTTGTAAGTACACATAGTTTTTAGTCCAATAGGCAAACAATAACATTTATTTTTGGTAGTATGTACTTCTCCATCTTGTGTTAGTTACTTCTACAAATTGTTGGAAGCTTCACACATGTGGTCAACGCAGTGCTGTTTCTTGTTGGTCCGTTTTTTTCGGTCACACAACCACGCGCTTCGGCTCGGCAGAACGAAATGAGCGAAACCACAGACTAATAAAACTAGAATACGGCGTAGCGAGGCCATATGAACGATTGTTGCCATAGAGCACCAGACATTGCTCGCACTGACCGCACTGACCGCATTGTGCCGGTATATTAATGTGTAATCATTTATATCTAGATATACCCTTCAATTTTGTTTGTTACACTCAAGTTATATTATATTATATTGTTTATAATTAACGTATTTTTAAGCATGTTTAACGTTCACCGTTATAACCAATAACTTGTTTGGTTTATGATGAGGCTGTATGTCTGTGCCGTGAAGTCACCAAACGGCTCCAACGGAAGACCAGCGCTGGTTCTACAATCAGCACATGCTGAGTTGGGGCCAATTTGTGTCATACATTTGGATATTACCCAAACTTGTAGTCCCATATGGGACCTATGTTCAAATGTAGATTATTTATGTTCAAATGTGTTTGCACAAATAAATATATTTCTTTCTTTCTTTCTTTCTTTCAATGTATGGTCCCAAAATAAGAATGCTTGTAAAATGAGGACCGTACAATGGGCTACTTATAGAGATTACATATTGACCATCCATGACTTGGTTATAATCATTTATGCTTATGCACACAAAGTTGGCCATTACCAGGATTCAAATCTGGGACCCTCAGTACAGAAAGCAGGGTCACTATGTTATAATTTACTAGCAATGTGTGGTTATTCCATTACATTAACTAGTTCCATTAAGCTACTTTTGAAATTTTACAATTACACTTGAATTTATAGACATTTTGTAACTTTATCAAATGTCATATAGTACTGAGCAAAGCAAAACTCTTGTGCACAGTACTATGTGACGTTTGATAAAGTTATAGAACATCTATAAATTTGGAGGTTAATGTTCTCATCCCTCATGTAATCTGGAATCTTACGTAATTCATTATTCCTACGTGCTTGTAATTTTTTAGATTATACAAAAAGGATGTCCTTCAAAAATTGACTGATAGCTGCGTATCTAAGGGCTACGTCTTCCAAATGGAAATGATAATTAGGTGAGTTAAATATCTTATGTATAGTGCATGGTTCATAAATCTATCCATGAAAATCTATAAAAATCATTTGTTGAGTCATAAAAAAAAATCTCTAGTCTTGGAATCCATATCACATCACTATCTCATTCCCTCATAGTCCTGCTATCCCATAGTCCCATCATCCCTCGGCTTCAGGTTTCATCGTGCCTTATTCTCAATAACTCAGTCTCATCATCCAGTAGTCCTATTATGCTGTATTGTCATCTTATAGTCTCATCATCACAGTCTCTTAATCCTGTAGTCTCATGATCACAGTGTGTCATCCACTCGTAGTCCCACTATCCTGTAGTCTCATCATAGTCCTGCAATCCCATAGTTGTATCATCCTATATTCTTCTGATACTTTCGTAATTATATTATTATTACTAATGTTTCATCATCAATCTCCAGGGCCCGTCAGCTGGACTACACCATAGGGGAGGTCCCCATCACATTTGTGGATCGCGTGTACGGAGAGTCCAAGCTCGGAGGCTCGGAGATTGTGCAGTTCGCTAAAGCGCTCTTATATTTATTCGCTACTACATAATATACTACATTCCAGTGGTTCTTAGGCCTGGGTTACACGATTCAAGCTGTCATGACTTGTGTAAACAGCCGCGGCAACTTGCCCACTTGTCAACTTGTGTAGTGAATGGTGTAAACCAGTCATAAGGGGGAAATTACATTATCATATATCTATGACATTCGTCTATGCTATGGCATAATTAAATCTATAATCCTACATTTATGTCATAAATATATATAAGATAATGCAATGTCCATATAAGGCTGGTTGTGGATTGACAGTGGTCATGCAAACTGTCCATGCGGAATATCCTGGCTGCGGGATAATCATCTTTATGCCATACACTTAAAATCCGCGCGGATCATCCGCAGTGGTTCGCTGAAGGCAACCAAGCTTGTACCACGTATCAACCGTTATTCCTATTCCATATGATGTATAATGAATTATTTATTTTTAATAAATTGATATTTAATAAAGAGTATTTTTTGGTTGACATCCCTGACAAACACCTTTTTGGTGCCAAACTAGCCACGCTATTATGGAATAGTTTTATGCCTGGCTCCGCCCGCGTTTTATTTTATTACAGATAACCTAGTAACCCAAATCTACCTAATTTAGTAGGCAGGTAATATCGTGTTCTGTGGTGCTGCCTTTGCTGGAGAAGTTCGTTAGAAAAACAGCGATGTAATTGAATAATACAATTCGCCAATTTCGTGGAAATTTTGATTAGGGTCAGAATACGAGCATCGAGTATATTATATTATATACACAGGTGTTAGTGTAATGACGTCATCATACCGGAATCTGTAAAACAATTTGCGTAGTAGGTACTAAAATTTAGTTTTCAAATTACGTCGAAACGGCTGTAGTAGGGGCAGTAATCGTTACGAGCACGTAGCGAGACGATGTCGTTGGGGATTTCAGCATAAACGTTTGTAAAATTAGTTCGTTTTACGGACGATAGAGGCGCTCAATTTCTCAAACAAAATGTTAACGAGACGATACGAAAACGTAGTCGCAAATACATGGTACTCTCAGATAAGTACTTGAACCGAAAATTAACATACAAACTGACAAGCCAAAATGCCACTGGTGGAGTAATCGAAATAGGTATACTTAGTACGAGTCTTGACAGAAATCAAGTGATCCAATCTTTCAATACATTTCACAACAGCGCCACTGACGTAAACTTGCACGTTTACATGTTTTATGGAGACATCGACAACACAATGGCTTCTTATTTGAATAAGAACGTTCAAAACTGGAAGTTATATACTTTGGGCTTGTAGCGACCACTTCAACCGCACCACAAGCTACACAGATGGCGCTACAGACGCATTCAGAACAAAAGACAATTCTCAATACAATCCTGAATCGCGCTATGACAGTTTTCGGAGCACGTAACCATCTGATGTGGTGAGTGGTGATGATGATGTTGCTACAGGCCCTAAGCCCTTATCTTTTTGGAGAGTGGGGGAAGCTTGAGGACGTCTAGTAATAATGCTTGGCCAAGATAGTATATACCGTATAAGCGATTGGTTCCGCCCGTGTCCCCATTCGCTACGGAACCCCAAAACGTTTGTTTTATTTTATTAGGCAGCTACCCGACGAATATTGACACAATTGTTCAACAACCAACACGGTAAAGTGAATTAATTTAATCCATATGATAACTAACAGAGCCATGTATCAGTTAACGATAATATTCGGCATATTTATAAGTGTTGCCGCCAAAATTATTAATTACAACGACAATAATTATGACAACGAGTTGTCTAGTGATAGTAATTTTGGTTTCGATAATCATAAACGCTTGGTTACTGTTACTAGGCGACCATTATGGATTTTAAATATCAAAGATGATTGGAGGAGTCCGCAGTTGCGGTTGGGCACGGAGGAGGAAAGCATAGAGTTTAATTATTATGCCTACCCTTTGATCAGAAAGTAAGTAAAGAAACCTGCATATCAAATAAAGCAAAACATCAGATGGCCAGAATAATTTTAAGATCCTGTTTCACTATTGGCTTACAAAACCAATCCACAGCTTATTCGTCAGATGGTCCATAAAAAATCTGTGAGATAAGTTTGTGGATACGATTTGCAGAGTCAATTTATTCAAGTGAAATTTGGCGATTGTCCTCTTTCTCGAAGTTGTGTCTACCTTCTCACTCACTCTTATGTTCAATATTCCATGGCCCTAATTCAGAAGTCACTGTACCGCCACCTTGTTGAAATCGAAAGGTCTAACGTTGCACTAAATACTTTTTATAGTCGTTAATTTTAACGTAAATTAACAACCTTCGATAGCTCAGTTGGTAGAGCGGTGGACTGTAGCTGGTACTAAACTGTTATCCATAGGTCGCTGGTTCAAATCCGGCTCGAAGGAGTAATCTTTTTTATGATACTTTTAAATGATTATTGTTTTCATTTTCAGACGAGTAAAGAAAGACAATCCCGATAACTTTAAACAGATAAGACAAACTATTGAAGATCAAAACGAGTCGCAATATGAAAATATAAACTTGCAAAAGGAAATTTTAAAGGCTATTAATAAATTTGCGTAAGTTGACATCTTCTAGTAAGACAGCAGGCGATAAAAAAGTAGCACGCGTGATCTTGTAAACCGTTTGGCAAGGAAGAAGTAACAGTAACAAGTATCCTACTTTCTATTATAATCAACTAATGTCCTCGTGTACACCGAGCATTATTGGGAGATTTATTGCAAAAGGAGAGAGTGATAACAATCTGACGCCTTTGTTTGATTGTCTGCAGGGAACTTAACAAATTTGTAGCGACCTCTTCAACCTCACTATAAGACGCATAGATGGCGCTGACGATTCTCCATACAGTTCTGGATCACACTATGAGAGTTTTCGGAGCATGTAACATATACACAAAACCCCGACATCAACTGTCCGCGGTGCATAGCGCACCTATGGCGTTACTCTAAACATTGAGAAGTGCGAATTCAGAAGAGAAAATATCACTTTCCTGGGATATGAAGTTTCACACGTCGGCATCAAACCACTTTAGCGGAAACTGGAATATTTTCCAGCTAAGCGGGCGGTATGCGTGGCACGGCTGGCCGCTATGCCCTGACCTCCGAAAACTCTCATAGTGTGATTCAGAACTGTATGGAGAATCGTCAGCGCCATCTGTGTGTCTTGTAGCGAGGCTGAAGAGATCGCTGCAGTACCCCATCCCCTCCAACCCCCGAGAAACGGTATGGGGTATAGGGTATTTTTCTCTCTTTGGGAACTCAGTATAAGTTTCAATATTGTGGAAAGATACGATGTCGTATCAGATTTTCGCAAACTATCAAAACTTGTTTGTACTAAACCCCAGTACGAGTTTTGACTACATCAAATACCAGTCTAGTGATCGAATCCATATTTCTATACATTTACAATCATGCAGTTTCTCTAACTAACGTACGTAAAAAAGCGTTTGTGAAAATCTCGATTTGTATTTTTTTTCTCGTTTTAGTTTATCTACAAATATCGAGCCCGATGCTTATTTATCAGAAACTGGGGATGAAAACGAACCATCTATTGAAGTAAGTATTGCTGTTACATACGAAGTAAAACCAGCCATGCAAATTACAATAATTTTCAGTTCAGTTTTCATTTAGTTTTCAGTTTCGTTGCTTATCAGTTTTTACAACATCTACTTGTGTTGTAAAAACCGGTAAGTCATTGAAAATTTCACCCTAGAAAAATACCTACTTTTTTTTATTCCACAGCTATATTTCAAAGGTGATTACACAACACTAGTAGTAAACTGTGATAACAAAATGTGGCGATACTTCATCAACCCGCCATCTCCACTCCCAGCGTGGTTCTACACAATCCACGATACGAACTCTGCAACCATACAAGTACCGGAAAACGTGAAGAATAAATTCTATAAATCTCTTTTGCGTATGCTGCAAATGTATTTTAGTTTTCCAGTTTGATTGCTGTATGCATAATAATACTAATAAATCTTAGAACATTACACTATTAGCTTAATATACCTACTTGATATTTTAGTACCTAGGACTAGTACCAAAAAAAACCTCGAGTACTCCGTGAAATCGCAGATAGCTGGGCCCGGAACGCGGTAGGCCTATGAACGAGTTTTGATTGGGATTTCGATTGCTGTCATATTTCACTTATGGTTACCCATTCACTCTGCTTACCGTTTGAAGGGACTTTTTGATAACGCTACGAGATAAAACCCGTTTGAAAGGGCTTCCCATAAAAAAACACATATGTTACATCGACAAAATTCCTCATTTCTCTTCAAACCCTGGAAGGATGGAGGGTTCCATAAGGGAATGTTACGTTAATAAGCCAGTCGTTCGCTGAGTATGTAAAATTTGAAGGAATCCCGATGAATGGGGTATCCCTTGAACGACTGCGGCTCGCGCTGAATAACTTGTCCGGGTCTGGGTAAGAGCAAAGTCCTTGTATCCAAATTATGTACATTCACGTTGACACATGACGTTTTCATGCTTGCTAAAACATGTAATATATTTTTATTCTGTGGTCATACATATAATAATTACATTTTTCTTTCTTTCATTCGCGCTCGCTGATTGTTATTTTGTGAATGTGCAATCGTATTGTTTTGATTTTTTAAACTAAATAATTAACCTGATTTCGCGTAACTGATGTAGAATTACGATAAAAAATGTTGTTCAGTAGTTTTATAAACGTTGGCTCGATCGAACGAGAGTGTAACCGCACTACATTGAAATACGACGAAGCCTGTTTACATATTATTGCTGACGAAGATGTTACATTCTTCAGGCAATACGAGGAATGCGAAGGGTGTATATTGTTGGAAACGGCTAAAATCCACAATGTCGGTGATCTTGTCGTTCAAACATTTAGCCCGTTGCAGTTTGCTGTGAGAAATGGGAACGGCGAAATTTGCAATGGTATGTGACCATTTTTACGTTGAATGACACATAGCCTGCCTACGAAAATGTCTTTGTTTCCTTCGTATGTAAATATCCGATTATCTGTTTACATTTTATAGAAAGGAGCAGATAAATATGATTATTTTTAGTTTCAAAACAGGTTCTTATTGATATGGATGTTAAAATATAATAGTCATGTTATGACTGCTGGAAAAGTGATTCATATATTTATGTAACATGATACTAATTCAATAATATTCTGGATCAATGTTATATGAGCCATACCATGGTTTCAGTATCTACTATTTTATTCTGTCATATAGTTATATAGTGCTAAAAGGATTTTAAGAACAGTTGTTTAGGATATAAATACATCCAAATATCGCACCATTTTTATTTTATTATTTGTAATGTACAGACACAGTTTTATAACAGTCTATAGAAAATGGACAGACATAATACATGGTTTTTTTTAATCTATAATATAAAACAAGTTTTGATGCCAGCTCTAGGTCACTGCAAAAAACTATTTGTATGACTGTGTATTTCAAACTGGTTGTGTAACTTGTTTGGTCAGTTATGCACTTGTCAGAGTAACTAAATTATACAATCACAATATTCAAATTGAATGATATTTATTTGCATAAAGGTTGTTCAAGCAACTTTCAAAAACAAACTGTACTATTAAATGCAATGTATGTTTAAGTTATTTATTCTGATTAGAATCATTAACTGACTGTATTTTTGTAATTTTTGCAGTTATTTAATTTGGCATTTTAAAACATGCATGTGCTATTGCCAGCCTTAATTTGGTATAAAACTGTACTGTTCAGTAAGTCCTGAGCTCAAATAAAACACCTAAAGGTAAAACGTAAAACTTTTAGGGGTACTCTATATTAATACATCCAACCAACCACCCAATCTATTTATATTGCCATATGACAAAAACCAAGCATCTACTCTACTCACATTTCTAAATGCACCAAGTTTTTTCTCGAAGGCACATACCAGTTTGGTGAATATGGGCAGTACACCCTCAACCTCTCGTCGACGTGTTCGCCCCGGATGACGGCGGAGCCTGACGCAGCTGAACTGCCCATACTCACCGCCGTCGTCATTCTACTGTTTATGGCTTCACTGTGGTACATTGTGAAGGGGATTGGCAAACGGATAGTTGCGGGACGTTTCTACGCTAGATATTTTGCTAGGTAAGTAGAAATTCATATAGGGTCCCACAGACAGGCTATAGAAATTGCACCTTCTTGAAAATGTGGCTGAGTACTAAAGCTCACCAATATTGTTAGCTTTACTTCCTTGCTGCAATTTCATCGATAATTGCAACTAGAAATTGCTACTAAACTATGCCCGAAATTTATTTCCTCTGCCTACCTTGCATTGGACCTATGCCCCAAGTCTGCTAACACAGTCGATTCATAATCGAACAGCAACCGCATAGTAACTGTCACTTTTGACAGATATTGTATGGGATATCTGTCAAAAGTGACAGTTACTATGCGGTTGCTGTTCGATTGTGTTAGCAGACTTTGGGCCCTGGCGTGATGTTTCCATTCGTCCACAGGGAGGACAATGAGCTGGGGTCGGAAACCCGCGTGCTGACTGCCGAAGCGAGCGTGCCGCGCTCGCCCACCAGGTCGCGTCTTCGCTCGCTCGACATCTTCAGGGGATTCTCCATCGCGCTCATGGTAGCCAACACTTATTTTTAGCAGACTTTTAAAAAAAGCAGGAGGTTCTTCTTTTCAACATTGACAATCGGTTACAAGATACAAACACTTCTGCCAGAATAATAATAATATAATACCAGCCCTTTTTAATGTCCCACTGCTGGGCACGGGCCTCCCCTCAATGCGAGGGGGATTAGGCAATAGTTCACCACGCTGGCCCAGTGCGGGTTGACGGCCTTCACACGTCTTTCGAAGGCTTCTCTCAGACATGCAGGTTTCCTCACGATGTTTTCCTTCGTCGTTTAGCAAGTGATAATCGCGGATGAAAATGAGATTCCCTACAGTTAGTTTTCTCCTCTGGCAATGTTTATTTAATATATTTATATATAAAACATATTCTCTATGCCCTTTGCTAAATACATACATTTGTCTATGGCAGATATTCGTGAACGCCGGCGGCGGTGGGTACCGCGTGTTCTCGCACAGTGTGTGGAACGGACTCACCGTTGCAGACCTGGTGTTCCCCTGGTTCGCGTTCGCAATGGGCGAGGCGCTGGTGCTGTCCCTGAACGCGAGGCTGCGGACCTCCATGTCTCGCATCACTGCCTTGAACCAGGTAAAATTGCTGTTGGACAGAAATCGTTCAAGCTCTAATTTATATTCATACAGTGAATAAACCTTAGCGCAGTTGGTAGTGACCTTGGTTCTTGGTTTCACAAGCTTTGTGTGATGACCACGAATGTTTATACTCGAGTCATGGATGTTTAATATCCATAAATATTCTCTTATTGGGATCGGACGCAGTGCGTAAACGGTTTTACCGATACTAAATGAAAGAATCTTATTTCGAAATAATCTATATTTCTATACTAATATTATAATTAATGTGATAGTTTGGATGGATGGATAGATGGATCACGCCAGAACGGCTGAATGGATCTGGATGAAATT
This sequence comes from Pheosia gnoma, assembly GCA_905404115.1. Taxonomy (NCBI): domain Eukaryota; kingdom Metazoa; phylum Arthropoda; class Insecta; order Lepidoptera; family Notodontidae; genus Pheosia; species Pheosia gnoma. The sequence goes on along the minus strand of FR989919.1, from coordinate 4,571,787 downwards.
TGGCATAGAGATACGTTATAGTCTGGAATAGCACATAGTTTTTTGTTCTGTTAAAGTATATGGTTCCCGTGGGATAGATTTGTTTTCTTTTTCATAGCGCAAAGGATCGACATGATTTTTTGTGCGGGTAACACCGCGGGGCGCAGCTAGTATACCTATAAGCACACACGGCATCTGTGCCTGCTTACATGGTAAGATTGTAGGATTAAGTTATAGGGTTTTAACTCTGCTAAATATTTTATTTCCATAGTGTTTGTACGTATACTTTTGTTTCTTTATCGTCTGTTACCCTCATTCCCATGTCATTCTCGCAGGTGGCTCGCCGCTCCCTGTTCCTGGCGCTGATCGGCATAGTCCTCGGCTCCACGAACTCGTCGTGGGTGGACGTCCGGCTGCCGGGAGTGCTGCAGCGGCTGGCCGCCATGTACTTCATAGTGGCCGCCCTCGAGTGCGCCTTCATGAGGACCAGCCAGAACATTACACCAGGTGAAACTTTCAGCACCAATTAATTGAGGATTTGACAGATTTTGTTGATGGAGTCTGTCGGAAAATTAGTTGTAATCTATGTATATATACAGAGTGTAAGTGGCTTGAGAAGATAAACTGGGCACCAAGTCTGCTAACGCAATCGATTCATAATCGAACAGCAACCGCATAGTAACGGTCACTTGTGACAGATATTGTATGAGATATCTGTCAAAAGTGACCGTTAATATGCGGTTGCTGTTCGATTATGAATTGATTGTGTTAGCAGACTTGGCGCCCTGATTCCATGGATTCAACTCATGATTCTGGAGTTTTTTTTTGAGGGGAGGATTTGCCGTCGATCTTTTCATGAATTATACGCATTATTTTTCCGTATTATTTAAATTATCTTCGAACGAAATCATTATAGAAGTCTATCTGAGCGTGATTTTAAATTTAAAAAATCACAATTATTTTTTCCCATTTTACAGGTCGTTCGCTGTTGAGAGACATATCCGCAGGCTGGCAGCAATGGTTGGTCACTCTAGTGCTGGTCTTTATACAAGTAAGTAGAAGTGCTTCAATTATTGAAGAGTAAAGTTGTAAATTGGTTTTTTTTTTATTGTTTAAGCAATATGTTTCATCATGTGTTGACTTTATCTTTATAACCTACTGTTGGCCATGTTAAAATATTTTACAAAAATTTTGTCACACCTTATATATGTTGTAAGTGTTTATTTGTATCCGTAGGTGTGCATTACCCTATTGGTGGCCGCCCCGGGCTGCCCGCGCGGGTACATGGGCCCGGGCGGCCTGCACATGTCCGCCTTCGGGGAGAACCTGCAGAACTGCACCGCGGGCATCGCCGGCTATATTGACAGGTAAATATAATAATATCGCTTTTTAGATTAAATTAACTTTTTCGTTCCTGCCGTTTCGGCTGCTTTACAGCAACCATGGTCGCGGGAGGACTGAGGCGGTTGACGTCCTGGTGTCATAGTTTGAGACGGGGTACCCTCATATTTAATTGTTACTTGTGGTCCGATCTACGCAGAAAGTGCTCACTCATATATATTTTTTTATATGTGTGTGTGTAATGAAATGTTCTCGTCTCTCTCTGCAGGCTGGTGCTGGGCCCGTCGCACCTGTACCAGCGCGGAACGTTCCAGAAGGTGTACGGCAGCGCGGCGCCGCACGACCCGGAGGGCGCGCTGGGCGTGCTGTCGGGCGCGCTGGTGCTGCAGGCCGGCGCGCACGCCTCGCGCGTCATGCTCGCCTACAACCACGCCAGGTACCAGCTTGCGCGCGAATATGCGAGGGGACCACTTGCATTTCATACATTTTACGCATTTTTTTTTGGTTATTTTTAAGTAGCATGTTACCATAATAGAAGTATATCTCAGTGATTTTAAATTAAAAAAAAAAAAAATATTAATTTAGACCTAAACTGCAATGTAATTAAAAATAACTTTTTAATAAAATAAAAACTGTCTTCAAAAAACCAAAAACAAAAAATAATTTAATCTTGAAATCTAGCTTGTCTAACTAAATCAAAGATTTAAAGAATGTGAGGTTGGTGCCAAACCTCGTGACCTTCTTTTCTGCCTTATTTTGCCTGCATACAGGTGACTAAGGTTTAAAAGTAAAATCTCTGTGTTTATGACGTTTTCAGGGCTCGTATAATGCGCTGGGTGCTCTGGTCTATTGTCTTCGGCGTCACCGGCGGAGCGCTGTGCATGTTCTCCAAGAACGGAGGCCTCATCCCCGTCAACAAGAACCTGTGGTCCGTCTCCTACTGCCTAGTGACGTCATCGATGGCGTTCTTCATACAAGCGGTGTTGTATTTCATCGTCGATCTGAAGAACAAGTGGGGCGGCAGGCCGTTGTATTACGCCGGTGAGTTTATTCAAGAATAGTTATGGACACTATTCATTTCTGACCATTAGTAGATCGTGTTCAAGCTGATATAAATGAAATTCAATGAAACGAAAAAGAAATCGAAATGTGTGCTGGGATTCGTTTTTCCACTTGTCCATTGAAGTTTCACTTCTACTATGTGCACACATTTCGATTTTTTCGCAGGTTTACTGCAAATTATTTCAAATATCCAAAATAAAAACCATAAAAAAAAATTCAATGAAAATATTCCAAAAAAAAATTCATAAAAAAAGTATAAAAAAAAAAATCAAAAAAATAATATTTCAACAATTTTTCTCTCCCTGCGCCGCTGCCGTCTCTCACCACGCGGCCGTAACGCTTTTTCGTGACAGAAAAAATCCTAATACCCCCCCGTCTATATAGAAGTTTCACTTCAATATTACAATATTATGATATTGTTTGCATCACTGTTCCATCTGTCTGAGTCTTTCTCCAGTCGTAACGGTCTCCGTTCCACTGGGCCCAGAAGGACAACGATGAGTGTGTGCACCTGTGTTTCGCGCGTACACCTGTGCACCTTAATATATCTATTTTTTTTTTTTTTTTTTTATACATTATAGGCAAGTATTTGATCTTGATCTCACCTGATGGTAAGTGACGATGAGATCTACGATGGAGCATACTTGCCTAGGTAGGAAGGCGGCATTAGATAAGAGACGCTACATTCACTAGGCTGATGCAGCGCAACTGATCTGACCCGCCATCCATGAATGGCAACACCGAACATCATGCCGGAACACGGCTAGGCCGCTTGGCGACATGGCTTTGTTCAGTGGGTGGTGACTAGCCACGGCCGAAGCCTACCACCAGTAGAGTTGTCACCTGGTTGGCACCACCCAGGGTCACGTGTAGGGTATCTCGAGGGTACTTAATTCTCCTACGGACGAAGGTGACTCGACCCCAAAATCCATAATATCCTGCGCATCTGACCGCTTCCGATCATCATCATCATCATTCTGATATCGTTGGCAGGTCAAAACGCCCTGTTCCTGTACGTCGGTAGCGAGCTGCTGAAGCGCCACTTCCCGCTGCACTGGGCCATCGCCGCGCCGGCGCACGCGCAGCTGCTGGCCGCGCACGCCGCCGCCATGCTCGTGTGGCTCGCCGTCGGCGTCGCCCTGCACAGGAAACGCATCTTTATCACGCTATAATAACTCACACATTGTATTGACTGACATGATTTCGAGGAATTGTTAAAAGCGGCTACGACAACTTGGCACCATATTTGTAGGTCCGATTTTTAGGGTCCCAACAAATTGACATATCAAGGCGAGTTGGCTAGCCATTGACTTGCCAATTGGTAGGGTACAGATTGGGTACCAAGTCAAGTCGCGTCTTCTGGTATAAGTCTGAAGCAACATTCGGGTTCGAAATTCAATATTTTATCTTCAGCTTCGAGATACTATAAAGCTCCTTACTCACGTACGGTTTCACTCGATCGAGAAAACACACACAAGTTTTGTGTGTGTTTTCTCTATGTTTGGCCTAAAGTATTAATTCCTGATTATAAGGTAGGTATGTATTATAAGGTATCCTGAGGTTGGATCTAAACGGAATTGATGTAAAACTCCTACTCTGATCATCAGAAAAGGGACTGAATAAACTTGATTATTTTTTCATTAACACATTTTATTTTTGCATAGTTATTAATAATATTAGTGATATAAACCATTAATTATGTCTGGTAGGTACTTAGGTGGTTTTATATCATGTATTTTTTTTAATTAGTAATAAAATAATGGTTCATAAAAAATATATTGCAAAAATGTTTACGATAGTAATTTTATAAAAAAAAGCTGTTTCTACATATTATTCATTTAAAAAGTTTAGTTTTAATCAATATTTTAAACGTGATAGCCAGTCAAAAATGTATAGCGTACTAACTATTGGTTTGTGTGTCGTCGCATTCAAAAGACTTGTGATTGTACCTATAATAAAAGTTAAGTTTATAAACTATTCGTATTTTATTGGCTAGTTTTAATTTTATTTCCTCCCATATTACAATACCTATTACTTTTATTTACCTTTACTTGGCTGTGCTATAATTAGTTGGTAAGATCTATTGTCACAGTCGCTGAAAGACATAAATGTAAAAAAAAAATGTAATTATGCCAGCATAAGTTGTTGATGCACGGAGCAAATAACGCCGCTATTGACTACGTCGAGCTTAACAGAGCTTGGCGGCACGAAAACTCCAAATAAATGTAAGTTAACAAATCGTTTCTTTCTAAAAGGCTATACAACCCTATTATTTAATAAAATTGCAGAGTTTTAAGGTTATTGTAAAAACTAAACGCGCGAGTAACCTTCACTTATCATTGAAATGTCAAAACGACATTCGTTATCAATTCTACTTCAGTGGAATCGGTGCTGTACTTTCGAATCCCGTTTACGTTCACTTACAAAAATGGATCCAAAAATTTATTTGAGACAAGACCCCGCTTATCAAGCGCTACAGAAATTCTACGATTCAAATGGCGAGAACATTAATATTCCGCAGTTATTTCAACAAGATGCGGGTCGCTTCAATAAGTACAGGTAACTGTGTATTTTTATGTTATAATACTTGTTATTCATGTAATTTCTTGTCGGCGTTGAATATATTAGCATTACAGTAAGTATATCATTCATAAAAGTGGTATTATTAGGTTCTTCTTTCGAGTTTCATGGAGTTATATCATCGAACATCGAAGTACTTTTAAAGGTCGCGCATGTACAGAATGACACTTAGTTTTTTTAGGTAAGATACAATCTTGCCAAAGTCATCATCGGCTCGATTAATCTTAGGCGGATATTGTTTGTTAATATGATGCAATGTCATGCCAACTGTAGGTACCCAATTCATTTATCAACAAAAAGGAAAACCTATACTAAAATATTATAAGGAGGAAAATATGTTGGGAATTTGGTGAGGTAATGGGTAATCTCTGAATCTGCTGATCCAGTTCTGAAAATTCTATCACTTTTAAGAATCTACATTAGCCCTGAGTGCTATAAGACTGATTCATTGAAGTATGGCAGTCTAAACCGCAGACAGAAGCTAGTAGCTAGTATATAATACAATTTGATGTTTTAATCTTTAGTCTCCGAATCCCAACACCTAATGATGGTGATATTCTGCTGGACTACTCTAAGAACAGGGTGAACGATGAAGCATGGAGCTTACTCCTCAACCTAGCAAAGAGCCGCAATGTGGAGAAGGCACGAGATGCCATGTTCACAGGTGGGCAATTAAGTATTATATACTTTAAACTAGTATGCCGGAAATCTGGCAGATCACATCTGTACTGTCACTATGGTACTACTCCTGATAGTCCAGCCTCAATGAGCTGCAATTTCATTATCTCCTTTGTTATATAGACCGTTCATGGGGTATTCACCCTTGGACCATGTGGGCAGCAGCCTGGGGTGGCAGGCTGCAGGATTGTACAAACCTCTCCTATCCTTCATTAATTTATGGGGTTGGAAATGTTACAAGCTCAGGGCTCATAGCCCTAGTCACTGAGATGGGTAGTAAAATCACGTATATGAGGACTTTATTTCCACTTGTACACTACTCTGTAATGTCAAGTTTAATGTAAATCTCACTAATAATATTATAAATGTGAAAGTTTGGATGGATGGATGTTTGTTACTCAATCACGCCAGAATGGCTGAACGGATCTGGATAAAATTTGGCACAGAGATACATTATAGTGTAGAAAAGCACATAGGCTACTTATTATCCCGGTAAAATGTATGGTGTAATTAAAACTCTATTACAAGTGTCTTTAAGCATATAATTATTGTGGATAACAATCTTGTATATTGCAAACAGGTGAGAAGATCAACTTCACAGAGGACCGAGCAGTCCTCCATATTGCACTCCGTAACCGGCAGAACCGGCCTATCCTTGTCAATGATAAGGATGTCACCCCAGACGTGAACGCAGTGCTTGCGCACATGAAAGAGTTCTCCGGGCAGATCATCAGCGGTCAGTGGAAAGGGTGAGTAGTGCAGAGTCTGAGATGCAGTTGATGGATGTGATTATGCCAGGTGACATCCAACAATCGAACAGCAACCGCATAGTAACTAGTAACTGTCTCTTTTGACACATTGTATGTGATATCTGTCAAAAGTGACAGTTACTATGCAGTTGCTGTTCGATTATGAATCAATTGTGTTAGCAGACTTGGGTCGTCCAAATCTGAATAAAAATATGATTCCTATTCTTAATCATTAATTCTTGTGGGTTTAGGTACACTGGCAAGGCGCTCACTGATGTGGTCAACATTGGCATAGGCGGTTCTGACCTCGGCCCCCTGATGGTGACTGAAGCGTTGACCCCCTACGCCAACCAGCTCAAGGTAAAATCCCTGGCTTGAACCCCCATCGCGTGAGGAGCTTGTATCTAAGATGGGACATTTTAGGGGAAATTCACCATCATAATAATATTTACGACAGATCTACGATAAATCTAGGACATCTATACAAATAAATAAAATTGGAGTGTCTGTTTGTAATATTAATATAACCGCTTTTTGCTAAGTGCATTTGGATGTATACAAGGTACATATACCAAAACATTTTTTTTACAATCTGTCTGTCTGTCTGTTTCGGGTAATCTCTGAAATGGCTGGGTCGATTTTGACGGGACTTTCACTGGCAGATAGCTGATGTAACAAGGAGTAACATAGGCTACTTCTATTTTAGAAAAACTTTTTTGTGAAATACCACGCGGACGAATTCGCGGGTAACAGCTAGTCTTAAATAAACGAAAAAAAAAATGCAGATTCATCGCTGGAAGAATGTAACTCACCTGCCTGTTGCTAGCACACTAATTGCTGATGGCTCCGTGAAGCGATATCAAGATTATATAATAATAATAAGATCTAGGAAATCATTTTTATAACATGACTAAGAATGTGGCCGATTGTAACTTGAAAATAAACTTTTCTTCATACGAACTTTGACCAAAGTCAAAGTCAAATCATTTATTTCGTATAGGCCTACGGGGGCACTTACAAATTGTCATTACATTTTTTCCTTAACTCTACAACCGGATCGGAACGCGACCTCAACTGAGAAGATCCGGGAAGACACTCAGCGGGCTTGTCTTTTTTTTATCCATTATTTTTACAAAAAAAAATAATAAAAAGTAAGCTCCAGTGTGTTGCCATGCGAGGCGCACACACGCTACACTTTAACATTATAAATATTGATGACCATCTTACGGGGTCGAATTACCAAAAATCAGGCATGATTTTGCATAGGTAGTGGTAGTTAAGGAGTCAGAAAATGACATAGGGACATACTTTTTAATCGCGGGTACCATCGCGGGGCGCAGGTAGTGTAATAATAATATTTTAATTTCTGAAGGTCCACTTCGTGTCGAACATTGACGGCACGCACCTCGCCGAGGTCCTGAAGCGCCTGAACCCGGAGACTGTGCTGTTCATCATCGCGTCCAAGACCTTCACCACCCAGGAGACCATCACCAACGCCACATCAGCCAAGACCTGGTTCTTGCAGGCTGCCAAAGATGTAACTAACCAACTTGACTTCTAGGAAACATGTATGTCTTTCTTAGGACTAAGTTCGCACACCCACACTGGGCCAATGTGGTGAAACTGGTGAACTACAGCGTTATTCAGAAATAGTATACTAACCTTTGAATCTGCGTTCTTTTAGAGTATTTATAATAATCATGTGATGTCAGAAAGAAGATGAATATTTAAAAAAAAACCGACAATATTATTTAATATTTGTTTTATTGACTTAAGCCATCTGACTTGACATAATGGTTCGTGGCTTAGTATATGCCTTTTCTGAATCAGCCTGTGTCATTCGAATTCCGCTCAGATGTAGAAAAGCACGCCAGTAACAATGTTTTATTTAAACTTATACAACAATGATTTATGATTGCAGCAAGCGTCAGTAGCCAAGCATTTCGTGGCTCTGTCAACGAACGCCGAGAAGGTGACCGCTTTCGGAATCGATCCTAAGAACATGTTCGGATTCTGGGACTGGGTCGGCGGGAGGTGAGCAACTGCCAACTGCACCGTTCAATATACTCACTCACTCACTCATTATTAATTTATGTTCATTCAGAATCAGAATCAGAATATTTTTCACGAATCGGAAATTCAGAATTAATTAATTATGAAATCGGTTCATTTGATGCAATAAATTCATAAATTTAAATATAATCGATACATCGTACAATGGCGGCGAAAAAAAAAACATTCTATTTATTTTTATTTTGTAAATGTCTGGTATGACTGACACATGAAAATATGTCATTATGACGTTAGTAGTGTTACCAGGTAATGAAATAAAATGCACCATAGAGCAAAAACACTTTATTATGGCGGTAATATCGATTTTAATAAGCCAATCTGACTGGGTCAGTACTGACGCAGTGGGAATAAAGAAGTACCGGTTTTGGTCCGCCAGGTATATTAATAAGTGGCCGTATCGTGTTATCCCGCAGGTACTCGCTATGGTCCGCCATCGGTCTCTCCATCTCACTGTACATCGGTTATGAGAACTTCGAGAAGCTTCTGGAAGGCGCCAACTTCATGGACCAGCACTTCACCACCGCTCCCTTGGAGAAAAACGTAAGTAATGTGTTCCATGATCCGCCCCCTGATTACGTAACTTGCAATAGCCTAGCGATAGCAGTAATCGCGCGATATTTGCTTTTAAATTGCCAATTCGTATTACGTAGCGCTCTGCGACGTCATACAAATCTGCGATTTGAAAGCAAATATTGCGTAATTATTGCTGTCGCTTTTCTTTCGCTAAGCTTGAAAAGATACGTAATCTGGGGGCCGGTTATAATATTGTCAAAATACATTATACATATCGCCAGACGAGAAAATCAACTTAAAGGTCCTAAAGTAAGCGACGCTGGTATTATGGGACTGTATAATAGACTGAGGGCGATCCCAGTATATAGTCCTATATATAACAAAGTCGTGTTAGTAACACCATTTATAACTCAAGAACGGGTTGGCCCATTTTTATGATGTTTGATTTTTTTTATTTATCTTCGCCCCATATACCAGAATAAATATTGAAACATGGAAAAAATCGCAAAAAATAATAATAAAGATAATTAATTAATAAAGTTATTTATATGTGAAATATCGCCGACCCAGGCAAAGTTTTGCTTTGATGTTTGTTCTACTGATATTCGAATCTGGGACCCTCGGTACAGAGAGCAATTTTATTAAATTATGGATTATTATATCCATCATTCTGCATATTTAAATGAAGGGACCATATAGCCATTCAATTATAATTATAGTTAAAGTCAAATCGTTTATTGCGTATAGGCCTACGAGGGCACTTACAAATTGTTTTTTTTTGTTTGACTACAACCGGATCAGAACGCGACCTCAACTGAGAAGATCCGGCGAGAAACTCAGCGGACTTGTCTTGTATTACATGATTAAAAATATTCCGAGTTTGGTTCATACTTATTAGAAAAAAATGCTCTTAGGCTCCCATCATACTGGCGTTGCTAGGAGTGTGGTACTCCAACTTCTATGGCGCGGAGACCCACGCCCTGCTGCCCTACGACCAGTATCTCCACAGGTTAGTACGCTACAATTACTTCAATATCCCCAAACCAGCTTTGATAGTAATGCAATTTTCACTACACCGAGAGATACTTCCGACTTTTTGTCGGATTCTGAGGAGGTGGCCTATTTTTTCATAAAATCTTTTATGAAAAAAAAACAAGTTATTAAGTATATAAAATACTTTTCAGCGGGAAGGTAAACCATGAAGTTGTTAATGGTGTTTTATTTTCCAAAAAAATATGTGCAATTTGATTAATATCGGTATTATATTAAGATATTAATAATTGCGTTCAGAAAACGTGCACAAGTGAAGGAAGTTAAAATAAAATAGTATAACTTGAATGATCAAGTTCTCCCAAGATTTCCGGTAAATTTCCAGTAAAGTATACACAGCTTTACTGATAGAGGTAGGGAAATCATTTTACCATCGTCATCATTATATTTAAATATCATACTTATATTTAAAACAGCGCTGAAGAAACTTTGCTAGAGACTGGCCAAAATAACACTTATTTTTTAGCCAACCAAAAAAAAAATCAAAGAAAGAAATACAAAAAAATAAATAAGGATGAAAGCAAAAGCTCTCCATCAAAGCCTCTGCTGTCAACTCCTTCAGGGTCATTGAGACGATATTTTTCTCATAGGTTCGCCGCATACTTCCAACAAGGCGACATGGAGAGCAACGGCAAGTATGTGACGCGCTCCGGGCAGCAGGTGGACTACTCCACGGGGCCCATCGTGTGGGGGGAGCCCGGCACCAACGGCCAGCACGCCTTCTACCAGCTCATACACCAGGGGACCAGGTGAGCGAGGGTCAGGGGTCAGGGACACGGGGATTTCTACACAAAAGCTTCCAACACTCGAATGTGTGGTATGTGGACGGATATATATAGGCACAACGAAACAATTATTTAATTATGGTTTAATTCCGCCTTTCCCAAAGTGGGCGATAACGCCCCCTTGTGAGCGCTGCAGGCCCAAAGGGGGGCGGTAAGAGACCCAGAAAAAAAATGGGGGCGTTGTGTAGAGGCTTACAATAATTAATTTAATTTGAAGTTATACTGGTTTTTAAGTAGGTGAAAAAATGGGGGCGCTAAAATATAATTCATTCTCAAAGTGGGCAGTAGACAAAATAAGTTTGGGAAACCCTGTAGTAGAGGATGAGCCAGGGTAAGTTGCTTGGGCCGTCCCTGGCAGCCTGCCGCCCCGGGCCACGGCCGCTATATACCTAGGATTAAAACGCGACTGGAGTACCCACTATACCCATTATCATGTACACATTAATTATTTTATTACAGACTGATTCCTTGCGACTTCATTGCGCCGGCGCAAACCCACAATCCAATCTCCAACGGCGTGCATCACAAGATCCTGCTCGCCAACTTCCTGGCGCAGACGGAGGCGCTGATGAAGGGAAAGACCTCTGATGAGGTAGTACAGCACGCGCGCTTGCAATATGCCTCTACCCGGGTTTTTAACTATTCCAATACCAATGCTACTCCTGGGAATTAAGGGTGTTACCACACCAAACGATCGATAGTCGATCTATGCCATCGACATATTAACTGTATTTTAAACCAGTAATCATTGAGTTGCTTGCCGGCGCTCAGTGGAACCAGCATTCCGACCTGGTGAATTTTTTCGGCCGACAAATTTGATTTTGTATGATTTAATATTGATTGAGTTATTGCATGTTTCCATTTGACGGCCTGATTAGCGCAGTGGTAGTGACTCTGCTTTCTGCGCCGAGGGTCCCGGGTTCGAATCCTGGTAGGGACACAAGCTTTGTGTGATGAGCACGAATGTTTGTACCCGAGTCATGGATGTTTAATATGTATATAAGTATTATATACTGAGTTCGCCCTCAGTCCATTGTACGGTACCCATAACACAAGCGTTAAGCTTTAAAGTGGGACTGTATAGTTGGTGTGTTCGTATGGCGATATTTATTTATTTATTGTAATTAAAATACCGATTGAACTTATCTGACGATCACAAGTCTGCAGTGTGCGAAGGCTTATAATGAACGTGCGGATTGACGATGCAAATTTGCCGGACTTTCAATATTAGAATTTTTCCAGGCTAAAGCTGAACTGGAGAAATCGGGAATGGCCCCGGAAGCGCTGTCCAAGATCCTCCCGCACAAGGTGTTCAAGGGCAACCGGCCCACTAATTCCATCGTCGTTAAGAAGGTCACACCGTTCACCTTAGGAGCACTTATTGGTATGTATATAATTGAGCCAGCCTTGTAGTGGGCGTCGCGACGCCTAATAGCGGGCGTGGCAACGACTAATAGTGGGCGTCGCGACGCCTAATAGTGGGCATCATCACACCTAATAGTGGGTATCATGACACCTTATAGTGGGCGTCATGACGCCTAATAGTGTGCGTCGCGACGGCTAATCGTTGGCGTCATGACACCTTATAGTGGGTGTCATGACACCTTATAGTGGGCGTCATGACACCTTATAGTGGGCGTCATGACACCTTATAGTGGGCGTCTTGACGCCTAATAGTGGGCGTGGCGACGCCCTAGAGTGGGCGTGGCGACGCCGAAAAGTAAACCCCCATAGGCCAAATAAATAAACAATATCACTTTGACTTGCAGCGCTATACGAGCACAAGATCTTCACGCAGGGTGTGATCTGGGACATCAACTCGTTCGACCAGTGGGGCGTGGAGCTCGGCAAGCAGCTCGCCAAAGCCATCGAGCCCGAGCTGCGGGACCGCGCGCCGGTCGCCAGCCACGACCCCTCCACCAACGGGCTCATGAACTTTTTAAAAGAGAACTTTTAAATAGCTTCTAGTTGTGATGTCATTTACTAACCCCCGAATTTGTCTTGGAACCCTCCCCCTCCCCGGGTTCCAAGACAATTAACTTTATCCCGGGACTCGCCGAGGGTCAAACCTCGGTGTCATCATTGGACACCACTGTAAATCCTGGCTTACAGGTGTAGCAGTGGTGGGAGTGTGTGGCGGGCCTAGTCCCATAGAAAAAAAAATAACCCCCGAATTTATAGACGTTTTATAACTTTATCAAACGTCATATAGTACTGCGCAAAGCAAAATTCTTGTGCGTAGTACTATATGACGTTTAATAAAGTTATAAAACGTCTATAAATTCGGGGGTAAAACTACACATATGACTATGCTTTATACAGGTAACTAGCGTCCGCTATCCATTAACCGGTTTTATTATCGTTTAATTGTAGTGAAGTGCACAGTGTACAGCACATTGTAATTTTTTGACTTTCTATAAATTTGGTTAATTTAAAGGTTCCTTGTAAATGACATCACCAACTCGTTATATTGCTATTAGACGGTAATATGAGAACGCTTTTAGTCTGATTTTTTGTACTCAATTTTAATTTTATTTATGCATTTTTTTTTATTAGCGTATCCGTTTTGTAATGCACAGTGTTACTGAAAATGTAAATGTTTAGATGTATGCATGCTTTTTGTAAGGCAATCGCGTTTTGTTGGCGGCCATCACGTCCGACTCCCCTGAACGGGTAGGCAGAGATGCTGCACTGTTGTAATTTTTTTAAACGTCTGCTCTTATTATATGGAGAGCGTATCTCAGAATAAGTTTATCATAGATTTTAATTTAATTCATATAAGCCATTGCAGTTATTATGAATCTTCAAAAAATGCACGTAATGGTGTATTAAGATCTGTCTAAAATAGATAAACTAGACTTTTTGGCGGGAAGCTGAACGGTTGAGCATGAGTCAAGGAAACTAAAATAAAACAGTATATTTCGAGATCTCCCAAGATGTCGGGTAAATTATCAGTAAAGTACCACAGCTTTACTCATCGGGGCAGGGGATTCATTTGATTATCAATATAATTATTATCATCAAGGGTACTAATAATAAAAATAACAAAAAAACTTTACACTGACTTACGTGACATTGGCAAAATGCCAATATTTTGTAGCCGATTGCAAACTTAAAAACAGAAGAAAAATAGTTAAACCAGAGACATATTTATAAAATCGACGATGAGATGGCCACTTCGAAATGCGCTTATGTGTTTGCGATATGAAACTAAGTACAGACATAATTATATGTATATTTAAAAATAAATTATGATAATATATTGTTTAGAATCAAATCTTTATTATGATAGATATTGTTATATATTGTGAATCTTATGGTGTTTAAGGAAATAAAAAATATGTTATAACGCGATATTATTTTATTTAAATTTCACAGTACAATCATCATTTCTCACATACAATATCACATTCCACCGATTACCAACTCAAAAGTTACTCAAATTTTAAGAAGTCGCTTAATCCCAACGCGCGATACAAACTAACGACGACTCAAACCATAGCCGTCAAATACTCTTAAACCAGTACCAATCTCAATATTATTCTCAGAAGTACGCCATTTTAACATCTTCATGTCACATCCATTATTTATTTCTTGAATTTGTTAATGCTATTAATTACTTGACATTGGCGAAATACCCACTAAGTTGTGGGTGAAGCCAGTCATATCCATGTTATTTCATCGCATTTCATTTCGTAAAGAAACAAGAAGAAATAAACCTTAAGATTCTGATGCTGTTTTCTGAACGATATGCGCATTCAGTGGGAACATTTTGTTTCGCGTTCGGCGAAGTGACGCCCGCTTAAGGAATACCAAATAGCTAATCCAGTGTTGTTTTTAGGCTTGGCTGAAATATATTTAATCTTCATAAAAAAAAATACCTTGTGCAACTCGAACAATTCTCGGTACACTGGGGCTGAAATAGTATTTCATTGCTATTGGGTATTCCGTTAGTGAGCGTCACTTTGTTCATTAATTCTGCACGCCTATCCTTACTCTTGTAGTCCGAAGGTCACGTCACAATCCTTTTGAACTTCGTTTACAGGTCTCACCGTGGTATAATAATTTTCAGGTATTCTCTTCCGACACAGGCCTAAGACTGCAGCGCAATCAGTGTTGCCATTTATTGACATCTTCAATAGGATGAACACCGTTTATTGGTAGAATATGGCGATTAACGTAGTGTTGGGCTACTCACATGCCATAGCTGTCACAGAAGAGAATACCTGGCGTAGCATATTATTATACCATGTAACCGACCAAGTTACAGTCTAACCCCCAAATTTATAGACATTATACAGCTTTATCCATATAGTAATGCGCACCAGAGTTTTGCTTTGCGCAGCGCTATATGATGTTTGATAATGTTTTATAACATCTATAAATTTGGGAGTAATTTTGCATAGTCTAAAAATATAACTAACCTAATTACGACTTACAATAAAACATGATTTATTTAGGCTTCCGCCCGCGGCCGCTTCCCCCGGTCTTCGCTTTCTTCTTGGCAGAGTCTTTTTTGTCTTCTGCTTTGCGTTTGGGGTTAGGTGTTGTGGATATCTGCGAATAATATAAGTATATTGTTGTTTGTTCCACCTAATGATTAGATAAGTCATCCTAGTAATTACACTATGTTATTAATGTCCCAGCTGTCACGCCATTTTCATATCATCATGTCACATCCATTATTTTATTTATAATGTGTATTTATTGAATGTGTTATTGCTATTAATTACTTGACATTGGCAAAATACCCGCTAAGTTGTGGGTGAGGCCATATTCATATCCATTTTATTTCATCGCATCTCATTTCGTAAAGAAAGAAAGAAAGAAAGAAAGAATGTCCCAGCTGACGTACACGAATTGACGACATAATATAACGTACTACAGTTGCACGCTGTTACAATACAATGTGAGTTCGAAAGAGATAGTATAAGAACTAGCAAGAGTAAAAGCAAGACAGATATATGTTGCGCTAGGCTCCTCTTGTTATGAATTCTGAGACCAAATTGCAACTATTGTATGTTTAAACTAACTGTTACCCGCGACTTCGTCCGCGTGATATTTTAAAGAAAGTTTTCTAAAATAAAAGTAGCCTAAGTTACTCCTTGTTACATTAGCTATCTGCCAGTGAAAGTCCCGTCAAAATCGGTCCAGCCATTCCAGAGATTAGATGAATGAAACAAACAGACAGACAAAAATTGTAAAAAATGTTGTTTTGGTATATGTACCGCGTATATATCCAAATGCACATGACCACAGACACTCCAATTTTATTTATTTGTATAGACGTCTTTATGTACAGACAACAGTCTGGTGATGTAAATGAAAGTACAAGTATGTTTATTACCGTGAAGAACCCATCGAGTCGTCCTTGCGTGGTGGCGGTGCGCGCCTTCATCAGTTTCTTGGCGCCGTTGCGCACGCGCTCCTCGTTGAACTGCTTGTCTCCACACAAAAACTTCACTAGACCTTCTTCGTCAGGGTCCGACCATTTGAGCTGCAAACAATAATTATCATTTTAGTCTAATTCATTGACGTACTATGAAATAACGGACTCGGATATATCTAATCTACTCTACCAGCCGATAGACGTCCACTGCTGGACACAGGCCTCCCCCAACGACTTCCACACATCGCGGTCCTCCGCCACTCGCATCCACCGGCTTCCTGCGACGCGTGTGATATCATCGGTCCACCTTGTGGGGGCCGTCCTACACTAAATTTTCCGAAGATCTCTTCTCTGATATATAATACTTGGCTATATAAAATAATGGAAAGTTTAAAAAATACAGGTTTACCGAGCTCCTTGCTGTATTATCTCAGTTGAGGTATATAATAAGCAAAGATGGCGGCCCTGCGCATTCCGAATACATACAATTAGGCAAATTTGTTAATTTTATGTGATGCGACTTATACCGAACTGAATAAAAAAAGCTAACAGTCTATAAAACGCAGGTGTGTGATGTATGGGAAACCCTTTCGAAGGGGCTTTATCGGGTTGTGACTTTGACTTAACCGAATCTAAACTTACGTCGTGTTAAAAAGCCAAAACCCCTTTCACAAGGTAAGCAACATAATTGGGTAACCATAAGTCAAATCTGACAGCAGTTTAGATGTTTGAAACCCCAATCGAAACCCTTTCATAGGCTGACCGGGTTCCGAGTCCTGACGTATAGCTTTTGCCGGGCCTGAAGTTACTAACCTCAATATCCTTGGCATCCTTCACTTCTGGTTCAATGAACAGCTCTCTAGCTCTCTTGAAATCCCAGTTGTCAGGTGGCGGGTACTTGGCTGTATCAATGTTGCGCAGGACCTCCTCTAGGGACCGGTGTTGACGGATCAGCTCTATGGCCCGTTTGGGCCCTATGCCCCTGATGGAGCCGCAGTAGTCACAGCCGAGGAGTATGCAAAGGTCTATGAACTGGGAGAAAAGGCATAAGAAACAGGCGTGAAATTTGAGACTGCTTACTAGCTACCTTAAGGGTTGCAGCCACACGAATATGGCCTTAAGAGACTATCCGTTACTTTATGAGTTATGTATTCGTTTGATATTGTAAACAATATCAGAGAGGACTCAAAAATCAGTCAGTCAGTCGGTTGGTCAGCCAGTTAGTCAAGTCAGGTACTGTTCAATGCTTACCTCATTCTGTGTGAGCTCAAGTCCCTTGAGCACCTGGTCCAGATGGAACTCCTGCACGGGCATCTTGCGCGCTTCGGAGAAGGTGAGGTGGCGCAGCAGCACGCTCGTGCCGAAGGTCAGCGCGTCCATGTCCTCCGTCGCCGTGGCGAACACTTTGCCGGCTCTCACCTGCAGAAGGTGGGGTGATAAAAGCCTCTACGAATGGCACGATTTTTTTCATCTTGCGATAGGGAACTAGCTACTATAAGGTCGGATAATTATAGTCACTCGAAATAGGTTTGTTTTAATTGGCAAAATTGGTAAACAATGATTACATAAATATGACATCATCACAGATTACATAAATATGACAGCATGTTTTTACTGGACAGGTTCAGCTCACATTCCTTATATTGATCCAATTTCAATGTTTTAATGGCTAAACATTGAAATTGGATCAATATAAGGAATGTGAGTTGAACCTGTCCAGTAAAAACATGCTGTCATATTTATGTAATCTGTGATGATGAGAGATATAGATAGATCCTGCAGGAGCCACAGTACAAATATTTTTTTACCCGACTGTGGACTAATAATTCGGCTTGGCAGTGGGGAATACATACATTATGCAATTTATTCAGTTTATTCTATGGGTATTTGGAACAGTAACATGTACGTACGAGTGCCGCGCACTGTGCCTCGGCCTCGCAGGGCGCCTCGACCACGGGCACTCCCATCAGCTTGAGCAACTGCCTCGCCTCCTCATTGTGCTGCTTCGTCACTTTCACCAGCCGACGGTTGAACTTGTCCACGGATTCTTGGTCACCTAGTTACAAAAAAGAGTACTGTATTTAACAAATATGATTTGGAGGCAAGAGGCATCATAGTTGGGATGGGGTGACTGAGTGAGGCGAGGTGGGGGGATCAACAGCTCACATCTCTAAGGTGTCTTACCCTAACTGGGCAACAATTGCAAGAGCAAACGATGTGATATCTTTGCCTTTGTATTGTGTTCTTGTGATGACTTGCTAGTTTCAAAAAGGACACTTTAAAGAGATTTGTGTATTTAATCTTGTCGTGCGACGAAATCGCATCGCTATATCACCAGCCAATTAGGATGACGCCTGCTAAAAGTTCTTATAAATAAATATCACCTGATGAACACACTAATGGTACGGTGCTACACTAAATATTGCTCGTATTATGGGTACCATACAATGAACTTGGGGTGATGCCTGTATACAATTACCATTAGTGCTTATCACACCTTGAACTTACTGGGGATTGAACCCAGGAAGCTTGGTACAGAAAGCAGGGTCTCTCACTACCAATTTGGATGTTTTATGTCGTTTTTTTTTATTAAAGCCATGAATGACATCAGCCTTAGAGAGGGTTGATGGAGTCTGCTATTACTTGGACACCTACATAGTAAATACAGATCTTTTATGCAGCTAGTTTGGTATCACCACAGAGATTTCTCTGGTGCCCCTAGTGTGACAGAACAGACTTAGCAAGGCCACACCCACTGGCATAAGGTCAGGACGTACTTAAGATTCAGTGCACAGTTGCTCCTGCCAGCTCTTTGTATTTGCCCTGTGGGTATCCCAGTAATTGTAGACTGTGTTTAATACAATTTATGTTTGTGAGAGGTTCAGAGGTTTTTATGGCTATAATAAACAATAGTTACCTGCTTCAGTGGCCTTCTGCAACTCCTTCTCAGCTTCCTCTCTCTTCTCGGCTCTTTTATTTAACTGGTGGGACTTCATGTCAGGGGGTTTCCCATCAAACACATATACAGGCTTGATGCCATTCTCCACCAGCCTGATGGTACGATAGAATGTTCCCATTAGGTGGGAGGTTGTCTCACCGTCAACGGAGACTAGTTGTGAACCTAAGGGCACAGCACCATTTAATGTAAATCTTTTAAGCACAGTAGCATACAATGGACTGGGAGTTATTCCAGTATATTAAACTAATATAGATATTTAAAAAAAACATTACTCATGTACAAACATTCGTGCTCATCGCCTTCGCCTACCGCAATTCGATCCTGGGACCCTCATATAAAACATATAAAGCCATAGAACTGTGCCAATCGGGTCGTCGAATATATGTTGGTACCTGAGGTACTTTGAGAGGGAAAAGGGGTCCCACAGCATAATCAACAAGATGTCGCGGACACATCCAAAAAAAACTGTATCGATTGGCCGGTCTTTGTAATAACAAATTTTTATTCACTCACCTTCACTCCTTACCGCTATTAGAAACTGGTATAAGCTCATGTAAGCATCAATTGCGATTTTTCTCCCTGCAAAACGAAGAAATCTATAATATTTCTTGCACATAGGTTACCTACTTACTATTTGGTAGAATGGCTTACCGAAATAGTTTTTGATCTCCATTTCTTTAACAGCGTGTGGTGCAATGTCCGCGATTAATTTCGATAAGCCTAGAATACCCATTTTGTGTCTTTAAAATCGGTGTAACTATAAATTAACGAACACACTCAACATGAAGAGGGGACCTACCTATCTATAACGAAAATTGGCGGTAATTTTATAACATGAGTGGGACAGTGACAATCCGACAGCTCGAGTCAGATGCCAGTTTAGTGAATAGTGATGGGCTAACTACTACTGAATATAAAATCACAATCGATAATTTTAAATACCAAATTTAAAAGATACCTACGTATGCTTTTGTTATAACAAAACTACACAAAAGTCAATAACTTAATAACGGAAATTTGAAAAAAAAAAAGAGTTTTAAATTGAATTACGGTTTTATTTTTATTCTTTTTTATAAAATGAAATGGGAAATTAATATCTATTATTATATAAGGCTTAACAATAACTGTGTGTTGTATTATTAAACCTTATATATTATAAAAACGAAACGTCATTTAGGCACATCTCTCTTTGGTCTGTGGGTGGATACACCAAAGAATGTTTGACAACAAACAGCTGATAACATTACACAATATATAAATAAGGGCGTGGGATTGTGTTCTGTCAA
The DNA here is from genome assembly GCA_905404115.1 of Pheosia gnoma. NCBI lineage: Eukaryota > Metazoa > Arthropoda > Insecta > Lepidoptera > Notodontidae > Pheosia > Pheosia gnoma. The sequence continues at coordinate 4,551,343 of FR989919.1, read as the reverse complement.
AGAGGACTCGCTATTCTTTTGTTTTATCTATTCAAAATATAAGTAAATTTTTATTTATTTATTTATTTATTTATTTAAAGAAGGAAACAGACCGTATACAATTGTACTTATAAGATACTTAAGCAATTATTAACACTTTCGCCAGTAACGGTTGATTAACTTTGAATCATACTGGCCTCCGTACTAGTGTGAACTGTCTCACGGTAGGCCATAATAATTTTAACATAACAAAATGGGAAACTACTTTACATTGAACATGGAAGAAAACTTCAAGAAAAATCAGGACTTTATTCAAACTATAAATAAAATCAAGGTGAACAAATTTATTAAAGAATAATAAATGTTTATTTACTTTAGAGGTTTTGTTTAACAATTTTATTATTTTAAGATGGAGAGACAAATACAACTACAGTATCAAATGCAAGAGCGTCAAATAGCAATGCAAATTGCCAAAAATAGAGACACTTGCCTTTGGTTTACTGCATTTTATATTACTTCAGCAACAGGACTATTTACTGGGTAAGATTTACTTTTAATATTTTTTTATAATTAATTTAAATATCTTCTATTTCCCTCGGTGCAGGGTACATATTTGAGGCGTTTGGGGTAGAGACATTGGGTCCGTGGGGACCGGGTGCCCATCGGATCTACAGGAAGCTCTCAAAACGTCTGGTGGAGACATCTGGTGACCAGAACACTGGCACGTATTTTGGCCAACACATCATCAGTATTGCCATTCAATGTGGCAATGCTGCCAGCGTTTTGGGCACCCTCCCGGCCGATGATGGTGGGGATTTGCTGAGTGCATTTTGAAATCAGCCTTATTTTAATTTTAATAATTAATTAACTTAATTGTGTAATTTTCGTTAACGAAATTCCTGAAATAAGAAGCTCTTAATATTTTAAGTAGGTGTAGAAAAAAAATAGAACAATCTGTAAAGGCTGTTATCAGCCAACAGTATTTTTCAATTAAAATAAAGAACAATTATTATAAGTAATATTAATTATATTCATTATAACTGTAACTTATTAGTCTTTTGCTATAGTTTCAGGAGGACCAAGCGGCCATATCTATTAATGCCTCTGATACCTCTCACTTTTGTGACGCTTTATTACTGGGATCTTGCTTATGGAAATAAATTGCACCGCATCAGGAGTAAGTATTTATTTTACTTTTTATAAAACCTGCATATCAAGTGTGTGACTTTAGTTTATGAATCATTCTTACAGAGTTTCAATTTTGATTGCTCTTTGTTTTAAAGTAGTAATATATTTATTTATTGTTGCAATCACAGTGGAAGCAGAACACATAATGACTCATGAGGCTGACTATCTCGAGTGGCCGTGTGGCCTTCCATCACCGTCTTCCATCGATCTTGGGCGTTTAGATGAGGAAGAGAAGAAGAAAATACATCCCCCACTTCTCTAAATACCTTGCGCGAAGAATTGTTGTTCAATAAGTGTGCCTTGACCGCTTTAGGCAAAATTGCGGGCAGTGTATGAGGAACACTGATAGTATAGGCCACGTTGTTTTCAATTAAAAATACTAATAGTATTTGACTCGTTCATCAATTGGTATAGAGTAGTTCACAGATCAGCCTTTTCAATGTAACAAAATTATTTAGAAAATAGAGACTAACTTAATTCGTAAATAAATCTCTATTTATCCTTCTTGTTAATATACTAACCGACCGTACTGTACTGTGTTAGTAATAAGAAAGGTGTAGTCAAATGTCTTGTGAGTGCTTTACCTTTAAATCATAGATAATTCATTCATTCCATTTTATTTTAATCTTTCTGCTACCTCTATGTTTGGCTTTTTCTTTGAGCTAGCTTAATCAAAAAGTAATCACAAACTACCCACACTTGAGATTAACAAGCTACTGAATGGCGGTGATCTAAAGAATACTGTAGGCATAAATATTATATGTAATTTGGAAAAAAAATGAATAGAACGATTGAATTGAGTAAGTAATCTCAAAAGTGTAAGTGCGTATCAATATTTACAATGTATTTGCAAATCTTATTTATAGATTTAACAAATCAAAATCGAATCAGTTAGTAAAACGCTACATACTCAATGTTTTTCGCGCGTACTGTTCCATTTTATGATATCAATTTTTTTTTTTTTTTTTTTTTTTATTACCTTATAGGCAAGTATTTGATCTCAATCTCACCTGATGGTAAGTGACGATGAGATCTACGATGGAGCATACTTGCCTAGGTAGGATGGCGGCAGTAGACAGAGACGCTACATTCACTAGGCACATGCAGCGCAGCTGATCTGACCCGCCATCCATGAATGGCAACACCGAACATCATGCCGGAACACGGCTAGGCCGCTTGGCGACATGGCTTTGTTCAGTGGGTGGTGACTAGCCACGGCCGAAGCCTACCACCAGTAAAAATAAATTTACTAGAATATAAGTTAAGTACTTACTAGTTAAGTTACTTACATATTTTAAGAAGTTGATTATTGTGAGTACTTACTTCACTTACATAAAAATGTCAAAAATTCTATCAGACATAGTGTTTGAATAAGTAAAGTAACCTTTTGGGTATCGTCTCAGGTCAGTACTTAGGATTTACGTAGAATGAAAATGTGATTATCTTGTTGTATTTTTTAATGTGTTTCAGATGTGTTAAGTTTTATTTTTTGATGATGGTTTTTTTTTATATTTTACAATTATGTAGGTTATACAAGTTTTTACTGTTTTAAACTAGCAATTTTATTTATTTAGTTAAAAGTGATATTTTAACATATAAAAAATGCACTTTTTGTGTAATATTTTTAACAGCCATCACGTTTTAAATGTTGCGGAACATGTTAATTTTATACTTTTTTAGAAGAACAAGGGTATATTTCACAATATGCTGACAAATTGGATTTTGAGCACATTGTGACACAGCCCTTAAAAACCCCAATGTCATTCCTATGAAACTATTTAGCATTTACATCGTCATTGTGTTAAAATTTCCAGTATTATAATTACTTATGACAATACTGCATTTGAATCCTCTTTTAAATAAAATAATGTTTCTAAATTAGATGTCAAATTTATTGTTAGAAAGTCTAAATAAAAAATTGAATAAAAAGTTTTCCAATTTATTGGTACGGGTACTTATTTTTACGAAGTGATGAATGCAAAATTATGCAGGGTCAATCAGAGAAAAAATATAGTGTGTGATGCAAATCGATTATATAACCAATTATATTGAGTATATGTCCATTATCGATTATACATTTTGTCCCATTACTAAAGTTGTCATTCTCGGTTGCCATAGCAACAGACATGTTGTTTGATCACTTGTAAACAAAAGAAGTTCGGCTGGCAGAATTCAAATGTGCCAATGACTTTTCAATAATTTTTAAATTCAATTCAAATAACAAATATCAAGGGAATAATGGAATTTGTGAGATACTATTGCTCTTTTGTACGTAAGTATCATAAATATAACTTAAACAACCTGTAAGATATGTGCTTTTTTCAGATCATCTATCGATCTATTTTCTATTCGTTGCTTAGTGTAAATAATCAATATTTTGACAACGATATTGGTCACGCTCTTCTGATATTCAAATATGCATACGATACCATTACAATTTACATTTTATATTACCTTTGATAACCAAACGTCGCGAATATATGAATTTTAATTGGATCAATTTCAGAATTCGATTTTACAATAGTTGCCTAGTAGTACATTGTGTTGAGAAGTGTACCAATGAGTCAGAATCAAGTTAAAAAGGATGACAAGAAGAAAGATGGCGTACCAAAAGGTCAGAAAAAGAGTCCGGATAAGAACATGTCTGAAATAGATGAACATATACAAAAAAGGTTTGAAATAAAGAAGCGACTGGGTAAGGGTGCTTACGGTATTGTATGGAAGGCCATGGACAAGAAGACCAAAGATGTGGTGGCGATTAAAAAGATATTTGATGCATTCCGAAATCAAACCGATGCCCAGAGGACGTTCAGAGAGATTATATTTCTACAGTCATTCCGGAATCATCCAAATGTTGTGAAACTTCATAGTATACACAGGTATGGTAATAGATTTATGTATTTTACTATAGGCTTTATAGCTCCTGAACCAGGTGGCTAGGAGAGGGAGACTATGTGAGAATCCATGGATTTCATATGTAACAAGTGCTGTAATACAATGGGAATTTGTATGGTCCTCTCTGGTTCATAAAGTTCAGAGCTGTATGGTTTCAAACTAAGCAATACTTCTAGCATGAGTATACCATACAATGGACTGTGAATAAGGTTTATGGGGCTAACATCTGGGCCAAGGTCAGGTGACATCACAAATTATATTTCACGTAGTAGCTCTCTCCCTTTCTTAATTCATAGGAGGGTATGAGACAAATCAATATGCCTATTTTACATTTTATCTTACGACTGCTGACCATACAGTAAGTAACATAACGCTCCCTCAGAGCAATAGTTATGATTGGATGTTATATGTCTCCACCTACCTAGGCAAGTATGCTCCATCGTAGATCTCATCGTCACTTACCATCAGGTGAGATCGAGATCAAATACTTGCCTATAATGTAATAAAAAAAAAAAAACCTTAATATTTTTTATGATATTTTGCTCTTAGGGCTCTAAACAACCGGGACATCTACCTCGGCTTTGAGTACATGGAGACTGACCTACATAACGTGATCAAGCGAGGCAACATACTCAAGGACATACACAAGCGATACATTATGTACCAGATGCTCAAAGCCACGAAGTATATACACTCTGGAAATGTGATACACAGGGACCAGAAGCCTAGTAATGTGCTGATTGATAGCGCTTGTAGGTGAGTGAGTGCAGCAAGAGACCGTTTTTTAATTGTTAATTAACGAGGGAACGGAAAAATCATAGTTTAATAAATTTTTTGTGTCTATGGTCATATAAGTAACTGGCCGTTAATTTTGTTTGCAGGGTTAAATTAGCAGATTTCGGTCTCGCTCGGTCCGTGTCAAGCCTGTACTCGGGCGGCGAGGATGGCTCGGACGCCTGCCTCACGGACTACGTCGCCACGCGCTGGTACAGAGCACCGGAGATACTCATCGCTAGCAAAAAGTTTGTATACCAACTTTCCGCGATCGAACATTTTCGAACTGTCATCCGACCGCTTTTTTTTTAAATTGTCTTTTGACAGCTCGTCGGGTTTGAAATCGGAATTAGAACATTTTCAAATCCGTTTTTTATAACGATTTTGATTGATTAAAAATATGCTGGATGGTATTATGATGGTATGATTTCAGCTACACAAAAGGCATAGACATGTGGTCGCTGGGATGCATCCTGGGCGAGATGCTGACCGGCAAGCCGCTGTTCCCGGGAACTTCCACCGTTAACCAGGTGGAGAGGATCATGTCCGCGCTGCCCAGACCCTCGGCTGACGGTAATAACGACATATTTCATAATTACCATAGCAGTGTATAAAGTCGGGCGGCACTGATTTTCGTACTAAATACACTGTGGAAATTTTAGACGGGTCAGTAAGGGCAGCTACCTTGAGAGTTGTAGCCACGCGAATAACGTCTTAGGAGACTATACCTTAATTTAAAAAAAACAGGCGGCGAGAAAACGGCTAGATTCTGTTTCCAACAATGGTCAAAAGGCTCTATGGCAATCGAAAAAAAAACCACAAATTTAAAAGAGCTTCGAAAAATATAACCGTTCGATTTGAAAGTCGAATCATCGATTCAGATAATTAGTATGGATACATATCGATAGTATACATAATCAATCATTAATCGTAATAAATCAATAATTATATTGATTGGCCAAATCTACGACACGAGAGTGGTATCAAATCGAATGGATTCCGAAATATGATCCTAGACAAAATGTTTGAAACTACCAGCAACTGTGTGCGTAGATAGAAATATATATTTAAATTACATAACCATATAAATAGGACGGCCTAGATCTTTTTCATAGATAAATTGTAATATTGTGTATGTAATTTGCCCCTAGTTAGTGCCAGTGGTTCTGTGAAAGTTCCCTATCTCTCCAGACATATCAGTAGTGTGCAGCGGGTACGGGTCGTCGCTGATTCGCGAGCAGGCCACGGGCGACGCGTAGTATCAGGGGCCTAGTTCTGTGAAAGTTTCCTATCTCTCCAGACATATCAGTAGTGTGCAGCGGGTACGGGTCGTCGCTGATTCGCGAGCAGGCCACGGGCGACGCGTAGTATCAGGGGCCTAGTTCTGTGAAAGTTCCCTATCTCTCCAGACATATCAGTAGTGTGCAGCGGGTACGGTTCGTCGCTGATTCGCGAGCAGGCCACGGGCGACGCGTAGTATCAGGGGCCTAGTTCTGTGAAAGTTCCCTATCTCTCCAGACATATCAGTAGTGTGCAGCGGGTACGGGTCGTCGCTGATTCGCGAGCAGGCCACGGGCGACGCGTAGTATCAGGGGCCTAGTTCTGTGAAAGTTCCCTATCTCTCCAGACATATCAGTAGTGTGCAGCGGGTACGGGTCGTCGCTGATTCGCGAGCAGGCCACGGGCGACGCGTAGTATCAGGGGCCTAGTTCTGTGAAAGTTCCCTATCTCTCCAGACATATCAGTAGTGTGCAGCGGGTACGGGTCGTCGCTGATTCGCGAGCAGGCCACGGGCGACGCGTAGTATCAGGGGCCTAGTTCTGTGAAAGTTCCCTATCTCTCCAGACATATCAGTAGTGTGCAGCGGGTACGGGTCGTCGCTGATTCGCGAGCAGGCCACGGGCGACGCGTAGTATCAGGGGCCTAGTTCTGTGAAAGTTCCCTATCTCTCCAGACATATCAGTAGTGTGCAGCGGGTACGGGTCGTCGCTGATTCGCGAGCAGGCCACGGGCGACGCGTAGTATCAGGGGCCTAGTTCTGTGAAAGTTCCCTATCTCTCCAGACATATCAGTAGTGTGCAGCGGGTACGGGTCGTCGCTGATCCGCGAGCAGGCCACGGGCGGCGGCGGGGGCGCGTCGCTGACGTCACTGCTGTCGTGCGCGCCGCGCGACGCCGCCGACCTGGTGCACCGGCTGCTCGTCTTCAACCCGGCCAAGAGACTGAGCGCCGAACGGGCGCTGGACCACGAGTATGTCGGGAAGTGAGTATTTGTTCATAATGGTTCCATTTTGATGGTGCTCTACAAGGAAACTCGGTGACGCTTTGATATTAGTTCACTTGGCTATTACCCTAGAGCAGGGGTTCCGAAACCTATTTTGTCTACTGCCCACTTTGGGAATGAATAATTTTTTAGCGCCCCCATTTTTTCACCTACTTAAAAACCACTACAACTTCAAATTAAATTAATTATGGTACACAACGCCCCCATTTTTTTTCTGGGTCTCTTACCGCCTCCCTTTAGGCCTGCAGCGCCCACAAGGGGCGTTATCGCCCACTTTGGGAAAGGCTGTCCTAGAGCTATCGGTTCAGTTGGCCCAGTGCCGGATTAAGCCTAGCCGTAGCTAACTCTAATCCGGCACGCAATAGGCCAATATACTATAGAAGGTATAACAAAAATTGTGTAAAATTTTTACCATGAATCAGTAAGTATTATGAATCATGTTGATGTATAAAATAATTGTGTAAATGATGTTTTTTTTTAAACTAGGCGACCCAGTAGCCATTGGCCGTGCGCTCAGTACAGGGTGTCATTTTTTAAATGTCTAATTTAAAGTGAAAAAAATGTATATAGCTATAGTTTTAAAATGCCATTATCTTGAATTCATGGATATATATTTTATAATTTTGGCAATAGATTCCATCGCGAACGCGACGAGCCGGCCCTTCCGTCTGACGTGCTGCTTCCGCTGCGGGATGACAAGCAGATGTCAGTGGATGACTACAGGAATAAACTGTACAGCATCATGGCCAAAGGATCGCAGCCGAACAACGCGCAGCCGAGGAAGAATCATTACAGGTATGTGATTGATTAATTAAATATCACCAGGCGACAGTGTTGCCAGATTGGGTATTTTTTTCGCAATTCTGGGTAAAAATTTGGGCTCTGGAGAAATTACGCACCCGTTGTTTAACGGGATGCGAGATGGTTTCATCTCGCTCGTTCATTCATTCTTTTCACTCTGCTTTTTCTCCCTATGCTATGTCATACCCGTCATACCCATTCAGTGGGGATACGTACGTAAAAAAAAAAGGTCATTCTGCTGCTTCAGTTTGGAAATTAGAACAGTATTTCAAGGAAAAAATAAGAAAAAGGCAAAAAGCTAAGCCGATATTATTAACTTTTTGCCTTTGGGTAAAACTCAAGCAAATTGTATCATTTTGGAGAAAAATAATTTCAAATTTGGGTATAAATAGAAAATCACATCTGCCAACACTGCCAGGCGAACACACCAACTGGGCCCCGAGTCTGCTAGCACAATCGATTACCGCATAGTAACTGTCACTTTTGACAGATATTGTAGTCTATGCGGAGTAAAACACGGTCTTTACGTACTGAGCTTTATTGTGTCGAACGTCACTGTAGATACAAATGCAATGCGGGTGATATTATAAAACTATTACCCGCTAATACATAACACATATTGTATGGGATATCTGTCAAAAGTGACAGTTACTATACGGTTGCTGTTCGATTATGAATCGATTGTGTTACCAGACTTGGGGCCCACTTGGTGTGTACTTGGTGTAACTCATACATCGCCCGTGCTCGTCGCGTTTTTAATACCTACTTATTAAAAATAATAATTTCTCCAGCAATAAAACCCACCCACTCCCCACCACAACGTCGAAAAGCACGAAGAGTTTCCAAGAAGAACATAAGTCGTACAACAAGAACAAACCCCTCACGGCCTCAGCGGATAAAGCCCGCGTCAAACCGCCCAAACCACACATAGACCGACACGTAAAAGAGTATCGTTCAGACCAGAGCGTAGGCAAACCATTAAGAGCTACAAAACTCTTTGAACACAAAGAATGGGAGGCCAACGGCCACGGCGACTACTTTCAGCCGGTAACAAGGCAGAGTCCATCCGAGACTGGCTTCATGAGCGGTGGTAAAAAAACCACAGTGCAACATAGAAGGAACTCGACGTCTTTCTCAACGGTAACTATAGGGGGGGATGCGGACTACGCGGGCTGCACGAGGCAGCGACACGGCGTGATTACCGCCAGCGCACTGATGGACCTCAGGACAAGCATACGATAGGTAAGTTGTTTTGAACCTCGTCGTAATTAGAGTGTATGAGTTTGTGATGTTGATTGTGTCTGTGGGATATTCTGACCTTGATGTATTGGTTGGTGCGTGCTGTTTATAACCCCCGATGCAGTGCTGAATGGGATGTTATTACCCCCTCGGTACAACGCGCAGTGGGATGTTATTACCCCCCGGACGCATCGTAAGGTGAGATGATATTATACCCCGATGCAACGCTAAGTGGGATGTTATTACGCCCCGACGTTACGCAAAGTGGGGCGTAATCCCCTTAGGACCACCGCACATATATTAAATTATAATGTGGTAAATATATTATATTTAAATTTTATTGCGTAGCACCATTGTGGCTTTCAAATCCAAAATCAAGAAGAAGAATTGACAATGCTACCAACTTATAAAAATAAAATGTTGCCAGGCTTGTAACTTACTCAACAAAACATTCTAAAGAAAATATATGTTTAGTTTGTCCTAAACACCCTTTCCACGTAGTCGAAGTACGGTGTTGACAACACCTACGCAATAAAAATGTGTGTTATTACCCTCTATGTAACGACAATTGGGATGTTACCCCCCGATGCCATACTTAGTGTAGTATTATTACCCCCTCAGACGCAACGTAAGATGGGATGTTATCACTCCCCAATACAACGCTAAGTGGGATGTTATTACCCCAACGTAACGAAATGTGGGGTGTTCGTACCTCCTATGCAACACAAGTGGCATTTCAAATTTAAACGGCACCATGGTGAATATTCCATAGATACAATTAACAATAATAACGAGTTTGTTTTTTATATGATTTTGTGACGTCATGAACTCGTTCAGATATTGCTGTTGATATTGTTTTGTAGAGTTTTATACATAAGTATGAGCTCAGGTATCATGTGATCGTTTCTCTTGCTCTGGCATTTCGCGAGCGCACGTCATTCTTGCATGAGGGTAGGTGAAAACTTTACTGTCTAAATGCTGAGAAGGCTAAACAATATGGTTGGCGTTAAAGACTACTTAAGTACCTATACCTCGGCAAGAACTCTTGGCAATAACTCCGACAACTATTCTCAGAGTGCTAAGAACAATTAAAATGTCTGCAATCTCGTTCTCTGTTCTCGTACGTAAAATTAAAATCTAGGTATATATATATATAAATTATTCGGAATTTCTGTTCCTTCTCGACTACAAAAGAGTCGACGTGCCTTCGTGAATTAAAAGACATTCTACGACACGGCGGCACAAGTTGTCACCCTATTTGTAGGGCCCGTACACTGACCTCTATATGTACTTGCATATCTAGAGGTCAGTGGGCCCGTACATGTTGAGTGTCAAGTTGTGACGTCCTTAGAAGGTTTTAGCGCTCATACGCTAATTGCCGTTGTGCGGCCAATTAGTTTGCCGCGATTAGTTTTCGGGGCAGCTTTAAGCAGACTGCTGTTGATATTGTGGCCACCCACGAGTTTAACGGCATGGCGCAAGCCCCAAATAGCACCCAGAGCCGTAAACAAAAATTAAAAAAAAACCGGCATGACGCGGGAAACAGTACGGCAATCGCACTATGCGTATATGCACCTAGTCTTGTTAGTAATGTGCCTGGAAAATATGTTCTGAGACCTGAATGGTTTTTAATTTCTATCATTTTGAATACGTACCAATAAACAGTGTTATAATTTTCTAGTCATTTTGTTGAATGTTTGACTCGAGTGTTTTGTATATACTATAATGAAATATGTTTATTTGTCTTTAGTGTAAAGCCCTCAGGGGTCTCATGCACATGATCTTTATTTGGATTAAACAGATGATTGTACGCTGACCATATTTAGGCGCGCGGGGAATAATGTTTTTGTGTAGGTAGAGCGAATCACGCGAAGACGACCGGGCTTAACTGGTAACTGATTCCGTCCATTTTGATGTTATTATTGTGAAATTGAAGGTGGGTAATGTTCTTTTTGAAACTAATATAATAAACTCTTACATATATTAGCTAAAATACAGTAGACCCGTTCGACCACGACCTCAGTCATGCAAGAAAGGAAGAATATGACAAAAGATGGCGGCCTTGCGCATGCGTAATGGCCTATTCATTTATTACGTGTGCCATTGTTGTCACTTTTTGATCTTTACCCCCCCCCCCTATTTAAGAAAAAATAGCCTTGGCTGTTTTATATATTATAAGCTTCGGTTGAGCCAAGAAAGTTGAAATATAAGATTTGTTCAGAACCCCCCCCCCCCCCCCCCCCAAGTCTAACGTAATAATTAAATAGCCCCTAATCGTATAAATTCGGCACGTGCAGAGCCGCCATCTTTGCTCATTTTATTTGTTGCAACCTGTAGACTCTATAGAGAATATAGTTGTCGACGTCCACTGACGTAGTTACTAACAATTACATATTTCTAAATAAATATAGTATTCTGTAGAATATTTAGATATTGAAAGTACTAAGGTCGAATTAAATATGATATGTAATAATTGCTCACTTAAAATAAACTTTAAACTTAGGGTCTGATTAAATTGTGTATAATTTGCTGGTGAACTAAAAATATAATTACTGTGTCTTCACCAATCTTTGGACTTAGTACTAGTATTGCAAGATTGAATTTGGAATTTGATTTTCGTGATTTGACGACCTGACTAGCACAGTTGGTAGTGACCCTGCTTTCTGTGCCGAGGGTCCCAAGTTGGAATCCTGGTAGGGACACACATTGTGTGATGAGCAGTAATGTTTGAAACCGAGTCTTGGATAGTCCGTAGTAATATAAAATTAATTACCTACGCCACCAATTAATATGTTCAGGTCATAGAGGATTCAGCTATGAAGTAAAAACCGACGGGTGTTATTATACGTACTGTATTTATCTAGTCTATTCTTGGGGGTGGCAGCGAATACGTGTTTCTGTAAACTCGTACTAAAGACACTCGGCCGCATAACGACCACTTAAACTAGTTTTAAACGAGCTGTATATTAACCCCCGAATTTATAGACGATTTATAACATTATCAAACGTCATATAGTACTGCGCGCAAGAGTTTTGCTTTGCGCAGTACTATATGACGTTTTATAAAGTTATAAAACGTCTATAAGTCTACGGGATAGTCGTTGACCATGTACGTATCGGACATCGTGCGTTTGGCGACTCCATATTTAAATCCTCTATGGTTAAAGTGACCAAACTTGGTTGTTATAATGAAAATGTCAATGTTATGACAGGATTGCAATGACTGTAGAGCCACTTTTAGAAGTTATGATCAAGCGATTATAAGAATTACGTAGGCTGCCCACCCGCATAATATTACATGATATTATGTCGGTAAAGTAGTGCTAGCAAACGATGCAAGATATGAGTTCCTAATTTTCGGTTGGTTTAGACAGTTTTGTATCATGTATTTTATATGTCGAATAAACGATTGTGTCCCATGTGTTTTGTTTTATTTCCTGATGAATAATATAGTAATACCTATGCAGTAGGGTGCCCCAAAAAAATATGTGAATGCTAACCTGCGCATTGGTTGCCAAACATTTTTTATATATGGCGCTGTATCTCTGAAACCCAGTTTTTTTATTTTTACACAAACATCGAGGTTCGACGAGGTCTAAAAATCGACCCCTATTAAACACAAGTTTTTATTTCTAATAATCTGAAGAGAGAAGTGAATAATCTGATTTTTATTTCTTAGAATCTGAAGTATCTGTTCATTTTGGAAAAGGGGTTTCTTGCCCAAAATAGTTTGGGAATCCCTTCTATAAGCCAAACTATATTTAGCCATGCTGAGGTCCAAAGCTACGACCAAAAGTGAACAGAATATTATTTAGCGACGCTATGTATATGCCTCTTTTACCTCGTTATAATAATATTAGTGCCTATATATAGACAGTACTAGCTGCGCCCCGCGGTGTTACCCGCAATTAAAAAATAGTATGTGCTATTCCAGACTAATAATCTATATCTGTGTTAAATTTTATCCAGATCCGTTCAGCCGTTCTGGCGTGATTGAGTAACACACATCCATCCATCCAAAGTTTCACATTTATAATGTTAGTGTGATATATACATGGTGATTCATAAAGGCTATAACCTCATTAGCCTTGAACCTGCGCTCTGTCAGAATTTCGATATTTCCATTTTAAATATATATTTTGGTCCCAACTTGACAATCTGTGATATTTGGTGAGCAATATTTTTTTTTTTAATTCACATCGAAGTTCTGAATTCACATAATGATAACAAATGATAAAGAAGCGCCGCAGGATCAATGCTTAGTATAGTATTTCTGAATCACGCTGTAGACGTTAATAGTAGAAACTGGGTAGGTATATCATAAAGAAGGCAGAGTAAATTTAAAACTGTGAAAGAAGATATACTGTCAAATCTGTCACAGCATATCAACATATTGTTACATTTTGAAAATAAAATAAAAATAAAGGCCATTTTCATATCATCATGTCACATCCATTATTTTATTTATAATTTATTGAAAGTTTTATTGCTATTAATTACTTGACATTGTGCAAAATTCCCGCTAAGTTGCGGGTGAGGCCATTTTCATATCCATTTTATTTCATCGCATCTCATTTCGTAAAGAAAGAAGAAGAAGAAAAATAAAATCAGGTCACAATGGATTATAAATTTTTTCTGCTGTTTAATTTATTTATAGTGTACGTAGACAATGTTCGCGGAAAGAGCATGGTGCCTGTTCTTACCATGGACTCCAATGTGGAACTGTCTAACACATCCACAGGATTGAAGGTAAAACCCCCTATCATCCTCATGTACTTCGTACTTCCAACTAAGAGGGAGTATCATACTCTTTCGTACAATTCTGTCCCTCACAGTGGGCTTTTTTTAATCTGTAAACCATTAAGTACAGTACTTATGAATCGTCAAAAAAGTTACAAAATGCTAAGCTACAACTTTACCACCCGTTCGGAATGTTGTTCCTATGGAGAAGAACGGGCAAGAAACTCCATGGTTGCTGTTTAAAAAGATCTTTTACCTTTTTGAGCAGTACATTGTTATGGGTATGTGAATAGATATCTCTCCTGTGATCTCCTAAGGGGTCAGGCAGGGGACAGGGCTGTCAGAAGTCTGACACAATGCCGGTAGTCTCCAGCCGCGGGTATAGGGAGGAAGGGGCAATGGGTGCAATGACCCCCGCCCCCTGCCTTACGACTGAAGCACTTAATTTTGAACAATTAAAAAAAATAGTCTCGTATTTTTTTAAGGCAAACAGATCTAGAGCATTATTTAAATGCAGCTATTGTCAGTTTAATTACATGGTTAACAAACTAAAATGTTATTTTTTTCGACCGAATTTTCAAAATTATTTTTTAATTTATAGGTAAAATCACACTCAAGTTGCCCCTCCCCGCCCTAACCAAATTTCCCCCTTAAATGAAATCCTGTATCCGCGTCTGTAGGTATTATAGTCCTACTATTACTCCATGTAAATATCCCGGAACAAAAACAGTATACACACACAAATATAAATTAGTAGAAAGAAGATTTTCGGTATACGCTAATGCCCTATCTCTTTCAGTACCTCCCATTTATAATGTTGATCGACAAGGACAAGGATACCAGCGAGTTTTGGAGGGAAACCGAAATATTATCACTAGTCCGCAACAACGAGCTGGACATTGATTATGACAAGTGCGAGCAGAGCGCGCCGGAGTATAGCGTCCTACACCTCGCTACTAAAAGGACAATCAGACCTATTTGCAGGGGCAGAATCGGTAAGATTGTCATTAAGATCATAACTAAACTGACCGTCTTTGAAGCGTACGATTCGTAACGGATTTTTATTGGCTCTGAATACCTACACTTTCATTCTATTCGGAGTCGAGACCCTAAGTCCACCGGGTCCAAGCGCCATAGAATTGATACAAAGCTTATAAAAGAAAGAGATTATTATACAATTATTGTATTATTAAAATATACGAAATACTTCCTAGGTCTAAAGTACTAACATTATACACATTGACCTACTCTGTTTTGTGATTTTAACCAACAAGTTTAGTTCTAAAACTTTTTACAAAACATACCTAATCAGTATTAGGTCTAATAATAGTAGTGTATAGTATTCAGTAGGTTATTAAAATAACATCCCTTAGCCTTCAATAGATTAAAGTCGGCCCTGTAATAATTAGGATTTAAGTTGGGCATTGATTTTCATAAACAGTCTTGTACGCAGAACCCGCACCCTCTCTAGAGTATCCGTGCGATTGTGACAGATTTCGTCCAGATATATTCGTCCACAAGGGTCGTACTTTCGTCCACAAACATAGCTGTCCCTGTTTGAAACGCCGCCGGCCGGTCCAGAGACGGATTCCGCCAACACGGAAGAATATGGCGTATAGAAAACGATTTACCGGAGTTGATTTCGATAATAGTATTTTCCTTTTACTTTTAAGTCACTAAAAACGTTTCAGTTATGTCACAAAAATTATTCATTTCAGTCACAAAAAAAAAAATATATTTCAGTAGCAACGCTTAGGCTGTGTCCCCAGTCGGCAAACTATCAGCGGCCGACTGAGTTAGCGGCGTATCGGTTTAGTACGCTCTTCCATATATTTGAAATGGAGTGCTCACAGTTTGCTAGTTTGCGCTCACTCTACGCAGTTTGCTGTGTTGCGCGCGCCGCGACGCACGCAAATTGATCTGAGTTTGCAGCTAACTCGAACTTCAGTTCGCCACAAATTTGCGGCTCACTCAGTCGGCCGCTAACAGTTTGCCTACTGGGGACACAGCCTTAGACCCAATCAGACCTTTATTTTAAACTTATTTTTAGATCACCAGCTATGTCCCCAATGTCCTCACTTCAATAACCACACGGAGTGCGAATTATTTCGGGATTCTTGCAAGTAATTTTATTTTTATTATTTTCCACTTGGTATTGAATCGTCGTTCATTTTATATAGAGTACCTTTTGCGTTTGTCACGCTTGCTGCGGAAGGGCAATATGCATGTCAGAATCAGTTCTGTGCATATCATTTATCAAAATTCTCCAAAAACACTCCCAACAGAATGTACAAATTGGATCGTCGCAAACATTTTCACTGAACATAGTGTTCGATGTTTGTTACGCTCCTGCTACACCTGCGCCTAATGTCGTTGATTAACGCGTAAATCGACTTAACTTTACATGAAATGTTGGTATCTATCCTCCACTGAAGCGTTCGTAAATTAGCAGAATTGAGCCCCTGTTACAATGCGATCAAATGCCATCGCCGAAATGTGGGTGCACTGCAGTGTATTTCTGCATACGCCTAAGCGGATTGCAAGCGTGATGGTGTATTTATTTATTTGTTTAATGACGCAGAGAGCGAAGGATCCCCCCCGCGGAGTATCGCTCGTACTGCGTCGCCAAGTACGGCAAGTGGCGGACCATGTTCGTGCCGGCCGACTACACACAGTGCCGGTGCTGTGACGAATGCATATTCTACAGAGGTGAGATTTTAATAACATTCTTTATGTTTCACTCCTAAAGCTCCCGCTACATCTGCGCGTAATGGCAATAATAAACGCTCGAATGACCGCTGGGCTACGATTGTAGCCCAGCGGTCCTGAGGATGCCTCGTTTAGAGGCGAAACACGTGTCGAATACTTTTTTAGATTCGCTTAGTGTCGCGGAGGAGTGCATTTCATTTGAAGTCCCGTCACTCGTGACAGATAGTTTCTCGATTAACATCTTAGAGGAGTTCGGTGTTGTTGGCTTCTTTTATTATCGATCAAACTTGTTTGGTTTATAATCGAAAAAGTTGACAAGCCGAGGGTCAGTGGTGGGTCCTCTTTCCCCATAGGTTAATAATAAACGCGTTAATCGACATACAATTTTGGTATTTTATGTCGATTATAACGTTATCATACTTTGCGATGATTCCAGAATTGGACCAGTCCTGTATAGAAGACGAATATAGTTTTGACACTGAAGAGTTTCTGCCTGTCAACAGTTTAGGTGAGTTTCGAACTCATAAACCGTTTGATACACAAGGATCAAGGATCCTTTCAGAATAGATAGGATCCTTATAGTACGGTCTGAGTGCCATCACCCCGAGGCTATTGTACGGTGCCCATAACCAGCGTTGCTTAGTCCAGGACCATAAAGTTGATTCGTTTGTGTTGCGTTATAAAGTTTAATTTATTTTCACGGCATACTATTTCAGATTTCAGGGCTGGTTGCAATCCGTACTGGGGCCACCCGGAGCAAGAGTTCAGAGCATTGAGATGCGATAAGATTCTTCGCAGATGTGAGTTAATGATCTTCCATACCCTGCTGTAGTTGTAACCCTGCTCACAGTAATGAGCCTCCCCGGTTCGAATCCCGGGAGGGGCAAACTTTATGTGATGAGCACGAATTTTTTTACCCGAGTCATGGATGTTTCATATCTATTATTGGAGTTATTACACACTGGGATCGCCCCCGCAGGCCGTTGTACGGTTCCCTTAATATATGTAAGCGTTGCTTAGTTTGGGACCGTACAATGGCGTGTTCGTCTGGCGATATAAATTAGTTTTATTGACAAACAGCCTATGACAATACTTAGAGTTAATTAAAAACTCATTTTCAGGTGTTCCCGTGACTATACCTCAGTTGCCCCATGAAACTTTGAGTCTGTAAGTAGGAAGTTACACGTCAACGAGCACATATTTATCATTACGCCTTTATTTGATGAAAGTGTATGCAGAATTGTACAGATTTACACCAATATTTCTTGATGGTTACCGTCCCATAAAATAGGGTTACCATTGCAAAAAAAACAGGGCTTAATATCCAAGCCATGTAACTATTTCCTAGCGATCTGAAAACGGTTTATTAAACAATACTGAAGGCTTTCTTGGTGCTAAATGATTCTATTCAATCGACGAGTTCTTGAATTTATAAATAAAATCAATGTGCTATAAATTTGTTTGATTTGTGATTAACCATTTTTTTCTTTAATATTTTTACTTCAATAATTGACCTGATTCTAGGCCTAACATCTTTAATTACTTACTAAAATTACAATGTACTTCAAATTTAATGTTAAAATTGTTTATGAATTAAATAAATGAATATAACTCCAAAGAAACGAAGTAGCCTTCACAATCATTATTTCTCCCTACGGCGTAGTCGTCGTAGTTTCCGCTACGAGCCGCCCACTGGTGGGGACGAGTGCCCCACCTCGTGTCGCGGCTACGAGTGCACCGGCGGCATGGTGGCGGAGCCGGGGTGCCTGCCCGGAGCCTTCCTGCCCGACAGGAGCCAGTGCAATTGCTGCGGGAAGTGTAGCTCTTATCATCGTAAGCATAACCCCCACAAACACATTTTTATTCCCAGTCCATCAAAACTCTAGCGCAACAGACTACTTTTAATTTTTCAAGAATATTTATTGTACGATGATAGATTTTTGGATTATTTGACGTGACGTAGTAATTATTTCAATTTTACGAATGCCATATTTTACGAATTTCAAATGTGCTTTTATTAAGTGTCAGTAGATATTGAAATAAACTAATTTTTCGGATTTTATCGCGTTTATTTTATGTTTTTACGTTCAGTCAGTTATGTCATGATTATGAACGGTTTATATCTCGCTTTTAATTACAGAATTGAATCAGAAGTGCGCCGAATTCAAAAAGACAGTTCACAGCGTCAACGGGACTGTTGAGATAGAGGTACTTGAACCCGGTGTAATGTTTTGTAATGTTAATTTTTTTTTTAAATCTCAGACATCACATAATTATTAGGTCATAGATGTTAATCTATTATAAGCTGGTTCAATTAACATTTGGCAGGATAATAATAATATCGCCAGAAAGATCAACTGTACCTGTACGGTACTAAACTAAGCAAAGCTTGTATTATGGATACGTACTGCACAATGGACTGGGGGCGAACCCAGTATAATACTTACATATATAGTTTATTTAAAATCCACCACAACATTATTGCTCATTCATCACATAAAATTTGCTCCTACCGGAATTTGAACCCGGAACAGTAAAGTGAGCAGTCACTAACGACTGTGCCAGTAGGCTTGTCGTCGGATCGTTAAATAAAAAACAGGTAAGGTTAAACCCTGTACCATACATTCAAAGAAATGAAATCATAGGACTATAAAACTTATTTATTTTTATGAACCAAAAAGTATTTAACAAAGACACAACCGTTAGCAATAGCCCGCTCGCGCATTCTGAGCCCGCGCGACCGGCAGCCTTTGTGATATTAAGTCGTTGGCGGGGGTTTGGGGGGTTTTTTTCTAATATAAAAGTAGCCTAAGTTACTCCTTGTTACATCAGCTATCTGCCAGTGAAAGTCCCGTCAAAATCGGTCCAGCCATTTCAGAGATTAGCCGGAACAAACAGAAAGCCAGACAGACAGACAAAAATTGTAAAAAATGTTGTTTTGGTATATGTACCGTGTATACATCCAAATGCACTAAGTAAAAAGCGGTTATTTTAATATTACAAACAGACACTCCAATTTTATTTATTTGTATGTATAGATTGAATGCCAATGTCACAATGATCCCGTATAAAACGTGTCAACAAGACAATAAAGATGCCACTCCCATCCAATTATGAGTAAATTGAGGTCAAATTAAGTAATGTTTAGGTGGAAGAAGAGTTCCTGGAGCCGGGTTGTGATGACGGCCTGGTGTGCCGCCAGGGCCTGTGCCAGGACATACACACTGTGGGTCCAACACAAGGCACCAGGAAGAAGCGGGACGAGAATGGCGACGTTGCTAATGGTACGGCATAAGGCTCTTTTTCCATGGTCCATAGCTAAAAATTGGACATCCAAATAGAAGTTGAAACGACTATTAATCTCACGACGATCAACAGCTTCTAACGGAATGACGATCAGAGTGGGATGTAGCTATATGAAGGAGCAAGCAGCAAACATGCAGGTGTCTGTGTGTAGTTGCGTAAACGCTTTTAAATTCCACAATAGGTATTCTAAATCACAAATATAGAAAGAGAGAGCTCAACAAAAAACATTCAAGCAAACATTTTTTTACCGACTTCAAACAAGAGCAAGCTTACAATTGATCGCTTATGATGTTTTTATCACCACGAATCTTGGAATGCAAAAAGTCCAAATAACACCTATCTCAAATTGCCTCAGTCGGCCTGGTTGGTCCGGTGGTCGCAGGCGCAGCGATTGACCACAAGGATCTGGGTATGATGACGGCAATTCCTTCCTCAGAGCCGTGCAAGAGCGAGCTGAAGTTCTTCAAGAAGAAGTACGGGTCCGACGGCCATCTGCATTTCAACGCGCCTCAATGCACGCCGCTCTGGCTGTACGCGCCCGTACAGGTAACTGTGGCCATTCAGAATCATTGAACTAAATCAAGGTCAGGGCTGACTCTAGATTAACTAGTGCGAACTACTGCCTTGAAGAAGAATGTAAATGGAATGTATTTGTATAGATGGTGTAGGTGTTCTAGGTCGCTGGATTTGAAATAAAAATACAAAGCAAGTCTGGTCACAATGGCGTCCAAGGCGGATGGGGTTTATTCATATTCAGTGCTGCAATACAAAATCTACTACAAAAATGTATATTTGTTGGGTTGCCAACATGGCTCAGCACCCTCGGTCGAAACCTCGGCACCCACTCTCAGAGAATTGGAGCGCCATTGATGCCTCAGCGCCAAGCGATGGCTCCCAGTCTAGTTTTTTTTGGATCATCGATCATCCCATGCTAAATATGAACGGCTGAGAGAACCACAGATCACGAGAGATATGCCGTGCGATTCAAAATGTATGGGAACTCGCTGTCTCCGTTTTGTTTCCCACCACTCGCTAAAACCAACCAATACGAAGTCTCTTCGGTGCGTGCTGCGTCGTCGCCGTATACAGCGGCCGTACCACGCGACGCACCAGTTTATTCAAAGTATCGTTAGACGATCTATCCATTGCCTCGTACATTCACTCAGTAGCGAACATAGGTGGTACTTAAAGAGCCATGTATTTTGTACAAAAATAAAAAAGTCGTTGTGCTACATGAAAACTAAAATAACATAATAAAGGCATTAAATATTTTTTGATTTGTTGTTTTTAATGATTTTAAAGACGAATAAATAAAATACTTAATACTGGCTGGTGAAATGAGATTCCATCTTTCGCGTAGTTCATTTTGCTGCTAGTATTTTAGCACACAACCACGGAATAACACGGCATTTAAAAAAAAAGTTAGAGCTCCGATACCGACGTGCAGTTGCAGTCGACTGACGGCGAAAACTCTATGTTAGCGTAATTTTGGCATAAGGTGAGCGCAAGCCCACCGCTTTCATAACATATCTCCTCTAATATATCTGTGGAGAGAACTCCTCGAAAGACGTGTGAAGACCGGAAACCTGCACTGGGCCAGCGTGGTGGACTATGGTCTAATCCCCATTGCATTTAGGCCAGGCCCGTCCCAACAGTCATATTAAAAGGGCTACTACTATTATGTTTATAAATGTTCTTTATGGTGCAGTGCCGCCGCTTCGTATGCTACTGCGCATTGGAGGACGGTACCTTCATAGTGGGCGTCAAGGTTCCTCGAGTCGAAGTGTCCAACATGAACTGTGGTTAGTTCAAATATGTAGTTCACATTTGACGAATATATGATAAGATCTTTTTTGTCTCCCGCTTTGCAATGGAGGGAAGTGGATAATTTTCTTCCAACTCCTCCTATTTTTATCTTTCGATTAAATTCGTGCGGGTTCCAAGACAATTAACTTTATCCCGGGACTCGCCGAAGGTCAAACCTCGGTGTCATTATTTGACACCACTTTAGATCCTGGCTTACAGGAGTAGCAGTGGTGGGAGTGTGTGGCGGGCCTAGTATATGATAAGACGGATACCAGATATTGTGTTATGAAGAATGCCTACGGTGTATAGTTGTTTGAGAGTAAGCTTAACTGCATCAGTTGATTGCGGGTTTGATTCCCCTGCACATATTAAAAGAAACTTCACAATTTACTAGCTGGGTGTCGTTCATAGCTTCACTCCTAGCCCGCGGTAGGTACCCGCAATCATTGAGTGTTTGAGCCCACAATACATAGGATTACCCATTTGACGGCCCGATTAGCGCAGTTGGCAGTGACCCTGCTTTCTGTGCCGAGGGTCCCAGGTTCGAATCCTGGTAACGAAACTTTGTGTGATGAGCACGAATGTTTGTACCCAAGTCTTGGATGTTTAATATCTATATAAGTAATATATACTGGGTCCGCCCCCAGTCCATTGGGGAGCATTCAAGTATTACGTACCTCAATTTTTGGTGATTTTTGACCCCTCTCCCCCCCCCCCCCCCCCTCCATGTAAAGCGCCGTAACGTTTTTCTTCACCACGTTCGTGGTAAAGAAAACATTCGTGGACTTAAAATCTAACATAACTATAAAAACTAACTTTTTTTATTTTGGTTTACGGCCCTGGGTACTAGCCCTTTGGAGCCTGATAAAAACTAACGTATATTCAGTGTTGCCGCATACAAACAATGTTGCAACAACAAAGAAAGACAAGCTACTTAAAGGTTTTACAAATGTAATGATACGAAACACTATCTTTAGACTGTGCTCGTGAGAAGTGTCGCACCGGCTCTGATGTCGAATGCGACGGGTACGGGAACTACAAGGAGGCCATATTCACTCCCCACGTCGACCTCCTCACCGAGAAGAACATATTAGGTGAGCGCACACAAATACAACGTGATTCAGAAACGGTGTACTACACTAATTGAACCATGTCAATGACAATTTTAAAAAAAATCACAATTTGTCATACAGTAACGATTATTTTTAAAAACAAAAACGACATTGAGCTTCTGATTACACATAATGATTACAAATTAGCTAATTAAGCGAAGGTATAAGTAACCTTTCTGAACCACGCGGTGTATTCTAGAATATCAAATCAGAACAACGATCATGTTCCGCATCCGGTGTGCGGGACTTCCCATAATCAATTAAGGCTTAGTAACCCTTTATGAATCACTCGGTATAAGTAATTATATGGCGGGTTGCCCCCCAGTCCATTGTACGGCACTTACAATGCACGCGTTGCTCAGTGTGAGACCGTATATTTAGTGTTTTTGTCTGACGATATTATATTATACTAGCTGTTGCCCGCGACTTCGTCCGCGTGGTATTTAACAAAGACAACCGTTGACAACAGCCTGCTCGCCCGTTCTGAGCCCGCGGGACGCATTGCAGGTTGTTGCTATCAAACTTAATCAGGCGCTGCGCTGCAACATTGGTTTTAAATTTTTTTCGTGAGATCCTATTTTTTTTTTCTAAAATAAAAGTAGCCTAAGTTACTCCTTGTTACATCAGCTATCTGCCAGTGAAAGTCCCGTCAAAATCGGTCCAGCCATTTCAGAGATTAGCCGGAACAAACAGACAGACAGACAGACATAAATTGTAAAAATTTTTGTTTCGGTATAGGTAACGTGCATACATCCAAATGCACTTAGTAAAAAGCGGTTATTTTAATATTACAAACAGACACTCCAATTTTATTTATATGTATATAACCATACATTTTACCGGGATAAAAAGTAGCCTATGTGCTATTCCAGATCTCTGTGCCCAATTTCATCCAGATCCGTTCAGCCGTTCAAGCGTGATCGAGTAACAAACATCCATCCATCCATCAAAACTTTCACGTTTATAATATTAGTGGGATAATAAATTGTTACTTACTATACTATACTTCCAGCACCAACCACAGCGCGCTCGTACGAACACATGGAAATCACAACACCGAAGAGAGAGAGCATCTCTTTGCCAATGGAGTGAGTGAGACAAAACAGATGTACCTTGAAGTATTGTTACCTTGTTACTTTTGAGAGCGAAGATTAAACATAAGAAACAATTTGATGTTTATTAATTAAAAATCCCTTGACCAGTCTGAGAGATGATAGCACAGATTAACTAGTATGGCCATAGTTTTATTCTACTCAGCATCCTGATCAGTGGAAAAACACGTATAATCTTGACATCTCCTTGTAGACGTCGTGAACGCGGCTAAAGGATAATGTAATGGACAATCTAATAGGAATTGCTTGTTTGCGGCGATAGGGCAACGCCTTTCATTGCCGTTATCCTTGTGAGTTGGTATCTACGTCATTGTGGCTTAGTTAGAGCAGCTAAACTCAACCTGCGGCCCGCTGGGCTCTTGTGGTTGGCCCATCTGGTGTTACTTTATTTTAAACCATTTTTTTTATTTTATTTTGCATCACCGTATTTTGCCAGTGTCAAGTAAAATAAATTATTTCAGTTTTCGAGCTTATGCACAGGCCCAAAGGCTAGGCTCAAGTAAAATACCCCCCCATCCCTCAATCAGTAAAGTGATGGATACGTTACTGAAAGATTTTTTATGGTTTTTTTTTGTGAGAAACTGAAAAGCCAAGTTTCGTCACTCTGTTTCAATTACCTACACTCGTGCACTTTACCGAACCCACAATGATTAATATTTCCACTTATATCACTCACTATAACTCGCAGGAACACTAGTTTTAGAAATTAAATCATAACTGACGCCATGACTTTACAATTTCGCGCCAAAAAGTCTTTAAACCATTTTGAATTTCGCGCCCATAAGAAAAATTTAGAGCGCGCTGAGGAAATAGGTTCTACATAACACTCCTGCGTCGCGATCAATCCGTTCATAGTTGTTTAATTCAATTTGTAACAATAGCGAAATCCTAAGAAATCATTACCATTATTATTATTGATTTTGATTAGCTCAGTGGGAAGTGACCCTGCTTGCTGTGCTGCGGGTCCTAGGTTCGAATCCTGGTAGGCACAATCTGTGTGTGATGAGCGTGAATGTTTGTACCCGAGCTATGGATGTTTAAGCACTGCTAAAGGTTACTCTCGTAAAATAGATAGCTCACGTTTGCCGTGCTCACACACACTCGTCCAATGCCATCTTAATTTGGCACGATTACCTTCCGCATTACGCATGCGCGACTTCCCGCACAGCTGACTGTTATATCGATAACGTAACTAACAGCTGATTATTTTATGTATAATTTAAATTAAAAGTGCACACTATAAAGAACCTAATAACAATGTATCAGAGTGTACAGTATTTCGGAAGAATATGATTAGGTTCTTTTGTAATGCAATTTCGTCGGTCATTTTGTAACCTTCACCTGGCCGCTGAAAGTATTTCTGTGCGTCCTTGTGACGTCACGTGTCACGCTTCAGCGCTAGTGTTGCCCGTTAAGGAAAATTGCGTGGTTTTAGGTAATATTCAATAAAATACTACCAGCATTAAACCATGTTTTAAATCGAAGCGAATGGTCGTGCTATTCGCTCGTCTACCTGCCTTGTTTTTAGATAGCAATAAATAAAATTAGCAAATATAGCAGCTTTGCACATGACTACAAATAAATTCGGTGTGGGTTGAGACGCAATATTTGTTCAATTTATTTGATACGACCTATACCGTCACTATATCGTGTCTGCAAGCAGCTGAGCAGGCTGTGTCTTATCGACATATGCCAGCTATCAGCACTCGAGTAACTTCCACTGGCATGTTTTTTTACTGGAATGTATATTGTGAAGCCTATCTATATGCCTAGCCTATCTACAAATTATCTATAACTACTATTTCGTGTACATCGGGCGTAGGTTTGTTTATTCACCTATATGTTGCACTACTCAACACGCACAAGATAAGCGTAAATACATTTCCCAACCAACATAATTCAGCCAATAAGTAGTTTATTTTGAGCTGGCAACCTCGTTCGCCTCGTGTAGGCAGTGGAAATTCAGTCGATACCGCGCGCGGGGACGACTCGCTGGCCGTGTTCACGCGCTAACTACATTACGATTTAACAAAACATTTAGTGCTCGGTGAATAATGCCTAACATTATACACGAAGTTAAATTAGACTTTAAGGACGTGTTGTTAAGACCTAAACGCAGTACGTTACGAAGCAGAAATGACGTAAGTATCTACACCATATGTTATATCGTTAATTATAGTTTTTTAAATTATTTTAACGTAAACGTTACATTATTAACCAAGGCGATGTGGAAATTGTCGTTCCAACGGAGTTATTTCGCGCATAATGATTGATTTATTTTTAACACCCAGATAAACGGTTGATTTTGCTGTTTTGCCAAAAAAAACTAATATTTTATACGCTTCAAGTGTATCGTTTTTATACATTAGTTGCGAGTGATTTTTATGAAGAGCCAAGAGGAAGGAAAATGATTGCAGTTTAAGCGAAAATATTATAATTTTTATTAATGTCGTACTAGTTAGAGTAGGGGTAGCCTTAACGAGTAGATAAGTTTTAATGAACGCCGAAAGGGGGGGTGCAAAGGGGTGCCTTTGCACCCTCAAAGTGGTGCATTTGCACCCACTTGTCATGGAACTAAATACACAGAAAATTATACTTAAGAAATATTATTGTTAGAGTCTGAAATTAATAAATCTTGTGAATTCAGTCTGTCCTTACCTAAAGATATTAGTATAGATGCAGATGCAATTCTCAAAAATAAACCTACTGTTGTAGATGGTTAGGTTACTTATTCTATACATTTAGTTCAGGGTATAATAGTTTTAGCGTCTACTCTACTCAACGCCTCTCCCTTGCGTTGAGTAAAGTAGACGCTAAAATTGTTCTTACTTACCCATAACAATGTACTGCTCAAAAAGGTAAAGGGTCTTTTTAAAAAGAGCAACCATAGAGTTTCTTGCCCGTTCTTCTCCACAGCAACAGCAATCCGAACGGGTGGTAAAGTTGTAGCTCAACATTTTGTAACTATTTTGACGATTCGTAAGTACTGTACTCAATGTTTACATGGTTAAAAAATATTCTGATTCTGATTCTGATTCTGAATGTTGTTAGGGAAGGCCTATGTCCAGGCCGGGAGAAACCAGTAGTCCTCAATTTAGATTATTTATCTAGGACCTCTCTGGGGCTTAGTCATCAAACTATCTATCTTTATAGATAGGTAGAGCTTATATATAACATAAAAGAAGCAGTGATAGCCAATTGGGTAGAACGATTACGTCGGTGACGAGAATCGCAGGTTCAAACCCCGGCTCGCACCTCTGGGATTTCTGGATTTTCATGAGCGAATCTCATTTTTAACCATGATTATCACTTGCTAATCGGTGAAGGAAAACATCGCGAGGAGACCTGCATGTCTGAGAGTACCCCTCGAAAGACGTGTGAAGTCCGCCTACCCGGACTGGGCCAGCGTGGTGGA
Source organism: Pheosia gnoma (assembly GCA_905404115.1). Classification (NCBI taxonomy): domain Eukaryota; kingdom Metazoa; phylum Arthropoda; class Insecta; order Lepidoptera; family Notodontidae; genus Pheosia; species Pheosia gnoma. The sequence goes on along the minus strand of FR989919.1, from coordinate 4,523,984 downwards.
TTATGGCCTAATTCCCCTCGCACTGAGAGGAGGCCCGTGCCCAACAGTGGGCCATTAAAAGCGCTGGTAATATATATATATTAGTATTAACTATTTAATTAACTAAATAGTTAATACCAATTAATATATTTTTGTTACTTGGGCTGCCACACACTCCGACCACGGTTAAAAGGAAAAACTCCGGAAAGCCAGGATACAGTACAGTGACCAACGGAGACGTCGAGGTTTGACCCTCGGCGAGTCCCAACGAAAAGTTAATTGTTTTGTAACCCCAAAAAAGTAATCTGGAAGGAAAATAAAAGGAGTTGGTAAGAATGAACACACCTTTAAACCTTGGAAGCAGAGGTTAGGACCCTTGAACTACACCTACTTGGGGGTGAAATCTAATAAAAATACAGCAGACAAAGGAATGAAGATGCTAATTCTGTTTTCAACAATAATTACGTGAGGAAAAAACTAAATTTGAGATCACTAAAAATAGTGAATTCTGTTGTCTATATTGATTTCTTATATTTACGCGAATACAACACATTGAAATAAAACTAATCTTACGGATTTTATCGCGTTTATTATTCGTTTTTTTACGTTCCCGACGTTTCGAAAAGCAGCCGAAACGTCGGGAACGTAAAAAACTAATAATAAACGCGATAAAATTCGTAAGATTGGTTTTATTTCAATTCTGTTGTCTACTTAAAAAATTACGTGAGGATTAAACTAAATTTGAGATAGCTAAAAATAGTGAATACTGTTGTCTACAAAATTACGTGACGACTAAGCTCAATTTGACACAACTAAAAATAGTGTGGTCTGCCTGCGGTTACTTTAGTTTGTGTAGGTACTTAGTGTTAGCACAATTAGCGCCTATTAATGGTTCCATAGCGAATATTAAACAGGGTGTGGTTAGGTTACCTAAGGTCAAACTTTGCGCAGAGGCAATATCGTAACCGATGAGGTTAATCCGAGGTGCGATTATTGCTAGTTGAAAACTTTACCAAGGTCGGACCGCAATAGCGGTGTTATTTGAACTAATTTTCCAATCTGGTTTACTGACAACTGTGACCTGGGACTTTTTGGGGTAGTCGAAGGCAAAGTTTATTAATTTAGTGAAAAATGTGTTTCTTTAAAATATAATGTGCAATTTTGGTGGAATATTAACTATTATGTGTTCATAAACGTGCACGAGTGTTGGAAAATAAAACTAAAGAGTGAAACATGAGTTTTCCAGTTCCCCTAAGAAGTCCGGTAATTTGTCAGTAAAGTATCCTCAACTTTACTGATATGGTTAGGGGGGGTTTATTAGGCCTAGTCTACGGATTAGGCCTGCATAAAATATCCCATGCTTGATATAAAAAAAAACATTCCACATTAACGTTGGCAAAATATCTACCCAAAGGTGGGTGAGGCCATTTTCAAGAATATTTGTGAATCTTTAACAATGAGATGAGTGTTTACAATGCAAACTTTAGTTCGCCAACTATGAATTATTATACTCAGCTTAGAATCTTGATTGATCTGCTCAACAAATTCAAACCATATATCCGTACGTTCTGCGACGAAATTCGTTTGATTTAAACTAAAATTATTTGATGTTATAATTTGACGATGTTCAATTACCTTATAGATCCGAGCAATTGGTTCGGCTTGTGACGTCACACTATGTGTTCGGCCCGGAACTGAACTGAAAATGTCTGCTTATTACCGATTCTAGTATCTGTTTCGTTATCACTTTCTAGGTCTGTCTGTCAAGTTAGATGTGACGTGAGGTCACAGTATATTATAATATTGACCCAAATGACAAATGACTCAAGCTATCTTTTATACAGTTTTTTTAACTTTCCATTACAATAAAACTTATTTTACAGATTTTATCGCGTTTATTTTATGTTTTTACGTTGCCGACGTTTCGGCTGCTTTACTGCAACCATGGTCACGGCAGGACCATGGCCATGGTTTCTGTTGCTGTAGGCTTTTATTTCAATGTGTAGTAATGGTTGGATTTGGATTGTCAAGAATTCAGCGGGATCAAATCGTTACGCTCGAAGATAAGGTTTGGCAACATGCCCGCGGTGTTACGTCACAGAGAACACTTTGTTACCATCCGCAAGATAAGTAAATAACACAACGCTTGCAACATCGGTAGGTAGAAGAGAAGCAAAGGCGAAATATATGTAGCTAATAGCTATGAATGATTCTCGTTTAGCGAAACAGGGAAGATCTTCTAGCCAGGCGGACGGTATGCCTGGTGGGGCTGGCTGCTATGCTCTGACTCTATTTTTTTTTTGTTGGACTGCATTCTGCTGGCCGATTCGGCCTTTGAAGCTTCACCGCGTTTTTAGGCGGACGCTAAGTGTGCTTCAGCTGGAAGGGCAGGGGGCAAATAGCTCAAAGGTGCCACAGGGGGCACGACCTCGGCTTGGGCTGTCACCAGGGCGGAAGTGGTCGGATTACCCTACGGTTTTTGTCGGCGCCTTGTGAAAATGTTACGTGCTCCGAAAACTCTTGTAGCGCGTTTCAAGATTGTATGGACACTCGTCAACGCCATCTGTGTATCTTGTAGCGAGGTTGACGAGGTCGCTACACTCCGTCCCATATGCGTTCCTATACCATTCATCCGATTGCGATGAAACTTTGGCGAGTCGTTGTGCGCACGCGCGTAATATTTTGTCTGGTATGCTAACGCATGCCGGCCGCGTACTGTCGTTGCAACGCACGCGGACCGCGGCGGTCAATGAATATAGAACGGCACATCAAGTGCGAGATTATTCGTAGGTTAACCGTATACTTTATTGTTTACCGTATTTAGACATTCTGTATGGAAAATTGAAAAGCGCCTCTAGTGGATGGTATTTAAAACTTTCAATTCTCCATACAAAATGTCTAAATACGATAGACTAGAAAGTATACGGTTAGCTTACGAATAATCTCGCACTTGACGTAGTAGGCCAAAAAATCACGGCCGAATTAGTAAATATTAATTCAATGAATAGCACTTATGTTAGTCAAAAGTTACCGGTTCGGAATGTTGGTGCCGCTGAGAAGAGCCGGCGGGAAACTCTGTGGTTGCTTTTTTTTTAAATGGATGTTGTACACGTTTGTCGATGATGTTTCCAGGTGGACCTGTATCGGGAGATCACGTTCCGCAACTCGGGACAGACGTACCGCGGCGTGCCCGTGATGGCCAGCAACATGGACACCGTGGGCACCTTCGAGATGGCACAGGAACTGTCCAAGGTACCAAGAGTGTACGGTGTAACTGATAAGCATTAATCTGGCTTCTTCTTTTTTTATTAAGTTGTCAATCGGCTACAAAATAGTGGGATTTTTGCCAGTATCAAGTTAAATATTTCATAAACGTGCATGAGTGAAGGAAACTGAAATAATTGACTTCTCAAGTTCTCCCAAGATGTCCGGTAATTTTTTGAGTAAAGTATCCACAGCTTTACTGATAGTACATAAAGGAATTTCTTGGCATATTTTACGGTACGGTACTAACTATTCATCACGACAAGTGCGAGATAATTCGTAAGCTAACCGCATATTTTATAGATTACATATTTAGATACATTCTATGGCGAATTGAATGTTGTAAATACCGTCCGCTAGCGGCGCTGTTCAATTTGCCATACAATGCGTCTAAATACGAAAACTATGAACTATACAGCACGTCAACTGCGAGATTATTCGTAAGCTAACTGTATACTTTATAGTCTACCGTATTTAGACGTTTTGTATGGAGAATTGAAAGTTTTAAAAATCATTCGCTAGAGGCGCTGTTCAATTCTTCATACAAAATGTCTAAATACGGTAGACTATAAAGTATACAGTTAGCTCCCACTTGACGTACAGTTAGCTTAAGAATAATCTCGAACTTTACGTGCAGAACGTTGAATGTAACCGTCATTCTAATTTACTTGTTATCAGATTTCCACGAACAACGCCATTTGATAAGTCACTCGGACGCAGATAGTAACTAAGTAACGTGTAATACTTACATTGTTTTCACTCTTAATGCTTTTCTATGTTCAATTGTAAAACATGTTGGTACACTAGGCACTATTACTATTAATTATATTAACCACTAGCTGTCCCGGCGAACTTCGTACCGCTTCAGAATCAAATGTATGAGAAAATGAATTTATTGGTACTCTGTGAAAAATTTAAACAAATCTATCCCACGGGAACCATACATTTTACCGGGATAAAAAGTAGCCTATGTGCTATTCCAGACTATAATCTATCTCTGTGCCAAATTTCATCCAGATCCGTTCAGCCGTTCTGGCGTGAAAGAGTAACAAACATCCATCCATCTATCCACCCATCCAAACTTTCACATTTATTAATCACTAGCTGTCCCGGCGGACTTCGTACCTAACGTATAATGGTGACAGAATGACAGATAACCTTTCGCCTGACGTTCGACAGACCAACTGACAGTCAGAAAAAATAAAGCACAATAAAGACTTATTTTTCGTCCTTGCAACTTTTCCACATTTTCTCACCGGGTAAACCTTCCCTGGGCTACGACAAACATTTCAAAACCAAAACCAGCTAAATCGGCCCAGCCGTTCTCGAGTTTTAGCGAGACAAACCAACAGCAATTGATTTTTATTATATAGAAGATTATTTTTATGTGTTCCAGCACGGGATATTCACTTGCATTCACAAATACTACTCCATCGAGGAGTGGAAGAAATTTGCCAGCGAACATCCGGAATGCTTAGAACAAATGGGTCAGTATCAGCTCATGTTTTAATCACGTGTCATTTTTAGGCATCCATTAGGCCTCAGCCTCGAATTTAGCGGGCAGCGGGGCGGCGGCGGTGGCGGCGCGGGAGCGGATCTTATTATATTATACTGGGAGAAATCCCGCCACTGCGAGGGGATTCGGGCCATAGTACACCATCCTAGCGCAGTGCAAGTTAGACAACTTCACACGGCTTGGCATGGCACGACTACTATTTTTGTTCTGTGGTCGCCACATCCCCTGCACCTAGCTGGGTACTTCTGTGACCGTTCTTATTTCTCCAGGATGGTGTACTAAATAGGGTGTACCAAACCTGAAACCAGGGCCTCTTTAGCGCATTTGTAAACACTATGCGAAGTTAAAATTTGGATATGGTAATTCAAAGAAACAAAAAAATATCGCAAATATCATAATTGTAATTTTGTTGGGATTTTTAATTTTTTAATCGAAATTCTGACTCCACATAATAATTACAAATGCACTGAAGAGCAGATGTGTCGGGCGTAGTATCCTATCTGAATCACTCTGTATATCTGTGTGGTCTGTGCGTTCCAGCCGCCAGTTCGGGTACAGCGGAGGCCGACTACGAGCGTCTCGCCGAGATCCTGAACAACGTGAAGGACCTCAAGTTCGTGTGTCTGGACGTAGCCAATGGGTACTCGCAGCACTTCGTGGAGTACGTCAGGCGGGTGCGAGCTGGATTCCCTACGCACACTATAATTGTGAGTTAATTCGTAGCGACCTCAACCTTTTTTTTTTTTTTTTTTTTTATTACGATATAGGCAAGTATTTAGCAAGTACCTCGCTACAAGAAACATGTTCCGCGCACTGATACACAGATGGCGCTACATACGACGTGCAGAACGAAAGACGATTTTCCATACAATCATGAAACGCACTATGAGAGTTTTCGGCGAACGTAACATATATAGCATGAACCCGAAAAGAACCGTCAGACCTGCCAGGCATACTACCCGCCTAGCTGAAAGATCCTCCCTTTTCCTGTTAGGAGGATAACTCGGAAATTTGGTTGATTTTCGATTGCACATATTTCTTTAAGGGTATATTATATGATTATGAATCTAATTTTTTAACCTCCGTTTATATTTTTCTAAAATATTTTCTCAGAATGACGCAAGTATTAAATACTTGCTTAGTTGGTACTAACGATATAAGTACCATAAGAAATATACAGTGCTTTTGGTTCGGAGTTTTAAAACGTGATACATTTCTCTTTATATTTTTTAAGGCTGGCAACGTAGTGACGGGAGAAATGGTAGAAGAATTAATTTTATCCGGTGCAGATATTATCAAAGTGAGTACTCTTTCCTTTATTCCTTCCTGTCGTCATAATAGTCTACTCACACTGTCGCCTTTAACAGTGCCGGATTAAGCCAGGCCGGGACCTGTAATAACTACTTAGTACTATGTTTTTCCCTTAGACGGTAGGTGGTAGACCCCCCCTAAACCTATCTTATTCGATAGGCGCGGGGCCAGTAACATTGGCTAGCTCCTGCTAAGTGGCTAATCGAGTACTGACCTTTAACAGTAGTTCTCTGGACGCTCACTATATCTGGAGGTTACAGATTACATGGATTACAGGGTAAATGCTGGTCATGAATGTCCTATTCCGTTGTTCTACAGGGTCAATACCGGCCATTAATGACCTATTCCGTTGTTTTACAAGGTCAATACCGGCCATTAATGACCTATTCCGTTGTTTTACAAGGTCAATACCAGCCATTAATGTCCTATTCCGTTGTTCTACAGGATAAATGATATCCATAAATTACGTATTCTGTTGCTTCACAGGTAGGTATAGGTCCCGGGTCGGTATGTACGACGCGCATCAAGACGGGCGTGGGCTACCCGCAGCTGTCAGCCGTGATCGAGTGCGCAGACGCAGCGCACGGACTCAAGGGACACATCATATCGGTCAGTAGTCCTAAGTACTGCTTTCTAGGCTTTTTTTATTGCACCGAGGTGAAAACTTAAGGCTAGCGCACGAAATTTAAAATTCTAAATGTCCCTCTGTTGTGCACGGGCCGCCCCTCAATGCGAGGGGGATTAGGCCATAGTCCACCACGCTGGCCCAGTGCGGGTTGGCGGACTCCACACATCTTTCGAGAGGTACTCAGACATGCAGGTTTCCTCACGATGCTTTCCTTCACCGCTTATCAAATGATAATTGCGGTTCAAAATGAGATTCGCACTTGAAATCCAGAAATCCCAGAGGTGCGATCCGCGTTACCGAGGCAAGCGTTCTACCATCTTGGCTATCACTGCTGAGTGAGATTATGAGTATGTTTAAATATAACTTGGCATCAGCGGAAGAGACACAAGTTGTATAATTTTCTGTTTCATCAGGACGGCGGCTGCACTTGTCCCGGCGACGTGGCGAAGGCGTTCGGCGCGGGCGCAGACTTCGTGATGGCGGGCGGCATGTTCGCCGGCCATGATCAGTGCGGCGGGGAGGTGGTCACCACGCCCGAGGGGAGGAAGGTCAAGTTGTTCTACGGCATGTCGTCGTCGACGGCGATGCTGAAGCACTCGGGCGGAGTCGCCGAGTATCGGTCTTCGGAAGGTGAGTTTATAAATATAAATTTCCATCCCCTAGACCAGCTTTTCCTAAAGTGGGCGATAACTCCCCCTTGTGGACGGTAAGAGACCCAAAAAAAAAATGGGGGCGTTGTGTAGAGGCGTACAATAATTAATTTAATTCGAAGTTATAGTGGTTTTTAAGTAGGTGAAAAAATGGGGGCGCTAAAAAATAATTCATTCTCAAAGTGGGCAGTAGACAAAATAAGTTTAGGAACCCCTGCCTTAGACAAAGGAGTAATACAGACGGAGTGGCGCAAATCACATTGGAAGATGTCAACTAATGGTAGCAGTGATCGAGACGTAATCTTGGACCGTCAACTGAAGAGAATACCTGGGCATATTATTGTACTATAGTAACCCTAAAATAAAAAAAAAAAATCCCTTACACTTACACACTTCTTATTGTAGGGCTATCTATATCTTGTTCCCACATTGTCGTTGCTACTCTATCTACATATTGTTCCCATTCTCTTATTGTACGGCTATCTATATCTTGTTCGCATATTCTCATTACTACTATATCTTTACCTTGCTCCCATTCATTATTGCTAGGCTATCTATATCTTGTTCCCATATTTTCATTACTACTCTATCTTTAACTTGTTCCCATTCTCTTATTGCTAGGCTATCTATATTTTGTTCCCATTCTTTTATTGCTTGGCTACATCTTGTTCCCTTACTCTCATTTCCAGGTAAAACAGTGGAAGTTGAATATCGCGGCGACGTGGCCAACACAGTCAAGGACATCCTTGGTGGACTCCGGTCGGCTTGCACGTATGTCGGCGCGGCCCGACTCAGAGAGCTGCCCCGCAGAGCCACCTTCATCAGGTGCTGCAGACAGGCGAACGAAACCTTCTCCTAAGCTATAATAGCCTAGTACAATTAAAATTATCAGCAGCAGAACACGCCTTGCGTGTCTCTATGTCTTTCTCTTTTAAAGGGACAGAATGAGAAAAAAATATTTTTATTCAATTGTTTTGTTGCACACGCACAAACCTTACCGTATTCTACTTGATAAGTTAAAAGTGTCTCCGTGGCACATCAGTCGCGACACGTGTCATGATCGTGATGGTATATTTATATTATTTACAGTGTTTAAGAGTAGGTAAAATGGATTTCGAGTCGCCAGAGTTAAAGCACATGGACCCACCAATAAGATCGATTTATTTATTCGCGCTAATGAAATTTAGCAATTCTATTGGTGGAAATTTTCTCGGTGCGTGTATGTTTATTTGCTAACGTTAAATGGATGAAGCATTACTTTGGAATCTATTTGAAATATCCTTCAAAGTTATGCCAGCCTGGTACATTGCTGCTTGTTTTTGAATCGCACAATACTTTTTTAATTGTTTATTAATTTATATTAAAAAAGAAATAAGATAATATGTATTGAAATAAAACTAATCTTACGGATTTTATCGCGTTCCTGACGTTTCGGCTGCTTTACAGCAACCATGGTCACGGGAGGACTGAGGTGGTTGACGTCTTGGTGTCATAGTTAGAACTGGGGTACCCTCATATTTAGTTGTTGCTTGAGGCAGAAAGTGTTCACAGTGTCTCGAGGTCTTGCAATAGTGCGCATGGTGCTTGGATAAAATCCGTAAGATCAGTTTTATTTCAATGTGTAGTATTCGCGTAAATACAAGAAATCAATAGATATTACGTACTTTGTTAAAATAACAATTGTAACCATTAAATCATCTTCAAAGAAGTTACAATTCTCAGCAGGCATCAGAAAGAAACTTAGTACCTCGTTGATTAAATAAATAATTATCAATTAAAGCATTCTTTTTATTGTTTTGTACCTAATGCCATTTGTTAATGGTTTTCAAACATGGTTTTTTAACGAATTTGGTGGTGAATCTGTTTATTTAAAACATGGATTGTCTTTTATGAATATCTTGCTCACTTCTAATAATAGATACACAACGGGGCACGCTAAGATTCAATAGGACCATTCGCAGAGAAGTTCACCGTCAGTGCTGATTTCTTCGTTGAATTGTCGCATCATTAAATGCTTGTGCTACTTGGTATGGACTTCATCGGAGGCTCTTTTAACGGGCTCACAACCGTCTCAGTGATGTTGGGACTTACAACCATCTCATTTATAATCCTTCTGTTGTCTATAATGGAAATTGTGCAGCGTGTTTTATTTCTCTTCAAGTGGTACCGTTTCTCCTCTGCGGTATATATTAGATCGTTGTCTCGGCCAAACAAAAATTCAAAGAAAAATAATGATTCATTGACGAAACCAACTTCAACTGATTGCTCATTAGTTACTCTATAAATAGCCTCTGTGTACAAATCAAAGTACATGGCGTTGCCATCTTTGTCAACTGCCCAACGGAAATAATTGTCAGGGTGTATGAGCCCTCCTAATACTCCATTAATCAGCCTTCTTGTGACATACTTTGACATGTTCGTGTTATCGTAAAAGTAAATGTCGTCCGTTTTAGCGACAATGAAGTATAAAACGCTGTATGCTTCTGTCCCGGGGACGATTCGTGATATTCCTTCTTCAGATGTGAAGATACCTCTGTGATTTGACGAGTAGTAGAGTTTATCATTGAATGCCATACGCCAGACACCTGCGGCCGGATCCACTAAGACCCGTTTGTTATTGACGAGGTCCAATTTATATATACCCTGGTCCGGGGAGGCAGCGTCGGCATAAATGTCGCCTGTACGCTGGTCCACAGCAACGGCGTCCATGCGCCATTGGTTGTTCATAATTTCGCACACTGCAGTGTCCAAATTGCACTTCTTTATCAGATTGTTGTCAACAATATATAGCGTGTTCGTTTTTCTGTCAATGTCCGCGACGCCGCCCGAGGCGTTGGCGATGAGGCGCCTCCCGTAGCAGTGACCGTCTAAGCAGGCGTCGCACTGCGCGCGCACAGCGCTGACGAGCGCCGCCGCGACGCACGCGACGAGCAGCGATCTCATCTCGCACCTGAAACAACAGTCGTGTTCGATATAAATCTAGTAAAGCACGTCATACCATGCATACGAGCGAGGTGCCTAGTTGTATTGTAGCGACCTCTTCAACCTCGCCACAAGCTACACAGTTTTTTTTTTTTTATACATTATAGGCAAGTATTTGATCTCGATCTCACCTGATGGTAAGTGACGATGAGATTTACGATGGAGCATACTTGCCTAGGTAGGAAGGCGGCAGTAGATAGAGACGCTACATTCACTAGGCACATGCAGCGCAACTGATCTGACCCGCCATCCATGAATGGCAACACCGAACATCATGCCGGAACACGGCTAGGCCGCTTGGCGACATGGCTTTGTTCAGTGGGTGGTGACTAGCCACGGCCGAAGCCTACCACCAGTAGAGTTGTCACCTGGTTGGCACCACCCAGGGTCACGTGTAGGGTATCTCGAGGGTACTTAATTCTCCTACGGACGAAGGTGACTCGACCCCAAAAAAACAGATAGTGCGCTGACGCATTCAGAACAATAGACAATTCCCAATACAATCCTGAATCGCGCTATAAGAGTTTTCGGAGCAAGTAACATATATACAAGATCCCGACAATAACCGTCGGGGCATAGCGGCCGCCCCGCCAGGTATCCCCACCCGCCTGGCTGGGAGATCTTCCCTTTTCCGGTCGTGTCGGATTGCGGTCATAAGCGACTTCGAGAATGCACCTGCGCTTGCGCGCTCACTTGTGCACTTATAATACGAGTAATATCTCCTACGTGTTCACTTGTCTCCGTTGAGTTTGGCCGCGGTGACCAATATTCAGTGTGAAGGGTTATTTTAACTGCAGTTAAATTGTACCGGAGCGGAATTCCCATTTTTTTTAAACAATGGCGACTATAGCTTCGATTAAGGGTGATCACAAGTTTCCTGGTCAAGCACAGAGGGTAGGAACATAGAGGTTGACTTCGTTTGTGGCAGTCTTTCAATGTTAGCATGGTCGATGGCAAGAATGTCATAAATAATGTGTTTGGCGGGAATTAATGGTATTTTTTTTTCATGACGACGCAGTAATGTTTTTTTATCCTTATAAATATTCATCCAAACCAATCTAACTGTCATCCCAGAATAATATTTTGAACCGCATGCCAGGAACCCATTGGCCATGAAAATAATGCATGAAAGGGAAATAAGAATAATCATTGAACTTACCCTTATAGGCTGAAGAAGGGCCTTGATATGCGTCTCCGCTGGCTTCAATGGATACTGCGATCTATCCCACCGCCCATGTGTTTATAATTATATTGCCACAAAAAAAAAACTACTCATGATAATCTTATCTAAGGAACTGACCCAAGAAATAATGTTAACACCTATGCTTTGAACTTTATATTCGCTGCTTAAAGTCCAAATTCATATTGCCACGGGTGTGCTGAGCGTATACAATAGGTTACGCCGGGTTTCGCCACGCGAACAAAACAATTTTATCTCAAGCTCATAGGTACAGTCGCGGACTTTAACTTGGGACCGATTTAAGGTTGAATGTCGTACAGCAAACGTATAACCATAACGAGCTGGTTAGCGCAGTTGGTAGTGCCCCTGGTTTCTGCGCCGAGGGTCCCGGGTTGGAATCCTGGTAGGGACTAGCTTTGTGTGATGAGCACGAATGTTTGTACCCGAGTCATGAATGTTTAATATGTATATAAGTATTATATACTGAGCTCGCCCTCAGTCCATTGTACAGTACCCATAACACAAGTGTTGCTTAATGTGGGACCGTAATGTTGATGTGTTCGTATGGCGATATTTATTTATTTATTTATTAAACTGGTCCCATATTAATGCTCGCAACCGTACAAACCCAATAATGTTTTATCAAATCTGTTTATTACTATGTAGTCCCAGAAGTATGTACAATAGGTATATACCAAGATATTTACATACAAAAAAAACTTGGTTGTAAATTATATACCTACTAGCTGTCCCAGCGAACTTCGTACCGCCTCAGAATCAAATGTATGAGAAAATTAATTTATTGGTATTCTATGAAAACTTTAAACAAATATATCCCACGGGAACCATACATTTTACCGGGATAAAAAGTAGCCTATGTGCTATTCCAGACTATAATCTATCTCTGTGCCAAATTTCATCCAGATCGGTTTAGCCGTTCTGGCGTGAAAGAGTAACAAACATCCATCCATCTATCCATCCATCCAAACTTTCACATTTATAATATAAAAAAATATAAAATATATAATATATATATATAGTAATATAGTATATAGTATATAGTAATATGTATATATGTATATATATATATATATAGTATATAGTATAGAAGTATAGATATAAAAATGCCTCTACATCGTGAACGAAATTCAAAGTGCTCAGCAAGTCGGCCGCTTTTCCGCGCTGAATAGCGAGGCTAACTTTGAGCGAAATAAAGGCCAGCCCGGTGATCATGTGTAGCGGTGAAAAGACGTCCTGCAATGTCCTTGTGAAGGCGAGCTTTAGAGCCCCATGAGCCCAAAGTCTCGACCCCAACGGCTCAAACAAGTAGCCTCCAGGGAGGCTTGCCAGTAGCTTTTAGCTCAAAATGTCGTTTACCAACGATTATATTAGTATATATACTGCCTAAGTATTCATCAAAGGATTCATACTGCAAACTAGATACGCAGAATATCAACATTTCAAAGTCAAAGTCAAAGTCAAAGTCAAATCATTTATTTCGTATAGGCCTACGGGGGCACTTACAAATTGTCATTACATTTTTTTTTCTTAAGTCTACAACCGGATCGGAACGCGACCTCAACTGAGAAGATCCGGCAAGAAACTCAGCGGGCTTGTCTTTTACCTATTTACCTAGTTTCATACGAGAAGCCGCGAAATCGTTGCAACAATCTGCAAGTCGGTACCTTGTGAAACGACGGTCTGTCATTTCGGTGAAGTACAAAAAATGCGCATGGAGACATATTTATTAAAAAAAACATTGAAACGAAATAAGTTTCCTAAATAAAAGTTATTAAGAAACCTTAGATCACCCATGCATAGAAATGCCTGGATATCCATATATCCATCGTTACCATTAACGACAAAAAAAAAACCGAAAAAAACACTGAAATAATATTGTTTTTTCTCTAACCGCCACCTGTGAAATGCCGCCCCCGGCAAAGTGCCGCACGGCGCGGACCGCCGCGCCCCGTCCTCTCATGCTACGCCACTGCTGTGTGTTGAGGTCTTGCAATCCTTAAAATTAGTTTTATTTCAATGTGTTCGCGTAAATATAAGAAATCAATGCATACTTTTTTAAATTTACTTATATCGAAATCCTGACTTCATGTTGTAATTACACACGCGTTAAAGAAGCGCAGGATTAAGGCTCAGTGGCTTAGTGGGGATCTCGAATGGGTTCCACATCCATTCGGGATCATCCTGTACAAATAAAAGCAACACCATGAAAAGGATCATTCTCATTTACATTTATTCTGAGTACATAAAGCGTTGCCATTCTTCATGCAGAAGCAATCATTACAATCGACCTTATACGAATGGCCTTCCGGACAATCGGCATGTTGCTGGACGATGGGCAAGAGCTCTGTGATGATGGGGCCAGCTCGTGGCTTGAGAGGACAAATCCTAGATGTGCATGAGATAGTCTTACCGTCTGCTAAGCATTTACATTTGTTACAGTCTTTCCTATAGGTATGTAGCGGCTCGCAGTAGCCACGTATAGATTTAAAATCCTTAATTAACCCGCTCGCATCGTTGTCACACTTCTTGTCTTTTCTACAAACCTCTCTTTTCACACCATTTTCTTTGTAACAATAGCATTTCAAACAGTTCACTTCATAAGCAGTTCCCACAACGCAGTCTGTACCTAACCTGAATGGAATTCTCGGCCCGCATCCCTTCAAGGTACACCCGACATTCTTAATACCGTTATAGAGCATGCAAAAGCAGGTGTTACAATCCCTTTTGAAGCTGGTGCCTGGTATACAGTCCTCGTCATTCGCTGGAGGTTCCACAAATTTTTTGACGGAGTGCTCGCCTAGCGGGAATTTTAGTTTTATCGTATTTTTTCCTACATTCTTAATGCACCCCTTGACTGTGCACATAATTACGTCATTAGCGTCACAGAAGCAGTGATTGCAATCAACTTTGAAGACCTTGTTTGGTCCTTTCCCGCTGCATAGAGATTCTCTTCTTCGAAGGTACTGCCTCGTTTCTGCAGTGCAATTATCACAAAGCAGTCTATTGTTCCTCAAGCATACGCAAGATTTGCATCCCAATTTGTATTTCCGGTCAGGGTTGCAAGTTGCGTAGATTTCATCCATATGGTCTTCGTGAATTTCTTGTGGAGGCTCTTCGGCATCCTCGTTGCAATTCCTCTTTGTGCAGTATTTAGGGTTGATGGTGCCATACGGTGGACAGATGCAGACGTTACAGCCGATAAGATGGAGTTTAGAGGGTGTGCAACTCTGGTCTTCGGAAGGACGGGCGTATTGTGTAACTTCCACAGCGTGGAGGACTTGAAAGATGTCTCTGCAGACGGGGTTGGGCCAGGTGCCGTTTGCGGTGCACACGCAGAGGAGGGCGCTCCTCTTATAGTGGACGCCTGGCTCGCAAGGAGTGCCTCTGGATCGCCAGACACCATGTCCTTCCATTCCAACGTCCACTTCACGGATCGCATCTGGAAGGAGAATTCAAACAGACGAGCTTTTGAACGATACTTGAGGTAAAATATTAACAATGTTTGTATCGTATAAATAAACGAAAAAGAGGGATCGCTTATGAGCCTGTAATATCTCACTGCTGGGCAAAGATAAGACACTTATTTTAATTTTGTAACGTTAAATGGTGATTTAAAAAAAACATGCAGTGATACCGAAGTTGGTAGAACACTTGCCGTGGAAACAAGATGCAGAGCAAGTTCATGTGCGAATCTCATTTTCAATCATGATTATCTCTTGCTGTACAGCGACGGCAAACATCGTGAGGAGACCTGGGCCCCGAGTATACTAACACAATCGATTCCTTATCGAACAGCAACCGCATAGTAACTGTCACTTTTGACATATATTGTATGGGTTATCTGTCAAAAGTGACAGTTACTATGCGGTTGCTGTTTGATTATGAATCGATTGTGTTAGCAGACTTGGGGCCTGCACGTCTGTCAAAAGCTGAAGATTGCAACTGCAAACCGGGTCAGCGTGGTGGACTGTAGCCTACATTCCCTTCATACTGAGGCATGGCTGGTATAATGGCCATAGGCTCGCACCCAATTATATTGAGACCGAACACTATGGGCGAATTTATGTCTGCACTTATAGTTCACGTCTTCCAACATTACAGGCGAGATGGTGACGGCCTGATTAGCGCAGTTGGTTGTGACCCTGCTTTCTGTGCCGAAGGTCCCGGGTTCGAATACTGGTAGGGACATACCTTATGAGATGAGCACGAATGTTTGTACCCATGTCATGGATGTTCAATATCTATATAAGTAATATATACAGGGTTCGCCCCAGTCGGTTGTCCGACACCCATAATACAAGCGTTGCTTAGTGTGGGATCGTATAGTTGGTGTGTTCGTCTGGCGATATTTATTTATTGATATTTAAATTGTAATAAGAATATCATACAGTGTTCACTTGGGCTACCTTTCTGGGAGTAAGGACCTACCGTTGAAATGTCCAAACATGTCGACTTCGGAGCAGACCCTCGCCTTGCATGCGTACTGGTGCTGATTATTGCACCAGCACCAGTTGCAGTCGTTGAGTGCGACCATGTTCTTCTCGCAATACTCGGGCCACAGCTGCTTGGCGACCGCTACATGTTAAACACAAAACGTGCACGAGTGGAGTATTCGACGTTTCATTTTCCAGTAAATATTTTTTTTTTTTTTATTTTTTTTTTTTATTACATTATAGGCAAGTATTTGATCTCTATCTCACCTGATGGTAAGTGACGATGAGATCTACGATGGAGCATACTTGCCTAGGTAGGAAGGCGGCAGTAGATCGAGACGCTACATTCACTAGGCACATGCAGCGCAGCTGATCTGACCCGCCATCCATGAATGGCAGCACCGAACATCATGCCGGAACACGGCTAGGCCGCTTGGCGACATGGCTTTGTTCAGTGGGTGGTGACTAGCCACGGCCGAAGCCTACCACCAGTAGAGTTGTCACCTGGTTGGCACCACCCAGGGTCACGTGTAGGGTATCTCGAGGGTACTTAATTCTCCTACGGACGAAGGTGAAGGTGAAGGTGAAGGTGATTGGTCACTAAATGTAATGCTTAACGTTGGGATAGTTAACTATTGTGTGTTTGTAAACGTACCAATCAGATTAAAATAACAGCTACATAATATACCATAGCTGTTATCACCCTATACTTTGGCTTTTAAAGTTCTCGCAAGATGACCGGTAAATTTTAAGTAAAATATTCACCTCTATACTGATTAGAGTCAGGGGGACTCATTTGGTCATCATAATTATCGCATCGAAGGTACTCTATTCTAAACATAGACAAACGTCACTTTATTTTATAGCCGATTTCGATCGAGAAATAAAAACTAAGTTTTTTATGTAAAAATGGCTACAGTTATTTAAAACAAAATGCCAGGTATTTTATCTGGTGTAGGTATATTCCGGCGACCCAAGGGCCGGGCATTTCCTCGCTCAGCGAGCAGCTTTGGCAATTCAGCGAGGAAATGCGGCCAGCGTCTTGGACACTCTACCGCATGGGCCAAATTTTGGACACTTTTTGACCGACTTCAAAAAGGAGGAGGTTCTCAATTCGGTTGTATTTTTTTTTGTTGTAAATATGAAATGGTTAAGGTTTTCTATTATCTTTATAATTTATATTTGCGTTTAACATATTGTGTAAATAAAGATTTCGATTTTAATATTATAATTATATATTCCTTACGTTTTTGATGCCGGAACATAAACACGGTAGATATATTAATAAACAGCAATACTAACGTCGACGTTTTTGCCATTTTCAATTGCATATTTTACGGTTGAACTAAAAATAATTCTGACATACCAAATCGCGTGTGTCCAATAAATTTCGCTATACCCAATTATAAATGCATTCATTTTTCGAAGTACTTGCGAGTTTTGTGTTTTAATTAATTATACATTTCATTGCCTTTGTCGTATCGGAATATTTGTATGATTGATTTCTTGATTTTGAAGAAATTCTGTTTTCAAAAATTTGCGTCGCGGCTATAACGTATTCCATCGAATAGGCTTTGTAATGTCATAATAAATAACCAAAAAATTGAGAACCTGCTCCTTTTTGAACTCTGTTAAAATCTATATAAATTTTTGGGGTGAGCGCTGAGTTTCTCGCCGGATCTTCTCAGTTGAGGTCGCGTTCATATCCGGTTGTAGAGCTAAGAAATGTAAGTGCCCCCGTAGGCCTTTACGAAATAAATGATTTGACTTTGACTAACTCGGAAGTGTACACTTATTTTTATTTACAAAAGTAAATATCGATAACTATAGATTTTTAGGTTGTTTGTGTCCGTCTGACCGAAAAACCCGTAACGGGAACACTCAGTCTTGTTCCCGTAATGCGCGTTTGACAAAATTAGATAAAATTACAAATCTTAAGAGCTTACGCTTACGTATAGCCCCGATCCATATTCAGAAAACATTTATGCCGAATAACGGTTCCGCGGACTAGCCAAAAACTGTATTATAAAATTCACAGAGTGGTTTTTTTTTTTAAATTGACATGATAGCGTATTAGGGTCCAATATAATATATAATTTTCCGCTACCCTGTAATAGTCACAAACTAAAGTCAAGCGTCCTATACCGCACGCACAGATATTATTAAAATAAGAATCAAATAACTTCACTTCTTCACATTAGAGAAAAGAACAGGGTCCAATTCTGCTAAATAAAATAAAATGACACAATTGCCATTCCAGCGACACACTATTGAGGTTCCTTTACGACTGTGACAGACCGGCTATTCTGCTAAAACTTTAATGTCGTCTCGATGGAGTCTCACTTCAGTGTCAATGGTTGTGTGTCGACTGCAAAAAATTTCAGATAATCAGTGGAAAGCCGAAAAAACTAGTAGACTGCCAAATGTCTAAAATCATTCAATCGACACGCTATCGACACTCCACTGAAGCGTTTGTAAATAAGCAGACTTGAGCCCCAGGAATGTTTCACAAACAATACCTAGCTGTGCACTATTCCACCGAAGCACACTGCGCTCGCCAAAACCGGGTAAAACTATAAGGCCGCAATGGCCAAAGGGTATTTCCATTAAATAAAAAAAAATGAATTCCCGCTCCACAGTGATGCGATTTTTTTTACACAATAACTCCTAAATTTATTAAAACAGTTTGAAAACCAACAAAGAAACAAAGTAAGGCCGATATTTTATTAACACGGATTATTAGTACAGAGTAGCTTACTATTTCTCATGCAAAAGCACATATTACATTCATTCACGGACGTGGTCCCCGGGATGCACTTGCTGTCCGAGTTTAGAGACACCATGGACTTCCTCAAAGCCATTCGAAACACCTTACTGAGAACCTCGGGGAGATTAATCTTCATGGTATCACTGAATGAGCTTTTGGCATTTGGCGCAACTACCTTAGGAACGCTCAGTTGAGCTTTGACAACCGCTGCAGGTTTTACAACCGTTGGTGGCACTTCTATCTCTACAGGGATTTCGTTTGAACTATCTTCTTCATAGTCTCCCTTTTTATCGGGTTTATCGTCATTATCATTTTCATTATTAGAAACATCTCCTTCTTGGTAAGGATTCTGAGTGCGACCAATTTCTTTTGTAGCGACTTCACTATCAGACTGTGAACTGTGCACACTTTTATCTTCGTCACTGTCACTTGAATATTCTTCATCATCCTGTTTGCTATCTTTATGTTTACCATCCTCTTCATCGCTTGTATTATTAATATCAATATGTTTTAGTGTGTGTATCTTATGAGTGGATGTAGTAGTCGATTGTTTATGCTCGTCGTTCGGTATCCCTATTCTTAGTGCCTTCTCAGTGTCAGGTATTAATTCCATTGCTTCTTTTATGAATTCCTTGCCACAGACGACTAGATTATAATTGCCCAATTCTAATTTTTTTGAGTAATGGTTGCCTGTGTTGCACACTAGTCTGTTCTCGTTCGTGCACAAGCAGAACTGACAGGGTGCTAGCGAATACCAATTACGTATTTCACAATTCCCATACACGTCGCTGGGTTTGTTGCTCATTCTCCTATTATGATCGTTATCGCAGACGTTTTTGGTACATTGGTCTTTGAGTATCTCGCCGTAAGGACCACATTTGCACACATTGCAGTCGATGACAACGTAGGTGTTTGGCTCGCATTTATGTTTTATAACGTTTTTCGGAGGTAGGCTTTGGAAGGTGTCATGACAACTCTTGTGCGGCCATCTTCCGTCTTTGGTGCAGATGCAAGATATTAATTTTTTTGCGTACAATTGGTTAGGATGACATATTGCGTCAACATCTTCTTGCAAAACTGGAAATTTAAATTAAATTAGGTTTTAGGTTCTCGACTATGGAACATAATACTGGTCTTGTTCTTGGGAACCTAATAATAAAGTATAAAATAATCGCCAGACGAACACACCAGCTGAATGGTCCCAAAGTAAGCCATGCTCTTGTTATGGATACCGTCAAATATTTAATCGAACCGGCAGCCATTTTTGCTTAACTGTAGATTTGACTACAGATTTGACAGTTATCAAATTTAACCGATGATAAATGCAATGGGATTCCTGGATTTGATTTGATGATAGCCCCTTTCTAAACGGTGAAAGAAAACATCGTGAGGAAACCTGCATATCCGAGGGAACCTCTCGAAAGACGTGTGAAGTCCGCCAACCCGCACTGAATCGGCGTGGTAGAATATGGCCTTATCCCCCTCGTAATAATGGGCCTGTGCCCAACAGTAGGCGATTATTATTACGTATCTCTCCACTCGGGCCATACCCGGATCTTTGGAAGGTTTGCGCGGGGACATGGGTCCAACACGTAGAGGCCCTTTTTGAGAATGTTAATGTTATGTTAGCCACCTGCTGGGATCAACTGCTGAAAATGATAGCATAAACAGCGAATTGAACTCAGCAGGCGGAGGAACTATTGCAGGAATATGGAAAGATAATTATTATTATTGAATGCAATCCGGCTTTATTCCAAAGTCAGTGTATTATCTACTTACCATTAGTATCGTTACAATTCAGTGAAGTGCACTCGTATATAGCTTTTGATGTGCAAACACATTGATTGCATTCATTCCGTACTGTATCACCCACATTACAGGAATTCAGTGGGTGTTGTAAATAATCTGAAACAAATACAATTTGATCCAAATAAATAAATTTCTAGATCCCACTAGGTCTCGGCATCGTCAGTCGACTAGTGGCCATCACATACTAGGCAAATGCTCAATATGACGGCCGGGCCTGATTAGCGCAGTTTCTGTGCAGAGGGTCCCGAATTCGAATCCTGGTAGGGACAAACTTTGTGTGATGAGCACGAATGTTTGTACCCGAGTCATGGATGTTTAATATATACTGAGTTCGCTCTCAGTCCATTTTATGGTACCCATAACACAAGCGTTCCTTAGCGTGGGACCGTATAGTTGTTGTATTCGTCTGGGGATATTTATTATAAAGATGTAGGTAGGTACGTACCCACTGTGGAAGCAGAATAAACATGATTGATTAAAACTACCAAGTATGTATAAAATATGAACATTCTGATCAGTAATTGAACACAACACGAGAAGAACATTAATCAAGAACACGATTAATTGACACAATCTTTACCTTTGTACGCATTTTATAGTGATTAGCCATGTACATACTGAGCGCGCAGCCTTGTGCAGATGCCTCTAGCACATTATTCCGTGTGTAGAAGCCTCGGTACTCGAGACTAAAATAATAAAAATATACGGTGTGTGTAAAACTACCAAACGACGCCAGCTAAAGGGATACCAAATAGCAAAGTAATAGGTACGGTAGCGACCACTTCAACCGCTCCACAAGCTACACTGATGAATCTGCAGACGCATTCAGAACAATAGACAATTCTCAACACAATCCTGGATCGCGCTATGAGAGTATTCAGAGCACGTAACATATATACAAGATCCCGACAATAACCGTCGGGGCATACCACCCGCCTGGCTGGAAGATCTTCCCTTTTCCGCTAAAGTACCATTTCGGCCGCAGTGTTCAAAGCACAACTAGCTAAACTGTGGTTCAGAGAGCCGCGATCGGTTCGTTATTTTGGTTTTGTTTTATTATGGTATGCCTAGTAAAGCACAAAGACTTCAGCCGAGCACAAAAACATTTGCTGGTTTTGTTATTCCTTTACGAGGCACTATAGTTTTTATCACTCTCGTTAGGACACTCAGGTTTGATCTGAGCCATCAGTTTACACAAAGTTAACATTTAACAGTCACGCTGCTACCGAGTCAAATAACAGATGACAGCGCTCGGTTGAGGCACCGAAAGCGTTTGCCCCGGGCGGGGCATGTAGTACGCACTAAGCAAGTAGAGGCCTCGCGAGGTTTCTCGCTCAGTCAGTACACGGCTAAAAATGTTCTATTATTTCTAAACTAAGTTTGTATTTCGTGTATAACATCCAACTATTATCACCAGCAGTCCTGAGGATGCCTCGTTTAGAGGCGAAACACGTGTCGAATACTTTTTTTAGATTCGCTTCGTTTCGCGGAGAATTGCATTTTATTTGAGGTCCCGTCACTCGTGATAGATAGTATCTCGACTAACATCTTAGAGGAGTTCGGTGTTGCTGGCTACTTTAATTATCGATCAAACTTGTTTGGTTTATAATTGGAGAAGTTGACAAGCCGAGGGTCAGTGGCGGGTTCCTCTTCCCCCATTTGTTTAAAGTTTGTATAAAGACACTTTTTAATATTGTAATAAAACAGCCATTTTTACGACAGTAGTCTACTTTTATTAAGAAACGATGGCGTTGCTTCGATGCAACTTTCAGCATTGCTCTTGAAGCAATGTTCCTCCACAATCACCTTCGTATCCTCGCACCGGCAGATATAGCAGCTATCTTCCACGTTCCCTGGCTCCTCGCAGCTGTAGAAAGTGTGGTTATGGGGTACACCCTCGGGGCTCCCTGAAGTGTCCGCTGATGTCGTGCTGGTTTGATTAACTGGATGGAGAAGAAATAATTATACACTATTTGGACACGCCATTTTCATATCATCATGTCACATCCATTATTTTATTTATAATGTGTATTTATTGAATGTTTTATTGATATTAATTACTTGACATTAGCAAAATACCCGCTAAGTTGTGGGTGAGGCCATTTTCGTATCCATTTTATTTCATCGCATCTCATTTCGTAAAGAAAGAAGAAGGTATACACTATTTTTTTATCAACCAGATTAATATCATCCGTGGTGCCTTACAACTGGGCTTCATTCAGTTGTAAGAGCCTTGACTTCTGTGGCAGTCAACCTTATACAGTATTAATTTGTCTCTTATTTTCGTTTAGATCAGGGGTTCCCAAACTTATTTTGTCTACTGTCTACTTTGAGAACGAATTATTTTTGAGCGCCCCCATTTTTTCTCCTACTTAAAAACTACTATAACATCAAATTAAATTAATTATTGAAAGCCTCTACACAACGCCCCCATTTTTTTTCTGGGTCTCTTACCGCCCCCCTTTAGGCCTGCAGCGCCCACAAGGGGGCGTTATCGATACTTTGGGAAAGGCTGTTTTAGATTAATTTCGTTGCGAGCTCCAAGACAATTCGCCTTTCGCTCGCTGAGGGTCAAACCTCGGCGTCTTCGTCGGTCACCGCCGTGGATCCTGGCTTGCACAAAAATAGCTTTATTCCAATGTGTTGTATTCGCGTAAATATAAGAAATCAATGAGTAAGTAAAGAGTTTACCCGATCTCCTCCCCATGGGTAAATAGTTGAAGTTGGGGAAAGCTTTCTCACAGTGCTGGCCGAACGGCAGCGGCCGGCAGAAGTGGTTTATGTTGCCCATGTAAGGACAGATGCATTGCCGACAGCTGATACAGAGATTTTAGTTTAAAAACTACTAATTTAGTAGCAATTAGGCGTTTATGGCTTCATCGCTTACCGATTCTACCAATGACAAGTTTAAAAACAATATCAAAATCTCGAGTACGCTACCGCATGGGTCATTCTTTTTTTACACTTTATGTAAATATGTCTAAGGTTTTCTATTCTTTTTTTAATTTATATTTTTTTTAGTTTACTAAAATATTTTTATTGGAATAAATATTTGAACTTAAAAAGTAATTTAGTATAATATAAAATATTTTGAAATTTCAATACTAATATCTATCTCAATAATAAAATTACAATGAAAGTTAAAGTAAAAAGGAAAAAAAACTATGAAAAAAAATATTATATTTATATTTGCGTTGGTACATATTGTGTAAATAACAATATAAATAATTACGTGAATTGCGAGGCCGCCTGGCCTTACATTATGTCATACATAATTTTATTTGCTTCGAGCGAGGAACGTACTGACCTAGCAAGCAAAGGCAGCAGACAGACAGTAACTAGACTGATAATATTGCTTTATGTGCTTACCGAATGATGTACATGGATCCGGGAGTGCATTCCTTCCTATCGGAATCATCAGTCAGGTTGTATGTCTTGCAGTATTCGTTCTGCCGCTTGGGGCGGGGGCGTGCCTCACTCTCCTCCCCACCAGCCTGTGATGGAGGCTAAAGAATGGAAAAATGATGTCATTATACCATTACCATTTGTTCAGTCTTCTACAGAATACATTTCGGAGAGTGTGCGATGGAATTAAATGAATTAATTCCCCCATCTCCATTCTATCGTCGGACGACAAGACGCACGGACAAGTGTCATCCGTACACTGTTGACATTCCTTCGGTTCGTAATAAGCATTTTGCTTCTACTTTCATCGTGCGAACTGCCAAGGAATGAAACACGCTACCGGCGTCTTTGTTCCCCGTTGACTACAATATGGGTGGTTTCAAGTCGAGAGTGCACAGGTACCTTCTAGGCAAGTATGCTCCATCGTAGACCTCATCGTCACTTACCATCAGGTGAGATCGGGATCAAATACTTGCCTAAAAAGTAATTAAAATAAAAAAAAAATTAAAAAGCAGAAAGATTCCGCGTGAGCTGTCCATAAACATCTAGACTTCTGCCGTCTTTACAAATTTTATAAAAATAATATCCTCTAGCCGAATTTCGGCCACGGCGGCTAATCTCAACAGCAATTAACCAACTACACAAGAGATAAATGTACAGTGCTCAATTATGTGCGCAAGCACAGGTGCACTGTCCCTTGAAAATAGCCTATGTTAACTGCTCGAAGTACGTTGAGAATTTTGGGTACAGCTGTAAAATACGTCATGTACACAGCGGAAAAAGACTACCTACTTTCTTCCCTTCCCGTATAATTTGTAGGTAGCTAAACTTTATTAGTGGGGTGTAAGATTTTCCAGATTTCCATGTCTGAGAGAACCCCGAAAAGATGTGTGAAGTCCGCCAACCCGCACTGGGCCAGCGTGGTGGACTATGGCCTAATCCCCCCTCGCATTGAGGGGAGGCCCGTGCCCAGCAGTGGGACATTAAAAAAGGGCTGGAATTATTATAAGATTTTCTAATTTCTACGTTTGCTATCGCACTGTTACACAGTTCAGAAGAACGTATAAGACTGTAGTAGGTACATACTAAATTGTTGCTTTTTATTATAGGTATACTTACAGTGTTCTGACTCTCATCACAAGATATAGATGTGCACGAAGCGTACTCCCTCAACCCCATTTCAGGACACGCGCAGACTTTACATCCCAACTCGAACTCTTCCCCTGGAAAACATGGATTCAAATTCCTGGTCGTGTCTTCGTATACTTGGTTCCCTAACAAGCTCTGCGATAACTGGAATATCTTCTTCCAAGGCGTGTCTGCCTCTGCACAAGTCCTGTTGGTACAAACTTTATCCCTTTTATCCCCATTGGGAGGACATATACAGATGCTACAGTCATCACTGAAAAGTTTCCCTGGTATACAAGTGTCGGTCCTTAAAAAGTTACTCTCGCATTGATTTTTAGTGCATCGATCAAGGTTTTTGATGCCGTCCGTTGGGCAGTAGCATGTGTTACAATCGACTGTATAGTAGACTGAGGGTTCGCAGACGAACTCGTTGTTAGTCCATTTGTGTACGACGGGACACGTGTTTTTAGTACAAGCTTTGTCATGCGATAATCCGCTCTCTCCGCAGATACAGAAGTTGCAATCCACTTTGGATATGGAGCCGGGTACGCAAGATGCTGATGTGTCTGTATTTGCGGGCAAAAGATGAGTCTTCTGTGTCTCCTGGATCATTCTCTTGGCTTCACAGTCATCGTGGGTGCACCATTTAGAATCAATTTTGCCTTGTTTAGTGCAGTAACAAGAATTACAACCGAACTCTACGTAGGTATTCGGTTCGCATGATGCGTTGAAATCTATAGCGTTGTCTGTATCCCGATTTACTTTTTCAGGTTTTGAGGTACCAACCTCTACGGTGACTGAAGTGCATAGCTTAAAGTTTGCGTTTCCGTTATACGGACATAAGCAGTATCTAGTTTTATCGAGAAAAACGGAATTAGGATCACAGATTTCATTGCCCATCGCCTCTTTCAGAGTTTTCCGATCTATCAGATTAACTTTATGTTTCAGAATTATTTCCAGGACTTGCAATCTATTTTTGAAAGAACAAACTTTAGTGCAGAGCCTGCCTGAAGTGACACCGTTGGGGGTGCAAAAGCATTCTGTGCAAATGGGGATCAGTTCGCCGGGACTGCACGAGCTTTTGTTAAACTCATAATTGTGATAATTAATTTTCAAACATTCCAGCTCAACACAGGCATGCTCGTTTACAACTCCTCGAGAACTGCATCCGCAGTAATAACATTTGGGGTTCGTAAACCTATTGGGCACGCAGCTACTACTTCGATTCATTAGAAAATTCAAAGATTCATATTTGGAGTTTCTATCACAAGCAGATTTGGTGCATAAACCACTGTCTGGGATACCATTATCGGGGCAATGGCAAACATTACAGTCAACTCTGTAAAGAGTCCTTGGAATACATCGTTTAACCGACTCTGAGAGCTGATGGCAAGTTTCAACACAATTGCTCCTGTTAAAGTATCCGCTATCAGCACATAAGCAATGGAGACATGTGAATAGATACATCACCTTAGGTATACATATGTTTTTGAGGATCATCTCTAAAGGTAGGTCTCCTTTTAAGGTGCACGATGAATCTATAGCGCACCGTGCTCCAGACATCTTCCCTGATACGGGACAGACGCATAGGCTGCAGTTATTATAGTATGATCTAAATGGAGTGCACCATTGCTCGGTACGGGCACTTATCTCTGAGTTGTTGCGTAATGAAGCATCGGTGCATTGTGTGTCAGTGCATAAGAGTTTTCCGTTGTCCTGGCATATGCATTGACTGCACTCCTCCCATATGATCTGGCCTGGTTGGCAAGTCTGCCGGCCGCCGATGCTCTGGCAGGAGGCCTCGGTCCATCTGCCGGCGCTGTTGCAGTGGCATAGGCGGCCATTTGCCAAGAACTGAGAGTTTGGGACGCACGTCACTGTTTGAAATTAAAATGCAATTAAAATGCAATATGCGAAGTGCCCCCGTAGGCCTATACGAAATAAAAGATTTGACTTTGAAAAAAAAAAAATACGTATTTTGTCTGGGATTTATTCGAGGTTGTTGGTGTAGTGATATTTTAAGTGTATTAAGATATGTAAATGGCGATAGCTGGAAACCGATTTTCAGTGGCTGTTTTTGTACAGAATATGAGATCGAACATGAATCTACAGGACCTACATAACATAGGACTGATATTGGTATGGACGACTTGGTGATTGGTACCCGGAGTTAAAAATTGGGCCTTCAAAAGAAGAAACGGTATAAAACTCACGGTATATAGACACGCAATATGGTATTATCGATATCAATATTTGATATACCACAGTTATAAGCATATTTTAAGAAACAGATAATATTATTGCTTGAGAAAAACTATTATAAAAAGTTATCAATTAATTTAACGCTGGCGAAGCGTGTAATTCAATCAATCTTATCATATCGAGTGGTTCGTTTCATTCTGTCAAATTAAACACCTAGTTACAAAAGATACGAGTAACTATTTTATATGGCTTCAAGTTATTGCAGTCGAGTTTCAATTAGAAATGTTTATAACTCGGTAATTATAGAGAAAACTCTTCTACTATTACTTTAGGGTCATTCTCGCCAAACAGATTCTCCCCGTGATTGTCGTGGGATTTTTTTATTTTGTGAATTCTGGATAAGTTCCGCCCCGCTCCACTTTGCTACACATAAGTCCTTTCCACCCCGCTCTGCCCCGCACCGCTCCCCCCGCACCGCTCCCCTCCGCTCCGCTCCACCCCGCTCCACTAGGCCCCGCACCGCTCCGCCCAGCTCCACTCGGCCCCGCTCCGCTGTGCTCCACACCGGTCCACTCTGCCCCGCTCCGCTTCGCCCTGCTCCAATCCACTCCACTCCGGTTACACACGGTTCAATAAATTTAGAACAACAGCAAAAGCCAACCTACGAATTTGTTTTGTTGTACGATAACATATGATGATGACTATAAAAATACTTATATATAGTTATAGGCATACAATAGGAAACGATCGTTTTAAATGTATCACTTTATTCATGACATTGCAAATAAACTTTAGCGTTTATTGATAAATTCTATTCCCCGGGACATGCGAACGTCGTAATTATCAGTATCAAATAATTATTAGTATCAGATAATTATTAGTATCAGATAATTATTAGTATCAGATAATTATCAGTTATTATTGCTGACCTGACCTATCTATTCTAAATACTGCATTTTCAAATTTTAAATTCCTACCTTAAACAAAGAATTCAAGACACCAAATTAATTGCAGCTATTTTGAAAATCCTTATATTACTATGATGTAAATTGCTACGAATAGCTACTTTAACGCCGTGGTTTTACTGCCCATGCTTCTCTAGATGCTCGTATATCTTCTCTATCTTCTTGGCCTCTGTATAGGTGACGCAAGTCTTCAGCGTGCACCGCAGTGATCTATCCTTTTGGCAGTAACATTTGTTGCAATCGATCCTGAAAAAGACATCATTGCTGGTCATGATGGCGGTCCGCATTTTCTATTAGACGTTTTAGTCTGCCACTGCTGGAAGCTGGCCTCCTCTTAATAAAAGGGAGATGTAGGCTATAGTCCACCACGTATGGCCTGGAGCAGGTTAACGTATTTCGAACAAGGTTCTCTCGGAAAACAAGGTTTTTTTTTTTCTGGGACCCTCCACGTTCTCTCGCCAGTTACTCCTGTTAGCCAGGATCCATGCTTAAAGAACCCATTATTGAAAAGCGACGTTTTGTGACAACATTTTGCCTCACTATCACGGGCTCGCGAGTTTGCACGTTTCTCTATGCACGGCTAATCTTCTTTATATAATAAAAACCAATTGCTGTTCGTTTGTCTCGCTAAAACTCGAGAACAGCTGGGCCGATTTAGCTGATTTTGGTCTTGAAATGTTTGCCGTAGTCCAGGGAAGGTTTACACGGTGAGAAAATATGGAAAAGTTGCGAGGACAAAAATAAGTCTTTATTGTGCTTTATTTTTTCTTACTGTCAGTTGGTCTGTCGAACGTCAGACGAAGGGAGAGTTTTAGGATAGGTGATACGAAGTACAGCGGGTCATCTAGTAAGTTAATAATAATAGTACCAGCCCTTTTAATTTCCCACTGTTGGGCACGGGCCTCCCCTCAATGCGAGGGGGATTAGGCCATAGTCCATCACGCTGGCCCAGTGCGGGTTGGCGGACTTCACACGTTTTTCGAGGGGTTCTCTCAGACATGCAGGTTTCCTCGTGATGTTTTTCTTTACCGTTTAGCAAGTGGAAATCATGGTTGATAATGAGATTCGCACATGAAATCCAGAAATCCCAGAGGTGCGAGCCGGGGTTTGAACCTGCGATCCTCGTTACCGAGGCAACCGTTCTACCAACTTGGCTATCACTGCTGCTAAATAAATAAGTTATGTTTGACTTAATTATGAAGTAGTAAGTTTCGTTGAAAAAACATCAACCCTCACTTATAAACAAAATTAGGGCGACATTTAGCCTTTTTATAGTTCAGCGCGATCCTGGAGTGGGGCCCCATCTTAGTGTGGAGTTGCAGTTTCCTCTCGTTCTCTGTGACGCAGTCCTCGACGGGCTCGCAGCGCAGCTTGCGGTCGACGCACGCGCACCTGACGCACTCACTCTCAGTGGGTTCTGTGCCTTTGCAAGGTTTTCCTGGAATTATAAAACTTAAGTCATATATAGCAAAGAAAATAACTTAAATATTTACAAACTAAAGATATAGATAAAAGTACATTATTATACAAAACTAATATAGATTAAAAAGAGTATAGAAAAGGTAATTAATATTTACATAATGTTTAAAAATGTAGCAATGATTTTCTAAATACATTCTCATTTTCAAGCACGTTATCATCTTGTCCAAGCAACCAAAAGAACGACGAGGTCGCAGACTAGTTGGAATGAAAGCCTCCTGATTGGCGCGTGAATATTTTAACCAATGAATCAGTAAGTTATATGGATCACGTTGATATACAAAATAATAATAATATCGCCATACAAACACACCAACTATACGGTCCCACTTTAAGCAACGCTTGTGTTATAGGTACCGTACAATGGACTGAGGGCGAACTCAGTATATAATACTTATATACATATTAAACATTCATGACTCGGGTAAAAACATTCGTGCTCATCACACAAAGCTTGTGTCCCTACCAGGATTCGAACCCGGGACCCTCGGCGCAGAAAGCAGAGTCACTACCACTGCGCTAATCAGGCCGTCAAAATCAAAATAATTGTGTGAATGATGTTTGATTTCGTTTAAACAAGGCGAACCAGTAGCGTTTGGCCGTGCGCTCAGTACAGGGTGCCATTTTGTTTATGTCTAATAAATTTATTTATTTCTTGGGGAATGTTACCTTTATAACCTACTGTTGGGCCTGTTAAAATATTTCACACTATTATTGTAACTCCTTATATATAGGTACTAGCTGCGCCACGCGATTAAAAAGTATGTTCTTTTCCTCTATGTCCTTTTGCACGGCTCCTGTATGCTATCCCATAGGAACCGTGCATTTTGCCGGGATAAAAATTAGCCTATGTCATTTTCTGACCCCTAAACTACCACTACCTATGCAAAAAATCATGTCGATCCCTTGCTCTATGTAAAATTAAAACAAATCTATCCCACGGGAACTATACATTTTACCGGGATAAAAGTAGCCTATGTGCTATTTCAGACTATTATCTATCTGTGTGCCAAATTTCATCCAGATCCGTTCAGCCGTTCTGGCGTGATTGAGTAACAAACATCCATCCAAACTTTCACAGTTAAAATATTAGTGGGATGGGATTAGTGGGATACCGGTTTGTTTCTCAGCAGCAATCCTGTGCATGTCCTCCTGGCTGACGCACAGCAGGTCGTCGCACATCAGGTTGAAGTTGTGCTTGCACAGACACGGGTTGCAATCCAACTTGTAAGTCTTCCCCGGTTCACACTTCGCCGCACCGTGCGGGAGCGCAGTCAGTGCGGCGAACTCGTCCTCACTCACCGCCGGTCTGACATCATTGGGTATCATGCTATGCATAGCTGAAAGGGATATGAAAGTGTATGCACATAGGTATATATATATATATACATATATATATATATATATGCCGTCGAATTTATGGATGATGTTCTCAGATATATGGTAAAAATAAAAATATTTATATATACTTACCTAAATAAGTAGGCACTAAGAACATAAACTATTTAACATACAATACAACGAAAAAATAATAGTTTTTTTAACATCGATATATAATGTACTAGCTGCGCCCCGCGGTGTTACACGCGATTAAAAAGTATGTCCTTTTTACCGGGATTAAAAGTAGCCTATGTGCTATTCCTGACTATAATCTATCTCTGTGCCAAATTTCATCCAGATCAGTTCAGCCGCTCTGACGTGATTGAGTAACAAACATCCATCTATTCATACTTTCAATTATAATATTAGTGTGATTACATATCATATACATATATATGTAGATTAGTAGAAAAGAGCTGTGTTAGCCAAGTATGAGTATGATGTATCGAGGATCGCTGGTTCAAGCCCCGACAATGCACTCGCTAAAGTTGTTGATTGGTTCACTATAAATAATCTTCTCCTTAATGAGAAGAAAACTCATTGCGTAAAGTTCTCAACACCAAATGTGAGACAAGTTGGAACCAATTTACAATTAAATGGAACTGATTTGGACCTTGTGGAGTCAACAGTGTTTCTCGGTATTACCATAGATGCTAAATTGCAATGGGGTCCACATATTAAAACACTATCTGGAAGGCTGAGTTCGGCAGCTTATGCTGTTAAAAAAATTCGACTATTAACGGATATAGACACAGCTAGAATTGTTTATTTCAGTTATTTCCATAGTGTTATGTCCTATGGCATCTTGCTCTGGGGTTGCTCTGCAGATCTTAATACTATCTTCATCTTGCAGAAAAGGGCAATACGAGCAATTTATGGCTTGGGTCCTAGAGACTCCCTTAAGGATAAATTCAAAGAAATAAATATTCTAACTGTTGTGTCTCAATTTATTTATGAAAATCTAATGTATGTTAAGAAAAATATTCATAATTTTGAAAAAAGGAGTGATGTTCATGTTATAAATACTCGTAATAAGGACAAACTATCCGTGCATGTCACTCGTCTCCACAGAATAAATAATTCTTTTATGGGGCAATGTATACGCTTCTATAATAAACTTCCCAAAGGAATCCGAGATTTGCCCATTAATAAGTTTAAAACAACTGTAAAAAGTAATCTTTGTCGTAAGGGTTATTACAGGATCTTGGATTATTTGGATGATAAAGCAGCCTGGGACTGATCGCTTAAATATCAATATATATAATGTTAAAGTGTAGCGTGTGTGCGCCCCGCATGGCAACACACTGGAGCTTACTTTTATATTGTAAAAATAATGAATTTAAAAAAAAAGACAAGCCCGCTGAGTTTCTTGCCGGATCTTCTCAGTTGAGGTCGCGTTCCGATCCGGTTGTAGACTTAAGAAAAAAAAAATGTAATGACAATTTGTAAGTGCCCCCGTAGGCCTATACGAAATAAATGATTTGACTTTGACTTTGACTTTGGCTCGCACCTCTGGATTTCATGTGCGAATCTCATTTTCAACCATGATCATCACTGGGTATGACAATCAGCCTGTATAATAAACTCACGTTTAGCAGGACCACAAGCGAGTTTCTTCTTACTACAAATGCCGACCTCCTCATCAGTGCAAAAGCATAACTTGCAACCTCTCCTGTAAATCTTTCCCGGGGTGCAAAAACCTGCTGGCAGCCGCTTGATATTCGGTAACCATCCCATCTTCTCCTTATTAATTAATTCACCTATAATAAAAAAAAAAGTTTAGGATTAGGCATGGTATAATAATATGCATCGGTATGTATTCTCTTCCGACGATAGCCCAAGACTACGGCAGCACGATCAGCGGATTCAATATAATTCGACCTGATTGGCTCGGTATTTGGTGATCCTATTTTCGGGTTCGAATCCTGGTAGGAACAAAGTTTATGTTATGGGCACGAACATTTGTACCCCAGTCATGGACATACTGTGATCGCCTCCAGTCTATTGTACGGTACCAATCCATAATACAAGCGTTGCTTATAGTATAGGCCTGTACAGTTGGTGTGTTCGTCTGG
Source organism: Pheosia gnoma (assembly GCA_905404115.1). Classification (NCBI taxonomy): domain Eukaryota; kingdom Metazoa; phylum Arthropoda; class Insecta; order Lepidoptera; family Notodontidae; genus Pheosia; species Pheosia gnoma. The sequence goes on along the minus strand of FR989919.1, from coordinate 4,490,810 downwards.
CGATATTTATTTAAGGGCCCCCTGTACGCACGGCGTTTTCTCGCCGCGAGATGCCTCCTAGCCCGCTTCGTTTTGTTGCTATTTCACCTAGAGAGAGATAGAGCCCTAAAAAATGCGATAGCACTATTGTAAGGAGGCGGCGCGGCGGCGGTCACTCGAGGTCACCCGACTGATAATGCGGTAAACAAAAGCCGAAAGCATTTCATTGTCAAGCTCTAAACATTATGTTTCGTTATATCAATTGTCTTTTCGCATCACGGGGCATGAATTCCATATTTGTTATATTGAGTGCTCACATACTCTAAATAATAATAGTTGTATGTTTACGTACGGAATTCTATGTAGTAATAATATATTATTAATGTAAAAACACTTTCAATTAAAACATTTGTTTTATTATTCACTGGTCAGTTGCTTATAATATAATAACATATAGCTTTCAGTAAACTAAAGAAACGTTATACACAACATCCCATTAATCACACTAATATTATAAAGGCGTAATTTTGTGAGTGAGTGTGTGTATGTTTGTTACCTCTTCACGTTCAAACCGCTTGAGCCATTTTGATAAAATTTGGTATGGAGGTAGCTGACAACCTAGATTAATACATAGGCTACTTTTTACCGCAGGAAAACTTCTCATTCCCATGGGACAATCTATGAAACCGCGACTGAAACCGTGGAGCGAATAGCTAGTGATATTATAAACTAGCTGCGCCCCGCGGTGTTACCCGCGATTAAAAAGTATGTCCTTTTCTTCTATGTCCTTTTGCAAATGCACGGTTCCTATATGCTGTTCCATAGGAACCGTGCATTTTTTCAGGATAAAAATTTGCCTATGTCATTTTCTGGCCCCTAAACTACCTTACGTACTTATGCAAAACGTTACTTATACAAAAAATCATGTCAATCCTTTGCTCTATGATAAACTAAAACAAATATATCCCGCGGGAACAATACATTTTACCGGAATAAAAAGTAGTATATGTGCTATTCCAGACTATAATCTATCTCTGTGCCAAATTTCATCCAGATCCGTTCAGCCGTTCTGGCGTGATTGAGTTACAAACATCCTTCCATCCATCGATACATCCATCAAAACATTCACATTTATAATATTAGTGTGATATAAATATTTATAAATATAATATAAATATCGCCAAACGAACACACTAACTATACGGTCCCGCACTAAGCAACGCTTGTATTATGGTTACCACAATGGACTGGGGGCGAACCCAGTTTATATTACATACTTATATAGATATTAAACATCCATGACTTGGGTACACACATTTGTGCTCATCACAAAAAGTTTGTCTCTACCAGGATTCGAACCCGGGTCCCTCGGCACAGAAAGCCGGGTCACTACAAACGGCCCTAATCAGGCCGAATTGGCCATATAATAAAAATATCATAATTAAATCTAAAGAAAAAAAGTCTTATTAAATTATTCTTTCGCATATTTGTAACTTTCTTGGTAAAGGTGGGTCTATAATTTCTAGTAAGATACACAACTAAAATTATTTTAATTTATCTATATTTAATTCCCAGAACTGTTGGTCTCTTTAAATTTTTTCATAAACAATTCCTTTGGGAGTATATACAAAAACAAAAAAAATAGAGCCGAATTGAGATCCTCCTCTTTTATGAAGTCGGTTAGAAAAGCAATACTTTATTTTTCTTATATTTAATTGCCCTTGTACTTGATAGTAATAGTTAAGATTTTTTGGCGATAATTTTCATCCGACTAATCTTATTATTCGTATAAATGTGAAAGTTTGGATGGATGGATGTTTGTTACTCAATCACGCCAGAACGGCTGAACGGATCTGGATGAAATTTGGCACAGAGATAGATTATAGTCTGGAATAGCACATAGGTTACTTTTATCCCGGTAAAATGTATGGTTTCCGTGAGATAGATTTGTTTTAATTTTTCATAGAGTAAAGGATCGACATGATTTACAGAAAAGGACATAGAGGAAAAGGACATACTTTTAATCGCGGGTAACACCGCGGGGCGCAGCTAGTCTTTAATACCAAAAGTTTTTTTTTTGCGTAATAGCTTCTTCTGGTGGCATTTTTGGTGCTAAAGATGGACTCGTTATTTCTATAATAGAATCTAGACCAATAAGTCCATCGGGACTCGCACCCAGATACGGAAGTTCACTAACAATAAATAACCCAAAAGGTATGATTTGAATTCCTAACTCCCTATTTCTTTTGCTGCAATTGGTTCGTTTCTGTTTCCATATCTGGTGGCATCACTTCCTTTGAGATTTGAATATAGCAATGTTTTGATCCGTTATCAGTCTAAGTCGTAAAATAAAGTCGCCAAAGAAACACCAAAATATGCAACACACGTCAGACACAGTGCCGAGCGGTCGTCGCACTGATAAAAACAAGGAGCACTGGCGGAGTGGGCGGGACTACACCGCTCCCCGTACCCCGCGCCCCCGCGTGCGAGAGAGAATGTGCAGGAATGGTCAGCGGATTTGGATATTTTTCAATATAAATCTTTAGTTTCGCTATAATTATATTTGTGCCGCAGATATTAAAATTTTATTTCTATCCTAGCAAAATATAGGACTTAAGCAAAGTCAGAAATTGATTTTCATTACAATTGAAAGCATACTAACATGTGTAAGAACTGAGCAAAAATGACACGATTTTGAGTGTAAAATGCGTTTATTTCAACTCGCTCTATCTTTTTTTGAGTTGATTGTTTTCAAAGAAAAACTAATTTAAAACCTTGATATATCTGATCAGATTGTATGTACAAAATTTGGATTCAATATGTTTAGTCGTTAAGAAGTTATCGCGAAAGTCATTTTGTATGGGAAAACGCAGGTCCAGGTGGCTCTTAAGACCTATAAACCAGTTGGAGCCGAGTCGTAAAGCATCATAGACAAATACTATTTATAGCTAGTTCCGAGACAAAGTTATACCCCAGGATTAGCTGAAAACTCAAATCTCTTTGGAGACCTGTAATAACTGTAGATTCTGAATTCATTTTAACCAACATAAAAAAAGGAAGAGGTTCTTAATTCGGTGATATTTTTCACAGTCGTCAAATATCTGATTTAGTTAAACAAAGTAATGATTAGATTAGATTTTTGCTTTTTTTTTGAAGACCCTTTTTTTTGTTATAAAATATTTTTCTTATTTCCTTACCTCGCTTCTCGTCTAACTGTCTTCGCGTTCTTTTCGGCCAGTAGGATAGGCATCCCATTTTAGTGCACATCAAGGAGTTGTTGTGACCGCATCGACAAATGTTACAATCCATTTTGTAAGATTCACCGTAAACGCATTCCTCGCCTTGCTTTATTTGCGGTAAATTGTGATCGGTTACATTTGCTGTAATAACAACAATAATATGTCAGTGCTGCCCCTTATCATCTTATCGTCTGTCTTGCCTTAATTGGCTGTCCAGAGGGGGTCGTTAGAACAATATACTCCAGGGGTGGAAATGTTAAAGGGCATAACGCCGCGAGTAACCACGGAGAAAGCGCAGCACACCTCTCTACACCCCTGAGCCACTCGCGCCAGTGTTGCCCCTTATATGACGCCCTTTTTAGGGGGCCCACCTAAAGAGCGGCGAGTCGCCGGCTGCCAAAAGTAATTAAATAAAAGCTGATTATGGCAGGTGTCCGCAACCCTTCCAATAGTCCCATCCCATGTCCATCCAAGCCTCAATCCATAGTCCCAATTATCTTTCCATATTTCTGCAATAGTTACTGCACCTGCTTAGGCCAATTCGCTGTTTAGTTTAGTTCAGTTGACCCTAACAGGTGGCTAAAATAACATTAAAAAAAACTCATAAAGGGCCTCTATGTGTTGGACCAATGTCCCCGTGCAAGCCTTCCAAAGATCCGGGTATAGCCCGTGTGGAGAGAGACACAATCATATAGGGATGTTTATAATTTCCACCTCTGTTACTCCTGTAAGCCAGAATCCACAGCGGTGACCGACAAAGACGAGAATCCGAGGTTCGACCCTCGTCAAGTCGCGGAAAAGGTAATTGTCTTGGAACCCGCAACGAAATTAATCTAAATAGGGATGTATAGCGTTATGTACCTTATCCTTTATGTCCCTGAAGCAATAGCTTGTTATTTGGAATCACTTGCTATATAGTAACGAAAAAAGCAATCATATAAAACGATTTTTTCCGGTAAGTACCTAGCAATCTCATGAATAGCTATATACTTTTTAGTAGCCATGTGCCTAATTGTAACTTGAAAAAAGTTTTTTTATACAAAATTTGATTCTCCCATTTGACCACATTAGGGGTTGAATTACTAAAAATATACTCGAGGAATATATTCAACGAATTTCAAATCATTAGCTCCATCGGACTAGGTTATGCGTTGTCTATCGGTCAGTGTTAAGATTTTTATTGAATAGAGAAAAAAATATGTCAAATTTATCTTCTTCTATATAGGTATTATATAAAATTTTGGGGTCAAGTCACCTTCGTCCGTAGGAGAATTAAGTACCCTCGATATACCCTACACGTAACCCTGGGTGGTGCCAACTAGGTGACAACTCTACTGGTGGTAGGCTTCGGCCGTGGTTAGTCACCACCCACTGAACAAAGCCATGTCGCCAAGCGGCCTAGCCGTGTTCCGGCATGATGTTCGGTGTTGCCATTCATGGATGGCGGGTCAGATCAGTTGCGCTGCATGTGCCTAGTGAATGTAGCGTCTCGATCTACTGCCGCCTTCCTACCTAGGCAAGTATGCTCCATCGTAGATCTCATCGTCACTTACCATCAGGTGAGATCGGGATCAAATACTTGCCTATAAATGTATAAAAAATAAAATAAAAAATAAAGTCGTGTTAGTTCCACCATTTATAACTCAAGTACGGGTGGACGGATTATTATAATCTTTGATTCTTTAACACGTTCACTGCGGAACACACGCCCTGCGTGTTTTTGGACAGGTTACGCGCATACGACTTTACACGCTAGGCGTGTGCGCATATGTTTCCCATACAGCAGTGCGGGGAAACACATACCCTGTGTAAAACTGCCGCGTCGCTAGTGCGGGGCACACGCCAGGCGTGTTTAATTTGTCTCCGCCCCGTATACCAGAACAGGTATTAAAACATGCAAAAAATCTCAAAAAAAAAAAAAATATACATATAATTTGATGATTTTTAGGTGATACGAGTATCGATGGGACAGTTAGTTATAATAACTACACTAAATATACGCATAATAAATAAATAATATAGACTATATAATGAGAAAATAAAAACCATATCAACAAGAACTGTTCATATTGATGACAACGCTCCACTCAACGATTTCACATCCAAAAGGAATTCGGTCAAACAGATCATAGTGGTACAGTACAGAACACCGTCGTCCGAACACAAACATGTGTTGCATTTGTACCGATACTTAGTGCCAGGCGTGCACGGCACATCGTCACTCAAAATCTCAGGCAACGAATCATGATTGTCTTTGTCCTTAACATATCTCAAAGCCAGCTTTCGCTGACCTGATGCACAAACGTTAGTAGTGCATTCAAGTTTCCTGCTAGCAGCGCAGACGCATTGACTACAATCGAACGTGTAAACTATCTTTGGATCGCAAACATCAGATTTCAATTCAGTTAAACTCGTCCAAGACTTTCCTATTACCGTCAACTTTGATAGATCGGAGTGTTCAATCATTTGGACGTCTTTGTCAAGTATTTTGATGCATAACCGGTCAACGTAGAAGTTGATATCGCTACAGCTGCAGAGTTGTTCGTCTAAGCGAAGTACATCACCGACTGAACACCTGTCGGCTTTGTGGCCTTCATAACATATTCGTTTAGTGCATGATGTGACTTGGATGCACCCATCAGTATAACACTCGCATATATTGCAATCTATCAAGTGCAAACTGTTAGGTATACAAGCGATATTGGTACGTAGTTTGGGGTGTATACGAGCGGTTTTCGGGTTGAGATTGTGGAACTTATTTGCGCAGTTGTCAGACCGCCAGAAGCCTTCGGCGGTGCATGTACAGAATGTAGTGTCTTCTCGGTACATGATGCCTGGCTCGCAAGCCTCGGTCACATTATTTTGATCTGAAATGGAACGTTGAAATTGTATGGAATCATCTTTTAATTTCATCCTTTTCCTCCTGATCATTTCATCCTGATCCGTTCAGCCGTTCTGGCGTGGTTGAGTAACAAACATCCATCCATCCATCCATCCAAACTTTCACATTTATAATAATAGTGTGATGCTTGGGGTTATGCCCTAAGCTTCTAGTGTCCATATCACGATTGAATCAGAAGGATAACAACAATGGAACCCATCTTAGAAGCAACTTTTCAGCTACAACATTTAATTTCTCGTTACCAGCAGAAATATTTCTCATTTATCCGTCATATTCATAGGATGTTATTAGCTATACATTTACAATAGAATTACGACGCACTTGTCAAATGCTCACCGCATGTTGGGCTGACCGCGGCTATTCAATTTCGGAATCGAGTTAAAATGGAATAATCTTCAAAGCTTAGCCTTAATTACTACGAAACAAAGTAATTCAAGAAGCTATACCGTATAGACTTTAGTTACGTTCTAAACTATATTTTGTAATACATGTCTAGCTTACTCACCGTATTGGTTCTCTTGGCACTCTTGGGAGCGGCAATGGAACACGCCCTCGACGGTGCATACGCACACATGGCATGGGCCTCTGACTGTGGCAGAGGGCACACATCGCCTCTGAGGCTCGACTGGGCCAGGCATAATGGAACTTTATCTTTCTTTTATATTATTTTTGGGCAAAATGGATTTGGGCAAGTAATTGTAAATAGATAAAAATTGTTTAGTCCATGCATTAGCCCCTACAACTAAGCCGAAGCTTGGGCTAGTAGTGCAGGGCGAGAATCGAATCCACAACCTTTCAGTTATGTGGGCGGCTCCTAACCTAACCTCTAGGCTTTCACGCTTAAAAAAATTAAATATCAGTTTTTTTTTTACTTGTCTACAAGCAGTAACGTTAACATAACCGTGTTCCGTCTCGCTCACACCACAGATTACAAAAATAAGAATGACAGTGACAGCATGCTTTCCCAACACAAGATAAGATTATGTGGGTTCCTACCGTAATTCGTAAAGATATCTCAGGATATCCAAAATATTTCTAATTGCCGGTTCCCAGTACGCCTAATTACCTAACCATAGTATCCCTATGTGAAATTTAATGAATGAATTCGTCTATAGAATAATATGCCATTACGCTCCTTACGTAAGTAAAAATATAAGGATCAATTTCCAATGCAAGTATTTACAGCACTGGAAGCCGGGCATCGCCAACCCGGGCAGCCAACTTGTTTCAAGTAGATACCTATTTTCAAACCTGGTATTTTACATACGTACTTGGAAGCCCTAGTATTGAATATTGCAAGTATATCTTATCCCTAGTGAGGTATGTCCCCGACCGTAGCTGGTAAAAAAAAAAGTACGAAAGTTACTTACATAGCGACGCGTCGCTATTCTCCAGAAACGCTAAACTCAAAAGGAGCAGTCCGGTGAACATAATCAGTTCAGTCGTCTTCAGTTATTCAAACACAAATGGGTTCCCATTCAATCGTCGTTCACCACGACAAGTCGTAAAACTAACATTTATACGATAATAAGACTTAATTAATATGCGGTTTATAGGTTTTGTTACGATTTTAATTTGGACGATTGTACGTTGCTAGATTACATTAGATTGAAATAAAACTATTTTTTTAAGGATTTTATCGCGTTTATTTTTCGTTTTTACGTTCCCGACGTTTCGGCTGCTTTACAGCAACCATGGTCACGGGAGGACTGAAGTGGTTGACGTCCTGGTGTCATAGTTAGAAGCGGGCTACCCTCATATTTAATTGTTGAAAAATAAACGCGATATAATCCTTAAAAAAATTGTTTTATTTCAATGTGTAGTAATCGCGTAAATATAAGAAATCAATATAGATTACATTAGATGTTTACCTGATCCTATATATGTTAGAAAACTAAACTGTGCTATGTAAAATCAGAGTTAAAGCTTTTGATTTGAATGAGGCTTTATAAGATCCAACTAAATAAGTCGCCAGAAAACTATACGGTCCCACACTAAGCAACGCTTGTATCATGGGTACCGTACAATGGACTGGGAGCGAACCCAGTATATATTACTTATATAGATATTAAACATCCAAGACTTTGGTACAAACATTCGTGCTCACACAAAGTTTGTCCGTACCAGGATTCGAAACCGGGACCCTCGGCACAGAAATCAGGGTCACTATCAACTGCGCTAATTTATTAAGATGTCATGCATGTACGGAGTGGGCGCTTGCCTATAACAAAACCGAACTCTGAAGTCTTATATAGTCAAACAAGAATCTGTCTGTCATGACTGTGTGGGACTCTAATGAACTCTCTGCCTCTGCCTGACTCTCTGACCCTTTTCTCGCCTCTAGCGACCCTGAAGATGAATGGGCTGGATGATCCCGCTGGGAAAGGCAGGCAGCGACGTAGCGCCTCGCGCGCAGGCCTTATAAACGGAAACATACAATAATTGCTTCAAACGGCCGCTTTCGTCCAACTACTTATTACCCAACTAGCTGCGCCCCGCGGTGTTACCCGCGTTTACATTTTACCGGGATAAAAAGTAGCCTGTGTGCTATTCCAGTCTATAATCTATCTCTGCGCCAAATTTCATCCAGATCCGTCCAGCCGTTCTGGCGTGATTGAGTAACAAACATCCATCCATCCAAACTTTCACATTTATAATATTAGTTGGATGGGATTATTTCAACACTATGCGGAACATGTGTAAGGTACTTTTTATTGCCTTTTTCTATTGAGACTAGGCCCAATGCGATTCTGCCAATGGTACAGTACTTACTGGCTGTATTAAATAACGTTTTGAAATTGAATCGTTCAAGCTTGATGTAAATGTGTTGTAACTTGTAATGAGTAATTTGTTACAGTGACTTACCTACATACCTATTTGCGTGTGACTCACAGATAATATGACTCTTGCAAACGACTCGGACGTATAGAAACATAACGTGCTACCAAATTACATTGCGGATATATGGTACTATATTTTCTCATACATCAACATCAGAATTTTCTTTTTTTTCTTATTTATTTACGTTCGCAAAAGGAGTAGGTATGCATAGGTTTTTAATAGGGAATCTCATTCAAGCTAAAACTTTAGCAACAAGCCTATTCCTTTGTTACGTAGACATGCGTGACTTTTGGCGGGAAGTTGACCCGTTAAGCTGTCATTTTTTTTTAAATTGTGTTTCTTTGATATTATATCTTGTAATATTAGTGGGATATTAACCATTGTGTGTTCATAAACGAGCACGAGTGAAGGACATTGAAATGAAATAGTCTTATTTAGAGAGAACTTGAAAATTCAAGTTCTCTCAAGATGTCCGGTAAATTTTCAGTAAAGTATCCACAGCTTTACTGATAGGGAATTAATTTCATAATTATCATCGTCATCAACATTATCATTATCATCAGGGGTATTTATAATTCAATAACAATTATCAAGAATTACTCGACACTGGCAAAATGGCACTATGTTGTAGCTGATTGCCAACCCCAAAAAAGAAAAAAGACATCTGCGTAAAATCACACATCTCTTTGCACTGTGCAAATAGCGACTAAAGAAAACACTATAACAAAATCAAAACTAGTTTATTCTTTTCGTTATTACTTAAATATAGTAATTATTAAAGTTTAAATTACGTATCGTCTAATACATGATGGTACGTACACTATATTAAGCCACAACTATCAACTAAACCTTCCTAGATCCATACTAGTTCAAAGCGAGGCGGTGGCAGAGGCTAGTGATGTTCCAGCACCAATTATCAGGCGACACAATCGACTGAACTGTTAACTAATCGTAATGATAATCGCAAATATTCTAAGGCGTCGTTCTAATCGACTAACAACCGTAGTTCGACTAAACGACGCGATTTTGTCGCACGACGAGATTAAATACATAAATCTCTTAAGAGTTTCTTAATTAAGGCTCGCAAGTAATCGAGAAATTGCGATACCAAGAATCATTTTCATCGCGCGACGAAATCTCATCGTTTGCTCGTACGGGCATTAGGCAATTAGAACGGCGCATGCAAATTAAAAATATAATTTTCTGTTCGTGGAATATTTCAGAACTATTTTCTGTGTTGCAAGTCCCGAATAAAAGCCTCTGTCACGCCTTCAGCTCACATAAAAAAATAAATGACAAAACTAACACATGACAATCACATATTAATCGACTAACTGAGAATCGATTCATACACACACACATCATCGAGCTGAAAAGACATCACACGAACTAGTGTTATGTCGTACATAAAATAAACTAATTCGATTTTATTATAATAATTTATCCAGAATTAATATGGTTAAGATAACTATTATCTGATTTAATCTTCAATTAACTATATTCGATCTGATATAAAAATATAAGTAATGTATATCCAGAGGACAAATCTATAACATATGTAAGTATATCGATTAAAGAAATAAAACAGAAATGCATCTCGAATATTGTACAAATTATTCGTTCATTCGTATTAAAAACTAAGTAAACGTTAGTCACAAAATACTTATAAAAATATTAAAATGAGTTTAATGCACAGTCACCTTAGTCGAAACTAGTTGATTATTTTATATCGATCATTGACAAACTACACGATAGTTGTACGATCGACTGTGCAGCAGCTGCTATAAGTAAAAGGAGAATTGTGAACTTACCTCTAATGTAGCGAATAATTTAAGTAAGTAAATCAATCAATCGGATAGTGTTGATCAAAAATATACTTACTTACTAGCTATTTTAGTTTACTATTACCAAAACAATTTGTTTACATACTGACATTATCTATAGCTTATGGGAAGCGAAATTCAAGAAGAATCTAGAGCACGTATTATGAACAAAAAATTAAGTATTTTAATAATTAGTTTCGCACTACGAAAAATCACTGGTCACCTACTAATTGATATGCCAACACCATAAAGCAAACATCATGTTTCAAGTTTAGAATTGGATGTGGCAGTAATGTGCAGTTTAAATGGGCTGAAAGTTGCAGTGCAGCCGGGCAGTAAGTTGCAATTAAATTAGTCAGTGAGTTATAGTTAAACTGGGCAGTAATTTGCAATTAAATCAGGCAGTAAGTTGTTGTTGCACCGGGCAGTTAGTGCAGTTAAACCCGGCAGTAAGTTGCAGTTAATACGGGCAGTAAGTTGCAGTTAAACTGGGCCGTAAGTTGCAGTTAAACCGGCAGTATCTTGCAGTGAGCCGGACAGTAAGTTGTAGTTACATCGGGCAGTAAGTTGCAGTTAAATGTCAGCCGCTAGGTCTTGGTCGCAGAGGCGCAGCGTGCAGAACACGCTCCTGCCGTCCGCTGAGCAGGTACAGTCATTGCAGTCGCGCTTAAACTGCTCGCCGGGGTTGCAACGGAACCCGTTCTCCGACTCTAGGTAATAAACAAACGTTTTCCTAAATAACTATGAAGTGTGCTATCTGCATGTTAAGACATTTTTAATGCCTTTTTTTAGTTATATGTCTGCTTCAAATCAAATATCTTTATTATGAAAAACGGTGGGTCAGTTCAGGATGTTAGGAGGAATGAGTGTGTGATCGCACTGCTCACCCGTGTGAGGCGTATAGAAATATTAAGTTCCTATGTCATAATACAAGGTGTAAGGGGCATGTTAACGAAAACTTTGGATTAAGGTTCCACTTAATGCTTATAATAAAACCCTTTTTTGAATCATCCACAACTATGCAATAAAGTCAATTATTTACTCTATGGGCACCGCTATCTACTTCCAGACTACACCTGAGCCTAATGCCATTTATTAACGCATTAATCGACGTACAAAAAAACATTTTATGTCGATTAGCGCGTTAACTAACGTGATTAAGCGCCGGTGTAACAGGAGCGCTATAGAAAATCTTACACACCTTAGATTAGGGGCCATCCATAAATTACGTCACACGTTAAGGGGGAGGGAGGGGGTCGACGAAGTGTGACATTGTGTGACAAGGGGCGGGGAGGGGTCCCAAATTTTGTGACCTCACATTTTTTCAAAAATTCATGAAATTCGTGTGACGTAATTTATGGATGGCCCCTTAGGGTCGTGACCTCATGAGTAGTCACTTACCAGTCGCGTGGTCGACTTCGTTTTGGCGGACGCAACTCTTGACCGTGCACAGAGCGAAGTGGCCGTCCTGCGCGCATCGGCACACGTTGCAGTCACGCTCGAACACGCTGCCCGCCACGCACTCCGTCGGGATCTTGTCGACAGCTTCTACAAAACGATTTTGTTCATAAAATATAATGCGCAAGTGTGTGCGCAAGCACAGTTGCGATGTTCGCTCATCCACACATCCCTCACTCTCATAGACCGATAGAACTGCAATCCAATACGACCGGAGATAATAGAGCTATGAGACAGGTAAAAAAATAGTTAAAAAAGGTAGGTATTTAACTATGTAATGTTCTATACAAATAAATAAAATTGGAGTGTCTGTTTGTAATATTAAAATGACAGCTTTTTACTAAGTGCATTTGGATGTATACACGGTACATATACCAAAACAACATTTTTTACAATTTTTGTCTGTCTGTCTGTCTGTTTGTTCCGGCTAATCTCTGAAATGACTGGACCGATTTTGACGGGACTGGACCGACTTTCACTGGCAGATAGCTAGTGTAACAAGGAATAACTTAGGCTACTTTTTTGGAAAACTTTTTTGTTAAATACCACGCGGACGAAGTCGCGGGTAACAGCTAGCTATAACATAAGACTATTTACCTCTCTTACTCCTCGCTTCGGTGAACGCGCTCGCATGGAGGTTGTTGTTCAGCGCGCCGCAGTCCATGCGCGTGCAGGAGAAGTCCTGCCCCTCGTTGTCACACAGACACTTGTTGCAGTCTAGTCGGAACTCCTGGCCCGGCTGGCAAGCTTTCGTCGTCTCCTACTAGATGCACGGTGTGTTGTTGTTATTTTGTTATGCAAGGTGTAACAAAAAATGTGTAAAATATTTTAACAGATAATTCAGTACGTTGTATGGATCATGTTGATGTATAAAATAATTTTGTCTATGATTTGTTATTTTTTAAAACAAAGCGAAGCGTTAAAACGTAGCTTTTAGCCGTGCGATCAAGGCCCCAAGTCTGCTAACACAATGGTTTCATAATCGAACAGCAACCGCATAGTAACTGTCACTTTTGACAGATATTGTATGGGATATCTGTCAAAAGTGACAGTTACTATGCGGTTGCTGTTCGATCATGAAACGATTGTGTTAGCAGACTTGGGGCCCAGTACGGGGTTCATTTTTGAAATGTCTAATAATTTGATTTATTTCTTTGGGAATGTTATCTTTATAACCTACTGTTGGCCCTGTTACAATATTTTACAATACTATTGTTACATCTTATACAAGGTGTAAGGGACCTTGTAACGAACACTTTGGGTAAAGGTAACACTTAATGCCTATACTAAGTCTATGTATATAAGTCACGGTTTAAAAATGTGATTATAAATATGATGTAAATGATAAAAATATTACCGAAGGGTAGCCGCGAACTTTTCTGGACAATGTGGCGTTCTGAAAAGAAAAATAATTTGCCTAATTAACTAGGTACTTAATTATTCACAGAAATCATTCTAATTAGTTCTTATGGAAACTCAAGCGGATTAAAAAGCTGTATAATTAATTTATATAAATAATTACCCAGGTTAGTAAAGAAATAAAACTACAAGGTATACAATTAAATGTAATAATTTAAATTGTTATATGTCTTCGCAACCTTAACCAAAAGATTATCTTCAAAAGTTGAATGCACCAACACCATAAAATAACACCAAATCGAAACCCTAGGACAGCCACAACCAAATGCGTCAAACCACAACCAAATGCCCCAACATCCAAATGCGTCAACGTCCCAAGTGCACCAACATCCAAGCGCTTCAACATCCCAAATGCCCCAACATCAAAATGCTTCAACATCCCAAATGCCCCAACATCCAAATGCTACAACATCCCAAATGCCCCAACATTCAAATGCGTCAACGCCCCAGATGCCCCAACATCCAAATCCTCCAACATCCCAAATGCCCCAACATCCAATTGCTCCAACATCCCAAATGCCCCAACATCCCAAATGCTCTAATGCTGCCAACCTTTTTGTCTTTGTTCTCGAACTGTTCGAGACATGCCCTCCTGGTGCAAGAGTAGGACTTCCCGTCCGGGTTACATCGGCACATATTACAGTCTACTTCAAACACCTCGTCAGGGCGGCACTGCTTCTTAGTTTCGCGTAGATTCTGGTGTTCCGAGAGGATACCATTATAGAAAAATATTATTAAAAAAAGTAAAGCATTAACCCGAAACGTCAAAGAAATAAAAGATAATCAAAATAGAAGAATGTTTAAAGTCCTACGATGTAAAAATTATCGCTGGCTAGTAGCTAAGAAATCCTACGAAAAAATACTTGTTTATCTTACAGAAGTTTAATGAGCGATGTGTTCGCTGTATGAATTTTTCATAACATATGGGTTTGTCTTAAATACCGATATAACCAGCTAAAGTGAATTGAACCGCACCTCAGCAGGGATTCCTCCCAGGTCGGGCTCATCGTCGGGCAGCAGAGGTACGCACACACGTCTCGTGCAGAAATAACTAGTGCCGTCCTCGTTGCACCAGCAGGTGTTGCAATCCTTCACAAACATGCGGTTCGCTTCGCACACCACGCCTTTCGTATGGTTATGGGATGATTGTGTCGACTAGAATTGAGTGAAATAATACAATGTATCGAATGTTTTCTCGTAGAACGTCTGAACGCCAGGGCCCCAAGTCTGCTAACACAATAGATTCATAATCGAACAGCAACCGCATAGTAACCGTCACTTTTAACAGATATTGCATGGGATATCTGTCAGAAGTGTTACTATGCGGTTGCTGTTCGATTATGAATCGATTGTGTTAGCAGACTTGGGGACCTGGTCGTGCACAAAAGACCAGCGCTCACTAAGCGGCAAGATGCGGCAAAGGATATTGTACGATCAAATGATTTTGAAACTTATTTTAATAACTTTAGAACTCACTCACATAGCTCGATCCTCAAGCATTGTAGCTTATTCGGCTGATTGGCTTATTGGCGTTAAGTAGAGCGGAAAGTAATTGTCCAATCAGGCTGTTTGCAATCGTTACCGAACGGCATTTTTCAAACAATCTGATTGGTCTATTCTTCTATACCCCACTCGTCTCCGCTTTGGTGGAATCGCAGCCATTAAGGTCGGATTTATTTTTAAGTATATAATAAATGGGTGCAAATAAAAACTACCTGTATTTAAATTATTAACTTTAGCAGACATTTTACATTACTTAAAAAAGAGGTTAGTATATTATAATAATATTTATTCTTCTTTGATCCTTTTTACGATATCTTCTTTAGCTTGATAAAATAATACTGGTAATTGGTTTTCAATATATCCACTTATAATACAGCTGCTTTCAATATTCTCACTTATAATAGCTTTAATTAGCTTTCAATATTTCCGCTTATAATACAGCTGCTTTCAATATTCTCACTTATAATAGCTTTAATTAGCTTTCAATATTTACGCTTATAATACAACTGCTTTCAAAATGACTGCCTATAATACGGTAGCTTTGAATATTTCCGCTAATAATACTGCTGCTTTCAATATTTTCGCTTATAATACAGCTGCTTTCAATATTTTCGCTTATAATGCAGCAGCTTTCAGTGTGTTTGCTTATAATACAGGTGCTTTTAATGTAGTTCCTTCTTCACCATTGTACGGTATTATTGGCTCTAAGACCTGAAATAAGAGGGTATGTAAGTTGGTCACTTGACTTCAGATATTAAGAGAACCTGACGAGTTCTCCAAAAACGTGTGAAGTCCGCCAAACTGCACTGGGTCAGTATGGTGGACTATGGTCTAAAACCCTAATAATTTGGGGAGACCCATGCCCAGCAGTGGGATATTGAAAAAAGTTTTAATAGCCTATTATTGGTGCCACTGCTGGGTGCCTTCCTGTTTTACTCCACAGGATCAGGAGGAGGAGGTCTTGGGCGTGTTGTAGTCAATTATTATTGTTTTATTATTTAATAATAATTATTATGGCAGGTGTCCGCAACCCTTCCAATGGTCCCATCCCATATCCATCCAATCCTCAATCCATAATCCCAATTATATTTCCATATTCCTGCAATAGTTCCTCCGCCTGCTGAGGTCAATTCGCTGTTTATGCTATCATTATCAGCAATTGGCCCCAGCAGGTGGCTAACATAACATTGAAATTCTCAAGAAGGGCCTCTACGTGTTGGACCCATGTCCCCGCGTAAGCCTTCCAATGAACCGGGTATAGCCCGTGTGTAGAGAGAGATTAAAATCTCTCGCTATAAAACCTAATGGGGAAGATGAACCCACCACTGACCCTCGGCTTGTCAACTTTTCCAATTATAAACCAAACAAGTTTGATCGATAGTTAAAGAAGCCAGCAACACCGAACTCCTCTAAGATGTTAGTCGAGAAACTATCTATCACGAGTGATGGGACCTCAAATAAAATGCAATTCTCCGCGAAACTATTCCGCCAAGTATCGCCTAGTTCTATCAATTATCTCCCTCTATGTTACCTTCAGCTCGTGGAACAGCTCCACGTCGGCCGGCAGCGGGCACGGCTTATTGGTGCAAGTGTAGTCGGTGCCGAGCGTATTGCAGTAGCAAGTGTTGCAGCTGATGTAGAACGTTTTGCGCGCCCGACACACGGAGTGCCGCTCAATGTGGTCCTCGCCCTGGAACACCATACCAGGGACCAGAGTGAACATGGTTGTAGCGACCTCTTCAACCTCGCCACAAGCTACACAGATAGTGCTGAAGACGACAATCAGAACAATAGACAATTCTCAACACAGTCCTGAAACGCGCTATGAGAGTTCTCGGAGCACGTAACATATATACAAGATCCCGACAATAACCGTTGGGGCATAGCGGCCGCCCCGCCAGGCATACCATCCGCCTGGCTGGAAGATCTTCCCTTTTACGCTAAATGGTAAACCATTGAAATAAAACTTATTTTAAGGATTTTTTCGCGTTTATTTTATGTTTTTAAGTTCCCGACGTTTCGGCTGCTTTACAGCAGCCATGGTCACGGGAGGAGTGAGGTGTTTGAAGTACCCTCATATTTAGTTGTTGCTTGCGATATGACCTACGCAGAACGTGCTACACGAGATAAAATCCTTAAAATAAGCTTGACTTCAATGTGTAGTATTCGCGTAAATATAAGAAATCAATATGGTATAAACCATGTATTGTATATTATCTGGCTCAATGAAAAGCTTTTATAAAAGCAAGTCTTATTTTTATTCCACCATCTTCCTTTCTGTCCACTCTCCAATCCTGCCAACCATAGATCCATTCCTTTGCCTTTTACCAACCTCATAACACTTCTTCTTTCCTTACGAAATGAGATGCGATGAAATAAAATGGATATGAATATGGCCTCACCCACAACTTAGCGGGTATTATGCACAATGTCAAGTAATTAATAGCAATAACAAATTCCCTCATAATACTTACCTCACTCGCCTTAAAAACTTCAACTTCTTTATCCGTATCTCCCTCCAAGCATTCGTTCTGTGTGCAGCTGTAACTGTGCCCGTCCGCGGCACATTTGCAAGCGTTGCATTCCGAATAGAACTCCTCGTGTGGCTTGCATATGGTTGATCGTTTGAACACGGCGTGTGCGTTTGATGATATTTGTTTTAATTCCTTAATAAAAGGCTGGAAGTTTAATAAAAAAAAAATGTTGACAGCTGCATGCATTAAAAAGTAATAAGAAAGAAGAAGAAAGTAATTATACTAAAATAAAATATAAGAATTCTGTTTCAAAATTATTTAACTTGGAATCCAAATTTAAGATGTATCAAAAGATACATACAAAAAATAAATAAAAAAAATACAACTGAATTGAGAACCTCCTCCTTTTTTTGAATTCGGTTAATAATATAAAGGCATCAACCTTTTTAACTTAGTAATTTTAAAAGTGAGTGAATAAGTTAACTGCTTATTTATCGATATTCTGTTAAGTGTATGGACTCTATAAAAAAATAATGAAATTGCCGCTTACCTTGAATTATGTGCGCACCTTCCACCGAATGTGCATTAAAACTACACTAAATGACTTCGATGTAAGTATTAAACATCGATAATTAATGAAAGTGTAACAAAATGGTACCTACAATATTTAGGTAAGTTTGCCAACATTTGATCAGCTGACAAATGTAAAATTTTAAAATCAACCGTCGTTCCAAACTAACAACCAATAGGAATCGCCTATCCATTGGCTATTGGCCGCTATTGGTTGTTCGTTCGGGCGTGGTCGGTTTCCGAATTCTGACGATGAAATTATTAAAAAAAAAAAACCTGCCAGACAGGCCTGGCCTAGTGCAGAAAGATTTTGTCAATACCAGGTAACAGGTACTTTATCGTGTAGTTATATTCTCATTATTATTATTAAAATTAGTAACCGCAATGTAAATAATATCTGTAAATCTCTTTTTTGGTTAATAATACAAAAAAAATATTCAGTTAGTTACAATAGTAACATGAACCAAAGAGTATCATAATAATGATACTTCTTTATTGCCAATTTACCTATACCTTATCCCTCAAATCTATAAAATGTTATAATGGATTATAAAGCTATTATAACGCAATTCGTTACAATGCCATTATAACTGTCTATAAATTTGGGTGATAGTATCTAGAAGTGAGGAGTAGTTATAAAACGATTAGTTATATTGAATATTTTGTATGATTATATATATTAACTTACCGGTAATACAATATCGGTTTGCTCCGAATTTGTTGTAGAATCCGTTTTGTCCGTATCTTCTATACTTATTACTGAAAATAAAATGACATTCCTTAATAAGACCAAAAAACTAAAGACAGCCAAAGATACGCCTTTAATTTTTATTACATGATTATCTACTAAGTACATTCACGTTATGGTTTGTGAAACTATTTCTTTTAAAACTCTGGAAATTAAAAAAATACGGGCGCATTAACTTTTCAATAAGAAATAAACCAAAGCAAAGATTCTCATGTCAATTGCCGTCGCGGCCATAAGTGAGCACAGGTGCGACACAACAAGAGCACGGCCCCTCTCTCTCTCTTAATAAATACCTGCGCATATTCTCTATGGCTGAATGCTGATTTGAAAATAGAAATACCTTGTGGTCTTTCGGAGCAGTAATTCATGGAGCAGAGCGCCATGCCGTTGTCCAGACACAGGCATTTATTGCAGTCCCTCAGGAACGTTGTGTTCGCCTTGCACAGGTATGGTTCCTCTGGAAAACGTTAAGTAACTTTTTAATTGACCAGCGGGGCTATTTGAAATCATTTCAAATCGATATCGACCCTACGAGCTGTCAAATAACTATTCGGTTAGATTGAAAACTTTCAAAAAGTTTCGATCGCGTAAAAATTTATATACTCTGTAGGTATATCTTTTTTTTTGGTTGTTGATGGAGATATGAGAGATGGAGATGACATAGCTAGCTGTCACGGCAGACTATCAAAAGAAAAACTTTCAGTTTTCCCAATTTTCCGGACAACTTTTTTAATTTTTCCAGCCCCACTAACCTGATTCGGACTATTACGAACATTTTAAAAACGAATTTAGCCAAATCGGTTCAGCCGTTCTTAAGTGATGTGCTCACCAACGAACTTTATTACATTTTTATTATATGGATTTAACTTTTTATATGCTACCTTTATATAGCTTTGCTATTTGCATTTCTTTAGCTTCCTGCTAAACTTTAATACTGCGTTTCAGACTTGTATGGGGAATTCGTCCTTAAAGAGCTTAACGCCATCTGTATTCAGCGCAGTGAATTTTTTGCTTGTAACGATAATAGAGGTCGCTCATGGACATTTTCATGTACAGGTCAGTTAGTTTGGTATTTTTCGTACCATATGTGCCGTGGTCGCAGTTCTCCTTCTTCGTGCACTGGGCTATGCCGTTGTCGGAACACCGACAATCGTGGCAGTTGCTCGTCCATTCCGTGGCAGCGAGGCACTCCGTCGAGGCGCCACTGTGTGACGGCGGGATTTTTGATGATACTGAAATATTGGACCAGAACATTTTAAATAGATTCAGGGAATTAAAAAAATAACTTCTACAATAGCATATCAGAACCTCAGACGAATAATATATTGGAACTAAGAAAACCAAGCCGATTTGTATAATACACGCTGAACACGCGAATTAAGTCCTTACGTACATATTTTATTTATTTTTTTCATACCTTTTGTGTCAGTTTTTTCTCTATTCGCTTCTGTACATTCTGTTATGCCGGGGGGACACTTTAGTACTGCAACAAAAAAAAAACATTACACTATGATTTCCAAAATAAACAAAAAAATAACTAGTATAGGGGAAAAAGTATACATATTTTTTTAGGTAATTATTTATTTATTTATCAAAAGGGCTTGGTAATTTAATTATAGCTCATTCTAGGTACAAATTCGGGGATAAGCCTTATTTTTCGTCTTTCTAAATTCGAACGAGCACAGACGAGCGGTCGTTCGTAGAAGCGTCGTTCGATGTAATACGTATATGAGCTTAATATTTCAATGGAGGCCAATAAAAAAAAATATTCTCTACTATCATTGCCAAAAAAGTTGCATCTTCCGCCATATTCACAATTTGACATTTCGTTTCGCGCCATAAATCTCAGCAATGGCGGCCGGGCCATAGTCACGTGACGTGAGTTTCGGCCGCGGCACCGGCACCGCGCGCTCTGCTCCAGTTGTCCTTTAACCCTCGCAATTATTGCAGTTCTATTAATAGCGACAAACAATTGGTTTCAATAATTACATGCCAGCGATCATCTTGGCCGTTTGGTGGTGACGAAATTTTGACCAATAATATTGGTCAAGAGTTTCCCTGAAGGTTAAGGGAGAGGCTTACGAATTACGCCTGTTTCACCAGAAGACCTAAGGCAGTCGAGGCAGGTTTCCAAAGAGGATGTACCACTCCCTAGGGTGCGCTGAAACCTTCCATGATGGCGGTTGCAGGCCCAGAGGAGTTAATATTAGAAAAAAAAACATAGACTCAAAAGTACGTATACGTACGAATATGTATAATTAGCTAACGCATAAACTCGCACTTGACGGACACGGAATCGATCGACGGCAGTATTTCCGTGAAATTATTGATCGAAACTTGAAAACGAGGGATGTAAATAATGTAATTAATCTCCAATGAAATACCTATGGACGTAACAATACTCCGTATATCTATGCCAATAAAAAAAAAACTCAAACTTTACTCTATTATTGAACTGTCCTGACGGTCCTTATAATCAATGGCCAACGACGATTAAGAAATGTCTGTTACCATTTCACACAATGAATGTCCAACAACTTCGGCTGAAATAGTGATCAAAATTTTCCACATTCAATTCCCTCATAACTCTACAAAACAAATTAGATCATAGTGCTGTATAAATAACGCTAACATTGTTTACAGCTCATTAAGATTTCCAGGAATTATTGCGAATGTCTAATAGGGTTGTAGACTGTTAACGAAAACAATTACTCATATCTACAACAACATTTTTAATCGAATCGGACTATCTTATGAGTCCTTTTCATCTGCTCGTGTCTGCCTTCGATTGGACCTATCATTATGTGCTTCCCCAGCTCGTGCAGGAGATCGCATGGTGTGGTAAGAAGTAGCCGAGGCTCTTCTCCCAGTGAAACGTAATATTCTTGTACAAATACTGGTATTTTTTTAAAATGATGACCATAAAATCTGACTGAACATTTAAAGTAGGTATTTCCAAAAAAATATTATACCCTATGGTAACTATCGGTGCCATTCATAGCAAAAATTACTTTCAGCTCTGAATTCAGATAATTAAAACTAACAACTCTTGGTAGGTATTCGTAAGCTTTTTTATGGTTAGAATTATTCGTTCAAAGGACGATGACGTAACGGTGTTATCAGTTCGCGGAACTGGCTGATAATTCTAATTAACTTTCCTGGAATAATCATGAATGATCGGAATTATATATTTTTTAGAATTATTTGTTACTGCCACTGCCACTGCGCAATGATCAGATGTAAGAATAAGTACTTAATACAACTGTATCTACTCCCAGCGATCGCCGAAGGGGTGATCCCACTTTCTCCAATGGTAACAGGCCCCAAAGTGGTAGGGGGTGAACCTATTGCATTTAGTCTTGTGTATACAATTTGCGACTGTGTCGTCATAGTATGTGTCCCTCAAAAAAATTAATTATAAATTTAATAAGTACACGAAGAAGTGTTTGCCACACCTCCCGCTTTCTGAATGTTCTTAGTCTGCCGGTCTAACAAATAATGTCCTAACTGAAACTAAAGTGTACAAACAATAATGTCCCCAAGTGCAGCCGGTGTGCTGAGTGCACGTGTCAAGGCGGCTGTGATTCATTGTAGTTGGGGCTACATCGCCGGCTAATGCCCTCAGACCCGCTCGCCCACTGCACACCACCTGATACACTTGCGGACACTGTGCGGCGCACACTTTATTTAATTCAATATCGCCGAACTAATACGCCGCTTGTATGGACTGAGTGTGACCCCAGTATGTGGTTAGGGCAAAAAAAAATATCACAAGTTGAAACCTCTTTCAGACAACTTTTGGGTACTTTAAAGGACTGCAACTTGGCTCGAACACCTTGAGCTACCTCAAATTGATGAAGATGAAGTAGTAGAACCGAGAACAGTACAGATTTGCGCAAAAATAATATATCAAAATGGCGTACCATAGTTTTCCATGTTCTCCCAAGAACATAAAGTATCCACTAGTTTACTCATAGGGAATGTTTGAAATAGCAATTTGTCATAAAAAAAAAACTTCAAATACTAATACTCGGCATTGGCAAAACCTAAAATGACGGTGACGCCATATTTTAAAAAAGAAGTAGAATAAAGCTAACCGTAGATCACGGTTTATTTGTGGCCTTAAACTGCGGCAGAACGACTTTGAGCAAAGTTCCAAAGATAAATTAAATGTTATCTCGTTAAGTTATTTATAACTAGCGCCGAGGGAAACACAGAGCCTAAATATAGACTCTATCAGTGCTATCATCTATTTTAGTCTGTGTGTTAATGACATTCGCGTAGTTGAACCCATTACTATATACAGAATGATAGAGAAATGGGAAATAATGGCATAAAATTGTAATAAAATTAGCTTTTTCTTTTCACTAAGGGATTAAATATAAGAACTTGTGTTGCGATAGTCCTAATTATAAAGCATATTCTCGCAAATACGATTAACATTGTTTTACAGTCATTTATTATTACGAGAATATCAATCAATAATTCTACTGAAGACAATGGTCTCAACTAAATTTCTCTTCTCTAGTTTAGATAAAACTACAATTTGCTTCTAAAAATCTACATACTACTATAAATTGGTCATGTCTTTATACAATGCATTAAAAAACGCGGACGTAAACAAAAACTGAAAAGAATAAAACAAGTCCAGTAGCGACTTTAAAAATCATGTCTATGGTGAAACTCGCAAGATTAAGGCAAAACGATTGACGTAGGAATCATTAAAAACGGCCCACTTGTTTGGTCTCTAGAACGCTACAAAGGAATAAAATTTGGCTGATAAATACATTACCCCCCTTTGCGTCGCGCAGTAAGGCAAAGAACGACTTCGTTGGATTTGAGAATAGCTCCTATAATGGCTGTTTAGCGTGGGTTATAGTAAAAAAAGGTGTGCATATTGATTTCTTATATTTACGCGAATATTTATACATTGAAATGAAACTAATTTTAAGGATTTTTGTCTCAAGACACTGTGAGCACTTTCTGCGTATATCGTACCACAAGTAACAATTAAATATGAGGGTACTCCGTCTCAAACTATGACACCAGGACGTCAACCACCTCAGTCCTCCCGTAACCATGGTTGCTGTTAAGCAGCCGAATCGTCGGGAACGTAAAATTGAAATAAAATCGCGATAAAATCCTTAAAATTAGTTTCATTTCAAAAGGTGTGCACTTTTATCTGCCAGCAGTGTACGCAGGACCTTATGCGCTGGTAACTGCTTCGGTCAGAAACACCGTAACGGTACTCAGGTGCCAGGCCATCGTGTCTCAGACATAAAACCACTTAATTATTGCAAATGTATGCGCCATCCGGTTATTTAGTTATCTTGACGTGCCCGACACATTCTCGTATTTTATTTTAAAGTTGTTTACAAGTAATGTGATATTATTTATATTATGCGGTGTACCGTTACTTTTGGCCAGATATGTAAATTTTGGAATACGATTTTGGTTTGTTTTCTAACTTATTTGTTGGGCTGGTGCTTAAGGGGGTTTAGGACTGAAGTGGTCGCGATATTTGTGTGCGTGGTATGCGATTATGTACCTATTGGTATTGGCTTAGTGTGCGTTATGGTATACGGATCTACCTCGTCTCCCGCGAGAATTAATTTAGTAGGTACAGTAGCGTTCCTTCAACCTCCCTAGAAGCTACACAGATGGCGCTGTAGACGACATTCAGAACATATGACGAAGGCTCCATACAATCCTGAAACGCGCTATGAGAGTTTTCGGAGCACGTAACATATATACAAGATCCCGCCAATAACCGTAGGGGCATAACACCCGCCTGGCTGGAAGATCTTCAATTTTCCGCTAAATTGGTCACCCCGACGTGATACCAAAGTACTTACAGAAAATGGCGCTCTATATCTCCGTGCTAATTTCTCTTAGGGCTGTAGCATCGTCACACAACTTATCGCCCTGGTCATATGAAATCAAATTACGCTCAAATTGAAAAACAAATGGGGGAAGAGGAACCCACTACTGACCCTCGGCTTGTCAACTTTTCCAATTATAAACCAAACAAGTTTGATCGATAAATTAAAGAAGCCAGCAACACCGAACGCTATCTAACCCCAAACTATCTATCACGAGTGACGGGACCCGTCTCGTCTACTCGAATAAAATGCAAGTGTCCACGAAACGAAGCGAATCTAAAAAAGTATTCGACACGGCTGGGCTACGAATGAGCCTAAAAAAATTAAAATTAAAAAAGCTAATTGAAAATGTCACTGCAATGCAATCGTAACGCTAGTCGTCTCTCACTATATTGTTTTTTCAATACAATAAATTTTCTTAATAACAGCTATTTGTAAGAAATTACTATTGTTCTCACACTGATGTCACACTTAAACAGGGACTTTCCAGGGTTTTCCTTATACATAAGTGTTCTCACCATGTGACAGCTAGGTCACGTGATTGCCCTAAGGATACGTCATAGGCCATCTTCGACCAATAAGCGGGTTTAAATTCTAATGAAGATATTGTGCGTGACATAGTCAAAGCCAAAATCATATCATTTATTTCGTATAGGCCTACGCTGGCAATTGTCATTGAAATCAGAACAAATAACGAGGCTCCATACAATCCTGAAACGCGCTATGAGAGTTTTCGGAGCACGTAGCATATATACAAGATCCCGACCATAACCGTCGGGGCATAGCAACCGCCTGGCTGGAAGATCTGCCTGCCTGCCTGGCTGGAAAAACTAAATGCGTAAGCAGGTACCTATTGAAATATATTGTCTTAAAGGCGAACATACGAGGCGAATCGCGTGTCCTATGATATGGCGTGACGTGTCGCGATAGCTCGCCAGTTACGCGTTTGTATGAATGAACGCGCGACCCCCGACCTTTGATAACGCGTGACGTAGGCTGCGCTCGCGCACCGCACCGCACCGCGCAGTGCACTCGGGTTTCTATCTATCTATCAGCCGATAGATGTCCACTGCTGGACACAGGCCTCCCCGAACGACTTCCACACATCACGGTCCTCCGCCACTCGCATCCACCGGCTTCCTGCGACGCGTGTGATATCATCGGTCCACCTTGTGGGGGGCCGTCCTACACTTCGTTTGCGTGCATTATGCATTCGGGTTTGGATAGCGAGAAATATTGTGTTTCAAGGTTCGGGCGACGGTCTTAGGATTGACCGGGGGCTGGTTTGACTATCATCTATCTCAGCAATGAGTTAGGTATTGATTTCTTATATTTACGCGAATACTACACATTGAAATAAAACGAAGTTAACGGATTTTATCGCGTTTATATTCTGATTTTACGTTCCCGACGTTTCGGCTGCTTTACAGCAACCATCGTCACGGGAGGACTGAGGTGGTTGACGTCCTAGTGTCATAGTTTGGCGGGGGTACCCTCATATTTAGTTGTTACTTGCGGTCCGATCTACGCAGAAAGAGCTCACTGTGTCTTGAGGTCTTGCAATGGTACGCTTGGTTTTGGATTGTATGATGTTTACTATAGGGTCCCAAGCCGGTGGTAGCACCCAGCCATCTTCCCTATTGAAATTATGACTAAATAAATAACTATTGTACATAATTTATAATAATAACTAAATAAATTCAATTCATACTAAAAAAAAAAAAAAAAAAATTCGGATGTTTTTTAATTTCAATGGCCTCGCGTATCATCCTGAGTTAGGTCGTTAGATATCAACTTCTTATTGCGTTCATATTCGACTAGCAAAAAATTTGGCATTTTTATCCAGTTACCTATTAACCTGATTCTGGAAATTATTTTCCTAATAGAAAGCGGAAGCAGTGATAGCCAAGTTGGTAGAACGCTTGCCTCGGTAACGAGGATTGCAGGTTCAAACCCCGGCTCGCGTCTCTGAAATTTGAGAATCTAATTTTCAACGATGATTATCACTTGTTAAACGGTGAAGGAAAACATCGCGAGCAAACCTGCTTGTCTGATAGAACCCCTCGAAAGGCTTGTGAAGTCCGCCAACCCGCACTGCGCCAGCGTGGTGGATTATGGTCTAATTCCACTCGCATTGAGGGGAGGCCCGTGCCCAACAGTGGGACATTAAAAGGGCTGGTATTATTATTATTAGAAAGTTACACTATGGTTAACACGATTTGATAATCGTTTTCCCGCTCTTGAGATGACACGTACTACGTAATGTGTATATTCATCTATATTATACTACGTAGCTGACCCGGCAAACGTTGTTTTGCCATATACATTATTTCTACCAAATATATTTGCGATTATAAATTGAGATATAAACTATCCTATCTTTCAAGTTGGATAAAACTGCACACAGTGTGCAAAATTTTATTTAAATCGCTTTAGTAAGTTAGGAGTCCATAGCGGACAAACACCGTGACACGTAATTTATTATATTATTAAGATGATCATTTAATTGACTTTTCAAAGTCATCATGTACCTATTAGGTTGTTATCCATCCGGGTAGGTGATAAGTATTACCAGTTCATTTATCGCGACTCGCGAGTCATCAGGAAAAGACGGTTTCCCACGTGCCGAACGCAATTACGTATTGTGTAAATCATTAATGACAATGATTGATGTTGTCATGATTTTATTAGCATTGATGTTTCGTGATGTATTTCATTGTCTTCTTTTTTATGAACTATTTTAGCGGAAAAGGGAAGATCTTCCAGCCAGGCGGGTGGTATGCCTGGCGGGCGGCCGCTATGCCCCGATGATTCTTGTCAGGATCTTGTATATATGTTACGTGCTCCGAAAACTCTCATAGCGCGATTCAGGACTGTATTGAGATTTGTCTATTGTTCTGAATGCGTCTGTGGTGCCATCAGTGAAGCATGTGGCGAAGTTGAAGAGGTCGCTACACTATAAAACCCTTCCAATAAGCGCGGAATAAGTATAGTGTGTGTTCGACCGCCATGATGATTTTTTAAGTAAGGGAAAACCAGCTTTAGATATTAGATGTTTGAGGCACTTTTGAAGGCCTGATATGAAAGACCACCGAAGATCGGGGCAGCCATTTAAATAAAAAAAAAACATGTGAGTATTAGTATTTCGCACGGTCCAAGCGAGGACCGTCTTAGGTTTGTATCTAGAATTTTCACCGTTGCAATGTCACTGGTTTTCCAATCGCCTTTCCCGTCTAACAGGAAAGTTCTAACGAGGCGGTGAAAGCCGCTGGCAACCATAGGTACAAAATATACAAAGTATAAGCTTAAGTAGGTGTATGCAACCTCCTTGAAATTGGTTTGGTTTTTTTTTTTAGAAAATGGCCTCATACTCTTTTGGGTAGGTATTTTGTTAACGTCAAGTGGAATGTTTTTTTTAAAATATCAAACATAGAAAATTCTATGCAGGCCTAATCCGTAGAATATGCTGATACATCATTATTGTTTAAATAAAATATATAAATGTTGTTTTAAATCAATATATTTTAATGAAAACGAAGAAAATATACGATTCCTATTTTAAATGGATGAATCTTAAATATTTTTAATGGGACCACCCTTTTCGATTCCAGAGTTTTACTGGTGGTAGGCTTCGGCCGTGGCTAGTCACCATCCACTGAACAAAGCCATGTCGCCAAGCGGCCTAGCCGTGTTCCGGCATGATGTTCGGTGTTGCCATTCATGGATGGCGGGTCAGATCAGTTGCGCTGCATGTGCCTAGTGAATGTAGCGTCTCTGTCTACTGCCGCCTTCCTACCTAGGCAAGTATGCTCCATCGTAGATCTCATCGTCACTAACCATCAGGTGAGATTGAGATCAAATACTTGCCTATAATGTAATAAAAAAAAAAAAAAAAAAAAGAGTATCCGGATATATAAATAGAAAAAAAAAACAAAGCTGACGAATTGATAACCTCCTTGTTCTTGAAGTCGAGTTGAGTCGTACTTATAACCGTAAGAAACCGCGATCATCTCACGCAATAAAGCTCAAAGTCAATTAAATAAAATATTTTTTTTTTTTTTTTCAAAGTCAATTAGTCAACGTTAATTAGTTAGGATGAAATAGACAAATCTACTGCGGTCACGAGACATGCTTGATATTTGGACAAAGTCCACACTGTTGTAATTGTAATGTAGACACGTAGAAAAATCTAAATTGATTGGTGACCATTTGCTGTATAAATGAAAGTTCGATTGCTTCCAATTGAGTGTGATTGGAATTATTGATCTGGCGCCAAGCTTAAGCTCTATTCACACATTGCTGGAATATGTTCCAGCCGGAATCTGAACAGTGTTGCAATATCCACTTACCATCTAACCCAGGGGTTCCCAAACTTATTTTGTCTACTACCCACTTTGAGAATGAATTATTTTTTACTATGACTTCATATTAAATTAATTATCGTAAGCCTCTACACAACGCCCCCTTTTTTTCTGGGTCTCTTACCCCCCCCCCCCCCCATTTAGGCCTGCAGCGCCCACATGGGGGCGTTATCGCCCACTTTGGGAAAGGCTGATCTAACCTAACCAAACCTAACCTACCACCAACGTGAGACTTAAAATTGCTATTAAAAGATGCTGTTTTAATGTGTAAAAGAACAGAGCCATAATAACCCATGTATGTATAACAAATAAAATTTTAACTTTTCTTTATTTCGATAAAAATCCCTATGTCCATATATAGAAAAATAACTTAAATAAAGTCTCTGACCACCATGTCAGAGGAATTTGCGGGCTGGGCCTAATAGCACCCGGACAAAAAACCTATCCTGCGAGGTGATCAAAATCCTGATCCAAGAGCTTCACAAAAGGTTATAGGTTGTTTGGAAGAGATCACAATTTTAGTGATGAGACCGCCATTTGTAATATCTATCTGTTGTCTTTGATTATTGTTAAGTTTATTTTTTTGGTGTAAGATAAAGAGTTTAGTATAATTAAATAAAAGCTGTAAGCTTCATCAAATGCCTGCTATGAAGGTTGCATGTGACATTTTTTTTTCTTTTATTTCGAATGTATTTACAAATAAAGTTTCACAAAGTGAAATATTTACAATGAAAGTAAAAATGATGACAAAGACAAATGAATAAGTATAAAAACAAACAAATTTATCAAAAAGATGATCTGCGTGGAATGGGAGCAAGAATGCAGCATTAGCATTGCAATTTTCTTTTTAAATTATTTTACGACTTTTCGATTCGCAGTGAAAATAAAAACAAATTTGCAAATTAAATTATCGTATACGAAAATATATGCAAAGTATCTGTCTGCTATTTTCTCTAGTGGGGATATTAAATTTATAAGTTGTGTTACGTGTACCAACTTGTTATAAGAATGACTAATATTTTATTAGGAAGTATCATTGTTGTACTTTAAAAAAACTCAACACGTCGATAAGCGGGCAAAAGTTCGTACAAGATGAAATTATTATTTTGTAATTATTTTTTTATCTGTAGGAAAATAAAACTTTTTTAAAGTAATTCGGCTATGGGGGTCTGAGGTGTCAGTTCATTTTGGAAAAGGGGTCTCTTGCTCCAAAATAGTTTGGGAATCCCTGCCCTTGCCTGTCTGCCCTGCCTTGTCTTGTAGGATAAATAGAAATTCGCTATCAATAAATGTATTATCTTCTATGATCGTAGTACTTGAAGTCATTAAAGGTCTTCATTATGCAGTTGTTTATATTAAATGTCGTGATCTCATAGAGGCTCTATTTCAAATGCTGAAGCGCACTCTATACTAGAATTGAACCGGACACCGTCGTGACTTCTAACCACTAGACCAAAAGGTGAACACAGAAAATGTGTCAGGGAAGATGTCAAACGAGGGTTGAACTCACCCCCGCCCTCGCAGACCCTCGCCAGGCACACGAGCAAACAAACAAATATCGACCACTTCATCTCACTCACAAACTAACACAAAATTAAATGTCTATCCCGCTCAGCGGTCACAGACGACCACCTCTCGCCGCGGCCAAGACACGACTGATATTCCTTCGCGTACTATTCAAATGATATACTCCCGCGCAACATTAAATTTACCGTTCAAATTACGAATTGTCGTCACCCCACCACCAATTGTTTTAAGCAATAAGGGCTTACGGCCAGCATTGTTATGTTTGTAATGATTATCAATCGATTTTAATAGGTTCTAAATACGGTAGAATTTGTGAATTAAAATAAGAGCGGTTTGACCGGCGCGCGCGCAGATGACCTCTTGCCGGCCGGTCGATAATCGTGCTTCATATAAATAATGAGTTTAGTTTGCTTTTTAGCGTAATAATTAGTGTTCTGTCGTTGTGTAGAGAGAAATGATTGTGTAGGTTCAGCTGGTTGGTTGATAATATTTTATTATAGCGTGGGCATGACACCAATTTAGGGCTTTCTCTAAACTGGCAAGTAAGTATGTTAATTGTATCGAACTTTCCCGTGCTTAGCAAGAAACCTAGTGCAATCGAGTTATTCGGCTTGTCTGGAGAAACATGAGAGGTGAAAACATGTTTGAAAATGTACTTACGGGTGCAAGTGGCTTCGTAACGAAAACTGATACCATGGATTCAGCACATGATTCTGAACCCATAGTTGGAAATGCTGGAATTTCCCGTCGATCTTTTCACTATTATGCGCATATCTTCAGGGCATGTTATTGATTTTAGCATAAAATCATAATAGAAGTTTATTTCAACGTGATTTTAAATTTAAAAAAGGAATGACAAATAATTTAGTCCCAAAACTGCAATGTAAATTAAAACTCGACACGCTCGAGCACGCTCGTCACTCATACGCGGCACGTGTCAGGCGGTATCGCGCCACGGAACGTTGTGATCGCGTGTTTACGATACACTGCGCGCTCAAAAATTACAACATTTGTAACCATGACTTTTCACATAAATGATTTTGATAATTTTATTACCCAAAGTTTTCGTTACCATGCCCCATGTAAAGCTGTTCGCCGACTATTAAGTGTATAGTATGTGCTAAGTCGGGATATAGGAGACTAAGCCGCAGGCAGGTGGAAGGTTTCAGGGGTTCAAACCCCCCCCAAATTCCAAAGACAATCCATCGTTGTTTGTCAGATACAAAAAAAAACAGAAATATACTCTATATCTCACGTGTACATAAGTAGTAGTTTCTTCGTTTTTGCCATTCTAACTTCAAAAGTAAAATAATATCACGTCCTTTGCTTTGAATTTGTAACGGTTCTCTGCCGCCATTTTTCTCGTCGCAGATGAAATAAAGCTTTTTTTTAAGTTTAAAATGTTACTAAGGCAAAGGAATAGTTGGCGAAATACCTTGTATTGTGCTGCCTATTATCACAAAATCAGATCGTTCGCATGCCAGTCGTGCCCGTCAAAGGCTCCGCGATATAACTTTAGCGCGCTTTTTACGACATAATTCTTGTTCTCTTTGGCATGTTGAGTTTAAATTTAGAATTCGCATTTTCAAATGTTATAAAGGTTCATGCGCATTGTATAACTACAACTTAGTATTTTTTTTTGAGAATTTGGGGCACTGGAATCCACCACTGTTATTATATGTGGTATCCACGGACCACAGGGGCTATCTGGTCTTTAGTTGTATCTAATGACGACATGGGGTCTATACATATGTATTATATTTTTTTTTGAGGAAATTGTTTTTTCCAACTCCCATTTATTTCTCCGAAATGTTAGAAGAAGATAGCTTTACAGCGGTACTCGCGGATGATTTTTTTCCGCTCGCTGGTTTAAATATGTATTGAATTAGTGCATGCTTACCTTTATTTAAATTTTTCTTTTTCTTCGTGTCTGGAGTGGCCAGTCTGTTGCTAACGACGGTTTTATTTTATTTTTTTCTGCCGCGAACTTTGCGGTCTGTGGCCTTGTGGTCCTAAATATTTTTATTTACTTACGTCAATAATTCTAAACTTATTGAAGGTTAGTATTATCAAGTGCGTATGCACACCTACGCTTGGATCGTGTGAAAAATATTTTTATAGTATCAAAAATATTTATTGATTGATTTGCGGGGGAGTCAATCGAGTGTAATTCACTCGTACCTACGTGATTCATATTTTTAATAGCATATCGATAAAGCTATTTTGCGCTTGCGCATGTGCGTATTTGCGTGGGACATTGCAGTTACCATAATCTCCCGACGGGTGCGATGTTAGATCCACGGTATTTGAGATTGACCTCACATTTTCGTGTCATGTTTCGTACAGACTACGGGAATATTACGTAGATACTTATAAAAAAATAAAATAAAAAAGTTGGGTTTTCTTACTTAGGAAGTATGTACCTACTTACTTTCTTTATCTTTTTAGGTTGGCAATCAGCTACTAAATAGTGCTATTTTTGCCAGTGTCGAGTCATTCTTGATAATTGTTATTGAATTATATTTACCCCTGATGATAATGAAGACGATGATGATGATGATGAAATGAATCCCCTACCCCTATCAGTAAAGCTGTGGATACTTGACTGAAAATTTACCGGACATCTTGGGTGAACTGGAAAACTCATGTTTTAATATTTCGTTTTATTTTCCTTCACTCGTGCACGTTTATGAACACATATTGGTTAATATTCCAGCAAAATTCACATTATATATCAAAGAAACACATTTTTCACAAAATGATAACCTTTCTCTTCGACTACCCCCAAAAAGTCCCATCTCCACTCTTCTTAGCGTTATAAAAACGTTTTCAGTCTCGCTCACACCACAGAGTTCATAAATAAGAATTACAGTGACAGATGCAATGACAGTTTCCACAATTTCAAATCCATTGCCATTCGATGATGCTGCCCTAAAGCGCCAGTAGGATTATTTACAAGATTTTTCACGCAACGAAGCACGTCATTTTTCATATCTTCATGTCACATCCATTATTCAATATGAAAATCCGATATGAAAATTACTTGACATTGGCAAAATGCCCACTAAGTTGTGGGTAAGGGCATATTCATATTATTTCATCGCATTTCATTTCGTAAAGAAAGAAAGAAACGCAAGTAGGTCTTGGGGCACCGCAAGACCCGCGGTACGGTCGGCACGAGCGGCGCCGCCTACCAAATGTGTGTGTAGCTCAGGGCTACTTATATGGAGGGCGCCAGGGTACCCAGTGCTTGAACCCGCCCGCTACATGGGCTAGAGACAGCGCTGAAAGAGATTACCGGTCGACCTATTTGAAGAATGCGGTCACAGATTAGACATGAAAGATGTATTGTATGTCTGTACAACACGTGAAGCGTATAGAAAAGAATTCTTACAGGCGTAAGCTTATAAAAATATTTTACGCAAACAGTTCTCATAAATAACTTCGCAATTTATACGTTAAATATAGATTTTTGTGTTATATTATTATATCTTATCGGCCACCATATTTAGGCACGTAACGTGGTAGCTAAATGCAACTGTACGGCTCTTTAAAAAGGAGGAGGTTCTCAATTCGGTTGTAATTTTTTTTTGTGATATCCATAGAGGCGGAATTGGTGTCTACTCATTTTTTTCGGCAGCGCTTCCTTAAAATCAATAGCGGGTAGCATAAGCCCATATACCACTGACGTCTATATATACAAGTATATATATAGAGGTCAGTGC
Source organism: Pheosia gnoma (assembly GCA_905404115.1). Classification (NCBI taxonomy): domain Eukaryota; kingdom Metazoa; phylum Arthropoda; class Insecta; order Lepidoptera; family Notodontidae; genus Pheosia; species Pheosia gnoma. The sequence continues at coordinate 4,456,359 of FR989919.1, read as the reverse complement.
CATGTACCTATACTCCTTAGTCCAGAGAGGTCGATGCAAAACAGGTCGCTCAGGCGAAAAAGAACTTACCCGCACCACAATCTTATTAGAATATTCAGATAACACACGTCCCACGCTAAAAATGAAGCCTACAAAATTCTGGTTTAGCATTTTGCTTAAATGGTAGATCAGATTTTTTTAAGTTTCACTTTTAGCGTACGCTGTTTATTGTCTTATTATTCTAACAAGTCTGTGACTCGCACGCAGAATTTTGTATGAAGCCTCTCGGAACCAACAGTTCGATACGAAAAATTACCTCAACTTCGCACCACCATAAGGCATTGAGTCATGGGGCGTAACTGGACGGATACCATGCGATATCGGGGCGGAACTGTCGGCAGATAGCCGTGGGAACATCCTCGCTTAAACGTAAACTAGATTACGTGCGTGAAGCGTGCATGACACACGTATCGTCAGGCAATAGAGACGGTAGAGATGGATTGATGGAATTCCAATGGAGGCTACTTTTCCCGACTATTTATCAACATCTATACTAATATTATAAATGTGAAAGTTTGGATGGATGGATGGATGGATAGATGGATGGATGTTTGTTACTCTTTCACGCCCGAACGGCTGAACGGATCTGGATGAAATTTGGCACAGAGATAGATTATAGTCTGGAATAGCACATAGGCTACTTTTTATCCCGGTAAAATGTATGGTTCCCGTGGGATAGATGTTTTAATTCTTCATACTTTTTATCGCGGGTAACACCGCAGGGCGCAGCTAGTATATTATAAATGGGTACACAGTCAGGTACCTATATAAACCTGACATAAGTACCTCAATGCCTACGGCCTACGGCGACACTTACAAATTGTCTTTTTTTTTTTCTTAACTCTACAACTGGGTCGGAACGCGACATCACTGAGATCTACTAAGAAATTCAGCAGGCTTGACTTTTAGTCTACTATATCGAATTTCTTACAGCTATTGGTTAGGTATACATCTTAATATATATAAATTACGTGTCACGGTGTTTGTCCGCAATGGACGCAACTCATAAACTACTAAACCGATTAAAATAAAATTTTGCACACTGTGTTCGGTTTTATCCAACTTGAAAGATAGGATAGTTTATATCTCAATTTATAATCGAAAATATTTAATTATAAACATATTTCCTAGAAATAATGTATATGGCAAAACAACGTTAGCTGGGTCAGCTAGTACTTTATAATTTTAAACCACGCAGCCTCGTTGATGGATCTCTAGGTATAGGTAATTGACTCAGGTATAATTTCCTGTTTCCCAACGCATAATACCTATTACTATTATACTCGTAAGTAGAGGTATTTGTCTTTGTCTATTGATCAGTAGGTAAGTTTCTTGTTGTATCATTGTACGTATAATTATGTGATTAGTAAACCTTTGAAGTCCCATGGAAATTATAAGCTCGGCAAGTCCCTACCTTGATATTATAATAATTCTGTAACTTCAGTTGTAATCAAATCAGATAATGTTGTTGTATTGATTGATAAAATATTGGTTCTTACTACCTTGGTATCTAGGTTTTCTTTCTAATTCTAATGCCAAGTATACACGGGGTCACTTGACACCAGACATTAAAATGTATGGAAGAGAGTACCGACTGGGTGTCGAAGTGTGCACCCCGCAGCGATTCCGAGAGATCTCGATTCTGTTATACTGTCGCTTAGGTGTAGAGTGGCCGTGGCAGTGTGTTCACTTGTTCACTTATTGGTCTGTGGTGTATACCTACCAATGATTATTAATTCCTTCAAACCTCATAGATATCTTCCTACGTAGCAATTACTGACTCGGTATAACCGATCCCGATATATTTAGTATATACAGCCCGGCTTACACGAGGTAATGTCACTGTCAACGTCTGTGTCAATCGGTAGAACTAGGCTTTTAGGCGGGAAGTTGAACCGTGAAGATGTCAATTTATATTAGTTTCTAATAAGTATAATATTTAATAATAATGGGATATCAACCAATAAGTGTTCATATGTGTCATCAAACGTGCACGAGTGAAGGAAATTAAAATAAAATTGTATAACGTGTCTTTTCAAATTCATCTAAGATGTCCGGTAAATTCTCAGTAAAATATCCACATCTTTACTGATAGGGGTAAGGGATTCATCTCATCACCACTATCGTCTTTATTGTACTTATAATTCAATAACAATTATCAACAAATACTCGACACTGGCAAAAAGTACACAATTTTGTAGCCAACCTGAAAGAAGAAGTAAAACTAAAACCAAAAAAGATATTAAAACTGTATTATGCATATTTAGCATCATAGTCATGTGTTTTTCTCTTTCCCTCTGCGTTATAATATTGTAGTAAGAAAAGAAAAAGGTAAAATACTTTTTCACTGACATGAAACGCAATTATTCAAAACAAATGGTGATGTGTTCTGTTGTAAATTTTATGTTTTTCTTGTAAAATTCGATTGAACCAGTATTTAAACTATTATAAATTGTTAGAATGGAGGAAGGGAACTCTATTATTTACGGGCTAGAACATCAAGTAAGTGACCATAATACAAAACAAATATAATTATTAGATTTTACCTAGAATTTGTTTCTCCACCTAATACAAGTAGCCTTATACCTGTGTACCTTATTTATTAGGTTTTAGAATGTCCCTAGGAAAGGGCCGATAATTCTAGCTAAAATAAGACTGAATATAATTAAAATCGAATTTTAATTGTCTTCCATAATTTGTTTACAGACTAGAGCACTGTCCCCTCAGTATGGGGAGAGTGATGCGATCCGATTCCTGATCGGAACTCAGAGCCTGAAGCCACAGTCCAATCAAATCCATGTGGTTGAACTAGAAGAAGACACAGGGGCTTTACATACAAAGGTATGGATTCAAAATAATAATTCCGCAATAAGCGTTATCTCTACATACACATAAGCCCGCATCTGTTACTCACGGGGATAAGTTGATACCATTTGGTACATGCTATGATCCTGGCATTCGGCTTTTACTGCATATTTTATCTCTATGAGTTATCTACAGCCACCCAGAGTAGTGACCTTATGGTCAAACAAGTAATCCTAGCGGTAAAATTTAATACACTACATATTAAGTTCGTTGTGAAACTAGTGGCTTGCTTTCTTTCTCATGCACAAATCAAATACTGCATAGACATATATTTCATACATAAATGTGAATGTTATCAGATAGTACTAGTTTTTAACCCCATAAAATATTTTACAGTATTTTTTTTTTTTTTTTTTATACATTATAGGCAAGTATTTGATCTCGATCTCACCTGATGGTAAGTGACGATGAGATCTACGATGGAGCATACTTGCCTAGGTAGGAAGGCGGCAGTAGATAGAGACGCTACATTCACTAGGCATATGCAGCGCAACTGATCTGACCCGCCATCCATTTTTGTTATACCTTATATATTGTCAGGTGTATAAACACGACATCGGCGAGGTGTGGCACCTGCGCTGCTCGCCGCACGACGCCGCGGCGCTGCTCACCACACACAGCTCCTACGACCCCGCCACCTCCCAGTGCGCCATGGGAGTCTCCGTGTTCAAACTACCCACTGTCGAAGTGAGTCTTTTTTTAACAAATTAGTAAACTTTTGGCGGGATTATGATGACAAAAAGTTTTTCCTTTATATTACTCAGTATATAATAAAGTCAAAGTCAAATCATTTATTTCGTATAGGCCTACGGAGGCACTTACAAATTGTCATTACAGTTTTTCCTTAACTCTACAACCGGATCGGAACGCGACCTCAACTGAGAAGATCCGGCAAGAAACTCAGCAGGCTTGTTTTTTTTTTATCCATTATTTTTACAAAAATAAAATAAAAAAGTAAGCTCCAGTGTGTTGCCATGCCATTTAACATTATAAATATTGATATTTGAGCGATCAGTCCCAGGCTGTTTATTATATACTGAGTTTGCCCCCAGTTGATTGTATGCTACCCATAATACAAGCATATCTTTGTGTGGGACCATATAGTTGGTGTGTTCGTCTGGTGATATTATCATTAGTGGGTTCTGTTGATAACCCTATTACCCACAAATTCAACAGCCCTAACGATAAATACATTACTATTGCTGTTAGCCCCTCCAACTAAACCAGCTTGGGCTGGGAGTGGGCTTACGCAAAGAGTTTAATGGTCAAGGATCGTAGCTGGAACCTCTCAGTTACGTCTACGACCCCTTTAACCGCTAGGTTATTGACACTTTAAATCATTTCAGGTAATACCAAAAGACCTTGATGATCTCAGTGCAATACAAAGCAGGAATGCCGAGGATATGGAGCTGATCAGAACGATCACACCAGAGGTACAGTGTACAGTGACTCAAGCACAACCTGTTTACGTAGAGTTACAGTAATGTAAGCGTATCACTCCACAGAATTCATTCATTCAGTGGAAAAAGATCCATATATATCCATATTCCCGGCTCCTCATTCGAAATTAATATTTGGGCACCTACTTTTAGTGACGGCCTGATTAGCGCACTTGGTAGTGACCCAGCTTTCTGTACCGAGGGTTTCGGATTGGATGTTTAATATCTATATCAGTATTATATACTGAGTTCACCCTCAGTCCATTGTACGGTACCCATAATACAAGCGTTGCTTAGTGTAGGACCGTATAGTTGGTGTTCGTATATCGATCATGTTTATAGAGGGGCCAATTTCTGTGCGATATTGTGTATTTTCTAGAAAACTCATTCTATATATACAAAAAAAAAATGTTTGAATAATGCTCTATTTGTCTTAAAAAGATGACAAGACGATTAAAAAAATATATTTGTCAACTATAGTCGTTGTTTATAAAACAATGCCCAGAAACCGGAGGAGGAAATCCGATGCGCCGAGTGGCACCCCACGGACGCGAATAAGATCGGGGTGGTGTACGAGAGCAACGTGCGGGTGCATGACGTCACGTCCGGCGCGGCGCTCAGCTGCGTGGGCGAGGCGCGCGCGAGGCTCAAACTCACTTCCGGCAAATGGAGCCCGCATCAGGCGCACACGCAGGTACACTGCGCGCATGCGTTAGACCAGGGGCCAGTGTTACCAACCCTACTGTTTTAACAGTAGATTTGCTGTTTTCGCATTTATCCCCCTGTTTTCTGTTTCATTCCTAATTTTTACTGTTTTTCAATTAGCGTTATATTATACCTACACTATGAAAATATTTTTTGATAACCACTATGTAATAAAACGCAATGACACTAGACGGCAGTATCTACTCTTGTCGAGATTCAAGGGATTTCCCACATTGTGTGAATTGGTGAAGAAACTTTTGTGGCTACCACATAGCAGCGCCACCGTGGAAAGATTATTTTCAGCCAAAATAATATGAAAACTAAATTACGCAACAGAATATCGACTTATTGCACACTAAATCCGAAATAACCTAGTGCTTCTCATTTTAAGCCACAAAAAGGCAAATGAAGAAATTTAATCAAAATATGTATGATTTAAATAAGGAAAATGAGTCTGAAAATACTGAAGATCAATAGTGTGTATGAAATTGGACAATAATTTTACTTTGATTTTGTTTTTTTTAAACTGTTGTGATCAATATTATAATATAACAATGTATGTGGGTCCTGGTAACTAATAAAAGTAGGTGATTGTTTTAATTATATCAGGAAATTATGAAATCTGCCCTTTTTTACTTTACCTACTGTTTTCTCCTGTTTTTTTATTGGTGAGCTGCTGTTTTTTAGTTTCTTGGGGTTGGCAACACTGCCAGGGGCTCCCAAACTTATGTTGTCTACTGCCCACTTTGGGGCCATCCATAACATATATAACGTGTCACAATGTTTGTCCTCAATGGACTCCTAAACCACTTAACCGATTATAATAAAATTCGCACGATTATAATTAGTTCGATCCAACTTGAGAGATAGGATAGTTTATATCTCCATTTATTTTATATGGCAAAACAACGTTTGCCGAGTCAGCTAGTATAACTATAATAAAATTACGTCACACGAATTTCATGAATTTTTGACCCCTCCCCCGTCCTTGTCACAGCTGGTCACATTTGTGAGAACCCCCCCCCCCCCTCCTACCTAGTGTGATGTCACATATTTTGCAATTTTACATTTAGAAATTTATGAAATTAAAACAGCAGTGTTGCGAAATTGTTTTTATTGCCATTTAAATTATTTTTCAATAAAATCAATATGTAGTTGTAATACTTAGATATAAAATATGAAATTTTGAAAAAATGTGATGTCACAAAATTTGGGACCCCTCCCCGCCCCTTGTCACACAATGTCACACTTCGTCGACCCCCTCCCTCCCCCTTAACGTGTGACGTAATTTATGGACGGCCCCTACGAGAATGAATTATTTTTAGCGCCCCCATTTTTTCACCTACGTACCTACTTAAAACTACTATAACTTCAAATTAAGTAAATTAATTATTGTAAGCCTCTACACAAGGCCCCCATTTTTTACTCGCCTTTTTCATAGCGGAGGGTGGAATAAGAAATCAGCCCTGGGTGGTACTGGTACCACTGAGTTTCTTGACAGCTGTTCTGAGTGGAACCAATATTTCGAACCGGTGCTAACTTCTGAATTAGTTCAGATCTAGATGTAAAAAAAAATATTTTTTTTTTAATTTTTATTCTGTCCCAGTTTGCGGTACTACAGGACATGCACATCAAATGTTACGACACACGCACAGACTGCACGAAGCATTCGTGGAGCATCGACAACGCGCATAGACAACTCGCCAGGGACCTAGACTTCAACCCTAACAGGTCAGGTCATAGACAATTTTTTTTTTTGTATGTTGAGGCACCTTGGACGAAGAAATGATCTATATCAGAGTGTGGAGAACAAAATGTTGAAGCACAAAAAAATACTGATTTGTGTACAGCAGTGATAGCCAAGTTGGTAGAACGCTTGCCTTGATATCGAAGGTCGCAGGTTCAAACCCCGGCTTGTACCTCGAGGATTTTTGGACTGTTTTCCATCATGATTACTTGCTAAACGGTGAAGGAGGAAACCTGGATATCTGAAAGAAGGCGTGTGTAGTTCACCAACTCGTATTGGGTCAGCGTGATGGACTATGGCTTCATTCCCTTCGCATTGAGGGGAGGTCCATTTAGTCTGGCTTGAAATTTAATTTTAAATTGTAATAAAATAATTTGTTTCAGGCAGTTTCAGTTAGCCAGCGTCGGCGACGACGCGGCCCTCAACATATGGGACTACAGGAACGGCAAGGAGCCCATATTCAGCAGGACCGACCACTCGCACTGGTGAGATCTTTGAAATACATATAAAATCAAAATATATTATGTAATTAATTTTTTTAAGGCTTAAACAGAAATCCCTTTTTAACCCATTTTCCTTAGGGAAACTTGTTCGGTTTTATGCACACATTCGTCCACTAAAATAATCATAATTTTGAAAATTCTGTAATGTGATAGTAACTGTTAATTTGTATTCCCACGCCAGCGTTGATGGGCACTGGCGGCAGAAACTGTCTCGTTAGTAATCCGGCATAACTATAAACCGTAGCCAAGAGGGCAGCAGGGTGTCAAGTCTGCTAACACAATCGATTCATGATCGAACAGCAACCGCACAGTAACTGTCACTTTTGACGGATATCCCATACAATGTGTGTCAAAAGTGACAGTTACTGTGCAGTTGCTGTGCGATTATGAGTCGATTGTGTTAGCAGAGCTGGGGCCCGGGTAGCCGGGTAACGTGGGATCGGTGGGCAGGGTGTGGTCGGTGCGCTACAACGCGTACCACGAGCAGCTGCTGCTGACGGCCAGCTCGGACGCGCGCGCGCTGCTCACCGCCGCCGCCAGCGTGTGCGCGCCCGACGCGCCCCACGACGGCACGCCGCCCGCGCAAGTGTTAGTACTCGCATTTACATCTTACATATACTTTACTCACACAGCTTAACTTAAACTATCATTAATATACATTTTTATTCTACTTTAGCGGAAAAGGGAAGATCTTCCAGCCAGGCGGGTGGTGTGCCTGGCGGGGCGGCCGCTATGCCCCGACGGTTATTGTCGGGATCTTGTATATATGTTACTTGCTCCGAAAACTCTTATAGCGCGATTCAGGATTGTGACGTCAATTGTCATTGTTCTGAATGCGTCTGCAGTGCCATCTGCGTAGCTTGTGGTGCAGTTGAAGTGGTCGCTACACTACAAATTAATTATTTTTTGTCATTCATTTGTGTTATATATAACAAAAATACTTATTAATTAAGTTTTTTTATTATTATTATTAGGCTGTTTCACGGTATTGTAATTAAGGCCTCTCTAAAAATCGGCGAGCAAAAAACATTCAAGTGAAAGATATCACAAATATATGTGTCGAAGTATAGTGTTTTTTGAAAATTAAATTATATTAATTTTTTTTTCTCCTCTCAAGTGTATTAAACGACGTCGTATGACACGCGTGAGCATTTGGTCATTACACTCTCGGCTCCATTACGCCCACGCCTTCGACTCGGGCTGTAGTCCCGCCGCGACCGTGATGACCTAGTTGGTTGTTGTTGTTTTGAGTGATTAGTACGCTGCTGGCCGATGCGGCCTTTGCAGCTTCATTGGGTTTTTTATCATAATGTACTATGTTAAAAAAAAGATTAAAAAAAAAGACAAGCCAGTTGAGTTTCTCGCTGGATCTTCTCAGTTGAGGTTGCGTTCCGATCCAGTTGTAGAGTTAAGAAAAAAAAAATGTAAATGACAAATTGAAAGTGCCCCCGTAGGCCTTAACTGTTGACTTATTATTTGTGTATTATGTCGCAGGTTGGAGGACGGTGTGCTGCAGTCGTACGAGCAGCACGAAGACTCGGTGTACTGCGCGGAGTGGAGCGCGGCCGAGCCCTGGACCTTCGCCTCGCTCAGCTACGACGCGCGCCTCGTGCTGTCCGCCGTGCCCAGGCACTTCAAATACAAGATACTGCTCTAATATCACACGCTAACAAACAGAATACACCTTCCCCCGAATTCATACACGTTTTAGAACTTTATCAAACATCATATAGTACTGTGCAAAGCAAAACTCTTGTGTGTGAACCTGTGATTAATTTAGTGCAACAATTCATAATGTCGCTTAAAACAATATCTCGTTTCGCGGAGAATTGCATTTTATTTGAGGTCCCGTCACTCATGATAGATAGTTTCTCGACAAACATCTTAGAGGAGTTCGGTGTTGCTGGCTTCTTTATCGATCAAACTTGTTTTGTTTACAAATGGAAAAGTTGACAAGCCGAGGGTCAGTGGTGGATTCCTCTTCCACCATTTGTTTAACAATGGATTTCCGCCAAGTAGTTCCATCAATTAAAACAATATGTTAATGCACTGAAATATACATGTTTACGTGGCAAATATACGTGGCCGGTAGGCACGAGAAATATACATGTTTGTGTATGTGAGCCAGGTACAAATCCAAATGACACTGCATGACAGATTTCTTCTAATCACCCCTTTTGTGAACACCACATACCAATTTTATTCATTGTTCAAATAAGTCATCAAAGGCATTCCAGAAATATAATTTGTCATATCGTGACGATTAACCTTATAGATTCAAAAGTCCTCGAATTGTATAGCTAACTAGACATTTAAGAAAAAGTATAATGTATTAAAACAAAATATTATTATTTATAAATATGTATAATGTTTTATTTACAACTAAAATCGCTCAGCAACTCTGTTGGCGACGTTCCTTAAATTACCATATACTTTCGAAGGCGGAGACCCCATAATGAGATTGCATATCGCTCGTCTAGCTAATGCAATGTTCTGATAGCTGCCCAAAATGTGAATTTTCGAGTCGGCCAACACTATTCTTGTTTTGGTCACGTTTTCTATGGTGAATTTTGTTCGGCCTGCTTTGCCAGCTAATCGGCCGATGGCGCGACTCATATGGTCACCTTGGAGGGTCTTCACATCCTTGATCTCAAAGGACTCTACAAATAGATCATCTAATCTCAGGAGCGCCAGTGCGTCGTCCACTTCGAAGCCGAATATGAAAGCCTGGAAATAAATCAATTTGAAATATGTAGTTGTTTTAAGATAAACAGTTTTGATTATCGGTTATAGAAATATTAAACTAAGCAGCTATGCTTTAAAAAGTTTTGTGCTTAGGTATCAAGGAATTGTTCTTTTTACCCTTTTTTTTAATAGATTTTAACCTATTTTTTAATGTCATACATATGACAATGAGCTCACTTTCTAGGCCTATGGGTATACTAAGTGAATTTAACAAAAGTATACACTAGAATTAACATACTGTCTTTGTGGAGCACATTATCATCATATCCAAAATGTGGCTGTTGCTCATATGGTAAATTTCTCAAGCACAATTTTAGCCAATATCACATAGATGATGGTAACACCTAAACCATGTTATCATATAGGCCTTTAGATGCTTTATTGAATTGCATCAAAAACAAAAAAGTCTGCAGAACTTGCAAGCACAATTTGCAACAATATTATAATGACAGGAGGGCTGGCTCTTTCCTTGCTCAAAAAATTAGCTTGATAATACAGCGAGGAAATGCAGCCAGCATTCTTGCCACCATTCCACGCGGAATAACTCTTTTTGATACATAGTTTGTTGTCATACTATTTTTAAGTTTATTTTCCTATTTAGTTTAAATTTTAATTGAAGTATGTTTATCGATTTAAAATAATATTAAATAAAATATAAATGCAAAGGGTTTGTTACCTTCACAAAGTCAGCAGCTTTTTGCAAATTAGCAATATCCTTGGTTTCAGGGCCCACTTTGATCTCAACATTGCGAGTTTTTGTGTTGAACCTCACTTGGAGAAGCAAGTGCTCTACTATTGGGGTGAAAATTTTGAGCCAGTTCTCTTTCAATGGAGTATATCTGAGAAATAGTAATAAAGTGAAAGTGTAAAGTGATGGATAATGTTCAGTGGAGTAATGACCAGGGAAATGTAGCCTTCAATATATTACTTAGTCTTTTTCTATGAATAAATGTGTGTCTATTGTAATATATCTGGCAACCTGGTCTAGTAGTACTAGCAGTATGCTGACCTCACTGAACTTGGGTGCTTGTGAGGTGCAATTACTGTTTGGGTATGTTACAGGATTTTTTTATTTACATTGGTATGTGAATTATGGCGGTAAATATAAGCGTCGTTTTAGGAACATACGGGCATTTGTGGTAATAAATAAACTGTTTTGAGGTTATACCTATGAGCTGGGACAGCTACTTTTCTCATATTCTCCTTAGTTTCATTCGGCTCCTTACTCTTTTTCATTCGCTTCGGTCTCGAACGAGTGTGTTTAGGCTTCCCTTGTATACCATTGTGCTCTTCCACCTCCATACCATCTCCGGATTCTGAAATTGCTCTGCGTTTTATATTTTTCGCCTTTACGGTCTTTTTGGCAGGCAGGAATTCATCCACACTAATATTTTCCGTGTCCATTTTAGGCTCTGTTTTGTCACTCATGTTCTTAAAGTTACTCTAGCGTATTATTTTTGAGATATTTTGTAGCAAAATACGAAATCACATGGCTCTCTGTTGACAGCACAGAATTTAAAGAAATTGTAATTGTCAGAAATGACAAAACATGTCACAAGAATGAAATATTTTGTCTATGAATCAGGAATCGCCTAAATGCATAAATGCCTTTATTCAGTATTTTTCACTGACCTCTATATATACATCGCGTACTTGTATAATAGACGTCAGTGGTATTTTTTAATTGATGGTCTACTCTATTCTGTTAAAATAATGCGTTCACATTTTCGTAGACAATCCAAATAAATTTTCACAACGCAAACGAAGATAAAAAATAGTATTCCTGTTCAATAAGTATTATCAGCAATAATACTTGAAAATAAAGCAAATTTATTGTTACAATGATGTTCTATTGTTGATTACGACGAAAGAATAAATTATGAAGTTTACGAACGCACTTTTGAATGGTTATGTCACTACTTCACGGGACGAATTTTTGTTTTGAAGTTATTTGAGGTAAGGAATAATCATGATAAATATGAAAACACCTGTTTCCGCAAGTAATAAATAATATCCTCTCCTAGGTATCGCACAGCAAGAGGTACCTCAAACAAAAATGACTACCCTAATAAGGACTGCAGTTGTGAAGGTGCTTACTCCGGGCCATGGTGGCAAGATAGCGGCTTGCACCTTCGTACAGAACCGTGGTATCGCTGGGAAGGCTCTTAGAGAGTCTCTGCCGCCGGGCCCGCCTAAGCCGAAGCCTTTCGACTACGTAAACAAAGATTACACATGGCTCAGAAGCCTGTTCGATCGCACCACCCACAGGCTTGATCAGAACTCGAAGGTGATCGTCGTCGAGGGTCCTTTGGCAGTAGGAAAGACGAAATTTGCGGCCGCCCTGGCTGCAGACTTGGGTATGAAGCATTTCCCTGAAGCAAACATGGATATCCATTACATCCGCGAGAATGGTTTTGACCTTCGTACTTTGGACAGTAAAATCCCGGAGGATACGAGAACATTCGATCACGTCAACTTCAACATGTGCCCTAATCATCGTTTGGCTGGCAATTACCAGATTATGATGTATGTTGCTCGCTACGGACAGTATATTGATGCTCTGGCTCATTTGTTGAACACTGGCCAGGGTGTGGTGCTGGAGAGGTCTCCGTACTCTGATTTTGTGTTCTTGGAGGCCATGTGCTGTGAGAACTACATCAGTAGGGGTGTAAAGTCGGTTTACTATGAACTCAGAGCGAATACTATTGAAGAGCTGATGCGTCCACACTTGGTTGTCTATTTGGATATGCCTGTGGATAAAGTGAGTATGTTTGTATAGGTTAATCTGCGATGGTATTTTAAATTATGGAGTATATAACATATCAATTTTGGAACCCTTTCCTTCCTTGGTATAAAAGTATCCTAGCACTGGCCCTGGACATAGGCTATTACCGTGTCAAATTTCAATTTAATCTGTATACTAGTGCCGCACAATGTACATCCAAATGGAACAAAAAAAGAAATGCAAGATCTATTAATCAAGTTTTCTAAAAATATCCACAATACAACACCAAATATAAAACTCTTCAATACAACACTGTATGTTGGACTTTTTGGGGGTAGTCGAAGAGAAAGGTTATCAATTTTGTTTTATTTTGTGAAAAATGTGTTATTTTGAAATATAATGTGTAATTTTGGTGGAATATTAACCAATATGTGTTCATAAGCGTGCACAAGTGTAGGAAAATAAAACTAAGGTTAGAAGGGGCTTATTAGGCCTAGTCTACGGATTAGGCCTGCATAGAATCTCCCATAATAGATATGAAAAATAATCATTCCATTTGACGTTGGCAAAATACCTACCCAAAGGTGGGTGAGGCAATTTTCTTAAAAAAAAAAAACATTGTATTTTAATTGTAATAGGTGCAACAAGCTATCAAAAGCCGCAATTGCGACTACGAAGTGAACGGACGCGCCCTCACCCCTCTATTCCTTACTGAGATGGAGAGGCAGTACAAGAATGTCTATCTGAGAGACATCGCAACTCACGCTGAACTTCTGGTGTACGACTGGACAGGTGGCGGTGATGTTGAAGTGGTAAGTTTCCTAAAATCATCAAATCACATGGTATGATAGGCCAATGGTAAATTATCCCGATATTATTAGGGGGCAACCCTATGCCCTTGCAACAAATACTATTTTCGCCTTTATCACTAGCAACTTTCTACACATAACTGTTTGTGTAAGCTGTGGTAAATGGTGTTGTTGTCACAATTAGTAATCTTGATACCCCAATGTATAATGTCGCCTTTTTAACCGACTTCAAAAAGGAGGAGGTTCTCAATTCGGTTGTATTTTTGAGGTGGGAAGTTATACAGTGAAGTTGCCAATTTTTATTTATTTTCCAAAAATGTGTTTTATTGATATATAACGTGATATTAACCATTGCATGTTCATAAATGTGCACGAGTGGAGGAAATTAAAATGAATTGTACAACTTGACTTCACCCAAGATGTCCAGCAAATTTTCAGTAAAGTATCCTCAGCTTTATTGATAGGGATAGTAGAGTAATTTCATCATCAACATCATTATCATCAGGGTTACTTATCATTGTATATAACAATTACAAAGGAATACTCAACACTCGTAAGGGGGCCTCTGTTTTGTGGCCAATTGACAACCAAAAAAAAATAAGTACCACTAATTATCTTTCCAGGTGGTTGAGGATATGGAGCGCCTCAACTTCGAGCAGTATACGGAGCGCGAGGAACCCAAGATGAAGGACTGGCGGCTGCCGCGCGAGATTGACTGGGCAGACCAGCGGATGCTGTACACCAACCACAAGTTCTTCCTCATGAACCTGTTCGGGATACCCAGGCTCGACGTGCCAGAACTCATCACTAGCGCAGACGACGCATTTGAGAGGGATCAGGTATGAGGCACTCTTGACTGGCTTCGCACTGTGGGCCAATAGTCTTTCTAATGAGCTAGGCGAAAAGGTATTTCTGAACGAAGTTGAAACAGCAAAACGTAAAATCGGGAACGTAAAATCAAAATGAAATACGCGATAAAATCCTTAAAATTAGTTGCATTTCAATGTGTAGAGTATTCGCGTAAATATAAGAAATCAAATACAGCAAAAGTTTATTGATTTGGTATTTCGGAACGAATGTGAAGATATGTTCAGCGAATTATGTAATAAACAAGATACCTTGATGTCAACAATATAGTTTTTTGTATAATTCTATCGCTCTTTTTTGTTATTTTAGAACTCCTAAAGGACTCCTTAGACAGATTTGTAAGACTGCAGTTGACAGTCGCTTGCTATCCACACATTTGTAACGGACAATGTTCTGATTGTATGATATTATGTAATCAACAGGTTATTCGAGAGCAGCCCCAGTTGGAATACCTGGAGGGCTACACCAAGGGCTCGTCCGGTATTCTGCTGAAAAATAAAATGCCGAAATACACAGAGTACATCTAAAAGAGTGTCGAGCCGCGTAGATCGTTATTATAATTTAATAAATATATTTAAATTGTATATCATAGTTTTCTTGCAAGACATTGTCTACATCAGCTCCATAAATAGAATGAAATCAGCAAACATTATGATTTAAAAGGTATAGGTACCGTACCGCATGTATTGACTGAGGCGATTCCAGTAGCGAAATTTGTTAAACGGGAATCGAACTTGCAACCACAGGTGGTGCAGTGAGCGATGCGGCAGGCAGTAGACCGAGATGTCAGTAAAACAAACGAAATGTTATAGTCAATTTCTTTATTCTATAAGTTAAAAACATTATAAAAATGTATATTTCATGCACAGCACCAAATTTAATTACCTACAAGTCTGCATTTGAAATCTGGGACAGGCCTGTCCATAATATGGGTGGCTTTCGGGCCTGTTAGGTGAAGTACCACTTCAGTATACAGGAGCGAATATTGCTTTGGTCTTAACAAACTACATTCTTAAATTAATTTAGCGAATTATCGATGTCTGTGTACTATCGAGCACATAACTGTTCGGTGACCGTAAGGTTGTTTTCGCTTAGCAATACTTGCCTAGCACGACGGTTGATTACGGCCGTGTACCCACCTGTACCTGTACAAGCATGAAGTCCCCGATAGTACATTCCCTCGTATCACATTATACACCGTGAATATAGTTTTTTTTCTCCTAATATTGCATCCACACGTTGGGCCAGGTACTCTGGCAGGCATACAGATGGTGGTCCAAACATTGACATTGGCCTATTCGGTCAGATTGGCCCCAAATATGTGGGAGCACAATAAAAACGTATAAATTTTACTGGTCAAATAAATACAACTTATGGGAGTTTGTTTAAATCTCGAGAAATATTCTTTTATGGATGTTTTTTTCTTCTCTTCTTTTTTTACGAAATGAAATGCGATGAAATAAAATGGATATGAATATGGCCTCACCCGCAACTTAGCCGGTATTTTGTTCATTAGTATCCATCAGCTAAGTTGATTTGTATCGTTTTTTTTTTCTTTACAAAGTCCCATAGAAAAGGTTATATGCATGTAGAATCGTCGTTTTTAAAGCACACAATTAATATTAATCTACACAGTTTATTATAAAATACATGCAAAACCCTGCATACATTTCATAAACAATAATATTGTCGGAATGTTAAATCAATCAAAGTACATGGCACACGAAACATCTTTTAAAGGTATGATACGATAAATCGGGTCGGAAGTCGGTTTAAAAAACTCAATGTACCTACGTGTGCGTGCGTTTAAAAACCAATAACATATCGTCAACCGTGTGCGATGTATCTTACACAATAAATAATGAAAATAATAACAATGATAGCATATTGAAATGAAACTAATCTTACGGATTTTATCGCGTTTATTTTGTGTTTTTCGTTCCTTGTCCGTTTTTACGTAAATAAACGCGATAAAATCCGTAAGATCAGTTACATTTCAATGTGTATAAATTCGTGTAAATATAAGAAATTAATAATGGCATAATTAAGTTTTGGCATTTTTCTTTTTTTTTTTAATTACTTCGGGCGCCGAGAATGCGTTCCTGACAGGTCGTGTTTAATCGATTTTGTTTCGTACGATGAAGGCATTGTAGTATTTTATCGTTTACTTGTATGCACCGCGGACACTAAATGTAATTTAAAAAATATATAATTATGGCAACTTACAAGAACCAATTTAGGCGATCAAAATTGTATTAAAATTGGAACGCATTCTCTCGGCTACCGAACTTGTAAGTACTATATTTTTTTTTTATATTTAAAAAAATATATATATATAGATCGGGAGCCCGTGAAAAGAAATTACGATGTAGCACCTTGCTGTCTATGACTTTGGTGAGCCTAAGCGAACACGAACTGAGGCATATTAGCCCCCAAATTTATAGAAAGTTTTCGTACGTTTACAATAATTGTACTGCCATTGTAAATTGTAAATTGATAAATACTGCTATTAAATTAAGGATAGCACGGCGATAGTTCAGACTTTGGACGCGGCTAAGTAAGCCTTAGTATTCGCCTAGGCTAAGCCAATGTGGACTATTGCTATTTCACTCTCTGAGGTTCTCTGTCTCACTGTCAATACCATCAACTCAAGAGTGAGAGGTCGTACTTCAAAGAGTGAGACAATGATATAAATGCTTCAATTGGGTATTAAGGTTGTTGGCCCCAACTTCGCCTTGTGCGACATTCATATGCCGTCTGCCCAAACATATAGATGACATAGACCTAGGATCATATATATGAACAGACAAAATGTATAAATCTATTAAAACTATGATTGTAGATATAATCATATGTCTAAATCATATTATCATATAAATATACAGTCCTAGAACTATGTTATAGATATAACCCGTTCGAATTAAGAACATGGGATTATATATAGCGGCTCATCGGGCCCGTACCGTCGACAGACAACAGTATACAAGGTGAACCCGAAAAGATATACTAAACTTTGTACCTGCGCTTCTGTAACGCATTCGTAATTATGTGAAGTAAGAATTTCGATTTCGATGGTGAAAAAATAATTTTCTTCCCAACAAAATGACAATTGTAATAATTAGCCTTTTTTTATTATGTTGGCATCATTCCGACTTCACATAATGATTAAGCCCAAGATCAAAGGCTGGTATACCCTTTCTGGAACACCCTGTATACACTTGATGAGCCATATGCATAATCCCATTCCTTGTATAATACCTAGTATTATAGCTATAGCTCTTAGGCCGAGTTGTCGGCTAGTATTGGCCTATATGTTGCTAGGTTACGAGGCGCGGGGCTACAAGTCGAGTAGGTACGGCGAGTCCAGGGCTCCGAGGCCGGCGGCGACTCCGCCCTCGTTGGCATCAGCCAGCTTCGTGCGAAGCATGTGCCCCACTTGGCGGTTGCAGTAGATTTTTTCTTTGGTTCTATAAAATAAAGAAAAAAAACTGTTTATTGGATAAACAACAACGCTGAAACAACTATTATGAATGATGAACTTACTTAAAAATTAGACTTACAATTAGACAGAACACAAGATAATATAACAAAATTCGACGCTTGGCACTGTTGGTAGTGACCCTGCTTGCCGTGCCGAGGGTCCCGGGTTCGAATACTGGTAGGCACAATCTTTGTGTGATGAGCACGAATGTTTGTACCTAAGTCATGGATGTTTAATATCTATGTTAGTAATATATACTGGGTTAGCCCTCAGTCCATTGTACGGTACCCATAATACTCGTACAAGCGTTGGTTAGTGTGGGACCGTATAGCTGGCCTGTTCGTCTGGCGATATAAAAAAAAATGCCTCCCTCAAGGACACACCACTGTCCTCCGCCACCCATCAGGGCCCCAAGTCTGCTAACACAATCGTTTCATAATCGAACAGCAACCGCATAGTAACTGTCACTTTTGACAGATATTGTATGGGATATCTGTCAAAAGTGACAGTTACCATGCGGTTGCTGTTCGATTATGAAACGATTGTGTTAGCAGACTTGGGGCCCAGCTTCTGGAACGCGTATGATGTCACCAGTACACCTCACGAGTTCCAACTCACACTCCACATCTTCTATCTCGTGGTCACCGTCCTGCCCCAACAACCACAGGTCCTACAAGCGCCGTGGCCCAGCCCCTGGCATCACTCACCCGATGATAACTCCGAAGATGCCCAGCTCTGACACCAGGTCTGTCAGCGGCGGCGGCACCGCGGCGCCCGGCCTCACCACGTATCCTGACACCTGGTGTGTAAACATAGGAATCAGAATCAGAATATTTTTTATTCATGTAAACCATTAAGTATATAGTAATTATGCTAAGCTACAACTTTACCACCCGTTCGGAATGCCGTTCCTATGGAGAAGAACGAGCAAGAAACTCCATGGTTGCTCTTTTTTAAAATATATTTTACGTCTTTGAGTAGTACATTGTTATGTGAGAACAATGTAGGAACGGCTTGGCAGACTTTAGTAGCTGGTCAAAAATTATTATGATGTGTCTAGTGATAGGTGACAGAGGGCACAGTGACCCGTGATAATATCAAAAGACCAGGGCCCCAAGTCTGCTAACACAATCGATTCATAATCGTACAGCAACCGCATAGTAACTGTCACTTTTGACAGATATTGTATGGGATATTTGTCAAAAGTGACAGTTACTATGCGGTTGCTGTTCGATTATGAATCGATTGTGTTAGCAGACTTGGGGCCCAGCATTGGTGTCCAGTGGTAAGTGATAGTGTACAGTGATTGATAAGTGACCAATGATAATGACCAGTGGTAGGTGTATCTAGTGGTTGATGAGTGCGTGATCAGTGAGTGATTCATGATAGCGTCCACGATAACAGTGATAATTGCTAGCGAGTAATACGTGGAGGCCAGTTATTGATAAATGAAAGTGATCAGTGATAGCGAATAGTGTGTGTGAGTGATCAATGACTCGTGATAGTGACCATGATAACTGTGATAATTTCTAGCGAGCAATACGTGGTAGCCAGTGATTGATAAAATGATATAGTATGTATGTGGTGGTAGGCTTCGGCCGTGGCTAGTCACCACCCACTGAACAAAGCCATGTCGCCAAGCGGCCTAGCCGTGTTCCGGCATGATGTTCGGTGCTGCCATTCATGGATGGCGGGTCAGATCAGTTGCGCTGCATGTGCCTAGTGAATGAAGCGTCTCGATCTACTGCCGCCTTCCTACCTAGGCAAGTATGCTCCATCGTAGATCTCATCGTCACTTACCATCAGGTGAGATCGAGATCAAATACTTGCCTATAATGTAATAATAAAAAAAAAACTAGTATATAGTATATACTGACGAGTGGTGGCAGGATGCGCTCCATGAGTATGTAGGCGGCGCGCTCGCGGCTGTGGCGCATGCGCAGCAGCGCGTCGCGCACCTCGCAGCCGTACATGTTGTTGCCGCCGCCCTCGCGCTGCGGCTTCAGCACGAACCTGCGCACCAAGTGCTGCCGGTCAACCATCGGGGGGAGGGGGGACCCACAGTGGTGGGTGCACCATCAGCTTTTACACATTCCAAATTGATAATTTGTGCCTGTTTTTATTTAATTAAATACTGTGTTATACTTTTAGCTGTCAGCACCCTAAGGTGACGTATGTGTATGTGTTACCTCTCAGCATCTAAAGGCGACATGTGTGAGTGTTACCTTTCGGCATACGCAGGCGACAACTGCGTATGTGTTTCCTGTCGGCGTCCGCAGGCGACATATGTGTGTGTGTGTTACCTGTCGGTGTCCGCAGGCGACATGTGTGTGTTACCTGTCGGCATCCGCAGGCGACATGTGTGTGTTACCTGTCGGCATCCGCAGGCGACATGTGTGAGTGTGTGTGTGTGTGTGTGTTCCCTGTCGGCATCCACAGGCGACATGTGTGTGTTACCTGTTGTTATTGGCAGGCGACATATGCGTGTGTGCGTTACCTGTCGGCATCCGCAGGCGACCTATGCATGTGTGTGTGTGTGTTACCTGTCGGCGTCCGCAGGCGACATGTGTGTGTGTGTGTGTTACCTGTCGGCGTCCGCCAGCGCCATCTCGACGGCGCGCTCGCCGCTCTCGTCGAAGTCGAGCGAGTAGAGGCCGGTGAAGATGTCGCGCACGCGGCCGGCCGCGCGGCCCGCGCCCGTGAACCGCTCCAGCGCGCCCGGCGCCGCCAGCGCCTGCTGCACCTTCTTCGTGCCCGCCAGCTGGTACTGGATCGACGGACACTTGATCGCGCTGAACACCACATTACATTACACGACATTAATGACACATATCACCAGACAGACCAGACAGAAATATGAGGGTACCCCGTCTCAAACTATGACACTAGGACGTCAACCACCTCAGTCCTCCCGTGACCATGGTTGCTGTAAAGCAGCCGAAACGTCGGGAACGTAAAATCAAAATTAAATCGCGAATCCTTAAAATTCACCTTATCTTAAAAATCATTTCAAAGTATTTGTTTAAAATTAATTGGTACACTCGGATGCCGAAATAATATAGACCGAGTGGAGCGAACAGATCGAAATATAAAAAATAATATAAAGCAAATTTTAATAAAAATTGTATACATATACAGGCTGTAAGGGAAATGAAATCTTTGGGCAAATGCTACACTTAATGCCTATAGTATAATTATATAAATCATATAATACAAAGGTCGTGATTTTTGAGCGCGCAATGTATTGTAAACCACTCGATCACAACACAGCACTCCGCGCGATACCAGACTCTGCAAGTCACGAGTGAGGTGTTTTTTTATTAAAAATCACATTGAGATAGATTTTTATTATGATTTCATGCTAAAAACAATTTTAAAAATCATAAAACAACATCTTATAATTCATGAAACTATTGACGGCAAACTCTAGAATCGTGAGTTGAATACATGGTATCAGTTTTCGTTACGAAGCCACTAACACCCTGTATATAAACTTTATGGTACTCACGTGGATCTCTCAACCCTAAGTCTCGCATCCCACTCCCTGGTGGAGGGGTACTGGGCCGGCTCGTACCCAGATCTGTAGTACACCACCGCCACTGCCCGCCCGTCACTGTAATAAAGAAACACTTGTCCTGGGCCCCAAGTCTGCTAACACAATCGATTCATTATCGAACAGCAACCGCATAGTAACTGTCACTTTTGACAGATATCCCATATAATATCTGTCAAAAGTGACAGTTACTATGCGGTTGCTGTTCGATTATGAATCGATTGTGTTAGGACACGTGGGGCCCTGTTTTATTTATCACGCAAAAAACATAATAAATTCGATGAAACATAAAATATGGTGTAGCGACCTCTTCAACCGCGCTACAAGCTACACAGATGGCGCTGCACACGACATTCAGAACAATTGACAATTCCCCATGCAATCCTAAAACGCGCTATGAGAGTTTTCGGAGCACGTAACATATACACAAGATCCCGACAATAACCGTCGGGGCTGGAAGATCTTCCCTTTTCTGCTAAAATGGTAACTAGGCCAAAAGTTAGTAATATATGATGTTTTACTTTTAGTGATGTGTACTTACAGAATGAGTTGTTTCTTATCGTTCAGTTCGGTCTCTTCATATATTTCATTCAGGGTTTTTCTATGAATCTGTACAAATAATAATAGTAATTAAATATGGGAAAACTAATGGCTGAACACTCAAATGCATCTCATATATAGGGGCTGCTCTATTTTATACACAATGTTGATTATATTCCATCATTAGACTACAGCGCTGCGTCTGTGGGAATTCCTACATTATCTATAATCTATCCATATAAATAAAATTGGAGTCTGTTATGTATATTAAAATAACCGCTTTTTACTAAGTGCATTTGGATGTATACACGGTACCTATACCAAAACAACGTTTTTTATAATTTTTGTCTGTCTGTCTGTATGTTTGTTCCGGGTAATCTCTGAAATGGCTGGACCGATTTTGACGGGAATTCACTGGCAGATAGCTGATGTAACAAGGAGTAACTTAGGCTACTTTTATTTTAGAAAAAAAAATATTGCCAGAAGAACACACCAACTCTACAGTCCCGATAATCATAATCATCCATGACTTAGGCACAAACATTATCATCACAAAGGCTTGCCCTTACCGAGATTCGAACACGGGACCCTCGGTACCGAAAGCGGGGTCATTGCCAATTGTACGTCAAGTGCGAGATTATTCGTAAACCAACCGTATACTTTATAGTCTACCGTATTTAGACATTTTTGTATGGAGAATTGAAAGTTTTAAATTCCATCCGCTAGGGGCGCTGTTCAATTCTCCATACAAAATGTCTAAATACGGTAGACTATAAAGTATACGGTTAGCTCGCACTTGACGTACTGTGCAAATGAAGTGGTTACTTTAGTTTTTTTTAAACTAACATTCAACGTACTACTGTACTGCGGTACTAACCAGTATGTCAGGCCTTTTTTCCGAAATTTCAAACTCATGGAACCTCTGGTCGCAAATGTTGTACGACACCTCCTCGACCACGAATATTACTACCGCGGACGGCACTGCGAAGAGATCGTATGCCTCTATGATGCCGGCGCAAAGGCCGGACAGCGCGCGATTCTCCGGCATCTACAAACATACCGACCGATGAATAAATATCGCCAGACTAACACACCAACGGTACCAGTAACAGTCACACCCAGACCAGACAGCATTATGTTCAATAATTCGGAATCTATAATGGAATCGGAATCGAAAACATCCCGGGACGAATTTCCGCAATCGCTATTTATAAATCCTTCGTAAATTTTTCGAACTGTCATTAGACCGTTTTTTTTAAATATACAAAAAAAAAACATATATTTCTCACCACAAATAATTCAGTAACATAAATATTATGGCTATGACTATATTATCTGATTAGACCGTCACACAAAAGCTTGCCTTCACTGTTACTCGTATTTATGAAATATGTGGTGTGAGCGAGACGGACACGTTACCTACAGATAGTGCTCGAGCCATAGACTAGATGGAGCCTCAACAAAATCAGTTAAAGGGCTAAGACGTAGCAAACTCACATTTTTAATCAATTCACCGTGCCCCAGTTGTCGAATGATGTAGCTGAAATATGAATAATCGATTATAATTACGGGTAACGTTCAAATATTCGAATTAGATTAACAACATGATATAACGCATAATTTAACAAACGCTTCAATGAAGTAAATTAACATTTATAAAACTATTCTAATGTCACATTATTGGGCCAAAATTACCAACACTAAAACATGAATTTAGTTCGTTATTTTAGTATTTATAAATAAGAAACCTGTGACATCAGTATACTTAATTTGGGTATGGCTCGTGACAAAAGAATCGATTGCGTTTTGAGTTTGTGACTATTTGTCGAATCTAAGTAGACTAGCGCTCATGCTAAACATGCGCCTAATGCCGTTACTTAGCGCGTTAATTGACATAACATGCTGGTGTTTCACGTCGATTAGCGCGTCGATTAGCGCGTCAATTAGCGGCATTAGACGCGGGTGTGGCCCGAACGCAAGAAAGAATAAGAAATGTATTATATCATGCTGTTAATGCATTGGTTTTCAAATCACACAAGTTATTGTTTAGAAGTCATGCTTGATTGTAATGTAAGCGAAAATTAAACTAACATTATTTTAATGTTCACTTACAGTAAGTAATTGATTATTTATTCCTGAAGTAAATAACGAGTCAATTTTGTAAACTTTTTAACGAAAGTAAGATTATTGCGGAAATGTACTACACTTGGACAGCTAGTATTGCGTGACCACGCAATTCCGACTAGCAAGCTACTGTCGGACTTTTCTAACAGAATTTCTCTTGCGGATAAAAATAATATCCATTGTGTGTTTAACTAATCACTTCTCAATACTGTTTGCAATGACATCCAGATAAAATTTTTACAGCTAATTAAAACTACCCATATTAGATATCAAAAGATTCCACTCGTTTTGCTAGTAACGCCACCAGTTTCCGCTAGAGGCGCTGCTAGTATCTTGGAAGGTGTGAAACGAAATCTTGTAAACTCAACGTAGTAGTTTAGTATTTTCTGAAATGGATTCCACATATTGGGAGGCGAAATCGATTCATGAAAAATCACTTTACTGAACCAATACTTATTTCAGGAATCAATAATACAATCCAATCATAACTACAAGCAGGTGAGGCCTCTGCCGACAATCCACTGAAACAGAGTTGATAAAGGTAGAAATAGAGAAAATGAATAGGTAGGTAGAGAAGAATGGCTTTATTTTTTTTTTATAGATTTTAGACGAGCTTGACGTACAGTACATTCTCGTACGCCATAGTGTCTATGGACCTGTACGTGGGCAAAGACCTTAACACATTGATAATAGGGCTACCATCAACAATAAGCGTACGTGGCCAATGAGAGCCTCGTTTACTTATCACGTTAAAACGAAGCGATCATTGGTGGATTTTTCGCTCAACTATTATTAGTGGACGCGAGCTACGCAGTAACAACACTACGCTTTATACAGCATTCACATACAACTATCTACATAATATTATAAGACTATACAATACAATAGGCAATAGATATTTTATCTGAAAATGTACAGGAGTGTAATGTTTATTGGACATGAATGTACAAGAAAGTAATGTTTATTGAACATCAATGTACAAGAAAGTAATGTTTATTGAACATCAATGTACAAGAAAGTAATGTTTATTGGACATGAATGTACAAGAAAGTAATGTTTATTGAACATCAATGTACAAGAAAGTAATGTTTATTGAATATAAATGTCCAAGAAAGTAATGTTTATTGGATATCAATGTACAACGGTGTATATTGGATATAAATTTACATGAGAATAATGTATATTGGACAAATGATGCGAGTAATGTGTAAGCCGGATTGTTTGTGAGGTGATTTTCGTCCATGGCGTTACAAACTACTTTTAGTCTAAAATGATATGTAATGCCATTGTGAATTTATTGAAACTCTTATAAATATGGGCGTTTGAATGAAGAATAAATAGTAATTCATTTCCATTTACAGAATAATATCCTTTAATGGGTAACACGTCATTCAAATGGTATCGTATATAACTTTTTTGAATATTTGATCTTTCTCTTCGTGCAACGTTAGGTGACCACGCAGGCGGAAGATCGTTTTGTGTTATTCTTTTAGCACTTTTATATAATGTACTAGCTAGTACCTTGTAGCCAGTAGACATGCGTTGCAATGCCACAGAAAGCTTCGCGCGCGTGCGTGCAACTCAACGAACGATTCATCTAAATCGGATGAATATAGGAACGCATACGGGATAATAAACAAAAATATTTTTTGTATATAGATATAAATGGATGCTGTAGCGGATATTCAAACATCAAGCGGGGCCACCCATCATTTTAATGGCCGCGGAACTATGAGCGCCCTTAGTCAAAATTTGGGCGGTCCCAGTGATCATTCTTAAATTCATGGAAGCTGTTACCTACTTTCAGAAGCATCACATATTATGATTAATCGACGGCCTGATTAGCGCAGTTGGTAGTCACCCTGCTTTGGTCCCGGGTTCGAATCCTGGTAGTGACAAACTTTGTGTGATGAGTACGAATTGTTGTACCCAAGTTGTGGATGTTTAATATCTATATAAGTAATATATACTAGGTTCGTCCCCAGTCCGTCGTACGGTACCCATAATCCAAGCGTTGCTTAGTGTGGGACCGTATAGTTGGTGTGTTCGTCTGGCGATATTTATTAGTTTAACTTAGGGTACCGGAAATCTCCGAATTCCGGAAATCATTCCTAACACAAATCGGAAACGAATATCTTAGCCAATTATGCATGTTATATATTGATCCGGGTTTCATCTATCGCTGTGCCAAGTTTCGTTAAAATTGGTGAAGGAGTTTTTACAGACAGACAGAAAAGAAAGCCGCTTATTTTTTTCCAAGTTTTCAGACAAGTATCCGGACATGAACAGTTTGAATCATTATAATGTCGAATATGTTTTCAATTGCCATGCAAATTGACAGTGTATAACGTAGACAAGGGCAAATATGCTTTGTTTGGGCCAGCCCGCACTGGGCCAGTGTTGGACTATGGTCAAAATCCCCTGGCTTCGAAGGGAAGGTTCTGCCCAACATAAATATTTGTAGGACTATTATTATGATGAACTATACAATAAAACTCTGTGCATGTGTGTACACAAGCGCAAAATAATTACCCCCAAATCAAAAGAAATTTATCGGTCCGTTTACAATTGAATCACAAAGCTCTTTTCTTCTGAAAAAATACCTTGCGACGCCATTGTAAATTGATTAAAGCTCCAACAAATTTGGGGGTCAATGTATTTTTGAAAGATGTCTACCCTAGCCATACCCCGCGGTGATGGAGAGAAGAACACAGAATTTTGGTTATAAATCAGTCGTTTGTTGACACATTATCCGTCATCCGAGGCGTGACAGGTAACATCTCTCAAGTGATTGCTACCAAGCCTTTACTGCTAACATTACATGCACGCATCGACTAGCTAACAACAAATTGCCCAAATCAATTTCAAATACACTACTCAATTTTGGTTCTATAAACAAAAACCCATCCAATTTGTACACTAATTAGGACTCATTTAAGTTGGCCAGGACAATATTCAATCATTGCTGTATTACAACAACGATAATGCATTTTATGCCAACAAACTAAATCAACTTAAAGCTGCACAAATTCCACTTAAACTAAACCTAATTTGATAAACGTTTTTACGTTTTCAATAAATTAAGTTCAGCCCTAATTAGTGGACAGACAGTTGACGTCGTGTTACCATCCTAAAAAAGCAATATACATGTTTCTATATACCAAACACATGCCTTCTCCTTACAGCCACCGGTGCAAAAGCAAAAGCGCGTACAGTGCATCAAACAACAATAAAAAGAGAAAAACAAAAACAAACAATACACGAAGCACTATTCAAGTTGAATGAGAGGGATGGATGTAGCGTGCACATAGGAGAGAAAAGAAGACAGCAGTCACATGAGAGATGTTGACTGAATTTTAACACTGATTCAATCGTGGTCAGGTCACTGGATATTTTTGGCGCCGTGTTGGCAGTAACTGTGTGCAGCTAAGGGAGCATTCAAGTATTACGTAACGCAATTTTTGGAGATTTTTGACCCCCCCCCCCCCCCCCTATGTAACGCGCAGTAACGTTATTCGTTACCCCTCTCCCCCTAGTATAACGCAAAATCTCTACGCGACCGTTCTGAGGGGTTCAAACAATGTTAAGTAACGCGTAGTTCAAACCCCCCCCCCCCCTCCCACCGCTAACGCATCGTAACGTTTCAGAAGACCCCCCCCCCCCCAAATTCGTTACGTAATACTTGAACGCACCCTAAGTCACTTTATGACGTTCCGTTACTTTTTATTATGTAGGTACGTGTTGCCTGCATAATTATGATTTCAATAAAAGGTTGATAGATATGTATGAAAAAAAATATCCAATTGTCCATCGCACGTCTCACAGCGAGCAGGTCGGTACCGAGACATCGAGGGTAGGTACGACGTGACCGCGCCAAAACTGGACGCGATCGTGTTAAACTCCACTTGCTTGATGCAATTGTTTTCGGGATACTGCATGAGGTAGTCCGACCGGAACAAGCCGAGGCAGAGCGACTGTAAAATTGTAATTCTGTGAAATTCTGTCCCAATCGTTTTGTGAATAAGGTCGTCTTTTTAATAACACAGAACTCGGTCATTATTTTGAGCCGCGAACAGATACGCGAGCGCACGCACTATAATCTGCTCAGCTCACGTTACTTGCGTGCTCAAGTTGAGCGGATTGAGCCTCAAACTGAGCAATGGGGTATATTATCCATGCTCAGATGGCGCTCAATCTGTTCACTCGTACTCGGAGTTTAGACGTGTTTCTCTATCTAGCCGTAGCTCTAAATAAGCTACCTTATATCAAAGTCGAGTGACATAAATCGCGACATGTTAGCGACTCAAAGTGCGTGCTATCACGCGCTGTTAACATAACTGTACACGAACGTCTCGGATCTTACCCGAGCGATGAAAATATCAAAAGCGATATATTTTAAATAAAACTAATCTTACGGATTTTATCGCGTTTATTGTATGTTTTTTACGTTCCCGACGTTTCGGCTGCTTTACAGCAACCATGGTCACGGGAGGACTGAGGTGATTGACGTCCTAGTGACAAAGTTTGAACTGTAGTTTATACCCCTCGTATTTAGTTGTTGTTGCAGTAATAAACGCGATAAAACCCATAAGATTAGTTTTATTTCAATGTGTAGTATTCGCGTAAATATAAGAAATGTATGTATTTTAACTTAACGGCTTGTACAGTCCTCTTATCTGGAGGGTCAAATCTGAACAGGCTCTAATATGACCAGAATATTCTGCATTATTAAATTGACACCTACAATATATTATAATAATTTATCTTCTCACCACCACCACAGCTCTATAAAAAGTGTGATTACTACAGTACCGTGGTTACAGAAGAATATTTTGGTAACATACACATTTCATAACATTATTTACCCATTCACAGCCCTGACAAACACTTAAGTTTTGCTTTGTCTGGCGATATATATTTAAATAAATAAGTATCGCCAGACGAATGCTAACTATACGGTCCCACACTAAGCAATGCTTGTATTATGGATACCGTACAATGGACTGGGGGCGAACCCAGTATATATTACATCCGTGACTTTAGTTATTAAACATCCGTGACTCGGGTACAAACATTCGTGCTCATCACACAAAGTTTGTCCCTACCAGGATTCGAGGCCGGGACCCTCGGCCCAGAAAAGCGGTTACCACTTAAATGTTTGTCAGGGCTGTAATAAAAATATTATATAGTAACAGCTGAACTTAACACATGTATAATTCGACACTTGCTTATTATACAAACGGTTAGAAAACTTCAAATAAAATCGGAAAATAAAAATGTTTATTTCGCAACACAATTTGGTTTCAATAATGATTGTGAGAAATTCGACCTTGAGCGTAACAATGTAATGTTTATTATTTATTGATTTCACCGGGGTTGTTTTTTTATCTAATTTATCTAGAACTGTGCTGAACGAAATTAGCGGCGGTTGGACCGCTTACCGAAATCGTGATCAAATATTTTCGATAATAATTACGTGTTTGATTGGCAGAACGCGAAATAAATCGACAAATAATAATTTAAAAAAATATATATTTAGAAAATGTCCTCCATTGCAATAATTATTTAGTTGATTATTGTATTTTTTGCTATAATCTCTAAATTTTTTAGCGTTGTTCTGGAAAATTTCATCGAACAAAACGTCGTATGTAACATTAGATAAGTAATTTAATTTAGAAATTAGCTACTTTGAGGCAAGCTATAGAAATAACAACATTCAAGCTATAATAAGATCGGGATGTCCCAGTTTATGAGAAATAACTTGTTTCCTATAGGTACTTAGAGCATTTAAAACTGCAATTTTCCTTATGATCTGTAAAAAGCTAGTCACATAAATGTTGTACTTCCGGAATATTGATAATGACTTATTTATTACAATGAGTTGTAATTACTCAGACGATGACGACGACCGACGATGACATGGAACGTGAACACAACAAACAGTAGGTATGTTGTGTTGCGCCATTCATTACTTTAATGACTCAGTTTTGATATAATGCGAATAGTTTATTTGCGAAGACCATTATTATTAATTAATTGATCATCAACTTGGATATACCGCCATAATTACTAATCTCTCATATTAATATTGACAGTTGATATCATCTCACTTGTTATACACATACAGTGCCCATAGTATGAGTTCCAAACGTTTTCGTATATCGATCGAGTGAAGTGTTTCGATTTATTTATTTTTATAGATTATGCGGTATGGAAAGATTCGATCACTGGATAGGTATTCTCGGTACAAAGGGCAGAGGGCAGGGTTTTATTACCAAAAACAACGAATATGCAGTTTCTTTAAATTTACGAGATAATACGAGTACGTCAGGGCTTTATTTAAAAAATTTAAAACATTATGAAACCTTCATTTACCTATGTACTTGTTCCTATGTTATATTATATACTTTCTGTATGTTGAGGCGTGCTGCGTGTGTGATAGCGTTATATACAGCTATGCTTAGTACATAATACCAATAAGTAAATACTGTCTAACTACAATCTGCAATTTGAAAAATACGATAATTTTCTCGCCGTATACGCTGCCTGATTATTGTTTATTTAATCAACCGTCGCATGCGCAGCCTGTAGCAGTTACAAAAGCGACTAATTTATGACGTAAACGAATATAAATATAAGTTTGCAATAAACTGTTTATTTTTTTTCTATGCTTGTTAATTACAAGGTATAAAGTTTTTTTTTTTATACATTATAAGTTATAAGTTAATTTGATTAGTGCTTAGCGTGTTACTCATACAAATTCTGTTGTGTACAAAATAAATTTAACCAGCTGCGTTCGATAAGAAATGAGAAATATACACGTCCCACTCATACATATACGCCACAAGAGGGATGGCAATACATTGAGCTTATTTTGTGTACAAACAGAATTCGGGCATGTATATCATATTTTCCAAATTACTGAATAATTATAATTATACATCGCTCCATTTCTCTTGCTATCTCTACGTACTATTGTTTGCCTAATAACAAGCAATGTCATCACAATTCCATTGTAATTCATAAAAGTTAATAATGGTCATGCTGGGTGTGCAGTTACCAGATCTATTAGTTTACGAAACCCAATGGCCGTATCCAGACCAGCTGCGCGGCCTCGCGCGACCGACTCGCATATTATATGCCGCGCGCGGACTCATAGCGAGGCAAATGACAGCTCGCTTAATAGCTGTAATTTATATACCGAAGCCGGCCTCGCAAGGTTACGCGGTCGGTTGGTACCCGGCCATGGACGTTTCGCATCTCGCCATACACCGGGATGGCCCTAGCCACAACTTTAAGCAATGCTGGTAACATTAACCTCCAGCTATGACCTCACTAAAAAGATCCGATTTGTTAGCCGCGCAGAGAAGGCCGGAACTATACAAAAAATAAGCAGCACTGGCAGCAGACAAATCGGTTCGTATTTGAAGTGTGACTAAACTAAATTTGACAGGACTAAAGCTT
Source organism: Pheosia gnoma (assembly GCA_905404115.1). Lineage (NCBI taxonomy): Eukaryota > Metazoa > Arthropoda > Insecta > Lepidoptera > Notodontidae > Pheosia > Pheosia gnoma. Next base: position 4,424,753 of record FR989919.1, on the reverse strand, counting down.
TTCCTATTCTGTTATTCGTAACATCTGTCAATAAATTTATATAACACAAAAAAGGCTAAAATAAGTATAAGTATTTTAATAAAAAAATTGTGTGACATGACTTGTGTTGATAATCGGACAACTCGTTCAGCTGACCGAAATTCACAGTCACTCTATATTTAACATGCAATTTAACAAATACTTATATATTCAGCTTTGTTATAAATTTCAATATGGCAACACTGAAATATTGGAATCTTAAAAAAATTATTATATGTTTGTAACAATTAAAAAAACAGGTTTACAGTGTAGCCATTCAGAGATATATATTTTTAAAATATTAAATAAGTATTAATAAATGTTTAGCACAACATTAAGGAACACAAATCATTCAAAATATTAAACATTAAAATACACTTCCAAATCTCTAATACCTTATTTCAAGTATCAAAATGTTAAAAAGAAACCACTTGAAATAGAGTTGTATTATTAGGTTGTTAGTCACAAATTGTAAACCTTACTAGAAATATTATTTCAATTTAGGATTCAGACAAATGATTGTTCTTTTTTTTTATACCCAATCAAACTAATTTAAGGGGATTAAGTGAAATTATAATACTTTCAATTAAAAAAAAACACCATGTCTATATCCGGTAGAGGTAGACCGAAAAAGCCTGTCGCAACCGGCCTGCAGGCCTCTTAATATATCCTAGTAATAGAACCGCGTCGCTATTCGCTGTGTTCAGAACGACCGCGCAGCCTCACGTTGCTGGTAAAGGCACAATCGTTCGTATTGCCTCGACAGAGATACGTTTACGGTATTTACCAAGTGTAAAACTTACATTAACTAAATATCTAATACTTCCGTTTTGAGACACCGCGTGGTGAAAAAATACACCGGGTGAAATTAAAACTGCCCTGTTTGCGGGCATAAATTGTCCCCTGATGAGGGTAACTTTTGCGACCTTTTGATGTCGCAAAATTTTACTCTGTTGTCAGATTTGAGAAAACAGCAACTGGAGCCAACTATTTTACAAATTTACGAATAGATTTTGACACAGCTTGTAATTATATAAAGCTATGACACCGTTGAACTGAACGAGCCCTCATTAGTGTCATTTTTAAAGTAAGCTAAACATTATCTAGGTTACGTAAACGCACCTCTGAGCGCTGTCATCTGTCAGTTGCTTTATGACTTTATGCCCACGGCATGAGCCCGAGGCAGTGTATCAAGGCTGCGCGACCGGTCTGAATACGGCCATTGTTATTGGACTAAGTATAAAAATCTGACTATTTTTCTGATAATCGCAAGCGCAGGTTTTCGGCTCAAATAATTGTCCTTTGAATATTTTTTTAGGAAATTCTAAATACTTCAACCTCGGCCCATAATATAGACGTGATGTTCTTAATATTTCTTTCTTAAATAGTAATGTTCTAGTAATATTTGTTTCTTAATTTAAATTAATTTCTAGTAAGATGTTATATCAAACATACAATTACAGGCACAACTGAACGAGATGCCCAATCAGTGAAGCGGAGATAGTCCACGTATGCATTCACTCACACGTTCGTCGGCAGCCAATTAGATGTTGTAAAAAAACGCACACATAAAACCTCAAAGTAAAGATACAGTATTAGATGGAAATTTTGATGCTTGGATACAGGCGGTAACGAAGGAACAGACGAAATTTAATACCAGTCATGGTATAAGAATATGCTACGCCAGATATTATATTCGGACGCCCAAGACTACGTCAAGATAAGTGTTGCCATCAATTGACATCTTCAATAGAATTAAAACCGCTCATTGGTCGAAGATGGCCGATGACGTAGCTTTGGGCCAATCATGTGACCTAGCTGTCACGGGAAGAGAATACTAGGCGTAGCATATTTTTATAACATGGTACAAGCGATTATATAGGATTTTAGGCGGAACGTTGTAGATATTTTCAGCTCAGTAATGTAAGCAGGCACTTCTGATGTTATCCTGATGTCATCGAGAAAACATGCTGTCACCGTCATACTTGTTTATGAAGTCTGCGTTATAAGAGAGATAGAAGACGTTACGTTTCCGAAACGGCACGTAGAAAAGATTGACCTTGAGGTACTGATGACAGGTGGATCAATTAAAATAACATATAATATGACGTTATGACAAGTGTCACAGTTTTTTTTTTTTATTTATTTTTTATTTGGCATCACCATAGGTATTTTGGCAATGTCAAGTAATATAAATTATTTCTGTTTTTGAACATATGCACAGGCCCAAAGGCTAGGCCCAAGTAAAATACCCCCCCCCCCCCATCCCTCAATCAATAAAGTGATGGATACTTTACCGTAAGATTTTCCATGGATTTTTTGTGAGAAACTGAAAAGCCATGTTTCGTCACTCTGTTTCAATTACCTACACTTGTGCACTTTACCGAACCCATAATGGTTAATATTCCACTTATATCACTCACTATAACTCGCAGGAACACTAGTTTTAGAAATTAAAACATAACTGACGCCATGACTTTTCAGTTTCCCGCCAAAAAAGTCCAGTTTTTAATTTATGGTCAATGATGGTTTTTTTTTATTTACTACGAAGTTGAGGCGTACGCTCGATTATAACGACGAACTCGTATTGAATAAAAAAAATAATTTAGGCCAATATTTCATTGCTTACATTTTAATCGCTTGAGATATTAGATTGACACTTAATCTCATATTTCACGCGTGATTCCGTATGTCCGGGTGACATGTAAAATTTGTATTGAAATCTTACAAATGACTTTGAGACTCACGCGTGAGATATAAGATTGGCATTACAGAATATCACTACAGTTTCCGATATGGATTTGGTATTATTTAAACAACCCCGATTTAGTTTAATAATCAAATTCCTTCGTCACATTTAAGAATACAAAAAATAATATGACGCAGCCGTGTGAGCATACATGTTTGTGAACGATCTCCGCAACAGAACCTCCGCTAACATTCCGTCTACCTCTGTATTTCCCTGGACACCGGGCCGAGGTGGCCGAACCCTGACGCGATGCTGTTGATTTCCACTTGCTTCCAGGAGCAGTAGGGCGTGTGCTTAGCGCACTGGTTCTCTGTGTGAGGGCACCGAGACTCCAGCATGATGTCCGAGCGCAGCATCCCTAACGATATCGGCTACGCGACACATGGATTTTGTTTTTAAACGACCTTACAGTATATTTTGTCCAGTTCGCATTTCCAAAGTGCAAGTGCATTTATGTTGTGTGTTGCTGATTAACTCATATTGGTGCCAATCTGTTGTATGGGTGTGACCAAAAATGTTACTATTGCTATAGCAACAAACATCAACAGAAAATACGCTACGTACGCAATGGATTTACTTAAAGTACCTACTTATTAATAAACAATCGTACACAGTACGGGCCCAACCACGGCCATGTTCCGCTCCGTACCAAATCAGTTCGTCTCGGGAGTAATTCGCGGTCGCGGGCGTTTGCGAAAGCGTTCCCGTGGCCACCACAATGCGGGAGAAGGACCACCATGGGGTTTTAGTCGGTAGGAGTCCGACATAACCCACTAGTCTCCCCCGAGGCTTGCGGGTATCCATGAGGATTTCTTCACGATAAAAAAGGGAGAAATCCGCAGACAATATGGTACCGACGGTTCGTGCGGAGCGGCCCAAATACGTCGTGGTCCGGCTCGTACCAATTTCAATTGTGTGTTAACACAATTAAGGTACATAATATACTGATATGTTGCTGGTTAAAAAAGCTTTGCAGACGTAACAACGCAGTACTTCCAAAGCGTATTTTCGGTTTTGTGTCGCGACGCTAAGAGCTATTTTCTATTGATATTACACACACATAAACTTACATGTAGTCACGAAAAAAAAATATGACAAGAGAATTGGCACCTCTAAGCTTGAAAAAAAAAATCATGAATGCAGTTTTCTTGCAAAATAAAAAAGCGACCAGACTGTTATGTATGAAAGATAATTAATTAATATTCTGAAAAATTAAATTATTGTCTACAAAATAGCACATGAAATAGAATGATGAGGGATCGGTATGTGGGAGTGAGACACAATTCACTATTACTTTGAAATAATCAGTTGACCAAGTTTTTTTACAAATCTTGACTTCTTTAATGTACTATAATATAAGTGGTAACTCAAAAAATAAATAAGACTAATCTTGAGAACTCTTTCGATTTGATGATATTATAAAATGTTGAAGTCCACTAATGGTCTTTACCACAGATCAACTAATAATTCTTAAGAACAGATATCCACTCCGCAAAGACATTTAAATAAACCGCGATTCTTGCTACATGGTAATAAAGTGCACTTCAACTTGCACTCCACGCGAATGAGGCGTAACTATGCGCGTTCTTTTTTATCGCGTAACTCTATCTCTTGCAAAGTGGGACTTAATCTGTGAACTAATTGTACGTACAACAAGTTGTTCATACATACCTATAACAATGTATTGCTCAAAAATGTAAAAGATCTTTTTTAAAAATGAGCAACCATGGTGTTTCTTGGCCGTTATTCTCCATAGGAACGGCATTCCGAACGGGTGGTAAAGCAATAGCATAATATTTTTGTAACTTTTGACGATTCATAAGTACTGTACATAATGGTCTACGTGAATAAAAAATATTCTGATTCTGATTATGTTCGTTGGTCACACCCCCACACCGCTCTCCATAGAGTAAATGTGCAGTTACCTGTGCGATTCCCTCGTTTCGAACCTTCACCCATATATCGTACAAGCTCGCGGTGAACTCGTCTACTTCCAATGCATTCTGTAGCGTACTCTCCAGAAACTCTTCGTCGTGAGCCACCTGTGGTAATGGACAGTTCATTTATTACGTAAAAGGTGCAAGAGGTGCGAAGCATATTTTGTCTCATCGATGGGAAGGAGAGTTATAAGACATAAGTATTTTTAAGTAAAACTTTAATGATTCTGAATCATGGTACTGTGCTCAATTTAATGAAATTAAATGTCGCGCCGTCGCCATACTGTAAGATAAATTGCGTGAGCTCAGAAATTGCCAAATAAGATAAAGGACAATGCCCATAATTGGTACCAATTTATTGCATAAATCAAGGCGCCATAGTAAGGCGATTTTTTTTCTTAATTTTTGACATCCATTCGCAAAAGGAATATGGTTATTCTTATTATTAAATTCATATTAGCCATGGTATAAAAATAAGCTCTTTCCACGAAGGCCCAATTCTATGTGACAATCTGTGTTGCTACTACTTGACATCATCAATAAAATTAACATCACTCGTTAGTCGAAGATGGCCGATGAGGTAGGCTTGGTCGTAAATGCCAAGGAAGAAAATATCTGTATTATTATACTATAATTTTAGCTATAAAGTACATCAATTAGACCCACTCCTTTATAACATATTTGAAATTGTATTCCTACAGCATTAGAACTGTATTGCTTGCTCTTATGTCAAAACTGTTGTTCGCGGCAAAATCTTAAGTAACTTTGTAACGGATTTTTGTTCAGATTTTTGTTTACAAATAACACGCCAGGAGTTTATAAAATAGATGTATGTAGTTTTTCAAAACCAAGATTGATTTGGTATGACTTTGTAAGGAGGCCCATATTTTCATGAGCATTGTTCTTTTATGTATGTTTTCTTCCCAATATCTGAATGTACATTTGATAGTTTGGCTCACCTTGTGCATAAGTTCATTTAAAACGGGCTGCAGCTCTATGGCCTTATTAAACTCGGTCCTTGGGAACGGCGATGGTAACAACACAAATGGGGCAATCTGTTGACAAAAAATAATACTTAATAAAACAATAATTAAAAAATTAATTCTCAATATGGTTGTATACAGTAAATTCAAACAAATACACTTAATTATTTTGAATAGTTCCCTTCATACATGCTTTGTTACTATTATTTTATATGTAAACTATGTTACTATGCTTTTTGCCTAATACATACTATACATCAATTTAAAATATATTATGGGTTGTGTAGCCCAGTTGCAGTGTTATTAATTATATTACAATTGAATATTGAGCTCTTTCCTAATTAACTGAATGGAAACTAACTTTTATGAAATGCCCATGAGTCAATGTTTACAAGCACATGGTATTTTTATTAGACCACTGAGTGGCAAGTAGGTATATATTTACGTTGTGAATAATCACAACGTAAATAAAGATAATTTTAGCAGTTTTGGTGTTGATTTTGCTGCTTTTGAAACTGCTAAAATTATCTTGACCAAATCCTTCAAATACGAAATTGAAACCATAGAAATTCAAAGTAATTTAATTTATCTTAGGGGCAACCTTATTTTGCCAGGCAGTAGGCCAGGCCATTGCTACTGGCTGGAAAGACTTGTACTTGGGACAGCTACAACAAGAGAAGCTGAGGCCTATGTTTAAATAAAACAGGCACAGTCAAATACATTTATTCTAGGTTTCTCACGGAGGTTGCTGCCATAGATGCCAACTATGGGGAGATGGTTTTATTTAACTTATCCTAGGGGCAAGCATATTTTGCCGGGCAGTACTTTTAATAGCTGGAAAGACTTGCATGGGACAGCTACTACCAGAGAATCAGAGCCTATGTTTAAAAGAAAACAAGCAGTGAAATACATTTCTTCTGGGTTTCTCATGGAAGTTGCCACTGTAGATGTCAACCAAGGGATAGATGGTTTTAGAAAACCTTTGCGGGGGACTTCTAGTGGCAGAAAATAGCCCAAGGCCCAAGATAGAGATGGGTGGGGAACGCTAGGGGATGCCTTTGTCTAATATAGTGGGCTATTTCAAAAAGAAAATATTAAGGAAATAGATAAAGACGTGAGAATGGTATAGTCTTTCGACTTACCTGTATAACATCCTTGTTAAAATGTTTCCTATCTCTCATGCCGACTCCGTGCATGAGGGCCCAGTCCTTCGCCTTCTCTATCACATTCACCAGCGCTTTATGGTCCAACGGCAGCGGAACACAAGAAGCAAGGCGAGCTTGAGACATGTTTTTGAAAGTGAAAAATTAACACGAGATAATTACTGTTGTACGATCAAACTGAGGTTTTATAGTGAATACGTGCTACTCCGTTCAGGGTTTGACTGTTTGTGCGGAATTTTATTTCTTGTGGAAAAATCTAAATCATTGTTGACGAAGGTTTTGTGAAATAATTTTAGCCTCTGTGGTGAAATCTTTTTTTTGTTTGAATTTATCTAACTTGACAGACTATTGACACTTGCTGGAATGAATGGATGCGTAGACTAGAGACTCTAGTTCGTCTGTGGTCCACAGACAAACTAGAATTGTGAGAGTGGTGCACATCCAAGACAACCAAAGAGCTAGCAGAACCGAAGAGCTAAATAAATTCCTTGTTTATTCCTTCATTTCATTCATTCATCCACCATCCGTCATCAAACTTTTCCGTTGCAAGTTACAAATACACTTCCAATTTGTATATTTGTGTAATAAATAGAATATATAAAAGGAAATAAGGCGTATTTGGCATACAGAAATGGAAGTTACCGAAGAGAATTTAGCTACATTAGCGAATTATCTCCAGCAAACACTAAATCCGGACCCGAACATTAGGCGACCCGGTATGTTTTATGAATTTTGTATTTACACAATTACTTTGATTGTTTCATAATGGTTTGTGATATTCTTTTATTAAAAGTATCCAATACTCTATTATTTTTTCATCTAACTTATGGATAAGTCTTGTGAAATATTTATAATAAACATGATAACCTCAAAATTATAGGTCCAGTCATTATCATCATACAAATAGCTACTGTTTAGCTGTATAGCTTAGGCGGGAACTTGAATGATTCTCTCGCAAGTCGCAATGGTTCACGCCATAGCTTCGATTAAAATCAGATTAGACCACTGCTTAGAAGTTGCTATATTGTGACTGTGTGTAGAAGGGTTTGCTTGATGACACTGAGATTATTAATAACTAATACAACACACATTTCTCTGTCCAAATTCCAATAGAAAAAAACACTTTCAGTTTTTCCAAAATATTCCAGATAACATTTGAAATCTTTTGGTCCCTAGAAACAAAGGTAATTTATAATAATAAAAAATAATTAAACAAAAAGAAAACACATTAGTTCAGCCGTAGTCAAGTACTGCGCTAACCAACAAACAGCATTTTATTGTTATTTATATAGATGCATGAATGTTTGCAGCTGAGAAGTTTCTAGAAAGTGTAGAAGTGAACCAGAACTATGCTATACTGCTCCTTCATGTTATTGATAAAGAAGCAGTAGACATCACCATCAGGGTGGCTGCAGCAATAGCGTTCAAAAACTATGTCAAAAGGAATTGGATGGTGGTAAGTTTACATTAAGCTATTTGAAGGGTCTAATTAGAACAATGAAAAATATGGTGCTTATTCTGGTAAAATTATCAGATCAGAGTAATTATTGTATTGTATTGCCATGAAAATAATATTAAATGAATGAATAAGTAGAAGAGAAACCATTTGTTGGATAAACATCCACACTGGCAACACATACATAAAGCTTAAAAAAAATATAGTATAAAATAAAATAAAAAACTAATTATTGCTACACAAAGCTGCAACCAACAGAGGTTTCTCTTAGCACTTAAACTGAATTAAAAAACTTGTGATTTTGTGTGAACGAATGTGCCATGTAATGGCAGCAAATGATATAGCACTGCTTCTAGGAGTTTGGTTTTTTGGCGGGTAGATAACAGGGTTAGCATTGCATAATGAGATTATCACATATCCCCATACTATCATCTACTAATTGTTATTTTTTTTTAGGAGGATGATGGCATTGACAGAATCCATGCATCAGATAGAGTCACAATTAAGACGCTCATAGTGTCTATGATGCTTAAGTCTCCGGAGGCCATACAGAGGCAGTTCAGCGATGCCATCTCCATCATCGGCAAATGTGACTTTCCCGAGAAGTGGCCTAGTCTCATACCAGAGATGGTGGAAAAGTTTGGCACTGGTAACTAAGCTCAATTATTATTACGGATTTATTTCTCTTCAAGGTTAAAACTCTTTGACTGACTGGATACCTCATTTTTTTTTATTGAGTTTCTTGCCAGCTCTTTTCAGTGGTACCAACATTCCTACATGAATTTAAAACATACATAGTTTTTAATATGCCACCCATTGCTGTGCGCGGTCCTCCCCTCAATACAAGGCGGATTCAAGGCATAGTCCTACCTACCTAGCGCGGGTTGGCGAGCTTCGCACATGCCTTGCGAGAAATGGTTGTCAGACAGTTTGCCTTCACCATTTAGCAAGTCGTAATTGTGGGTAAAATAAATGATATTTGATTTCGATTTTGTAAATCACGGCCAGACGCATGGCACGGTAGCCCACTTTACCAGCGTCGTATCTAGCCCATGTAGAGGGCGGTTGCAGACACTACCCTGACGCCCGCCATATAAACATCCGCTCTGTCAGTTGATCATTGCCTCTGTGAGCGCGCGGCGGCGCCACCCTGGGCCCCAAGTCTGCACAGCAACTGCATAGTAACTGTAACTTTTGACAAATATCCCATACAATATGTGTCAAAAGTGACAGTTACTATGCGGTTGCTGTTCGATTATGAATCGATTGTGTTAGCAGACTTGGGGCCCTGGAGGTAGGCGGTGCCGCTCGTTTGGTCCTATCTGCGGGCTCCGAGGTGCCCCCAACACCTGGCTCCCGGCTTACTGCACCCTACCGGGCATCCGTTACTCGTCGATCCTACCAAGATAAATAGTTAAAGCGCGCTATAACTGTCAGTCGGGGCCGCAACGCGTTTTCAAGAGATAGATTTATACGATAAAAAGAGAGGCGCATAGTTACGTAGGTTATCATTATTAAAAAGGCATAACATTCAGCGACGTGCGAGCTGTAGTGCACTTTATTGTTTTCTAATACGAGTCATATTTCATTTAAAATGTCTTCTGATAATCTATGACCTTACCTAGAGACGGCGCTTCACCTTGTTTACATTACCTTGCTTCGCAGGTGATTTCCACGTGATAAACGGTGTTCTGCGGACCGCGCACTCTCTCTTCAAGCGCTACAGATACGAATTCAAATCACAGAAGCTGTGGGAAGAGATAAAGCATGTCTTAGAGAACTTTGCGAAGCCACTCACTGATCTCTTTGTGGTATGTGAATGTTGAAACACCTTTACCGAAAAAGACAGTGCTTTTTCCATCAGACCTTCATGAGAAAATAGAGACAGTTCAACATGTGTCTCCATCTTACTTATAGCTACGTCTTTCTCGGTCCATGAACCAGGTGTTATTATTTTGGGATGGCACTCCCCCCAGTCCAATGTATGGCACCCATAATATACAAGCATTGCTTGGTATTGGAATGTAAAGTTGCTGTGTTTGTGTGGTGATATTTACTATGTGTACCTGGGTCGAGCTTCGTACCAGTGGATTGTTTTTTTTTTTATTACGCTATAGGCAAGTATTTGATCTCGATCTCACCTGATGGTAAGTGATGATGAGATCTATGATGGAGCATACTTGCCTAGAAGGTACCTGTTCACTCTCGCCTTGAAAACACCCCAATTGTAGTCAACGGGGAACAAATTTACTGTTCGGGGACGGGGATTAAGATTTTTTTGAAAAATTGAATCCACCACCCCCAAACCCGTACTCCTACACATTCCCAAACCCATACATTTTTGGGGATTACATGCGTGATGGTTTGTGTGTAAACTCGTACTCTGAGTACAGCAACTAATGTTGATTGGCAGGCGACGATAGAGCTGACTCGCACGCACGCGGAGAACCCGCAAGCGCTCCGCGTGATCTACGGCTCCCTGGTGCTGATCTGCAAGGTGTTCTACTCGCTCAACTACCAGGACCTGCCCGAGTTCTTCGAGGACAACATGCCGATATGGATGCCCAACTTGTTGCACCTGCTGCAAGTTAGGGTGCCGTGCCTGGAGTCCGACGTGAGTGTAATACAAAATGGATGAGTAAACATGTCTTCCTCTCAGACCAACAAGCCTGGACGTGGCATCAGAAAGCGCATCCGTCTGCCAAAAACGTTGCCCATATGTTGTTTATAAAACTAGTTCACTCTTGATCTAGTTGGTCGCAGGTTGGAATCCTAGTAAGGACAAACTTTGTGCGATGAGCGCGAATGTTTGAACCCAAGTCATGGATGTTTAATATCTATACATATAAGTTATATATACTGGGTTCGCCCTCAGTCCATTGCACGGTACCCATAATACAAGCGTTGCTTAGTGTGGCACCGTATAGTTGGTGCGTTCGTCTGGCGATATTTTTTAGGCGCAGCCAGGTATACACTGAAGAATTGAATTGGTAAGGGAGCGTTGAAGTATTACGTAAAGGGGGGGGGGTTTGAACTACGCGTTACGTAATATTGTTTTAACCCTTCAGACCGGTCGCGTTGACATTTTATGTTTAACTCGCTGTTGCCCGCGACTTCGTCCGCGTGGTATTTAACAAAGACAACCGTTGACAACAGCCTGCCCGCCCATTCTGAGCCCGCGGGACGCATTGCAGGTTGTTGCTATCAAACAATCAGGCGCTGCGCTGCAACATTGTTTTTTTTTTTTCGTGAGATCCTATTTTTTTTTCTAAAATAACAGTAGCCTAAGTTACTCCTTGTTACATCAGCTATCTGCCAGTGAAAGTCCCGTCAAAATCGGTCCAGCCATTTCAGAGATTAGCCGGAACAAACAGACATACAGACAGACAGACAGACGGACAGACAGACAGACAGACAGACGGACAGACAAAAATTGTAAAAAATGTTGTTTCGGTATAGGTAACGTGTATACATCCAAATGCACTTAGTAAAAAGCGGTTATTTTAATATTACAAACAGACACTCCAATTTTATTTATATGTATAGATAGGGGGAGGGGGCGGGGTTGTAAAGAAAAACGTTACGGCGCGTTACATGGGGGGAGGGGGGCGGTCAAAAATCTCCAAAAATTGCGATACGTAATACTTGAACGCTCCCTTAGCCTTGCCGTGTGTGGCTGTAGTGACGTGTTTATGCGGTCCGCGCAGGACGAGTGCGAGACGGGCGGCGTGATGGAGGCGCTGCGCGGGGAGGTGTGCGAGTGCGCGGCGCTGTACGCGCTCAAGTACGAGGAGGAGTTCGCGCCGCACGCGCCGGCCTTCGTCACCGCCACGTGGACCGTGCTGCTCGCCACCGGCCCGCACACCAGATACGACGCGGTATGTACCATGTAATAATACCTATCTATCAGCCGATAGACGTCCACTGCTGGACATATAGGCCTCCCCCAACGACTTCCACACATCACGGTCCTCCGCCACTCGCATCCACCGGCTTCCTGCGACGCGTGTGATGTCATCAGTCCACCTTGTGGGGGGCCGTCCTACACTTCGTCTTCCGATTCGTGGTCGCCATTCTAGAACCTTTCTGCCCCAACGGCCATCGGTTCTGCATGCTATGTGCCCTGCCTGTAATAATACCAGCCGTTTTTAATGTCCCGATGTTGGGCACCGGCCTCCCCTCAATGCGAGGGGGATTAGGCCATAGTCCACCACGCTGGCCCAGTGCGGGTTGGCGGACTTCACACGTCTTTCGAGGGGTTCTCTCAGACGTGCAGGTTTCCTCGCGATGTTTTCCTTCACCGTTGTGTTACCATGCTATGTAAACTCTACAAATATACACTCCTTGACCTTCATAACATCATAGTTAAATAAATTAGACGGCCTTATTGGTGTAGTTGGTAGTGACCCCGAGTGTCCCGGGTTCGAATTCTGGTAGGGACAAACTTTGTGTGATGAGCATGTATGGTTGTACCCGAGTCATGGATGTTTAATATCTATATAAGTAAGTATTATAAATTGAGTTCGCCGTCATCGCAGTGTACGGTACCTATAATAGAAGCGTTGCTTAGTGTGGGACCGTATAGTTATAGAAATAATTTATGTCGATAAATAAAAGCACTTGAACAGTCAAGACCACCAATTACAACTGGTTCGCAATGTTGGGTTCACTGAGAAAAGCCGGCAATAGACGCAGTGGGTACTCTTTTAAAAAGAGGTTGTTGATCGCTAGACAAACCATATTCACTACGGCGAATACAGATGGCGCTGAACACATCGCTCCATACAAATGAATCCTGAATCGCGGTATCAGAGTTTACGAGATCATATTGACATATGGACCGTGATTCAGAAAGGGTATACTAACCTTTAAATCCGCGCTTCTAGCGCGCATTTGTGAATATTATGTGAAGGTAGAACTTTTTGTACGCAAATCTATTTTTTTTTAAATTAATTGTAATATTCGACAGCTGGTATCGAACGCGCTCACGTTCCTCGCGAAAATAGCTGAGAAGAAGAACTACAAGAGTCTGTTCGAAGACCCGGCGACGCTCAGCAGCATCTGCGAGAAGGTCGTCATACCCAACATGGAGTTCAGAGGTGAGGCACCAGCCACTCCGATTAGCCCACCTTGGACCCAAGTCTGCTAACACAATCGATTCATAATCGAACAGCAACCGCATACTAACTGTCACTCTTGACAGATATTGTATGGGATACATACAAGTTTACGTATTCTCAAAAAAACAACGAAATCATGACATCTCAAAAACCCTAATATATTTATAATTAATATTTGTTTTAATACGTGTGGGCATTATTTTGCATTTTTATTGTCATTAAAAATATAATTGCGCAAATAATTTATACATTCCCGTTTTTGGTAAGCAACTTTTTGTCGCTGTTTATTTCAAACAGAAATTATTCACGTTATCCTGTTTTAATTCGTTCGTGCGCGCAATGCATGATCACTCGAAAATAAGCGATCACTATTGGTTGTTCGTTCGGAAGTGATCGGGTATCCGAACTTTGCCGATGCCATGGCACCTCTATGTTTGTCGCGGGCATGTTCTGGGCGGATTATCCATAGAGGCAATGAAAGCAACCGCTTATGGGCCCGGCGCTTCCTTGGGGCACTTGGGCTCTCGATAATAATGAGTCTAATTAAGTAGTTTTTTAATTACATTCGGAAAAACAACTGGATGGATATTGATGATACCTAGCATGCTTATTGTAGTATACTTATATCCCGGCATTAGTAAACATAACGGTTAAAATACTACCTACCTATCTATAAGGGGAGGGGGGCCCCTGATGGATTATGGGCAATGAAGACCAGGATTGAATATAGTAAATGAGATATATTAGGATATAAAATATAAGCAGTGTAAAAATACTATGTCAAAAACATGTGTCAAGAAAGTTGACAAGTGCGGCTTTCTTCTCTTTGATATGAAATCCCACTGGTCAGCCTGCAGGCCAGTCACTCCGCTTTGCCGTGAAGTGCCATCGGCCGCCTATCGTGCCGGTCGGCATTTTGCGAAATAAACTAACTGAATGCAAATATTGTGCTATTTGGCTTGTAGGGTTTTAGTGGCCTCATTCCAAAGGTAATAGACAATCGGATCGAATACTTCCGTCACTGCGCTTTTCGGTCAAGTGCCGCCGGCTTGACATCGTGCCGCGCATGCGTCGCGCGCGCGTTCTGGCATCTGAGCGATCTGAGGGGTGCGCGCGCACGGTCGTCCTGGGGTTAAAACCTTTTTGCTATTGGGATGTGGTTAACATACTCCAACAGCCCCAAAACCTTGAATTGCCTAGTAATCTCTACATGGTTTAATCCTACTCTGTCCAGAATCCGACATGGAGCTGTTCGAGGACAACCCCGAGGAGTACGTGCGGCGCGACATCGAGGGCTCGGACGTGGACACGCGGCGCCGCGCCGCCTGCGACCTGGTGCGCGCGCTGGCGCAGCACTACGAGGACAAGATGATGAGCATCTTTGGACAGTACGTCGAGGTACGTCACTACTGCCAATGACGTGACACTCCTTTCGGCCTATTGGCAATGACGACCTGTGCAGCGCAGTTGATAATGATCTTGCTTTCTGTGCCGAGAGGTCCGGATTCGAATCCTGGTAGGGACAAACTTTGTGAGATGAGCACGAATGTTTGGACCCGTATCATGGATGTTTTATATCTATAAAGGTATTATATATTAAATTCGCCC
Organism: Pheosia gnoma; assembly: GCA_905404115.1. Lineage (NCBI taxonomy): Eukaryota > Metazoa > Arthropoda > Insecta > Lepidoptera > Notodontidae > Pheosia > Pheosia gnoma. The sequence continues at coordinate 4,409,719 of FR989919.1, read as the reverse complement.
TCAGTTCAGTGTACGGCAGGTACCCATAGTTCAAGCTTGTCTTAGTCTGAAACCGTATAGTTCGTGTGTTCGTCTGGCTATATAATTATTATAAAAAAAAACGAATTTCACTTTAATAAAACTTATTTTAAGGCTTTTATCGCGCTTATTGTATGTTTTTACGTTCGTACGTGCCTTAAAAAAAGTTTTATTTCAATGTGCAGTATTCGCGTAAATAAAAAGATCAGTATAGCATTACACCATTCAATTTTCCCATAATAAGTCCAATGGCTGTTTGATTGGCAATTTTTTTTCGTGTGTCGCCAGTTGATGCTGTCGAAGTACGTGGAGGTGGGCGCGGCGGCGTGGCGCGGCAAGGACGCCGCCATGTACCTGGTGACGTCGCTGGTGTCGCGCGGCAGCACCACCGCGGCCGGCGTCACGCGCGCCTCGCCGCTCGTCGACATCGGCCAGTTCGCCGCCAAGCACGTGCTGCCGCAGCTGCAGCGGCCCGACGGTACGTCCACCTGTCTACTGCGTACCGGTGACGTCACGCGACAGACGGCGTCGTGACGTCACCGGTCTCGCATCACCGCGACAGACGGCGTCGTGACGTCACCGGTCTCGCATCACCGCGACAGACGGCGTCGTGACGTCACCGGTCTCGCATCACCGCGACAGACGGCGTCGTGACGTCACCGGTCTCGTATCACCGCGACAGACGGCGTCATGTTCGGAAGGTCTATACGGGGACCTGTACGTCAAGTGCGAGATTATACGTAAGCTAACTGCCGCAGCTCGGATGGCGGGCGACAACTGAACTGTTGTCAAAACGGCCCACTCCGGCACTTACATTATTCTGCTGATTACACTATAATGTGTCGCTACAGCACGTCAAGTGCGAGCTAACTGTATACTTTATGGTCTGCCGTATTTAGACATTTTGTATGGACAATTGAAAGTTTCAAATACCGGTCGCTAGAGGCGCTTTTCAATTATCTATACAAAATGTCGAAATACGGTAGACTATAAAATATACAGTTAGCTCGCACTTGACGTGCTGTAGCGACACATTATAGTGTAGTCAGCAGAATAATGTAAGTGCCAGATTAGCCCGTAAGATGTAACGACTCAAGCCTGCCTAGCCGTTCCTATATCTGACATACCCATATCAGTTTACTACACAAAAATGTATCCTGATAAAAAGAAGGAACATCCTTATAAAAAATGGGGTTTAATGACTATTCTTTTCCATAGAGACGGCGTTCCGAACGGGCGGGAAAATTTCCCGCCCATTTTACATAATTACATTATTTGTATGCTGATCAAAAACGTATCCAAAGTGTGGTCAGCTTTAGGTTGAGTTTTCACTGAAGTGTGTCATGTCTGTAGATTATAAACAATCTGATTGGTCTTCTCCGCTCGACACCAGTGGTGACCTTTGACCCCACAAGTGATGTAATCTGTTTCATTGCTTTGCAGTGAACGAGCTCCCGGTGCTGAAGGCGGACGCCATCAAGTACATAATGACGTTTAGATCGTTGCTGCCTAAAGATCTCATCATCACATCTGTACCGCTCGTGGTGAGCGCTATTTTCAATTACTAAGACATACAGTATCTAGGGCAGGAGTTCCCAAACTTATATTGTCTACTGTCCACTTTGAGAATTTTTTTTTTTTTGCGCCCCCATTTTTTCACCTACTTAAAAACCACTATAACTTAAAATTAATTGAATTATTGTAAGCCTCTACACAACGCCCTCATTTCTTTTCTGGGTTTCTTACCGCCCCTTTAGGCCTACAGCGCCCACAAGGGGGCGTTATCGCCCACTTTGGGAAAGGCTGATCTATGGTGTTTTAGCGGAAAAGGGAAGATCTTCCAGCCAGGCGGGTGTTATGCCTGGCGGGGCGGCCGCTATACCCCTACTGTTATTGTGGGGATCTTGTATATATGTAACTTGCGCCGAAAACTCTCATAGCGCGTTTCAGGATTGTTTGGAGCTTCGTCATTTGTTCTGAATGCCGTCTGCAGCGCTGCCACCCATAGATAACCACATCGAACATTTTTAAAATATATTTTGCTTGTTTTTCATTGTTATAACTACCGGCCTGTTGTTAGATAACATAATTGACAAAAAAATAATGGTAACTGGACTGTCGCGTGGCCACGTGCGCGCGCGCCGATGCGTGCTATATCGTACCGAATTGTTGACTACATAAGGTGGTGAATTGTCGGTCAGATCGCGCACATCCAGGGGCGCGGCGTGGTGTGCACGTACGCGGCGTGCTGCGTGGAGAAGCTGGTGGCGGGCGGCATGGTGGGGCGGGCGGCGCTGCTGCCGCACGCGCCCGCGCTGCTGGCCGCGCTGCTGGCCGCGCTCGGCGACAGCGCCGAGCCCGCCGACCACAACGAGTACGTCATGAAGGGTGAGTCAACACCCACAGCCGGCTGGGACGAGACTAATTGTACGATAAATATCGACTTAGTCTCTTTCCCTGATATTAATTACGGAGAGGATAGAGCACTCGGTGCGACACAATTCGTGGCATAGGTTTTGTCTTGACCTGCGTGCTAGTTCTTCTGGCTTCGTACTATGATCTCTTATTTCCAGTCAGTATACTGAACTGCATGTCGATTTTATACTTTAACTCAGAAACAAATTATTAAGTCAATAAAAAAAAAAACTATTTTATTCCCAAACGTTGTCAGTCAAAATTACACTTACAGACTGTGACAAAGTACGTGCATTTGCATTAAATGTCCAATTTAGTAACGAAATCGTTTCGCGTTTATTGAATCAGTACTTCACACGCTTTGTGTCGACTGGCGAACCGTAGAACAGGGCCCCAAGTCTGCTAACACAATCGATTCATAATCGAACACCAACCGCATAGTAACTGTCACTTTTGACAGATATTGTATGGGATATCTGTCAAAAGTGACAGTTACCATGCGGTTGCTGTACGCTTATGAATGGATTGAGTTAGCCGACTTGGGGCCCAGTTGTGATGTAGTTGTGTGGGCGCGTGCAGCGATCCTGCGCGCGCTGGCGTGCCTGCAGGAGGCGGCGCTGCAGTTCGTGGGCGGGCTGCTGCCGCGCCTGGCGGCCGCGCTGCACGCCGTCGCCAAGAACCCCTGCAAGCCGCACTTCAACCACTACCTCTTCGAGACCCTCTCGCTCGCTGTCACGTCAGTATACACACACACGCGCGCCCCATACTCGCTCGTTGCTTAAATCATAAAACAGTCTGCATGTTTCGTAATTGTCTTTGTTATGGGAACATAACAAAATACATTTTTTTTAATAAAAATCAAATAAAATGATGAATGTGTGAATGTGAATGGATAAAAAATATATAAACTGCGGTAGGTACCCTCATATTTAGTTGTTGCTTGTGGTCCAATCTACGCAGAAAGTGCTCACAGTATCTTGAGGTCTTGCTTGGTCTTGAGATGCACTCGGTTTTGCATAAAACATTATGATTTTTATTTTATTTATTTGCAGTTTAGTGACAAAGGCGAATCCCGACGCGATCTCAGCGTTCGAAGACGCGCTGTTTCCAATATTTCAAGAGATATTGCAGAACGATGTGCAAGGTACGTGGATTCTATTCTGCCACCTGATAAATAGATAAATACCGTCCAACGATAACACGCACTGACCTAACACACACCTAGACTAAATAATATTTTAATTATGGATACTGTACAATGAACCGGGAGTGATTGTAGTTACATCCAAACCGGAATAAATTAGGATTTTTAACGGAAAAGGGAAGATCTTCCAGCCAGGCGGGTGGTATGCCCCGATGGTTACCGTCGGATCTTGTATATATGTTACGTGCTCCCAAAACTCAGCGCGTTTTAGGATTGTATGGAGAATTGTCAATTGTCCTGAATATGTCTGCAGCGCCATCTGTGTAGGTTAATGAAATTCTTGCCACGGTCGTGTGTGTAGCCTTTATAGTTGGGACTATCCATTCGGTGTGTTCTGATAGTTATTTATCTCGCTCCCTCGCAGAGTTCATGCCGTACGTGTTCCAAATGCTGTCGCTGCTGCTGGAGCTGCGCGGGGCGGGTGCTGGTGGTGGGGCGGGCGCCGGGGCGGGCGGGGAGGCGGGCGCGGCGTACGCGGCGCTGCTGCCGTGCCTGGTGGCGCCGGCGCTGTGGCAGCGCCCCGCCAACGTGCGGCCGCTGGTGCGCCTGCTCTGCGCCTTCGTGGCCACCAGGCCCGACCTGGTGCTCGACTCCGGCCGCCTGGTGAGACACCCTCGCCATATACAATTGATTCACTAAAAATGCTAAATTAAATCTATATTTTTTTTTTATAAATATGCGCTAGATTTATGTTCCAAAAAATGTAACCTTCATGTGTATAGTTGCTCGCTTCATCAGGAGTAGAGTACTACCAAGATCAAAATTGATACAATAATTTTAAGTTATAGAACGAATATTAAAATTTACGAAACCTTACTTCAATGAATTAGAAAATCTTAAATGATTGAAACATCTTTCTATGTTAGGCCATTGAAACACAAGTAGATGATACATGACTTTTCAATTTCTCCCAAAAAGTCCAGTAATGTTTCAGTAAAATATCCAACACTTTGCTGATTACTGATATGTTAATACTGCATAATTAGAATACTAATATTTCAGTATATCAGGTCTAGCTAAAGGCCTTCATGGGCTTATGCATCATAAATTAAACTAGCTAAATGCGGATAGCAACACCACCAACGGAGCTAATGAGGTCGTCATACGAAAGCCCTATGACATTGTTTTGGAATATTTCTATTATCTTATGTGGTTGTTACAGAACGCCATGCTCGGAGTGTTCCAAAAGTTGATCGCGTCGAAGACCAACGACCATGAGGGCTTTTTTCTCATACAGACCATGCTGTACAAGTTCGGAGAGTAAGTATCCCACTAATATTATAAATGTGAAAGTTTGGATGGATGTTTGTTACTCAATCACGCCAGAACGGCTGAACGGATCTGGATGAAATTTGGCACAGAGATCAATTATAGTCTGGAATAGCACGTAGGCTACTTTTTATCCCGGTAAAATGTATGGTTCCCGTAGGATAGATTTATTTAAATTTTTCATAGAGCAAAGGATCGACATGATTTTTTGCGCGGGTAGCACCGCAGGGCGCAGCTAGTAAATATACCTATATAAGATAAATATAAAATGTAATTCTTCTCAATAATTGTGCGTGCAGATCTGTGATGCAACAATACACGAAGCAGATAATGACGCTCCTGTTCCAACGGCTGTCGTCCTCCAAGACCACCAAGTACGTGCGCGGCCTGATCGCCTTCCTCGGCTTCTACGCCGCGCACTTCGGCGCCGACCAGCTCGTTGACATCGTGGACTCGGTGCAGGCCAAGTCAGTATCCGACAGTATCCGAGTACATCCGATATTATCCGAGTACAGCACAGCCACAAGGCAGGATTATGATTTTAGCAGTCTGTAGCGGAGATTCTATGTCCGCGAGTATTAGTTGGCCGCTTCATGGACGGCTTCGAACGTATACCAAGACGTTTTGTTCCAGCTATATAATATGTTACAGAAATAGGCCCCGGCTATTTCTACAAGTCTTTTGTATGTAGTGAGAGTAGTGTCAGCCAGGTTGGTAAAACGATTGCCTCGGGTAACGAGGAACGCAGGTTCAAATCCCGACTGCTAGCTCTGGGATTTCTTGTACGAATCTCATTTTCAACTACGTTTATCACATGCTAAATGGTAAAGGATAATATCGTGAAGACACCTGCATGTCTGCGAGAACCCCACGTAAGTCGTGTGAAGTCCGCTAACTCGCGCTTGGGTATTGAAGGTAGGCCAGTGCCCTACAGAGGTTTATTTAAAAAAGGGCTAATAATATTATTATACTATGTATATATTGTATTTACTCATCTTCCGCCGGAGCGTCTAAACTACTGAGCTGTTCCCTGATTACGTATATTATCTAGCCTAGCGATAGCAAAGCGACAGCGATAATCTCACAATATTTGCTTTCAAATTGCTAACTTGTATTACGTCGCAGCGCTACCCTACGGTACTCAAGGTATAGGTAAGGTAAGGTAGGGGAGAGGTATATCCTCTAAATTTCTTCTCTAGAGATGCACTAAGAGGGGATTTTTGGAAATTTGACCTCTATTGTGTTCAAATGACAGGTCAAAGCTTGATTCAAGAAATATTTACTGGTGGTAGGCTTCGGCCGTGGCTAGTCACCACCCACTGAACAAAGCCATGTCGCCAAGCGGCCTAGCCGTGTTCCGGCATGATGTTCGGTGCTGCCATTCATGGATGGCGGGTCAGATCAGCTGCGCTGCATGTGCCTAGTGAATGTAGCGTCTCGATCTACTGCCGCCTTCCTACCTAGGCAAGTATGCTCCATCGTAGATCTCATCGTCACTTACCATCAGGTGAGATCGAGATCAAATACTTGCCTATAATGTAATAAAAAAAAAAAAAAAAAATTACGATTGGGAATCCATGGCTGACGGTTTTTTTCGTGATCACGATATAATGGTTCGCTAGGAATCGTTCCGCTCCATGTAACACTACGAACAACGAGTCGTGAACCCGCGGAAGTTAGCGGATTGTGGCTGCGCAGAAAATAATTTACGAGTAAATTGGCGCTAACTTCCGCGGGTTCACGACTCGTTGTTCGTAGTGTAGTGTTGGATAGCGCCAGCGTGTACATGTGTGTGTGGGGCGTGTGCGCAGCATGTTCGCGATGTACGTGGAGCGCGTGCTGGTGCCGGAGCTGCAGCGCGTGTCGGGCGCGCTGGAGCGCAAGGCGGCCGCGGTGGGCTGCGTCAAGCTGCTGTGCGACTGCCGCCGCTTCCAGCAGCCGCCGCTGGCGCAGCACTGGCCCGCGCTGCTGCAGGTGCGTGTGCGATGGACCCTAAGGCCTCAGCCTCGAATTTAGCGGGCAGCGGGGCGGCGGCGGCGGCGGCGGCGCGGGAGCGGCAGGATCTTATGCGTAAAATCAAATGGACCGTTCTTGAAAACAGCGGCGCGGGGCGGCCACCAGCTCCGCTCCTGCGCCGCCGCCGCCGCCCCCGCCGCCCCGCCGCCCGCTAAATTCGAGGTTGTGGCCTCAGACACTCGCATCCACCGCCATCCTACGACTTGACCTTGCTGCCCCTACAACCATTAGTTCTAAAACCTGTGTGCCCCGGCCACTGCGCTATTATAGACAGTGGACAATAATCGTTAACAAATACTATCATAGTTTAGTTAATAAATGTTCAATATATAATTTCTAACAATAATAGTGTAAAATATTTCAACAGAGCCAACAGTATATAGGTTATAAAGATAACATTCCCAAATAAATAAATCAAATTATTAGACTTAAATTAAATAATTAATAGCAATAACACATTATAAATGAACTAATGGATGTGACGTGAAGATATGAAAATGGCGTCCAATTATGTGTTTGTGATGTTTCCGAAAATATGTTTCCCTATCGCAAATCTGCTAATCTATTAGAATTTGTTTAGAATCTATACAAATAAATAAAATTGGAGTGTCTGTTTGTAATATTAAAATAACCGCTTTTTACTGAGTGCATTTGGATGTATACACGGTATATATACCAAAACAATTTTTTTTACATTTTTTGTCTGTGTCTATCTGTATGTCTGTCTGTTTGTCTATCTGTCTGTCTGTATGTTTGTCTGTGTGTCTGTTTGTCTGTCTGTCTGCTTGTCTGTTTGTCTGTCTATCTGTAACAGCTAATGATAAATATGAACGAACGTTTGGTCCAGGCGCTGATATGTCTGTTCGAGCTGCCGGCGGACGAGTCGACGGCGCCGGACGACCACTTCGTGGAGGTGGACGACGCGCCCGGCTACGAGGCGCAGTACGCGCAGCTCGCCTGCGCCAGGGGACTCGCCGGGGACCCGCTGGCAGGTGGGACTGCGCCCTGCGCCCTGCGCCCTGGGGCCCAAGTCTGCTAACACAATCGATTCATAATCGAAAAGCAACCGCATAGTAACTGTCGCTTTTGACAGATATTGTATGGGATATCTGTCAGAAGTGACAGTTACTATGCGGTTGCTGTTCGATTATGAATCGATTGTGTTAGCAGACTTGGAGCCCTGGGGCCTGGGTTCGAATCCCGGTACGGGCAAACTTTGTGCGGTCACCGCGAATGTTTGTACCCGAGTGATGCGATGAATGTTAAATATGTATACAGCGTATTTTTTTCACGTGAGCGTGGATGGCCAATTCCAAAACTATAGGGAATATCGAAAATAAGCTTAAAGGACTATTAAAGCTGATTTTGATGAAAACTAAAACTGCCAGGAATTGAGCTCGTTCTCGAGTGTATTAATTCACACTGCAGTTTAAAAGAAACACTCAAAAATTACTTTTATATTAGTAATAATGATTTAATTTTTTAAATTTAAAATCACGTTGAGATTTCATGCTGGATTCACTTTAACAATACTGAAAAAAAGATGCGTAGCCACTTAAATGATGATTAATGAAAAGATCGATGGAAAATTCCAACTCAGGGAGTCCAGAATCAGTGTTGAATCAATCAATTTGCATTAAGGAGCCATTAACGCTGAGCATATATATATATATATATATATGTATGTGTGGAGCCAGTAACGCTGTGTATATATATGTGTGTGTGTGTGTGCGCAGGCGTGGCGGAGCCGAAGCGCTACCTGGCGGAGCAGCTGGGCGCGCTGGCGCGGGCGGCGCCGGGCACGCTGGCGGCCGCGCTGGCGCCGCTGCAGCCGCCGCACCGCGCCGCGCTGCACGCCTACCTCGACGCGGCCGGCGTGCGCCTGCACTGACACACCACACACCACACACCACACACCACCGCAACACACTCGACTAATACACATGCCTATTCACATCAATTAGGCATGCGCAAAGGCAACACTTTTGTTCGACTTATTTGCAAGGCATCGCTCGCGAGGTATTGTTTGACCACTACCGCTGTGCCGCGCCCTAGGAATGCGGGGCGTGGTGGGGGGGCGGGGTAGGAAAGAGAGTTGGCGGCGGACTGACACCGATACTCCCCCCGCCTCCCCGCGCACATACCCAAGGCGCGGTACAGCGGTAGTGGTTAAACTATAATATCGCCATGTTTAATTTATAATAAGGTAGTTGACTATGTCAATCGATTTGTTATATGAAATCAGACAATATAGCAAATCTCGAAATATCCTATATTTTTTCGGAAGTGAAGCACGCGAATGCATCTGATCGTATTTGTCATATGCAAATAACATATGGACTACTTTTTATTTTGGAAGTATATTTATCATTGAAGCATATTGCATAATTTTAAAGGCTATAAAGCTTTTCGCAAATTGTGTCAAATGTCACTAATAATAAAATATATAAATATGGAATGAAAATATAGTCAACAACCCTATTGTATAAGGTGCAACAATAATAGTGTAAAATATTTCAACAGGGCCAACAGTAGGTTATAAAGATAAAATTCCCAAAGAAATAAACCAAATTATTGGATATTTAAAACACCGTATACTGAGCGTACCCCCAAACGCTACTGGTTCGCCTTGTTTAAAAAAATCAAACATAATTTACACAATTATTTTATACATCAACGCGATCCATATAACTTGCCGATTCGTCTGTTTAAATGTTTTACACTTTTTTTTTACACTACATATATTATTAGTCATCCAATGATCTAATGATTAGTATGGTATATTTAATGCACATATGTCATTTGTAAAGGATCTATTAATATTTCTTTCTCTGGGCCCCAAGTCTGCTAACACATAGTACAGCAGCCGCATAGTGACTGTCACTTTTGACTGATATCCCATACAATATCTGTCCAAAGTGACAGTTACTATGCGGTTGCTGTCCGAGTATGAATCGATCGTGTTAGCAGACTTGGGGCCCCGGACTGTGTGTGGCTGGGACCACCGGGAGTCCATTGTATGTGTACTAACCCCAAAGAACAGGGGCCCCAAGGCTGCTAAGACAATCGATACAAAATCGAACAGCAACCGCATAGTAACTGTCACTTTTGAGAGATATCTCTTACTATATCTGTTAAAAGTGACAGTTACTGCGGTTGCTGTTCGATTATGGATCGATTGTGTTAGCAGACTTGGGGCCCTGGTGTTTGTTTAGTCTGAGAGATGTGATGTCACTATAGATTATCTATAGAAATTGTTCAGAATTAACTTCTTACTAAAAGAAAACAAAGGATAAACAACTATTTCATTCGTTACGAAATAAAATGCGATGAAATAAAATGGATATGAATATGGCCTCACCAACAACGTAGTGGGTATTTTGCCAACGTCAAGTAATTATACAATAAATGCACATTACAAATAAAATAATGGATTTGACACGAAGGTATGAAAATGGCGTGTCTACCAAACATGTATTTAATTTCGCCTAATAGGAGAAGTTACGAGTCATAATGGCTAAAATAAAATGTCATCCGTAGGACATGATTGTTTATCTTTATAAGGAAGTATGCGCCGTCGACGAGAATACGGCTCAAGCCTGACATAATAGATAGATTTTATTTCAAAAACTAATTTTACGGATTTTATCGCGTTTATTATGTTCATACTACACATGGAAATAAAATTAGTTTTACTTCAATGTTTAGTATTCGCGTATATATAAGAAATCAATAATAGACTGTCTTTGTATTTAGCATTGGAATTCGGTTTTTGAATCGATATGACGCCATAGGAACGTTGGTGTAACCGCCAGGCGTATACGTGCGGTCCGTCCGTTGCGGTTCATATAACGCATCCATCGCTAAGATCATAATAGTCGTTCAATGCGTACGATGCCTCTTTGAATGTCCCAGATCCCGGTAATTTTCATAGTTTCGTTGTTTTAGCTCCTATCTCCTCGACATAAAGTCTACTATCCGGCACGAGCAGCTATCTCGTCGATCTACATGGCAGGTGTTTATCGTACCGAGTATTGGTACCTTTATAATCGCTTATTGATGAAAGCATGTTTTGGCCGAGTGTTATGTTTGATCGTATAATAATTGTTACAGGAATGTGAGCTGTGAGATGTGTGTATGAATGTCGTAAATTGTGTGTAATGGAATTCAATTATAATATGAGCTGTCATATGTGGACAAGTAGTGAGCATATAAGCGGTCTGATGAGTATTACACGATTATTATTAATGCTGTTAATAAAGTATGTAAATATATTTTCAGTGTTCCCATTGGTGGACAAAGGTTTTCCTCAGTAATTTCCTGCCCCGTCTCCGAATTATGGCTTCTATCCATCCCTCCTGGGCCCCAAGTCTGCTAACACAATCGAACAGCAACCGCATAGTAACTGTCACTTTTGACAGATATTGCATCTGTCCAAAGTGACAGTTACTATGCGGTGGTACGGTGAAAGATAACATCGCGAGGAAACCTGCATGTCTGAGAGAACCCCTCGATGGACGTGTGAAGTCCGCCAACTCGCACTGGGCCGGCGTGGTGCACTATGATACGCCGTCGCATTGATGGGAGGCCCGTGCCTAACAGTGGGACATTGAAAAGGGCTGGTGTTATTATTTATTATCGACTTACATGTAAAAAAAAAATGTTTGAATGTAATGTAATAGTTGATAAATAACGATTTGTACCGTACTCACAATATTCTTGTACATGCATGTGTATATCGATTAAGATTTAGATTTAATTGTTAATATATTGAATAATTTTTCATATACATTTGTTTTTCTTATTACCAAGGTATAAGCATGGCCCGAAACCCGGTAAGCCTATGAACGCGATTGAGTTTTTGAACGACTTCAGTGCTGTCTGCTTTAACTTTTACTTACCTTTTGATTCGATTAAGTTTAACGCAAACCCTAATAAAACCCATTCGGAAGGGCTTCCCATATAACACACACCTATGTCTTTATAGACAAAGTTCGTTATTTTATTTAAATGTCGATTCAAAACTCAGCAATCCCTGGGTAAACCTCATCATAAGGACAGTAAAGTTATTAAAAGCCAGTCGTTCGGTGGGTGAGTAAAATGTTAGGGAATCCCGATGAATGGGGTACCCCTTGAACAACCGACTTGCCCGGTCCTGGGTATGAGTCCAGTTATGTTGAATAGATATTAAACATCCATGACCTGGATGGAAAAAAGAAGTAAATAAAAGCCTTGTCTACATTCACTGTTTTATTAATTCAAAATTTATGTATACACGATCGATTTTGGATAATAAATAAATCTTGCGACAGTCAATATTTGGTTTTTAAATCGACGTTTTGCCAGTTTTCGTGCACGTTTTTCGACTTTCATTTTGTAATTGTTTCCAATTGTATCGGGGAGTCACTGGCGCCGCTGTTTTCAAGTGAGCCTCCGGCTGGTGGACTCGGCATTGTAGCTACCTTCCTTACCTACTCATTACCTCGTATTAAATGCTCGCAGTGATTGCAAAAACAGTCTACTCGGATGTTTGATCCGGGATCTTCGGAATAATCCTATTATTTTGTACGGTGCATTGTAAACCGCTTTCCTTCTTCAAATGGACGTAAGGTTCTATTGATGAGAGGGAATACACTAGATTGTTGTCTTTGTCAAACAAAGGGCTAACATATGGCCAATCATTGAAGGCTCCGAGCTCGACCAGTCGGCCATTTTGTTTTTTATAAACATTCGTTGCAGCAGTTGGTGGTGGATGGGCATATGTACGATTAATGAAAATAGCGTTGCCATCCCTATCCAAGCTTAATAAGGATATGGTGTCCAAAAATCCGTCGTCGTAAACTATTCCATTTCTTAGCCTTCTCCTAACAGGCATACCACCCGGTATATGGTTAAAATAAATATCATCATTTTTATCGACAACAAAGCTTGCGGCATTATATGCCTCCGATCCAGGAACTATTCGTGACACTCCGTTCTCAAAGGTATAGATGCCGTTGGTGTACGCCGCCGCGTAGTACAGTTTGTCTTTGAACTGTATATACCACGTTGTCACGTTAGGTACCAGCAAGTGTTCCTTGTTGTTAGCAAGATCAAATTTGTAGATTCCTGCACGCCAGAAACTGTTGCCGTAGATGTCGCCGTTACGCTGGTCCACAACGATTTGCCAAATATCCTTTACCTTGTACTCGGCGTATGTTCCAGTGGCTATATGGCATTGTTTGATTAGATCTTCTGATGGATACACGGTGACATATAGCGTGTTGGTTCTCCTGTCGATGTCCCCGGAGCTGCCCGCGGTGCCGTCGGGCAACACGTGCTTCCTGTAGCAGTGACCGTCTAAGCAGGCGTCGCACTCCGCGCACACAGCGCTGACGAGCGCCGCCGCGACGCACGCGACGAGCAGTGATCTCATCTTGCACCTGAAGAAAACGTCTGCTGTGCTAGTTAACTTATAAAAAAAAATAGTATCTATTGCTACTTAAGTAGATCTACGCAAAACAAAATATATGGTAAACTACGTGACTAAAAAAGCCTCTGAGGTCCCGCCAGAGTTTGCGGTCGCTCTCGTTGACGGCAAATATTTCTTTATGATTGCGGCACCAAAAATCGAATATCTAAATAGACTCGCGCGCTGCTATCCTTATGCAAGTTACATTGGGGTTGGGGTTAAAGATGGGTGTGAAAATTCACTCCGTGCGACCAAGTACCAAATCAGTCATAGGTAGATAAAAAAAAGAAAAAGATCCCAGACGGTTTTAGAGTAGTAAAGTGAAAAGTTAGGAGTTACGTAAAGAATGACCCGAATATAACTTTCGTCTTTCCGTATAAATTATGCCCAATGGCAAACCAAGGACATTTTCAGGCAAAACGGTTAACAGCAGTGCAGAGATAGCAGGCAGGTATAATGCCCACATCAAGATTTTTTTCTTCTCGTAACCACATATTACAAACGGTACCTTCAATAGACCCCCATATTCAAATCCATTTCATAGAAATTGTACAATACATGCTATTATATCAAATAACTACCTTTAATATCAAACTCACCGCAGTCCTTCTTGTAGAAGAGCACTTGATGTTAGTATAGGTTGCGCTGGTGGCCTCTACGATGCTGACTGATGTGATATGTAGGTATGAGGCCATGGACCAAAGTTTTATATGCCGTATCAACTGTCCTTATCGTATGCAAGTAGGTGCTAGGTATAGAATTCAAAGATCAATTTTCGACATCGTACTATGTATATCGAAACAGATTTAGTTAGGTAAAGAAACTGTTTTCCTGTTATTGTGTGAATATTTTCGGTTGTATGTAATTAATGGTGTTGATAAATACATCTACCTACGACTATCAATTTACTGGATAAAAAATAATTAAGGATAAAAATAGCGAAGTAGTAGTAGTAAGTATTTTATTGTAGCAACCTCTTAAACCTCGCCACAAGCTACACAGATGGCGCTGCAGATGCATTCAGAATAAATAACAATTCTCCATACAATCCTAAATCGCGCTATAAGAGTTTTCGGAGCACGTAACATATATACAAGATCCCGACAATAAACGTCGGGGCATAGCGCTATTTTTATAGTCCTTAATTATTTTATATCCAGTAAATCGATAGTCGTACGTAGGTGTAGTTATCAACACCATTAATTACACACAACCGATAATATTCCCACAATAACAGGAAAACATTTTTTAACCCAATTAAATTTGTTTTTATATACATGGTACAATGTCGGAAATAGATCGTAGAATTCTCTAGTACCTACTTGCATATGATAAGGACTGTTGATAAGGTATATAAAGCTCTGGTCCATGGCGTCATACATATCACAGCAGTCAGCATCGTAGAGGCCACCAGCGCAACCTATACTAACATCAAGGGCTCTTCTACAAGAAGGACTGCGGTGAGTTAAATATTATAAGTAGTTATTTGATATAATTGCATTTAATATACAATTTCAATGAACTGGACTTGAATAGCAAGATGGTCGTATTCAGCGCGGGTTTATTGAAGGTTCCGTTTGTAATATGTGGTGACGAGAAGAAAAATCTTGAGGTGGGCAGTATACCTGCCTACTTATCTCAGCACTGTTGTTACCCGTTTCGCCTGAAAATGTCTTTGGTTTGCCACTGGGCATAATTTATACGGAGAGATGAAGGTTATATTTGGGTCATTATTTTGGCGAGTCTTACAATGACTCATTATAGGGTTTCCTATGCTAAAATTGGGTATTGAAATTTTGAGTCGTTGAAATTTCTCACTTGACTAATTTAATAACGTCTGGGATCTTTTTGGGGTATCCACCTATGGCTCATTTGGTATTTGGTCGCACGGCGTGAATTCTGACACCTATCTTCAACCCCAACCCAATATAACTTGCACAAGGATAGCAGCGCGCGAGTCTATTTAGATTTTCGATTCTTGGTGCCGCAATCATAAAGAAATATTTGCCGACAACGAAAGCGACCGCAACCTCTGGCGGGACCTCAGAGGCTTTTTTAGTCACATAGCTTTACGATATATTTTGTTTTGCGTAGATCTACTTAAGGTGGAAGCTCAGGGTCAGGGCGCGAAATTCAAAATGTCAATGGTTTTTATTTTTTTATGAAAATTTTGGACATCTTTACGATGTAATTTAGTGTTTTGCGATATTAGCATTTTGCATTGGATGTCTCGATGTATTAAGTTTGCTTAAAAAAGTACCTAAAGCGATACAACACCATTAAGTTAGTAAAAGTAGCGGTTTTTACAAACCTTATGGTATTGTATCGGATTAGGTTCTTTTTTAAGCAAACTTAATACATCGAGACATCCAATGCAGAATGTTAATATCGCAAAACACTAAATTACATCGTAAAGATGTCCAAATTTTTCGTAAAAAAATAAAAACCATTGACATTTTGAATTTCGCGCCCTGACCCTGAGCTTCCCCCTTAAGTAGTAATAGAGACTATTCACTTTTATAAGTTAACTAACACGGCAGACGTTTTCTTCAGGTGCAAGATGAGATCACTGCTCGTCGCGTGCGTCGCGGCGGCGCTCGTCAGCGCTGTGTGCGCGGAGTGCGACGCCTGCTTAGACGGTCACTGCTACAGGAAGCACGTGTTGCCCGACGGCACCGCGGGCCGCACTGGGGACATCGACAGGAGAACCAACACGCTATATGTCACCGAGTATCCCTCAGAAGATCTTATCAAACAATGTCATTTAGCCACTGGGACATGCGACGAGTACAAGGTAAAGGATATGCGGAATATCGTTGTGGACCAGCGTAACGGCGACATCTACGGCAACAGTTTCTGGCGTGCAGGAATCTATAAATTTGATCTCGCTAACAACAAGGAACACTTGCTGGTACCTAACGTGAAAACGTGGTATATACAGTTCAAAGACAAACTGTACTACGCGGCGGCGTACACCAACGGCATCTATACCTTTGAGAACGGAGTGTCACGAATAGTTCCTGGATCGAAGGCATATAATGTCGCGAGCTTTGTTGTCGATAAAAATGATGATATTTATTTTAGCCATATACCGGTCGGTATGCCTGTTACGAGAAGGCTGAGTAATGGAATAGTTTACGACGATGGATTTTTGGACACCATATCCTCAATAAGCTTGGATAAGGATGGCAACGCCATTTTCTTTAATAATACATATCCCCATCCACCACCAACTGCTGCAACGAATGTTTATAAAAAACAAAATGGCCGACTGGTCGAGCTCGGGGCCATCACTGATTGGCCATATGGTGACCCTTTGTTTGACAAAGACAACAATCTAGTGTATTCCTTCTCATCAATAGAACCTTACGTCCATTTGAAGAAGGAAAGCGGTTTACAATGCAATGTACAAAATAATAGGATTATTTCGAAGATCCCGGATCAAACATCCGAGTAGACTGCTTCTACATCCACAGCGAGCAGTTAACCCGAGGTCGGTATTAGGTAATGGGAAGGCTGATGATGTTTTTACAATTACAACCAAAAGACAGAACAAACTGAATATAATTGCAAGTGTGCACAACTGGCAAATATTCATATAATAAATCTAACATAATTTTATAATCCATTGTGTACAATCACTTTAAATCAATTACAGAGCGAATGAAGACTACTCGTGGTTTTATTTCCAATAAATCTCTTTCGGCTTTTGTTTGGTGCAACTAAACGATAAACACAACAACTGCTGAAAATGATAGCATAAACAGTGAATTGACCACAGCTGGCGGAGGAACTATTGCAGGAATATGGAAAGATAACTGGGACTTTGGATTGAGGATTGGTTGGATATGGGATGGGAATATTGGAAGGCAACCCTTCCTGACATAGGTAATCAGCTTTTATTTAATTACTATTGGCAGGTGGCGACTCGCCGCTCGTTAGGAGGGCCCCTTAAAAAGGCCGTCATATAAGACGATAAGGGGCAACACTGGCGAGTAGCTAGCATTATTATTATGTGTACTTTTTATTGTGATGTCACAATTAACTATCTATCTAATATACCACAAAGGAAATAACCCCTAGTTTTATAGAAAGCTTAATAGGAGGACCACTATTAAAACAATTGCATGAAAAGCAATTATCTTCTAAAAATGCTTTATAATATGATCGCAAATTAATTAATACTTTACATACATTTCAGCCAAGGTCTTTTTGATACATAGTTTGTTGTCATACTATTTTTAAGTTTTTTCTAATTTTCCTGTTTGTAAATATTTAAGTTATTTTCAATCAATTAGTAAATAAATAAATTGTATAATAATACTTCTATAAATGTGGGGGTCCTTTATTTTTTGGTATTAATAAAAAATGGGAATAAAACAAAACACAGAGCAGATTCACATTTCACTAATGTTTATTGAGAAAGCATTTGACACAATATTTTATTTTTGCGAAACAATCAATTTGAAATTATGACACAGCATTGACATCGAGATTCCAATGCATTAATATTTATAAGGGCGATCGAATACATAGCACTTACTGTCTTAAAGACACTCCGTGGAACAACCGTGAAGTTTAATGATACAGTTTCGAAGGTACACGACGCTAGGCCCTTCCAGTGTCAAGCGTCAATACAGGACCCCAAGTCTGCTAACACAATCGATTCATAATCGAACAGCAACCGCATAGTAACTGTCACTTTTGACAGATATCCCATACAATATATGTCAAGTGACAGTTACAGCGGTTGCTGTTCGAATATGAATCGATTGTGTTAGCAGACTTGGGGCCCAGGACTCTACTTCTAACATGAATGGCGCTACCGGAAAATACTTAGACTCTGTGACTTTGATCGTAGGCAGAGTGGGAATCGCGGTTTCGATCCCCCTCCCCCCTATCGCCTTAGACAATCCACCGTTTTAAACATAGGTATTTATCGATGTCTTTGGTCCAGAGCTCGACCCCCACCGAAGTGAATTCTTGGCAATTTCTCGGCTACAGCTTTGTATATGACCTCGTAGCAGTTGAGTAGCTACCTGAGCTCATTATGGTCACGTTTATCGATCTAAATCTCGTTACTTATGAGGGCTAAGTGTTGGACATTAGCAGTCATAAAACTTGAATTCATTATTTAAAAACTGGTTAGTGTAAAAACGATATATATATATAAAAAACCTTTCGAAATCCAAAAAAGAACAACATTTTGTATTGACGCTGAAAGCGTGAACCGTTACTTTTTCGTATCCGCGTGATTAGACATGTTAGTAAAAGATAATAACAGATAAGAAAGATATACACAGTATAGACAGCTGTGGTACATAACAAATATTGCCAATTGTACAACGATTTTATGGTTATTCGACATTTATACTTACAACACGAGACGATAAAAATAGCGAAGTAGTACCTAGTAGTAAGTATATTATTGTAGCAACCTCTTAAACCTCACCACAAACTACACAGATGGCGCTGCAGACGCATTCAGAACAATTGACAATTCTCCATACAATCCTGAAACACGCTATGATAGTTTTCGGAGCACGTAACATGTATACAAGATCCCGACAATAAGCATCGGGGCAAAGCGGCCGCTCAGCCAGGCATAACACCTTCGCTATTTTTATAGTCCTTAATTATTTTATATCCAGTAAATTGATAGTCGTAGGTAGGTGTAGTTATCAACACCATTAATTACACACAACCGATAATATTCCCACAAAAACAGGATAACATTTTTTTTACCCAATTAAATTTGTTTTTATATACATGGTACTCTAGTACCTACTTGCATATGATAAGGACTGTTGATAAGGTATATAAAGCTCTGGTCCATGGCGTCATACATATCACAGCAGTCAGTATCGCAGAGGCCACCAGCGCAACATATACTAACATCAAGGGCTCTTCTACAAGAAGGACTGCGGTGAGTTAAATATTATAAGTAGTTATTTGATATTATAGCATTTATTATACAATTTCAATAAACTGGATTTGAATTACAAGATGGTCGTATTCAGAGCGTGTTTACTGAAGGTTCCGTTTGCAATATGTGATTACGAGAAAAATAATCTTGAGGTGGGCCGTATACCTGCCTACCTACTTATCTCAGCACTGCTGTTACCCGTTTTGCCTAAAAATGTCTTTGGTTTGCCATTGGGCATAATTAATACGGAAAGATGAAGGTGGAAGGAATGGCTCAATTTAGGGTTTACCTCTTCTAAAATTGCGTAATTAAATTTTGAGCCATCGTAACTTTTCACTTTACTACTCTAAAAACGTCTGGGATCTTTTTCTTTTTTTTATCTGCCTATGGCTGATTTGGTATTTGGTCGCACGGAGTGAATTCTGACACCTATCTTCAACCCCAACCCCAATATAACTTGCACAAGGATAGCAGCGCGCGTGTCTATTTAGATATTCGATTGTTGGTGCCGGAATCATAAAGAAATATTTGCCGACACCAAAAGCGACCGCAAACTCTGGCTGGACCTCAGAGGCTTGTTTCGTCACATAGCTTTACCATATATTTTGTTTTGCGTAGATCTACTTAAGTAGTAATAGAGACTATTCATTTTTATAAGTTAACTAGCACGGCAGACGTTTTCTTCAGGTACGAGATGAGATCGCTGCTCGTCGCGTGCGTCGCGGCGGCGCTCGTTAGCGCTGTGTGCGCGGAGTGCGACGCCTGCTTAGACGGTCACTGCTACAGCAAGCACGTGTTGCCCGACGGCACCGCGGGCAGCTCCGGGGACATCGACAGGAGAACCAACACGCTATATGTCACCGAGTATCCCTCAGAAGATCGACTCAAACAATGCAATTTAGCCACTGGGACATGCGACGAGTACAAGGTAAAAAATATTCGTAAAATCGTTGTGGACCAGCGTAACGGCGACATCTACGGCAACAGTTTCAGGCGTTCAGGAATCTACAAATTTGATCTTGCTAACAACAAGGAACGCTTGCTGGTACCTATCGTGAAAACGTGGTATATACAGTTCAAAGACAAACTGTACTACGCGGCGGCGTACACCAACGGCATCTATACCTTTGAGAACGGAGTGTCACGAATAGTTCCTGGATCGGAGGCATATAATGTCGATAGCTTTGTTGTCGATAAAAATGATGATATTTATTTTAGCCATACACCGGGTGCTATGCCTGTAAGGAGAAGGCTAAGTAATGGAATAGTTAACGACGACGGATTTTTGAACACCATATCCTCAATAAGCTTGGATAGGGATGGCAACGCCATTTTCTTTAATTATACATATCCCTTTCGCTATCCACCACCAACTGCCGGAACGAATGTTTATAAAAAACAAAATGGCCGACTGGTCGAGCTCGGGGCCATGAATGATTGGCCATTTGGTCGCCCTTTGTTTGACAAAGACAACAATCTAGTGTATTTCTTGTCAACAATAGATCCTTACGTCAATTACATTACGTATTTGAAGAAGGAAAGCGGTTTACAATGCACTGTACAAAATAATAGAATGATTTGGAAGATCTCGGTTCAAACATCGGAGTAGACTGCTTCTACATCCACAGCGAGCAGTTAACCCGAGGTACCTACCTACCTATTAGGTAATATGAAGGCTGGTGATGTTTTTACAATTACAACCAAAAGACAGGACAAACTGAATATAATTGCAAGTGTGCACAACTGGTAAATATCCATTGTGTACAATAACTTTTAATCAATTACAGAGCGAATGAAGACTACTCGTGGTTTTATTTCCAATAAATCTCTTTCAGCATTTATTTGGTGCAACTAAACGTCTAATATCTTAGCAGGGTTCTAAAATATCTGAGTTATTATCATTGAAGAAACGGTTAAGCAAACCTGCTTGTCCGAGAACCCCTCGAAAGGCGTCTGAAGTACGCCATCCCACACTGGGCCCTCGTGGTGGACTATATGGCCTAAGCCGCCCTGGTAATGAGGGGAGGCCCGTGGCCAACAGTGGGTATACAAATGAGCTATTATTGTTTGTCTCTCTCCACACGGGCTATACCCTGATCTTTGGAAGGCTTGCGCGGGGACATGGGTCCAACACGTAGAGGCCCTTTTTGAGAATTTTACTGATATGTTAGCCACCTGCTGGGGTCAACTACCTACCTGCTGGGGGGACTATGGATTGAGGATTGGTTGGATATGGGATGGGAATATTGGAAGGGTTACGGACACCTGCCATAATTAGCTTTTATTTAATTACTATTGGCAGGTGGCGACTCGCCGCTCGTTAGGTGGGCCCCTTAAAAAGGCCGTCATATAAGACGAGAAGGGGCAACACTGGCGAGTAGCTAGCATTATTAGTATGTGTACTTTTTATTGCGATGGATCGGGGATTGTCCATTTTTTTAAAACCGTTGTGATTGAAAAACCATTTCGAGGAATAGGGTTACTAATGTCGTATATGTAGTTAAAATTTAAAAATACTTTCACATTTCTAAGATTTATGGAAAAATAAGTTTGACCTTTATTTCACCTTCAGTGACGTCATCACTTGGATTATAATGCCATTGCATTGCATTAAATAAAAAAAAAGTAGTCTGTTCAGCGCAAGTGTCAATGTCAAAACAAAAACATAACCTTTCTCTGTTCGTTTCTGTTAAATTAGAAGAGCCGGCCATATTTTTTTATTAGGATTTAGCGCAGGTATTATGTATTAAGAGTAATAAAGATCGATAGAGCACTTATCACGTGGTGATTATAAAAATACCAAGGTAAAAGCTAAGGGTAAGAAAGAATTTTGACATTGACAGACGATTGACGGATATGAGTTTTTTTTTTCATTTTTAGTAAGCAAACGAATAACTTTTTGTCGCCGACGATGACGTCATCACCTTCAAAATTTAAAATCTAAATATAAAAAAAAATAGGCAATAGAATACAAACATATTTAAATTAGTTCCTTAAAATACACTATATTTCCTAAAAAATATATAAAATCTGGGGGTAAAAATTTTTAGACAATGCCCATTAACTATCTATCTAATATACCATAGAGGAAATAATCCCTAGTTATATGGAAAGCTTAAGGTGGAAGCTCAGGGTCAGGGCGCGAAATTCAAAATGTCAATGGTTTTTATTTTTTTACGAAAAATTTGGACATCTTTACGATGTAATTTAGTGTTTTGCGATATTAAAATTCTGCATTGGATGTCTCGATGTATTAAGATTGCTTTTAAAAATACCTAAAGCGATACAACACCATAAAGTTAGTAAAAGTAGCGGTTTTTACAAACCTTATGGTATTGTATCGGATTAGGTACTTTTTTAGACAACCATTGACATTTTGAATTTTGCGCCCTGACCCTGAGCTTCCCCCTTAATAGGTTAAGACCACTATAAAAACAATTGCATGAAAAGCATTATCTTCTAAAAATGCTTTATAATATGATCGCAAATTAATTAATACTTTACATACATTTTAGCCAAGGTCTTTTTGACACATAGTTTGTTGTCATACTATTTTTAAGTTTTTTCTAATTTTCCTGTTTGTAAATATTTAAGTTATTTTCAATCAATTAGTTAATAAATAAATTGAGACATTTTATAATACTTCTATAAATGTGGGGGTAAGAATCCTTTATTCTTTGGTATTAATAAAAAATGCGAATAAAACAAAACACAGAGCAGATTCACATTTCACTAATGTTTATTGAGAAAGCATTTGCTACAATATTTTATTTTTGCGAAACAATCAATTTGAAATCATGACACAGCATTGACATCGAGATTCCAATGCATTAATATTTATAAGGGCAATCGAAAACATAGCACTTACTGTCTTAAAGACACTCCGTGGAACAACCGTGAAGTTTAATGATACAGTTTCGAAGGTACACGACGCTAGGCCCTTCCAGCGTCAAGCGTCAATACAGGACCCCAAGTCAGCTAACACAATCGATTCATAATCGAACAGCAACCGCATAGTAACTGTCACTTTTGACAGATATCCCATACAATATATGTCAAAAGTGACAGTTACTATGCGGTTGCTGTTCGAATATGAATCGATTGTGTTAGCAGACTTGGGGCCCAGGACTCTACTTCTAAGCGGTCGCAACATGAATGGCGCTAGCGGAAAATACTTAGACTCTGTGACTTTGGTCGTCAGAGGGGGAATCGCGGTGTCGACCCCCCCCCCCCCCCCCCTATCGCCTTAGACAATCCACCGTTTTAAACATAGGTATTTATCGATGTCTGTGGTCCAGAGCTCGACCCCCACCGAAGTGAATTCTTGGCGATTTCTCGGCTACGGCTTTGTCTATGACCGCGTAGCAGTTGAGTAGCTACCTGGGCTCATTTTGGTTCGTTTATCGATCTAAATCTCGTTACTTATGAGGGCTAAGTGTTGGACATTTGCAGTCATAAAACTTGAATTCATTATTTAAAAACTGGTTAGTGTAAAAACGATATACATATATATATAAAAAAACCTTTTGAAATACATAAAAAATCAAGCCACATATTGTATTGACGCTGAAAGCGTGAACCGTTACTTTTTCGTATCCGCGTGATTAGACATGTTAGTAAAAGATAATAACAGATAAGAAAGATATACACAGTATAGACAGCTGTGGTCCATAACAAATATTGCCAATTGTACAACGATTTTACGGTTACTCGACATTTACACTTACAACACGAGACAATGAAAAAATGTTTACACTACGATTGAATGAAAATTAAATTTAATGACAATGTTCTAAGTGTCACATTGAAAACTAGAAAGTTGATGATTAGATGTAAATTTAGTTAAAACAAGATTAATAAAATGGAACATTTTATGTTTTTTTTTACGCCACGCCGTCAATACGCTCGCGCGCACAATCGGAAAGCCGGAATCGCGTCGCGCGGGCGGCGCGTGCGCAGCGGGCAGTGCGCGCCGCGTCACTTGAGCGCGCACTCCACGAACACCGGCGCGCCCGCGGCGGGGGAGGGGGTGGGCGAGGGCGAGGGGGAGGCGGCGGGGGAGGAGGACGGGGTGGGGGAGGCGGCGGGCGAGGGCGGCGCCCACTCCGCCTGCGCCAGCGGCGCCAGCTCCTTCAGCACCGACCTGCGAACCAGCACCTCGGTTACATAATTGCTTGTATGATACTATAACGTATACCGTAGCTGTAACTTACAGCATGTTTCACAAAGGATATACTAAGGCTGGAACGTGGGCTTCTTTATCGCATTTGAAAATTATGAGAATTCAACATTTTGATAATATGTACATTTAAAAAAATATGTGTAAAAATATATGATCATTGTTTAGTTTGACAGGATTTGTACGGACAATCCGTCTGCCCCACCCCCCCCCCCCATGGCTACCCCCTGCAGGGGTTGCAGGCGTGGCGGTGTGTGTGAGTGCGAGCTCACCAGAGTCGTCCATCGATGACGGGCTTGACCTTGGGCACGGGGAAGCCGTTGAAGGGCGAGGCGACGGGCAGCGTGTAGGCGCCCATGTCGCGGAACAGCAGCCAGGCGCCGGCCGCCAGGCGCGGCAGGCGCGCGCGCGGCAGCACGCAGTCCAGCCCGTCGCACGTGGGGCCCCACACCGAGCACGCCAGCGCCGGGGACGGGTCCGGCTGCACCCAACGCTCACATTACATTTTTGTCATTTTTCATTTTATTTTATTGGGACAAAAAACTTAACTTATGGTACTATAAAACAATTAAGTTAACATATAACCAACAGCAATGTATCCAAGATACAGGCTTCCGCCTAGTTTGGATCCGCTACTTAACTTCCATGTGTAATGCTTGTACCGAAATAAACTTTACTTTACTTTACTTTAATGTCCACAAAGTAAACTAACGTATTAAAAAAAACGAATCCTACGGATTTTATCGCGTTTATTTTATGTTTTTTTACATTCCCGACGTTAGATAAAACAAAATCTGTAAAATTAGTTTTATTTCCATGTGTAGTATTCGCGTAAATATAAGGAACCTAAATAAAATGCAAAACATTAAATTCTAATATCTTGAAGAACCGCTGGCCATTGGGGCAGAAAAGTTCTAGAATAGCAACTACGAGCCGGAAGACATAGTTTAGGACAGCATCCCATTAGATGGACCGATGATATCACACGCGTCGCAGGAAGCCGGTGGATGCGAGTGGCGGAGGACCGTGATGTGTGGAAATCATTGGGGGAGGCCTATGTCCAGCAGTGGACATCTCGGCTGATGGATGAATGAAGCCAGTTCAGGCAACCCTTACATCAAGCCGCACATTGGTACAACCAACAAGGCCCCCTCTCGGCACCAAGTTGGGGCGCTACAGTCATCTTCATACCCCAGAATGTATAAACGTACTATAACTTTATCAAACGTCATATAGTACTGCGCACAAGTTTTGCTTTGCGCAGTACTATATGGCGTGTGATAAAGTTATAGTACGTCTATAAATTATTCGGTGGTTAGCCGTTTCCCTAATTTGGCTGATTACCAAGCGTACCATCTGTTTCCCGGTCCTGGGACAACCGATAACATATGTAGAATTCAGATCTCTGACAGTCCGTAACCATAGAAAAAATAGCGTAATGTCATAGATTTTTAAAATATCAGCATGTTAGCTTTATGGGCACTCTACTCTCGTCGAGATTGACCGCCACAACTGAAATTCGGTGATGAGGGGGTATTATTCACTAGCTGTTACCCGCGACTTCGTCCGCGTGGTGTTTAACAAAAAAGATTTTCTAAAATAAAAGTAGCCTAAGTTACTCCTTGTTACATCAGCTATCTGCCAGTGAAATCCCGTCAAAATCGGTCCAGCCATTTCAGAGATTAGCCGAAACAAACAGACAGACAGACAGACAGACGGACAAAAAAATTTAAAAAAATTGTTTTGGTATATTTACCGTGTATACACCCAAATGCACTTAGTAAAAAGCGGTGATTTTAATATTACAAACAGACACTCCAATTTTGTTTATTTGTATAGATGGGCTTACCACGAGCGGCTCGGCCACCACCTGCTGGTGGTCGTACAGCACGCAGTTGAAGGAGCCGTACACACCGTCGTTGATGAAGTACATGGTGTGCGTGGCGTCCTCCATGTCGCCGTCTGTAGCCTTCACCTGCCGCACACAACACATATTGTTTGATATACATGTGGGAAGTTAGCATGAAGGTGAGAGAGAGAGAACGACTGTTGTGTGTGAGTTAGAGTGAAAGATAAATTTGATGCTTATGTTTACCTAATATTGAATGAATGGAACGCAGATGTGAATGAGGGAGCGAGAGGGAGGTATGAGAAAAAGGGAGACAGAGGACTGGAAAAAATGAAAGAAACGACGTGGTAGACTAATTTGTGTATTTACTGTGATTTCTGATTTAAATAAAGATTTTGTGGCAGATTCGGTGTTTGGTCGAGTCCCTATCCTCTACATACATGGCATTATTGAAATAATGTAAAATGTTGTGTTGCCCATTTTACATTACTTCATATTCATATTATTATGGTATTCACATGCCCCCGAATTTATAGACGTTGAATAATTTTATAAACGACATTTCTGCGCATATAGTTGCTTGTGCACAGTATAGAAAAGTACTATAATTATGACATTTGATAAAATTACAGAACTGCTATATAAAGTTACTTTTATCCCGGGTAGTCTGTGTATTTAGTGGCGTGATGGAACCAAGGGCCCCAGGGCAAATATGATATGGGGCCCCTTATTAACAAAATGGATACACTTTTATTTTATATTTGTTCTGGAGGTGGAACACATTTGTGCGATTTCAGTTCGAGCCGTTCGAGGTTTCTTGATCGGGGGCCAAAAGTGAAAAGACGAAAATTCTTTATTCAACTCGGATATTGTATAAATTTCTCGAATGTCATTCATGAAGGCCCTTGAGCTCGGGGTCCCTGGGCATTGCCTCTTGATCTTAGGGTCTCGAGCAGTTCCTTGAACTCGGGGGCCCCGGGAACTGTCCCTTGATCTGAAGCCCCTGGGCACTACCCTTTGATCTCGGGGCCCAGACTGTCCCTTGGGCTCGGGGCCCCGGGCACTGCCCCACCTAGCCATACGGTAGTTGAGCCACCGAATAGGATACTTTTTACCCTGGGAAATGTATGAGTGTATATTCGGTAGAGCACGATGTAGGTACCTCCCTGCCACAGTAGTATGCCATGTGCGATCCTGTGGCGCCCCACTCAAAGGCGGTGAAGGCGGACCGTGGGGTTTTAACCGGTAAGAGTCCGGCATAGCCACACCGTCACCCCCGTGGCGGTGAGGTATCCATGAGGATTTCCCCACGTAAAAAAAAAGGTAGTTACCTCCCTGGTGGCGTGCACCATGGCGGCGAGCGTGTAGGCGGCGGCGGCGAAGTAGCGGCCCGGCTCCGCCACCACGCGCACGCCGCCGCCCGGGAAGTGCTCGTCCAGCGCCGCGCCCACCACCGCCGCCACCTGCGCACACGCATCGCACGTGAACACCACTTTCCAACTTCAGGGATCCACAGCTTCACTGATAGGGGTAGCGGGTGACTCTATCATTTATCAACTGGGTTGCCAGGTAATGTGATTTTGAGTAGGGTTTTGTTTTGAAAATCAGCACTGTACGAGACTTTCGTTTCCCCAGCTCCTGGTAACCAAACGCCTTACGGCACAGACCACAAAGAGGTGAACATCACCATGTAATTTATATATTCCTATCTGTAATATTTGCACCATCGTGTGTAATAGATGTGGATGAAATGTCTTTTTTAATTCTATAGGTTAAAAAAGGATGGTGTCCGTGTGGGGTTTTTTTTATATTACATTATAGGCAACAAGTATTTGATCTCGATCTCACCTGATGGTAAGTGACGATGAGATCTACGATGGAGCATACTCGCCTAGAAGGTACCTGTTCAGTCTCGACTTCGCATCTATTACACCATGGCGTGTAATAGATGTGGAAAAAAGGTTTTTTTTTAAATTCTACATGTTAGTAAATGAAGGGTGTGTCCGTGTGTGTATCTGACCTCGCGTATGTAATAGATGTGGATGAAATGTTTTTTTTAATTCTACAGGTTAGTAAATGAAGGGTGGGGCTGTGTGTGTATCTGACCTCGCGTATGTAATAGATGTGGATGAAATGTTTTTTTTTTAATTCTACAGGTTAGTAAATGAAGGGTGTGTCCGTGTGTGTATCTGACCTCGCGTATGTAATAGATGTGGATGAAA
Source organism: Pheosia gnoma (assembly GCA_905404115.1). Classification (NCBI taxonomy): domain Eukaryota; kingdom Metazoa; phylum Arthropoda; class Insecta; order Lepidoptera; family Notodontidae; genus Pheosia; species Pheosia gnoma. The sequence continues at coordinate 4,381,170 of FR989919.1, read as the reverse complement.
TGTTTTTTTTAATTCTACAGGTTAGTAAATGAAGGGTGGGGCTGTGTGTGTATCTGACCTCGCGTATGTAATAGATGTGGATGAAATGTTTTTTTAATTCTACAGGTTAGTAAATGAAGGGTGTGTCCGTGTGTGTATCTGACCTCGCGTATGTAATAGATGTGGATGAAATGTTTTTTTAATTCTACAGGTTAGTAAATGAAGGGTGTGTCCGTGTGTGTATCTGACCTCGCGTATGTAATAGATGTGGATGAAATGTTTTTTTTAATTCTACAGGTTAGTAAATGAAGGGTGTGTCCGTGTGTGTATCTGACCTCGCGTATGTAATAGATGTGGATGAAATGTTTTTTTTAATTCTACAGGTTAGTAAATGAAGGGTGGGGCTGTGTGTGTATCTGACCTCTTGTATGTCGGAGTGCGAGCCGCCGGGGAAGCCGCCGCCGATGTCCAGCAGGCGCATGCGGTGGCCCAGCTCGGCGGCCAGCGCGAACAGCGCGCGGCAGTACTGCACGCCGCGCGCGTACACGCCCGCCTCGCCCGCGCCCGACCCCACGTGGAACGACACGCCCACCACCTGCGCCCGCGCACAACACACATTACCATCAACCTACTTGTACAACGTTAAGTAAAAATGTGGATTTTTTTTTTTGCGTGGGGAAAGTAATTGCACCGACCACACATTAGCATCACATAACTTGTACAACGTTGAGTAGCAGTTTTTTTTTTTGCGTGGGGAAATTATCAATGTTAACCCAAGTTGGTAGAAAGTTCGCCTTGAGAACTGGGTCCATTCCCCGGCTCGCACATATGAGATTGTCAAATTTTCATGTGCGAATCTTTTTTCTATAATTATCATCGCTTGGTGAAGGAAAACATCATGAGGAACGTCTGTCGAAAGTCTTGTAAAGTTCACCGAACCGCAATGGACTAGCGTGGTGGACTATGAACTAAATCCTCGACATATTGTGAAACTTTTACATTACATTGAAAAACCCCTTCGGGGATTCACCATTCCCTAGCTTGTCTACAGATCTTCCAATTTCTGATTCTATCGCGTAGCGAAATTGCGACAACTCCATTGCGCGTTCAGCAACCTTGAGCTTTCTTATGAAGCCGTAACCGACCACGTCTCTGTGCTATATGTTATCACTGATGGCTAAATGGATTGCTGTCAAGATAGAGGGAGGGAGGGAGGGAGAGGGGTGTACTCACGTCCAGGCCGAGCACGGCAGCCAGCTTGAGCAGGCGCGGCGCCTCCGCGACCGGGTCGCAGCCGAACTTGATGCCGAGCGGGCACTGCGCCGCCGCCGCGTCGCAGCGGATGCGCACCACCAGCCTGCGCCCGCGCAACTCGCACGTTAATACCCTCATTACATTATCATATACAGCGTGATACAGACAGTTTATTCTAATCTTTGTACCTGTGCTTCCTTAGAGAATTTTCAATCATAATGTGAAGTCAGGATTTTAATATGTCAATCAATATAAATAAAAGCAGCTAAGGGAGCGTTCAAGTATTACGTAACGCAATTTTTGGAGAATTTTTGAGCCCCCCCTCCCCCCTAGTAGAACGTATAATCTCTACGCGACCATTCTAATAAGGGTTAAAACAATGTTATGTATGCGTAGTTCAAACCCCCTCCCGCCCCTGTAACGGTTCAGACGACCCGGAGGGGGGGGGGGGGGGGGGTCTTCTGAAACGGGACCCAGGTCGTGAACAATAAATAATATTGGTTAGCACTCACTGCGCGTGGGGCATGTACTGCTTGATCTTGATCAGCTCGGTCTCCGAGTCGAAGGTCATCACGTCCACGCCGACGGCCGACGCGTAGCGGATGTGCGACGCCATCTTGGCCGGGTTCGCGAATATTATGCGCCTGCGCACATACACATACACTTGTCACGTCTTGTCTTATTTTGAAACTGGTCACGATTCTTGTAGGCATCTTGACGCTAAACACTAGCCCCCAAATTTATAGACATTTATAGTGGATTATAATGGCATTATAACGAACTTTTCAGAGGAAAAAAAGCGTTGCAATGGCTTTATAATCCATTATAACTATCTATAAATTTGAGGGTAACTGTACGGTCCCCAACTAAACAATGCGTGTAATATGGGTACCGTACAATGGACTGGGAGCGAATCTAGTACATAATACTAATAGCAAGAGCTAGACAGATATATGTGGCGCTGCTTCGTTGATATGTAGCCAGACTATTTTGACTGAACCTAAGGTCGAAGCCCAGGCATCGATGTTATTAAGAAATACCTAGATAGGTTTCTTGCTATCAAACACCACCACAAAACTGATAGTAATACTACCAGAGATAGGATTTTTAAAGTAATTTAGGTATGGAGTCTGACGTATCAGTTAATTTTGGTAATGGGGTATATTGCCCAAAATAGTTTGGGAAAATATCGAATTTTGCCTATATTGTTGACTAGCTGCGCCCCGCGGTTTTACCCGCGATTTAAATGTATGGAAAATTTAAACAAATCTATCCCACGGGAACCCTACATTTAACCGGGATAAAAAGTAGCCTATGTGCTATTCCAGACTATAATCTATCTCTGTGCCAAATTTCATCCAGATCCTTTCAGCCGTTCTGGTGTAATTGAGTAACAAACATCCATCCATCCAAACTTTGACATTTATGATATCAGTGGGATAGGGGTTTGTAGGTAGCAAGGTCACTGACTCGGGCGCAACTCCGAGCGAGGTCACCAGCTCGATCTCCGCCTTGGACGCGCAGTCGAACCCGGCGCCCAGCGCCGCCAGCGTCGACACCAGCAGCTTGTCATCGTTGCACTTCACCGCTGCCCAACAAACAACACAATCACCGAATAGCCAGACGAACACACCAACAGGGCCCCAAGTCTGCTAACACAATCCATTCATAATCGAACAGCAACCGCATAGTAACTGTCACTTTTGACAGATATCCCATACAATATCTGTCAAAAGTGACAGTTACTATGCGGTTGCTGTTCGATTAGGAATCGATTGTGTTAGCAGACTCGGGGCCCTGTACGGTGTCATACTAAACAACTCTTGTACTATGGACTGAGGACGATTCCAGAATATAATATCTCAACGACCACATTAGCGCAGTTGGTAGTGACCCTGCTTTCAGCGCTGAGGGTCCCGGGTTCGAATGCTGGTCGGGGCAAACTTTGTGTGATGAGCATGAATGTTTGTATTGAAGTCATGGATGCATAATATGTATATAAGTATATATACTGAGTTCGCCCTCAGTCCATTGTACGGTACCCATAATACAAGTGGCGTCATTCTAAACAACGCTCTAATGGATAACGTACACTGGACTGGGGACGGTTCCAGAATATTATTTACTCGGTCACGAACATTCTTGCTCATCACACAAACTTTCAAGATACTGTATAAGTTTTGTTACGTGTACCAACTTGTTATACGAATGACTAATATTTTAGGAAGTATCAGTTCTAAATTATTATTTTATAGTGTTTTGTATCAATAGGAAAAATCAGGAGATAGAATTTAAAAGTAATTTGGCTATGGGGGTTTGACGTATCAGTTCATTTTGGAAAAGGGGTCTCTTGCCAAAAATAGTTTGGGAATCCCTACTATAATGTCTAAGCCCACCATTAGACATATTGCATGCTTACCATAGAAGGGCTCGACACGCGGCATGAGCTCCTTCCAGCGGCGGTACCGGGCCACCACCTCGCCCAGGTCCATCACGTAGAAGGGGTCCTCCTGCAGGCCGCCCTCCACTACCTCCCTTATCACCTCCTCGGGCGACCACGGCCCGTCCATCACCCTGATCTTCTGTTCTTCTTCCACAACCTTCAAACAACAAGGAAACGTTTTCATTTCCACCCTTATCCAGTCTAGTTGGGTCTCCATGCAACTCAGTAAAATTATATTTTTATACTAGTTTGAATGCATTAGCTATATTTTATACATTAACTAGCTGACCCGGCAAACGTTGTTTTGCCATATAAAATAAACTGAGATATAAACTTTCCTATCCTTCAAGTTGGATAAAACTGCACACAGTGTGCAAAATTTTATTAAAATCGGTTTAGTAGTTTAGGAGTCCATAGCGGACAAACACGTTGACACGTCATTTATATATATTAAGATGAATGCATTAACTATATTTTATACATTAACTAGCTGACCCGGCAAACGTTGTTTTGCCATATAAAATAAATTGAGATATAAACTTTCCTATCCTTCAAGTTGGATAAAACTGCACACAGTGGGCAAAATTTTATTAAAATCGGTTTAGTAGTTTAGGAGTCCATAGCGGACAAACACTGTGACACGTCATTTATATATATTAAGACTAGGAAGCTATTGCCATGCCCAGATCAGGCTAAATCCGGTCCAGTCCTTAACCCGTGGTTTGCGTTCAGACAATCATGAAAATTAAAAAAAAAAAAATAGTTCTGAATCGAAAATAATGTCTCTTATTTTTAATCAAGAATATTCCATAGATAGACACGATCAATACGTTTTATTATTATTAGAAAGATCAGCCTATGCTATGGGACTGACTGTACAAGCAGGTTGGAACGTGAACATAGTCCAGATCTTGCAAGATACTCAATGGCCTTATATATTACACCTTTTTATTTTTTGTATAAATATCAATACACAGCCCGTAAACATTAATTGGTAGCCAAATCAGGATTGATTGAACATCGCCCAAACTGACGTCTCATCTTCATTTCGATTCTATGTATCCATCAATAGAGTTGATAATTGATAAACACTAAGAGACACGACGTACCTTCATTTTGATACGAGTGTATCCGTTAATAGAGTCGAGTATCGGTCAGTTCGACGTGTCCGGAACCCCGGCGGCGCCGAGGCCGCGACTGTCGGCAATGCTTCGCGAGAGGCGGTTCAACGGTCCGGGTATAACAGCCGGTGTCAGGTGTACGAGCCTGGTGGGGGGGGCCCGCTAATGCTACTCCACGGATGTCAGCTGTGGGACAAATACACTTATAAGATACATCAAAATACGGGACAGAAGGGTCAGAAGGAGGAAAGGGGGCGGGGCGAAGGGGGGGCTATCCCTTGATTGAATCAGCGCGTCTTTAGTGCGTTTGTATTTATTATGTGAAGAGAGAATTTTGATAAGGGATTTTAAAATATTAAAAATTGTTCCCAATGAAGTGACAATTGTGATTTTCGTGAGCATTTTTTATTGTATTTTGTTACACCCTGTATACTGCGTATACGTATTGTTACGAAATATCATGTTTCCTTAAAAGAACATAGATCCAATTATAAAAAGAAACATTTTGGTAGACAGTTAAAAAAAAAAAAACTATTTTATAAATTTCGAAATGAGGTTTTTATAATCTACCGCATATATAAAATCTCATCTTCACCGCTCGACGATCTGCTGAATATTTCCATCAAAATACCTCTACTATTTTTGTTTTCCGTGTCGGAAACTCTACAAGGAGTTTTTTTCCAAAACAAAATCACTAACGCAAATGTTAAATTACAAAAAAATACTCCAATGCTGTATAGTGGGAGCAGGCAGATGCGGTACGTACGTGATAGCGTGGGTGTGACGTCAGCGGGCGGTGGCGCGGCGCCAGGGCGGGTCGACGTTGAGCGCGCGGCGCCAGCAGCGCGGCGCCTGCCGTCGGGGGGCTGCTCGCCCGGCACTCGTGCACGCGCCGGACTCACCCGGTGCACCCTGCCACACAACATCACCAACGTTAAACACGCAATGAGCCCATCCGTAGACGGACATAAGTAACCGATAGAGCTCAAAGAATTTCAAAGTTGAAGTGGTACATAGCTCGCAGAACCGATGGCCGTTTGGGCAGAAAGGTTCGGAAGGCGTAGTGTAGGACGGCCCCCCACAAGGTGGACCGATGATATCACACGCGTCGCAGAAAACCGGTGGATGTGAGTGGCGGAGGACCGTGTTGCGTGGAAATCATTGAGGGAGGCCTATGTCCAGCAGTGGACGTCTATCGGCTGATAGATAGATAGACACGTGCAGCAACGACTTAGTTCAGTGTGTAGTGACCCTGCTTTCTGTGCCGAGGGCTCGAATCTGGTATAGGTAAACTTTGTGTGATGTGCACGAATGTGTGTACCAGAGTTATTGATGTTTAATATCTCAATAAATCTATACATATAAATAAAATTGGAGTGTCTGTTTGTAATATTAAAATAACCGCTTTTTACTAAGTGCATTTGGATGTATACACGTTACCTATACCGAAACAACATTTTTTACAATTTTTGTCTGTCTGTTTGTTCCGGCTAATCTCTGAAATGGCTGGACCGATTTTGACGGGACTTTCACTGGCAGATAGCTGATGTAACAAGGAGTAACTTAGGCTACTTTTATTTTAGAAAAAAAAATAGGATCTCACGAAAAAAAATTAAAACCAATGTTGCAGCGCAGCGCCTGATTAAGTTTGATAGCAGCAACCTGCAATGCGTCCCACGGGCTCAGAACACGCGAGCAGGCTGTTGTCAACGGTTGTCTTTGTTAAATACCACGCGGACGAAGTCGCGGGCAACAGCTAGTATAATAATATATTGGGATCACCCCCAATCCATTATTTGTCTGGCGTTATTATCATAATTGCTGTAATTAGCACGACTGTTACCACAGCTATTAAGCTATTACAGTATCGGTAAATCAATTGTCTCGGGAAGTTTACGTTTGTAGACAAAGTATCTACATGACTAAATAGACAGAATCTACTGGAACAATGGTTTCACTGGGAAGAGCTGGCAACAAACTCAATGGTAAGGTACCTACTCTGTTTAAACGAAAGAGGTTGGTATCATATACATCATAACTACGGTCATTTCTATCATCAGGAATCTATTACTTTGTGACAAGGAATATTGATTAGCTGAAAAGGGCTAGTACCCAAAGCTATAAAAACATAATATTAAAATGATGGCCACTATCATCCAACGTACATAGTTTTCACCTATCACGGTCCATTATCAGCAATGAGCCTTGAACCGAGCTCGAGTGGAGATAACGCTCCGACCACCGTATGATAGGAACGTATGGAAACAGTTATCTTGTTATATAGCTATAGTACAACAGTACAACTGCTGACAGCTATTAGGACGTCTCTAAATTTGGATTCCGAGAGACTAGGATTTTTAGTGTGTTTGACTGTTGATTAAAAAGTACAAACTGGTGCTAAGGCTATTAGGACTTCTCTAAATTTGATCCCCAGACACTAGGGTTTTTAGCCGTACAAACAAGAGTCGGAGGTACAAACCCTGGCATTTCGAGATTTCATGTGCGAACCTATTTACAACCATGATTATCACTTGTTAAGCAATACATCGCGAGGGAGCAGGACGGAGGGATCCAGACTAGCTCGAACTGGGCTGGAGTACTGGACTATGGTGGCTTGAACCGGTGTACAGCAGTCGGTCGGTTTAGGATGAAGCGAGAGCCGATAATAGCGCCCTTGTTTGCCCCTAATATATACCAGTTGTGCGTGCAAACATAGGGAACTTAGAATCTTAGATCTCGACAACATCTTAAGGCTCTACCTAATTTGGCTCACTAAGGCGCTCCCTGGGTCCTAGCGCCTAAGAGGCCGCACCTTTCGCCCTATGGTAGGGCCGGGCCTAATTAAGGACTAAGGACGAGGAGAAGGACATTATCATTTGCGCGGCAAATAGTACCTACTTAACAATTGACCTATGGTTCGCGCACATTTACCGCACTAGCTCGCTCGGCGCCAAAACGACCAATCAGAGCGCTTCGCGCTCAGTCGCTGGCCGTGAAAGCGCCCTGATTGGCTCGTTGGTAGACCCGCCAATCAAGTGGCGCGTACCTTATGTTTTTTTGTCTGATTTTTCTTCCTTTTCATTCGTTCTTGTTTTTCGTGCTGATTATGTTTAAGATAATTTTCCGTGTGTGCTGTGCAAATGTAACTACTAAATAATTAATAACAATACAACCCTGGGAGAGTTTTAAACCACTTATATATCTACCTATGTATCAAATTCACATAATGTTCATTAAACAGGCAACTAATACTTACAAACATGACAGCTTACATTCGAGATCCTACCATTTTAACGAGTCAACATCCTCGCATTGTTACAATAATATAGTGGGTCGTGATACTCTCATCAAATCGTAGTCCGTGGTGGTGACGTAATGTCGCGGGCGCCATGTTGACTCAGCGTGCGCACGCGCCTCTCGCGGACAAGGTCAATGTTATAGCGACGCGATTCCATTACGTTGCGGGAAACAAACATATAAAATTTCCCTGATTATGTTGTTCAATTTGTTATAATGAATCATCAGGATTACACCATACCCCATTTTGTACATTTCAATTTTATGTACGCTTTTCTTAAAAAAATATGGCCTACGATGTAACCTTTATGTAAAGGTGGGGCACGCAGGGTGGTAAATAAATTCTTACTTTCTATATATTCTTAAAAAGAGAATAAGTTGTAAGTGGACAGTCACTGCCAGGCATACTAGCCTGGCATGAGTTCATTAATGCACAAGCCAAGTAAAAAGTTCAGCCATTCTTGTGTGCGAGTTACAGCTGGATTATCTTGGTTATGTCACATGCCAAGTATCTACAGCAAAAGGCTGCCGACATCAAACTTGATATTGACTATAGAATGTCTCCAAACGGCATAAAAGGCCAAAAAAATCTGTTACTACGCACTTATAACTTAGAATTTGTAATGTACGCAAATTTCGTCGTAATTCGCTAGTGCCTACTACACAAATTGGCTTGGATTTTTGGGTTTGAATATGTTGTTTGCAACATTAAATCTCGTCTGATTACCTTAATGGAAATTAAAATTGTTTATCGCATACTTTTTTTATAGTGACGTAAAATTATTAACCAATTGTTTATGGCTCGATCCTTTAATTAAAAAAATATCGAGTTCACCATAAACCATCGATGTAGTTGGTGCATTAACATCGTTGTCGTAAACAATGAAACTTACCCTTGATAGCGTAATTCTCAAAGCTTTCTTTAACTCTTAAGCAACAACCCGAGGTTGTTGCTAAATGAATTATAATTTCGTGTAACGGGCGTGGACGTCGCGAGGGCAACGTCGCTGACGATCGTGGAGGTGATTTTCTATCGAAAAACTCAACTGGCACTGTCACGCGTCCGCGGCGAACTGATAAAGACGGCGGATGCGCGGGGCATTTATGAGCGCACTTATCAGGGATTCGCGGGATGGCCCAGTTATCACAAGTGATATAGTACTATTGCATGATGTAACGCGACCCGTCTACACTGCTGTGAACCGCTTCGATTGGCGTCACAACACGAGCGCGCCGCTCATTGGTTGGGTACCTAAGTTGTGTTTATACTGCTTCTAAAGCGACGCTTATTAAGGAAAAAAAAAATATGCGGTTAAAATTTGATTGGTTTGGTTCACCACACGGCACCTTATTCGTTGCGATTGGACATTGTTCTTTGGCATAATAAATAAGCTACGTTTTTTGATTGGATGTTTACTGATAATTGAAAGAGGATGCGCAGACGCATGGTACAAAATACGCATGCGCACTTACTGTTACTGTTTTTTTATCGTTCGTTGCATGCCGAAAGACATAAGTGCCCAATTATTATCGATCGGTAACCTAGTGGCGCTCAGTCACGGGGACATATTCCACTAAATAAGGTCGATGCAAATGAACTCCAAAGGTCTGGTAGGTGCCCGTGCGTTTCCTAGCCCGATAACCTGCGGCCCAGCTATCTGCAGGGGTCCAACGTGGCGCGTGACCGATACGAAGCGCGTCCACATATTAGGTCATGTTATCTTTTAAAAAGGTCATAGTAATGTTAATTAAGACAAATACAGGGCTGCCACTGCTGCCAGCTACACGTCCTGATTCACATGACTCATTACGAAATATTCATACCATACAGCCGAAAGGGTTCAATATTCTAGGTGCTCGCTAAAATCAAATGGATTTCCGAAAGTTGCATGTGTCACAGCAGCGCCCCTAGCGCGAACGTGTAGTTTTACTGGGTATAATAATACCATCAGGGAAAATAAAAACCCATAAAAAATACTATCACTCCATAGGTTTGAAGGCATTCCAAATTCATAATACTAAAGGCCTTGTAGTAGCCAGCTTTTGCGAGAAATTCTGCAGCAGTTCAGCATAATCCAGAAAAATAAGTATTTATACCTTTGAATTTTGGGAGTGTCAAACACGAAGATGACTCTATCGAGGGAGCAAATTGACCGTGCTCGGAACTTATCACCTAAGTATTTCCAAGAATTCAATGAATCATAAATCATATTAAAATGTCTAATTTGTATTGAATGATGATTCTACAATTCACTTTCGGACTCACGCGTGAGTTATGAGATTGCCGTTATAGAATAGCACTACAGGATCTGATTCCTCGAACATATACTTAGATGTAGGCATATCGAGGTATACCTACTTAATTCCTGTAGTATCATTATCTATACAAATAAATAAAATTGGAGTGTCTGTTTGTAATATTAAAATAACCGCTTTTTACCAAGTGCGTTTGGATACACGGTACATATACCAAAAACATTTTTTTTTACAATTTTTGTCTGTCTGTCTGTTTGTTTCGGCTAATCTCTGAAATGGCTGCACTGATTTTGACGGGACTCTCACTGGCAGCTGATGCAACAAGGACTAACTTGGGCTACTTTTATTTTAGAAAAACTTTTTTGTTAAATACCACGCGGACGAAGTCGCGGGTAACAGCTAGTTTTTTTATATTATTAGTGACAACTGTAATAATTTGTGACTGGCATTGTAAAGCATTGTAATCCATGTTCCCGCCTTGATAACGTTAAGATGTTGCGCACAAACTAACACATATGTTTACTGCTTTTTACACAACGGAATTAGACATTATCGTTTTATACAACCCGTAATCACAGAGTCGACAGACTTTCTGGCATTTCGTTATCAGATAATTATTATGCGTTTGCAAATAGTAATGTTGTTGTGTTATCTCTATTTGTCCCCATCTCCACATAAAAAGGTTTATGGTGTCATCATTGTAAGCTAGTTATAGCGGACATTTTTTCTTGTCCATCCAACCTTTTTATATCCCATATTTATTTTAAATCTCCAGCTATCCACATTGGAGCATCATATTTAAGTACCCATTATAACGATTCTAGCCCAAATCTCTCCATAGTTTAACGAACAGACGACTAAAAAGTTTTTAAATAATTGACAGCGAAATAAATTATATAAATTGAGCAATTATCGAGCAATAAGGGGAGCGGACAAGATGCTTGTAAGGCTTAAACCAAGCGGTATTTCGTCAAAATGTGCAGCCGAATTCCAGATGGATTTGTCCGTGTGTTACCTATTTAATGCGATCCACCGCATCGATCACCATTCGTAGCACACTGAGAAACACTCGTGGTGAATAAGCAATGTTTCATTAGGCATTAAAGACTAGCAAAAACAATATAGACAAAAATGTCGCTAATAAAATTTACAAGCCATAAAGATCTTTTCGATTTGCGTAGTATACGCTAAATAAAAATGATAATAAACTGACAAGAAATAAGAGCTGTATGGTATGTACTTATCTATTCTCATGTACGTATGACCAATTACCACTTAAATTGTATCGCAGTACAAAATTATAACATAACCTATTCACCTTAAAGTTCAAGTTACATCACGTTTAAGCCTAGTGATATTAACCTTTTTGCATTATTTATATTATTTTTTTATCTCCAGCCCGGGTCAATGTTTACCTTATCTGTCAGCCGGCGAGTAGGTGTAAAATTAGGCGCCATTCGTTTAATTTCATTTAATTAGGCTAGAATGTTTTCACTAACTTTTATCATTTCACAATAATTAAGAGGGAAAATCTTCCAGCCAGGGCCCCAAGTCTGCTAACACAATTAATTCATAATCGAACATCAACCGTATAGTAACTGTCACTTTTGAAAGATATTGTACAATATGAATCGATTGTGTTAGCAGACTTGGGGCCCAGGCGGGTGGTATGCTTGTCGGGGCGGCCGCTATGCCCAGACGGTTGTTGTCTACTATATAATCTAAAACTCTGATAGTGATTCAGAGCTGTATGGAGAATCGTCAGTGCCATCTGTGTCTTGTATTGAGGTTGAAGAGGTCGCTACAAAGTCATTTCTTCTAGCCCAAATAATATTTTTGTCTTGCATTCTCGCAAAACCAAGATTAATCTCCCAGAGTTTTATAGTAAAACGTCTCTTCGCTTAACCCTTGCGAAAATACTTAAAATTCTTTTCATCACCTACAATCTAAAACGATAATAATAAATAAAAACCCACTCCCCTGTAACCGTCGAAGCGGTAGGCGTGTGCAAGTGCTACCATATTTCATCGATGCTATTTAGTCCCAATGTAAAAGGGGGGCGAACCTACCCTCTCAATTCAAGGGCGGTTCGAGCTGGCATAGTTCACCATACTGGTGCGTGTTGGGATCTTAACGCGTCTTTCGAAAGACATGCAGGGCCTCAAGCACAATCCTTTTTACGTACCGTTTTGGTAACGTACCGTCGTCCATCCCTCTCACAACAACTGATTTCTTAAATAAGTATGACAGTGACAGCAAGCTTTCTCGATGATGCTAAAATTACATTAGTAATTCCTGCTCACCCTATTGGTTTCCTCAAGTTTGGCTTTTACTTTTGCCTATGACCTGACACACCCTTGGCAAGTTACCAGGATACAAATACATCCCACTAATATTATAAATGTGAATGTTTGGATGGATGGATGTTTGTTACTCAATCACGCCAGAAGGGCTAAACGGATCTGGATGAAATTTGGCACAGAGATATATTATATTCTAGAATAGCGCATAGGCTATTATTTATCCCGGTAAAATGTATGGTTCCCGTGGGATAAAAGACATACTTGTTAATCGCGGGTAACACCGCAGGGCGCAGCTAGTAGATATTAAATGTAATTTCACGATTATTTCACGAAACAAACAAACAAACGGACAACGATTATTTCACGAAACAAAAGGGTTAACAGTTATCTTTCAGAATTTTGTTGCTCCAATCGTTGAGCACACAGCAACGGTTTATCAAACGTAGATTTACAAAACATTGTCGCAGAGATAAAACTATCTACACGTATATAAACAGTTTTATTGTCCGAAAGAATTCACGAATAATATAAAAAGTTAAGCTCTCGACATGTTGACCATAAAGTTGGAAGAATATCGCAAGTGACAAGCTAATAAAAAAAACTACATGGAATCTATTCGCTAAATGGCTTTTTGGCAGGATAATGAAGACGTCTACATCGTGGTTGTATATGTTGTTAGAAAATAAAACATTGCGAGTTCATAAACGTGCGCGAGTGTAGGGTAAAACTAGACTATTCCATGATCTCCCAAGATGTCTGCCAATGTGTCAGTAAATTATCCCCCGCTTTACTGATAGGGCTAAACTTTTATTATCAACAGGGTTACTGAAATACTCTAGCTAATAACTATTGCCAATGGCAAAGCCGCTACAGATTCATTTCTTTCCGTGCCGAAAGAAATGGAGAGCTATAAGAAAAAAACACAGACTTATTAGAATAATCAGACAAAACACGGCGTACGCTACAAGTGAAGCCTAAACAAGTCGTCTACTTTTTTTCTTCACTTTAGGCTTACGCCGCGTGTTGTCTGAATATTTTAATAAGACTGTGGAAAAAAAAATAATGAACATAAAATATTGTAAGTTGTTGTATTTAGGGACATTTGGCAAATGAAAAATATGTTGTATGTGTATCAATAAAAAATGCATTACGGTCATTCTCGAATGCTTATGGAATACGACTCGAGAACAAAATTATTACAAAAATATAATAGCAACTCACCACAGTCACAACTTTATTGTCACAACAAATAAATCACACAAGCTACAACAAATTCAGAGTAGTACAAGAGCAGACACTGTTTATAAAGATTAAAGGCGCACACGCAGTTCATGGCTATAAAAACAAAATAATAATGCCTACTCTATGATTGGCTCCGATAAATCCGAAGAGCCAATTATAAAGAACAAACGCGCATATTACGTGTGCAAATAACCATTTACATCGTAAAAAGAAGATAATCACTTGTGTTAAAAATTTATGGTTTTAGGAACAATGGGCTCAAGCACTATCTCTTTACGTTGTGTTACGTTCACGTAAGCATGCTCCACCCCGCTCACACCACAGATTTCATAAATAAGAATGAAACTGACAGCATACTTAACTATACCGAAATGATTACATTTACATTAGTCCCTGACATTGGCAGAATCTCATTTAGCCTGAATCAATTAAAAAAATGCCATTACAAAAAAAAAAAGGTTGCTGCTAAGCGCATAAAATAGCATCCTAAACCAAATCTATGTATATAAAATAAGGTCGCATTAGTTACACCATTTATAACTCAAGCACGGGGAACCGAAGTTATGACTTTGATTTTTTTAATTCATCTCCACCCTGAATAGCAGAATAACTATTAAATCGTAGGGTAAACATTCACAAAAAAATAAAATAAAGATAATTAATTGTCTCATACATTTGTTTCAGAGGCGGTACGAAGTTCGCCGGAACAGCTAGTAGATAATAAAATTAATCTAAATCGAATTATTGTTCTACATAGTTACCAGATTTTTGCAATTTGCACTAAATACTTAGGAATAAAGCTGACAGTTTACCAACTAGGATAGAATTCAATGTGATGGGAGAAATTGAAAAAGACTTACTTAATTCAAAATTGCTTCAGCAAAATTTTAAATGCTCTCTTCAGTAGATAAAGCTTCTTTGAACATAATTTACAGTATAGGTTGTGCAAAATTGAACCGTATCGCCACTGGGCTACTTATTCTGTACAGTGAGTTGAATTTGCCAATTTGCCAGCCACGGCATAAAGGTCAAACCTAGCGATAATGGTAGTTCCGCAATTCAGTAAAATCAATTCTAATTCAAAACTGAGAGGACTGGATTTTTAAAATAACCTCTTCCCATTAAATAATGTTGACCTTGTATTTAAGATTGGACAGAGTATATTGGACATTGGCCAAACAGTGGTCAGAGTTGACAAACATCTCATTATATTAGTTATACCGTGTTGGTCGTTCAGTTAACCGGTGGTAGCTTTTGACTATTCATAAGTGCTTTGTTGGCCTACAATTTACATTATTAGAAAAAAAAAACAATTTTTATTGTTGTAGCAATGGCATTTGGCATATTGACTTCATGATTAGACTGACAATCTGTTAGCGCGACAAAATTATTATTACGAACATTTATAATTCATAATTAATTGTATAATCGTAACCTACAACTGAAATAATTAATAGAAAATCATTGAAACCATCCAGCTGGTGATTTCTCAATCTTCTTCAGTTTTTCTTTCTCTCGTTTTACTTTGATTTCTGAATTTTCTCCAAAAGCAATTCCAGCCTACCAGTCATCATGGGCTGGCCTTTCTTCGTCTTTTTACTCAATTTCTTGAATCGCTCATGTTTTTTCTTCTTATATTCTTCCAATTTCTGTTTCTTCTCTTCTCTCACTCTTTCCATTTCTTGTTTTTTCTCTAATTTCTCCTGTTTGACACTCTTGTACTGTTCCTTCGCTTTTTGGAATGGATCTTTCTTTGCGTTGACTTTCTCGACCAAGTCTGGGTGTCGGACATATTTGCCTGCCTCTTGGTTGGAATCTGTCACGTCTTCGTCAAATGATATTGGTTTATAAGTGCCAGCTGCTGGGTCATTTTCGATATCTTTTTTATATTCGCGGAGTAGCCTCTTCTTTCGTTTCTCCTCCCACTGCTCAAGTTTATACTTCTTGCTATATTTCTTCAGTCTATATGCCTTCTTATCAAACGGTTTCTTATCATTCTTCTCATCAGGTATGTCTCGGTTCTTATTGAATTCCTCCTGTCTCTTGTTCTTATGGTCTGCACTCACAATCTCCTTCTTAGTGTTGAATTCTTTTTTCTTGTTTAAGAAAAACGAGTCTCGTTTCTTATCCATATTGTTTACACCTAAAATGAAATGAGAAAGCGTGTTTGACATTTGGAAAAAAAAAAACAAAAAGAAACGAAGCTCTGTTCAGATACGTGTCCAGTAGGCTCTTGGTGCAGAAAATGTTCAATATTACTAGCATGAGTTTTGTCACAAAAATTAAGCATCTTCAACTTTGAATGTTTACATACATTAACCAGTTATGCCACATGCTGCTGGAAAATGTATGGAGAGATACAAAATCGAATATTGATTCTATCAGGGCCCTAAGTCTGCTAACACAATCGAACAGCAACCGCATAGTAACTGTCACTTTTGACAGATATTCCATACAATATCTGTCAAAAGTGACAGTTACTATGCGGTTGCTGTTCGATTATGAATCGATTGTGTTAGCAGACTTGGGGCCCTGTTATCAAACCTCGGACCCCGTACTATCGACTCCCCCTCCCCCCTGTAAGCCAAAAGTATCTTGGCTATCTGAACAGGCTGTTATAGTCATGCAAATTAGAAAATAAATTAAAAATAGGTGTAAATAGATAATAAAATCAAAAACCACGCTTTTCCATTTCTAGAATAGGTATTTTATGATCGAATTATATGATTTTATGTTTACATTAAACATAAACATTACTAAAATTGCTAAATGGTGAAGGAAAACATCGTGAGGAAACCTGCATATCTGAGAGAACCCCTCGAAAGATGTGTGAAGTCTGCCAACCCGCACTGGGCCAGCGTGGTGGACTATGGCCTAATCCCCCCTCGCATTGAGGGGAGGCTCGTGCCCAGCAGTGGGACATAAAAAAGGGCTGGAATTATTATTATTATATATGTTTACATAAGTATATAGTTTTATCATGTGTAGAAATATGTACCTATGATTCACATAAAGTTTGATCCTGGATAACATGCATTAATTAAGTTGATAATAAAATATCCTACAGACATGTCAGATGGCTCGGTAAGAGTAAAAGAGAAGCCTGTTAATTCATATATCTCTGTCTTTGTCGTCTGATTATTGTCTGTAGGAGTTTTGTATTTGCTAAATGAATCCTTTGATAAAATCAAATATATAATTATCAATCATAATGAAATAAAGATTATATTATATTGGTACCTATTCATTCTGTTGCTCAAAAAAATAAAATGATTCATCTCCTTCGCACTATAATTTATATAAATGCTTATGAGCATCATGGCAATATTTACAGTTGTACCCATTTTAATTTAGTTGTTATTTGTAGATAACATATTTGTCTCGTTAAACATAATTAATAAATCAATGTGTAGTTGAACTTGAGTCAAGGGTCTTTCAGCTAATTTATAAAAACACTGATACAAACACACTAGAAACTTTGCCCCGTATTTATATATGTTTTATAACTTTATAAAATGTCATAAAGTACTGCACACAAGAGTTTTGCTTTGTGCAGTACTATATGATGTTTAATAAAATTATAATTAGTGTGTAAATTCAGGGGTTAATGTATTTTCAAAGATAATCATTAAAATATGTGTTTACTATCAGATGTTTTCAAACTTACATTTGTGACACTTTATTTGACCATTAGACTATCAATCCACAATCACCAGATCATGGTAAGAGTGATCATATAATGTGTTGTAGAAGTAGATCGAAAAATATTAAGAATGGATAAAACTAGGATCCAAGGTCAAATGATGCCAGACTAATCGGCCCATGGATCTCAATTCCTATGAATATAATAAAGGATGTTACCAAACTGCTTAGTGAAATGGTTGCTAGTGCAATCTCTTTATCAGTCAAATATGAAGTCAATTTGATTCCCAATCCAATGGGTGAATAGTTACTTCACTTCTCATATAAAAAATATGGTTTCCACTGTGCTTGGTTGATGACAATGGAGTTTGAAAAGAAACTTACTTGGTATTAATAAATATAAGTATTTTAAAGTATACACCAAATGTTATAATAAACATAGACCATTGATGTGGTATGAATAACATATGGAATGAGCACGAAGATTGATTTGACTATACCATGAGTCCCCGAATACCGAGTTACATTTAATATCCTACATAATATTCAAATTATATTGGCCCCAGTTTAGTACAACAGGCTTGCCCCCTATGGCTTAAGCTATTACTTATAGCGAAATATGTCTCTATAAACAGTGCATCTCTACGTACCCCGTCATAGAATATAGTATGTGTGATGATATATTTGTGTTATTTTCAACTTCTGTACCTATTATATTATATTTAAAGTGTGTGTTCAGTTGCCAGCCACGTCTTTATTTATCAAGCAAATATCGAAGTAGCTTATGGATTCATATCAAGGAAAATGACGATTGTACGATGAAGTTATGTAAAATCATCATAATATGGCTTACAGTCGAAGGCGATTGGTATCCGTGTAGGTACACGTACGAAATCTAAAACCAGTCTGGCCGCGATATCATGGCAAAATATGGCTTTATATTACCCGAACTGCCTAATTCAATGACCTATGTTCCGTCATTTCATAACCACAAAACTAACCTTCTAACATAATATACATATTCAAACATATGCTTCATTGTATAAAAAATAGGCAATTATATATTATAGAGTTCAATAGATGACGAAATGTGGTGATAACTTACCAAAATAAGCCACCCACTGGGTAGGCTTTGAATTATCGGCGGAATCTTGATTGTTTAGTTGCACTTGGCACAAAAAAACTTAACCACGATTATATATTTCAATTCACGGTTTTTCGTGTGAAAAACTTTACCGACCATGCCCTAAAATATTATATTTTAGATGATATTTTATAGGAAACGAAATCGACGTTTCGCAAAAATGTCACGGAAGGAGCGAGAAAGGGAGGGAAGAAGGAAGTTAACGATTTCGGCGACATCTACAATGTTGTGTCAATTTGTCGAAGTAAAATGAAGCATGTCTTATGATTAAAAAAAATACAAAGTATTCACTAACCCTAATAGTTAGTCTTCAATTTATTTTATTTAGTTTAAATCTAGGCTTAAATTAACATCTTTTGAGGATTTATAATCAAAATGTCACCATGAATATTATACTACTAAATTATGAAACTCGATACCTAAACGTACTTCCGTAGAATGTAACGTAGTAATAATGTTATTTTTAGCGACATCTATTTAACCGCTACAGGACGACCGATAAAAAGATGAAACACATTTTTTGTTGTATCAAGACATAGATGGCGCAGCTGTTCACATTTTATTCAATCTCAACCATCTTCGAGGGGCCATAGGATAGGCACAGGAAGAATTTCACAACTAAGTACCTACACGAAAATTTTACGTTAGATCATTATTTCAACTCTTGACATACCTGGTATATACAACAGTATTTATACTTTTTCAATGAAAATGCTTGCGATGTAGGCATATGCGATGAATCGCGTACATAATCCTACACATCGGCGAGTTTTCTTTGACGGTGCTCGACAGAGTGGGGGGGCATAATGGGTCCATCCCCCCTCACGTTTACGATAGCCTGGATCCACCTTGCATAGAGAGAGTTCCATACTCTAGTGGAATTTACTTTTAAATCAATAAATATTGTTTAGAAAGTACTAGTAAGACTTGCTACTTACTAGGATACGTTTCGTTCAACGTACGCTATTTCCGCGTGGTTACCCGTATTGAATTACCTACGGGTTGCGCTGCGCTCCACAGCGTACACTCGAGTACTGCATCGCTTCAAAAACGGTTTTCATTTACTTTAAAAATATTTATTTTAATTCTGAGACGTCCACATAGTCTCTTGCAAAATTGCGAACAGACAAAGCCCAGTTACAGATATATTATAGAAATAATAATGTATGTGTACCTATACTTATGTATATAATATAATATATCGACATAAAAAAACAAATAACTAAAATATACTTATTGACAGGAAAAAAATAAATAAATACATTCTATTTTAATTTGAAACATTCATCTTTACAGTTTTTTTTAGATTATTGTCATCCACAGACTGTAAGGTACACTCTATGTAAATTGCCTGCGATGTCTTTGTGAAACAATAAAGATATAGCTATGTAGATAATTATATATCTCAATCCCCCCCCCCCCACCCCCCTCTCCAATGAATTATTGGCCACAGTCTTGGACAGAGAGTATACTGAACGCCTCCAAGCAGTCGGATTTTCGAAACGTCAATTAAAAATACTCACAAAAAAACATTTTGTTGGGAACAGAATTTTATTTTTAGGTCGACATTTCGAAATTTTCAAGTGCAGTAAAGTAACGCAGAGTAAAGACTCTGTATAGTATTTCTGAATCATTCTGTATTTAAATAACCCGTTATGCTGATTCTTATAAATGCATTTGTACCACAGCTGATATCCGCGGACAAGAATCAGCGGTACCTACCTGTATATGCACAACCCGACACCCGATGTGAGTTGAAACTTGCACGAACGAATGTGGATTCTAAAAAATATATTGATAATCTATGAATATAATTTTACTAATTAGAATGCTAAAACACGGCGAATGACGCGCGCCCTGACCTTATCTCGGTATTTATTGACGAAAAAAAATACTATTAATTCCTAAGTATAATATTATATCTATCTATGAATATAATAATGCTCAGAGAGGTATTACTTCCATCAATTAGTATCCAATTATTTCCACACAGTTCTCAAAAAATAAAACCCCCAAACCTCCGTCCCCGGCTTCTTGGGACGCGTATAATTAGTACACTATACGTACGTATTTGGGATCGTGTTAACCATTCTAGAATTTTTGACTGGTGAGCTATATGCAATTAGGTCCCTAAATACTGTGAAAATAAACGTCGGGGCTCATCATAGCAAAAGGCCCAAAACTCTTCAAGGAATGTTGTGCTAGTATCGGTTGCACCAGCCAGAGGCGGACTTATCATATAGCCTACTAAGCACGGGCTTAGGGCGGCCAGATACTTATTAGGGGTGGTTATCCTGCCCCCACGACGGGCAACGCACGGCAAAAATCGGCCGAACTGGTATAAGAGTCATACAGCGCCTACTCTAGCTCATCTAGAGCCTGCAAACCATGCACGGGCATCCCCTAATGTACCGATATGGGATCTGTACATGTATTACGTTGCTAATTAATTTCTCGGGACTCTACGCTATCGACGAAGCTTTCTCCAGGTCCCAGTGGGCCGGAGACAACAGCGACTCTGATACCTCAGCGCCCGGAGGCCCTGTACCCACTGCACCCGCGGCCAGATACGTCCCATATGCACAACGGCCAAACTCCAGTCCGCCTCTGGCACCGGCCTCCAAAATGCATTCAAGTTTTGCGATTACATAATATTATGTCATATTGTACGATTCTATCAGTAGTCTTGTTGGCACGCCTGCATTTTTTTACAATAGTTAGGACCACTCAAAGTTCATGTTTCTGCTTCAAGGCTGAAATAGTGCACAAAATATCGAAAATACGATCCTTTCTAGATGTAGTCTAGGATCTAGATCACCGATTTAAACATGTTATTTTCCTCTGCAGATAGCAACCAAAATACTGGCTAGTCGATTTTTCAAAAACAAAAAAAAATCATACAAGTAAGTGACCTACCCAAATTTAAATTTCGAAAGGGAAGCCCACAGGAATCCTGTTATATATAGATCTTCGACACTGCTACCAATCATTAATAAATGCGAAAGTGTTTGTTTGTTAGTAGTTACATTTATAAGTTTGTCTGAGCATCACGCAAAAATGTTGGAGAAGTCGCGTGGAGCTAAGAAAAAAATGTAAAGTGACAATTAGGTGTAAGTGCCCCCATAGACCCATACTTTGGCTGTTTTTATGTTTGTTGGGAACGATGACATTTCTAGTGGAAATAGACTAGTGCTTGTTTGCTGCAAATTCTGGAATGTTCCGGTGGGATCCACACTACAGAAGGGCTCTAGACACAATTTGTCATACAAGATATTGAAATAAATATAATAACGAGAGAGGAGGTAGAGGTATATGAATGTTTAAGTATCTAAACACTAGGAGAACTAAGGGTACAGGTGAAGACCCTATCACGGAGTACCAATTCTAAACAGACCGTCCCATAAAACAGGACAACTAGCAACACTCAAGTAGCTACGTAATCACTTTAAAAGAATAATATCGGCAACAGAAACCAATCATACGGCTATTCAAAAGCTAATTTTCAATCGAGAACGGACCTCTATGCCAGTCCTATAATCGCTATCATGCAGGACGCAATGAATTAAATGGCCGCACGGGCATATTAGAAAAAGATACCGCAGCAACACGTTGTGTATAGAAAAAAACAAAATAATAAAAAAAAATTGTCTTTGCCTTAAAAATTACAACATGCAATTGATTCACGAAACAATATATTAATTGTATTTGAACAAAAAATATACAAAAAAGTTACGTGCATGTACTAAATCCAATAGAGAAAAAAATACATTTGGCAATACGAGCTAGAATAAAACAGAACATTGATAATAATAAAAAAAGTGAATCGATATTGTTGTTGATTGTACTGAGTGTTCGGTCGGTACAGAGTATCATAGGTACCTAATTAACAAAGGTTCGCTAGACTTCGGCGGTCAGTGAAGAACTGTTTGTAAGGGGGACAGTTGTGACCAGTTGGACTACAGTTTGTGTGTTTTTGAAAGCCATAAAAGTGTGAAAATACTACAGGAATGGATCGCTATTAAGGTAGGTACGCATTTGAACTATATCTTTAAGTGACTGCAACTTGGTCGTGAATGTACGTTGAATTATCAACAATCGTAGGGAAGTTATCTGAATCCGCCATTTTTGGATAATTTGTCCGTCTGACTGTTCACGCGTTCATCGTAGAAGAATTACTTGACGGGTTTAGATGAAATTGCAAGTCTTATCGTGGTATAGCCGGAGTCAAAAAAGTTTAAAGTTTTGACTATTGTTGCGGTGACAATTTAATAAATAATTGATGCCAAGCAAACGGCAGGTTCAGTCACACCATTAGATGGGTGGTAGTATCGGGATTATTCCCCATTTGAATGATGAATTTACACGGACATAGCAAACCATTTAGCTAGAGCTAAGTATTGCCATACGAAGAACACCTCAGACCTTATAACTAATTTAAAAAATAAACGCCTGATATATTTTTCATAATCAGATATTTAGAAGTTATGATTCAAATAAAAAACTCAATATGTAGGTAATTAGATTATTTAAAATACTCAAATTTCAAAGTAGATCGAAACTGAAACCTTACCTATAATGGCAGTAACAAATCCATACCATAAACTATATAAAGTATACCATAAACCATATATTTATTTATTCAATTACTAGTCACATAAACATGACCACACAGTATAAAATTATTACGAGGATTCTGGATTTATGATTAATTATTATTATGGGCCGTATGTTTACTTAATAGGATCCTTTGATGATGACAATGAAATTTTTCCCAACAGGCACCTTTAGGCGAAGATGTAATACAGAAGAATGAACAACATATTGAAACACAAAAAACCAAGCCATTTACGTGCAAATGACGTACTTAAGTACCCCAATTCACGTGTACTACACAATCAGCTTGGTTTTTTTGTGCTACAATATGTGGTTCGCGAAACTCCGTCTGTTTTATTTCTTCGTTTGAGCAGGCACTTAAGTGATAAGTTAATTATGTCACTGGCGATTACATTTTTTAAAATTACTTCTTTTGCTGGACTTGCTATTATTACTACTGTTACTATAAAATTATTTCTAGATTTCTAGTTCTTTATCAGGGTTTTCTTTATATATATGCAATATAATTTGAATGAAAGGTAACAAATACATTGCCAAACGAATATCTTTTTAATATTAATGTGATGGGTGGGCTTGTTTCTTGTCGCAAATTGAGTCAATTTTAGGAGTAATTTTGGACAACTTTAACCTTAATTCACGCGCGCGCCACCATGTGTGGCCCACGAGCCTGCCAGTCACCAAGCCACCATTACGTAAATCTTGTCACGAACCCCCTACCGTCGAATGGCGAACTCCTAGGGGTTCGCGTTACCCACTTTGAGAAACCCTGATCTAAGCCAGAATATAGCCTAGACGAATATTATTATAATACCAGCCTTTTTTAATGTCCCCTTTTTGGGCACGGGCCTCCCCTCAATGCGAGGGAGATTAGGCCATAGTCCACCACGCCAGTGCGGGTTGGCTAACGTTGTTGACGAATATTAATATTTGTTTGATTTTATTTTGATTGTTTGATCACCTGTACATAACCAAGCTGTCTATTTAATAATAATGCATAAATATGACACATTTTTCATGCAAGTTTTATTACATATTCACGTTTATTTGACGCACACAAATTTGCATACCCGCTTAGAACGAGTAGCTGTCAGCGCTTATTCTTATATGTTAGCATTAAAAATAAACTTGAATAAACCGCCTTTCTTCTCTTGGCTCTGACGTATTTATATCCAAGACAGGAATATTTATAGTATGCGTTAAACTTGCTTTAGTCGTAATCTGTAGACAAAGGAGTTAGCACCATTGTCAAATTGTTTTATCACATGATACTATAGCAATACGCCCGATACTACTTTAAAAAAATCTTCATACAACCTTTGACCCCTTTAGGGATTGTTTTTTTCAAAAAACACCTCGTTAGTGCACGTCTAGTGTACTCCGGGAATATACTTATATCCCCTAAATTTTAAATGTACGTCTAACTTCATCAATTTCACGTTATGTCCTCCAGTCAGACAGTGTTAAGAATTTTATAAAATAATAGCTGTTGCCCACGACATGTCAACGTCTTTAAATTGATATAACTTTTTTATTAATGAACTGATTGATAAAAACAAACACTAAATGTTAACTGAAGCTTATCACAATACATTAGTGAAAACGGCACCCAAATCAGTTTAGCCGCTTCTGAGATTAGCGCGCACAAACACACGGACAAATAAATAAACAGACTAACAGACACAAATTCTAATCATCAATGTTTTTGGTTCAATTGTGTTGATAAAGGCTTCCAATTTTAGTTTATTTATCTTCCATGTACAGACAGCGTACAGTTACATATTTATTATATGTATAGAGGTATATAAGGTAGCCAGGATCTCAGGATCTCGACAACCTCTCGAGTATCTCTATTGAATATCAATCAATATTATCAGTAAGTCAACTACTGATACATTCAATTCAAAGAACCCAAACATGATACATCTGCTGTAACTAGCCTTGAAGGAAAATAAAACGCATTGAAATCTAGTAGGAATGAAATAAGATACCTCAGACAAACACACGCACAGACAGATCTTCAAAAATAATAACACCCCTCGTTTTGAGTCTAGGTTTGGCCCTGTATCATGTTTGGTAGATAGTGTGAACGAAATAAATAAAACTACTTAGCATAATTATGTCTTCTCTCAATTTCAGAAAAGAAAATATAACATAATGAAATCTCCACGCTACGACGACGTCTGCGTCCCTGATGATAACCAGGATCAGGAGCAGGGTCCGAAGCCCAACTCGAACGGTTCCCGCCATGGCCAGTACACGGCGGGCGAGGCCACCGGAGGGCTGAGCGTGATATTCACCGTCCTGTGCATTGTGGATCTCTTCGGCGTGTTCCCTGTTATAACGCTGCCAAAAAGTGTTATTACTTGCGGTACGTGTTCAACAAAGATTTAATAGTTTGTAGAGCCTTTTGCACGCATCACGCTGTCACGCATATCTAGTCGGTACACTTCACCATTTTCAGTGAAAATCCCTGCAATGGAATGTTTTCGTTCGAAGTTTTCTTCTCCTTGCATGTTATAATCGCCAGATAAACACACCAACTGTACGGTCCCAAAATAAGAAACGCTTGTATTATGGGTACCGTACAAGGACTGGGTGCCGATACATGCTATACTTATAGAAATACTATTAAACATCCATGACTCGGGTACAAACACTCTCAGACAAAGTTTACCCCTTCCGTGAATGTGATCCAGGATATTCAGTTAGTATTGTCCACAATTTTGGTCTTGCATTTTAGCACGACCAAGATGCAAGTGGCTCGCAGAGTTTTATAACAAAAACTATGAGTCCAAGACTTAATAGCAAGCAATACAACCATATGTTATCTATACATCTATACAAATAAATAAAATTGGCGTGTCTGTTTGTAATATTAAAATAACCGCTTTTTACCAAGTGCATTTGGATGTATACACGGTACATACAACAAAACTTTTTTTTTACAATTTTTGTCTGTCTGTCTGTCTGTCTATCTATTTGTTCCGGCTAATCTCTGAAATAGTTGGACCGATTTTGACGGGACTTTCACTGGCTGATGTAACAAAGAGTAACTTAGGCTAGTAGAAAATAGAGTCCCTAACAGTTTTGCCAATCAGGTCGTCACTAAAATTCTATGTTGATGTTATTCTGTGTTTTTCAATTCGCGTGTTGGTTGCAGGTATATACGGCATCCCGCTGGTGTTGGCGGTGATAGGGCTCCAGCTGTACACGGCGGTGCTGCTCGGCAGATGCTGGCTGCTCGCGCACGAGATCACGCCAAATATCAGAGAGAAAAACAGGTTAGTACTCGTATGAACCGACGATCCATGTCATCTTTAACAACAACAATCCGAAGAAAAAGGCAAAAAATATTATAGTTTAGGTGCCTATGTGGTGCGTTGGTTAAGGCATTTCGGGGAGGGGGAATTTAAATCCCAAACCTTTGTCTACGGCCTAGTGTGGTAGCTTTTAAGTATTCTATCTCATTCTGAACTCGATTTGACAGGTTTCCATACGCAGCAGTAGCGGAGTTAGCCTTCGGTGCGCCGATGAGGAGGCTGGTCATCTTCCTGATAGACGCCACTGTCTTCGGTTCTGGGGTGCCCAATTTTATTCTTGGTAAGCGATTTATTGATGTCCCATTGCGAGGCATAGGCCAATGCGAGGGGAGTTCTGGCCATTAGCCGACACGCTGGCCCAGTTCGGGTCGGCGGACTTCACACGAGTTTCGAGAACTAGTTATTTTCTCTCACACGTGGTGCGCCTCGCATGGCAACACACTCGTGCTTAATTTACTTTTTTTTGTGATAAACATGGCTATTAAAAAGAAAAAATTAAAAAAAATTGTCAAAGAAGACAAGCCCGCTGTGTTTCTTGCCGGATCTTCTCAGTTGAGGTTGCGTTCGGATCCGGTATACTATATAGAGTGAAGAAAAAAAAAATGACAATTTGTAAGTGCCCCCGTAGACCGATAACAATTAAATGAATAAATTATGATGAATGGTAGCCTGGATCGAAGCGTCAGCCTTCATCCTCCAGAGGTCCGGCGGCTCCCTGATGCCCCAGGGTAGTGCCCTGCACCCAGGAGTGGATCCAGGATTACATTAAGCTCCCCCTTAAGGCAATTTGGTTTGGGGGGAGGGAATTATTGGGTAATTTAAGCTATCCTTCAGAAAAAAAAATTGCTCGCAATAAAGAACTTCAGTAATGATTTAAGGGCTATCCCTCCCCCGCCGTATCCGCCCCTGTCTGTACCTCTCCGTCGTACGCCCGGGTAGAAACGACTCTGATGCTAAAAGCACATATTGACCTAAATATTACTTCGTAGCGAAAACAGGCCGGTATATAATCAACAAAACCTTGAAGCAATATAGGTATTCATAGACAAATTGATTGGACTATTATATTTTTTTTTATTTATTCATGTGTAGCCGCAGCGTGCCTAAGTATGCCCATTGACGTCAATGGGACCCGTTCGGCGGGTTAGTTTTTATGATGCCACGGAAGATAATGTATATTTTTGAATTCATAATGATTAACTATTTGAGTTCGGTATAACCATGAAATAATAATTTGGTAATTATACGTTGCCGTACCCCTGTGGGTGCGTTTTACAGCGACTGTGTTATTGTACGATTTTCTAAATAATGGTTTATTTACTATAAATTATGTACAATAGGTACCTACATATATACAAAGATATCTAAATGAAAAAACAAAAATACTAAAACATACTTATTAATAGGAAAAATAATGAAAGTAAATAAAATAAAGACAATTGTATAATAAAAATAAACTTTTATACATAAAAATGCCTCTACATCGTCATCGATGCCAAAAGTGTACAAAATCTATTCTAAAAGTACAGTATATTTTATAGAATTGATTACTTATCATTTTTAAAGGTAGTTCTTTTTTTTTTTATTACATTATAGGCAAGTATTTGATCTCGATCTCACCTGATGGTAAGTGATGATGAGATCTACGATGGAGCATACTTGCCTAGGTAGGAAGGCGGCAGTAGATCGAGACGCTACATTCACTAGGCACATGCAGCGCAACTGATCTGACCCGCCATCCATGAATGGCAACACCGAACATCATGCCGAAACACGGCTAGGCCGCTTGGCGACATGGCTTTGTTCAGTGGGTGGTGACTAGCCACGGCCGAAGCCTACCACCAGTAGAGTTGTCACCTAGTTGTCACCACCCAGGGTCACGTGTAGGGTATCTCGAGGGTATTTAATTCTCCTACGGACGAAGGTGACTCGATAGATTATTCCTACCTATTAAACGAACGCATAGATATCGGACCATTGGTTTGGGAGCTAGGACGCCTCACACTTGCATACAGAGGATAAGAGTTCAAACTTATAATACCGTGCGTTTTGCGTCGGGGGGTTATAAACTCGTGACCAGTCCTTTTTAAGTACCGTTTCGGTAATGTAACGTCTTCCATCCCTCTCACACCACAGACTTCATTAAGAAGTGTGACAGTGACAGCATGTTTTTTCGATGGCGTTACGATAACATTAGAAGTGAACTGCACGTCAAGTGCGAGGTTTTGTCGTAAGCTGATGCATAGTATATAGTTTACGTGTTTAGACACATTGTATGGCAAATTGAACAGCGCCTCTAGCGTACACTATTTAAAACTTTAAACTATCCATACGTTGTGTCTTAATACGTAGACTATGAAGTATACGGTTAGTTTACGAATAATCTCGCACTTGACGTACTGTTTAACTTACTGATTGTCAATAAGTCACGGCATAGGTATACATTTTCAGCAAGAAACATTTTAGTAAGAACATTCTGAAACATGCCTAATTTTAATTTTTATCTTAATTTAATTTTAATTTATGTAGGGTATGTAATTATAATAATTTATATTAGGTATGTTAAATAAAGAACTTCTTTATTATTTTTAATCGACTTCAAACAAACGGAGGAGATTATCAATTGGGTTGTATGTGTTTTTTAATTTGTGCTGTCGTGCTATACATAAATATTATAGGTGTCTAACGATTAACGATCAATGTGTACCGACCGAGACGGCGGTACCAGCTATTTCAAAGCGCAAAGATTAAGGCGCGGATACAATAAAAATGCCAATAATAATGTTGAATTAATTAACCGACAAACACAGCATTATTCCAATGTACTAACGTACTGTATAGACAACATAAAAGTGTTTGAAACTATTTTTCTGCAAGATAGGTAAAATAACACGAAAAATTATCCCCCGTCCCCCTCTACACACAGTTCCCTTAAACGAAATCCTGGATCCACGCCTGGCAACGATAGGTAACACCTACTCACAGGGTAACTGCATACCTTCGTCTCGGAAAGGTTATTAATTTTGTTTCAATTTACTGCAGCATATAATTTTGTGAGATTGTTGACAATCCCACTAATATTATAAATGTGAAAGTTTGGATGGATGGATGTTTGTTACACAATCACGCCAGAACGACTGAACGGGTCTGGATGAAATTTGGCACAGAGATAGATTATAGTCTGGAATAGCACATATATAGGCTACTTTTTATCCCGGTTATATGTATGGTTCCTGTTTTAATTTTTCATAGAGCAAAGGACCAATATCATTGTTGCATAGGTAGTGGTAGTTTAGGGGTCATAAAATGACATAGGCATCGACATACTTTTTAATCGCGGGTAACACCGCGGGGCGCAGAGCAGCTAGTTCACTATACATGAATAAATTATATTCTGATTTTTCACTGTAGCATATAATTTCGTGGCATTGTTGACGATCCACTATAACCTGATGATTTAGATGAATAAATAATAGTCTGATGCTGAGTCACGAGATTCTGCCTTGTTGTGTCCCACCCCAGCCTCGCAGAGTCTCCAGATGTTCTGGTGGAAGATATCCGGGGGCAGCGTCGGGATTACATACTGTGTGTGGATGCTGGTGCTCGCTCTGTTGCTGTGCCCGGTCATGTGGCTGGGCTCACCCAAGGATATGAAGTGAGTTCTTCACACTTTATTGGGTCTTGCTGTGTACCTAAGTACTCAGTGCCGGACTAGCCATATAACAAGAGTAAGCAAATGCTACGAGCCCTGCGCCTGCGCGCAAATACATCTATATATCATCTATCTATATATCTATCAATTAAGATAGGTATGGCATTACCACCTGCCGTACAGTTGAAGTACTTAGTAGTAGTAGCCAAACGGGATTCGAACCTCTAACGCACTGAGGCAGTGAACCGAGCGGCCTATATAAGCTCGGACCACTACAAGACATGGTATAAAAATATGCTACGCCAGTATTCTCTACCCGCGCACGATGGCCCAAGTCTGTGTCACGGCCAGTGTTGCTATTGATTGATATCTTGCTACCACTGCCTATGACGTAGGCCAATCACGTGACCTAGCTGTCACGGGAAGAGAATTCCCGACGTAGCAGATTATTGTACCATGAACCGGACCATAATTTAAGTTATGCTCTCTTCCAGATCCTTGGCCGTGTCGTCCTTCTTCATAGTGAGCACGGTGGCCGTGTCTACGTGGACGTGCATACTTCGCGACGACGTCAACCCCCAGCCCCTCGGCAGCCTGCTGGACCACCGGCCGCAGGCCCAGGACTTCCTCATCGCGTACGGGATCCTGGCCTTTCAGGTAATCTCACCATCCCACTGCCCACAAGGGAAAGCTAGCACTGCAGTAAGTAAACCCATATTTCATCAATGACAGGAGTTGGATGAAAAATGCAATTATGGATAAATGAATTTAAGAAAAAGAAATACTGAGAGTAACTAATTAAGTAATTACTGAGTCTGCTGAGAGAAGAGGCTCGATGAGTCGCAATTAAAAGTCACATTCTTAACATAGATGATCTTATTAGCTCAGTTGGTAGTGACTCTGCCTTCTACGCTGAGGGTCCCGGGTTCAAATCCTGGTAGAGACAATCTTTATATGATGAGCACGAATGTTTGTACCCTCGTCATGGATATTTAATATGATATACTGAGTTCGCCCTTAATCCATTGTACGGTACCCATAATAGAAGCGTTGCTTAGTGTGGTACCGTATAGTTGGTGTGTTCGTCTGGCGATATTATTATTTATAGCTAGGGTTTAGGACATGATCATCGATACTATCTATTTCGGACACGAAAAACTAGGTGGTTGTTTCTCAATGTGCTATTCACTGACCTCTATGCGTACTTGTATAATGGACGTCAGTGGTGCTATTAAACCGTTTCCATTCATTCAATCATTCATCATTCAATTCTGCCAAATAAGTTATGGACAGGACTCCGCTCTCTGTGAAACAGACTTGGCTTTATACCATCCTGATTCGTGACGCACGTACCTGCCTCCTAATCTATACCAAGATCTATACATATAATAAAAATGTAACTGATCGCTGTTTGTACATGGAAGATATATGAGAAAAAACTATTATTGGGGGCCTTTATCAATGCAATCGAACCCAAAACAATAGTTCTTAGATCTTTTGCCTGACCTCCTCCTCCTTAACCGATTTGGCTGTCAATAAAAGGGACTAATGTATAGTGGTAAGCTTTGGTTCAAAATGTAGTGTTTTTTATTAAAAAAAACGTTATATCAATAGACGCGGACGAAGTCGCGGGCAACAGCTGTTAATAATGTGTAGGTAGTTAACGTTCAATAAATAACACCCCGCAGTCTATGTGCGTCATAGATTAACCAAAATGATAGCCATGTAAGTAGGTAGGTATATATTTAAATTTATAGACAGTTTACACAATAAAATTAAATGACATTAAACATTAGTCATGTAACATTATCCGCATAGGTAAGTAATTTTGATATATGTACCACATATATCAAAATTACTTTTGAGAATATATATATTTATTAACTTTGCGGTTAAACCAATTAATTTGTTTGAAATTATTGTAGGATTAGCGACTGATGCTTGCTTGGCATTGATAAAACAACTCCAAAAAAAAAGTGAACAAATTTTTATGTCTGTGTTTCAACTTTAACCACTGCGA
Source organism: Pheosia gnoma (assembly GCA_905404115.1). Lineage (NCBI taxonomy): Eukaryota > Metazoa > Arthropoda > Insecta > Lepidoptera > Notodontidae > Pheosia > Pheosia gnoma. The sequence goes on along the minus strand of FR989919.1, from coordinate 4,348,883 downwards.
AGTAGGCACTGATACTCATAGCAACGTTAATAATTACTCAAGTTGTCAAGCACCATCAGCAAAATGTGGGTGAACTGCAGTCCTGACGACCGATTAGCGCAGTTGGTCGTGACCCTTATTTCTGGCGAGAGTCTCGTGTTCGAATCCTGGTAGGGACGAACTTGGTGTGATGAGCACAAATATGAGTCATGCACATTTAATATCTATACATGTATTATTTACTGGGTTCACTCTCAATCCATTGTACAGAATCCATAATAAAGCGTTGCTTAGTGTCGGACCATATATTATTGTGCTCACCCCTGCGAGGATTGCGGGCGTAATGGTGAATCAGAATCAGAATATTTTTTATTCATGTAAACCAGTAAGTACAGAATCAGAATCAGAATATTTTTTATTCACGTAGACCATTATTGTACAGTACTTATGAATCGTCAAGTTACAAAAATATTATGCTACTGCTTCACCACCCGTTCGGAACGCCGTTCCTATGGAGAAGAACGGGCAAGAAACTCCATGGTTGCTCTTTTTTTAAAATAGATCTTTTACATTTTTGAGCAATACATTGTTATAGGTATGTGAGAACAATGTAGGAACGGCTAATCAGACTTTAGCAGCAAGTCAAAAAAAACAAAAAGTACTAACTAACTAACAGTACTTATGAATCGTCAAAATAGTTACAAAATGCTAAGCTACAACTTTACCACCCGTTCGGAATGCCGTTCCTATGGAGAAGAACGGGCAAGAAACTCCATGGTTGGTCTTTTCAAAAAGATCCGTAACATTTTTGAACGGTACATTGATATGGGCATGTGAGAACAATGGATGAACGGCTAGGATAGTATACATTCTGTGACATGGCAATGACCTTGCAGTTCGACATCCACCCAATGCTGCTCACGCTGCAAGTGGACATGAAGGACAGTACGAAGATCAACGCGGCCGTGCTCGGTGGTTTCGCGACCACGGGGTTCATGTTCACCGTCACCGCGGCCCTGGCCGCCGCCAGATACGGGATTGATGTCGAGAATAACATATTGGAAGGTACGTTGATAGAAATACTTCACGTTAAGGCAGCGATAGCCAAGTTGATAGAACACTCGCCTTGTAAACGGGCGTTGCAGGTTCAAATCCCGGCTCTTCGGCACTCCTCTGACATTTGTGGATTTCATGTGCGAATCTCATGTTCAACCTTGATTTTTACTTGGCCATGGCTCGGAGAGCACGTTGAACCGTTGGTCCTCCGCCTGATCTCTCTCCGGTAGTGATTGACGTCCCATCGGACGTTCAGGGCCCCAAGTCTGCCAACACAATCGTTTCATAATCGAACAGCAACCGTATAGTAACTGTCACTTTTGACAGATATTGTATGGGATATCTGTCAAAAGTGACAGTTACTATGCGGTTGCTGTTCGATAATGAATCGATTGTGTTAGCAGACTTGGGGCCCAGAGCGAGGGAAGAGAGAGTGCCTGTGCTTGCGCTCAGACTTGTGCTCCTGCGTAGTTATCTAAGTCTCCGTTGAGATTGGCCGCGATGACCGAAATTCGGTTAGGAGGACTACAATTATTTTGTTACCTACTTTAATAATTTCAGTATACAACTTCAAGTTGTATTCCATAATGTTTATTGTTCATTTTAATGTGCTTTAATATCGTTCCCGGGAAAATAGTGTTACTGGTGGCTGGGGCCTTTTTACTAAAAAGTACTTATTAGAAGTTTTTGTTTTTAAATAATTGGGTAATACCGATGTTATTTCTATGCTTGTTGCTTTGTTATAATTGTCGTGTGTTGTCTGCCAGCCATCCCGGCCTCCATCCCCCTGTACCTGGTGGCGCTGCTGGTGACGGTTCAGCTGTGCCTGTCCAGCGCCGTCGGCAACTCGGCGCTGTTCCAACACATCGAGGATATACTCAAGATACCCAGAAGTAAGTATCAGAGTCACGGAAAAAGGAGTTAATGGAAATAACAAGCTTGTAGGCTAGGCCGTATATTGTAAAATCCTATGATTCTGTAGCGACCTGTACAACCACACCACAAGCTACACAGATGGCGCTGCAGACGCTTGCAGAACAATTGACAATTCTCCATACAATCCTGAAACGCGCTATGAGAGTTTTCGGAGCACGTAACATATATACAAGATCCCGTCGGGGCATAGCGGCCGCCCCGCCGGGCATACCACCCGCCTGGCAGGAAGATCTTTCCTTTTCCGCTAAAATTCTATTGGTCGATTTTGATGACGCCGTTCTATATCGTACATCAGGAACTTTACCCAGACTTTTATATTTCAGATTTCTGCATCCAACGCTGCCTCGTAAGATCCGGCATCGTCGCTCTCGCAGTGTTCCTAGCGGAATCAGTGCCGAGGTTCGATCTAGTGATGGGCCTAGTCGGGTCCACACTGACCGGACCACTGATGTTCATATGCCCACCACTATTCTTCTTAAAACTAAGCTACATGAAGTCTAAAATGACACCGCGACCGGCAAAGATTAATACTGCCGAACTGTCAAACGAAAAGAAAAATGGCGTCAGCAGCAGCGACAATGGCCACCTGTCATTGCCGTTAATAATTAAAAACGCGTTCCAAACTAAATATAAAACATTTAAAAGTTACGACGAGATTGTAGACGACGAATATGTGATTAAATGGTACGACGTTGTGTTAGCTTTGATCGTTATGGGTATGGGCATAGCGGCGACTGTTGCGGCCGCGTATTCCAGTTGGGCCGACTCTATTGCGTACGCGACGTTCAGTCCGCCGTGTTTGATGAACGCGACCGAAGCGGCGCGCAGCTTCCTACGAAAGCCGAGTCCCGTGTTGACAAACGATGTGCGATAACTATGATGCATTTGTATTTATGAAGACTCTGATGACAGGTTCTGACGGATAATATTAATTAAACTAGCTGTTACCCGCGACTTCGTCCGCGTGGTATTTAACAAAGACACAACCGTTAGCAATAGCCCGCTCGCGCGTTCTGAGCCCGCGCGACCGGCAGCCTTTGTGATATTAAGTCGTTGGCGGGGGTTGGGGGGAGAGGGGGTTCTAAAATAAAAGTAGCCTAAGTTACTCCATGTTACATCAGCTATCTGCCAGTGAAAGTCCTGTCAAAATCGGTCCAGCCATTTCAGAGATAAGCCGGAACAAACAGACAGACAGACACAAATTGTAAAAAAAAATGTTTTGGTATATGTACCGTGTATAAAAGATAAATTGAAAATATCTGAGCCACTCAAGGACAGACAGACGTCTAGACAGCCAACCCACAATAAATACAATTTGTTAATATTTTATTTTGAGTAATAATGAATTGTAAACTTCGTTTCGTTTGTTGTTCTTTGAATTTTACATACATTAAATATAGGATCTGTTTTACAATGTACTGATAAACATTAACTGCAACTTATTGGTCAGATGGCCATCTGTCAAATAAGTTGTAGATAGTGTATATTAGGACATTGTGAAACATGCCCTTAATGACTGAGTGAATGAGTTAATAGGTGAATTACCCTTACATTATCTGTAAATATTCCATGTTTTTGCCTTTCATTGATAATGTCTAAAAAAGCTTGATGCATGCTCGACTTAAGTCTAGAAAGTACAGTCGACATCAATCTGCCTGACTGAAGTACAAAAACGTGTACAGTCAACATCAAAGTTCATCTCATTTTACTGTTCATTTCACGTATGGTGACTTATGATTTTTTAAATATATTATTTTAGATATTAAATATATTAACCTGCCCCGGCGAATTCCATACCGCCTCACAAAAAAGACATATGAGTTATCTTATTTTGTGATTTTTTCCCCTATGTTTCAATAGTTATTCTCCTATTCGGGGCGAAGACAAATTAACAAAAAACAACGATCACAAAAATCGGCCCACCAGTTCTTGAGTTGCAAACGGTGTAACTAACACGACTTTGTTTTATATGTAGGTATAGATTATTGAAACCAGTATGTGTATCAACGTTTCGACCGAGAAACGCTCGAACTATGTTATATAATTTTAAGCAATAAATAAGTATACAAATTAAACGATTAACATAAATAATGTGACGTGTATTTTTATTTAACATACAATTATTACAACATTATAAACAACATTCGTCAGTCGATATAATTAAAAATTATATTCAATTAGGAACATTATAGTCGTGCATGTTCGGCGTGGTATCAAACGCGGCTTAGTAACAAGCGCATGGTATATAGATGTCAATAAATATCGCCAGACGAACACGCCAACTATACGGTCCCACACTAAGCAACGCTCGTATCATGGGTACCGTACAATGGACTGGGGGCGAACCCAGTATATATTACTTATATAGATATTAAACATCCTTGACTCTGGCACAAACATTCGTGCTTATCACACAAAGTTCGGAATGAAACCTAGATGTGACGCCTCAGTCATCGGAGATCCAGTACATTTGAGTGCGTCAGCGTTGAATGTGTTACTTTATTTAATGTTATGTTTTGATTTCTTATATTTACGCGAATACTACACATTGAAATAAAACTAATTTTAAGGATTATATCGCGTTTATTTTATGTTTCTACGTTCCCGACGTTTCGGCTGCTTTACTGCGGAAAGTACTCGCAGTGAAGTCCATGTGCAAGACCTCAAGACACTGTGAGCACTTTCTGCGTATATTACAAACAACAACTAAATATGCGGGTACCCCAGTTCTACCTATGACACTAGTACGTCAAACACCTCAGTCCTTCCATGACCACGGTTGCTGTAAAGCAGCCGAATCGTCGGGAACGTAAAACATACAATAACCGCAATAAAATCTTTAAAATTTGTTTTATTTTATTGTTATGTTTCCGGTTTCTTGCCTTTTTGAGTTTACATCTCTAAAATATATACCTCAGGCTCGATTTTATTAGAAGCGCCTGCGTATTTTATTTTACAAAAACATTTTTAATAGGGTGGCCACTCTGAAGAACGCAAAACGCCATTCCAATATGGGTAGCCGTGTTACAATCCGTTACAGCATTGAGGCGTTTAGTATAGCGCCTAGCCGTTTTATAAAACAGCGGATACTACAAACCGGCTGCGACATATTGTCAATTATTATTAATTTAAAAATAGCCGACAATGTTAGTTTATGACATTACTAAAAGCCCCTGCGGCTAAGCGAAATGTGCACTAGCAGTGGGCTAACGTCAATAGTGTAACGGTGGTGGGATTCGAACCAGCAGCACGCGCTATGAAGCCCCCATTAACCAATGAGCTATAGACACTTACATTGCAAATTATAATGATAATTCAAAAGTAATCTAAGTACATAATTTATATTTTGTGCACAAGAATTAATATTACACAGTTCGTTATAGTTAAGGGATTATATAGTCATATATCTTTGAAATAGATCTAGATACGTGACCATAGATATAATCTAAATTACACCATAACTTAAATATGACGTCCTAGACCTATATGATAGATATAATCGCCCTTAATCCCGCAGAAACTGGGATCCAACTACCAGCAGAACCGGGTTCCTACTACCAGCAGATTCTGGTTGTGGATCAGTAGACTTTGATTAGACTTGAGTTTAATTTCACTCCTGAAATAGTCGCCTGCGCCTGCTAATTTAAAATTAAATCTGATCAAAACATACCTTAGGATCGAGAAAAGCACTTATGCACACTTGACTTTTAATCTAAACTGACTCAAGTCGATTCAAATTCCATTGATCTACGACTTTTATGTCTGTACGTCAAGTGCGAGATTATTCCTAAGCTAACCGTATACTTTATATTCCATCGTATTTAGACATTTTGTATGGAGAATTGAAAATTTTGAATACCATCCGCTAGAGGCGCTTTTCAATTCTCCATACAAAATGTGAAAATACGGTAGACTATAAAGTATACAGTTAGCCCGCACTTGACGTACAGATGTAGGCTCTCTGCTGATATGAAAGTAAATTTACAAGCAAAAAATTGTACCATAAATCCAATCAATATTTTGTTTTTTAAACAATTCTTTTTGCATATCTACCGTCCGATTAAATCGTCTATACAATGACAAATGGTATCGAACATTATGTTATAGACCAAGTTATATTACAAAGTATGTAAGTAGCTTCGTAACGAAAACTGATACCATGGTTGGCATGGCATGGTACCATTCAACTCATGATTCTGAACCCCACTCTGAACATGAATGATACGCATTTTTTTCGGTATCTTTAAATTGATTTTAGCATTAAATCATACTAGAAGTCTATACGTGATTTTAAGTAAAAAAAATATTACTAATTTGGACCTAAAACTGCAATGTAAATTAAAACTCGATAAGCTCGAGCGCGCTCGTCACTAGTACGAGTCGGGTATCGCGCGGAACGTTTTGTTGTGATCGCGTGATTTACGATACATTGCGCGCACAAAAATTACAACATTTGTAACCCATGACATTCGACATAATTGCTTTCTATAATTTTATTATAGGCATCAAATGTAACCTTTACTCAAAGTTTTCGTTACGAGGCCCCTTACACCCTGTATATGAGTATCATAACGAATACACAACAATATATGAACCGCAACAGATGACGCGTCAAATCGTTTTACTTTTTAGGCAAAACTAAATCTTTGCCGTACAACCTTTTAATTTCCTTCTTGTCTAATTTGCCCATCGCGTTCCTGGGCATCAGGTCAATGACCAACATAGTCCTGGGTATCTGGTACGGCGCTAACTTCTTACCTGTCGCCTCTTTCAGATCTTCGAGTGTAAGTATCGTTTTCTCTTTCACAACTACGACGGCGGCGACTATTTCGCCTAAGTCTTCGTGTTCTATGCCTATTACTGCGACGTCGGCGACGCTGGGGTGCTCTAGGATGGCTGCCTCGACCTGCAATGGATTTAGGGATATATCTATCGGGAATATCCAACGTGTCGATATTGAGTATCTAACATATCGGTAATAATCTATACAAATAAATAAAATTGGAGTGTCTGTTTGTAATATTAAAATAACCGCTTTTCACTTAGTGCATTTGGATTTATACACACCAAATACATATACCAAAACAAATTTTTTTATCAATTTTTGTCCGTCTGTTTGTTTCGGCTAATCTCTGTAATGGCTGGACCGATTTTGACGGGACTCTCACTGGCAGATAGCTGATTTAACAAGGAGTAACATAGGCTACTTTTATTTTAGAAAATATTTTTTGTGAAATACCACTCGGACAGTCAGTAATATATACTGAGTTCGCCCTCAGTCCATTGTACGGTACACATAATACAAGCGTTGCTTCGTGTGGGACCGTATAGTTGGTGTCTTCTTCTGGCGATATTACTTTTTATACTTCATAAAAAGTGTGTCCTTTTTACCGGGATAAAAAAGTAGCATATGTGCTATTCCAGACTATAATCTATCTCTGTGCCAAATTTCATCCAGATCCGTTCAGCCGTTCTGGCGTGATTGAGTAACAAACATCCATCCATCCATACTTTCACATTTATAATATTAGTGGGATTAGTGTGATTAGTACCTGCAGGGCGCTGATCTTATACCCCCCAGACTTGATGATGTCGACGGACGTCCGGCCCAGGATCTTGAACTTCCCGTCCGCGTACTGCGCCGTGTCGCCCGTGCGGAACCAGCCGTCCGGGGTGAAGTCCGCGGAGTCCAACTTGGGCGCACGGTTCCAATACCTGGGTAACAAAAATAATGTAAAATATTTTAACAGATCAATCAGTAAGTTATATAAAAATAGTGTAAAATATTTTAACAGATCAATCAGTAAGTTATATAAAAATAGTGTAAAATATTTTAACAGATCAATCAGTAAGTTATATAAAAATAGTGTAAAATATTTTAACAGATCAATCAGTAAGTTATATAAAAATAGTGTAAAATATTTTAACAGATCAATCAGTAAGTTATATAAAAATAGTGTAAAATATTTTAACAGATCAATCAGTAAGTTACATAAAAATTGTGTAAAATATTTTAACAGATCAATCAGTAAGTTACATAAAAATAGTGTAAAATATTTTAACAGATCAATCAGTAAGTTACATAAAAATAGTGTAAAATATTTTAACAGATCAATCAGTAAGTTACATAAAAATAGTGTAAAATATTTAACAGATCAATCAGTAAGTTACATTAAAATAGTGTAAAATATTTAACAGATCAATCAGTAAGTTATATAAAAATAGTGTAAAATATTTTAACAGATCAATCAGTAAGTTATATGGATCACGTTGACGTATAAAATAGTTGTGTAAATGATGTTTCATTTTTTTAAAACGAGGCGACCCAATGGCCTTCGGCCGTGCGCTCAGGTACAGGGTGTCATTTTTTAAATCTATACATTTAAATAAAATTGGAGTGTCTGTTTGTAATATTAAAATAACCGCTTTTTACTAAGTGCATTTGGATGTATACACGTTACCTATACCGAAACAAATTTTTTTACAATTTTTGTCTGTCTGTCTGTCTGTCTGTCTGTCTGTTTGTTCCGGCTAATCTCTGAAATGGCTGGACCGATTTTGACGGGACTTTCACTGGCAGATAGCTGATGTAACAAGGAGTAACTAAGGCTACTTTTATTTTAGAAAAAAAAATAGGATCTCACGAAAAAAAATTTAAAACCAATGTTGCAGCGCAGCGCCTGATTAAGTTTGATAGCAACAACCTGCAATGCGTCCCGCGGGCTCAGAATGGGCGAGCAGGCTGTTGTCAACGGTTGTCTTTGTTAAATACCACGCGGACGAAGTCGCGGGCAACAGCTAGTGTCTAATAATTTGATCCATTCCTTTGGGAATGTTATCTTTATAACCTACTGTTGGCCCTGTTAAAATATTTTACACTATTCTTGATACACCTTATATATAAAACAAAGTCGTGTTAGTTCCACCATTTATAACTCAAGAACGGGTGGGCCGATTTATAGCCTTTGATTTTTTTGCATTTTTCTCAGCCTCGAATAGTAGAATAACTATTAAAACATGGGAAAAAATCCCATAAAATATATATAAATAACGAATAAAAATATAAATAGAGAGAAAATAGAGAGAGAAAATAAAAATAATTAATTTTCTCATAAATTTGAGAGGTAGCATTACAAAAATTCAATACCAGTCAGGCGCAGATATAGGATGGGGCAATTGTTGAACTATGACGGTGACGTCAGCTGTGTTTATAGTACTCGTACTATTTTTGTTCTTCGTGAAACTTTACAGTGTCCAGAATCATGCTTTTAACTGACGAAAAACCAAGGCGGATGTTCTCAATTCGACACGGATTTTTTATTTTATTTTTAACTTTTTGATCCGATTTTCATGAAACTTTTTTAAATTAAGAAATATGTTTAATACCTGGTGAATATAGCCGGCCCCTTCAACAGCAGTTCGCCTTGGTACACATTTTCGTCGTTCGGCTGGTGCACCGTGACCTTGGGTTCGCCCCACTCGTAGCCCGCCGGCTCCGCGGTCACGTCCTTGGACGAGGATAGCCCGAGACGATTCAGGGAGATCTGGTGATGGAGTTACATTCTGTATTGAGTCTTATAAAAGGTGCTGCTATATGAGCTCAAAATGGGCAACTTTATGGTACTAAAAGGTACTACTATATGGGATTAAAAGGAGCAAATTTATAGGACTAAAAGGGGCTGCTATATAGTCGAAAAAGGGGCTCATAAAAAACCTAACCTAACAATATTTCCGTCAAAAGCTTTATTGGGATAGGCTAGTAAACTTTTATTAAATTATATATACACCGGGTTTCAGCAGGGTAGCCTAATAACTGTAACCAAAAAAAAAAATTGGATTGGGCCAGAGATCGTGGTATATTCCTGGCACCCAAGTCTGCTAACACAATCGATCCATAATCGAACAGTAACCGCATAGTAACTTTAACTTAACTTTTGACAAATATTGTATGGGATATCTGTGAAAAGTGGCAGTTAGTATGCGGTTGCTGTTCGATTATGGATCGATTGTGTTAGCAGACTTGGGGCCCTGTGTACCTGTGTCTCCGGCTCGGGGCTGGTGACGGTGAGGAGCGGCTGCAGCGGCTGGTCGGGCGCGCCGGCGGGCTCCCGCGCGGCCGCCAGGCGCGCCGCCACGCCGGGCAGCGGCGCGCCCACGCAGCCCACGGCCCGCGCGCCCGCCGGCCGGTACGGGTTGCTCAGCGCCATGCCCACCTCCGACATGCCGTACCGCTCGAGCAGACGCAACCCTGATATCTGACCGGGGAAGAACATACACCTTTTGATATCTGACCGGGGAAGAACAGAGATATTTCGACCATTCATTTATATCTCCATTATACTGTGGACTGTGTGTTATTGTGATGCAGTATGTGTGTGTGTGTGTGTGTGTGTGTGTGTGTGAGTGAATGAACGAGTGTATGTGTGTGTTAGTGTGTGTGTGTGTGTGTGTGTGTGAGTGAATGAATGAGTGTGTGTGTTAGTGTGTGTGAGTGAGTGAATGAATGATTGTGTGTGTGTGTGTGTGAATGAGTGTGTGTATGTGTTAGTGTGTGTGTGTGTGTGTGAGTGAATGTGTGTGTGTGTGAGTGAGTGAGTGAATGTGTGTGTGTGTGTGTGAGTGAGTGAGTGAATGAGTGTGTGTATGTGTTAGTGTGTGTGTGTGTGTGTGTGTATTATTGTGCCTGTTTGATTTACGCCATTTTGGCGCTGATAGCAGTGATGGCAGGTAGTGAGTTTCCACATAACTAATGGTAGAGACACAACATGTGACTGTTATGTCCTTAAATATTTAATCAAATCAATTGCTTTATATCCTAACAATAAAATGATTACTAGAATATAAAGCAATTAATTAGTGTATAACAATAACATATATTTTTTAAACATATCCGTTTGTGTGATTTTACTGAAATTAACATATAAATACAAAGACATTGCAAACAACGCGACGACGGCCATTTGTATTATGTCAATTTACATACAGAGACACTCGAGGAGGCGCTCCAGATCGGCATAATAAGTAAAAGTAAATTTGTACTGTAAATCGAGTCCAGATGTACAATAATAGTACAATAATAGTACCCTCGAGATACCCTACACGTGACCCTGGGTGGTGCCAACCAGGTGACAACTCTACTGGTGGTAGGCTTCGGCCGTGGCTAGTCACCACCCACTGAACAAAGCCATGTCGCCAAGCGGCCTAGCCGTGTTCCGGCATGATGTTCAGTGTTGCCATTCATGGATGGCGGGTCAGATCAGTTGCGCTGCATGTGCCTAGTGAATGTAGCGTCTCGATCTACTGCCGCCTTCCTACCTAGGCAAGTATGCTCCATCGTAGATCTCATCGTCACTTACCATCAGGTGAGATCGAGATCAAATACTTGCCTATAATGTAATAAAAAAAAAAAGTAAAATATTTTAACAGGGCCAACAATAGATTATAATAATAACATTCACAAAGATATAAAAAAAATATAAGTCATTAAAATATGACACCCTGTACTGAGCGCACGGCAAAACGCCACTGAATCGCCTCGTTTAAAAAAAACAAACATCATTTACACAATTATTTTATACATCTACGTGGCCCATCTAAATGACAGATTCGTGCGTTAAAATATATTACACAATTTTTGTACCCCATTATATTTACGGACAAGCTAGAGATAGGGAAAAATGGAAAATTATGGGGGAGGCCTACGCCGAAGAGGCGACTTCTACAAATATTAATTAAACTTTCATTCATTTTAATTATAAATTCACGATATGTAAGTTAAGTAGAAGGATTAAAGGCTTTTTTATTTTTTATTTTATTTTATTTTATATTTACGGGTGAGTGCGTTGATATCGCGTACCTTCTCCCACTTGTGGAAGAGCGCGTCGGGCAGCGCGGCGGAGCCGGCGCACATGAGGCGCATGCGCGAGGCGAGCGCAGCGCGCACGTACTCGGCGGTGCGCGCGTCCGCGAACATGCGCTCGTGCTCGCTCGCGAGCCGCGCGTACATGGCCGGCACGCCGTGGAACACCGTCACCTTGGTCTCGTCGCGCTCGCCCATGCCCAGGAACCGGGACCACACCGTGTGCGACGCGAAGTTAGAGAGCATTCGGATCCTGTCAGTGTAAAGCCGGGTATTCATTAGCCAACATTTATTGATTTCTTATACACACACCTTTACAAATAAAAATAATTTTACAGATTTTATCGCGTTTATTGTATGTTTTTATGATCCCGACGTTTAGGCAGCTTTACAGCAACCATGGTCACGGGAGGACTGAGGTGGTTGACGTCCTAGTGTCATAGTTTGAACCGGGGTACCCTCATATTTAGTTGTTACTTGCGGTCCGATCTACGCAGAAAGTGCTCCTAGCGTCTTGAGGTATTGCAATGGTGCGCTTGGTTTTGGATTTAATGATATTAATTACTGGATCCCAAGTCGGTGGTAGCACCCAGCCATCTTCCCTATTGAAATTAGGATGTTTTTTAATTTAGCAGTACCTGGCGCCCGCCGCCAGCGACGCCAGCATGGAGTTGAGCTGGCCGTGGATGTGGTGCAGCGGCAGCGTGTGCAGCACCACGTCGCTGCTGGAGTACTGCCAAGCTGAGTGCAGCGCGGATATCTGCGTTTGCAACATACTGTGGGTCCATATTACACCTTTCGGTTTCCCCGTTGTACCTGGAAGAGGGGGCATCAATAAATAACGTCAGTAATAGCCACTAGCTTAATCAAGAAAAAATAACAAATTACAGAAACGGTTCCTTTACAATTCTCGGTCACAATATAATTAACTTTAACCACATCTCAATCAAATATATTTTGACATCAAAAATAATAATATACAACTACCCACAGTGTACACAAAAAGAAACACACAAGCACCAATAAAATTTATAAAATTATTCTTAGTAGAATAAATATGATGAAATATGTCCCTAATATAGTTTCAAAAGAATCTTAATGATTGAAAATACAGCTGTAGCGACCTCTTCAACCGCGTCACATGCTACACAGATGCTACACAGATGGCGCTGCAGAGGTATTCCGAACAATTGACAATTCTCCATACAATCCAGTAGAAGAGCAAATTGATGGATGCGCCGGCACAACTGAGGGCAAAACCTAGTAGTATCTTATAAAACTCACCGCTAGTATATATGATAAGAGCCTCCGTCCCTCCGTACCACTCGTTGGACCTTCCCACATCACTCAAAATATTATCTGCCTTCGGTTTCAAGAACGCTGAGTTCGGCTGATACAATTGTGCAGTGATTTCCTTTTCCTTCCCAGTGATGAGGAGCGGCTTGCTTGTCTCCAGGGTTATGGGCCGGAGTACTTTCTCGTACTCCTGGGTACATATGACTAGGGATGAGGAGCTGTCCTCGAGGAAGTATTTCAGCATTTCGGGTGGATGTAGGGGAGTTAAGGGGACCGCTGGAAAGAAAAAAATATGTAACATTTATAGTTGTTTGCACTACACACACTTTGACACAAATAACGAATCTGATATAACCTTAGGACATGTGCTACAGTGTGCTATTTAATAAAAATCTAACAGTGAAGGAAAACATTATGAGGAAAGTTGTGTGAAGTCCCCCAACCCTCACTGGGCCAGCGTGGTGGGCTATGGCCTAATCCGCCTCGCATTGATGGGAGGCCCGTGCCCAGCAGTGGGACATTAAAAAGGGCTGCTATTATTATAAGTCATAAGTAATGTAGAAATAGCTAAATTGCTGTTTCACTGACAAGACTTAAGAATTATCCTATCCTAATCATTCTTACCAATATTTCCAGACATCCATATCGCCCATTGCACTATAATATGTGAAGCATCATTGTTGCACATGTAAGATATAGTCTGTTCAGTCTCGCCAACTGAAAAAAGATTAAAATATTTAAAGTTCATAGTTGCAGTATGCTAATGTTATATGTAACACTCAGAGCCTGTTGCATGATGTACCATGGGTGTAGCCAGTGATTTGTTTCAGGGTGGGGCAAAGCAAGGAATCTTGAATTAAACCATCATCTTTTCTTTGCCAAACATCTGACACCAATAGAAAGTTCCTCTATCCCAGATATGGCACTGCTCTCATTTGCCAAGATACCGCAGGCACATTTCATGACATCAATAGTGAAATAGTCTTATATTTTACTCTTGACTCTATTAGCCAGGGTGGGGCAGCCGCACTCTGCCCCACCATGGCTACACGCATGCCTTGTTCTGGTAAATCAAATCCACTACTTATACAGGCTCTTAGTAAGTTTTGGTTATAATTATTACCAAGTTGCGCTGATATCTCCGTACTGAGGACTGAGGCTGCCTGGTAGAGACCAGCGTATGTATAAATACCAAACTCATCCTGCAATGCCACTCGGGTAGGGAATAGAAGCGCCCGACGGAACACTGGTACTGCACCACCTGTTTCAGAATTTATAAGGTATATCCAACACAAATCTATTCACGAAATACGTATATTGACTTTAAACAAAATATTACATAAAGATTATTGTTATAAAATATGCAATTCTTCTAACTAAGTGTGAAACTGCCTTTATTATATGAAATAAATCAAAAGCATAATTTAAACCGAGCAGCCTGAATGCCATAAATAATAAAAATCTGGGTTTATAACCTAAGTGTTGGGAATACTTTGTAGGGCATAACATAAGGTACATGAAAAAGTAACAGACCTTTTTTAATGTCCTGGTTAAATGAACTTAACAATTCAGAATTAGTTTCCTCCTTTACAGCGGTACCCGCGACACTTTTAATAGTAACTCTAGTGGGATTCCGAAAAAGCCGGCATAAAATTCTCGAAGAACGGCGACTTAACTCCATTATGTGGGGATTATTAACGCTGCAAAAATTGTGACTTCAATGAAACGTCTCCCACGTATATTGATAAAAATAATTAGATAAATTCTATGAATAAGATAAGAAAGAAGATACAAATATGTTTTTTTTGTAATGATAAAATTGACAGAAAGACAATCAATCAGCTGACAGTACTTAGGTCTCATATGTAAAAAGTTAGTCTATGCTCAGGACTTTGTCTTTGGACTGAAAAGTCTAGTGATGGTGTAAACATTTGGATCACTGACCTCTATGGTATACATCGCTGGACTAATCATAAGCCCGGTTATCGTGTGCCTATTTGATTTTCGCCATTTTGGCGCTGATAGCGGCAGTGAGGGGGAATGGAACTAATAATAGAGATGGGACAGTGATATGATACATCGATAAAAATGTTTATGCTTAAACCTGCCCATGCAGTAAAATGAAAATAATTATGATCCATTCCTTTAACAATGGCTAATGTCCAAAATAGTCGAGTGGTTAATACTAAGATGAAGCAAATAATGATAATGATTAGCCGAATCGCTCATGGGTAGGGTAGGTAATCTTAGGATAAGCCGAAACCGGACTAAAGGGTGGTGTGTGACTAGCTAGATCCTACTTAAATAAGGATCGTTTTTTAATTAGAAATGAGGTAATGTAATGTTGTTTGGGAAGCAATGGAGTAGGTAAGGTATTAATAGAAAATAAAAATCATCAAAGTAGTACATGAGTTATGTTTAATAAAACAGTCATCAGAGAAGTGTTTTGAACAGATGTAATCATATTTTTTCGGACGCCAACTAGGCTTTTCAATGTTTTTGAGCCATAATTCTAGTCTTCTATTGTCAGTCGGAAACCTGTGAATTAGTAAACATTGTTTTAAAATAATATGTATTTGATAATACAAATCTGTCTTCGGCGATTTTTACGTTCTTGAACGTTCTATCTATTTAAGATATTGATAGAAAAAATATCGATAAATTTTATCGACAAGGAACTTTTACAGCACTATTGAATTTTATTGTTTATAATAAACCGATAATACAAAGACAAATGCGTTGTTATCACGTATAAATAAGATTAGTAACATATTTTTAAGTGCCTATAATATCAATAGAAGTTTTAATTTCTTGAATATTAGCCGTAAATTCACTTACTTGTGGAATGTAACCCCACTTCCCTTCTGGTAAAGAGTTTTGCATAAGACGCACTCTTTCATGGTTTACCTATTAACTAACACCACTTATTTATGTATTAACTATATTAATACGACACAACAAACAAGTTTAATCGCGTTAAACCTTCAAAATCACTTTATAAACACGGAGACAAGGTAAACAAAACAACGGCCATTTGCATTTTACGTCAGATTTAGTTCCTTTCCCCCTCGCTGGGGGCGCTTCAAATAGGCACAATAGATAGCTGTCATTTTAAAGGATATCATTAGTCTAGCGTACTTGTATCATGGACGTCAGTGATTTGGATATATACATATATATCGATTATTATCAGTTGAACAAATTGTTACCTACCAATCCTACCTTGGATTCGTTGCTGATGCTTTGATTAAGCTGTCTCCTGAGATTTTATCTACACACTACACAAAAATATTTCAACATTTTCCCCCCACGCGGTCAAGAGGGGGTGTCTATAATCTGCTGCATCGCTGGAATAAAATAATTATGTACTTGTTAATTGCTTTGGTTGAAGGTTTCATTAAAAAACGCGGGCTAAACCTAGAGATCTTCAAATACATCATAGAGAAAATAACAAAACGCTAAGCTAAGATGGATTCATATCTCTAGGATATCTGTGGAAGGATGGCACTGGCCTGGCAGTCCTGGCACAACCCTAGCAATTGACAGTCAAACAAATGTTATTATTTATTTTTCAGGTTTAGTTGCAATTATGGTAATTTTACGCTAAAATTATGGTTGTCAACGCCCCAGACTCGCCTGTACAGGCTGAAGTGATATTCGTTATAGAGGCGACGGCCGCGAATGGCGCATACATTGGAGAACTCAAAACTAATTACATTGTACCTACTTTAGAGTAAGTTAGGAGTAAGATTTGCTATAAACTTACAGACCGATTTATTATCCAATCACAGTAACTGCTTATACCCAGTCACTCAAATAATGAACTTCATTTATTTTTCTAAGATCTTCTGGGTACACTGTCGCTAATAACTGTTTATAATTTATTTCAGATATTTCCATGGCGGTGCTCTTGAGGAGGGCGGCGGCAGTGGTTCCTTGTACAGTGTGGTTGCATACAAGGCAGCCGACTGCCACCCGGGCTTGCCTGTCGCCACATATGGACCATTCACAT
This sequence comes from Pheosia gnoma, assembly GCA_905404115.1. Lineage (NCBI taxonomy): Eukaryota > Metazoa > Arthropoda > Insecta > Lepidoptera > Notodontidae > Pheosia > Pheosia gnoma. Next base: position 4,331,745 of record FR989919.1, on the reverse strand, counting down.
GCCCACAGACAGTCGTTGAAACTGTTGATAAGATACAGTAAGTATACTTCTAATTGAAATAAAACTAATTTATTATACTTTTGTACGTTCCCGACGTTTTGGCTGCTTTACAGCAACTATGGTTACGGGAGGACTGAGATGGTTGATGCCTAGTGTCATAGTTTGAACCGGGGTGTCCTCATATTTAGTTGTTGCTTGTGGACCAATCTACGCAGAAAGTGCTCACTGTGTCTTGAGGACTTGCGGTGGTGCTCTTGGTTTTGGATTTAAGACCTCAAGACTCATAACCTGGAAATTTGAACTGTCACAAAAGAATAAAAGACGACCACACTATCTTAACAAATTGCTTGAAGAAATGTGTATATCAAACAGATTGCAATATTAAAAAAAAAAATATTTGAAAATATGTAATTCTGATTTCTATTTGTATACACATTAGATACATAGGTGGGCATGCAGAAAGCAGGGCATGTGTTACCGAAGCTCTGACAGCAGCTTTAGCATGCTTTGAAGAGCTTGGCAGGAAGGATGTACCGGCACACATATTGTTATTGTGCTGTTCGCCGCCTTACTCCGCGTACGCTGGAGGCCTGGTGCCTGCAGGTAAGCCTACATTATAATTTAGCTTCTTAGTCAACAATTTGTCGCCATTTAAAACTATTATTATTTTAAATTACAAGCAGTGAATCCACGTTTTTATGAGTGAATAGGAGGTAGTTGATGAGTGAATTCATGTATCTAACATACCAGCCCTTTTTAAAGTCCCACTGCTGGGCACGGGCCTCCCCTCAATGCGAGGGGGATTAGGCCATAGTCCATCATGCTGGCCCACAGTGCGGGTTGGCGGACTTCACACATCTTTTGAGAGGTTCTCTCATACATGCAGGTTTACTCACGATGTTTTTCTTCACCGTTTAGCAAGTGATAATCGTGGTTGAAAATGAGATTCGTACATGAAATCCAGAAATCCCAGAGGTGCAAGCCGGGGTTTGAACCAGCGATCCTCGTTACCGAGGCAAGCGTTCTACCAACTTGTATATCACTGCTCTGAATCGATGATGATGAGTTTATCCGAGTGGTTGTGGCTTGACCCGCCCCCGGCAGGCGCGCCGGCGACGGCGGAGGTGGCGGCGCGGCTGCTGGGCGAGCGCGGCGCGCACGTGTCCGTGGCGGCCGCGCGCCGCGTGCCCGCGCTGCACAAGCTGTACGAGCTGGCCGGCGGCGAGCTGCACCAGGCGCAGCAACGGAACTATGCCAAAGTCAGTGTAGAGTAGTGACGTAGCGAATATTCCGATTCGCATTCGAAAAACGAATGTTGTTTGGAGAAAAAAACAAATGTTTCGTTATGTTTTTTTTCGATGGAGAATTAAATCTATAAATACAAATAAATAAAATTGGAGTGTATGTTTGTAATATTAAAATAACCGCTTTTTACTAAGTGCATTTGGATGTATATACGGTACATATACCAAAACATTTTTTTTCAAATTTTTTGTCTGTCTGTCTGTCTGTCTGTTTGTTCCGGCTAATCTCTCAAATGGCTGGACCGATTTTGACGGGACTTTCACTGGCAGATAGCTGATGTAACAAGGAGTAACTTCGGCTACTTTTATTTTAGAATATTTTTTTTTGTTAAAAACCACGCTGACGAAGTCCCGGGTAAAATCTAGTAAAAAATAAGTTAAGACATAATAATTGCATCGAGTTAAGTTTTGTGATCAATAACCACATAATTCCCTTTAGGTATCATATAAATTGGTCTTAATATATATTTTTACGAAATATTTTTATAGTTAAATATTTGCGATTATAAATTGAGATATAAACTATCCTATCTTTCAAGTTGAATAAAACTGCACACAGTGTGCAAAATTGTATTTAAATCGATTTAGTAGTTTAGGAGTCCATTGCGGACAAACACCGTGACACGTAATTTATATATATTGTTATATTAATGATGTATGTCTTGGAAGTAATGTGTAATGTCTTCCTCGCGCGTAGGACCCGCGCCACCTGGTGCTGCTCCGCGGCTACAGCCTGAAGGAGCGGCCGCCGAGCCCCGCGCCGCCGCCCGTGCCCGACATACAGCCGGACGTGTACGGGTGAGACTCTTATATTTTATACTATACTAGCTGTTGCCCGCGACTTCGTCCGCGTGGTATTTAACAAAGACAACCGTTGACAACAGCCTGCTCGCCCATTCTGAGCCCGCGGGACGCATTGCTGCAGGTTGTTGCTATCAAACTTAATCAGGCGCTGCGCTGCAACATTGGTTTTTTTTTTTCGTGAGATCCTATTTTTTTTTCTAAAATGAAAGTAGCCTAAGTTACTCCTTGTTACATCAGCTATCTGCCAGTGAAAGTCCCGTCAAAATCGGTCCAGCCATTTCAGAGATTAGCCGGAACAAACAGACAGACAGACAGACAGACAAAAATTGTAAAAAAATGTTGTTTCGGTATAGGTAACGTGTATACATCTAAATGCACTTAGTAAAAAGCGGTTATTTTAATATTACAAACAGACACTCCAATTTTATCTATATGTATAGATAGCCATGTGCCTTGTACTTGGGGTGGTTTTTTTTTGCTATCCTGGGAGCATTATTCCATTTACGGGAACAAAAATGATTATACATGTTGATCGTGTTATAAGCTATCGCCATGCCAAGTTTCATCAAAGTCCATCTGATAGTTTTCAGACAAAATAACTCACAGGCAGAAATACCAAAATTAGCGGTTTCGGCTTTCGTGTTGGAAATAATGTTTTCCAATTGAGGTCGTGGAATTAGCTACATATCTGTTCTTAAATGAGACGGAGATTATTTATTAAAGAACTCAACGTTGTATTCGGAAAACAGGAAGTCACAGACAAGCAAACATAAGTTCCGATCCGGTTGTAGACTTAAGAAAAAAAAATGTAATGACAATTTGTAAGTGCCCCCGTAGGCCTATACGAAATAAATGATTTGACTTTGACTTTGAGTTATAAGTTTAAACACGTTAAAACGAGGTTGCGTTCTGTTCCATCACCAATGACATAAAGTAATCTCTCAAATTTGCGGGAACTAAGACGATTTAAATAAAAATAAAACAAAATATCCATAATATGTATTTTTTATTTCGTTGATCGAAAGAAAAAAAATATTACAAAAAATTTACAATTTTATAAAACCATGATTTTAATTAACTCAAGACTTACCCGTTTAAAGTTAAACCACCATAAAAAACATGATATTTTTATACATGATGGATATAAACCCTGTAACACAAGACATGGTTGCCATTACGCGTTACATTTCGACCGGCAGGCTAGGTCGGGGCGCGGGCGTGGCGGGCCGGCCGGGCGGGGGCAACTTCCCGCGGGCGGGCGGGCCGGGCGCGGGGGCGGGCGGCGGGGCGGCGGGCGCGGCGGGCGGGGCGGCGGCGGGCGGGGCGGGCGCGGGCGCGCGCGGCGCGGGCTGGCTGGGCGGGCAGCTGGCGCCGCCGCGCCCGCCGCTCTACGCCAGCAACTCGGCGCTGCTCACGCAGCTGGCGCAGCCCTCCTACCCGCCGCCGCCGCCCACGCACCCAGCACCGGTTAGTACTATACAATAATATAAACAGTTTGCTGATTCGCAATATTATATCAGGCTTTTCGCCCGATATTTCAGCAGTAATTAATTGATACACCGATTCGAATCTTAACGTCTTTATTTCTTACAATCACAAAAACTACCCCAAAACTCCCATAACCACAGAATATAAATAATATCTGTCAGATATGACACCATCGTTATTTAAAAGTAAACAGTATGTATTAAAGATAAAGAAACAATGTTGACTACCTGATTAGCCCATTTAGTAGTGACCTACTGCGCGGACCGTCCCCGGATCGAATCCTGGTCTGAAATAAACTGTGTGATGACCACGAATGGTTGTACCCGAGTCTTGGATGTTTAATATCTATATAAGTATTATATACTGGGTTCGCCCTCAGTCCATTGTACGGTACACATAATACAAGCGTTGCTTAGTGTGGGACCGTATAGTTGGTGTGTTCACCTGGCATTTTTATTTTTTAAATTGATATTTTTCTCGCTGTATGTAGGTACCACAGAGTAGGGCACAGGTAATAGGATTATGTTCGTATACCGCGGGCGGGAGATGGTATAGTATATGTTGGTGTGTGCGTACCGCAGCGCATGCCGAACATGCTGAGCCCGGGCCCGTCGGGCGCGGGCGGTGCGCAGGCGCCGCTGCAGCGCAGCTACATCTGGAGCGGCGTCATCGAGTGGATGGAGAAGGGCAAGTCGCCCGGCGACCAGCAGAAGATGACCAAGCATCTGCCCTGCCAGGTCGGTGAAGAAAAGACAAAGATAATTTCTCAATTTTTTAAATAAAACTAATTTTACGAATTTTTTCGCGTAAATATAGTTTTATTGCAATGTGGAGTATTCGCGTAAATATTAGTTCTCAATTTTTCTTTTAGGCCTCGGCCTCGAATTTTGCGGGCAGCGGGGCGGCAGCGGCGGCGGCGCGGGAGCGGCAGGATCTAATGCGTATAATCAAATGGACCCGTTCTCGAAAACAGCGGCGCGGCAGCGGCGCGGGGGCGGGCAACGAGCGGTGCACTCCAGTCAAGCGGTGACCCGCGCCCGCGCTGCGCGTCTGCATTTGTTTTTGCGACGTGTCAAAATATATCGAGCGTTAGGAATAAATTTGAATCAAAAAGATGTTGTCGCCGTTTTTCAGACATTTCGTTCGCGAATAAAAACAAATAATTTGACAACACAACCACGAACACAACACTATGCCGCTATAGTGCCGCGCGATCTGCCCGCTGGTATGGAGAACGGCTCTGCGTTGCCCGCCCCGCTCCCGCGCCGCCGCCGCTGCCGCCCCGCTGCCCGCAAAATTCGAGGCTGAGGCCTTACACTCGTGCCCAATTAGTTTGACAATGTCCCGATAAACACTATCCATGTGACGAGATTTTTTATCGGCCATCTGTCTAATAAGCAATGGATGTTCATGATATTATTTGCGCGGTTTAGAACTTAAAATGGTTTTGGTTTTAGGTTTTCTTTTTTAACATTTGAACTGACTTTTTGTAAATAAATAGCGACTATTGATTTCTTATATTTACGCGAATACTACACATTGAAATAAAACTAATCTTAAGGATTTTATCGCGGTTTATTTTTTATTTTACGTTCCCGACGTTTCGGCTGTAGTAAACATCATAAAATCCAGAACCAAGCGTACCATTGCAAGACCTCAAGACACAGTGAGCTCTTTCTGCGTAGATCGGACCGCAAGTAACAACTAAATATGAGGGTACCCCCGTCAAACTATGACACTAGGACGTCAACCACCTCAGTCCTCCCGTGACCATGGTTGCTGCAAAGCAGCCGAAACGTCGGGAACGTAAAATAAAAAATAAACCGCGATAAAATCCTTAAGATTAGTTTTATTTCAATAAATAGCGACTCTTAATACAACGCAATACAGTGCACTTCAGCTTGCACACCACTGTGACTGGCGTAACTATGCGCTTCTCTTTTTATCACATAACTCTGACTCTTACAAGCGCATTGTGGCCCCAACCCCCGGGGTACAGCGCGCTTCGCGGTAGAATCGACGAGTGACGGATGCCTGGCTTAAAAAAGCTGTTTAAAAAGTTATTTTCTTTTTTTTAATTTTTTTTTTCTTTGGTCCTCTCACTCAGGTGTCAGCAAGTACAAAAGACATAGAGCCGGAGCTGAAAGTGGACACGTGGCCTAACAAGCTGCTGATGCAGCTGATGCCGAAGCAGCTGATCAGCAACATCGGCGGCCAGTACCTGAAGGACAGCAAGTCGGTGCTGTTCCACCTGCAGCCGAGCGAGGCGCTCGACTCTCTCACCAAGGTCATGGTCAACGGATTCGTGAGTACCAACCATGAAGATATTACAAAAGTCAAAGTCAAATCATTTATTTCGTGTAGGCCTACGGGGGCACTTACAAATTGTCATTACATTTTTTTTTTCTTAAGTCTACAACCGGATCGGAACGCGACCTCAACTGAGAAGATCCGGCAAGAAACTCAGCGGGCTTGTCTTTTTTTTTTTCAAAAATATGTTGTAATAGTGCTTATACATATATACCAGCCCTTCTTAATGTCCCACTGTTGGGCACGAGCCTCCTCTCAATGCGAGGGGGATTAGGCCATAGTCCACCACGCTGGCCCAGTGCGGGTTGGCGGACTTCACACGTCTTTCGAGGGGTTCTCTCAGACATGCAGGTTTCCTCGCGATGTTTTCCTTCACCGTTTAGCAAATGATAATCATGGTTGAAAATGAGATTCGCACATGAAATCCAGAAATCTCAGCGGTGCGAGCCGGGGTTTTAACCTGCGATCGGGAACGTAAAATCATAAAACAAACGCGATAAAATTCGAAAAATTTGTTACTTTTCAACGTGCAGTATTCGCGTAAATAGAAGAAATCGATATAATGTCAGATTCTTTGACGATGAAAAGATAATGGTTCAATTGGTTCTGTCTTACCCTGAAGCAAGCCCTGGCTACGCCAATGGTCTGTAGTAGGCTGAATGCCACAGAAGTGAATCTTTTGTGAACTCGACGTAGTTGTCCATTCCTTCGGAACGTACTAAGCGTTTCGCTTCTACTTTCATCTTGCGAACTGCCAAGGAATGGAACACGCTACCGGCGTCTTTGTTCCCCGTTGCCTACAATCTGGGTGTTTTCAAGTCGAGAGTGAACAGGTGCCTTCTAGGCAAGTATGCTCCATCGTCTTTTTGACTGGTGGTAGGCTTCGGCCGTGGCTAGTCACCACCCACTGAACAGAGCCATGTCGCCAAGCGGCCTAGCCGTGTTCCGGCATGATGTTCGGTGTTGCCATTCATGGATGGCGGGTCAGATCAGTTGCACTGCATGTGCCTAGTGAATGTAGCGTCTCTGTCTACTGCCGCCTTCCTACCTAGGCAAGTATGCTCCATCGTAGATCTCATCGTCACTTATCATCAGGTGAGATCGAGATCAAATACTTGCCTATAATGTAATAAAAAAAAAAAAAAAAAAATCGTAGATCTCATCGTCGCTTACCATCAGGTGAGATCGAGATCAAATACTTGCCTATAATGTAATAAAAAAAAAATTGTCGTTATATCTGAGTGGTGTCTATGGTGTGTTGTGTGTGTCAGGCGGGGTGCGTGCACTTCTCGCCGATGCCGACGCCGCCGCAGTGCGACATCAAGGTCCTCATCCTGCTGTACACGCCCGACAAGAAGGCCTACCTCGGCTTCATCCCCAACCACCAGGCGACCTTCGTCGACAGACTGCGCAAGGTGAGTTACACATCGTGATTTGATTCGGCGCTGCAATCGTAATACGGATTCCGTCAATAATTAATAGACGTAGACTTTAAAAAAAATAACTTACAACCGAAATAAAATCTAAAAATACATACAAATAAATAAAATTGGAGTCTGTAATATAAAAATAAGCCGCTTTTTACTAAGTGCATTTGGGTGTATACACGGTACATATAGCAAAACAACGTTTTTTACAATTTTCGTCTGTCTGTCTGTCTGTTTGTTCCGGCTAATCTGTGAAATGGCTGGACCGATTTTGACGGGACTTTCACTGGTACGGTTATTTTAACATTACAAACAGACACTCCAATTTTATTTATTTGTATAGATATGGCTGTAATTAAGAGTACAAAATGTTATAATAGTAGTTAGTTTATTAAGACCATATTATATGGAACAGGTGATCCAGCAGCAGAAGAACAGCCAGATGCTGGGCAAGCAGCAGCAGCAGCAGCTTTCGGCTGGCGTGAGCGGCGCCGGCGGCATGCAGCCCAACATATCCACCGCCAACATGACCAGTATGTACCAACCACAGCCCGCACCAGTCAGCGAGCCGCAGTCGTTCCAGGGGTACCCCATTCAGAAGGGTTCCCTAAAAATGTTACTTACCCTTTGAACAGCTTAATAACGTTACTTTCCCTTATGGAGTTATTTATCAAGGGTTTCCAGGGTATTGAATCGAAATTTACACAAAACGAACTTTGTTTATGTATGAATAAGTTTGTTTTCTATGGGAAACCCTTTCGAACGGGTTTTGCGTTTAAGTTGGCCGAATCCAACTTACCTCGTGTTATAAGAAAGCACTTTCAAATGGTAGGCAAGTGGATAACCATAACTCCATAACCAGTTAAGTCGTTCAGAACCGTTCATAGGCTTACCGGGTTCCGAGCTATCGTACCTAATTACGCCTATTCTGTTCTCGTAGTACAATGCTAAAATAACTGAACTAAATGAATATAATTCATGAAAAAGTCGCCGGAAAATTCTAACTATGGGAGGTTTCAGAATCATGAGTTTTATCCATGGTATCAGTTTTCCTTACGAAGCCTACCCTGTAGTTTAAACTAGCTGCGCCCCGCGGTGTTACCCGCGATTGATAAGTATGAAAAATTAAAACAAATCTATCCCACGGGAACCATAAATTTTACCGGGATAAAAAGTAGCCTATGTGCTATTCCAGACTATAATCTATCTCGGTGCCAAATTGCATCCAGATACGTTTAGCCGTTCTGGCGTGATTGAGTAACAAACATCCATCCATCCATCCAAACTTTCACATTTATAATATTAGTGGGACAAAGTGTGCGCAAGATTGTGGAGTCCGACCATTATAGTTTGTGGTTGTCGCAGATACGGGCGTGATGTCGCCAGCGGGCATGTCGAGCGGCGGGATGGGCGGGAGCATGGGCGGTGGGATGCAGGCGGTGGGCGGCGTGGGCGGCGTGGGCCAGATGCCGGGCCCCGGGCCGGGCCAGGGCATGGTGCAGATGCAGATGCAGCAGCACCCGCAGCAGCATCCCCAGGTGACTACAGGCTTGTCGACCTGAGTAATTTTTTATCGGATTAGGCAAGATCTTCCAGACAAGCGGGGCGGCCGCTATGTCTCGACGGTTGTTGTCAGGGTCTTGTATATATGTTACGTGCTCCGAAAACTCTCATAGCGCGTTTAAAGTTTGTATGGAGAATCGTCAGCGCCATCTGTGTATCTTGTAGCGAGGTTTTTTTTATTTTTATTTTTTTTTTATTACATTATAGGCAAGTATTTGATCTCGATCTCACCTGATTGTAAGTGACGATGAGATCTACGATGGAGCATACTTGCCTAGGTAGGAAGGCGGCAGTAGATAGAGACGCTACATTCACTAGGCACATGCAGCGCAACTGATCTGACCCGCCATCCATGAATGGAAACACCGAACATCATGCCGGAACACGGCTAGGCCGCTTGGCGACATGGCTTTGTTCAGTGGGTGGTGACTAGCCACGGCCGAAGCCTACCACCAGTAGAGTTGTCACCTGGTTGGCACCACCCAGGGTCACGTGTAGGGTATCTCGAGGGTACTTAATTCTCCTACGGACGAAGGTGACTCGACCCCAAATTTTGAAATTTATTCACATTACATTGTCATCACCATAGTACATTATGACTCATTGAGCTAATTTGGTGAAGGGCCCAAGGCGTGGGGATAATGTACCCGGAGAGTGTAATGACATTTGCTCAAGCGTTTCATAAGACACTCTTCAATACACTTGTTAGGAAAAAATATATAAAATATTAAAAAAATCAATCTGTTTTCCCAGACGCAACTAGTAGGACTACCGATATTAACACCAGTATTTTTTTAAGCTGTCTAAGTATATATATATTTTAATGTATGTGTTCAACACCGCCCTACTATCTCCCCAGGGTATGATGATAGGCGGCGGCATGGGCGGGCAGGTCGCCCAGGTGGGCGGCAAGGGCCCGCGCCCCGTCACACAGCTGGACGGGCTCGAGGCCGCCCGGCAGCAGAACCTGGAGAAGATCCAGCATCTGCAGCAGACGCTGGAGGCGGCTCACCAGCAGGAAGCCCAGTTCAAGTCGCAGATGGATATCATGTCGCATCTGCACGCCGCCCAGCAGCAGGAGCAACATTACAAGCAGTTGGAAGTAAGATTGTATCAATAACTAGAATTATTGTCTACTAGCTGTCCCGGCGAACTTCGCACCGCCTCAGATTCAAATGTATGAGAAAATGAATTATAAAATGGCCCCACCCACCTTGGGGTAGGTATTTTGCCAACGTCATTTAAAGGGCGTGCAATGTGTTCCTGCACGCCCTTCCCCGGAGTAGTTTGCGGGGAGGGTTACCCGCGCGTAGGAGGGTCTGCAGAAGCGGACAGCCGCTGGTGGGTCGCGGAAGTATGCTTTTGCGTTCCCGTGTCCCACCAACTAGCGGTGTGGTGGAACACCGTCAGGTTTTAGTGAGTAGGAGTCTTACATCACCAGTCTGTCTCCCTGTGGCAGACTGGTACCCATGAAGGGTTTCCTGACGATAAAAAAAAAAAAAAACACAAAGATATTTTGCCAACGTCAAGTGGAATGATTATTTTTCATATCAAATATGGGAGATTCTATGGAGGCTTAATTCGTAGACTAGGCCTAATAAACCCCCTAACCCTATCAGTAAAGTTGTGGACACTTTACTGACAAATTACCGAACTTTTTGGGAGAACTGGAAAAGTCATGTTTTACTGTTTAGTTTTATTTTCCTACACTCGTGCACGTTTATGAACACACAATGGTTAATGTTCCACCAAAATTACACATTATATTTGAAAGAAACACATTTTTCACAAAATAAAACAAAATTGATAATCTTTCGCTTCGACTACCCCCAAAAAGTCAATGAATTATCTGTATTACCATTTTGTTTAAGTTAATTTCTTTAGATGTCTTAATAGTTTGTGGCCTACTCATTCACACAATTTATAATAACATAGAAAATTACAGCATATTAAAATTACATTTAACTTATTTTTATTTATTTACATTATAATAACTAAATTACTTACACTACTAACAACTATAACTATTCACAATATATTTACAATAAAAAATAATATTATTAAAACTATGAAATACTTAATATTTACGTCACCAAGTTGTGCAGTGGAAACACGCACAACTAATATGATTGTACCCACAATGCGCGTACAAAAACGAGCGATATACCTGGCACGCAAAACTTGTGTCGTCTGTTTTTACCCTACGATTAATTCTACGAGATCGTATTAACGTTATTGTTGTTGTGAATTATATTACAAAGACTGTATTATGTGAGCTTAATATCTTCGTTACACTCCTTCGCTTCTATGGATTATTTATATTGTTGTGTGCTGTGATTCTGTGCTGTGAAAATAAACTATCTACCCGATACGTATTTGGCCTACATTACTTCAACACATCACCGTACCACCATTACAATCCCCATAAGTTATTCCGCTATTCGGGGCGGAGACAAAGAAAGGAAAAGCAAAGATCATAAAAATGTACCCATCCGCTCTTGAGCAATAATATCTGCAACAGGAGCAGCAGCGGAAGCACCAGCTGTTGCAGCAACAGTTGCGCGGCGCGGCCAGCATCACGCCGCGCATCATGCGGCCCATGCACCCCGCCAACCCCGGCCTGCGCCATCTGCTGCAACAGGTACACGCGTAACACGCAACTAATGCCGCGCGACAGGTGATTGCTGCAACGGTGGCCGTGAAACATATCTTGCAGCAACGCGACATAGTGTTGGACTTATACCTGCAGTGGCATGTATGGTTGCAGCAACAGTTGCACCGCAACATATACTTCTAGCAACAGTTGCAACGCGACCTATGGTTGTAGCTATAACTGCAATGCCATATACGGTTGCAGCAACAGTTGCAATGCGACATATGGTTGTAGTTATAACTGAATTGGCATAGATGGTTGCAGCAACAATTGCAATGTGACATATGGTTGCAACTGAGTTCGAACCTTTCTATTGGATCAGGGGTTTCCAAACTTTTGAGCCTAGACGCCAGACCGTTTGGTCTATTAAGCCCAAAGGCACCAAAGGCAATGCGAAATAAATGTTGAGTCTGTTTTTCTTATATATTGTAGCACTTACAAATGACACTGACACTGACATTAAGATCTTCCAAAATGCAAGTCGCTGGCTGGCTTGCGGGCTGCAGTTTGGAGACCCCTGTATGAGACGGTCCAGTTGAGACGCTCAAGTTTAGCCAAGATTTCTTGTCAATTTTGACCGTCTAGCGATTCGCTTCAGTACTTATTGATTTCTTATATTTACGCGAATACTACACATTGAAATAAAACTAATTTAACGGATTTTATCGCGTTTATTCTACGTTTCCGACGTTTCGGCTGCCTTACAGCCATGGTCACGGGAGGACTGAGGTGTTTGTAGTCCTAGTGTCATAGTTGGAACTGGGGTACCCTCATATTTGGTTGTTATTTGCATTCCGAACTACGCAGAAAGGTGACCGTGGTTCCTGTAAAGCAGCCGAAACGTTAGGAACTTATACACATAAAATGAACGCTGTAAAATCCGTTAAATTAGTATTATTTCAACGCTTTAGTACTTATTTATTAATCCACATCATCTGTAGAATATCATCAAATTCGTAGTTTACTCTCATTTCAAACAATTTGTGCTGGCTTCTCATTATCCAAGTATTTCCTTCCGTAATAACATGGACCAAATAAGACTGACAATCGCCATACAAAACAGCGTAGCCTAGTTTTTTATTCACTCATTTTCATGCTCAAAATCAAAGAACAATGCCCAAACATGGTACCCGCCCATTTAGTTCAGTCGTCATGATCCAAAGTTTGTGTATAGAAATATCAATGCAGTCGTTAATGAGATACGTGTGGTCTATTGAAAGTCATGATTGATACTGATTACTGATGCAAATTGGTAGGGGAGTCCATAGTTTCGTGAGCATTGTCCTTTTCGAAGCCATCACTTAAGGGCGGCCACACACGGCCCGGTCAGCAGTGGAGCGCGCTCTCTCGCTCACCCGCGCGGCTTGTGTTCTAGCAACAGCAGCAGCCCCGCGGCGGGCGGCCGCACATGTGAGCCGCCCCGCGCCCCGCGCCCCGCACCCGCCCCCCGCACTCGCACTCACTCCCACTAGCGCACGCACAAGTAATGCTTACACACTTTTTCTTTACTAATTGTTGTGTTACGTCATAATGTTACCCGCTTAGAAGTAGTCAAAGTCAAATCGTTTATTTCGTATAGGCCTACCGGGGCACTTACAAATTGTCATTACATTTTTTTTTTCTTACTCTACAACCGGATCGGAACGCGACCTCAACTGAGAAGATCTGGCAAGAAACTCAGCGGGCTTGTCTTTTTTTTTAAATCCATTAATTTTACAAAATAAAATACTAAAGCAAGCTCCAGTGTGTTGCCATGCGAGGCGCACACACGCTACACTTAGTAAGGATATCGACTCAATATATCCACTATCGATGTTCCACTGTAAGGCCGCGCGCTTCGCTCGTGAGGAGTTATTGTTGAAGCAACACTATACGTAAGATTATTGTAAAAACGTACAATTATTAATCTCTTGGATATCCAAATTATCCAGCGCGCTTGGAGGACATAGATTTACGCGATAAAAAGAGAAACGCATAGTTTCGTAGTAATAAACGCAGTGGCGTGCAAGCTGAAGTGTACTTTATAGTGTTGTAGCAAGAGTCGCTATTTATTTATATGTATTTGCTGAGTGTAATATCTGTTCGTAAGAACTATTAGTTAATCTGTGGTAACATTATGATTATTACAACATTATCATTGTTATTATAATTTGCATGTTAAACTTACGCTTTCATTTCACCATCTATGCTAATAAATACTTATAGCCAGACGAACACAACAATTGTACGGTCCCAAACTAAGGAACGCTTGTATTATGGGTACCGTAAAATAGACTGGGGGCGATCCAGGTAATACCCACATCTGAGCAAATTATAAAAAGACCGCTCCTGAAATTTTCCTCGCACGGGAATCGAACTCACCACCGTCTGATCCAATGGACAGAGCGGCCTACTCTCAGACCATAGATTAGGGCCCTGGTTAGCAGTTGGTAGTGACCCTGCCTTCTACGCTGAGTAGGGGCAAACTGTGTGCTGAGATATTTAATATCTATACAAGTATTATATACTGGGTTGGCCATAGTACCCATAGTACAAGCGTTGCTTAGTGTGGTACCGTATAGTTGGCGTGTCCGTCTGGCGATATTATTGTTATACTAATCAAGACCAAGACGTACTGCAGGTCGCGTAGGACCGCGATGTGTGGAAGTCACTGGGGGAGGCCTATGTCCAGCAGTGGGCGTATTAAACAGCGTAATTCAGAAAGGGTGTAACTATCATTTGAACCTGCGCTTCTCTAGTGCATTTGTAATCAAATAATTGTGTCAAGTTAACATTTTGACAGGCCAATAAAAAAAATATATTAGCTCGCAAAAAAAATAGATATATAGAGGTGATAAAACGCTCGCCTTGGAGACGAGAGTCGCCGGTAAAGCCGTCGGTCCTGCGCTTGATCTCTTCCCGGTGGTGTCGGACTCCCGTCCCATCGGACTATCAGAGTGAAGGAAAAGAGAGTGCACCTGCGCTTGCGCACGCGCTTGTGCGTTATAAAATCTCCTGCGTTGGCTAGCCTCCATTGAGATTGGCCGCCGTGACCAAAATTCTGTCAGGAGGACATTTTGATTCCTTATATTTACGCGAATACTACACATTTAAATAAAACTAATTTTACGGATTTTATCGCGTTTATTTTTTGTTTTTTACGTTCCCGACGATTCGATGCAGCAACCATGGTCACGGGAGGACTGAGGTGGTTGACGTCCTGGTGTCATAGTTTGAAACGGGGCACCCTCATATTTAGTTGTTGCTTGTAACGTAAAAAACATAAAATAAACGCGATAAAATCCGTTTTTTTTTTTTATTACATTATAGGCAAGTATTTGATCTCGATCTCACCTGATGGTAAGTGACGATGAGATCTACGATGGAGCATACTTGCCTAGGTAGGAAGGCGGCAGTAGAACAGCAGCAGTCCGTAAAATTAGTTTTATTTAAAAGGATGACTATTTTTTTATTGTTATTGTAATGATAATTTAATTGCTATGTTTGTGACCAGCAGCAGCCGTACCGGCCCGGCGGCGGCGCCCCGCGCCCCAACCAGCCGCAGCAGTTCGAAGACGTCAACAACTATCCAGATATGTTTTAAACAAACCCTCGCCAATTTATTTGTATTTGTAACATTGACTGAGTATCACCCATTGATTTCATATATTTACGCGAATACTATACGAGTACATTGAAATAAAACTAATTTTACGGATTTTATCGCGTTTATTTTATGTTTTTACGTTCCCGACGTTTCGGCTGCTTTACAGCAACCATGGTCACGGGAGGACTGACGTCGAGAACGTAAAAAACAATAAAATAAACGCGATAAAATCCGTAAGATTTGTTTTATTTCAATGAGTATCACCCGGTAACGTTGATGTTCGATTATGAATCTATTGTGGTAGCAGACTTGGGGCCCCGGTGTATACTTCTAATTACGGAGCATGAAACTATGAAGAAAATGTGTTTCAGCACAAGATAAGGGTTTTTTTTTAAATTTGTAAACGCTGTATTAATGTTTGATTGGTATGTTAAAATTATATGATCAATGCGCGCGCGCAGTCACGGAATGTGTATGTAGGTATATTGTTAAAGTATTTTAAGCAAATACTCGTTGTAAGAATTGTATAAATAAATAACTTTTATACATAAATTGTATGGTATTTTTACATTCTCATTATTATAAGAGGATACTTTACACACTGGCCATATACAGAGTGATTTAGAAAGGGTGTACTAACCCTTGAATCTGCGCTTCTTTAACGCATCTGTAGTCATTATGTGAAGTCTGTGTGTATATATATGTCGATCTCACAAAAAAAAAAAATCTTTCTAAATTCTGGCTTCACATAAATATTACAAATGGGCTAAAGAAATGGAGGTTCAAGGCTCAGAATCACAGAGTACCTTGTATATACGCTTAGTATTTCCTGTCTGAATGGCCCAGTATAGGATTTATAAAAAAAAAATACTCCCTAGGTTACACTTTCTACAATAACTTATAAATTGTCTTAAGAGGGCTTCGAACGAGTTTCAATAGAATGAAAGACCGATAGAGTAATTGAACCTTTCCATTCATTTGACAGCCGCGCCCCTACAAGAAACGAGCAACTTTTATCGGCAAAAATATCTGGACACATTCGTTCACTCGACCGTTATTTGAATACGTTCAAAACTCACACTAAGGCTGTGTCCCCAGTCGGCAAACTGTCAGCGGCCGACTGAGTTAGCGGCGTATCGGTTTAGTACGCCCTTCCATCTATTTGAAATGGAGTGTTCACAGTTTGCTAGTATGCGCTCACTCTACGCAGTTTGCTGTGTTGCGCGCGCCGATTGATTCAGTGAGCCGCCGACTCTCAGCAAAACCGGTTCCAGTCGGCGGCGGCGATATGCTTGTTCGCCGGGCGTAGTGATTCCGTTTGCCGCAAACTGTCATGTGGACAGTTGACAGTGAAAATTCAGTCGGTCGGTCGACCTAAATAAGCGGCTAACACATAACAGTTTGCTTGCGACGCACGCAAATTGATCTGAGTTTGCAGCTAACTCGAATTTCAGTTCGCCACAAATTTGCGGCTCACTCAGTCGGCCGCTAACAGTTTGCCTACTGGGGACACAGCCTAAGGGCCCATAACGTTGGGGTATACATGCGTGGGGAACAAAGGAAAGGAAAGACAATTAATTATTTGCAAAATATCTCTTATGTATTTAAGTATTTGTTTCCCGAGTTTAAGTATACAAAGAATACAAACACCGGCCGTCTAGGACCTGCAGTGTTGACTAAATTTGGTACAAAACTCTGGTATGCACCTAATTATCTCTAAACTATTATAAAACTAACTGGGATGTCTATAAACTGAATATATAAACAATATCGTGCCATAGACTACGAACGTCTCTGAATCCAAAACAAGTGTTTATATAATTCTTGCCATAAATGAAAAACTACTGGACCGATTTCAACAAGGTTTTCACTATTGGATAGCTCACGGTTAGACATATATAATAGTGTAGTATCATCACGCTTTGACCACTGGGGATCGATCAGCGGAGCTAATTCCAGAGTTGCCCGCGCGGCTCCGTGGTATAAGCTTTGATACCTATTTGATAGTGATGTGCCGATACAAAAATTACAGTCGAAGCCTATATTCTCTGCAAATACATAAATACTTCAGTACCTGCTCGTAATTTCCTAGATTACCATCGATATAATATATTATATTAAGTAAATATACACGTAATTATATCTATATGTTACTCGAATCAACACTTACGTATACCTATTACAATTACCATCAAATTAATAATTACAACAGGTCCGCTATTATAGACATTCAGAATATTATAACCACAGACTTAGATTAATTTCTATTCTCAAGTAAACGGGAATAAATAGAATCGACATTTTGAATAGATAATAATTATATTAAATTTGATTCTTCTTCTTGTTTCTTTACGAAATGAAATGCGATGGAATAAAATGAATATGGCCTCACCCACAACTTAGCGGTGTTTTGCCAATGTCAAATAATTAATAGCAATAACACATTCAATAAATATACATTATAAATAAAATAATGGATGTGACATGAAGGTATGAAAATGGCGTATCATCTAAATTTGATTCATGATTGCGTGAATTGACTAATAGAAATTTGAAAATGGAATAATCATTTTATTCCTGTCAGGTCCAAAGTTATATGAGTATATTTTCCATTTACCTAATCTTAGGCTGGAGTGACATCTATGGTTAAACTTAACTAATGTAAAATCTCTACAGATTCTGTCAGATCTTCTATAGATTTGATTCTAGTTAAATTTAACTGTGGATAGTGCACTCCACCCTTATTATGAACCGGTATTTTTTTTGTTTTGTGACGTGGTACTTATCTAAAATACATTCGCACCAATAGGTGTAAATACTACCCGTCCGGATAAAAAAGGGATTATCAATTGCTACTTATGGATTCTGTACTGTAAACATACTACAGTGTATACTATAGCAGGGATTCTCAAACTATTTTGGGCAGTAGACCCATTATCCAAAATGAACTGATACCTCAGACCCCCACATCCAAATCACTTTAAAAACCCTATCTCTAGTTTTATCTTGTACGAACTTGCACGCTTATCGACTTGAGTTTTTTAAAAGTTCAATAACCATACTTCCTACTAAAATATTAGTAATTCTTATAACTAGTTGGTACACCTTTTTTTTTTTTTTGCGCGGGGAAATCCTCATGTATACCCGCAAGCCCCGAGGGAGGCAAGCGGGTTATGCCGGACTTTTACCGACTAAAACCCCACGGTGGTCCCTCTCCCGCCATGTTGGGGGGGGGGGGGGGGGGGGGGGGGTCACGGGAACGCTCTCGCACATATCCGTGACAACTAGTTGGTACACCTAACACAACTTATACAGTATCTAGAAAGTTTCAAATAAGAACTTGTGTTAATTAATAGGGGTCGATTTTTAGACCTCGTCGACCCCCAAAATCAGTTTTCATTTATTACGACCCGTGGGAAACCGATATCGACCACTTTGAAAATCCCTGCACTATAGTATGCTGACAGTTCAGGGTCGTTGAACCGTCCGTTCTCTATCCGGTCGGCTTTTACATAATTCTTATATTTTATAAAACTAACAAATGCTTAAATCGTACCTCGCGTTAACATTTTAGTTGATAAACTTTGAACTTGCGTTGGATAATTACTGTGACTGTCACGTATCGTAACATGATGTGTCATTCTGATCACCACGCGACACGTGACCGCCGGTCATGCGCGACCATACTTCGTCTATATACAATAATAAAAGGAATGCATATATCATTTTTGTGGACAAACTTTTCAAATATAATTGCCAAAAAAATTTTAGAAAATGCGAGAAATAACCCGTTTGCTTTAAAAGTAGAATTGCGTGAAATGGTGTAGGGACACACATTCACGCCTGTAATTTCCGAGGGGGTAGGCAGAGGTGCAATGCAGTGTACCCACATTTCGGTGTTCGGTCCCAATGTAATATACAAGGTGTAACAAAACTAGTATAAGATATCTTGAGGGGCTAACAAGTAGGTTATAACGATCATGTTTTTATATAAAATATATGTGTTAAGAGTGTTTGAATTTTCTCTGAGAAAGCGAGCCAGTTTCATCGCGCACCTAGTATGTAGTGTTACTTATAAAATTTCGAATACTTTAATCTTTTTTTTTTTGGGTATGTGAGCTTTATAGCCTACCGATGGACTTGTTAAATTTTTTTGGGAATGTGACCTTTATAGCCTACCGATGGACTTGTTAAAATATTTTACTTTCTTATTATTACATCTTATATACCGGGGACACACCCTTGCAATGCGATAGGGATTTGGATTTCAGACCATAGCCTAACGCCTAGTGCAGTTGGTGCAGGAAATAATGCTTAAAATAATCATCTTAATATATTGAGTATTTATTATCACCCTGCAATTTCTTCGTGGGGTGATTACTGAAAGCACTGATAAACTTACCGATTGCCATAAAGCTAAACATCGAACGCGACCTAGTTATAAGGCCTAGTTAACAGATTAGGCCTAGATACGTCTGAAGCTTAGAAAGAAAATGTAAAAGTTATTTTTAAACAGAGCAACCATGGTGTTTCTCGTCCGTTCTTCTCCTTAGGAACGGCATTCCGAACGGGTGGTAAAGTTGTAGCTTAGCATTTTGTAACAATGTTGATGATTCATAAGTACTGTACTTAATGGTTTACATCAGCCTTTCTCAAAGTGGGCGATAACGCCCCCCTTGTGGGCGCTGCAGGTCTAGAGGGGGGCGGTAAGAGACCAAGAAAAAAATGGGGGCGTCTACACAACGCCATTTTTTTACTTACAATAATTAATTTAATTTGAAGTTATAGTGATTTTTAAGTAGTTGAAAAAATCGAGGCGCTAAAAAATAATTCATTCTCAAAGTGGGCAGTAGACAAAATAAGTTTGGGAACCCCTGGTTTACATGAATAAAAAATATTCTGATTATGTGAACAAACAAAAGTCCGTGAGCAGAATTCCACCACAGTATTCCCGTTAGATATGCCCCAGCCTATGTCGCGTCCAATTGCTTGTATCTAACTTTAGTTTGGCGAAGGTATCTTACAGCTCTACTACGCTTATGGTAAAAAATCAAGCAAGAACTTTAGCAAAAGCAATAAAACGTGTATACACAAAACTTTTTTAGATTCGCTTCGTGGAGAATTGCATTTTATTTGGGGTCCCGTCACTCGTGATATATAGTTTCTCGATTAACATCTCAGAGGAGTTTGGTGTTGCTGGCGTGGCTTTAATTATCGATCAAACTTGCTTGGTTTATAATTGGAAAAGTTGACAAGCCGAGGGTCAGTGGTGGGTTCCTCTTCCCCCATTTGTTTAACATAACTGTACTACACACCAGGTCACACTTCACATGAACCTCTTGGATTGATTCTGTGAAATAATATCCGTGATAGATGTCTCGATCATGTCTTTCCGCGCTACAGATGAGGGCATTACAAAATAAATCAGTCAAATATATCACTCTAGGGTTCCGTACCTCGAAATGCAAAAATCGGAACCATCTCATGATCACATTTTTGTCTGCGACCAAAAATTATCACGTGAACGTTCAGATATCAAGACGAAAATATAATTCTCGCCATGTTAATAATTAATATTTTCTTTTTTCATTCCAAACTTTTAATATAAAAATATATCGGGATGCCTCTCGGGCAAGATATTGAACTCTGTCAAGAATTATCCACCATATTAGAATAATGTAACAGATAAAATGATTTAATTGATTATTCATATATCTATGACCTTAAATGTCATGTTTTCTAAATCAAAAACAACGCAAAGATACCGACTTTCAAAAGGTATTTGATAATCAAATACTAGAATGTTGGAATTTGGCACAGAAGGAGGTCATATAGCATAAAGTAAAAATAATATATGAAACGTTGCATTTCTCTGAGCAAATTGGAATTAATTAACTTAATTTAAAACAGCTTAGTGACAATGGCGTTCGAGATTTTACTCAAAGCTCTAACTAACACTATAGTTGATAGATCACATGGTACGGAACCCTCTTTGCAGTCCGATTCGCACTTTGCTTTTATGTCATTTACGACACTTTACTGTCACTATCACAAGTGTTTTGTGTCACTGAGCCGTTGTGGTATTTGCCGTTGGTCGCGGTCTTCTCGGAGGCTTTCCTTCGCTTAGGGAACTCGTAGATTCGTTCTGCGAGCGCGAGGAGTATGCTGCCAGGTATCCTCTGGTGTTCTTCCACAAGGTCTTCTATGGCTCTCGCGACCTGGGGAGGGATTACAAATATTAACTGTTTACAAAACTTGCATCTGCGCGTGCGCAGTACCAGCCTATAGCGCTCAGATAATGTAGCTTTTTATTAGGGAAATATATTTTGATTCGGATCAGTAGTTCCGGAGATTGCCCTCTACGACCAAACTAACAAAATTTACCTCCTTATAGTATTACTGCAAGACTTTATGTCGTATGTTGATAATTTTAGGTTCCGTACATCAGAACATATTGTAAATTTTTACCATGGAAACTAGTTCGCAAATTCCTATAATTACAATTCTTTTACGTAATTTTTTTGTTATAAATCTCCAACCATGAAATAAATAAATAAATGTATATTTATATTACGGTGAAGCCGGTGGATGCGAGTGGCGGAGCACCGTGATGTGTGGAAGTCATTGGGGGAGGCCTATGTCCAGCAGTGGACGTCTTTCGGCTGCTAGCAGTAGTAGCATATGTCACGGACCTTCTTCTGCAGCTGTTCCGGGGTCAGGCTGGGGTCGTACTCGATGGGCTTGCCCAGGTGCGTGATCAGCTTGACCGGGAAGCCGCCGTACACGGGCGAGAGCGGGACGCGTGTAGCGGCGTACACGCGCAGGCAGATGCTGCGCAGGAAGCCGACCGTGCGGAACGCCTCGCGCACGTTTTGTGTGAACATCGGGATTATTGGCTGCGGGAGCGAGATGACCATATATATTACAAGTTCCCTCGCAATACTGACATGAGCAAATCTAGACTTGATTTACAGTACAAAATACAATCTCTGGCAACACGAACGGAACATTATTCTCAATAGTTTGCAAGTAACATCTGGAGTAGTATACTACACAGACCTTGTGGAAACCAGGGACAACTTCCGTGCGTTCAAGCGTTTTTGCTAACCTATTACTGGAATCAAGTTTAATCAGCTCACAAGTTTAGGACCAACTAGTATTTAAACTCTCCGTGGTGCCTTACACCTGGACTTAGTCCAGCTGTAAGAGTCTTGCTTCTGTGGAAATTTGTCTACCAGATCTTTTTTTTCCCGATTCGCAATGGAGGGCTGTGTGGAGTGGATAATTTTCTTCCAACTCCTCCTATTTTTATCTTTCGATTAAATTCGTGCGGGTTCCAGGACAATTAACTATTGCCGGGTCTCGCCGAGGGTCGAACCTCTGTGACATTATTGGACACCGCTGTAGATCCTGGCTTACAGGAGTAGCAGTGGTGGGAGTGAGTGGCGGGCCTAGTCCCATAAAAAATTAAAAGGTATTTTTTTTTGGTGCCAGTTTGAAGCGCCTCCTCGACCGTCTCCGCAACAAAATTAGTGTGGATACGCACTAACCACTAACGCTACTATCAGCGTTTAAATGGCGAAAATCAAATAGGGACAAAACGACTTTGTCTATCTGCAGTCCAGCAGTAGTAGAGGTCAACACGTAAAAAAAATGACTTTTTAATGGTGTCTCGATTTAAATAAAACTAATCCTGTATTCGCATCAGTACAGGGCCCCAAGTCTTCAAACAAAATCGATTCATAATCGAACAGCAACCGCATAGTAACTATAACTTTTGACATATAATGTATGGGATATCTGTTAAAAGTGACAGTTACTATGCGGTTGCTGTTCGATTACGAATCGATTGTGTTAGCAGACTTAGGGGCCAGTGCAGCTGTAAAAAA
The DNA here is from genome assembly GCA_905404115.1 of Pheosia gnoma. Lineage (NCBI taxonomy): Eukaryota > Metazoa > Arthropoda > Insecta > Lepidoptera > Notodontidae > Pheosia > Pheosia gnoma. Next base: position 4,308,721 of record FR989919.1, on the reverse strand, counting down.
TTTAGGAACATCGACTTACAACTTTAGTCTCCTGCGCAACCTTCGCGAAGCCGATCCGCTGCTTCCAGTTGAGCTTGTAGTAGTGGTCGCCGAACTGCGCCTCGTACACGCCGCCCGGCGAGATGGCGAGCGCGTTGCCGGCGCGCAGCACGCCCGCGCACGTCTGCACCGTGCCCGGGATCACGCACAGCCCCTCCAGCAGCGTCGCCCAGCCTGGGGGGGGCATATCGTCACCACTTGTCACCGGCATCTTCACGATAAAATTGACTCAGGTACAAACATTGGTGGTCATCACACCAAGTTTGCTCCAACCAAGATTCCAACCCCAAACCCTCGGTACTAAAAGCAGGATCAAAATGAGCAATTCATTTAATTTAGTAGGAATTCTAACGGTGAAGAAAAACATCTTGAGGAAACCTGCATGTCTGAGAGAACCCCTCGAAAGACGTATGAAGTCCGCCAACCCGCACTGATACAGCGTGGTGGACTATGGCCTAATCCCCCCTCGCATTGAGGGGAGGCCCGTGCCCAGCAGTGGGACATTAAAAAAAAGGGCTGGAATTATAATAGGAATTCTGTTCCTGAATTTCCATCAGCTCCTTAGCAATTCCTAAAATGTTCGTAAAATGCAGATTTTAGACGAAGAAAAGTTGGTGGTTCAATTCGCGTACCTTGCTTAGCCCAATCCTGGAGAAAGCCCTGGCTACGCCCTTGGTTGTCGGCGTATCAATATAGACCAGGGGTTCCCAAACTTACTTTATCTACTGCCCACTTTGAGCTTGAATTCTCTTTAGCGCCCCCCAATTTTTTCACCTACTTAAAAACCACTGTAACTTCAAACTACATTAATTACTGTAAGCCTCTACACAACGCCCCCAGTTTTTTCCGGGTCTCTTACCGCCCCCCTTTAGGCCTGCAGCATCCACAAGGGGGCGTTATTGTCCACTTTGATAAAGGCTGATATAAACCAAAGGCTGCTGTTGATAAGACCTAAAGTGGAATAATGGTGATCGCATTCCGATTCCCACGAATTCAGGTGGGGAAAAGGGACATATGGATGTTTCGTATTGATCACGCAAGGCCAAGTCTCAGTGTCATACTCTCATATATCTGTGGTGCCATACGTCATCTCGGTGACTCACCAGGTATCTTGAACATGAACCGGTCGGCGACGGTGTGGATCTGCGTGCGCTTGATCAGCTGCAGGCGCGCGGTGAAGTAGTACATGTCCACGGGCAGCGCGCCGTGGTAGTAGATCACCAGGAACGGACCCTCCGGCAGGTTCTCCAAGCCGCGGATTTCATATCCTGACGGTTAAAAGTAAACCCTATTTTCAGAAGACCTAGCGCAGTTGGTAGTGACCCTGGTTTTTGAGCTGAAGGCCCTGGGTTTGAATCCTGGTAGAAAACTCTGTGTAATGAGCACCAATTATTGTACCCGAGTAATGGATGTTTAATATCTATATAAGTATTATATACTGGGTCACGCCCCCCCCCCCCCCCCCCATACAGTCTTAGATTATAATACAAGCGTTGCTTATTATGGGATCGTATTGTTGGTGTAGTCGTCTGGCGATATTATTATTATATTACAATAGTATCTCAAACTAGAGGAAAAATGCTTTGCAATGCTCCTCTAAAAAAAAAAACAGCTCCTCGAAAAATGCTTTGCAAATAATCTCGTGCCATACTCTGAGCAAGAGGGAAATGAGCATTGGTGTTATAAGAAAATAGTTTTTATAAGCAATAACTATATAATAAGTATGTTGATTTCTTATATTTACGCGAATACTACACATTGAAATAAGACAAATTTTACGGATTTTATCGCGTTTACAATCCGTAAGCGCGGTCCATCCGTGACCATGGTTGCTGTAAAGCAGCCGAAACGTCGGGAACATACAAACATAATATGTGTATAAGCGATAAAATCCGTTAAATTAGCTTTATTTCAATTTAATAAGTAAGTATGTATGTATGACGACTGTCTGTTGTAGTGGTTTATGATTACAACGGGTTGTTTCTTATTATTTTTGAAGAGATGGTCACAAGATGTTGTCCAATGTGAATGGGACCTAGAGGACGTAGCCGCATACGCTGAAGAGACCAAAATATTTTTTTGTTATCGCCACACGACGGTGCGATATAAATGGAGACAAGTTGTCAAGAATACAACGACAGCTCTGTCAACAGTATTTACAACGTTGAAGAAAGATTTGCGAGATGATACTACTCATGACATTCAAACATCGCCTGCATATTGAGGTGATAAGTGTGAAAGAATGACATTGCATTGTTTCAGTGTCACACGTTATCTCCTTCTATTTAATTAAATTAAGACAATATCATTGTTTATGTTAATTTCAATCCCGCTCCGCGATAATAGGGCTCATGTTTTCATTATGGATATTAATTACCAACATAAATGCATAAGTAATTAAGACGTTCGCAGAGACTTTTATGAATTAGGAGAGAGGAAAGCTGCACATCCTTCGAAAGGTGTGCGAAGTTCGCAAGCCCGCACTGAACCAGGTTGAGTAAGTAGGACCCGAATTGCCCTCACATTGGGGGGGGAGTGTGACCGGTAAAATCCATAAATACCATTACTCTCCGAGACAAGACAACTATTTTGTTTATCGTCGGTAACCCAAGAGTTAAACCGTTTTAGAATGTTAGGCTTCTCACTCCCCATAACGACTGACAATGGTGCAAATGTGACAACAGTGATCGCCGGCTTACCGTGCCTCCTCCGGAATATGGAGCAGGTCAGATGGCATAATTCAGTCACATGGGGCATTAACACCAATAAGGATAGGACCCCTCGCATACTTAGTTATTTAAAAAATATATATAATTAGCTCACCGTGCCAGAGCCATCCGTGCGCGTCCCACAGTGCGCAGACGGCGAATCTTGCCGCCTGCCGCCAGTCGTTCTGCAGACCGTCCACCAACTTCATTCTGTTAAGAAATGATACATATATTTACGTATGATAAAAGAATCAGAAACGAGGAGATCCGTAGACGAACTAAAGTAACCGACATAGCTGAAATAATTTCAAAGTTGAAGTGGCAGTGGGCGGCACGTAGCTCGCAGAACCGATCGCCGTTGGGGCAGAATGGTTCTAGAATGGCGACCACGAACCGGAAGACGTAGTGTAGGACGGCCACCCACAAGGTGGGGCGATGATATCACACGCTTAGCAGGAAGCTGGTGGATGCGAGTGGCGGAGGACCGTGATGTGTGGAAATCATTGGGGGAGGCCTATGTCCAGCTGTGGACGTCTTTCGGCTGATAGATAGCAGATGTTCGTGTTTATACATCAAATATTAAAAAAAAGAAAAATATAGTACAGTAACCTACTTATATAGACAGAAGCCGTTAGTTACTCAAGGGAGTTATATGGAGTGGAATATTTATTGACAATTCTCAGTACAATCCTGAAGCGCGCTATGAGTGTTTTCGGAGCACGTAACATATATACAATATCCCGACGATAACCTTCGGGGCATTGCGGTCGCCCCGCCGGCATACCACCCACCTGGCTGGAAAATCTTCCCATTTCCGCTAAATTGGTGACACTGACGTGATCTAATAAGAAATGACGTTTCATTATACGCGGCTTTTCATATCTCCTATAGAGGTCAGAAAAATAATGTCTAACGCAATAACTGACGCACGATCATTTACATAGTAATAGATTATAATTGCATTCGTTCGTGGTATTGACGTATCTATATACGTGTTACGCAAACGAGCGATGAGCTAATTAATATGAGTATTTTGGGGTCGAGTCACCTTCGTCCGTAGGAGAATTAAGTACCCTCGAGATACCCTACACGTGACCCTGGGTGGTGCCAACCAGGTGACAACTCTACTGGTGGTAGGCTTCGGCCGTGGTTAGTCACCACCCACTGAACAAAGCCATGTCGCCAAGCGGCCTAGCCGTGGCATGATGTTCGGTGTTGCCATTCATGGATGGCGGGTCAGATCAGTTGCGCTGCATGTGCCTAGTGAATGTAGCGTCTCGATCTACTGCCGCCTTCCTACCTAGGCAAGTATGCTCCATCGTAGATCTCATCGTCACTTGCCATCAGGTGAGATCGAGATCAAATACTTGCCTATAATGTATAAAAAAAAAAAAAAAGTAATATTCATCAATATCCTACCTACCAATTTCCAATATCTGGGCCCCAAGCCTGCTGACACAATCGATTCATAATCGAACGGCAACCGCATAGTAGATGTCACTTTCGACAGATATCCCATACAATATCTGTCAGTCCCATACAATATCAGTGACAATTACTATGCGGTTGCTGTTTTTCGTGAGATCGGAATTACGGTAGTACAGTTCCAAAATATTATATATTCGGCCATGCCGTGGAACGATGTAATCTGTTTTTCTTGATAATCTGTTGAATTGTCGGGTTTTAAAGATGTCTGGTTTTACGGAGTTTTAGAAGAAATACACTGAGATGAGACCTCAAATAACACACCACAGATTTTAAGAAATTAAAATGTTATTAGATAGGTAATTGAATTAAGTTTTTCCTACTTTTTCGAAATTCCCAACTATTCCTTTCTCCACAGACTCCGAACTAGCGACGCGCTGATGTGCTGGTTTTTTTTTTTGGCAACGCCCCTTTTTATGTCATATACTTACAGTTTCTTCCTCTAAGGTTCTAGGTTCTAATTTTAAAAAGTACCACCGGCCATTATTATGTTTGCCATCGAGCGTCGCCGGTCATAATACGATTCGCTTGGTCTGCACAATGCGTTCTGTTGATAACATATCTCTGTTTTCATAGGTAAATACCGATTTGTCATTTTTATCACAGTGCAAGAGGTCTCAGATTAAAATGCGCTCGACATTAAATAATTTTTTGACAGGTCAAGTCCTATAACATCTTGTCAACAGCGCTTATTATATCGATCTTCGAGCATTCACCGAAAGAAATGGAAAAATAAATAACGAATCGTACATGCCTAGAAGGACATCCGTAACATTATCGAGAAAGCAAGATGTCACGAGGTGAGGTGTGAGAGGGACGAAACATGCTTAATAACGAAAAGCTACGTAAACAGATTAAGCTAAGCGACACGAATAAAAAAACCCTACAGAGACCAAGCTACGTACAAATAGCCCCCTGCGAGTACTCACACACGAGACCAACAACCCTGTAGCTTGGTCTCTATACGGATTTTTACGCGTGGATAAAAGCCACTTTTCCTATTAACGCGCACTAAAACGGACTTACCACGCAATAGATCATTAATCACACATATGGTATAAAGCCCCGTTTCCACTTGCATGGTCTTGCATTTTACAAGCTTGCAAGTGTACATTTCATCTACTCAAGCCGCATGCAAGACACTGGCATGAAGGACACGCGACTGAAATGTCAGCATACAATCTCATACAATTATTAACCTACGCTTTTATTTAAACATGAATTCTAACTGTTAAACTAAATAGGAAAATTTAAAAAAAACTTAAAAGTAGTATGACAACAAACGATGTATCAAAAAGACCTTGTCCGCGTGGAATGGCGGCAAGAATGTTGGCTGCATTTCCTCGCTGTATAATCAAACTAATGTTTTGAGCGAGGAAAGAGCCAGACCTTGCAATCTCTTGCGGTGACTACTCGAAGGATATTCACCCGATTTGTTATGATAAAAAAATAAAAAAATAATAAAAAATCGTAATAAAAAAAAAAAAAGATATCTCACCTGTAAAGTCTTATCAGATGAAATATAACGGCGCTGATGTAGATCAGTATGATGATGAATGCCGGCAGCAGGAAGGTCACGATCACCGGCGTCAGGAACCATGTCAGCCAGAGACTGTACTCCGTGTCCACGTACTCCACTGGAAGATAGAGAAAAAAATTACTGAAGAAAAATCACTAGGCCCCTTTAAAAGGAGAGTCAAATTAATTACGGTTTAAGCAAGGCAAGATTTACAACAAAACTAAGATTTTAAACATGTAAGTATAAGAAAATTAATTCTAAAAGAAAAATAACTATAGCAACATGATTTTTATCAACCCTGGATCGTAATATAGGATACTAGTTGTCCTGGGAAATGGATAGCGAAAGAACTAAATCCGGTAAGCAAAGTTGAAATAAAACATGTTGGATATTTTTTTGCCCGGTAAACGAAGGTTTCCCCGGGATAGCCAATGTTCAAAGTTCTTGTCGGCGGCACAGCTAATTAGTTTAAAAAAAAAATACAACCGAATTGAGACCCTCCTCCTTTTTGAAGTCGCTTAATAAATTATTAAAATAATGTCACGACAATGAACCCAATAATAGAATTGATATCAACAACCAGGATGTGTGGCGTGTATCTCATCGAGAGGGGAAAATGGCCGCAATTGTACTTTTTATACAAAACAATCATGGCGGGACATCCGGGTCCGTTATCAGTACGTCTACTGACCGTCTGGACCCTGTCTGTCCACTCTTGTATCCAATGATGAGACAATTCAATATAACGAGTACGCAATTTAAAACTGATAAGTGCTTGGCTACTTATGTATCAGTAGCATTCGTGTCCCACAGCTGGGCAAATGTCTCCCCTCAATGTGATGGGGATTCAAGCCATAGCCCACCACCTTGGCTCTGTACGGGTTACGGATGTCATATGCCTCGGAGAGGTTCACTCAGACATGTTACGTCATATCATAGCCTCAAGTATACAGGTTGATTCAAAAAGGGTATAGGTTCTAAGCCTGGTCCCTGGGATTCTTAAGGTGGAAGCGCTAGGTCAGGGCGCGAAATTCAAAATGTCAATGGTTTTTATTTTTTTACGAAAAATGCCTAAAGCGATACAACACTCCAAAGTTAGTAAAAGTAGCGGTTTTTACAAACCTTGGAGTGTTGTATCGCTTTAGGTATTTTTTTAAGCAAACTTAATACATCGAGGAATCCAATGCAGAATGCTAATATCGCCAAAAAGTAAATTACATCGTAAAGATTCACAAATTTTTCGTAAAAAAAACAAAAACCATTGACATTTTGAATTTCGCGCCCAGACCTAGCGCTTCCACCTTAAGCGCATTTTTGGTAAACACTATGTGAATTCAGAATTTCGATATATCGATTTAAAAAAAGGAATTGGTTTTGTTCCCAACAAAATGACAAGTGTGACTTCCCGCACATTTTATTTTTTAATTGACATATCGCCAATTTTGACTGGAGACATGCCTATTGATTGCAAATGCCTTAAAAGTCGCGCAGGTTCAAGGCTTTTTATACCCATTCCGAATCATATAATAATATATATATTATCTATATAAATAATAAATAAAATTGGAGTGTCTGTTTGTAATATTAAAATAACCGCTTTTTACTAAGTGCATTTGGATGTATACACGGTACATATCCCAAAACGAATTTTTTTACAATTTTTGTCTGTCTGTCTGTTTGTTTCGGCTAATCTCTGAAATGGCTGTACCGATTTTGACGGGACTTTCACTGGCAGATAGCTGATGTAACAAGAAGTAATTTAGGCTACTTTTATTTTAGAAAAAATAGGATCCCACGAAAAAATACCACGCGGACGAAGTCGCGGGTAACAGCTAGTTATATCATATAATTATACTCGCAAAGAAACTACGACTACGGTGCCACTGTCATTCCATTGCGAGTGAATTACGCTAGCCGACTTTGTTAAAAATGGAATGTTTTTTTTTTTCTATGGTTTGAGCATTGGAATCGAACTTATAATGTGGCGGAGGACCGTCATGTGTGCAAGTTATTTGGGGGCTGTGCCCAACAATGGTCATATTTTGGTGGAATTTCGTAGATCTCATCATCACTTACCATCAGGTGAGATCGAGATCAAATACTTGCCTATAATGTAATAAAAAAAAAAATGGTTAGTATATAACTTTAAGGTGGAAGCGATCAGTCGCGTTCCCATACATATTTCACCATACCTATTCTCGATACACACACATTTTTTTAGTTCTACAACCATTGCTACCAATTCTCTATGAATAATTGAGCACGCGAAATGTAATAAATATATAAAATTATACTTTATAGTCCAATAAATATGATTGAAAAGTGTTTATCAATGCATTTGCACTGCGATGACCCGACCACGCACAGAACATGCGACTGGCCGGTTCCCGCTAAACATTACCGACGTTCAGCGCCATTTTATCTTTATTTACATAATTAGCAATAATTATGTCCTAATAATTTAATAATCTGTTATTAACGATTATTGTAGTTGCATGTAATCAATGATTATCTTAATATATATAAATCTCGTGTCACAATGTTTGTCCTCAATGGACTCCTAAACCACTTAACCGATTATAATAAAATTCGCACACCATGTGCAGTTCGATCCAACTTGAGAGATAGGATAGTTTATATCTCCATTTATTTTATATGGCAAAACAACGTTTGCCGAGTCAGCTAGTTTATTATAATTTCAAGATATCCAATCTTTTTGCTTACATCTCTAGGAAAGTAGTGTTTTTTTATTAAGTTACTGACACCTGCGAAGTTATACATGAGAGCTTTCATGTATAACTTCGTTGTCAACGCACGCGCAGATCGTCGATTGTTTTGAGCAAAGTCGTAGAGCAAATCAATGTAAAGGGGTCCGTTCCTTTACGCTGCGCGCACGCAACAACTTTACCGACACGAACATGCAGCGAAAAACTCTCCTTGAGGCCCTGGCTAATAGTAACAGCGTATAAATAAATGTAAGTACGTTATTTACGGCTGATAAGCACAACGTATTATGCAACAGCTTGGATTGCTGTTTCATAACAATGATAGCCTATGACACGAGTCGCTGGATCCTACGCCCCGCCTGCGCATGCGCATGACCATTGAGTGATAGGGGGAAAGTTTTCTAAACACGAGGTTTAGTGGAAATATCCTTATTCAAACCTTGTACTAGTTGGTCGAGCTTTTGGGTTCAGTATCGATATTATCGCGACTTGGTAGTTACGTTAACGTAAGTGTGATCTGTCTCGCTCACACACACCACAGATGTGTGCGTTTGCATTATGGTTGCAATTTTTTTATATCCGATATAGTATTTTAGAAACCTTGTTGCATTTTCAGGAGTCGAGTAAGGACTAATTTTATGATCAGAAAGTAATATACGACTAGTTTTTAACCGACGAAAAAATTTAAGGGGGAGGTTATTAATTCGACACGGATATTTGTTTTTTTTTTATGTCTGACCACGCATATCTTTTTAACGTATGTTCCGATTTGGATGATTCTATTTTTTTACTGAAAAGGGTTTACCTCAAAGAGGTCTTAATTATATCATGATTGGTTCGGGAGCTTTTGTTTTATTTAGTTTACATTGATTTTTTATGTCAAAATACTTCGTGTCTGCTTTCTGTGTACGCATTAGAAAAATAATAATGTTAGCCGGATCCTCTGTCTTTCTTTTGATAAGTATAAACCAAATATTACTCAGTCGCTTTCACATAGAACATAAACTATTAATTGCGTCTATTTGTACACTTTTTGTAAATATTAAGTAGGTAAGCTTTTTTATTCTCTTTTTAATTTATCTTTGCGTTGTACATATCGTTTATTTTATCCTACTCCTTTTCCCTAATAGGTTGTTTGGAAGAGATCACATTGAACTAACAAAACCGACATCTGTTGTCTTTGATTATTGTTATGTTTATTTCTTTGGTGTACAATAAAGAGTTTGCATTGCGTCTTAGTTAATGTTTACAACGTTGATATGCCATTATAAGCGCTATAGCGATGCAGTACTGCAGGTGTAAGTTATAAGTGATTCGAGCAAAAAACAGAAGCAGCCGGTTTATCAAATTAAAACGCGTTCGTATAATGGCGAGTATGAAGTTAATCGAGTTTTTCAACGTATTTTTAACCTTCAAACACCACGCGAGGGGTGGTATTACTTTAATGTTTATCTTTGCTTCAGAATATATAAGCAGTTTTTTTTTATGAGTGCCTATGAGTTCTGGTTCGATGGTCTTCAGTTGTTCGTTTAAAAATAGACCATTTTCTTTTCCATGACTTTCGAGATAAATTATATGTACGCTATTAAAATTTCCGAATTTGTTTATATGTATTCGATGTTTCTCGATGCCAATATCGTTTTTCCAAAAAGTTTCCTTTGGAGACCTCGTCGGGAGCGACATCAACATAGGAAAGTTTCAAATCTGTTTCCGATATCGATTCCGAATACCTAATTTAAAATAACCCTGCTGATCAAATTATGTGCACCGACAGTCGGAACCGTATATGATGTGACCGACTGGGCCCCAAGTCTGCTAACACAATCGATTCATAATCGAACAGCAACCGCATAGTAACTGTCACTTCTGACAGATATCCCATACAATATCTGTCAAAAGTGACAGTTACTATGCGGTTGCTGTTCGATTATGAATCGATTGTGTTAGCAGTCTTGGGGCCCTGAGCAGAGAAAACATCGCGTACATTTCACGACAAAAGTGTTTGATGCCACAGTTCCTTATCTTGTGCATATCTCGGTCAATCGCATCCTGTCTAGACGAGTACTAGACGGTGATTTCGAGTAATTTCATCATCAACACTAATTAAAATTATCAAATGAACTTGTCTGAACGCATTCAGTGACACTGTCGGCCGGATTTCAAGATATCGAGGATACCGTTCTAATTGGGTTTCGTATTTCCAATGTGTTGTTCAAATTTAAACTTTAATAACCCGAATATAAGACTTAATTTAAAGGGATATTTTATTGGAGGTTTAAAATCATGATGTCCAAAGTCTATCACGTGAATCATTGATTAGAGGAGGAGTTGTAAAAAATGTATAAATTAACTTTTAATGCCACTAATATTATAAATTTGAATGTTTGGATTGATGGATGGATGTTTGTTACTCAATCACGCCAGAACGGCTGAACGGATCTGGATGAAATTTGGCACAGAGATAGATTATAGTCTGGAATAGCACATAGGTTTTTTATCCCGGTAAAATGTATGGTTCCCGTGGGATAGATATGTTTTAATTTTTCATAGAGCAAAGGATCGACATGATTTTTTGTATAGGTAGTGGTAGTTTCTCTCTATGGTCGGTCCCTCATGTCTGAGGATCGCGATCATCGTTGGATAGTCCACACTTGGATCGAACGATTAGCCTCCATCGGTCTCTGTTCATGGCGCTTCTGACCACCGAGCTGAATTTGGTTGAAGATGAGTCCTTTACTTGATCGGTCCATCTGGTTGGGGACCGTCCTCGAGCTCTCTTGCCATCGGTGTTCCCAACTACGATCAGCTTTTCGAGGTTCTCATCTCCTTTCCGTACTACATGGCCGAAGTAAGACAGAATGCGCTGCTGACAAATTGTGGACAGGCGGATTTTTATTCGGAGCTGCGCAAGAATTGATACATTGGTGCGCTTGGCAGTCCAGGGTATCCGCAACATACGCCTCCAGCACCACATCTCGAATGCATCAATTCTCTGTCTCTCTCGCGCTAGTATTGTCCACGTTTCTACTCCGTACAGAAATATTGGGAAAATCAGTGAGCGTATTAACCGGACTTTGGTGTTAATAGTTAATCCTCTCTTTTTCCAGATGTTATTAAGTCGGGTCATAGCATCCTTAGCAGTTCCAATACGCTTCTTTATCTCCGGAACACAACTGCCGTCATTACAAATTAGGGCACCTAGATACAAATAATGGTCCACAATGTCGACGCCTGGGATGATGTCTGAGCTGTTGGAGAGTTTTCCGGCACGATCCACTACCATTATCTTCGTCTTGCGCCTGTTTACTGCGAGACCCATGCTGTTGCTTTCTGACTCGAGCTTTCGAAACAGTTCCTGTATGTCCTCCACAGATGTGGCGAGGAGCACCGTGTCGTCAGCATATCTGAGATTCGATATCCTTTTCCCGCCCACAGAAAATCCCTTGTCCCAGTCATCAAGCATTTTCCGGATGATGTACTCCCCGTATATATTGAACAGAGCCGGGGATAGGATACAGCCCTGTCGCACACCTTTTTTCGTCGCGAACACATTAGAGCAATCGGTGCCGATTCTGACAAAGGAACGGTTCTCGGTGTACAGGTGCTGGATCAAGCCGATGAGGTGTGCAGGAGTCCCCATCTCGTGTAGCACAGTCCACAGTTTATCCCACTGTACGCAATCAAATGCCTTTGCGTAATCTATGAAACACAAGACGAGTGGACAGTTAAACTCTCTGCTTTTTTCGATGACTTGTCGGACATTGAGTATCTGCTCCCTTGTGCCTTTACCTTTTACAAAACCAGCCTGTTCTTCGGGTATCGTATATACGGTACGGTATAGTGGTAGTTTAGGGGTCAGAAAATGACATAGGCTAATTTTTATCCCGGAAAAATGCACGGTTCCTCTGGGACAGCATACAGGAACCGTGTTTTTTTAAACTTAACTTTTTAATCGCGGGCAACACCGCGGCGCGCAGCTATAATTTATAAATTGTTCTTATGGCAACCTTACAGGGTACGAACACCATTTGAAGGCCTCTCTTTTCCATGGGCCCCGTGAATCAAGGGGCCCCCTAGTTCAAACAAGAGTAGTAGAAAATAGGAGACCCTGGATCACGGTTGCGCATGTTGTTAATAAAAAAAGGCCTGGTTCAAAGTCATAGGGGCACCATTATCCGAAAGGGCCTCGAATAGGTTAAAGACGGCCCTAACTATTTTACTGATAGGAGTTAGGGATTACACCCACCCACATTATATCCCACTTCTGAGCACCTCCCTTCAATGCGTTGGGGGATTCAGACCATGCGGATTGGCGGACTTCACACGTGATTTTGAGAACTAGTTCGACTCTCAGTCATTGAGGTATTTTCACTATGATTTCCTTCAGCGATTTTTTTTTATTTCTTTGTCTCCACAATAGCAAATTAGCAAATTAAAACATTAATTTACTAACGTTTGACATTAAGCTACTTATAAGAGCAGAACTACATTAATGTAGCCAAGCGTTTAACGTAATTTTAATGCCTTAATAAAGGCGTATATTAGTAACACTAAAGTTAGCCCAGATGTGGCCGAACCGTGAGAATAAAATTGGTGGAAAAACAAAAAGCTCTACGTATATCCATGGAGTAATCGAGACGCATTATAAAGCGTCCCGCCAACAGAGGCGGTGGCGGTCACTTGACCGCTGGCTGTTTTATCAAAATTTCTCCGAAGACAGTAATCTTACCCTGACCTAAGTCTGTGTGCAGGTACCTTAAAAGACGGCGCATCTGCTTGCATCCCCCTCACACATTCAATGTTCGAGCGAGATACATCAAACTGGACCAAAGATAATTATGATTTTTTATACAGTCTGCCTTTTTAGAACCTAATTTCACCTCATGTAACATTGAATGACCGAGACCGCGTTCAAAATCAAGTACATAATGTTTTGTGTGAGAGGAACATAACGAATGAAGCTGTGCCGTTCACCCTTATTACTGACAGTTATCGGACAATGAATGTACAGCACAGATTAATTCTGTTATCTGTCATTTTCCAATGAGCGTAGGTAAAATTTGCGTAAAATGTTTTTTTCTTATCCTTCATAAAACGATCTGTTGAACAAATAACGATTGCCATTAAAAATTAAGTAATTGAAGGAACCTTATGATTCTCAATTTAAAAACTCTATGCTCGCGGCTTCTGTCATTTTTTTTTATTAGATATCAGAATCAGAATCAGAATATTTTTTATTCACGTAGACCATTATTGTACAGTACTTATGAATCGTCAAGTTACAAAAATATTATACTACTGCTTTACCACCCGTTCGGAACGCCGTTCCTATGGAGAAGAACGGGCAAGAAACTCCATGGTTGCTCTTTTTTTTTTAAATAGGTCTTTTAGATTTTTGAGCAATACATTGTTATAGGTATGTGAGAACAATGTAGGAACGGCTAATCAGACTTTAGCAGCAGGTCAAAAAAAACAAAAAGTACTAACTAAGTATAAAATTACAGTTAATGGCTACATGGTTCCCACATTTACAAATTACTTATGTATCAAAAATATAACTGAGTAATTCATTCAAAACCGAACTACCGATCATCCTGAGAGGCGCCTCGATTATTTGTTGTTGAAGGATTCATTATTATTACAATATTTCTTATCCCGGGAAATGGGAGAGGTACTCGCGGGAATGTAAAAAAAAACATGGTAGAAAATGTGCGAATCACATTTTCTATCATGATTATCACTTGCTAAACGGTGATAGGAAAACATCCTGAATGTGTGAGAGTATACCTCTTCGAAAGTCGCGTGAAGTCCGCCAGCCCGCACTGGGCCTGGGTGGTGGACTATGGCCTTATCCCCCTCGAATAGATGAGGGGCATGTACCCAACAGCGGGACGTTGAAAGGGCTGTTGTTAAAAAAAATAGCTTAGTAACATTAAGTACATATATTTGTTTACATTTCACTTCGTGACAATCGTAAACCTGCTTTTACTGTAGGTATACTTAAAAACGTATTTCGCTGACTGCGTATTCTATATGACACAGATTATATTAATAATTATTTGTTACTGAGAGTAAAATAGCGGCGATTGGTGTATTGTTGACATTATGAACTGTCATCGCGATTAAATTCATAGAAATTATAGGTATAGGTATATATGATGTAATATTGGCGACATTGATAAGGAGGGTCTTTGATTATTTACTCTAAATAATATTTTTTTAACATTTTTTTCGTCAATATTTATACATACATTGGCGGCCTGATTAGCGCAGTTGGCAGTGACCCTGCTTTCTGTGCCGAGGGTCCCGGGTTCGAATCCTGGTAGGGACAAACTTTGTGTGATGTGCACGAATGTTTGTACCCAAGTCATGAATGTTTAATATTTATATAAGTAATATATATACTGGGTTCGCCCCCAGTCCATTGTACGGTACCCATAATACAAACCATGCTTAGTGTGGGACCGTATCGTTGGTGTGGTTGTCTGGCGATATTTATTATTATTATTTATTATACAATAGTGCGCAAGTAACAAGTATCCATAATTAAGTTGTCCACTTGCCACATCGCATCTTGTTACTTGCATACCTACTGTCCCCGTGCATTCCTCTTTTTTTAGTTTTGGAACATAGTTATATTTTTTTGGCATTGAATTAATTGAACCAATAACCGATTCACTACATAATGACAGTAATTCGTACAAAATGACACTCAATCAGATGGTCAAAACAGGTCTTGGAGTGGATACTGGCGATGCATATCCTCGATGTATTATAAGTAAAAAAACAGTTAAAAAACTAGACCTTCACTAAGACCAGCCGGTTACACTGGGCCTCAACTCCGCAACCCCAAATGACTCGCAATGTAACAACAATAGCATTGTAATTATAGCTAGTGAAGCTACTTGTTTATTTGCGTATCGTCCCCGTGTAAACCGGGAATTAGTGACATTACCCTACCCCTAAACGTAATGCAGGAATGAAATAACCTTTGGTTCAAACCATAAATGTCAACCCAATGAATTAAACGACAAAACAACAAATAACAAATTCTTAATTTCCCAGGTGTACACCGACTGGCGCGACATTTATTTACTAGGCTGCTGCAGGTGTAAATCGGCGGCGGCGACCTTTAGTTAGCGCATTAACTAAACATACGAACTAAGCCGTTGGAGATTTCAAATTTGGAGAATATATTCCTTGAGTACTCTAGAGGTGCACAAACGACGGGTTTTCAGAAATTCGACCCCTAAAAGTTTCAAATGAGGAATAAAAGACTTTTATTTAAAGTTACGTTCGGATACATGACTATTGTACTATTACAAAACGGTGAATGGTCTATGGCTGCACAGTAGTAGATGTCAATGATCGCGCGGGTGAAGCCCGGGCAAAAGCTAGTATTATTATAACGAAGATTCATATAAGAGCATACGTCGTACATGATCGATAAGATCAATTAGAGCGGAATTATTTGCTATTAAAGGTACTTAATGAGATTATAGGATGTGGATCCCATTTATGGATGTAAGGTATAGTGTATGCTAATGATAGAGAAACGTCCAGACAGTGGCGTAGCTATCGTAGGGCTAGACGGGGCAGTGCCCCGGGGACCCCAAGCTCATGGGTCCCTCGGCCTCCATGAAGGACGTTTGAGATCCAATATTCAAAATTATTTGCTGCGGTACGCATAGTAGTAACTAGTTTCGTTTTATTATGACCTGCAGTGGGCGATAAGGCGCTGATAATGAAATAGGTTTTTACCTTTAAGGGCTCAATGCTCTTGGTTACATAGCTACGCCACTGCGTCCACACGGCACATGTTTCGAACTATGTATGTGCAATAATCACTAACTATACATCGATACTTTATTACTATTACTGGACTATGTCTGAGAATGGAAATAAATTGTTGCGACCGGTTTTTTGGACGTCTCTGAATCGAAAAGAAGTTTTTTTTTAAGAACTAGCGTCTGGTTGTTCGAGTATCACACATTGGATCAACATGCTATGGCCGTGAGGGTTCGAACAGCTAAACAAAATGGATGGTTGCGCAGGCGGAGACGTGGGAAAAAGCTAGTACATATTAATATAACTGCAAGCCATCGAAAACATATCGGCACTTGTTTTTTAAATAAAACGTTTTATCAATTTTCTCCGATTGGATTTGCGTACAGCCTGTATCGTAAGCAAAAACAAGTATGTTTTTAGGGTTCCGTACCTCAATAGCAAAAAACCAAACCATTTTAAAGGAACTGTCGCGTCTGTATGCCACACACTACATCGCTCAGAAACTGTGGCGCCTACAAAATTATCATTCTTCATAGAGATGGATCAGTGATACGCGTCTTTTTTTTATTACCTAATTCTTGTCTGTGCCAAAATGCAGTGCTATGACTATCCGCCGAATACTCGAACCCAACTACAATGTTATCACATTTGCTAAATTAATTCTTCATATCATACAAAAATGCGATATAATGATGACTTAAACAGTAACTTAAGTAGAACTTCTGTTGAGTAACGTTTATGTATTCGGTCGTTAAACCGATATTCTGATATGAATCACGCTTCATCTCATATATTAAATATATTTTTAAGATCTATTTCCTGAATTTGTCGCCGCACCAAATAGCAGAACAACTATTAAAACATGGGAGAAACACACATGATAATAAAGATAATTCATGCTCTCATCGACAGCAAGCAACATCGAAGCAGTGATAGCTTAGTTGGTAGAACGCTTGCCTCGGTAACGAGGATCGCAGGATCAAACCCAGGCTCGCACCTGTGGGATTTCTGGATTTCAAGTGCGAATCTCATTTTCAACCATGATTATCACTTGCTAAACGGTGAAGGAAAACATCGCGAGGAAACCTGCATGTCTGAGAGAACCCCTCGAAAGACGTGTGAAGTCCGCCAACCCGCACTGGGCCAGCGTGGTGGGCTATGGCCTAGTCCCCCTCGCATTAAGGGGAGGCCCGTGACCAACAGGGGGTCATTAAAAGGGCTGGTATTTTTATTATTATATTCTCTCATACATTTGATCGTGAGGCGGTAGGACTTCGCCGGGACAGTTAGTTACAAATGAATATAAAAGTATTTCTTAGTACCAATTGTCTGTGCGGGCGGCCTATCGTTTCATAATAGTGTGTTAATAAGGAAACTCGATGTGGTTTACTCAAATATCATGGCAGTTTTACCTCAACTGATATAGCGGTCCACAGTCTACTAAACTCTCTATGTGTGAAAGGGGATAATCATGAAGTACCTACCAATGATCTATCGAGTATAGATACTTGTATTTTTTTAAGTGTTCCGTAGCTAACAACATAGTTTTACCATGTCGTCAGCTCAGCGGGTCCATTCAGAACGTTTCGACAAGTATTCGAATCGATTCGATTAGAGATTTTCTCGTTCTTTACATGGTATGTTTCAATGAATAACCGAATTGGTCGATACAAGACTTGTCGTAAGTTTGTCAATCGGGGGGCAGATGAAAGCAACTTATTAGATACTAAAATTGTCTTATTATATTTATAAAACATCTGTCACCACAAAAAATGTGTAGAAGAAAGTGAGTGAGAAAAAAATATAATTGGTGAACAAAATTGTTTTACCAAAGCACTAATGGTTTACATTGTGAATAGGCTACGGAACCCTACCTTGTGCGTGACCCGATACGCACTTAGCGGTTATATTATTTGCCAGTATCGTATGCAATACATTTAGGTATGGCTTATGAACTTACTAAAAATATTTGTCTTATATTTTCCAATGCCCATGAAAAAAAAAGCAAATAAAAAAAAAATACGTACAACAAAACAATCCCATGTAGACGCCGACGACGGCGACCGCGACTTGTACGAAATCATTTCTGGTGTCCGGATCGAACTTCTTCAGGAGATCACTCATGATGTAGGCCTTCACCGGCCTGGCGTCGCACTGACTCTTAACCATGGTTGACTACCTTATCGTTTCAATATAATAAATAAAAAATACCGAATGCACCGATAACCCCGCGACCGATCGATACTAATTTGCATACACAGGTTGCATGACTCGAAAAAAAAATATTAAAAAAAAATTAAAGTGTCACGTTCGATTGGCGCGAAGTCTACACAATAAATGTGCCGGCCGGCGCGGGCGCGGCGAGCTGCGGACCTTAGCACTTTTATCATCTAACGCTATGTTATATTGTTTATAATAAACACATATATATATATATATATATATATATATATTTTTTATACATTATAGGCAAGTATTTGATCTCGATCTCACCTGATGGCAAGTGACGATGAGATCTACGATGGAGCATACTTGCCTAGGTAGGAAGGCGGCAGTAGATCGAGACGCTACATTCACTAGGCACATGCAGCGCAACTGATCTGACCCGCCATCCATGAATGGCAACACCGAACATCATGCCGGAACACGGCTAGGCCGCTTGGCGACATGGCTTTGTTCAGTGGGTGGTGACTAACCACGGTCGAAGCCTACCACCAGTAGAGTTGTCACCTGGTTGGCACCACCCAGGGTCACGTGTAGGGTATCTCGAGGGTACTTAATTCTCCTACGGACGAAGATGACTCGACCCCAAAAATATATACCTATAGTACACATATTAGTTATAGTACACATATTATAGGCATCATATGAGTGATAGGCGGCAGCTACTAACCTACTCAAAACCACAGCGTACGCGCAGTTTCGATTCTCTAGTACTCAGATCACTAGATTTATCGATAGCGGTTGTGTCAGCCAGCGTCGTTGATGGTCTTGGACCTAAATCCAAGAGCATTGAAGAGAGGCCTGTGCCACACAGTGGGTAATTTTGTACGTTGCAACCAGAGCCCAAGTTTGCTAACACAATGAAATCTTAATATTCGAATGCAACAAGTCTGTCGAACAAAAACCGTCAAAACTGATATTTACTAAGCGATCCCGCTCAATTATAAGTCGACAGCATTAGCGGACTTAGGAACTTGTTAATTTTCGTATGTACGGCCGACTGACTCCCAGACGAGCAGCAATTAAAATCGCAAGTTTTTCATTTTATCCATACTCATAAGTCATTTCCCCCTCTTATCTATTCGTTCACGAGTACTTATTTATAAAATACTAGCTTTTGCCCGCAACTTCGTCCGCGTAGAAAATTGGAACATAAAATTTTCCATACAAATTCTTCATCCATACAAAGCCCCTTAGGGGTCGAATTTTTAAAAATCCTTTCTGAGCGAGCACCTAGGGGCCCAGAAGAAACCGCGTGCCAAATGTCAAGTCCCTAGGTCTTATGGTCTCAGGGATTTCGTGATGAGTGACTCAGTCAGTGTGCCAGTGGCTTTTATATATATTACTTGAATTTCCTTGACATGCATAATATTTAAATCGAATAATTAATCATTTGAATAGACGAATAAATCTAACTTTATCGATTGTGAACCAAATTAAATAAATATTTACCTACCTAATTATTTCGATTATCAGACAAATTTATAATTACGTATGTACACAATGAAATCTATATTAATTAACTGGGTCAGCGTGGTGGACGCTGGCCTTAATCCTCCTACAGCCTTATTAATAAAAATTGCTTATTCCAAACATTATCAGAACCTACACTTGGATTTGTTATTCCCATAGTTACCGAGGTTTGACATCGAAGTTACAATGTTATTAATAAACATGGAGTAACCTCGGAAAAACAATACATTCCTTACACCGGAAGAAACGCCTTCGCTATGGCAACCCACACATTTTAAAAGTAAAAAAGTATGTTAGTGAATGAACCAAATGAACCATAGTGATTATATACTCTTTGAAATGAACTCAAAGCTAGGTGATGACATTAATCACAGTGACAGACAATATTTTGAGTTTCAAATCGCGAGAGTCGTTGTTTGTGTTTTTCGTATTTTCGGTGGAAAAATAAGATGTTTCAGGTTTTTAACTTGAAAATAAACACAAACCGCCGTCGCTCCCTTAACTGGGATGAAGGAGAGAGGGTAAATCATATCTAGGTGTGTTTAATTATTGGTACCCTGGTTGTTACTGAAAATGCCTTTTACTGTTTCAGCAAATATTTTACCGTGGTTAAAAATGTACGCCTGTTATTGGAAATAAACTCAGATATCCCAATATAATACAACCTACTGCTAGGTTGTGCAAAACTTGCTTCGTTTATCAATTAATAAATATTATATTTTAAACTGGTTGTTATTTACAGATCAAATATGACTATGTAAGCTGCATGATACGCTATAGAAACACTTAAAAGACGTAGAACACATGAGATGTGTGGAAATGGCGGAACAAGAACCTGCGGAAGAATTGAAATGGATATACACAAAAAAAAACTAGTGTGCCACACTAGAAAGAGAATTTGGGAATTAAAAAAATCGCGTAAAGTGAATATGTGATAGCTTTTAAACAGTCATTTTGAATGTTTGTGTTGTGTTTTCTTAGTTTTATGAGTAATAAAAACCATCTCTTACGCCTATAGTTTTGATTTATTACCAAGGCATATCAACCAGTCAAAGGATATGTTGAAAGTATATGCCGTTGGTGAAAAATGGATCCGGCAAAGATGTGTATGGACAGATTTGAGTAAATAACTATAGTAGAAATTCCAAATAAAGTGCGCATTAAAGGCGAAAGGCATTGATATAAAATAAGCCAGAAACTGATGAAAAAGATGGATTGGCGATGTACATAATTACGTCCGCCATGGATTTTAAGCAAATAGCGCTTGTAGAACATTGTAAAAACATGTGAAATGATTCAGAAATTTGATTCTATATATGAGCAGAAATCAGAATGACAAGATTATTTTACTTTTCACTTTATAGAAATACCAGCTTTGTGTTTAATAAATAATAGTAATTCTTATTCAATACTTTTTATTTCATAACTGGCCTAATTACAAGAGGATCAACTTGAATCTCTCCACGGCTCCATGTTCTTATTGCAGCTAAAACATTCAGATGAGGTGGTATATATCCACCTCTTGCATCACCTGCTTAATCATTTACTACCATGTCAATGATAAAAACAGCAGTAGATCGAGAAAATCTAAACACATATTTCAATTCAGCTTCTTGAAACTCTTCCAGAGGATTATTACGAACTTTATAAAATTTCACATGTCTCAATAATCCGGTTTTTGATCTCATTTATTTCATCCATCACGCTCTAGTCTTCAATAAAATAATCTCCATCCATTTTAATTGCACAAAGAACTAATTAATATCTTCTTTCTTTACAAAATGAAATTCGAAGGAATATATATAGCGAATATAGGTTAGATTATTAGACATATGTCTTCTTATTACATGCGTACTCAGACGAAAAACCATGTGCCGCGACGATTAAAATTTATTACGAGAGAAGATTCGGATTAGTTTACTAGCTCCTTACTGCATGTTTATTAATACTGAATTTCGTTAATATTACCTTAATTCTTAGAATGAAGTTAATCTTGCTTTAGTCCATATTTATTAATAAGGCCGTAATGTTTAGGAGGATTGTGCCCGGTAGGTATAATGGCAATAGGCCAAATACCAGCGACGAAATGTGGGTGTACCGCAGTACACCTCTGCCTACCACTCAGGGGACAAAATTAAATACCACAATGCAGGTATTTCATGTAAGTACGTACACATATTTATTTTGTGAAGCTTAAAATTAATGCCGTTTACGGAGACGACCATAAATTAAATAATATATCAGATAAACACGTCCACCTTGTCCGTACCCTACATCACATAAGCAACAAGGCTATAGTAATTGTTTTTTTTTTAATTTTTTTTTCAGGCGTACGCGTCCAACAGAACATCCAAATAGTACCCATAACTCCTATAAGTCCCATATAATACAGGCGTATCTCGTGAAGAACAAAACTCGCAACGACCCAAACATGCCTCGTAGCATGGCTCCTGGACCCGAGGATTACCCATCCGACAAACTGAGACAAAGCTTTAAGAAAAACAAAAGGCAGTTAGGTACCGCGCGTCCTTTTTTCTTTCTAATAGCGCTTTTCTCCTGTTTAGACAGTTGACGAGCACTAGTAACACAGCCGGCTGTGACAAGACGAAATGTGAGATATATTTGGTCTCTTTCCCTCGTATGAATTACGGAAGGGAGATAGCGACTCGGTGCGACGTAATAAATAAATAAATAAATCGTTATATCTAAAATAGAAGAGACTCTTGGTCTGAGTTAAATCGTTTTAAAAGTTACATTACCCACACTTATTGTGCAATGTTATGACTCAGAATCGGAATTCCAAGTCCAATTTTCTTGGATTTGAATCGGACTTAGTCATGCATTGCGTGCATGTAAGATACTTCTTATATAAACAACTGCAACCACATTGGACTATGTTCTCGGATCTACTCCGATCTGACAAACTACAAAAGCTCTCGTAACTCTTCTTGCAAAAACTCAAACTGGATTCGCCAAGCCATAAATGTAGACGACTCCTTAATATCTCTTAATATCTTAATGCATCAAGCGAAATGGGCATTCCTCAATTCAAACTGATTCCACGCCATGTTCCCGTGCGAACCTGGGGCGAATCGCTACATAGCCAACCATAATATGGTAGTTCAAATTACAGCCAACCAAAACAACGGAATGTTTTCATTATCCCTTCTCACGTAATTGCTAAGCAAAACAATAGCCGATAGCCACCTTGTTTGGAGCCCTGGCTGCGCAGAGTGAGAAGTGAATTTGGAAACTAATGACCCCTTGACAACGTTGTATGACGTATATCATATCTATACAAACAAATAGAATTGGAGTGTCTGTTTGTAATATTAAAATAACCACTTTTTAATAAGTGCATATGGATGTAAACACGTTACATATACCAAAACAACATTTTTTACAATATTTTTGTCTGTCTGTCTGTCTGTTTGTTTGTTCCGGCTAATCTCTCAAATGGCTGGACTGATTTTGACGGGACTTTCACTGGCGGATAGCTGATGTAACAAGGAGGAACATAGGCTAATTTTATTTTAGACTAGCTGTTACCCGCGACTTCGTCCGCTTTTTGTTAAATACCACACGGACGAAGTCGCGGGTAACAGCTAGTCGTTAATGTAAATCTTTGTGAATCATACTGGAACCAATGCACTATCATAAGTACACTAGCTTTTGTTATGGCCCCACCTGCGCGATCGATTTTGGTCTACGGCTCGACATATTGAGGATATGTACCCTATACCTCCAATGTGTACCCAATACTCCCAATGTGTACCCTATCTTTTCTATATAACCTTGGTAGCCTATGGTTATTCCCATAGCGAAATCCCCGTTGGAATTAACGGAGTAGTTTTCCGTAATGCCAACAAGAATTCTAAAAACTCATTCTGGTTTCTGGATTTATATTTTTAGACCATAACAAGGCAAGCGACTACATCCTGCCTTATAATAATGTATGAGATAAACTGAAGGTCAAAGGTTAGTCGTGTCATAAACCCCCGTTAACCTTGAATTAATCACTGGTTTAATGGAAAATCTCTTGTAAAGTAGGTAAAAACACCAAATTATCTACACTAACATTATCTAGATCAGAGGTTCCCAGACAATTTTTTTCATAGACCACTTTCAAAATTTTGCCGGTTCCGGTGGACCCCCTGCAGCTACGTTTACCATATTCCCAAAACTCGACAAAAAATGTGAAGATTAGATCTAACTATGGAAATTTGCGTTGCGGCCGAGTTCCAACGACGAAGTTATCGAAAAAAAAGTGAGAATTGATTGGTTAATTAATTAATAGATTGGGCTGTGAGTGTACTCAATAGTGAATATGCAAGTTTTACAAGTAACAGTCGCTGAGCTTCTTAAAATATTATCTGCCTCCATTGTGGACCTTTTCGTGGACCCCCGCTTACGAATTGTGAGCCCCCAATTTTTGTCACGCCAACGTAGACCCCCGTTGAGTCTCCCATGGACCACTTTGTTGGGAACTAATGATCTAGAATAGCTGTCATCGGGACCGCCAAAAACGCTACCTCCGCGTCCCCGTCTACCAACATCACCGCAAAACTGGTGGGTTCGGAAACGCGAACGCCACACATGTAAGCATTGGTGGATTGTATACAGACTCAAACAGTGCAACAGGACAGGCATATAATAAAGAAAACTAACGTATAATATTTGAACTAATCTCTCATGTAGCAACTATTATTTCAATCGTTGTGTCCACACAATTCCACTTACATACTAACGCCTTTTACATTTTTTTTTTCCTGAGAAACCGGTTCCTCATATATTGAACATAATGATTTCATCATCATTAATGTTTAGTCTGCCAAGAGAGAGAGTATCGCACACTGAGGGGTTCCGTATGTACGTCAGTTGTGTGCCTAGTAGGATCTCCTTATATAATCGTAACGCCATCGATGCTTTTAAGCTGACACTGTTATTCTTATTAATGATATCTGTAGTGTGAGCCCGACGGAACACGCTTACGTTAACGTTGCGCTACGCAAAAAGATTGAGCCACTGAACATACAGAGCCAACAAACATCTATTCAGGTGACTAAAGACTGACCCAGTGTTGTCATGACTCATTACGATAAAGTGTATTTTTATGTAAATTTTGCAACAATACCATCACCTACAGTACCTACCCTACTAACTTCATAATTTGTCCTGTACATTTCGTATATGGTCAAACTCTCCAGTGTTTACCGCGTATAATAAAATGACAGAGTACAAAAAAGAAGAAGACGGCGTTCATTAGTGCATTAGTCAGACTAGTTACAGACAAAAAATGTACATAAAAAACATGGGTGTGGGTGTCTATGGAAAAGTCTCATAATAAGGTGTAGTTTCGATAGGATCAATACTATTTATTTTGAAATCATGCAATACTTTAGTATAGCATATTTTTATAGGCAAAATATTTTATGGAACCCTAAGAAATTGTGTTTATTTGCAACTTTGTGGGCAAAACTCGAGTCCAAATTAACTGAGACTGCAGTACCATGCCCCTTACACCCTGTATGTAGGAATGCGAGATGACAAACAAAGTCTACTAGGTATAATGTGGGAGTTTTCAGAGAATTCTTAGCAGATTTGCGAACATTGTATGAACAGAAAACTTATAAGCAATAGGATTATAGATGGCTTGATGTATTGTGAACACAATGACAAAGGCAATAGAAGTGCAAATCATATGGCCATGTAAGCACAGGCAGGTCATGCCAGACACAAATAAATAATGTTCATACCATATAGCAATTAATTTAAGTAATATTTACATACAATTCTGATCATTTGAAAGTCAGGCTACACAATATAAGTTCAGTGACATTTCAACAATTTCAGCCCATATTCTTATTTGTGTTTTAAAACCTCAGGCCCTTGGCATGAATATATTAGTGAGAACAGTGACTCTGTATACCAGATTGCCTACATACATACGTACTATGTTATATTATAAATACAGACTATATTTAAGTTATTTTTTTAACTGGGATTAATAGGGGTGAAATGACAGGTCAAACATGTTATTGTTTAGAAACATTACAAGTTCCATTGAAAAAGACTAATAACTGCCTCAGCTTAGTGAATAATGAATTTATTTCTGATAATAATATCGCCAGATGAAAACACCGACTATATAGTCCCACACTAAGCAACACTTGTATTATGGGAACTGTACAATAGACTGCGGGCGAACCCAGTCTATAATAATTATATAGATATTTAACATACTTTAAATAGATAGTAAACATCCATGACTTGGGTACAAACATTCATGCTCATTACACAAAGTTTGTCCCTACCAGGATTCAAACCCTGGACCCTTGGCGCAGAAGACGAGGTCAATAACAACTAAGCTATTCAGGTCCTCACTGTGTAGGTATAGTTAAAAAAATGGGTATTTGCTTATACATGTTAAATGTTACAAGCAAGTCATTCTATTCAATATTAGGTATCAAATTAATTTTATTACCAATTTGGACTCACCTAACGATATGATAATGACATACTGTTTATAACATAACATTATACCTTAGCCTTGACATACCTAAGTCAGCTTTACTACTTATGAAAAATATAAGGTTAAATAAAATACAAAGTATACACCTAACTCAACATTTAAATACAATGTTAGTAAATATGAATATTTATTGCAACTCACCGATAATGTCATATAAACTCGCGGTGTAATTGTCCACAAAATATGAAATAAAACCCATATTTGTGCAATAACTGTCTACAAACAAACAACACTATATAGTTCTTTTACTTCACTCTCAACAAAAAAATGTCGGAAATGATAACATATCACTTTGTGCCATAAGATTATTTAAAATTATTGTTTTGATTGTTTTTATTTTGTTATGAATTTTTTAAGCGACTTATAGCATCCATCCATACAAATACCTACATTCTAGCAAGCAATACAGAGAAAAAAAGTAAATTGACATTTCTGTCAAGTCAGCATCAGCTGACGCTAAAGAGAAAGAAGGAATTAGAGGGAGGGGATCAATGATTTAAATCGGTACCGTACCAATTTGCCTATTTCCTATTTCTAATGTTTATGGCGTAGGCTGAAAATAGTCTCAATCTACGGTTCTTGGTTGATATTTACACATACGACACAGACGACAGAGTTCTTCTTTCTTTACGAGACGACAGAGTTGCGGAATGAACTCTGCGGAATGAACTCTCTGAGCTGCCAAACTCAAAGTACGGACTACGGAACATACCAATTACCATACATATATACATTCTCTTAATAGTCTGTGCATATATATTTTCTATGGTGCGCCGTGCGCGAAGTATCTAACAAAACCAAAACAAAATTCGTCCGTCTCGCTGAAATGTTTTCTTTCCTACTGTATTCCAGGTTGTTAGTAAATTCTTGTAAATAACTTAAAATGAATGATAAAATCTACCAAAACATGTTGCTGCGACGACGATTCTGCAAACGGATATGTTTCATGGCCATAGCCTTCACTATATCGTTTTACGGGTCCGTGCTTTTATTCGGTGATCTCGAGACTCCGCGTGTTATGAAACTCACTGATTTAGACCGGTGTCCTGCGTGCTATGGGGTCTCCGTCTGTCCCGAGCTGTACTCCAATCAGATAGTTCTAGAAAGCCACAGTTGGACCAGATTTTTTAACGCCAAGAATATATTCTATGGCTTCACAAAATCCAATAGAAGAGTCGCTTTGAAGAAGTTAGCTCATGATTGGGAGCTCAAAGAGTTCGATTCGAAGATCTGCCGTTATTGGGGGCTGAAACGAAACTGTAAACCGATAAATTTGCTAGATGTTAATGATGTCGAGAAAAAATTGCTAACTATTGTAAAGTATAACATTACTAGGCCTGATACTGAGCCTAGGAAGGGACTTGTGATGTGCCCTTATGCATACAGCCTGTTCGATTTAGTGCAGCCAGTACTGAATAGCAGGAAGTCCACATATAAATCAGATATCATCAATGTTTGGACCATGTTGAGTTTGAACCCAGAGCCTATTATTTTACAGGTAAGGCTGTACTGTGGGATTCATAGAAATCTATAATTGATTTAGAACGATTTGTTTTTTCCTAAAAGTGCTTTGTATGGCCTTTGTAAATGAAAATAAACAAGCATTGCTATAACTAGTTGTGAAGTTAGGTAAAATTTTGTATACCAACTGGCTTCTACGAGAGGTACTAACTAGATGCTAAGGAAGTGAAGTCTGCCAATCAGCACTGGACCAGGTCTGCATGTTTGCAACACACTTGGCTAAGCAACATAATCAAATGGCAATGGTATTGTAAATGCCAATATGATAGATTTCCCATGCAAATCTGTTTCATTAGAATTCAAGTCATTTAAGAGACATGACAACCAGCATCATGGACTCTGGCCTGAATCCTCCTGTGACTAACATTGTA
The DNA here is from genome assembly GCA_905404115.1 of Pheosia gnoma. Lineage (NCBI taxonomy): Eukaryota > Metazoa > Arthropoda > Insecta > Lepidoptera > Notodontidae > Pheosia > Pheosia gnoma. The sequence continues at coordinate 4,280,336 of FR989919.1, read as the reverse complement.
TTGAAATTTGTTACAGTTCCTACTTATTTATATATCTTTATATCTTGGTCTTTTTATTTCAGGTACTCCCAAGATCCCAAGGATGGCCGGTGCCGGCATACGGTGGTGTTTGTGGCAGGTTAGAAATAGTAGCACACGAGGGTGAAGCATTGTCTTTGCTAACTCATGTGGCTTGGCACAGGAAACTCAAGCATGCCAAGAAAATCCTGGATGCTGCTATGGACTTCACATATAAACATGACAGGTTTGTATGGTTTACTCGAGAATTCTGGAAAAGCATGAATCCCAATCATTAGGTGTGCGCAATAAAATGTGCCATGTACTATACAAATGGTGTGTTTGGGTTGAAGATCATCACCTCACCAAATATGAGGTAATTTTCATGAAGAGCTGCCCCAAATCTGCACATCTGGGCCCCAAGTCTGCTAACACAATCAATTCACAATCGAACAGCAACCGCATAGTAACTGTCACTTTTGACAGATATCCCATACAATATCTGTCAAAAGTGACAGTTACTATGCGGTTGCTGTTAGATTATGAATTGATTGTGTTAGCAGACTTGGGGCCCTGTTTTAAGTGTCTCCAATCAACTGTTAAGACATTACATCTATCATAATATGTAAAGACCAAGCTACACTGAACGTATAGCCATAGCAAGATACAAGAGGACTAGCCATGGTGCGTTTATGGGTAAAGCGATGCAAGATATGCTCAGGTGTGACTGTGCCCTTAAAACTCATTGGAAGAAAAATTATTGATTTGAAAAAAAAATATTAAGAGACGTACAGATGTTATTGTAACTTGTCATTTACAATTCCAAGTGCACTTCTCATTAAATTTTTTTTGTCATAAGCATGTTTGATAACCAATTTAAAACTACTTTGTTACTTTCCAGATTCCGGTTCTACCTGATGGACTGGTCCCTAGATAACATAGTAGTCAATGAGAAAGACGAAATCACTTTTGTGGATCTTGAAGACCTTGTAGTCTTAGACAAGCACATATCCCCAGGCCCAGACCTCCCGAATTGGTACCAACGGTACAACCGAGAGGTCATTGGTCCTGGCTTCACATTTTCCATAGACAATATGTGCAAACATCATTTGAGCGATCACAATCTATGGGCGGCATGCTACATTCTGGCTGGCGATGAAGACCCATACTTGTATCCAATACCTAATGAAATCTACACAGAAAAACCTAATTTTCACAGATTATTGACAGAATGTTTGAATGGAGTTGATAGATTTAAGACTATAACTGAATTGCAGCATGTTGTAAATGATATGCTGATGGATGAAAAGATAGTAGGATTTGGAGCTGCAGGCAGATGATAGTTGTAATTTTGTAAAGATAGGTGTCGCTAGTGTGACTGGACTGGAGTCAATGCATTTTGTCATTTTAATGTCTTAGTTTAAGGTTCAACTCCAAATTACTGTTGTATATTAGTTACGTTTAACGTTTTGAATACTCAACCTGTATTTTAGTGTGCTATATGACACTACATGTCTTCACAATAATACCGTGTGTCATAGAACTAAACCGCGTTATATTTATATCCATTTTCATTTCATCATGTCACATCCATTATTTTATTTATAATGTGTATTTATTGAATATGTTATTGCTATTAATTACTTGACATTGGCGACATACCCGCTAAGTTGTGGGTGAGGCCATATTCATATCCACTTTATTTCATTGCATCTCATTTCGTAAAAAAAGAAGAAGAATATATGCTCTTGCATAACGATTCCGCCATGTTGACATTCTTTTTGTAGTATATTTATATATACATTATGAAAGTTTGTGTCTGTATGATAGTTATAACTCAATTTTATTGGTTGTTCGATCTGAAGATTCTGTGATATATTAATTAAGTTTTTATGGCTCATATTTTTTTTTATTAAAAAAAGTAAATAATATTTGTTTTTTTTTATTCAAATTACTTTTAGTGGTGCACTCCGTCTAAGGATAATCATGATAATTTTTGGCAAGCAAGAACGCCTATTGCTTGGTGACCAATGGCGAAAAAATGGTAGACTAGATCCGAATAAGATCCTTAACCTTTGAGAATATAGGCGTTACTGCAGTAGTACATAATACACCTCTACGACATAGCCCGACAGCCAAGCCTTATTATTTTAGCTTGGTAACAGAAATATAAAAAAATTGTCAGAGCCGTTTCAAAACGAAGGAATTAATTTCAAAACGAATTGTAAAATGTCAAACTGGGTGTTGACATAATTTTTCCAGCGTTGAAAGAACTATTCGTTTCGTCAAAGGATTTTAGGCATTATGATTACTGTCTGTCTCGCTTACTCCAATCTGGATCAAAATAAACCAACAACTGTCAGAAAGAGACGAGACATTGGTTCGGTACGCGCTTCGGTCCGACACTAATTTTGGGTTATAATAATTTCGTCTGTAAATTTACCTTTTTATTGTATTGTAAATTATACTAATACTTATCGTGTTACGGAATAACATGAGTGATTCGGATTCAGAGGATGAGAATATAATTAAATATGGAACCGCTCTGGAACCTTATGAGGAAGGTAATGATTTAATGTGTAAATATTAAATCAAATAATTGATGAATGCCCATCAAATAATTGATTATACGAAGCTTCTTGTTATGGAATTAATTCGTCAGTTTAAATAGTAAAGAGCACCTAAATCCCATGTCTTAGAAAAGCACAATTAAAAATCAATTATAATAATGAAATCTCTTCTATCTTAGATGAGCTGCCATCAAAGCGAAAATATCAACAGCAGACGGACCAGTATGCAGTGGACGCCCACGGCAGGCGCCGGTTCCACGGCGCCTTCACAGGTGGCTTCTCGGCAGGGTTTGGGAACACTGTTGGGACTCCAGAGGGCTGGACCCCAAGCACCTTTAAAAGTTCGAGGAGTGAAAAAGCGCAGCTTTCTGTCAGTATTTATGTAGTTCCAAATATCATTATAAATTGTAAATAAATTGGTACACACTAATGGTACATATACATGATGGTACTTAACACATGAGAGTGTCTAGGTCGGTACATTGACATTTATTTATGGTCTTGTTTCCACATTGCTGATGATTTCAGAGTCAAAGAGCAGAAGACTTCATGGATGAGGAGGACCGCAGTGAGTTTGGCATAGCTCCTCGTCATATGCAGACACACACTGAATTCTCCGGACAAAAGCGACCGAGGCCACAGAGATACCATGACGGACCTATACCTGGTATAATATAACTACTGAAGTATTTGAGAGCCTTTTTGATGGTTGAACCCATGGGTAGGCATCTGTCAATCCTCAATCCTACCTCAATAAATAACTGCTGAGTTTGGCAAGTTCCAGTTGTGGCTGAAACATACTAGTGAGAGATAGTTATGCCTTGTTGCTACCACGTTTTTGGATTTTACATTTCAGAGGCAATGTCATTAACATAATGCTTGTCAATGCTGATGACAGCTTACCCTACTAGAGTATGACTACTCCTACTACTGTCTATGGTTATAGGGTGGTTAAGTACTGGCATCCCAACTTAATGCATTGGGTGTTGGTAGGTTCCTTTCCTGTTGTAAACTTTATTTTAATACAAGCAGTGGTGTATTTACCCTTGGGCTATTGCCCGGGGCGGCAGGCTGCCGGGGGCGGCGTAAACCGCTGTAGATGTATGATAAACCTAATTATAATGTAATTTGTTCCATAAACAATTGTAATGGTCTATGGCAATGATAGTGTTGTTTTGTGAACAGGGTCGCCAGTGCTCGAGCAGCTGGTGGTGGCGGCGCACGAGACGGCGGCCGCGCGCATCCTGCGCGCGATGGGCTGGCGCGCCGGCCAGGGCGCCGGCGAGCGCCTGCGCAGCCGGGACAAGCGGCGCGCCAGGGACCAGCACAAGGTGTACGGGTGCTACATGCCGCCGGACCTTCAACAGGTATAATTGGGTACATACCAGGCGGGTGGTATGCCTGTATAGGGATCATGTATATATGTTACGTGCTCTGAAAACTCTCATAGCGCGATTCAGGATTGTATGGAGAATCGTCATTAGTTCTTTATTCTTATTAGAATGTCATCTGCAGCGCCATCTGTGTAGCTTGTGGCGAGGTTGAAGAGGTAGCTACACTTTATTAAATTTAGTATATTATTATATTTTAATCATACTTACTGAAAAATAATACAATGTATACAATAGAATCTTATGAAAGAATGCATTAGCCAAACAACTGTATCTCAAAATCAACTGGATTTGTTTTAAGGAGTTTCTATATGGGGTAGATTTGTCAAATGGGCGTGGATGGCCTATTCCGAAACTATGGGGATTTTTTTTTATTTATTACATTATAGGCAAGTATTTGATCTCGATCTCACCTGATGGTAAGTGACGATGAGATCTACGATGGAGCATACTTGCCTAGGTAGGAAGGCGGCAGTAGATAGAGACGCTACATTCACTAGGCACATGCAGCGCAACTGATCTGACCCGCCATCCATGAATGGCAACACCGAACATCATGCCGGAACACGGCTAGGCCGCTTAAAGGGGATATAGCGAAACCACCAAAAAACCTATTAATAGTTAGTTCAACATGGTCCCATTTCTCAGTCCATCAATCCAATAGATGTTTTTTCAGTACTGTCCCTCTTTCTTCTTGGGTTTTGACTTTGATTACAAGATTATCTAATGAGTAGGTAAGAATTACATATAAACAAAATTAATGTTCATACTTTTCCATAGAAGACCGAAGAAAACCAAGACTCAGATGACAGTTCGACGTCAGAATACGACTTCGACACTCTGTTCGCGCCAGACGACTATGAGCCGTATATACTGCACCGCAAGAACGACCGCTTCGGGCTGGGCTACTCTGGTCTCAGTCGACATTCTGTGCTGGGGACCATGGCGGGGGAGTATGGCAGTGATGCTGGGGGGTCCAGGAGTCATCTGGTTATGAAAGAAAAGGGGAAGAAGGTTAGTGACCAATAATCTGAAGATAATAATTTAATAATAGACCGTCACGTCTGTATTCAGAGAAGTGGGCAGAATTAAAATAAAAAAAATATATGTCCCACTGTTGGGCTTCCCCTCAGTGCCAAAGAGATAGGTCAGAGCCCTAGTTCATGGCCCAGTCCGGGTTGGAGACTTCACACAAGTTTCCAGGGATTCTCTGAGACATGCAGGTTTCCTAACAATGTTTTCCTTTACCATTTTAACAAGTGAAACCCAGCTATCTCAGGGGTGGGATCCGGGGTTTGAACCAGCGACCCTCGTTACCATGGCGAGTGTTCTACCAACTTGGCTCTGACGGCTAGTTTAAAGGGGTAGGCAGAGAATCCCACTGATATTATAAATGTGAAGGAACCTGCAAACCTTGTTTCCAAGCTAAGTGTTCTTATGTTGTACCTTTTACCGTTACACATTTATTTAAATAAACAAAGCCTATGTACATATATTTTAGACTAGTTTAAATAAGGTCTCTGACCCCCATGTCAGAGGGATTCGCGGGCCGGGCCAGGACAGCGCCCGGACTAAAAAAAAAAAAGCTAAGTGATCTAATCTAGGCTGTCAGTGCTCTGTTTTCTGTAGTATTTTTTTTTATCTTTAGGTGTCGATCCGTGGCCAGGCGTTCGGCGTGGGCGCATTCGAGGCGGACGACGATGACATCTACGTGACCGAGGACATGTCGCACTACGACTTCGCGATTGGCGCACCCGCCGACGATGGACTGAATAAGAAGATAGTCAATAAAGATAGGAGCAGGAATGTGAGTAGATCTTAAAAAAAAAAGAGAGCAACCATGGAGTTTCTTGCCCGTTCTTCTCCGTAGGAACGGCATTCCGAACGGGTGGTAAAGTAGTATTTTGTAACTTTTGACGATTCATAAGTACTGCACTTAATGGTCTAAGTGAATAAAAAATTTTCTGATTCTGATTCTGAGTTGTTTGCACAGCGTGATTCAGAAAGGGTGTACTAACATTTGATTCTGCGCTTCTTTAGCGTATTTGTAATGATCGTGTGAAGTCACTATTTTGATGGCTGTGGTTTTTTATTTCGTTAAAAAAAAAACGCTGTCGTCATTTTGTCGGAGCCTTTGGTTCTTTTTTTTTAAATCGACATATCGAATTGTGACTTTTTACATAATGATCAAATTCCCGATTCACGTGCGAGTTTTTTTGGAAAAATAAAAATGCAGTTATCGACGACATGCGTCGGAACATATTTTTCTACCTCTTATATTTTCGGAGGGCTCCATACGGATCCATCTCGATGTAACACCCTGTGGAAGATAGATGATACAAATTGGGTGTATCATTTGTCAGGTGGTGCCAGGCTTCGTGCCGGCGCGCACGCCGCTCCCCCCGCCCGCCGCCGCGCCCCCGCCCGCGCTGCCCCGCGACTACTCCCCCGCGCCGCGCGGCCGCCGCACGCGCTTCGCGCCCACCGCCGCGCCGCCCCGCGACCAGGGTAATGTACCTTCAGGGCCCCAAGCCTGCTAACACAATCGACTCATAGTCGAACAGCAACCGCATAGTAACTGTCACTTCTGACAGATGTCCCATACAATATCTGTCTGGTCCCAGTTTCAAGACTCATTAGCTCGGTGTATAGTGACCCGGTGTTTACTGAGCCAAGGGTCCCTGGATCGAATCCTGGTGATAGTTATTTGTTGCCGATATAGAATTCGAATTATTTATTCTAACCCCTCAGATTGATTTTTTATATTTACGCGAATACTACACATTGAAATAAAACTAATTTGATCGCAAACGTCGAAACGTCGGAAACGAAAAGAACATAATAACAACGCGATAAAATTCGTAAAATTAGTTTTATTTCACTCTAACCCCTTAGGTCATAACGGTGTTATTATAATTTCCTATCAACAATTTCGAACCTTATTAATTCCAGGTTTAGGTCGACACGAGCTAACGGCGACCGCCCGAGGAGCCTTACTAGGCGAAACGCCGGTCCCCAAAACGGTCGCACAGACAAGCACACAAGCGAACACGGCCGCAGACACGCCGCCGCCAGCCGACCCCATAGCCAAAGTACTGGGCAGAAACATAACATTCCAATCAGATAACACTTTGAACTACATACCCATAACTGAATCTGGAAAGAAAATAACTAATGTTTTTAAACCGTTTGTGGGGAACCCGCAAAAGCAAGCGCGCTATGAAAAGTATTTGCAAGATAAGAACAGTGTGTTGGAACGAGACGGGGATACGGATAAACTGTGCGAGTGGGAAAGGGAGAGGGAGCTTGTGGAGTTCGAACAGGCGGCTAAGTTGTACAGGCCGTTGACTGGAGAAATGGGAGATAGGTAAGCCCGACTTCTTATTAACCGACAAAAAGGAGGTTTTTAATTCGGTTGTATTTTTTTTAACATATTTGTTTAGGTTAATTAGGTTAATAATTTATATCCCAAACCATGGTACAATAATATGGCAGTCCCGTGGCACATATTATTGTACCATGTCCCAAAGTATCTTTTTATTGGACACCCATCTGGCACAGTTGGTAATCAACCTGCTTTCTGTAGCAAGGGTACCGGGTTTCAAGTCCCGGTAGGGGCAAACCTTGTGTGATGAGCATGTTAGTGCCAAGTCATGGATGTTTAATCTCTATATTAGTAATTATGTACTAAGTCCGACCTAGGGATGTTAAAAAATAATCGATTTTTATTTAAATCGATTATTATTTTCTTATAATCGATTTTTTATAATCGATTTTTATAGTAATATTAATCGATTTGTAATAAATCGATTATATAAATTACGCGTTTAAATCGTAAGCATGTAGATTGTTAAATAATAGAATGAAAACGTTTTTTTAGATCGATTTTTGACAAATCGATTAATATTCAATAAAGAAAAATCGATATGTATTTAATCGATTCTTTTCCATTAATTTCACATCCCTCCAACCCCAGTCCATTGTACGGTACCCAAAATAGAAGCATCGCTTAACTTGGCACCGTATAGTTAGTGTGTTCGTCTGGCGATATTATTCTCTATTTATATTGTATGTCTTTTATTTCATTGTAAATCCAGATTCACCCACCCCACCCAACCAGACGACGGCGCTCTCAACCCTCTAAGCGCCGTTGCGAAAAGTTCTACCAGCCACGGCTCGGCCACAATTGAGCAAATACAAGCGGCGGAGAAGGGCGTGTACGGAGTGATGACGCGGCGGGAGGCGGCGTGGAGGCCCGAGGGGCTGGTGTGCAAGAGGTTTAACATCCCGGACCCGGGAGGGACAAGGTGGGGTCATTTGAGGACAATTAGACCCTATAGGTGCTCCACAGATGTCTCATTGACGTCAACGAAAAGGAGACCTGTTATATTTGTCTCACTCTTATACTTGGCGGAGAGATAATTATAGATAAATATATGTTGACGACCTGATTAGCGCAGTTGGTAGTGATCCTGATTTCTGTGCCGAGGGCCCCGGGTTCGAATCCTGATTGGGATAAAGTTTATGTGTTGAGCACGAATGTTTGTACCCAAGTCATGGATGTTTGATATCTATATAAGTTAATATATACTTGGTTTACCCTCAGTCCATTGTACGGTACCCATAATATAAGCATCACTTAGTGTGGGACCGTATAGTTGGTGTGTTCATCTGACTATATTGTTATATTATTATTCCTCCTCAAGGACCGGTATGCTCAAGTATGATTGGTTGAAAATGAGATTCGCACATGAAATCCAAGAATCCCGGAGGTGCGAGCCGGGCTTCGCACCCACGACTCTCGTTACCCGGGCAAGCGTTCTACTAACATGACTTTCATTGCTGTCAGGTACCGTAATAAGTAATGATGTTCTTGCTTGTCCACAGAGTTGAACAGCAGAAAGAAGATAAACCAAAAGTGTCTTATTCAGTTTTCTCGTACTTGGAATCATCGGTGCACGATAAAGACAGCTTCGCCAAGGAACAGGGCAAGTTCAGTGGATCCAAATCACTTAACAGAGACACTTGCACTAAACCGAAAGACCTAAATTCGATTAAATCGGATCAAAATTTGACTAAAACTACTCAAGTTACCACTGAAACTGACCAAATATCAAACAACAGCGATCAGAATAGTGCTAAAAGTAATCAGACAATTTCAATAGATAGTACTAGTGCTGGTTTCAATAAAAGAATGACAGTTGCTGAGCTATTTTTGAAGGAATCCGAGAAGACCAAAGAGCACGGCAATGAAGTGACGGAAACAATAAATCAATTCGACAAAATGGATTTGTACAAAGCAATATTTTTGAGTGACAGCGAAGATGAGACCGATGTGACAAGCAAGAATGATGAGCATAATTTCACAGATGTTCCCAAAAACTTAGAACGCAACACATCGCCTCCGAGAGGTATATTCGCAAATATAGACTTCGACGAACTCAATTCATGGAAAAGAGACAATAAACCTGAAACTTCCAATAAAACAGAAGAAAAACACGATAATATCCCTAAAAGCACTGAAGATAAAGACAAAAATGGGGCAACCAATCAAGAAGAAGGTGTGTATGGCCCCAAAATACCAGATTTCTTGCAAAAACGTTTAGAATCTAATGTAGATAAAGTTCAAAGTATAGAAATTAAATCGTCCAGCGATGATTCGTGGGTCGATGTGAATGAATTAAAAAATAAAAAGAGGAAAAAGAAAATTAAAAAACATAAGTCAAAAGCCATCAAAAAAAGCCATAAGAAAAAGTCTAAAAGTAAGAAAAAAGATAAGTGAGCTGTTAGTTTATAGGCGACATATAATATGAAATGTGTATTATAATTGCTTATTACAAGAAATCGTAGTTTTATTTCCTATCATACTATTGTAGTCAACGTCGAAAAAGTAAACCCAGTCAAAACATTGCCGATAGATATAGCGGTCTCGCTCGCACGCAAGCGCATGCCTCACGTTCCTATCGATTTATCTATATTTAATTGAATTCAAGTGCATAGCTTTAGCGACTAATTATTTTATGGCCCCGTCAGCACTTAGGCTTGATCCGGGCACAGAGTACTTTTAATATAGATAGACCCAGGATACAGTACTCTATGCCAAATTTCATTGAATACCTCCCAAACTTGGACATAGTTCAAATCACAGATCAGGGAAAGTAAATTCTTCGGTTCAAAGTCCCCTTACGACATTGTTTATGCAAAAAAATACGCGAATTCTATTTTGATGTAGTCAAATGAATATTACACAATATTACGCTCGATCGTCGCAAGTGGGCGTTAAGATCGCCCCAAGGTTATTTGAGAATGGCGGGAAACGGAGCGAGAGCCGTATACTATACAAAACATGTAATATTATATCGTTAAATATGAATTGTTCTAGTTCTAGAATGTTTTTAGACCTAGACCAGCTGTCTAGGTTGTCCTAGGAACAGTGATTCAGGGACGTGCCTACGTACTGAGAGACGTGAGAAACATCGTATTACGGTTTGTATAGTGTTATATCAAACAACATACAAGTCTGGCTTCATACGAATGTTTTTAAAACACAAGCGTACACAAAGAGTAATGAATGTGTTCGCAAAAAATCTTGACTCATCATCCACGCAATTATCAATAACAAGTTCAAGTGAAAGAGTCAGAAAATATCGTCTGGAATGAGCCAGAAAGAGATAGCATGTAAACTGTTGATAGGAAAAAGACGGTGAAGCTAAATACTAGTAAGTTAGAAAGAGACATGTATAAAACAGTGCTGTGGGCTGTCACGGTTGGTACGCATGCGTCATTCAAATTTGCCAGGGCTGTACTCAAGTATAAAAAATAATAAAGTTAGTTTTTGTTTAAGTAAGCTCGTCTAGATTTATTCGCACTTTGAAAACGTATTCGCACGAAATGACTCGTCTGAATATAAACGAATGATTAAGGACGTAACGTCCCGACTATCGAAGTGCTATGAGAGTTCACGATTGGTTACAAATACCCGCGGTGTACGCCGTTATAGTTGCGCTATCTAACTCGATCCTGGTTACCTATTCGTATGGATAAAGCAGACTGGACACATAAATTCTGAGCGCGGACACGAATGATTATAGGGTCCGAGTTAGAGTATTATTTTATTTGGTATCCAAACAAGTAAAATATCTACATTACCTTAATAGCAGTAACAAACTGAATTCGGTCAAGCGTTAAATCATGGTAATCGTTATCGTTCAATCAATATCAAAGACTCACAGTGATCCCAATTATCACGAAATCTTCTCGAAGGTGACAATTAATTTTACCACGAGTAGGTACCGTCAACTGGTGTGGAACATGTGATTGTGCGTTTTGAGTGAATTGGCAAAAAAATTACCTACAGTTAGCAACGTAAGCTCATAAAACTCCAGTGTTAAAGCATTCGGATTCATAAGAAAAAAAACAACAGAGTTCGGCCCTGGCAAAATACAATCAGCTGTTTGTAATGACAGTTCGTCTGACAAATACAAAATGGTTGAAAACTAAAGTTGGCAAACAAAGAAAAGGAGCGTAATAGCAAAATTTTACGTTAAAAAGCTTTTTTTAAGTGAAAGATAGTTAGTTTAGTTTGTGTTTAGTGTTTTGTACAAGATGCTGGATTTGGAAATCATCCCTGAGCGCTCCCTCGGCTGCGATGCCTGGGAATTCGTTTTAGGTGAGAATCACGTATGTTTATTTCTTACGTCAGGAATTTGCGCTTTATTTCTACGGGATGTGTCTTACGCAATGGTGTTTTCAACGTTTTTGTACCAAAACACGTAAATTAGGTTGAATATGTCGTAGGAATAACAATGATATCGCCTTAGTTCAACATTGATTTTTTTTGTGGCACTGTCACGAGCAGCCTTTGTTTCGCCAGTCAATGTTTATTTTTTTTTAAATTGCTAATCTTGACCGTGAAATTCTGAGATTGTGTTGTTTTCGTGTTTGTTGTGAAATGTTTTATTTTGACATACCTATGAGAATTAGCTTGATTAGCATTGGAATTAGTACTTATTACTTGTGTCCTAATTTGATAATTTACTTACCTGCTCATATTGTTTTATTTAGCATACATCCTTTTTTTGAATAGCCAACTCCAGCCAGGATCTCAGTCACCTTGTTTCTGACCTACCTATATTTATTATTTACTTCGTTTAAATGTCAGTAGTTACTAATCAGCTACCTATTTATGGATATATATTATTAATAGATTATGTTAAGGACCTGTTTCACAATGTGCTGGTAAACCCTATCCACAGCTTATGTGCCAGAATTTGTAGGGGCCATCTGTCGAATATGTTTTGGGTAAGGATTATTACCATCTTGTAAAACCGGTGCTGACTCTTCAATTCATTTAAAAGGATATAAAGTATTAAAAAGCGTTAACAGTGTTGTGTTGGTATATTGAACATCTTTGAGTAAGAATGAAATCAATATGGATTTTCGAACAGTAAAACCAAATATCTGTTGTGAGAACTTCACAGTTGGTATTTTTTCCGGAGCCTCAACAGACTGAGCATGTGTTTTTAAATAAAAGTACTTATAGTTTTCTGTTTTCATTAAGTACACAAGTAACAATTTGACTGAATAATCCATTATTTCAGTCAAATCTATCAGTTAGAACTGCAAGTATGTAGATTGCTTTATTAAATAAATAAAATCACAACAAAGAAATAAAGCCATTGCACTCATTGAAGTCGCTATTTACAGTGGTACTAATAATAATTGACTATCATTATTGGTTGTAGAAACACATTAGCAGCATTTTATATGTTTGTACATAGGTAAATGTTATCAGCCACTGACTGCATTTGTTTTTGAACTGTTGCATCATTGTTAAGTATTTTGTAATTCCGTAATATAAATTCTATACCTACGTTAATAAGACTATAACTTGCTTGTGTTTGCATGTTATGCTAGGGGGGCTACCATCTATGGTTTGATGTAACTACAGTCAGATTTAACTGTAGTTAAATTTAAATGTGGATTGTGCAATCCAGTCTTATTATTATTTTCGAAAAAAAAAAGACTTACTTATTTTGGATATAATTTCCGATACAGAAGTCATGTCCACCAGTTTGGAGTTATTGTATGTTAGTATGTTGGTTCACTACTGCAAATCTACCACACGGATTTGGACAGATCTTAGCAGCATAGTAGCTCGAGTCAACATTTAGAATACTTTTAAATAGGCCAGGGATTCCACAGGATGTTAAAAAAACAATATCAATTAAATAACATGCTGAATTACAGGGCGATAGCTAATAACAATACAGAATTCTTGGGTCATGATAGGGTTCCCCTTTGCCACCATAGCCAGGAACTAGAGCCCCTAGGTACAATGTCGCGGGCACAGCTCATCAATACTAATATTAGAAAGAGGTAATGTTTGTGAGTTTGTTGGCTTTGATTCACGAGGTTATCTCTGGAACTACTCATCCGATTCTAGTATTTATTTCATTGATAGAAAGGTACATTATCCAGTGCTATAGCTAGGTAGTAGTGTAGCGACCACTTCAACCTCGCCACAAGCTACACAGATGGTGCTGCAGACGCATTCAGAACAATAGACAATTCTCAATACAACCCTGAATCGCGCTATGAGAGTTCTCGGAGCACGTAACACATATACAAGATCCCGACAATAACCGTCGGGGCATAGCGGCCGCCCCGCCAGGCAAACCACCCGCCTGGGTAGAAGATCTTCCCTTTTCCGCTAATGTACTTAATAATATTGGAAGTAGCCATCGATGGGCGCGGGGTCTACCCATCTCAAGGCGTAGGTACTTAGGCTTTATCAAGGAAGTCTGTAATTAATAAATACCGAATACAAAGTGTCTCAATTAACCGCGACGCCATTAAAATTAACAAAAGCACAATAGGAAAATATTTATTTGCACAGAACTATTGTCGTAATTACGCATATACATGCGGCGTGCACGATTGTTTCGCGTGCCGGTGACGACATTGCCGACGCGCACGCGCAACGATTGTTATGCCATTCGCACCCATAATATCATCAATATAAAAGTGGATAATTAATTAGGTACGTTCCGTTTTCGCACCCAATTTCTCCAAAACTTTTCGAGTGTGGTCAGTTGACAATACAGCACTATAGCATTCTCAAGCGACGAAACTGCGCGGATACAGGAGGAGGGCAATAAGGGCTTTCTCCCTCCCCCCCTAATAACATAATATACTACAATAATAAATTCCTCTAAAAATAGGATGGGGTGGCTGTGCGAGACCGCAAATGGATCCCTGATGCTGATAGGCTACAGTGCTGGTTATCCGATGGGACCCGGTGCTAGGTCTATTCCTAACTCTCTCCGCATTGGTGGAAACCGGGCGTAGTGCGGCCACCGTAGTGGGGCCACCTTAGGGCTCAGCTGTTTGAATTTATAGATCCCACAGTCCGTGCTTAGTTTTGTCACACCGAACAAGTACTATAGTAGTACCAGGTACAGGTACAGGACCCATAGTATGAGTTAATAGTTATAGCAGGTTCTATGTCCGCGAGAAATAGCTGGCCGCTTCACGGACGGCTTCCAACGTATGTCGGCAAGACGTTTTATTCAAGCTATCCTGTTTTATTGCTGTTCATGTGCTGTGCAATTCTAAATGAAGATTGATATTATATATTTTCACAGCAAACTAAACCTTTATTTTTTTATTAACAAGATCTTCGCGACTATATATATGTTACAGAAGTAGGCCCCGGCTACTTCCGTATACCCGTCGAGAGATAGTTCCCTTTTCACATATGCTACTGTCCCTATTACTCCTGTACGTCAAGTGCGAGATTATTCGTAAGCTAACCGTATACTTTATAGTTTACCGTAATTAGACGTTTTGTATGGAGAATTGAAAGTTTTAAATACCGTCCTGTAGAGGTGCTTTTGAAAATGAAATGAAATGAAAAAAGTTTATTCGACACAGACACGAAGATACACAAATGGGTACATTTACATGAAAAAGTAGAAGTAAAGAACACACAAAGATACACAAATAGACACAAACATTAAAAAGTAAGGAACATAAAGTAGGTATTGTGGATCTCAGTGTGAGCTGTGCCGAAAGGCGTTTGGCTCAGCATGAGCTGGTGGGGAACGGATTCTCCTCCAGCGCTGATTTTCAGCCAAAGCCTCTCCCTCCAAAGCCTCCCTCCAAAGCCTTTTCAATTCTCCATACAAAACTGTCTAAATACGGTAGACTATAAAGTATACAGTTAGCTCGCAGTTGACGTACTGAACGTTTAGGATACTATACAGCAATCCTGTTTCCCTTCGTAAGTAGTGAAATTAATATTAAAATTATACTAATGTCTGTGTCTATTATGCCGTAACGGATAAGCAGAGATATGTTATCGGCCCGGCGTGTCAGTCGTTGACGCTTACTCCAATCGACGCAGGCGCAGGCGTCGATAGCTCTTGACCTTTATGAATAAAAATAAATAAGTAACTGTTGACTTCTTTCAAGTGTTTATATTGAGGTCGGCTTCTTGTTCTGATTCGTCTGATTACAGGGCCCCGAGTCTGCTAACACAATCGATTCATAATCGAACAGCAACCGCATAGTAACTGTCACTTTTGACAGATATCCCATACAATATCTGTCAGAAGTGACAATTACTATGCGGTTGCCGTTCGATTATGAATCGATTGTGTTAGCAGACTTGGGGCCCTGATGGAGCGTCTGTTGGCTGTCTTAGACCCAACTAGTGGAACTGCCTTACTGTCATCTAAAGATGCGTGACATTTAAATAGTGGATGCATTGACGACCTGATTGGCTCAGTTGGTAGTGTAGTCCCGGGTTCAAGTCCTGGTAGAGGCGAACTTTGTGTGATGAGCACGAATGTTTTGTACCCGAGTCATGGATGTTTAATATGTATATACGTATTATATACAGAGTTAGCCTTAGCAAATAGTAGTTATAGAAACGGAATAAATTCAAATCGTTTAACTCATTCATTATCCTTAACACGTTTGAAAAGAATATGATAAGATAACATGAGATTACGTGTATTTGCTGCGGAGTGCGTTGGGGAAATTTTTCAATTGTCTTACAGTACGGTATTAGTAAAAAAAAAATTTATATAGATAATGATCAAGGTCTTAAGGCAATGACAGCTGTTAAGTGTCTCGGGTTCGAATCGTGCGGTGCGACTCTCATTTCCAATCATGATTATCACCCGCTTAATCGCGGCAGATTGTCAATGAACTATTATTAAATAATAAAACTAATTTAACGGATTTTATCGCGTTTATCTTTATATTTTTACGTTCCTGACGTTGCGGCTGCTTTACAGCAAACATGGTCACGGGAGGACTGAGGTGGTTGACCTGGACCAGGACCAGGATGTCATAGTTTCGGGGTACCCTCATATGTAATTGTTACTTGCGGTCCGATCTATGCAGAAAGTGCTCTCAGTGTCTTGAGGTCTTCCGCAATGGTGCACTTGGTTTTGGAATTAATTATATTAATTACTGGTTCCCAAGTCGGTGGTAGCACCCAGCCATTTTCCCTATTGGAATTAGGAGGTTTTTGAAATAAAAAAATGCAATTGCAAGACCGTGACAGAAGACTGTGAGCACATTCTGCGTAGATCTACTATTGTAAACTAATACTAATACCTATCTTCATTTATATTTTTTTGTAACACTATGCCACTAATATATGTACGCCAATAATTGGCAGATCATAGCGAACATTAACTCTATGTACTACCACCCTTTTACCTATGTTCACAAATAAACTATCTTTATCTTTAAAGATCAGACCGCAAGCAACAACTAAATATGAGGGTACCCCAGTTCAAACTATGACATTAGGACGTCAACCACCTTATTCCTCCTGTAACCATGTTTGCTGTAAAGCAGCCGAAGCGTCGGGAACGTAAAAACATAAAATAAACGCGATAAAATCCGTTTTTTTTTATTTCAATATAACTTATATATGTATTGTTCTCTTACAGGGATGCATTTCTCTCAGTCAGTTGCCATAATACAGAGTCAAGTGGGCACAATACGAGGCGTACAAGTACTTTATAGTGATCAGGTAAGCGCACAACACTTGTTTTACAGTCTCGAGAGCTAGGACAGTAAGTTAGTTAACAAGGCGGTAAGCCAAGATGGAGTGGTCAGGGAGCAACCTATCTACCAACTACCTATACCTAGATACTTATCCTAATAAGATTGATTGATGTATTGATTGTATGTTTTGTTGTGTTTCAGAATCCATTGTCAGTGGATCTTGTAATAAATATGCCACAGGACGGGGTCCGGTTAATATTCGACCCGGTGGCGCAACGGCTCAAAGTTATAGAGATCTATAATATGAAATTAGTTAAGCTTAGATATAGGTAAGTGTACAATACCACAGAATACTTAAGTCACAGACATTTAAATAAATAGCGACCCTTGGTGCGAAGCAATAAAGTGCAATTCAGCTTGAATACAAGGCGGCTCTCTTTCTATCGCGTAACTCTTATCTCTTCTGACGCGCGGCAACCCACGGTATGGCCCGCCAAGGCGGACCCGCCGATGTACTTGTAGTGTCACACCTAAAGTGTGCCAGCCCTGACATACCACCAACAATTTAGAAGATAATTTCTTTGTATAGATATTTTCAAAGTATTTGTGAGCAAGGCTGGCTATGGAATTTGGTTAATAAACTCTGGCGATCTGTTTTAAACCTTAAAATTGTTATACTATAGTGTTATATTCCCTGCAGCGGTATGTGCTTCAACTCGCCGGAGATATCGCCATCTATCGAGCAAGTGGAGCACTGCTTCGGCGCGACGCACCCCGGCCTGTACGACTCGCAGCGCCATCTGTTCGCGCTCAACTTCAGGGGCCTCTCGTTCTACTTCCCCGTTGATAGTAAATTTGAGGTATGAACCTTAATTATATTAGGTGCAAGGTAAATTTTTGATTGACGGTAATAGTATTAGTGTATATTTGAATATATATAATACTAGCTGACCAGGCAAACGTTGTTTTGCCATATTTATTTTAAATTTATTTTAATAAAAATGTGGATCTCAATTCCAGTATATAAGTAATAAATTATGCTACTTGTGCTGCAGACATTACAAGTAGGTATGGAACACTCAGACGAAGAAATAAAACAGTCCGAGCGCCGCTAACAACGAATTAAAGCACAAAAAACTAAGCCGATTTGTGTGTAATACGCAAAATAAACGCTATCCCTTCTCAACTCGCACGTGCTACGATGCGCAGGCGGCGTCTTAACATGTTTTTTTATTTATTTATTCATTTGTTACATGGCAGCCGGGCTACGCGCACGGGCTAGGCTCGCTGCAGTTCCCCAACGGCGGCTCTCCCGTCGTCTCCCGGACCACCATCTACTACGGATCTCAACATCAGGTGAGTGGGAGAGTATTCATGTTATATATAAGGTGTAACAATAATCTATACATATAAATAAAATTGGAGTGTCTGTTTGTAATATTAAAATAACCGCTTTTTACTAAGCGCATTTGGATGTATACACGGTACATATACCAAAACAACATTTTAAAAAATGTTGTCTGTCTGTCTGTTTGTTTGTTCCGGCTAATCTCTGAAATGGCTGGACCGATTTTGACGGGACTTTCACTGGCAGATAGCTGATGTAACAAGGAGTAACTTAGGCTACTTTTTGAATTAAAAATTATTTTGTTAAATACCACGCGGACGAAGTCGCGGGTAACAGCTAGTGTTATATATAAGGTGTAACAATAATAGTGTATAATATTTTAGCAGGGCCAACAGTAGGTTGTAAAAAAACCCAAAGAAATTAATCAAATTATTAAACATTAAAAAAATAACAGCCTGTAGCGCACGACCAAGGGATATTGGTCCGCCTTTAAAAAAATCAAACATCATTTATATCCATATGACTTACTGATTCATCTAAATAAATAAATTTCGCCAAACGAACACACCGACTATACGGTCCCACACTAAGCAACAGTTGTATTATGGGTACTGTACAATGGACTGGGGGCGAACCCAGTATAAAATACTTATATAGATATGAAACATCCATGACTCGGGTACAAACATTCATGCTCATCACACAATGTATGTCACTACCAGGATTAGAACCCGGGACCCTCGGTACAGACAGCACTACCAACTTTGCTAATCAGAATCAGAATATTTTTTATTCTCGCAGACCATTAAGTACAGTACTTATGAATCGTCAAAAGTTACAAAATACTAAGCTACTACTTTACCACCCGTTCGGAATGCCGTTCCTATGGAGAAGAACGGGCAAGAAACTCCATGGTTGCTCTTTTTTTAAAAAGATCTTTTACATTTGTGAGCAATACATTGTTATAGGTATGTGAGAACAATGTAGGAACGGCTAATCAGACTTTAGCAGCAGGTCAAAAAAAAAGTAATCGGTTCTAAAAGTGGTGTGATAAGCCCTCATACTCCCCCCCCCCCCTCAGGCTAGCAGCGGCAGTACTGGCTCGGTGTGTCCCGCGCCGCTGCCCGAGCTGCCGCTGTCCTGCTACCGGCAGCAGCTGCACCTGCGCCGCTGCCTGGTGCTGCGCGACGCGTCCGCCACCGCGGGCCTGCGCCTGCACATGTTCACAGAGGGTGAGTCCTCACTCCACTCTGAACTCTGTGCCCTCTGAATATAAAGAAGAGCTTTATAACGCTAGTATTTAATAAAACAATGGAACATTTGGGGGGGGGGGGGTATCCTATGATTGTATAATATTACGCCAAAAGGAATCAATTTGTTATGGCTTTGCTTGAAAGGCAAATTTATCCTTCACGTTGTCCGAATGTCCGATCATATGGAAAAAGTCAATTGAACCTGTAGTCTCGCGAAAAAAGTCAATTTACCTTCCACACCTGAAGACAAAAGTCAATCTCCTTACGTTCACGCAGAAGAAATACCATTTCCGTCTTGACTCTTGCCGACAAAAGTCAAGTTACCCTACACTCGCAAGAAAAAGACAATTTAGCCTCTGTTCTCGCCCAAAAAAGTCAATTTACTGTGCTCTCTCGCTAAAAAGACAATTTAGCCTCTGTTCTCGCGGAAGAATGTCAATTTATCATGCGATCGGTTTTGGGTCAAGTCACCTTCGTCCGTAGGAGAATTAAGTACCCTCGGGATACCCCTACACGTGACCCTGGGAGGTGCAAACTAGGTGACAACTCTACTGGTGGTAGGCTTCGGCCGTGGTTAGTCCCCACCCACTGAACAAAGCCATGTCGCCAAGCGGCCTAGCCGTGTTCCGGCATGATGTTCGGTGTTGCCATTCATGGATGGCGGGTCAGATCAGCTGCGCTGCATGTGCCTAGTGAATGTAGCGTCTCGATCTACTGCCGCCTTCCTACCTAGGCAAGTATGCTCCATCGTAGATCTCATCGTCACTTACCATCAGGTGAGATCGAGATCAAATACTTGCCTATAAATGTATAAAAAAATATTAAAAAAAAACCCTGGATATTGTCAGGCGCGAGCCGGTCGCTGGAGGGCGGCGCGGCGGGGCGCAGCATCAGCCGCGCGGTGCGCTTCGGCGACAGCGCGGCGCGCGTGTGCGGGGCGCTGGGCGCGCCGGCGCGGCTCTACTACAAGGCGGACGACAAGATGCGCATCCACCGGCCCACCGCGCGCCGCCGCCCGCCGCCCGCCTCCGACTACTTCTTCAACTACTTCACCCTGGGACTGGTCGGTACCATATTATTCTTCTTATTTATTTTTTTAGGTTAGCTATTTATTTATTTATTCATAACACATACGCCAAAACACCAATATGCTAAATATACAACTACGCAAACGCAAATTAAAAACCAAATAAAATAATTACAACACACTGAAAAAATAAAACGAGTAAAATTAGATTAAATTAACAAAGTACAAATAAATTATAAACTAACAACTAAAATTAAAAGTAGGCATTTAAAAAGCTATGGGATACGAGAATCATCTTTGCCAGTGTCGAGTATTTCTTGATAATCTATCTATACAAATAAATAAAATTGGAGTGTCTGTTTGTAATATTAAAATAACCGCTTTTTACTAAGTGCATTTGGATGTATACACGGTACATGACCAAAACAACGTTTTTTACAATTTTTGTCTGTCTGTCTGTCTGTTTGTTTCGGCTAATATCTGAAATAGCTGGACCGATTTGACGGGACTTTCACTGACAGATAGCTGATGTAACAAGGAGTAACTTAGGCTACTTTTATTTTAGAACAACTTCTTTGTTAAATACCACGCGGTCGAAGTCGCGGGTAACAGCTAGTCGTTGATATTATCAGTACTCCTGATAATAATTACGGTGTAGATGCAGAGCGAAGCTGTGGACGGTACTAATAAATTAAGCGGACGTCTTGGGAGAACTTGAAAAGTCAAATATTTCATTTGATATTTTTTTTGGAAGGTTGTACCTTTACTATCACATGTTACTACTCAGGCTAATGTCCCTGCTTAGACTCTAATGTATGATCATTAGCACAGGGCCCCAAGTCTGCTAACACAATCGATTCATAATCGAACAGCAACCGCATAGTAGCTGTCACTTTTGAACAGATGTCCCATACAATATCTGTCAAAAGTGCCAGTTACTATGTGGTTGCTGTTCGATTATGAATCGATTGTGTTAGCAGACTTGGGGCCCAGGTTCATTGAGCGTCATCAATACATATTAACCAGTTAATAGCGTTTAAATAAACCGGTTAGGTACATATCCGATTCCTAAACGAACCGGTCGTTAACCGGTAACCGTTATTCGATACAATTTCAGTTTGGGAACAATGGGGGCTTTTGATTTTAATCGGACTCCATTATCTACCCGGCGCAAGATCAGGGTGTAAAATAGTTGTTTGTGTCATCCCCAGGACGTGCTGTTCGATGCGCGCACGCACCAGGTGAAGAAGTTCGTGCTGCACACCAACTACCCGGGCCACTACAACTTCAACATGTACCACCGCTGCGAGTTTGAGCTGACCGTGCAACCCGACAAGTGAGTATACACACTTTAAACAAATGGGGGAAGAGGAACCCTCCATTGACCCTCGGCTTGTCAACTTTTCCAATTATAAATGTACTGTACAATGGACTGGGGGCGAACCCAGTATATATTTACTTATATAGATATTAAACTACACTCTGGTATAAACATTCGTGCTCATCACACAAAGTATATCCTTACCAGGATTCGAACGCGGGACCCTCGGCGCAGAAAGCGAGGTTACCAACTGCGCTAATCAGGCCGGCAAATTATAAAAGTATTCAGTACTATTTGAATACTTTTTAGATTCGCATCGCTTCGGGTCCCGACACTCGTGACGGACAGTTTCTCGACTAACATCTTAGAGGAGTTCGGTGTTGATGGCTTGTTTAATTATCGATCAAACTTGTTTGGTTTATAACTGGAAACGTTGACAAGCCGAGGGTCAGTGGTGGGTTCAGCTGATTTCTGCCAAGTATCGCCTAGTTCTATCAATTATATACACACTTTACCCTGTTCCGCCGGCGGTACACCAGTTTCGGCCGCCTTAGGCTGTTTAGTACCAACTGTCCCATTCTGTACATGTTTTCAGTCTTGTTACTAGTGTGCCTCCAATAAGGTAATTTATTGGCGCCTTTCGTTAAAAAATGACAATTTATTAGCAATTCTCGTGAAAAAAGTCAATTTTAGTAAATTGACTTTTTTCACGAGAATTGCTAATAAATTGACTTTTTACTACTAAATTTAATTTCGTTAATTGCCCTCAAATATGTCTAAAGAAGGATGTATGCTTGCCGTTTCATTGTATACATAATTCTTATGCATAGTAAGGATTAAATTGCCATATTCTAACCCCAGAATTTATAGACGTTTTATAACATTATCAAACGTCATAATAGTACTGCGCACAAGTTTTGCTTTGCGCAGTACTATATGACGTTTGATAAAGTTATAAAACGTCCATAAATTTGGGGTTAATAGTAATGTAGATAAATAACTGAGTATTTCCGTGTGAGCGCAGATGCGAGCCCAACTCGCTGGTGGAGAGCCACGGCGCGGTGTGCATCTCCGCGTACAGCAAGTGGGAGACCGTGTCGCGCGCGCTGCGCGTGGCGGAGCGCCCCGTCGTGCTCAACCGCGCCTCCTCCACCAACACCACCAACCCCTTCGGCTCCACCTTCTGCTACGGATACCAGGATATGATCTTTGAGGTGACGTGACCTTCATAGTATAATTTTAAAAGTGGGGTGACCTTGCTCATTTAAAATAAAAACTGTCAAAAACCTCGTTCCGACTTTTTGTTACCAGGATAGTGACTTTGTTGATCGCTTTTCTCAGAAGAAACGGTACTAACTGTTAGTAGATTTTGGTTAACACATTGTTTTATGATCGTGTTTGGAAGACGCTATATTGAGTTTGATTTTGTCTATTTCTATATAAGTGAAGTGACCTCTTCCGAGCGTAATCTAATATATTCAAGGTTATCTCTAAGGCGAGATGACCTGTTCTTAAAAGTGCTCACCGAAAGGAGTCTTATATATTAATTTTATGGTTTCATACTTGCAGTGCGATGACCACTTCTTGAAAGTACTTGAGCAGAGCTTTATCAACTTAAGGTTGCTTACTAAGTGAGATGACCTCTTATACTTGACCTGTCCTTAAAATGTATTACATTTTGTAGACAAATTCTAACAAAACAAAACAGAACAGTAGTATACTTTTTGTCGCCTGTAGCTATTCAAACGAGTGTATGTATGTTACAGGTGATGTCAAACAACTACATAGCTTCGATAACACTGTACCAGCCCGAGGGCACGCGGCCTCACTATACGGTCAACTCGATCGCGTGACACAGCCAGGTGAATAACAACTTTAATACTTATAAAATTAAGTCGAATGTTTAACATTAGACAACAGTGACAACAGAAAATGTTGTCAGTATTTTTTTTTCGATGTATTAAATAAAAATCATTGTTAATTTTATTTAAGTTTGCGTGCTTACTTTTATTGCTATATCAAATTGAATTCTATTTTATATATAATAGGTAAGCGTTTTAATTAAATTTTGTAAAAAAAATACTGTTTTTGGTTGTTTAGTGCCATAAGCGTCAAATTTATTTTATTTTTTTCCCAACGCAGGGATCTCCAAGCAAAGGTAAAAAATACACATCCTGAACGATTTCGGTTGTCAGTCGCCATACAAAACCTCCATTCGTGTGGTCAACACACACCTACCAGGAAAAATGTTCAATCATCAAAACTTTCAACTAGAAACTACATATCTTTACCACCCAACACCTAAGAGGAAGCAGTATTTTAAAAATGTGATAAAAACTGTGAGAAAAAAAAACTTTAAAAAAAAGTGAGTGACAGATCTCAGGTGTTAGTCTTATTTAATTCCTTAGCGACGGATGAAAATAGTAAAAAAAAAATGTTTTTATTTTGAATAATTAAGTTGATATTTTAAAATGGACATTAATTATTAAATTAAATCAATAATTAAACTCGAGACACTAAATTGTGATAATTTTGACACTCTTATTATTTGACACTTAAGGTGGAAGCTCAGGGTCAGGGCGCGAAATTCAAAATGTCAATGGTTTTTATTTTTTTACGAAAAATTTGGACATCTTTACGATGTAATTTAGTGTTTTGCGATATTAGCATTCTGCATTGGATGTCTCGATGTATTAAGTTTGCTTAAAAAAATACCTAAAGCGATACAACACCATAAAGTTAGTAACTGACCCTGAGCTTCCCCCTTAACCGTATTTGACAGCTACGTGTTAAAGAAACACTATTATAATTTGTATTTATTGAATGTGTTATTGCTATTAATTACTTGACATTGACAAAATACCCGCTAAGTTGTGGGTGAGGCCATATTCATATCCATTTTATTTCATCGCATTTCATTTCGTAATTCAAATCAATTTTTACAGTAAAGGATATAAAAATTCAGTGTTGTCTATTTGCTGTCAATATTTTGTAAATAAAGTCTTGCAATGTGTCAATATTGTCATCGCTTAGTGTCCCGATAATAGTCAAATGTGTTCTTATTAAGTTTAATTTTTAATTACGCCACACCAAAATATGTTTTAAAATTATTTGATTATTAAACCATATTTTCGTGTGCAATAATCATGACGGGATTATAATAATAAATAGATAAAGAAAAATCATGGAGAAAAAAAAACTAGAAATAGACTGTGCTGTAAATATTTTTGAGAATTTGAATGATAAAAATAAAAAAAAAAATAATGAAAATTGATGTATTTTTTCTAAGATGTGAAAATGATTTTTTCAACTATCGAGACGTTAGTTAGGGCTTGTGTGATTAAAAATATTGAAAAAAATAATGTGCAAAAATATTGTTTATTGATAATAACAGCACCACAGCAAGCCATGGGTTTTGTATATAGCTAAGCTAAATAATATTTTTTTACGACAATTCTGTTGTACATGGTAACCAAAAGCTTGTCACTAATGCGACGTGATTCAGAAAGAATAAACTAAAATTTGCACCTGATCTTCTTTAGCTCATTTGTAATGCAACACAGTTAAAAAATTACGAAGTTGTTTATGTACCCATTGTTGCTGTATTTTTTTTAGGTTTTTAAATTAATTCTTAATTCTCAATTCTTTATTATTTTTAAAATAAGTACAGCTACTTATGAGAAAATATCAACAAATTATTGTTTAGTGAAAAGGTACTTTTTACATCGTTTGCGGGGTGCCAGGTTATGAAATTGTAATGTATGCTTGCATGCCACTACAGTATACAACTGGCATTATTATAGTTTGTTTCGTTGTTTACAACAGAATAGTCGTCAATATACCTAGTTACAATTTTAATTTTATTATTGACATTACTTTACCAACATATCACGTGATAGTTAAAAAAAACGAAAAAAAAAAAACAATGTTTGATTATTTTTTATAACATTATTATTTATGGATTAAAATATTGATATCAAGTCTTTTTAACCGACTTCAAAAAAAGGAGGAGGTTCTCAATACGGTTGTATTTTTTTTTTTTTTTTTTTTTTATGAGATACT
Organism: Pheosia gnoma; assembly: GCA_905404115.1. Taxonomy (NCBI): domain Eukaryota; kingdom Metazoa; phylum Arthropoda; class Insecta; order Lepidoptera; family Notodontidae; genus Pheosia; species Pheosia gnoma. The sequence goes on along the minus strand of FR989919.1, from coordinate 4,254,338 downwards.
AAAACGGAGAGCAATAAATTGTTTCGGTTGTTTTATAATTTGATTTGGAGTTGTTTTTATTAACCAGGGCCCTAGGTGTGCGAACACAACTGACTCGGAATGGCATCTCAGTTGTTGCTTATGTCAGTTTTAGTAAGGGTGAACCGTCATCAGCGGCAATTTAGTACGGGTGAACTGTCAAAAGTGTAACTTTTTTCTTTCCTCTAATGGAAGTGTAAATTGTTTTAACGTGGGAAATGTCAAATGTGACAATTTAGTCCGAGTGAACTGTCAAAAGTGACAGTTTATATGGCGATTAGTTTTTTTAAATATTCTTAGAAGAAATGCGAATCCTATAACCGACGCGACGATGACTTGTTTGATTTACTATTGTTCTTTTTTTATTTATTTGATAAACGCATTAATAGTTATTAGTTCCGTTGGCTCCTTCAACTAAGCCACAGCCCGTACTAGGAATAGTTTAAAAGCTAGTGTAAGTATCGAACTTGGAACTTTTCGGCTGGAGCGCGACTCCTCTAACCACTAAGTTTTTGGCACTAAGGTGCACCATCTATGGTTAAATTGAACTACTGTCAACAGATTTTTATTGATAACACATTATCTATAGATTTGACCCGTTCTGTCGAAGATTCTATCGGATTATTTATCGATTTTAATAATATAATAATAATAATTCCAGCCCTTTTTAATGTCCCACTGCTGGGCACAGGCCTCCCCTCAATGCGAGGGGGTTATCGATTTTACTGTAGTTAAGTTTAACCGTGTATGGTGCACTCGATCCCAAACGTACCCAACAATAATGACGACTCCTTAACAAAACTATTTGGTGATAACTTCTAACGCGCATATATAGGGACTTGGCATTGTATAATGTTTTATATAAGTTATTTTTGGACAAATATCGCTCGCTGAACGCGTAACTTACAAGCGACATAATATCGTAGTGAGATAAGATTATTTTGGGTATCTACGACATATATCCAAAAACGTTTGAGATACAAGGTGTTCTTTTTGTTCTTCTCATTTTTTTAGGCAGGCAATCGGCTACAAAATAGATCCATTTTGCCAGTGTGGAGTATTTATTAATAATTGTTAGAAAATGTTTATGTACCCCTGCTGACAAAAATGATGGGGAAATGAATCTTCTGCCCCTATCAATACAGCAGTGGATATATTACTGAAAATATACCGGACATCTTGGGTGAACTTGAAAAGTCAAGTTATATTATTTAATTTTGATTTCCCTCACCTGTGCACATTTATGAACACGCAATGGTTGATATCACACATTATTTATCAGAGAAACATACTTTTTGGAAATAAAATCAAAATCTACAACTTCACCGAGTAGCTTCCAGCCAAAAATACACCTACAACATGTTTTGTTGTATAAGTACTGAGATTTTATTTATAATCTCGTTTCCAAAATTTTCAGTTTCAAAGTTATGAGTAAATGTCTCATGGGTTCAAAATGTCTAACTGTGAGCTGATTGAAATTGATGTTGAGATGTAGATCAATAAACATCACCTATATGAGCACGCGCAGTCATAGCCAATTTAAAGTGTTTTTTTTAACAACATTTAATGGCTCACTAAAATGGCTGACATAATAAAAATCGTATAATATAACTATAGCTTGTATATTATACGCTTAGTAGCGTGATATTATGCATTACAGTTTTATTATATGTATAGATTTAGTAATACAGCCTTTATGACTGGTGTATCGAAGGCCCACTTTCGTGCGTACACGCTTACATTCTACGAAGTGAGCATAGACCACAATAAATAACTAACTGTAGGAATGTTTCTATAAATCTTCAGTAACCCGATAATTCATCATATCCATGCAATGGACTTTAAAATTGCGGAGGTGAAATCGCTAGGTTAGCGCGCGAAATTCAAACATTCAACGGTTTTTGTTCTTTTTTTGAAATTGGAACATGAATGAGTCGTATATTTTTTTTTATTGCCACCGTGGCATATTGTTTTGAATTAATTCATCCATTAAATTAGCTTTAAACGATACAACGCACAAAAGTTGGTAAAAAAATGCGTGTGTTCTACAAACTTTGGAGTATTTTATCGTGTTCGATATTTTAAAGCAATCCTAATGCATCGAGATATTCAAAGCAATATTCCATCGTCACAAAAAAAACATCGTAAAAAAAAATATTTGGAATATTTTTTTTCGCGCCCTGACCTAACACTTTTGCTTGACCTGTTTAGAATGTCGCATTATCCATATAGGACGGATGAAGGTGTATCTGTAAATGTTATTTATATATCGCGTGGTCTATTAAACTTTGTATAATTATAGCGTTTTCATAATTTAAGTAGTAACAATTAAAGTGGAATTCTGTAAAATATCATACTAGTGCTGACAGGACATGCTGTGCGAGATAGTGATATATTACTGTCTCTGTCTCTCTTATACATATTGGGAGAGAGTGCGTGGCCGGAGCCAACGTTAAAGCTATAAATACACGTATCTCACAGAGTGAAACGGAAAAGAAAAAAAAAGTAGACGCTATAGTGTGTCTGCTTTTTGTCAGGCATAAATTAAATCATCTGTTGCCAGTTTCATATTTATAAACTGCTGTATAACTTGAATACCTATTTAAAGGAATTAAAATTATGGCATTTAACGTTGGTTCCGATTCTATAAAAATGTGTACCTACCATATAAGTGTTGCCACGTTAAAAATCTTAATAGCCAATTCATCTGTTGATGGCAACATTGTGTTATTGCCTTAGAAAACAATGGTTAAAACATTTAAATCATAGTGCAGTCTGTAAAACAGCTACCACACAGATAACAAATGTGCTATATGTAGATATGTGAGAAATCATGGATTGCCATAGATCACTAATATGTTTTGTAGACAAAATCCTCTTAAATACAGTTCGATTCAGAAAGGGAATACTAAGCCTTCAACATAAGCGTCTTTAGCGCATTTGAGATCATTTTCTGAATTCAGAAACTAGAGGGGTAAATTAAAAAAAAATGCCCCACTATAAATCACAATTGCTTTTTTGTTGTGCACCAAACTTATTTTTAAAAATCGAGAATTCAATCGACATTTGACGTTCGTATACACTTTTTGAATTATTCTGTGTAAATATTTGTCGTCGAACAAACACCAACCGTATGAAAAAATGGGATTAAAAGCACGCGTGTATAAGCCGCATTATGAACCTAAGATTGGTGCAATAAGAGCCACTGTACGAGCAAGTGTGTTGAAAAATATATAATATGTATAGTATAATAATGACCGTTATCGCGCCGGCGCGTATCTATGACGTCACATGGGTTTTGTTAACCAAGGGTTATCCTGCCAGGAGGGGAGGGATCTAGAACGGTGGAGGCTCACGGGGTTTTCCACGTCGATATTTAAAACAAAATAGATAATTGAAATAAAAAAATATACGTTCCAAATTTAAATAACTACAATTAAAATGATAAAAAAGAATAAAGTTGCCCTTAAAGAAATAGCAGATGGCGTTAGCTGCTATGCTTCTTTTTTTGCATCACGCGTTTGTGTATTTTGCCAGTACTTGGCTACTTGTTTTGATATAATACTAACAGAAGTCAGATCTAATCTTCTAAGCCTTATTGGCGACCCAATTCGCACGGTTGACAGTGATCCGGTCTTCTGTATCGAGGGTCCCGGGTTCGAATCCCGATAGGGGAAACTATGTGTGACGAGCACGAATTAGTGTACCAGAGTCATGGACATTCATCTATACAATTAAATATATTATATACTCGGATCGCTCTCAGTCCATTGTACGGTATCCATAATTAAGCTCTGTTTAGTTTGTGACCATACAGTTTGTGTTCGTTAGGCGATATTTATTGAGATTTTCGTGTTTTTTTTTTATCTGTGGCAACACATTGATTTCTTCTATATGTTCTGTTAATTACTAAACATGTTGGGGCTTTACTTTTCAGAGCTGTGTCATTATTAATAGGTGATTGCCGTGTTTCCTCTGGCGTGATAGGATGTCACCGAGCTTGATTTAGTTGTGAAATACTTTGTTGGCATTTATAGACTGGATATATATCCTCTTTGGTCGGCATTCAGTGCGCGCACTGAGGCACCCGCGCACCACCCGCCGCGAAGCACGCCCCGCCATGGTGCACAATGTGTGTTGAGCTTATGTTATTTATACGATACCTACATGGCACTTTTGGTATAGCTTCAAATTAAATTGAAATAAAACTAAGTTTAAGAATTTTATCACGTTCCAACTATGACACTAGGACGTCTAACTTCCAGTATTCCCGTGACCATGCTTGCTGTAAAGCAGCCGAAACGTCGAGAACGTAAAAAACATAAAATAAACGTGATAAAATCCGTTAAATTAGTTTTATTTCAAATTTAGAGATAAGTTGCGCGCGGGAATTTGAAATATTTTTTGACACATTTATTTCCAATTTAGTGCATTTCAAATTTAAAAAATTAAATGCTGCATAGAATTGACACCAATATTGTTTTTTTTTCAATAAAATACTCAGAAAATGATTCATAAAGTATATTTACGCCATGCTCAATAGACGAGTGCAGATTGGGTGAATCATCATTCATGCTTTGTTTCCACTTATCAACCTTGTTCATTCACTTTATGAATCACTCACCTAATACAACCGCCCAGAATAAAACATTCAAACTTTATTTTTTTTAAATTTGGTTTACGGCCCTGGGTGCTCGCTCTTTGGAACCTAAAACATTCAAACGCGAGCTCAGTGTGACATGTAAATTATAGGTAGATTTAAAAATTGTAAACAATTAATTATCTAAGTAGGTACCTACTAATATACCATAATGTTCTTTGTAAAACATTAATTAACGGCTATATTTGTACGCTCGATCCTAAAATGTTTGCTAGGCATGATACAATCACAGACGAATATTGTTGAGGAAATATCAATAATTGTTGAATTCCGCCATAATATGCCTATAAATAATTCACAACTAAATTACTTACCTACTACTTATTTGTAACATATTTTGATGTAATACCTACGTAATTAATTAATTTTCATTCAACAACATTCAAGTTTTAAAGGATACCTACTTACCTAGATAGGTTGTGGCCAAATGAGCGTAATTTTGTTAGTTGTGAGTCGCGAAATTTGGTTCGTGTTTTAGCTTTAAGTACATGAAAATAATTTGGTTTTAATAACCATAAATACGACAAAATACTCAAAAAACGATACAGAATTACCTTTGTTTTGCCAACAACCTTACACTATTTGTCGTCTCAATGTTTTTTTTTAATATACCCGCCAAAAGTTGATATGTGACGTTTTTTCAAAATATTTCGTTCACTGCTGTCATGACCAAATGTAAATGAATATTGCGACACAAGAAAATGTTAATAAAAATATCCCATTTTTATAAACGTCAGTCGAGTGATAACAAAAAATAAAAAATATATGTCTCAAAAATACCAAAAAATCTAAATAAAGGATTTCATACCGACTTTGTGGTTGTTTTTTTTAATCTTTCAATCGACTTGAAAAAAGGAAGAGGTTCTCAATTCGGTTGCTTGGCCAGATTAGCGCAGTAGTACCCCTGCTCCGAGGGTCCCGGGTTCGAATCTTAGTAGTGACAAACTGTGTGATGAGCACGAATGATTGTAGCCAAGTCATGGATGTTAAATTTCTATATCTATACTTCTATACTAATATTATAAATGTGAATGTTTGGATGGATGGATGGATGGATGTTTGTTACTCTTTCACGCCAGAATGGCTGAACGGATCTGGATGAAATTTGGCACAGAGATAGATTATAGTCTGGAATAGCACATAGGCTACATTTTATCCAGGTAAAATGTATGGTTCCCGTGGGATAGATTTGTTTAATAAGTAATATATACTGGATTCGCCTTCAGTCCATTGTACGGTACCCATAATAGAAGCGCTGCTTAGTGTGGGACCGTATAGCTGGTGTGTTCGTCGGGCGATATTCTTCGTTGTACTATTAATTAGCTTAATCCAACGTTAAGGTTGTAATTCATTGCAATTAACCTCGCCGTGTTAATTGTGGCGGTAATTCAATGCACCGAATTAAGGTCAGTTCATAGTTATAAGGTGTCAGTGATTAATCATGGAATTATGAACCTAATTAACATTAATTAATCCGTTCAAGGTAAACAATTGGCAAGCGTTTACACATCTTTAAAATTTGGTAAATCAAATACAGAATACTTCGACGATTCGTTCAAATTTAATATTAATACTAGCTGTTACCCGCGACTTCGTCCGCGTAGTATTTAACAAAAAGCGGACGAAGTCGCGGGTAACAGCTAGTCTAAAATAAAAGTTGCCTAAGTTACTCCTTGTTACATCAGCTATCTGCCAGTGAAAGACCCGTCAAAATCTGTCTAGCCATTTCAGAGATTAGCCGGAACAAAACAGACAGACAGACAAAAATTGTACAAAATGTTGTTTTGGTATATGTATTACCGTGTATACATCCAAATGCACTTAGTAAAAAGCGGTTATTTTAATATTACAAACAGACACTCCAACGCTCACGGAACTATGGACCCTGATATCGTATAAGCGCCATATTTTGATTTTAGTCTGTCAGTCTGTTTCCGCATCACTCACGGGAAATTTACCGAACAGATTTTGATGAAACTTGGCACAGCGATAGCTAATAACAAGATCTAGGATCATTTTTATCCTGGGAGATGAGTGGGTTCCCCTAGGACAGGGATTCCCAAACTGTTTTGGGCAAGACCTTTTTCATAATGAACTGAACCGCCATAGCCAAATTACTTTAAAAGTCCTATCTCTAATTCTTTTGCTATTGATACAAAATAATAATTTCATGTTGTACGAAATTGTGCACGCTTATCGACTTGTTGAGTTTTTAAAAAGTTCATAAATGTTACTTCCCACTTAAATATTAATCATTCTTATAACAAGGTGGTACACGTAACACAACTTATACAGTGTCTTGAAAGTTTCAAATAAGAACTTGTGTCGAAATAGGGGTCGATTTTTAGACCTCGTCGACCCCCCAAAATCAGTTTTCACATATCGACCACTTTGGGAATCCCTGCTCTAAGACAACCAAACAACTGAAGTCAACGCGCACGAAGTCGTTTATTTAATCAGTTGATAAGTACGCAGGCACGGTGTGCATACGATATGAACGTGGTTTCCTCTTGTCTGCCATATACGTTGGTCATTCCAAGGTTTCTTTTGGTCAGAGCAACTGTAATCGCCTTCCCGACAGGTGTCGACAACCCTAGCCGATAATGTAATTTGTTATAAGCTGTCGTTCTTCTTCGTCTTCTTTCTTTACGAAATGATATGCGATGAAATAAAATGGATATCAATATGGCCTCACCCACAACCTAGCGGGCATTTTGCCAATGTCAAGTTATTAATAGCAATAACACACTCAATAAATACACATTATAAATGAAATAATTAGGCCTCCATAGAATCTCCCATATTTGATATGAAAAATAATCATTCCACTTGACGATGGCAAAACACCCAAAGGTGGGTGGGCCATTTTCTATAAAAAAAAAGTGAAATATTTGAAGAGGTCGCTGGGTATGTCGTAAAGATAATATTTGCATAAAAAAATAAAAGCAAGTTGAATATAAGGATAAAAAGAAAGGTCAGTCGTATAACATTAAGCATCTTAATAAGTACCTACCTACACTAAAAAATTAACTGCAGCATGTATTTTTAAACATCTTTAAAATAATAATATCGCCCGGGGAACACACCAAGGATACGGGCCCACACTAAGCATCGCTTGTATTATGAGTACCGTACAATGGACTGAGGGCGAACTCAGTATATTATTTATATCATTTTTTTTATGTTGAATTGAAATTCTGGCTATTAAGGAAGCGCAGGTTCACGGCTTAGTTTAGGTTCTCTTTCTGTATACTCACCTCCTTTAAAACAACGACATAAACCGGTCCAGTGAGAACCAGATCACGCACAAAGATCGTGTTCCATAGGCATGTCAACAACGATATCTTACCACCAAATTTATAGTACGAGTAGTATACAATGGCGTTACAAAACATTGTGAAAACCTGATTGGCTTATAGCTTATTGGTAGTGACCCTGCTTTCAATGACGGGAACCCGGTAGGAGTAAACTTTGTGTGATGAGCACGCATGTTTGTACACGTCTGTCTTCACATAATAATACCAGCCCTTTTTAATGTCCCACTGCTGGGCACGGGCCTCCCCTCAATTCGAGGGGGATTAGGCCATAGTCCACCACGCTGGCCCAATGCGGGTTGGCGGACTTCACACATCTTTCGAGGGGTTCCCTCAGACATGCAGGTTTCCTCACGATGTTTTCCTTCGCCGTTTAGCAAGTGATAATCATGGTTGAAAATGAGATTCGCACATGAAAATCAAGAAATCCCAGAGGTGCGAACCGGGGTTTGAACCTGCGATCCTCGTTACCGAGGCAATAGTTCTACCGACTTAGCTATCACTGCTAGACTGCTGACTTCACATAAAGATTACTAAAGCGGTAAAGAAGGCAGGATCAAATGATAGTATATCCTCACTGAATCACGTTGTATACTGGGAAAGTCCATTACAATTTTGCGTGATCTACCCAATTCAACCGACACCATTTCTTCGGAATCGATAATCAACATGATACACGTCAATGTTTGTGTGACACACACATACCTGGAACACTTATCTACTTATCAGTGAGTCATCGTTCTGAATTCATTCAAAAACAAATTGCAGACCGATAACGACAGATATTTAGAACTATATTCAGTTGAAATAGATGTTATTTTCGTGTGCAACCTGTGAGCGGAGTATACGGGCGGGTTATCATGTAGGTACTTTTACATAAAAGTAAACTATACCGGAAAACTGTTGATTTTTTAAGGCTTGTTTAGACATTGAGGTCTTCCGCTTACGTAAGGAGCGGTTTGCATTGACTGTCGCGTCAATTCGCGACAAGTAGGTAAGTTCTTATAAGTAAGTTCTCGTAAGTTTAACCGGTTGTCTGTGCCATCATAGCTGCAAAACGGATGAACGATTGTAATTGTTTGATTACCTTTTTCAATAAAATGTCCAAAGAAATGCTGTTCGTTGGTAGGTGCATCACTTGAGAACGACTGAACCGAGAACGACTGAACCTATATTCATGGTGTAAGTGGCTTCGTAACGACAATTGATACCATAGATTCAACTCATGATTCTGACATTTTCCATCGATATTATCTCGAATTTTACGCTTTTTTTTGTTCGATTTTTTAAAAATTGATTTGCCATGAGTTCTACTAAAACATATATACCTAAGTAACTCCTAATATTATGTATAGTCGTATAGAAATCGAAAAGTATAATATATACTGTCGCTTTGTGTAAAATCTGCGTGGTAAGAACGCGATGGAACTCGTTTACGTTACCGTAACGCTTCGTGAAAAGTTTGCGTTTGAGCCACAATACCTAAGCTTAGTTGCTGAACGCTGATATGTGTTTTTACGTGATTTTCAGTATCTATTTCAGGCAGGTGTGTGCTTATTTCACACGTATCTTATCGTATCCTTGTGATAGCCTATCTAATGGTGCGGCAAAATACTAAATCGAGTGCCACTTCAACAAAACGTCTACTTACTTCCTTCGGACATGCTTTAGTTTAATGTCAAGCGGAGCGGTGGGAGCGGTAGATAACAAATATAATCTTTTTATAAGTACTTCTTTCATGTAGGTATAGTTGGTCTGAATCCCAGACGTATACACGATGGTTCAGAAAGGTTATACTATACATTGAACCTGCGCTTCTTTAGGGCATTTGTAATCATTATGTGAAGTCAGAACTCGGATATGTGGATTTTGAATGATTAATTTTGTTCCCAACGAAATGACAAGTGATGTTTTAAGATTATATTTTTTTATTTACGTTTCGAATTTCTGACTTCGAAAGTAGGAAAGGATAAGACTTAGCATATCCTTTCTGAATCACCCTGTCTATATCTAGAGACCCATATCCGGACAGCCATCTAAAGACAAGCCAGAGCTGAGGGCCCCGCGGACCCACGTTGGTCTCCACTCGGCCTCAGACTTGGAGGCACGGCCCAGCTAGTTTACTATGATTTGCAATAAATACTTTTATTTTCACGATTTTAGCGGAAAAGGGAAGATCTTCGATCCAGGAGGGTGGTATGCCTGGCGGGGCGGCCGCTATGCCCCCGCGGTTATTTTCGGGGACTAGTATTTATGTTACGTGCTCCGAAAACTCTCATAGCGCGTTTCAGGATTGTATGGAGAATTGTCCATTGTTTTGAATGCGTCTAGCGCCATCTGTGTAGCTTGTGGCGAGGTTGAAGAGGTCACTACTGCACGGTCTTCTTATTATACTTTATTGAAATAATAAAAAAACTTTGAGTAAACGTTCTAGTGCCCACACTATATAGGAATCCTGTGTCGTGGGGAATAGTATTCTAATATAACCTACATATACAATAATAAACTTATAAAACTAAACACTACATTTGGGATGTGTGTTTTGGACGCGTTTGTCTCGGTACTAATATATTATATACGGCAAATAAGTTACCTACATAATAACAAAAACATTTATCGAGTATTGCATTCATCTGATAACGTGATAGTAGATATGGTGTGAAATAAGAATGATTCATACGTGCGAATGTGCTTATTCCATTTAAACGTATTGATAAGAATAACCTAAGCATGGTGATAAGAATAATTTTATTATTGACTCGACATGGCAAATGTAACTTATTATATACGAGCTGTCGCGCGGCGAACTTCGTACCGCCTCAGTATCAAATGTACGTGAAAATGAATTATCTGTATTATTACTTTTTTTATGATTTTTTTTCAAGATTATAAGCTAATCCCATGCCAAGTTTCATCTACATCCGTCTGGCAGATTTGTCATAATGTCCGAACAGACAGACAAGCAAAAATTAAATACCATACCAAATAAAACAACAATACGAGTTTTATTAGTACTTCATGTACGGACAACATGGGCCTTGTAGGCCCAAGTCTAAGCCTAAGATATTGTATGGGATATCTGTCAAAAGTGACAGTTACTATACGGTTGCTGTTCGATTATGAATCGATTGTGTTAGCAGACTTGCAGACAAAGTTACAGTGATTCGATACTAATAGCTTTCTTTAAAAGTCGCAGACCTATCTAGGTAGTAGGTACTAACATATACATTTATTCTTACATAAACGTACTTGGTAGGTACCTAATTTAAATAATGTAATACAATATTGTATAGATAACAGATACCTACTCGACCCCTCTGAACTAAGTTCAAGGGCAAACGGAACGAGTCTTCGCTTGCCGTCGGATAATGCCATAAATAGCATCGCAAGAACTGGATCTGAATTATTGCGTGAAATACTAACAAGAATTCGAATCTCGTTCAACTGACACAAAGCACAATCACAATTTACAATTCGGCATTTTGTAACGACAATCTCATATATCGCGCTAAAATCTCGGCTAAAATGTAAAATTTGTATGAAATTTTCTTTATTGTTGTATATAATACAATAGTTACGATCAAAATAACTTACATATTTACAAAATAACCCCCAAACTTATACACGTTTTATAACATTATTACCTAAACGTCATATTGTACTGCGCATAAGAGATTTTCTTTGCGCAGTTCTATGTATATGACGTGTATAAATTACAGGGGTAAAGATATAAAGAAAATTACATTATTATACCAAAAAAAATATATATTTAAAAAAAAATAGAAAAGTTACCAATTCACAAAAAGTGTAAAATTTGTATTGAAATTTTACAATTCATGCTTGTCACACAAAGTATTCCTCTATGGGGTTTGAATTTTCAAATCTGGAACTCCACGCTACAGCATACAACCACTGACAATTCTACTAGTCGAGTCGTCAAATAGGTTTATGTATCGACTAATTTCTATTTTACACATCGTATTTACACATGTGGTCTTACTATTCGTCAACAACGCTCGTTCGTGGGTAGGTACTTTTGTTACTCCGATTGGTTTTGTACTCAGACGACGCTATATCATAAAGTAAGAGCATTATTATAGGTACTTATTTATTTGAAAACGCCAGTACTGCTAACAACAATCCGAGACGTTTTGATTCAACAAAAAAGTAAGCAAAATTAGGGTTTTAGGGTTCCGTACCAAAATTGTAAAACGGTGTGACACCTCTGTCACACCTGATTATCTCAGCAAATATTAATACTATCGACTTGACTTTTTAATTATTTCTATTGACCGCGAGACGAACTCACCCGAAGTTTACCGTCGGCTAGATTCGTCTCACGAAATCAGTCGAGTGTAAAATTATAGCCGTAATTTCGTATCTTTTTCATTATCGTAATATTTAGTAAGGACGGTTTCTATTGGATGTTTGGCAATTCAATTAACTTAGGTACTAGGTAAATGTTATTTTCCGAAATGTCAAAGTTGAATGCGTCTGTAGCACCATCGTTTATTTCGTATAGGCCTACGGGGGCACTTACAAATTGTTATTAAGGTGGAAGCTCAGGGTCAGGGCACGAAATTCAAAATGTCAATGGTTTTTATTTTTTTACGAAAAATTTGGACATCTTTACGATGTAATTTAGTGTTTTGCGATATTACCATTCTGCATTGGATGTCTCGATGTATTAAGTTTGCTTAAAAAAGTACCTAATCCGATACAATACCATAAGGTTTGTAAAAACCGCTACTTTTACTAACTTTATGGTGTTGTATCGCTTTAGGTATTTTTTTAAGCAAACTTAATACATCGAGACATCCAATGCAGAATGTTAATATAGCAAAACACTAAAGTACATCGTAAAGATGTCCAAACTTTCGTAAAAAAATAAAAACCATTGACATTTTGAATTTCGTGCCCTGACCCTGAGCTTCCACCTTAATAACAATTTGTAAGTGCCCCCGTAGGCCTATACGAAATAAACGATGGTGCTACAGACGCATTCAACTTTGACATTTCGGAAAATAACATTTACCTAGTACCTAAGTTAATTGAATTGCCAAACATCCAATAGAAACCGTCCTTACTAAATATTACGATAATGAAAAAGATACGAAATTACGGCTATAATTTTACACTCGACTGATTTCGTGAGACGAATCTAGCCGACGGTAAACTTCGGGTGAGTTCGTCTCGCGGTCAATAGAAATAATTAAAAAGTCAAGTCGATAGTATTAATATTTGCTGAGATAATCAGGTGTGACAGAGGTGTCACACCGTTTTACAATTTTGGTACGGAACCCTAAAACCCTAATTTTGCTTACTTTTTTGTTGAATCAAAACGTCTCGGATTGTTGTTAGCAGTACTGGCGTTTTCAAATAAATAAGTACCTATAATAATGCTCTTACTTTATGATATAGCGTCGTCTGAGTACAAAACCAATCGGAGTAACAAAAGTACCTACCCACGAACGAGCGTTGTTGACGAATAGTAAGACCACATGTGTAAATACGATGTGTAAAATAGAAATTAGTCGATACATAAACCTATTTGACGACTCGACTAGTAGAATTGTCAGTGGTTGTATGCTGTAGCGTGGAGTTCCAGATTTGAAAATTCAAACCCCATAGAGGAATACTTTGTGTGACAAGCATGAATTGTAAAATTTCAATACAAATTTTACACTTTTTGTGAATTGGTAACTTTTCTATTTTTTTTTAAATATATATTTTTTTTGGTATAATAATGTAATTTTCTTTATATCTTTACCCCTGTAATTTATACACGTCATATACATAGAACTGCGCAAAGAAAATCTCTTATGCGCAGTACAATATGACGTTTAGGTAATAATGTTATAAAACGTGTATAAGTTTGGGGGTTATTTTGTAAATATGTAAGTTATTTTGATCGTAACTATTGTATTATATACAACAATAAAGAAAATTTCATACAAATTTTACATTTTAGCCGAGATTTTAGCGCGATATATGAGATTGTCGTTACAAAATGCCGAATTGTAAATTGTGATTGTGCTTTGTGTCAGTTGAACGAGATTCGAATTCTTGTTAGTATTTCACGCAATAATTCAGATCCAGTTCTTGCGATGCTATTTATGGCATTATCCGACGGCAAGCGAAGACTCGTTCCGTTTGCCCTTGAACTTAGTTCAGAGGGGTCGAGTAGGTATCTGTTATCTATACAATATTGTATTACATTATTTAAATTAGGTACCTACCAAGTACGTTTATGTAAGAATAAATGTATATGTTAGTACCTACTACCTAGATAGGTCTGCGACTTTTAAAGAAAGCTATTAGTATCGAATCACTGTAACTTTGTCTGCAAGTCTGCTAACACAATCGATTCATAATCGAACAGCAACCGTATAGTAACTGTCACTTTTGACAGATATCCCATACAATATCTTAGGCTTAGACTTGGGCCTACAAGGCCCATGTTGTCCGTACATGAAGTACTAATAAAACTCGTATTGTTGTTTTATTTGGTATGGTATTTAATTTTTGCTTGTCTGTCTGTTCGGACATTATGACAAATCTGCCAGACGGATGTAGATGAAACTTGGCATGGGATTAGCTTATAATCTTGGAAAAAATAATAAAAAAAGTAATAATACAGATAATTCATTTTCACGTACATTTGATACTGAGGCGGCACGAAGTTCGCCGCGCGACAGCTCGTATATAATAAGTTACATTTGCCATATCGAGTCGATAATATAAAGTTAGTAAAAGTAGCGGTTTTTACAAACCTTATGGTATTGTATCGGATTAGGTACTTTTTTAAGCAAACTTAATACATCGAGACATCCAATGCAGAATGGTAATATCGCAAAACACTAAATTACATCGTAAAGATGTCCAAATTTTTCGTAAAAAAATAAAAACCATTGACATTTTGAATTTCGCGCCCTGACCCTGAGCTTCCCCCTTAACATATTTTTTCCTTAACTCTACAACCGGATCGGAACGCGACCTCAACTGAGAAGATTCGGCGAGAAACTCAGCGGGCTTGTAATTTTTTTTCTTCTAAATCTGTAGGGTAAGCAGAACTGCGAACCAGTTTCGTCTTTACCATAAGGGCATACGGGTCACGTTTCCAGGGCGCCCTTCCCCACGCGGACTCCGAATATGAGGTATTCGTTTCAAGGAAGAGAAGCTTACTTTGGCTATTTATTGGAATAGTTGTGTGCCTAATAGGGCTCTCAGACGTAATCGTTCGTAACGTTATCGTGTAGTCGTTAAAAAAGCACCGGGTACCAAGCGGATTGGAATATTAATAGTATCATTAACTATACTATCTCCTCCTACTCCAGGGGCTCCCAAACTATTTTGGGCAAGAGACCCCTTTTTCAAAATGAACTGATACCTCAGTCCCCCAAATAGCAGCAAGTGTTTTTCCTATTGATACAATATAATTACAAAATTATAATTTCATCTTGTACGAACTTGTGCATGCTTATCGACTTGTTGAGTTTTTTAAAAGTACAACAATGTTACTTCCTACTAAATTATTAGTCATTCTTATAACAATTTGGTACACGTAACACAACTTATACAGTGTCTTGAAATATTCAAATAAGAACTAGTGTTAATTAATAGGGGTCAATTTTTAGACCTCGTTGATGCCCAAAATCCCTGAGCGACGTCGACCCCTGGGTATACGATATCGACCACATTGGGAATCCCTGCTACTCTCGATCGAACGCTAGTCAATTATCTCAAGTCTCACTTAACGGTTTTACACGACATTATCGTTAGCTAGACTTGTTTTGTATGCCAAAATACCTACATACTGTCTGTATCGCAATTCGCGATATACGCGGCGCGCGCGCAGTAAAACTGCTTAAACTGAATCACCTTGAAAGTTTTCCTGACAACGCCTACAATGTGTATTAAGCATTCCCAAGTTGTATCTGCGCATATTTAACCACGTTTCGTTTCACTAAAGTGGTTGCATTTAGTAGAGGTGCACAGTTGCTCACCCACATTGGTTCACACCGCGCCGCCGTTCGTATGGAGAATGTAATTGAGGACGATCCTACTGCCATTTCCTGGTCAATACTGTGGCTTTATTTTTATAGGCCTTTTGATACACGCTCGGTCTCTTTCTCAATTCTGAGGAGTTGGTACAGAATCCAAAGATATATCACATGCTGCCTTGACAAAGACGGTTGGTCTGGATTACTATATAGTCATTTTTTTTTTATTAGATTATAGGCAAGTATTTGATCTCGATCTCACCTGATGGTAAGTGACGATGAGATCTACGATGGAGCATACTTGCCTAGGTAGGAAGGCGGCAGTAGATCGAGACGCTACATTCACTAGGCTCATGCAGCACAACTGATCTGACCCGTCATCCATGAATGGCAACACCGAACATCATGCCGGAACACGGCTAGGCCGCTTGGCGACATGGCTTTGTTCAGTGGGTGGTGACTAGCCACGGCCGAAGCCTACCACCAGTAGAGTTGTCACCTGGTTGGCACCACCCAGGGTCACGTGTAGGGTATGTCGATGGTACTTAATTCTCCTACGGACGAAGGTGACTCGACCCCAAAACCTGCTACACATAGGTTGGGTACTATCATGGGCGTCGGGAGGAGGGTGCAGGGGGTGCGCTTACACCCCTCTGTCAATTGTGTATTAAAACTTTTGCCTACAATTGTTCAACACCTTGTAAATATAATATATACATTGTCTTTTTCTTATAAATATTAATATAAATATAGAACCACCCCCCCCCCTGAAATAATGTATTATTTCAGGGAGGTTTGTTTTGTTTGTTTTATTTCAGAGGCTTGCTCCATCTATACTACTTAGCGCCCATCTGTTCTCGCACTGTCCATGGTAGAGTAATATGCTATGCCAAGTATTATCTTGGAACGATGTCTCAAGACTTATGTCACGAATCACCTCTAATGGGACTGAAGTATGTGAACTATTTGCTACATATTTCTCCTCTGTTTACAGCCCAGAAAACAACAATAACAACGAGCAGAGTGTAGATCACTTGCATTCTATGGGCACAAATAGTCAGAACTTGTCATACGTGTCACTTGATTACGAAACTCTTTTAAACAGGTTAAAAAGCTTGAATTGTAACAAAGGACCTGGCTCTGATGGAATACCACCACTCCTAGTGGTTGAGTGTGCTGTGTCCTTGACCTCACCTTTGTTAATCATTTATAATAAATCCTTATCTACAGGAGTTTTTCCTTCATTGTGGAAAGTAGCTAAAGTGGTTCCAATTTATAAGTGTGAAAAAAAGGAAGTTGTCTCTAACTACAGACCTATCTCAATCTTACCGATCTTTGCTAAAGTCCTTGAATTACTTATTTGTCAGCATGTACAGAATCATTTGAGTTCCTACATTAGCATTCATCAACATGGTTTTATTGGACGTAGATCTACATGTACTAATCTTGTTACATTTACGGAGTCATTGGTGAAGGCAGTTGATAGAGGTAAGCAATGTGATGTAATATATACCGACTTTAGCAAAGCTTTCGATAGGGTCCCTCATAACATACTTGTGAATAAATTGTCAACATACAGCATAAGTAGCCCACTTCTAACCTGGTTTGAGTCTTATCTGAGTGATCGGTCTTTTTATGTGGTAGTTAATGGGTTTAAATCCAAATCTCATATTATAACTTCCGGAGTTCCACAGGGCTCACATTTAGGTCCAGTATTGTTCAATTTGTATATTAATGATATTGATAGCTGTTTTTATTACTCTGAACCATTTATGTATGCTGACGACTTAAAAATTTTAAGAGTTATCGAAACCGAAGCTGATCCGGTGTTCTTGCAGGATGATGTAAATCGGTTGGTACAATGGTCTAATCACAATGGTATGGTTTTAAACCGTAAAAAATGTTCACATATTAAATTCTCTCGGAATCTTAATATCATACATTCGGAGTACCATATCGCGGGAGAGTTAATTCAGGAGGTGGAAACTATCCGAGATCTTGGTGTCATTTATGATAAAAAGTTAACGTTTATACCTCATGTAGAAAACACTATAAAAAGGTCGTCAAGAATGTTGGGTTTTGTAATAAGAAATGTAAAAATATTCCGTAACCCAAAAACAAAAATATTAATTTATAATAGTCTTGTTCGAAGTGTCGTGGAGTACTGCAGCGTTGTGTGGCGTCCTCATTATGCTACACATGCGCTTCGGTTAGAACGAATACAGAAACGTTTCATGTGGCATCTGACTTATGCTATTGGGAAGGCTAAGAATTTAATTTCCTACAAAAGCAGGTTGACTCATTTTAAAATGATTTCTCTTTCTAAGCGTTGGGACTTAATAGATATGATGTTTTTATACAAACTTTTTAGAAATTTAATTGATTGTCCTCAGTTGTTGACCCAATTCCATCTTCGTTCGCCCTCCAGGATACCTCGAAAACCCATTACACCCTTGCAACCTCCCCTGCGTAGAACAGTTCTAGGCTCAAGCTCACCAGTTCCTCGCCTTTGCAAGCTTTTAAATCAATGTAGCAACCTGGTTGACATCAATTTTGACTCCAAAGGCAGGTTTTATAATACTATTTTAACATACCTAAGTGAACAGCACAAAGAGTAGTCTATTGTAATCTATTGTTATAATTAGATACAACAATTAGTTAAGTCGAATTAAGTTATATTTAAGGAAAACTGTAAGCTGCTGTAACACATTTTTAATTGAATACGAAGAAAACTGTACTTTTATAATTGCATGTTGAGTTTACCTCTAAGTGATTGTGCATTTAAGCTTAGATTCATATGGAAAATGTTTCAGATATTTGTATCAATGTAACAATCGTTGGTAATCCTAATAAACAAAAAAAAAAAAAAAAATCACGATCACCGCTCATTGGTTGAGGATGGTCAATGACGTATCTTGGACCAATCACGTTTTTTTTTTTTTTTTTTATTACATTATAGGCAAGTATTTGATCTCAATCTCACCTGATGGTAAGTGACGATGAGATCTACGATGGAGCATACTTGCCTAGGTAGGAAGGCGGCAGTAGACAGAGACGCTACATTCACCAGGCACATGCAGCGCAACTGATCTGACCCGCCATCCATGAATGGCAACACCGAACATCATGCCGGAACACGGCTAGGCCGCTTGGCGACATGGCTTTGTTCAGTGGGTGGTGACTAGCCACGGCCGAAGCCTACCACCAGTAAACGTGACCTAGATGTTACGGGAAGAGAATATCTGGGGGTTCAAGACAAAACCTATGTCACGGATTATGTCGCACCGAGTCGCTCTCTCCCTTCCGTAATTCATACGAGGGAAAGGGACAAAATCGATATATCTCACATTTGGTCTTGTCACAGCGGGCTGTGCTACTAGGGCTGGCGTAACATATTTATTGTAACACTGTACTATGGAAAGTTGTGTTTGTCTGGCTCTCTCGGCCTTCAATCCATGAAATTACCTTCGTCTACGTATACTTTATTTGTGTGTCAATAGAATTAGGTCCAATGTCACTCGATCAGTTGGATTGGACAGGTGGGCACGTACTTTGTATATGAAAGACATTGGGGTACACCCCTACATTACGGTGAATTTCTCCAAATCATAGCTCAGGTAGATGTTGATTTCTCATATTTACGAGAATACTACGCATTCAAAGTAATTGTGTTTATTTGATAACTTAAATATTTACAAACAGGAAAATAAAAAAAAACTTAAAAATGGGATAACAAACTATGTATCAAAAAGATCTTGTCCGCGTGGAATGGTGGCAAGAATGCTGGCTGCATTTCCTCGCTGTATAATCAAACTAATTTTTTGAGCGAGGAAAGAGCCAGCCCTCCGGTCACCTGTCAAATAAAACAAATTTTACTAATTTGCACCGTTGCATGACCTCAAGACACTGTGAGCACTTTCTTCGTAGATCAGACCACGAACAACTAAATATGAGGCTACCCCAGTTCAAACTATGACACTAGGACGTCTAACACCTCAGTCCTCCCGTGACCATAGTTGATGTAAAGCAGCCGAACCGTCGAAAACATAAAAACAACTTCTCTCGATTAGTCTCCTACGCTTTTATTATCTATTCCTATTCCTACCGTAATCCTCCTCGCATTTAGTGGAGGATCGAATATCATAGGGGGTATTTAAGGGCACATTAATTATCTATACCTATCCTACTTAGGGATGGCCTGTACTGCTATGCTGTAACGCTCTGCCCCGCTACGCCCCGCTTCTCTCTACTCCGCCCCGCTCTTTCCACTCCACTCCGCACGGCTCTACTCCACTCCACTCCGCTCTGCTCTGCCCCGCACCGCTCCACCCCGCTCCATCTCGCTACCAACAAATTATCGTTCAGTGTATGACATTTGGCCAGAAATACCAACGCGATTTTTCGAACATGACCGTACGTATACGTAGTTAGATACGTACCTACTCGTAAATAATTAATTACAAGTAATCACCACAATTGTCGTACGCCCACAATCACATTACATTATCATTTGTCCATCAAACCGTGACATCGCATGAAGGTGGCGTGATATCCACTCGTTTGTGGTACTTCAAAAAACATTATCGGATCGTTTTTACATTTCGTCACCGTAGTTAGTATAAAATGAATTATAGCCCGTTTGGACTAAGATTGGGTTTATGAATTACGCGTACCCAGCAGACCACAGTACGTCAAGTGCGAGTCAATTCATAAGCTAACCGAGAGTGAACAAGTACCTTCTAGGCAAGTATGCTCCGTCGTAGATCTCATCGTCACTTACCATCAGGTGAGATCGAGATCAAATACTTGCCTATAATGTATTAAAAAAAAAAAAAGAATTGAAAGTTTTAAATACCGTCCGCTAAAGGCGCTTTTCAATTCTCCATACAAAATGTCTAAATACGGTAGACTATAAACTATACAGTTAGCTTACGAATAATCTCGCACTTAACGTACTGTATAGACTGTAGTACGCTGACAGTACGTCGATCAGAGTATTGGGATGTACTGTCAGCGTACTATACACTATATGGAGTATAAAGTCAGTAACAGGCGCGATGGGCGTACTTATTCATAATTCCATTCTATATCCGAACGGGTAGTATGCATTACACTTAAACTTAAGCTCACGAACGAAACATCACAATAGGTACTTAAGTACCTATGTTATATTGACAGTGCGACGCGATGTTGTTTACATATAAGTTGGGAGTTAATCGATGATCAAATAAAACTATTCAGTATTCTTAGATATATATGAATGATGAAATAACAAATGTAAGTAAGTACACTTACTGCTGAAAATTAATATGATAGGGCAAAATATCCTACAACAGAATCTGTAAGAAGTGTTATGAGCGATGGCTGAATGCAATAATAAATAAGCGGTAATCCCAATATCTAAATATAAGTATAGTGACTTATGAGATGAATCAGTAAGTTATATGGATCACGTTGATGTATAAAATAATTGTGTAAATAATGTTTGATTTCGCCGAACCAGTAGCGTTTGGCCGTGCGCTCAGTACAGGGTGTCATTTTTTTATGTCTAACTAGCTGTTGCCCGCGACTTCGTCCGCGTGGTATTTAACAAAGACAACCGTTGAAAACAGCCTGCTCGCCCATTCTGAGCCCGCGGGACGCATTGCAGGTGGTTGCTATCAAACTTGCAACAGGCGCTGCGCTGCAACATTGGTTTTAATTTTTTTTTCGTGAGATCCTATGTTTTTTCTAAAATAAAAGTAGCCTAAGTTACTCCTTGTTACATAAGCTATCTGCCAGTGAAAGTCCCGTCAAAATCGGTCCAGCCATTTCAGAGATTAGCCGGAACAAACAGACAGACAGACAGACAGACAAACAGACAGACAGACGGACAGACAGACAGACAGACAGACAAAAATTGTAAAAAAACGTTGTTTCGGTATAGGTAACGTGTATACATCCAAATGCACTTAGTAAAAAGCGGTTATTTTAATATTACAAACAGACACTCCAATTTTATTTATATGTATAGATTATTTGATCTTTGGGAATGTTATCTTTATAACCTACTGTTGGCCCTGTTAAAATATTTTACACCATTATTGTTACATCTTATATAGATATTAAATGTCCATAAAACATTCTGGGTCGTAACACAAAGTTAGTCGGGAATCGAACCCTCCATACAGAAAGCTGGGCCACTACCGTCTGTGCAAATCGGGTCAACAAAGCGATTATTTAACTTACGTGGTTACAGGTAAGTATATAAAGCAATGACTAAGTAAGTATACTTAGTAAAATAAAATAAAAAAAATATTATGATTTTTTTTTTTTTAAAACTAACCGGTAGCGTTTGACCATACGATCAGTACAGGATGTATTTTTTAAAATTAGATTAATCTCTTTGGGAATGTTATCTCCACAACCTACTGCTGGGCGTGTTGAAACATTTAACGCTATTATTGCAACACTTTATGTTAAATCAATTTCATAATTTACCGCGGTATCCAGTAGAAGCTCAGGAGTCATCGTATATTGGCCCGCATAACCTGATAATTAACTCCGTAACCGCGAACACGCCCTTTCATAGGAAACATGTGGTTACATAAATCAAGATGATAACTTTTTTTTTTTTTTTTATGCATTATAGGCAAGTATTTGATCTCGATCTCACCTGATGGTAAGTGACGATGAGATCTACGATGGAGCATACTTGCCTAGGTAGGAAGGCGGCAGTAGATTGAGACGCTACATTCACTAGGCACATGCACCGCAACTGATCTGACCCGCCATCCATGAATGGCAGCACCGAACATCATGCCGGAACACGGCTAGGCCGCTTGGCGAGATGGCTTTGTTCAGTGGGTGGTGACTAGCCACGGCCGAAGCCTACCACCAGTAGAGTTGTCACCTGGTTGGAACCACCCAGGGTCACGTGTAGGGTATCTCGAGGGTACTTAAATCTCCTACGGACGAAGGTGACTCGACCCCAAAAAAGACCCCAAATAACTATACATATATACCTACTTACTTACTGTTGTTACATGTGTGTACCTACCGAACAGTAGCGAAGGATCTATACTACACCACGATTCCTGGGCCCCGAGTCTGCTAACACAATCGATACAAAATCGAACGGCAACCGCATAGTAACTGTCCCTTTTGACAGACTGTATGGGATATCTGTCAAAAATGACAGTTACTATGCGGTTGCTGTTCGATTATGAATCGATTGTGTTAGGAGACTTGGAGCCCTGTGGGCTTCCCTTTCGTAATAAAATTTAGGTGGGAATGGTCTGCCATGAAATTTGCCATCAGATTTGACAAAAAATCCTAGTTAATAAAACACCTACTAAGGTTCATATTTAATACGTTCTCAGTTCAAATAAATAACAAATGACAATAATAAGCCTTGCGATTCTGTGATGTCCAAATGATATTCAACCTTAAGGTGATAGAGGAGTTTCTTGGTCGACTTCACCAATGTTCTTAAGAAAAAAAATTATAAACTATAGTCTAGGTGGTTTTCTGCCGAATAAAATACTTACCCCGAATTTATAGACGTTTTATAACTTTATCAAACGTCATATAGTACTGCGCACAAGACTTGCTTTACGCAGTACTACCTATATGACGTTTGACAGAGTTATAAAAGTCTGTAAATTCGGGGGTTAGGTTATATATTTTTTTTATTTTTTTCCGGCTTGTTCGTATATCGCATTCGCCGCTGGTAACGATATATCATTGTTATGTACGTAGCTATTATATAAACGATATGTACGATCACCGCGTCATTCCAAAGATATTTACAACAGCTATCTCTGTTTGGAATGACGTGTTGATCGCACATAACGTTCATATAATAGGTACGTGCATAACAATTATTCATATACAAAACAAAGTCGTGTCAGGCCTCAGCCTCGAATTTAGCGGGCAGCAGGGCGGCGGCGCGGCGGCGCGGGAGCGGGGCTCGTTGGCCGCCCCGCGCCGCTGTCTGTTTTCGAGAACGGTCCATTTGAATTTACGCATAAGATCCTGCCGCTCCCGCGCCCGCCCCGCCGTCCCGCTGCCCGCTAAATTCGAGGCTGAGGCCTTAGTTACACGATTTATAACCAGGACTGGTGGGCCGATGTTTATAATCTTTGTTTTTTTTTATTCAATACAAGATCCTGAGAGTAACCGTCAGGGCATAGCGGCCGCCCGCCTGGCTGGAAGATCTTCCCTTTACCGCTAAAACCCCATTGCATTTTGATGGAGTGTACCTCTAGTATAATAATCTGTGGCTCTGCCTCCTCTTGCCTGCATAAGGACGAAATATTAATGTTGATATAATGTGAAAGCACATGTGTCTACACCTTCGGGAACTGCAAGTGTGATTGTGCTTATTTAACCACGCACTCGTGGAATTGCCATGGGAGATGTATGTATGTATTTGAATGATTAGTACGCTGTTGGCCGATGCGGCCTTTGCAGCTTCACCGGGTTTTTTGGGCGAACGCAGAGTGCGCTCCAGCCGGAGGGGCATGCAACTAGCAACCATGGGAGAATAATAGGTTAGGTACCTAAGTAAAAGTCTTCAAACATACTTTCACACATGCAATCATGTATGCATGAACATTTTGCAAACATGCGTATCCAAATGACATAAGCTTCAGTTTCAATTGTTATCTAATTAGTCGTTTCGTGATTGCACCCTCCGTCGGCGCTGACCCTATGATCATTCATGCGTGCGGACTAAGTAGGTAATTACCTTTATTAGCGCGATAAAAACCGTAATCCAGGTATATTTGTGTCATGTACACACGGATTTATCTTTAAGACCTTGCCTTGTTGAAATACGCTGAGAAGATATGAGAATGAATCATATTTGCGTTGCGTTGGTTCTCTAGTGCACGTTTATGAACACACAATATTTGTAAAACGAAATTAAAAACTTCTTTTTTCAAATTCCCGCCAAAACTTTTTTTTTAACGAGCGTTACATTAGTTGACATTCTGTGCGGTAAATAATTTAGGTATCGCTCGCTACTGTGTTGCGTGTGGAAAAACCACAAGACAATACGAGTATAGGTACACATTTTATGTGATGGAATACAATAGATAGGTACTTATAATAATAAGCTGTCTCTGCCATATATGTGATATAGGAACACCTACTAGATGCGAATCATTTCTAGAGCCATTAAGTTATTTTTGTTCTGTGGTTAGTAGCCAGCCAGTATGCAGCATGTTGCTTATAAAATAACATAAAAAAAGAAACAAAAAAAAGTGTTTTATTGATTTTAACTGTATAACGTCGGCAGAATAATAATTTAAAACCATTATTGTCGGTTGATAAATTAGACCGGGGGAAGGAAACTTAAATATAATGAAATATAGTTAGTATAGGTACACGGACCGATTCAGGATAGGTGGGAATGGTTTTAGTGTCGATTCATCGGCTCACTTTGGAATCAGAATACTTATACGAAGTGACGAGACCCTTTAATACTTACGTAGAATCAAAATACCTTCATGACGTTACATCTTCGTACACCCACTTGTTAAGGTAGTATGTACTGTACCTACCTACAAACAGTCACTTTATGTAATTAAAAACTTATCAATTCTTCACATAATTACATTGAATTACCTACCTACCTACTTACTTATCTGTTTTTTAACATTCTTTCAGCAGTAATAAAATGCAGTAATTCCGAGTAGGTAAGTTATTTACGTACTTATAACTATACGCAGCGTAATAAAAAAATAAAATCAAAATCCCAACACAAAAAAGTAAAATATTTATTTATTGAATAATTAAATAATGCACTGCTGCGATGTTTACTACTTACCCAATGCTACTACCAGTCAGCGGCCCCGGCCGGCCGCGTCCCCCCCACCAAGACGCGCGGCGCATTTTTAAATTAACTTTTTTTTTAAATTTAAACGTAAATTATTTACCTATATTTTTTGAAAAAAAAAATTATATATTATTATCTAAATTGGATTGAATAAGTACTATTATGTCTAAAATGTTAATACATTCGCCCATACGAAATGGTGTGGAGGTTGAGGATGAACTTTCTGCAGTGAAGATTCCCAGTCTTATTTAGGAACTAAAGACTTAAAAAGCCAAAACGTGTTGGACCGATTTCCACCAACATACATTATATCTGAGCAACGGCAATGGAACGAAATCAAAACAGCAATGAGGCGATCTTTTTGGGAGCTACGATGGTACAGACACACAAAGGATTCAAACTTGTTACACCGCTATTTCGGTTGTGGGTCAATAAGTAGGAAATATGTTGTAGGTTATGTTAGCAATTTATCATGAATGTTTTGGAATAATTTTTAGGGGGGAAAATTACCTTTGGTTACTGTATGGATCTACGTACGAATTAGGGAAATAGCGACAATAGTATCTATATATATAAGTATTTGGTAATAGGCTGTTTGACTGTATGAAAAATAAGTTTTGAATTGTGGCCGTCCTAAAAGACTATAGTAGACTATATAGCTTTTTATAACTACTTTATCATCGAATTTTATGGAAAATACTGAATTTTTTTTTTATTGTTGGCATCATATTAAACTAATGAACAATTTAAAACATTTTTTCAAACGCAGTCAAATAGTTTATTGTATAATAAATACCCCTGAACCAGTATATTATGATAAGTATTATACATAGTTTATTTTCTGTGCAGCGCTGATAGAAAGGTACCTCAAGTCCACGCGTTCGAAGCCCCGACACTACTGTCTAGTAGGTATCCATAACTAGATTTTAACAAGACTATTGTCGTAAATATTGATGACCTATGTTTGCGAGAACGGTGTAAATTGTATATGTTTCGAGACAATTTTCTTACTAAAAGAGCGTGTTGCAACCTTGTAACGAGCCGTTTGTTCACTTCGCACAGCTTTGGTGACGCTATAAGTACGCTCCACACCTTCCGATCCAACCAAATCCTATTCTAAAAATCGGATAATTTGTAGAGCAATCGGACGTCCTAAATCCTAATTTAAAACCAGACATCCGATAATTAGGATCGGATAGGAAGGTGTGCCAGTGATAACATATGGTACCGAGACGTGGTCGCTTACTATGGGCCTCATAAGAAGGCTCAAGGTTGCTCAAAGCGCAATGGAGAGAGCTATGCTCGGGGTTTCGCTACGCGATAGAATCAGAAATGAGGAGATACGTAGACGAACTAAATTAACCGACATAGCTTCAAGAATGTCAAAGTTGAAGTGGCAGTGGGCGGCACATAGCTCGCAGAACCGATGGCCGTTGGGGCAGAATGGTTCTAGAATGGCGACCACGAACCGGAAGACGTAGTGAAGGACGGCCCCCACAAGGTGGACCGATGATATCACACGCGTCGCAGGAAGCCGGTGGATGCGAGTGGAGGAGGACCGGGATGTGTGGAAATAATTGGGGGAGGCTTATGTCCAGCAGTGGACGTCTTTCGGCTGATAGATAGTTGGACAGGAAGTTGAAGCTTGTTATAGATTCACCGTCATACTCACAGACGTCACAGTCCAATCACAAGGACATAACGAACCATGTTTTAGAAGAAACGTCATGTAAATTGAATAGTTTCAATTCAGAAGCCTAATTCGCTACCGTCTGTCCGTTTGCGCATCACGGAAATATACTAGACGGACTTTAATGAAACATGGCATTGTGACCACTGGAGTCTACATAATAGGATACTTTTTATATGTAGAAAGGAACGGATGTTTTGAAAAAAAAACCTATCTAATCTGTACCTGGTAAGAATCGCTAGGCGGATTTACCATGAGAGTCATGCCTACAGCAGGGTTCACCCGGGATACGTCCCGAAGGCACTGCTGTAGTGCTATTCTGTAACGACTGTCTCATATCTGACGCGCGAGTCCAAAAGGGAATTGTAATATTTCAAATTAATTTTTCCATTTTACTCGAAATCACGCGTGAAACATGAGACGTAAGGACTATCTCTTATCTCACGCGTGAAACCTAGATTAAAATGTAAAATGTGTATTGAAATTTTACAACTCACTTTCGGACTCACGTGTGAGAAATGAGTTTGTCCTTACAGAATAACACTACTGGTGCCATTAGGCAAGAAAAACAGCTACTTGTCTAAAAGCCTATACGAGCGGCACAACATGCCACCCAATCCGTAGGATCGATTTGTATGGTCCCTGCCACCTGCAAATTGGCTTGTAAAGAGCCAAGTTAAATAAATAATTAATAAATAAATATCGCCATACGAACACACCAACTATACGGTCCCACTTTAAGCTTAACGCTTGTGTTATGGGTACCGTACAATGGACTGAGGGTGAACTCAGTATATAATACTTATATACATATTAACTAGTTATTTACATGCCATTTGGTAGTGACCCTACAAATCGGCCCTACAGATAGTTATGCCGTTTGTAGAGGTCTTTACAAAAAATTAAAAATATTGGTTCTCCAAACGAGATTATAATAAACGATATCAACCTCCTTGGTCGCAGTAATGACGGTCAGTGGAAGTTGTTTTTTTAAATTTACATAACAGGTGTCGATAAAAAAAACGCGTTTACAACGCGGTCCATCCGTTTGGAAGTTACGATACCACAGACAACTGTAAGGTCCCAAACTAAGCAACGCTTGTTTTATAGGTACCATACATACAATGGACTTGGGGCGATCCCAGTACCTATAATAGATATTAAACACCCACGACTCGGGTACAAACAATCGTGGTTATAGCGCAAAGTTTGGCCCTATTGGGTAACTTATAACCTCTTATGCGTTGCGCTGAAGCCGAACTAGTAGGTTACCTGTAAACATTATGTATGGTAAGACAGGCATTGAAGAGAAGGCGTCAAGCGTGACCGATTGCAAGGTAGATAGCCCTAACTTGTAATAAGTGAGTCCGTGTTGTGCTTCTGTAAACTTGTTTGAATATATCTCACTTTTCTTATTGTATTACTAGCTGTTACCCGCGACTTCGTCCGCGTGGTATTTAACAAAGACTCAACCGTTGGCAACAGCCTGCTCGCGCGTTCTGATCCCGCGGGACGCATTGCAGATTGTTGCTATCAAACTTAATCAGGCGCAACGCTGCAACATTGGTTTTAATTTTTTTTCGAGAGATCCTCTTTTTTTTCTAAAATAAAAGTAGCCTAAGTTACTCCTTGTTACATCAGCTATCTGCCAGTGAAAGTCCCGTCAAAATCGGTCCGGCCATTTCAGAGATTAGCCGGAACAAACAGACAGACAGACAGACAGACAGACGGACAGACAGACAGACAGATGAAAAAATGTGGTTTCGGTATAGGTAACGGGTATACATCCAAATGCAATTAGTAAAAAGCTGTTATTTTAATATTACAAACAGACACTCCAATTTTATTTATATGTATAGATTGGGTTTGCCCCCAGCCCATTGTACGGTACTCACAATACAAGCGTTGCCTAGTGTGGGACCATATAGTTGGTGTTCAATGACAACTTTTAGAGTGGTATGTGAACTGCCCGGAAATAAGAGTTCATGGTATGCCCCCTGTTCTTATTACTGCTTCCAACCACAATGCGATACCTAGTCTAAGGGTTAAATTACATTATCATATTATATCTATGACATGAATCTTTGACTTCATATTTATATTATAATGTAATTTATTAATAATACAATGCTATCTATGATCACAGCATCTGCTACCTTCATATGTTTTGTTTATGATGACATATTATTATTATCCTAGATTTATGCGAAAGATTGCTGTAAGGGTAACCTGCCTACTATAATATAAATAAATAAAACATAAAAGAATATTGATCACAATATATTGTTAAGGAGTATAACCCTGTATGCATTGCATTTAGAATAGTTATTACAACGGTATTATGAATGAGAGAAATAGTATGTTCCATAGAGTGTACTTTTTCAACTTATGCGCTATTTTTCCTTATATTCATTGTGAACAAACAAGGTAGATAGGGACAATATATTTTAAGTCATTATATAATATATTATGTATTTAAAGGTTGTCCGTTATGAGTAGGTACTTTACAATACTTTGATAATACCTTTGATCAATTGGAAATAGAGGTGACTCACCGACCGGGCGGAAGGTGAATGTATGAATCACCCCCAATGTTGTCTGGTCTCCTTATGACATACAATTCTAAAAAAAATCACAACGGCGACAGCCGATACAAAAAAAATTACAAAAATAAATAAAACATCTGACATAACCCTTTTGTCTAACAAACATACAAATCTTTCTAAAACAAAAGCAACAATCAACACTGTTCATCTCAAAACTAAGATTGTAGCGATAATAACAAATCTTAAAACTAATATTCACAAACACAATCCAGTCTCATTCAGGCACACTATGTACTATACACTGGTAAAACATAACCATTCATCAAATTAAAGCTTTCGAGAGTGAGGAGGGATTGGGCTCAGAATTTGAGGTCGCGGTTGAGTTCGTGGGCTCGGCCGCCCCAGTCCAGCCGGTAGCTGCGAGTCCGCCACGATATTTCAGGCCAAAAGAACGCCGCGGCGAGCACGAACGGCGCACAACACTCGCTCCACACCCAACCAAGTAAGAACTGCACTTTGGTGAACGTCGGCGAGCCGTTCTGCACAGACCGGAGCATTAGCCAGTCCGATAGAAACCACACAAGTACATGCACTAAGAAGAACGGTAAGGGTTCCGCACCGAACAATTGTCCCGCCGCCCACGCGG
This sequence comes from Pheosia gnoma, assembly GCA_905404115.1. Classification (NCBI taxonomy): domain Eukaryota; kingdom Metazoa; phylum Arthropoda; class Insecta; order Lepidoptera; family Notodontidae; genus Pheosia; species Pheosia gnoma. Next base: position 4,223,638 of record FR989919.1, on the reverse strand, counting down.
CGCCCGCGCCCAGGGGCATGCACTCACTGAGCGGCTCCAGCAGCGCGGTCGTGGGGATCATGGCGATCCTCAGCCGGGCCCAGCGGGTGAGGCGCGCCTGCAACGCGCCCACCGACCGCGCACCCGAGTTCTGTAGCGCGGGCAGCGACGCCACGCGCATCCGCCACCCGCGCGACACTATCTCCTTCGCCATGAAGTAGTCCTCCGCGAGGTAGTCCGCGAACGCGCGCAGCCCACCCGCTTCGTCCAGCGCGCACCGCCGCACCAAGGACGACATGCCCACATGACAGTTGATGCCAAGCAGGTCGGCGCATAGATACATGCGCGCCTGCGCTGTGCCGAAGAACACTTTCTCGTAGACAGCGGCGAAGCCCTCCGCGTCGCACGTGAACGGCATCTGGTGCACTATCGCAACGCCCTCGCTCATATGCTGCACCATGTCCAGCAGGGAATCGTCCCGCATCCGAATACCTGCGTCACTTATCAGCACCAGGGGATGTTTCGCCGCCAAATAGGCCGGCTGCATGTTGTTGATCTTAGGGTTAACACCGATTTTCATACCGCCCGTATATAGTCGCGCATCTTTGAGAGGATATTTTTTTAACAAACTGTTCACTAACACCACGGCTGGATCGTGCTCGTTCTCCACACAGAACAGTATCTCGTATGTGGGATATTCCAGCGTGAAGAATGTCTCCAGGTTGGAGAAGAGATTCGAATCGTCCCCGGTGAGCGGCTTCAGGATGGACACGCCGGGGTACGGCTGTTCCGGTGGCGACCGGTCCACGGTCCGGTGGAGCTTCCATTTCGAATAGGAATAGCCCAGGATGTGAAGTAACCACAGGCACACCCACGCGACGGCGAAAAATATGGCAATTCCATACACCGGATATACCATAGGCATCATAATTGTATCCTTATGTAGTTCTTGCGTTCGGGCCGCATAATATCGACTGGTTCGCGGTGAGAGACGTGCGCTTCGAATAGATAATAAAACTTAACTGAATGTACAAGAAATATGTTGTATCGCGAAGAGTGGACTTTCGGTAAAATGATTCAACATTTTATATCACGCGTTATCTAATCCGTTTTATCAATTTTAATATTCGGCGTTCAGAAATCTTTATTTATCTGACTGTCTGCTCTACCACGAAATCCACCAATCAACAAAATGAAAATAATTCACATACAAAAATCCACTTCACTTCTCTCGACATTCAACCGACCGACCGACACTCGCTCGCTCGACTCACTCAGTGATGCAAACCCCTGCCTGCCTGCCTAGACCTACGCACACGTCACAAGCATAGTATAAAAATAATTATAATGATTATCCCAAAATTACGTCACGACATCTTCAATAGAATTAACACAGCCGATTGGTCAAAGATGGCCGATAACGTTGTCTTCTTGGGCCATTCACGTGACGTAGATGTCATGGAAGAAAATTCTTTTATTTTTATACAATAGTTACAAGTGTAATCCCTGATGGGTAGACAGAAGAGCAATGCAGTGCACTAACATTTCGCTGACGGTTCAAATGTAATAAAGGAGGGTTATTATTATATCGGGTTTAGTATCATATCTCAATTTTATTAAATGTGAGGCGGATTCTGGCCATAGGTAGTGCACCATCGTGGCCTAGTGCGACTAAGCTAAATAAAAGCTGATCTTGAAAGGTTTGCATGATATCGTAAGATTGTCAATGAATTGTCAATAAGATTTGCAGATGAAATCTGAAAATCCCGGAGGTTTTTACCTGCACCTTTTGTTTTCAAAGCGAGCTTTCGACCAATCTGACAAATACTCGATTAAAAGGGTATATATATTAAGGGTAATGTACAAAATTCAAGATGATATCGAATAAAAAAAACAAAAGTATTACAAGCAAATTTTGCCCTCAGTGTCTTTTTTACAGATTTTCAAAAATATCCCAAAAAAATTAGAAAAGGTGCTAGGCCTAAATATTGCTTATATGATAATCCCGTAGTTTGCAGCACTGACTCGAATTGACCGACGCACGTCTGACGGACGATGACGTTCGACAAACTTCAAGTGTCAGTGATACCAACACGAAGGCGAACCCATGACGATCGCTGACCCGTACACTGAACTGAACAACATTATCTTAGACTCCAGAATTAAATATGATATTTAATGCAATGATGATAGTATCTGAATTTTTCTGTGTATTTCAGTGATGATACTTACAAAATATATTTAAATAAATAAAAAAAATCGTTATGATATAAATAAATCAAGTTTAGTGATTTTTTGCCAACATATTGGTCGCATTTATCAATACTATCAGCATTGAAATGTCCAAACTCAAATAGACACAAAACAACGATGTCTATAGCACATATTATACATAAATGATCGTCGGTCCAGTAATAGTACAGGTCAGTGATGACGACCTATGAACGAACAAGAAATACCAACGTTACGACTTTTTCAGCCATCCTTTTGTCACAAAAAAAGCGTCCTTTTCAAATAGTTTGGCGGCAATTCAAGCTCTGTCGGTGATGCAATTCGATTATAGTTGTATTTCCTTCTAAAAATGGATATCAACATATTGTTAAAAAACGTCAAAAATTTAAACCAGTACATTTTAACCACCCAAGACGCATCCGAAAAATGTAAAAACTCGAAAATACAGCTGAACATGTCCACCGTTCTTGCACTGAAAAATATTCGTTCTCTCGAAATCGAAGTAAGTATTATTCTGAACAACTTAATTGAACATTAGCATATGTAACTGTAGCTAAATTAAGCTGCTCATTTTTTCAGTACTTCAACAGGTTTGAAGAGAATGGTATTGCCTGTGTGATATTTGAACGTATGTTGTGTATTCCGACGTCAAAGACATGGGGCGTGCTCGGGAAGGAACTGGTGACCCTGCTGCAGTACTGGCTCGATGCCCTCAGGAAACATTTAGTGAAACACAATCTTCGTTGGTGGACTTTTATGAAGTTACTTCTGAGGTTTTTGAAGGTGAGTAAACACATTTTGCCCTCTTCTTTTACAAGCACAGAGGCCTCTATCGTTCTATCTTATTTACGCGAATACTACATATTAAAATAAAACTTATTTTACAGATAACATAAAATAAATGCGGTAAAATCTGTGAAATAAGTTTAATTTCAATTCAATGTTCTTGTAAAGTTAAATTTCTGAGAAAACCCACGGACAGTGTTAATAAAGATTTTTTCTTTATTATTTATATAGATAACACTATATAAGCATGCCCCGCTTAGGAAACTTGTTCCAATAGGAGAAACTATCAGTAATTAGTTGGTACCATGCATGGGTTGCTTGTCTAAGCTGGCCTAGACTTGCACCATGCCAAAGCTGTATAAAGTTGTAATAGCCAGAGTATTTACAATTTTATTTCTTTGCAGGAAATTAACACTAAACATGTCTCCCTCCCCAACATCCTTGTGGAACAGGCCACCGAGTGCCTCCTAGATCTGGCCACCAATGACCGTCCAGATGCCCTCCAGCGACAACAGATCCTGCACTGTTTGAACATGTTCTGTTCAGAATCCAGCCGAGAGATTAGATTCGCATTGAGAAATAGATTTGGAGACTATTTGTGAGTAAACTTTAATTGCCAATAAAGAAATATGTTTTTTTTTTTCAGATGGGAATCAAACCGGCAATCTTTACTATGCTATTACTAACTCATTATGAGTTAATTGTGGTAGCCGACTTAGACCCAAGTATTCATCACATCCTATGCGAATAATGTTAATATTATCCAAGTTGAGTCTGGTCTACCGATTTTTTCATGGTAAAATCCACATGGTATATCCGTAAGGCCCGCGAGAGGTGAGCGGCTTAGTCAGACTTCTACCAACTACAACCCCATGGTGTACCATCATCCGCTTTTGTGAGGGGGCACAGGATCGCATTAGCTTGCAAATCAATAAGTCTTATTTACCCTGGTTTGTGTCCCTACAGCAGCCATATTTCTTCCACAGTATCAAGCTTTCAGTGTACATGGCCACCTGCGGCCACCTGCCGTGCCAGTACAGCATCCTGGAGACACTGCTGCGCTGGCTACTACCACGCCAGGACCGTACCCTCAGGGCAGCATCAGCCAACAAGTGGTTCCCGGCTAAATTGTACTCTGAAACAGTAGCTGCTGTGTTCCTGGAGAGATCTTGGGTTAATTTCTTTCAGGTAAGGCGGTTTCTTTTAGATGCACAAGGAGAAACTTCCACGATCAAATAAATCCAGACAGGGCAAAGTTTATGAGGAGATGTATGAATGTTGATGAAGCGAAAACGGTATACCCGAATCATTGCAAATGGCAGTCAGTGGTCTCGGTCTACTCCTATGGGATACAGGCGTGAGTATATGTAAGGCACATTTTGGCGTGTATAGCTATCAGAACCGATGGCCGTTTTTTTAAGAGGCCGCTTGTGCTAATGTCGGTAATGTTGATTGATCAGTGGCTCAGGCTGCACCTCTTTACGTAGTGTTACGGTAGCGTAAGCGTCTTCCATCCCGCTCACTCCATAGTTTTTATAAATAAGAGTGACAGTGACAGCATGCTTTCTCGATGACGTTACGATCTTACATTAGAAGGGAGGATTTTACATTGCAATTAATATTTGGATTCTTGAAACCTGAATTGATGTGTGTATTTGCGATTAATTAAAAAAAATATCCTTTTTATCAAAAGTTTTTGACCTAAAGCTGGCTGGCACTATTTCATTTGTTGCCCATTTCAACCGACTTCAAAAAGTAGATGGTTCTCAATTCGGTTGTATTTTTTTTTACATCAGTACTCACTGCATTTAAGAACCAACTTGGAAAATTCATATACTTCCAGATTGGTCCCATTTTTTTTTATCAACAGTTCTTAACCTAAAGCTGGCTGGCACTGCTTCATTTGTTGCATGCCTTTTAAAATCTGCGCAGTGTAATCTAATGTACTATAATGTTGGCTACACAGGACGCAAGAGATTTACTGAACGAGCACAATGAAGCGGGCGATCTCATCACATCGGTCGTGTGCAAGAGGCTGGCTGTTGGGAATGCCGTCATTATTTCGGTAAGTGGACTTCCATGAAATTGATAGACCCAAGCAATCCGAGGCGAAGCATAACCGCATTGTAGAGAGCTATGCTCGGGGTTTCACTACGTGATAGAATCAGAAATGAGGAGATCCGTAGATGAACTAAAGTAACCGACATAGCTCAAGGAATTTCAAAGTTAAAGTGGCAGTGGGCGGCACATAGCTCGCAGAACCGATGCCCGTTGGGGCAGAAAGGTGACCACGAACCGGAAGACGCAGTGTAGAACGGCCCCCCACAAGGTGGACCGATGATATTACACGCGTAGCAGGAAGCCGGTGGATGCGAGTTGTGGAGGACCGTGATATGTGGAAATCATTGGGGGGGGGGGGGGGGGGGGCTATGTCCAGCAGTCGACGTCTTTCGGCTGATGGAAGCAATCCGAACTTTACTCCCTGATCACTTCTAACAATTGTCCGGTACAGACACGGCCCAAACATACTGAGGCGCTTAAGCAAAGTATCGCCATGCGAATAGATTGTATCCAGGCAGCTAAGCCCCCCAAAGTACATACATAAAACATGTGACACTAACATTGTAAATGTCAGGTTATAATAGTCAGTTATTTTCATACAAGGGTACCCATTTTGCACTCACACAAGCATATCGTTAAACATACGTAACCACTACAGCGATACTCGCGGACCTAACTTGCCACCAGGCAGGGCTTGGGTGTGCTCTATCGCGCTTATTATCATACATGATATAATAATAATACTTATAATTTCAGCCTATTTAATGTCCCACTACTGGGCACGGGCCTCCCCTCAATGCGAGGGGGATTAGGCCATAGTCCACCACGCTGGCCCATTGCAGGTTGGCGGACGTCACACGTCTTTCGAGGGGTTCTCTCAGACATGCAGATTTCCTCACGATATTTTCCTTCACCGATTAGCAAGTTATAATCATGGTTGAAAATGAGATCCGCACATGAAATGAAATCCCAGAGGTGCGAGCCGGGGTTTGAACCTGCGCTCCTCGTTACCGAGGCAAGCGTTCTACTAACTTGGCTATCACTGCTTCTTTACATGATATAATACAGGCTGGCAATTATGTATTATCAACGTTCGCGGCTCTATCGTCAATTTGTGAACTCATTATTGCTCTGCAAACTTAACAAGCGCGATCCAGCCCCCCCGTAGCGCCATCTCTTATCGCTTCCAGGGAACTGAAATACACGAAGCGTGGTTGGATATAAACTTGCCCAGTAAGTGTATGTCGGTGCTGTTGGACCCGAGGGTGCTGGAGGTGTTCGGGTGTACCAATCTTAAGGCCTTCGACACACTAATTATTGGAGAGGATATCACCCAGTGTGCTAAGCTTTATAGGTGAGCTGTTGGAAGTTTTTTAGCCAGACAAACACACCAACTATACTGTTCTAAACTAAGATTGTATTATGGGTATGGTACAATGGACTTGGAACCCAGTATAATAACTACTTATATTGATATTAAACGTCCATGACTGGGGTACAAACATTCGTGCTTATCACATAATGTTTGCCCCTACCAGGATTCGAACCCCGGACAAAAATCAAGGTCACCAACAGTCCATTCGCTACCAAAAGAACCCGGTAGTCCTATGAACGGAATTTGAATGGGCTTTTGTAAGAACAATCTGCTGACAGTTTTGTCTTATAATCACCCAATCACTTTGCTCAACTTTGGATTCGGCTAAGTAAAACCCATTCGAAAGGGTTTCCCATATAAAAATCAACTAACATAAAGTTCATTTTTTTAAATTCAAACCCTGTGAAACCCCGTTCTTAAGGTAAGGGTAAGTCAAATTATAGGTCATCCCGATGCATGGGGAAACCCTTGATCAACTGCAGTATATTTAACGAATTGTCCGGGCCATCGGTGCAACTAGATATTAAGTGCAATGAATAAGATATTACAGTAACCTTCTATTCATATAATTTTCCTTTAAAAGTTAATGATTACCTCAACATGGCTTATATGTCCAGGCAAGACAAACAGCTAATAATATCGGTGACCACGCACCGCCCGCCGCAAGCGCTGATGTCAACGATAACGGCGGACGACAGTCGTGACGTCACTTTAATAGTGACGTCACGGAATATAAAACGTCTCGACGCAGCGCTGAGAAGCATCTTCAGTGATAAATATCAGGTAATAATTAATAGTTCCTGAGAATAGGCCCCCTTGAAAGCTCCCGTGGCCTTCACAGGTGAGGTCGCGTCATGACAGGCCGATGGGTCTTGGGAATCACGTCTGTTGTGGCCTGTACTCGATGACAGCCACGCCTCGACAGGCGTGGCGCGGTCTGGCGTGGCCTTTGTTAAAACATGCCGTGGGATCTAAGCTTGACATTGAGACCGGTGAAATGTGGATGTCCTATACTGCACTCTGCTGCTACCCGATAAAAACCCTTTCATAGGGTTTCCCATATGTCAAACGCTTGTCGCCCCATATGTCGAAAGGTGTTTGATAAATGGGATGTCTTTCATTGTCAATGTTCTTTTTTTTTTCGATTCATAGCCCATGTGACCCTTGCGAGACTCCGTCATAAGATAAAGTTACACTATTAAGCCAGTCGGTCGATGGGTTCGTAAAATTTAAGGGAAACCCGATGAATGACCCCTTGATAGACTGCGGCTCGCTGAACGACTTGTCCGAGCGCTGGACGTAGATTCTAAGGTTGCATTATTATTTTTCTAGATTATATTGGATCTAGAGAAAGAACTAACAGTGTCGCCACTTATTGAAGAAGATAGCAATAAGAAAGAGAATTCCGTGAGTAAATAAAAATATTACTTGTATCTATAGCTGTTTAGCGGTAAAGGGAAGATCTTCCAGCCAGGCGGGGCGGCCGCTATGCCCCGACGGTTATTGTCGGGATCTCGTATATATGTTACGTGCTCCGAAAACTCTCATAGCGCGTTTCAGGATTGTATTGAGAATTGTCAATTGTTCCGAATGCGTCTGTAGCGCCATCTGTGTAGCTAGTGGCGCGGTTGAAAAGGTCGCTACGGCTGCATTTTCAATAATTATGATACTTTTGAAACTATATTAGGGTCATATTTCATCATATTTATTCCTCTAAGAATAATTTTATAATTTGGTGGGTGCTTGTCTTTTTTTTTGTAAACTGTGGGTAGTTGATAATATTCTTTTTTATAATGTCAAAGTAATCTTTGATGGAGATGTCGTTAAAACTATATTGTGGAGGTGAAGTGTAAAGGAACCGTTTCTGTAATTTGTTTTTTTCTTGATTAAGTTATTGAATGTATTTTTTTTATATGTTAGTTGGCATGAAGCTCGTCACGCAAATACTAGTAGCTGAATTTAAATGAGCTGTGCTTTAGGCACTTCACATAACACTTTTATGTGAAGTGCCTAAAGCACAGCTACGATTTGTCCCGGCAATAATTATTTTAGCCTCTTTTTCCCTTCCTTATCAGTTATTGTTCATTGTTTTCTAAATGCTTCTTATTCAATATCTACTGTCCACTTCGTGAATCATACCATTAGTCAAGTATTGTGGTTAAATATAAATAGCTTGTATTAATAAAACTACTCATAATATATGGCCTATGACACGCTAATCACCTATAACAATGTACTGCTCAAAAATGTAAAAGATCTTTTAAAAAAAAGAGCAACCATGGAGTTTCTCGCCCGTTCTTCTCCATAGGAACGGCATTCCGAACGGACGGTAAAGTAGTAGCATAGTATTTTGTAACTTTTGACGATTCATAAGTACTGTACTTAATGGTCTACGTGCATAAAAAAATATTCTGATTCTAACGCTAGGTATTTTAAATACAAATAAAATCATAGGGCTCCCACAGGATAGTCATCACAGCCATAGTGTTCCGCTCGTACTATATAAGGAAACAGCTGTCATAAAAATACTTAAGGCCTGTTTCACAATATGCTGATAAACCCTATCCACAACTTATTTGACAGATGCCTCATAGGTACAACCTCTATTTATAACTTATTTGTCAGATATTTGTACCTATGGGTCATCTGTCAAATAAGTTGTGGATAGGGTCTGGCAGCCATAGCCCTTAATATTGTTGTTTACAGCAGGAAGACCCCAGATTCTCGCACCCAGTTGAAGTGAAGCGTCGAGTAAGATCAGGTAAGTTTTATTTTGAGTTATACAGGTTGATTCAAAAAGGGTATACTGACCTTTGAACCTGTGCTACTTTAGCGCATTTGTGATCATTATTTGAAAACTAAATTTCGCTAGACTATTGTCACTTTGTTGGAAGGAAAATATATTTTTTAAATTCGTTATATCAAAATTCTGAATTCATGCTAAGTCATTTGAACCTTCGATTCTTTGGCGCATTTGTATGCATTACTTTACATTACATAATTATACGGCTTAGTACTTATAGCCCTTCTGAACCCCCTGTAGTCGCCCCCCTTGTGCATACCGTGTATACTATCGAAAAAAAGGGGGGTCGAGCTCTGGACCAAAGACATTAATGAATACCTTTGTGGAAAACGGTCGGTTTTCTACGGCTTTTCGGGGTTTGAACCCCCAAAAATAAATAATAAAAAATTAGACCTACTTTGTGTTTTGCCCAGGCTATACGGTGAGGCAGTGCCAGCCGAGGGAATGGAAGTCTCCCTCCACCACGTCTACAACTTCTTTAGCACTGGTAGGTTCACCATTATTACCCAGTTCATACTATCATCATATTATTGAGTATAATTGACAATACTTCATATTTACAACCAAATACTACAGTTTTTCTTAATTATTGAAGTCTTAAGCACTTCAGTATAAGAGCTCTTTAAGTCGTCCGTAGCATTTTTCATAAAATTTGCATTAAATAAAATTGAGCAGTATTCGTGCTGGAATTAAGAACCATTTGAGCTCTTTGATAAATGTAAATCAAAGAGCTCAAATGGTTCTTAATTTTAGTTTCCCGCTGAAGATGAGACGTTTGTGGTTCTAATCTCATAACCCTGTTCCCTTAGCACAAACGTTCTTATATTATTTTTTCACTCTCATTTACGTAATCTATGATGTGACCGGTGTGACCGACAGTTAACAAGTCCTTTTAGTATATTTTCCTCCTGTTAATATTATTATGTTAATAAGATTGTAGCGATTCAAGGAGCCCTCATAATAATCGCTGCGAGTACAGCCCGATAACTAAACCATTATGCCACAGAGATAAGAGCTTCAAAAACGCCGCTACGAAGTTTTTGGTTATGCCTTTGACTTAAAGGTTTAAACCAATTCCGCGTCGGTGTTTTGGAAAAACCATAACGGACAACTTCTTTCAGCTTCACGATAGGCTAGCAGCATTGCCACATTATCGATTCGATAAAAAACGTGCGAGCGTAAGCGCGCAGCCCGATCTATCAGTCGTCTCTGAGCTCAGCGAGATAGACGAAAGACTGTCACTCAAACATAAACCTTACGGCGTGTACTATAGGCGTCGTATTACACCCTCCAAAAGTCCCATAAGAACATCACAGAGCGATGGCGAGAATAATATATCCAAGAGAAGCAGGCCATTATCGCCCGTAGTGAGTGACAATAATGCACCCAGTTGCTTGCTTGTCGCTACGATAGGATCGGCCGACGATTCCGTCATAAATGACACTGTTGAACGGTTGGCTAGGCGGAAAGATTATAAACTGGAGAATACTGTTAATATGCTCATGCAAGAGGCTTTAGAAGCTAGTATTAATAAGGACGATATTATCGATAGCGGTATTAATACGGGTGATAGGAAAACACAGAACGCTAGTGGAAACGCCGAGGTGGTAGAAAACACACCCGATTTCAAAGTAAATAGAAATAGATTATCGGAAGACGTACAAGTAAAAGTTAAAAAAAGTAATAAAAAATCTTCGAAAGTAGTTGATTCGACGTCGACCGATGAATCTTGTACAGACTATGTTAATAACACGCCGATTGAGTTTGTAAATGTACGAAATCGTAAGAAAAATCGAAAGGAAGTAGATTTCTTAGAAAAACATTCTTTTGATGTGCAAATAGTTGAAGAATTCTTTTCGCAACATTTCACTGAGAATAGAATCGGTGAAGATATTGTAAGTCCAACACTCGCTAAGAAAATTAACGAAACTAGCTCTGAAACCAGTGATTTTGATGATAATTATAATTTAATGAAAGAAGTAATTCAAGATAATTACGAGTTTAATAATATAGAAGTCATAGAGTGTCTTAATAACATGGTGGATAAAGTATGTGATGAGTTTAATAAATGCACTGAATATTTAAATAAAGACAATGAAATTTCTATTATAGATAAGCCTAATGAAAGTGGTATGGATAATAGACCTTTACAAGATATAATTAACACTATACAAGATCTAGAATCTAAGAAAGTCAAACCGAAAAAGGGGAAATCGAAATCTAAAAGGATTACATTGAAATATAAAATAACGCCCAAGAAAATTGCAGAACGCAATAAACCACGCACTAGACAGAGAAAAGATAAACTTGGAATAGAAACTACATCAAAAATGTCTACTATAATTGAAGACAATACAATGGAAGCTGATATTCCAGATACTGTTAGTAACAATAATAATAAAACAATAGAAGTTATTAACGAAAATGTTGAGGTTATCAACGAAACTGAAATAGCTGATGCTGTAAACAAAAGTAACCATGAAATAAATGACAAAGAAAAATCCATAACAGATCTCGGTAAAGAGGCAAACACACCTCTGTTACGCAGAAAACGTAAGTTATATTCACCAAAAGACGATAATATTGAAAAGTCCATTCAAATTTCCGAAACAGATGAAGATGATGTAGCGTTATCAGAATTCAAGCCTAAAAATACACCTAAAAGCAAAGCAACGTGCTATAAGGAAATAGAGAGAGATCGTCAGAGATATATCCGCATGCCTCGTAATAGGTTATCGAAGGGATATGTCAAGGATAATGAGAGTCCATCCCCTCGTACAAAGAAAAGGGACGATATATTCGACAAACTTAAACAGACATCAGAAGGAGAGAAGGTCACTCTAGCCGATAGAAATTTAAATTTAGAGGTATATAACTTCACGAGTGACAGTGAGGACGAGGATTTTAAAAAGAAAATTGATTTACGTAAACACAATAGTACTACTACAGTTGATAGCGGAGTGTCAACACGTTCGACTCGACGTAGGGTTGGTCCCATTAATAATATCGAGAATAAATCTGAGAATAAACGTAAAGTGACTAGACGTAAAAGAATAAAGGCTAATATTTTAGAACCTAAGAATGATATAGTGGATGAAAGAATGAGGGAGGCTAAAGATGTTTTAAATACATCTATAGTTATAGATCTAGCTACCAATAAAATGGGCGATCCTGAGCTGGTATTAAAAGAACCACCTACTATGGAGGCTATTGATGATACAGTAACGGAAAAACCGAAAATTGCTCCCCAAAAGAAGAAAAATGCAATAAAAAATAAGGCTCAACATACAAAATTAAAGAAACCTATTAAAAAAGCGAATAATAAACTCAACATACAAGATGACAGAACTGAAAGTCCTTTACCAGGTTTAGTTGTTGAACAGATAGCTGATACTAATAACGATAATGATTTATCCTCGAATATGGTAGACAAATTCAAGAAAATCTACCAAGAAGGTCCAGAAAGCTATGTTAACGAGACTAATACTACACACAATTTGCTATCAGACATCGAAAAGGTTAACTACAGCCCAAATTATATAAATATAACTCAAGAAGTCCATCTAATTGATAACAATGAAAACATTACTCGATCTACATCTCGCAGTAATTATAAAACGGATAACGATACTAATTCAAATAAGAAATGTAAAAGAATTACATGCACTAGATCGAGTATAGAAGTTATTAAGTTGTCTGAAGTGAATTCTGAAAGGTCTATAGCTACTCAAGGTATCACAGGTCACGGTGACATGGATGAAACACCTCCTATGTTTCAAGAAGAGAATATACAGCATCGAGATATAGAAGACTTGGACCAATCCATCAAAGATTATTTCAACGAACTCGCTAAGGAAATAATATACCCAAACAATAATGATTCAAATAATAGTCATAATAACAATCCAAGTGAAGGTTCCGCTAAATCTCCCGTTGTTTCTTTAAAAAGATTATCCCCCAAAGAAATGAGGGGTTATAATAAAAATATTAAACAGCCAAGCGAAGCCAGGGCTTCGCCGGTTGTATCTCTAAAGAGATTATCCGATGAAGACATAAGTAGGTGGCTGCCTTCAAGACGTAACTCGTCTACCGACAGCAGTAAAACAAACGTTACTTTGAATAAAAATGTTGTAACTAATCAATCTCCATGTAATTATGATAATAACACCAGAATTAAATCTTTGAGAAATGACAATAACATCAAAACGTCAATTAAAAATAGCGTTACACAAGATTCTAATCGAAATCGATCCCTTAAGAAGCGATCTACGATATCGCCGATCAAGTTATTCGATGATTTAATTTCTATATCCAACAATGAGTCTATAAATGGCTCTCTCTCGGATGACGACGAATATATGAAAGGGATAAAGAATATAATATTGAAGAACGATACGGAATCAACACGAAATGAGAAAAAAATTGCCAAGTCTGATTCTAGTTCTGCTTCTAATGTTAGTACTTCGACTAAGAAAGTTGTTGCTCATAAACGGACGTCCGCAGAAGAGAATATAGTTGTTAAAAAAAAGAAAGTTGATTCGAACGAAGCAGTTGAACTAAGCGCTGGTAGTGGGGCTGTGTCGAGTATTGGTGATTGGTATAAGAGGACAGAGCCTGCCAGTAGCAGAGGTAATTTTTGTATTTTTATTCTATGTAATGTCAGGTTGGAGAAAGTTTGCGATTTTGACACCTTTGTGAGTAAAACGTGGCCATAACAAGCCCAAGACAGGTTCCCGTGTAGTTAGAAAGGGGAGCCCTTGCCCAGCAGTGGGACACTCAAAAGGCTATAATAAATGGCGGCGGCGAAATAGACTCCGTTAAATCTTTAACATCTTCTTTTATGTAATTTTCTCTTTCTTACACCGTAATCCACCATTTATCTCTTAATTATATGTCTAAATAAAAAAAAACCTTTCACTCTTTCCTGTCTCTCTTGCACACTGACTCTTCCTTTTCATTCATTCATTCATTCCCTGCGTTCCGTTAAACTTAATTATAAAGCATTAGGTAGCATTCAAAATAAAAGTTAGGTAAGTAAATAATAATGAAAGATTACTCATCATTTACAATGTGATATTTCAGAAGACATTTTAAGAGACCTCTTGGATAATACTTTAGAAAGATTGGACACAACACTTATTGAAATACAGCAGAATACTAGCAAAAGGTGAGTTTCATTTTATCACACGCGATATTGTAGGAGGTAAGATTAGATAATAATTAATAATTATATATAGTACCTACCAGTTTTTGACCTGCTGCTAAAGTCTGCCGAACCGTTCTTACATTGTTCTCACACACCCATAACAATGTACCCACAGACTAGTTAGAGATAATACGTATAATATACCGCTCAAAAATGTAACGGTCTTTTTTAAAAGAGCAACCATGGAGTTTCTTGCCCGTTCTTCTCCATAGGAACGACATTCCGAACGGGTGGTAAAGTTGTAGCTTAGCATTTTGTTAACTATTTTGACGGTTCATAAGTACTGTACTTAATGATTTAAATTAATAAAAAATATTCTGATTCTGACTTGGCGCCGTGACCGTACTATGTATGCAAGTATAGATACAACGCAATTTACAGGAATGCATAGCTAATGCCTTCAAGTTGTATATAAATTTACATGGCTCGAAGAACCTATGGCCGTTGGGGCAGAAAGGTTCTAAAATGGTGACCACGGGCCGGAAGACGTAGTATAGGACGGTCCAGCAGTGGACGTCGGCTGATGGAAGGATGTGGTCTATAAATTTGATCGTTTTATATTTCAGATTCGTGCACTTATTTGTCACTGCACAGCGCCTCCTGTCGGAGCAGAAGCAGGAACATGACGGCCAGCGCAAGGAGATCATGGATTTATTGGCGCAAGTCGTCAAGATCGTGGAGAAAAAGCTCACCGATTTAAACGAGAAGTAAGTCATTATTTATATTAATGAGGGCCTCTTTCACAGTATGCTGATAAACACTATTGACAACTTATGTGACAGATGGCTCATACAAATTTTGTTAATTTAGTTGTAAATAGGATTTAGCGGGACATAGTGAAATCCGTCATATATAGGATGCTTCATCAAGGTTATAGTAACTTGTGAACCTGTGCTTCTATAGCGCATTTTTGACAATATATGAAGTCAATACCAAAAATGCTCTTAAAAATCACTTTTGCCATTTGTTCGGAAAAAAAACGTCCTCGAAATTCTGACTTAAAATAATGATTATAAACGCGCTAAAAAGCGCAGCTTAAAGCTTAGTGTAACCTTTTCTGAATCACTTTGTAAAGGTTGAAATATAAGAGGTCTAATAAAAAAAAACAATTTTTGTATGTTCAAGTTTGCAATAGCCTCTGCCTGCTGGGGTCAGGCGTTAGACCCGTTCAGACTTTCGATATGAGTATCAGGCACAAGTTCGTTTACGGTGCAAACGAAATTGCAAGCAACACCTTGTTAAGTGTCAATATGTTTTACAGATCGAAGGAAAATAAGGATGAATTCATGAAGCTACTGAAGGAGCAAGCATCGGAGTTTATTCGTGAGGATTTCAAACAAAAGCGAGCCATGGTCCGACTGATCAGGGAGGACGTTCTATCCGGGCTGAAATACCTGGACCAGCAGAGGGAGTCGCCTTGACTTGAGACAGGTACCCCAATATTGTAGTTAATAAGTATACAAATGTTATATTAGTATTACTAGGTACCCCGCGGTCGCGAAGTTTCAAGCGACGTGCTATGTTGTGTATGTTATAATATTACTTTATCATATAATACCTATGACATAGATTTTCGGTCACATATCTGATCATTGGTAACAAAACTACCCAACGCGTATGATCGTAGATATAGTCATACATATCTTATTGACAGTATTATATAAATCCATCCCAGATCTATGCCATACATATAATATGTTAATGCAATAATTGCAACATACCACCATTTTTGTTGTCGAATACTCAAACACTTTTCAAATATTTAAGACCTAATTAACTTTTTTAAGCTATACTCGAAAATGAGGCAGCTATAAAATTTGAGCAGACGTTTGATTGTTGGTTCGTTAGAATAACGTGCTTAATTAAAAGTCTACGTAAATGTCCTGCTTCTTCTTACGACACCGAAAGGGAGGCGATACATTGTAATACTACCCCCCAAATTTATAGAAAGGTTTCGTATATTTACAATGAAATTTCAAAGCATTTCTTCTTCTGCACAGACTGATATAGTCGCGACATAAAGGTTCCGTTTATGCCATTTTGGTGCGGAACCTTAAAAACTATTTGTTATGCCGTTGAAAATTAAATAAACCTTGTATGATTTTAGGGGGTTCGTTTATATCAACAGAATTGTAATAGGTTCGTGTTGTTACATGTAAGATAAAAATAAGCCTATGAATTTTATTTTATTTTGTTAATTTTATCATAAAATGTTTTAATTCTGTTAATGTTATTTTGTAGAATAATTTGTTATTAATTTCGCTGTTGGCAAAATAACGATAAAACTGAAAAAGCGCCATCTAGCGCTTCAATTCATGTTTCGTCAACTTTGTTATAAGAATTTGTAATGTTCAGTGAAGACAGTTTGTACGTAGCTAAATATCTTAGATTCCGATTTACCGGACTTATAATGTAAATATTGTCAGAATATGAAGTTTATAAACAAAATGCCCAAATTTAGTTGAAATTTTACACATACACAGCGTAAAAATTGTGTATTGGAACTTTTCGAGACAGCCTATAGAAATAATTTTAATCAATTCTGGGTTCTGCGTGTTGCGCATTCTCATTTAAGGTCTGCGCACACCGATGAAGTGGCGGAGAAGCAATTAAGTCGATAACAATTGAAGTCGAATTAATTCGCTCCTGAAATCGGTATAACGAAATAAAATCTCATTGCGTACGGTTCGCAGCTCGGTCGAGAGGCGCGCCGCAGCCACATCGTCAGTGAGTAAAGTTAACTTTCAATTGTAATCGACTTGTCGCTTCGTCGCCATACCGTCGTTGTGCGCTGGCCCTTAAGCGATAAACTTAACCATGTTGGTGTCTACGAAGGCGACCGAGCACGTCCTTGGAATTAATTTGTCATCAACACAAATATGTATCCACTCACTTTTATACGTTTGAAATAAACGTATAGTAATTGTAAGATAATTCATATCAATAACGTATATAATTTTTTCATTAATAATTTTGTTTGATTCAATAAAACACTGCGGTTAATTTGAAAATTTCATTTATTTATAATAACTTATGTAAAAATGTACACCTAATTAACAATTAACTATTAAGGCCGTCGCGGGCGCAAGCAGTTTGAGTTACATTATAAAAACAAGATCGGGCAGCCATCGTTATAGATCTTATCTCCCGTCTGTTACGACTTTCAATAGGGATGATGACATATTTTTGTTATAATGGTAAATATTAACGATCAAATTATTAACAAAGAAACTCGAAACATGTATAAAAAAATAACATTTTTAATGGGAAATTAGGAGACTACGTCGAGTGCGAGATATTCTGAATAGTTTATAGTCTACCGTATTTAGACATTTTTTATGGAAAATTGAACAGCGCCTCAAGCGGACGGTATTGAAAACTTTCAATTCTCCCACAGGCAGGTTACGTTTATCCTTATAAGTCGGTGCTTGTGCGATGTAGAAAGAGCCCAGCCTTACTAGCTCTTCCCTTTGTTTTAAACTAACTTGAATAATGAATGACTAAAACATTAATGGAATTAGTGATTGACTTCGGAAATTCTTTCACCGTATAAAAAAAATAATATAACGAATCAATATTACCAAACTACCTTACTGCCCGCGACTTCTCACACGTGATAAATATTTTTTGGCTATCCCCAAGAACAACTCCTTTTCCCGGGATAAAATTAGTCCTAAATGTTGACCCGAGTCACTATGCCAAGTCTCATCGAAATCTGTTCAGCGATTTTTTCGCGATGCTTAGACTGACAGACATGTCGGACTTGTCATCTGCAACGAAAATAATGTCTCCTAGGCATAGAGTTATAGCCAGTAAATCTATGCTCCTAAGACATATTTTCTTTGAATGATATTCAATTTGATGACACGACCAAGTTATAGTAGTATCCCCATAGCATTCCAAAGCAATTTTCCTCTGAAAAAGGCTCCTTTGTAAATTTCTATAAATTTGGCGGTATATAGATTTTATAACAGTCAAATACCCTATTATAACGCTTTAAGGTCCATATATTTCAACCAGTCTCACTGGGAGTGTTGTGCGTGTTGGATGGCACTAGGAGTCGTCCTGCGTGGCCACCTGCGCAAGGTACACCTGTTGTTGCGGCTGATGCTGCGCTTGCGACGATACCTGCAATCGAAATCAAATTTACTAACTACTAGCTGTTACCCGCGACTTCGGCCGCGTGGTATTTAACAATAAGTTTTTTCCAAAATAAAAGTAGCCTAAGTTACTCCTTGTTACATAAGCTATCTGCCAGTGAAAGTCCCGTCAAATCGGTCCAGCTATTTCAGAGATTAGCCGGAACAAACAGACAGACAAAAAATGTTTAAAAAAATAATTGTTTTGGTATTTGTACCGTGTATACATCCAAATGCACTTAGTAAAAAGCGGTTATTTTAATATTACAAACAGACACTCCAATTTTATTTATTTGTATAGAAAAGCGAATTCGCGTGTACGTAAGGACGAAAATCGCGTGTACTACACTAATCGGCTAGGTTATTGTGCTTTGTGCTGTTTTCGACACTCGGATTACATTATTTCTTCGTTTAGGTTTATTTTTTCACAACATTCAATTTGTAATGACCCTAACGTTTCAATGATTTTTGGATTGTTTTCTCTTATTTTTTGATTTTATTGAATGTTTCTGGATTGTTTTTTTTAATGATTGTTTTGAACGAAAGATTAAAATATTTTCGAAGGTTTACCTGTATTATCTGTGGTGTTTGCTGTGGTTGGGTCTGTATTATGATGGGCTGGTTCGGGTTGTTTTGTACTTGTAACCTTATCATATTCACTTGCGCTTGCGTCAGTTGGATCTGCAATTGTTTTCAATTTATTAATATTTTGTCAATGCAGATATAATAATATATTGGGTTCGCATCCGGGTCGACCAGGCACAACAGTGCTTCCAACCAGTCGAATCAACATCAGGTTGACGTTTAATATTTGTGATAATAATATATTCATAGTGAGTTAAAAATCGACTCGTAATCAAATACCAATGGTGTAGAAAATGTCACGGTTTAACAGCTTTGTAGGAGAAAACTGTCAAAAGTGACAATAATGCCGCCTTATGGTGCGGCCACATCTGGGTTAACGTAAGTAATAATATTAATGCTAATATACGCCTTAATTATACGTCATAAAAAATAAAACCTTAAACCATTGGCTACAATAGTTTAGTTCTGCTCTCATAGCTAAATGACAAACGTCATAAGTATTGACGTTAGAATATTTATATCTTAAGCGGTCGGCCACATCTGCGTAGTGACCTTATTAAGACATTAATTAATGTACTAAGCCACAAATCTGGGTGCGCACCATGGCAATCAAATAATGGTGGGACTTTTATCTGTTAACTTAAAAAAAAATACAAACTAAACGATAAAAGTAATTCCAAATTTGACAGTAATCCGTTGAAGGATGCTATATCGACCATAGAGTATTTACTTTTTTTTACAAAAGAGGCGGAAAGTGCAAGAAGTCCCGGACTTATTGACCCACCCTCGAACATATCTATAATGCTGTGGTATAATATCGCCTACCGGTAGCTGTTGCAACTCCCCGGACGGTGTGACAACTTGGTGTACGAGGGTGGCGGGCTGATCGCTCACCACGCTGTTGGACGACGAACCACCTGATGACACCTGCAATACAACATGAAGTAGGAACTTCAACACCAATAACATACCTATAACGTGTAGGTGCCAATAAATAGTTTATACTGCCGCTACTTGATCATTCACTTAATTTATGTTTGGGTCACTTTCTGTGCCGCAGAGTGTACTTAATTTTTTTGTGTTGGAAATATTACTCCTTGCACATTTAATAACATTTTCGTTTGAAAGATACACGTATAGATAGCCGTGGCGCTGTTACATTATAAACCACAGCGTATCAGCACATGGCACAAAAACAGGTATAGTCGTATGATAAAAGAATTGCCCTTACATGGTATTTAAGAAACTGTATCAAAATGTGTGTTGCCAGTGATGACATATGGTACTAGTCCGGACCCTCGGCACAGAGAGCATTGTCACTACCAACTGCGCTAATCAGGTAATGTATGTAGCTAATTGCAACTGACCTGCACGATCTGCGCATAGGGTTGTCCGACGATCTGGTGCTGAGTTGCGCCGTGAAGCGTCGCCGTCGTCGCTTGCGCAGACATCTGCGAACACAATACAATTCAAAGCATTACAATATAGCAGCGAACAAAAGTGAACTAAACTAATGGGGGAAGAGGAACCACTGACCCTCAGCTTGTCAACTTTTCCAATTATAAACCAAACAAGTTCCATTATTATTATTATTATTTTATTACAATATAGGCAAGTATTTGATCTCGATCTCACCCGATGGTAAGTGACGATGAGATCTACGATGTAGCATACTTGCCTAGAAGGTACCTGTTCACTCTCGACTTGAAAACACCCAAATTAGAGTCGCATCCCATTAGAGAAAAAAAAACCAAACAAGTTTGATAGAAGCCAGCAACACCAAACTCCTCTAAGATGTTAGCCGAGACACTATCTATCACGAGTGACGGGACCACAAATAAAATGCAATTCTCCCCCATTATTGAGGTTCTATTTCTTTTTGTATGTTTTTGAAATTTATTTAAAATATTGTCAGATTGTCTTCAGTGATCTAGAGATAGGTTTTGATTTCCCCATTATTACGATATTACATTATTTCATGTTCAAAAAGCATTGATAGCCAAGTTGGTAGAACGCTTGCCCCGGTAACGAGGATCGCAGGTTCAAACCCCGGCTCGCACCTCTAAGATTTCTGGATTTCATGTGCAAATCTCATTTTCCACTATGATTATCACTTGCTAAACGCTGAGAGATCCCCTCGAAAGATATGTGAAGTCCGCCAACCCGCACTGGGACAGCGTGGTGGACTATGGCCCAATCTCCCTCGCGTTGAGGGGAGGCCTGTGCCAGCAGTGCGTCATTAAAAAGGGCTGGTATAATTATTATTTTTGTTAATTTGTTCTCGCAGGTGATTGGGGTCTAACCAAATCCGTCGCTAGTACTTGCTTCGGCAGTACATATAATTAAAAAAAAACAAATCCGCGAGCTTTTGGCCAAGCATAAAATGGTGGGGGTGGGGGGTGTTGTGTGTGTGTATGAGTGTGTATTTTATGTTCGGTTATTATTTATATTATTTCATCATCATCCATGTGTTTACCAGTCTACGGACTCGCTTCATTTTGGCGTATCGATGCCCATGCGCAAGTTTATTGGCCTGAGTTGTGTGTGCTCACCTGTTCCGCGGGCGGGTTGGCCCGGGGCAGGTCGTACCGCGGCCTGTTAGGGTTCGGCTTCACCTCGTGCCGCGGCACTATGTCGATCAGGAAATCGAACTGGTCACACTTGGATATCGCCATTGCTATGTCGTTCCGCTGCAAGTGAAGTTAAGAAATGTATAACGACAGACACCGGCTGTACGGTCCCTAGCTAAGCAATACTAGTAGTATGTGTACCGTACAATGGACTGGGGGCGATCTCAGTATAGCTATAACCTATACTAATATGACAAAGAGGTAAAGTTTTTGTTAGTGCGTGAGTATGGTTGTAGGGGGTAATCTACAGAACTACTGATCCGGTTCTGAAAATTGATTCACTGATCGAAAGCTACATTATCCCTGAAAGCTATAGGCTGTTTTATCGAGGTGCCGCGGGCGTAAAAATGTTACTTATATAGATATTAAACGTCCATGACTTAGCAGTTATAGCCAAGTTGGTAGAACGCTTGCCTCGGTATCGAGGATCACAGGCTCAGAACCCGGCTCGCACCTCTGGGATTTCTGGATTTCATGTGCGAATCTCAACCATGATTATCACTTGCTAAACGGTGAAGGAAAACATCGTAAGGAAACCTCCATGTCTGAGAGAACCCCTCGAAAGCAGCGCAGTACAAACGTATCGGCTCATCAAACAAAATTTGCCCGGGATTCGAACCCACCGTACAGAAAGTAACGCAACAGTTAGTAGTGATACCTGTTCCATTACCTGTAAAGTCCTCCTCTTATTATCCTCGGTGTGCGACCAGGCCCTGAGGGTCAGCTCGTGGATAAATATCTCCGCGGCTTTAGCGAACAGCACGGGCGCCTCGGCCGATATCATCTTCACTTCCTCATCCAGCTTCATGATCTTCTTGATGCGAGCGAGTGGGAGGGCTTGGGACTTGAAGTCTTCCTGAAAGAGAGGGCTGATGCTGGTATGTATTGCTTACTAGCTGCGCCCCGCGGTGTTACCCGTATTTTGCCGGGATAATAAGTAGCCTATGTGCTATTTCAGACTATAATCTATCTTTGTGCCAAATTTCATCCAGATCCGTTCGGCCGTTTTGGCGTGATTGAGTAACAAACATCCATCCATCTAAACTTTCACATTTATAATATCAGTGGGATGTGGGCTGATCACATGCGACGCAGGGTCGCGGGGGTCGTAAGGGCTGGAGGTACATTATTTGGAAGGCATTGGGGGGGGGGGGGGGTACCCTAAATGAAGCAGTGGTCATAGAATGCGGCACATCCATACAGATTAGACTGCAGGGTTCCACGTTTTACGAAATGTATGGTTTATATCATACCTAGTAGCGTGTTTTTAAGACATACCACGGGGGGGGGGAGAATGTTAAGATGTTTTTGTGTATGAGAAAAACGCTAACCCGGCTCTACTATTAGCAAGTTCTTATGTTACGTAACTAGATGCTTGAGCCACAAGTGCACTCAAGTCACAAGTATACCTCGTGATGAACACACCAACTGTACGGTACCAAATTAAGCAACGCTTGTATTATTGGAACAATGGAATGGATTGGCGGCGACCTCAGAAAACCGAGACCAGCAGTGCATACGATAAGATGATCTCCGAAATTTACGCAGGCGGGAATCGAAAGACTTTCAATATACTCACAGAGTTGACCTTCTTGATGTCCTCAGTGGCTTTGGTCCAGAACTGCTGTAACGTCTGCTGAGCGTTTTCCGCGGGCGTGCTGTCTTCAGCCGACTCGCCGTCCAACTCCTCAGCAGCCGCCGAGGTACCAGCTTGATCACTACAGGGTGATTCAGAAACGTTACACTAACCTGTAAACCTGTGCTGTCTTTGTGCTAATCAATACGTGAAGGCATTATTACAATGTAGTTTTTTTGTCGGAATTCTGACTATAAATTATGATATCAAATGCACTAAAGATGCGCTGTGTGTGTAGGGCCTAGTAGAATTCCCTTGTATAAGAATATTGTGAGTCTGAGACGGTTCTAGAGGAAGCTGCGGGGTGCGGGAGGGCTGAGGGTCATCGACGCAGCGTCTGTTAGGTTAGGAATATAAGGGTGCCCAAACTTATACGCGGGTGAGCGCTATTGCGCTGAGGCAACTAGTATGTAGGTGTAGCTCTGGTCGGAACCAGATGTCATGATAGTGTGCTCGTAGAGCGATCCCGTGTCTCCCCACAAAATGCAAAGACGGCAGCGCTGGTTTTTAGTGGGTATTCAGACACTAGGTCTAGGAGTCCCACATACCCGTCCGAACTCTCCCTGTAAGTTCAGATGTACTATCCGAACTTATATTTCGTACCGACTTATATGTCGTGGAAGTCTCATCGAAATTGGTTCAGGCATTCGAGGGAAGTAGTTACCCCAACTTACTACTTATTCATACATTTGATATTAAAGTATAAGTGTTTATTATCTCTCAGTAGGTAGATACCTACTTATCTACGTTAGAATAACAACAAACTCAATCAGAGCAGGAACTTAAGTAGGTAGATAAAAATAATTTATCATGACGTCTCTGCTATGTAACTACTTACTTATGTATATTTACTAAAAGCAGCGACTTTTCAAACGATTAGAAATAATAAACAATATTATAAGTAATTGTACCGGCGTGAATGGCAAATTGATTGCATAGATACGGACCTATATTAGTGAGTAAATTTATCGAAATAGGAACTTACGCAGGCACAAAGAAGCACACGGACATCTTGTATTACCAATGCGCGGCACGCCGACCTCGAGATTACAACAATATAAACAGTATATTGGCTAAAATAAATTATAATATAGCACAATTAGAAAATGGGTAGCCGCTTCACAAAGTTATTAAAAACTCGGTAACCAATAATCAGTGTAATATTTGGAGATCTCCAATCAACAATTACTGAAAATGCGCCACTAACACGATTCGTCCATCGATGACCAGTCACAAGCCTGACGTTTCATCGGTGTTTCTATATTGTCATTGAAGTTTAAATCTACCAGATCTGCATGTTCTACTACCAGCATAATCGTTGCAAATAAGCAAAATATTTTAGAATTACTCAGATAAACAAGTTATATATGATTTATAATACATTGATAATGCTATTTGATGTTCATAATGATTTTAAGTAAAAATATATGTGTTGCTGGTAGAATTTAAAAATTAATTAAATGGCAATAAATACCGGAAATAGGTAAACGTCAGTTTTCGTCATCAAAATAGCGTCAGTCAAAATGGCGGCGGCCGAGATTCAGATAGTGAATTCATCGAATTTAGCGAAAATCGAAAGGTAAATGGAGTATACCAACTCAAAACGCCAATTTTTAGCTATCAAAATATGTGTAAATAATAAGAACCTGGCTTCATGAAGTATATATTGTGATAAAGTTTGAGTGTTAAATAAGGTGTTT
The DNA here is from genome assembly GCA_905404115.1 of Pheosia gnoma. Taxonomy (NCBI): domain Eukaryota; kingdom Metazoa; phylum Arthropoda; class Insecta; order Lepidoptera; family Notodontidae; genus Pheosia; species Pheosia gnoma. The sequence continues at coordinate 4,198,506 of FR989919.1, read as the reverse complement.
ATCTTTTCATTGTTATTCCAGTTTTCTCAATGATCCTAGTTATAAAGAGATTATTGAGAACTCCTCGACGTTCAACTCGCGACTATGTGCCGAAAGACGGATGCGTATGCCATTTATCGATACCCAGACCGGTGAGTTATTGATTTATTAGCATTTGTCCGACCACGACTGGACAGACATCAATCAATAAACATTGTAAACAAAAAATTTGTAACTGAAATATTTACCTAAAACATGTAATCGAAAATACTGTTCGCACCTCTATTTCGCAATAACAATGTGTTCTTAACAACGAGTTATAGGTTCATAATTGATAAAACATGTTTTGCTTGATAAGTTCATGATGTTTGTTTCTTTCTTTCATTTCACATCACCTATATTCTGTCTCACTCTATAAATCTATGGGATTCATGTCAAGGACTCCACGCTATGAATACAGGTTTAGTATGATAACAGTGCTATGTGCTGCAAAATGTTTGTTCCAGAAAGATTTTTGTTAATTAAATCATAAAAAAATATCTTAGAAATCATGAAATATGAAATGGTTCTAAAATAAAAGTAGCCTAAGTTACTCCTTGTTACATCAGCTATCTGCCAGTGAAAGTCCCGTCAAAATCAGTCCAGGCATTTCAGAGATAAGCCGGAACAAACAGACAGACAGACAAAAATTGTAAAAAAATTGTTTTGGTATATGTGTATACAGCCAAATGCACTAAGTCAAAAGTGGTTATTTTAATATTACAAACAGACACTCCAATTTTATTTATATGTATAGATGGCTCCAGCGATGGACTGGGGGTAATTACAGTTACACCCAGCCCAGGGCAAATTATCCAAAATATATTTTCTGAATTTGCCCTGGTGGGAATATAACCTGCAAACACCTGTTGCAGTGTGCCAGTCAGTCTACACTTCCAACTATTGAACCAAGGTGTCATACATGGGGGATTTTTTACTAAGAGTTATTTTGTAGGTGTCGCCCAAAGCCATTGCAACTTATTCATGACAAGGAGACAGCGGATGCCCGGCCAGAAGGAAGGCCAGGTCTACACATACCCAGCACAGAGGTATACTCCCTATCTTCATATCTAAATACTAGTATGGTTGACTTCCAGACTACACAGATTAAGCTGATTACACTCATATTTAAATAGAGTCTAAAACACTATATACACTTTAAGATATAATGAAAGGCACATGATATCCAATGCCAAAGGTGCACACCTTATTTCCAAAGCAAATGTTCGACCTACCTGCCCAACTAACCACTTTTTACAAGTAATAACACTAATTAGCTTTTCCCTAGGCCTCAACGGGAGTCAAAACCTGGCTTCTCGTCTTCTTTGGTCACCACTTTGTAACCTGGCTTCCAGGCGTCCTGGCGTAACAGTAGTGGAGTGGTGTGCCTAGTGCCATAGAAAAAGTAATAACATTAAAATTAATGTTATAGGAATGATAGCCAAGTTGGTAGAATGCTTGTTTCAGTAAAACAACAAGGATAGCAGGATCAAACCCTACCTCGTACCCCTGGCATTTGTGGATTTCATGTTTGAATCTATTTTCAACCATGAATATCTAGGAAGTACGAAACCTACATGGCTGAGAGAACTTGAAATACTTATTCAGTCTGCCAACCCGCACTGGGCCAGTATAGTGGACTTAATACCCAGCGCATTGCAGGGAGCCCCATGCCCAACAGTGGGAAATTAAAAATGGTCTTAGTATTATTATCATTTATATTCAGATGGCGCAAAGCCCGTCGGCAGTACCTCACAATGTCCTCCACACGGTGGGGTTGGAATGGGGCAACAGACTTTGCGGACACTACCGGTGAGGGAGAGAACAGCTCGGGAGTTCCTGGCGATGCACTGGCAGGTGATGACAGTAGGGATGGATCACAGAGCGCTGCTAAAGATGACCCTAAGGTGAGCTGCCAATGTTAATGTAGTAGCAACTGTCAAACAACCACTTCTTTAGGTTTAAGTGCAGTAAACATACCGTGTTTGTGTGGCTGCAACACATGTAAATATTAAACGCAAATTATAGTAACTGCTATAAATATTACACATTGAGTTTCAGAAGAGCCACCTAGATGTGGATTGAACCCTAGGCTACATAGTCACAAATATATTTTAGAAATCAGTAAAAACTGTTCAAGTACATCCTTTATTTTGAAGTGCTGAATCCAGTCCTTGCCAATAAATTATTAACCTGTTCCATACAAGGTTCTGTTTAGTTTGAAGGGCTAACAGCCCACTAGTAATGGTTTTTTTGCAAACAAGATTTTGCCCATGGAACTTCAAGGATTATCTAGCTTTCTGACAGTGAAAGAATTTTCTAAATCAGACCAGTAACTCCGGAGATTACACCCTACATCTAAACTTACAAACTCGCTCAAAGGTTGTATTTTTTCTGTAAACCGTTACTCTCCAGGAATGGTTCTACGATGAAATAGCGATGGAGGACATGGAGACGGGCGAGGAGCCGGAGCCGGAGTCGGACGAGGACTACTACGACGACACGTACGCGAACCGCCGCAAGCGCCGCGGCGGCGCCACGCCCACCGGGCCCGGCTCGCGCGGCGGCCGCACCCGCAAGTCGCAGCCCGACGACACGCCCGCCAAGAGGGGCCGAGCGGTACGTCTACTCCTTCTCTCATCTCTCTCGCCCTTTCTCTCTTCTGCAACCCGTACTTACCCAATATTATGTCCTCCTCCTCTCCCCTTCCCGAGCAGCAGTTTTCTAATAAATAAATGATGATGATTATGATTGTTCCGACCGGTTTCGGCCATGGCGACCATTTCGATCCCTAGTCGGTGTGATGGCGCTGGTGCGCTCGAAGATGGCTTATGTAGCCTATCTTTGAAAATATCAATAAATAATAATGTGACAACAATGTGAAATTATTATTTTTTTTGTTTGAGAATGCTGCCTTTTGATGCTTACAAATGGACCCATTAAAATATTTACTATTGTTGTTAGGGCTTATATATCGTTTTATTTTTAAAATTTCAAATAATTTGATTTTTTTTTTGTGAGAATGTGACCCCTATAGCCTACCAATGGACCCCTGAAAATATTTCACACTATTATGGTTAAGCCTTATATATTTTCCATCTTGCAGTTTAATTTTTAAAATTTCAAATAATTTGATATTTTCTTTGGATTTGGATTTAAAATATTTTACATTTATTATTTTGTAAGTCTTACACATATGTCTTCCATGTTGCAGGGTCGCGGACGCGGCAAGCGCGCGCAAGGCACGCTGCCCTACGAGGTGCCCGGCGACGGCGAGAAGCCCTTCGGCTGCGAACGTAAGTCCTCACGCAGGAGAAACTAGTGACTCCACGCCTTAGCTCAGGTCCCGCCCGCCCGGCGACGATGACGTCACGCGGCGCTCCGTGCTCTACATATCAGCGATACTTATGAATACGTGGAGTGATTACCGTGGGAAACTTTTTGATTTAAAGCCGTCCTTTGTTCTCGTTGTGCGGTCGGCGGCGATTGTTACGTAATTGCTTATTGATTTTGATAAATAAATAGAAACAAGTGTAATTAAATAAATGTGGAATATAATGCTTTGGGCAGCGACTCAACATGTAGTGTTCAGGCAATATATAATGCTCGATATATTATATATTTAAGTTTATGACCGTTTGTATATAAAAGATGACAAAGATTGTGTGGTAATATCTCGCCTGCACAATATTTGTTTTTTTTTTTAATAATTAGTCTGTGACATTTCCCACGGTAATTTTTCCACAAACTACACATTTTAGCTTCCAGTAATAAACAATAAATGATAGAAGATAAAAACAAGTACCTGGTCTATTACGTACCAAAAAACTACTCCTAAATAGTTTAATAAGTACTACATTAAACATTTTGTACATGCCCCGAAGTTAGGGCTGGTATTATTATCACTTTAATAATTTATTAGATAGGGCAACACAGTGACTATCGTCTGATGAAGCGATCAGTCTACTTGAAAAGAATAGGTTCCCTAAAGCGAACATCATCGGACGAATTATTGCGAGAAATTTCCCTCGGGAATTTTAGGCTCAACGTCGCGGGGATTTGTGGCAGCCCTAATTTTAGTGCAATATTACTCGAAACGGAATAGCTACAGAATTATAGGATTGTATACCTCCATTAAAATGAATTGTTGCTCAATAAAAATAATGGACCTGAGCAGTAGAAATTGATAATTATATAGTGACCATGCTTCTGGGTTTTTCACGGACGTACATTGAAAGGGTTCGAATGCCATGCATGCTCCTAAAAAACTGAACAGTCCTGGTAAAAACTAATATATCTTTACGTTCCCAACGTTTCGGCTGATTTACAGCAAAGCAGCCGAAACGTCGGGAACGTAAAAATTATCCGAAAACGACCCTTAACAAGTTCGATCGTGTGTTACTATTAAAGCATATTTCGCTAGCGAAATTTGTACGAGTATTGTAATATAGAAACAGATATACATATTATCAACTGTTTGGTTGGACTCGGGTCATGGTTTATATAATATGTATGTAAAAAAACATGAGTATTTTTACTCCAGATGTACGTCCGTTACAACATCAGAGCATTCTAGACGCCTATTTATAAACAGGGTGTAAGTGGCTTCGTAACGAAAACTGATACCATAGTTGGAATTTTTCGTCGATCTTTTTCAGTATTTTTAAATTGATTTTAGCATGATATCATAATAGAAGTCTATTTTAATATTGTTTTTATGAATAAAAGCATAATTACTCATTTAGAGCTAAAACTGTAATGTAAATTAAAACTAGATACGGTCGAGCGTGCTCGCGACTCGCACGAGTTTTGTTGTTATCGCGTGGTGTACGATACATTACGTGCTCAAAAATACCAACATGACTTTCGACATAAATTATTTCAATAATTTTGTGATATGCATTAAGTGTAACTTTTACCCATTTTTCGTTACCATGCGCCTTACAGCCTGTATATATAATAAAAAAACAAATTGAATATCATTGAAATATAAGCAATCACATAGTTGTAGAATAGTGCAGGGCCAATGAGTACTGCAATCCGTAGTTGTATATTATAAGAATCGCAGGCGGGACTGTAGCGAGCAATGAGACGCTGAATACTTCGCGGGTGGCTTCTTATTGTGTGCCTGGTTACATCTACTTAAGAAAATTCTCGACTCGTAGGAAATATCAGGGCACTGATAAGTGGTTCAAGGAGATATAGTCGTTCAAGGGGTAGGTCTTTCAACAGGATTCCCTAAAATTTTACTTACCCATTGAACGACTGGCTTAATAACTTAAGCTGTCTTTTATGAAGGGATCTACTTGGTTTTGAATCGAAATTAAAAAAGACGAACCTTGGCTAAGAAAGGCATTCATGTGTGTTATACAGGAAACCCTTTCGAATGGTTTTTATAGGGTTTAGCGTTTAACTTAACCGAATCCAAAGGTAAACAAAGTGAGTGGGTAAACTTAAGCCGAATTCGACAGCAACTAAGTCGTTCAAAACCCGTTCAAAGTCTTACCGGGTTCCAGGCCCTGGGGAATATTCCTCGCTGGGGAAGTAGACTTATACCGCAATGAGTTGTTTATAAATATTAGTTTAAAGTAATAATCTGGGCACGCAATAACAAGCGGAAATTGTAAAGAGTCGCGAATATGCCTTTTAATTGTTATGTATGAAAGTATGTATGATGTGAATTGTATATGTATGTAAGTGAATCTCTCATATTGGAATTAATGAAATTGCATGCTAGGACATATATATATATATATATAGAAAGGTGTTTGGATAGTGTTTTATAGAAGTTTCTTGATATGGGTTCCATAATATTTGTTTTTATTCATGTAGTTAATATATATAAAGAGATAGGTATAACGCGATCATAGTTTGTGACTGAGTGAGGCGCGTACAATCCATAATTATTGTCATAATAGCTTTCCCAAAAGGTTTCTACCGATATCCCACTTCCCACTAATATTATAAATGTGAAAGTTTGGATGGATGGATGTTTGTTACTCAACCACGCCAGAACGGCTGAACGGATCTGGATGAAATTTGGCACAGAGATAGATTATAGTCTGGAATAGCACATAGGCTATTTATCCCGATTTTCTATGGGATAGGCATACTTTTTAATGGCGGGTAACACCACGGGGCGCAGCTAGTAAACTATATTTCGATAAACTTTTCCTATCTTAGTTATTTCTATAAAACAGTCCGAACACTAGGGATTGCAAGTTTAGTAGTTACTTATCATTTTATTTAAATTATTTATGAATAGTTGAGTATATTTCGTGGATTTATATATTAGGCCGCGTCCTGCTTTAACCAGTATGCCAGTATATAACAAAATTAGACCATCACGCTTCCCCGAAGGGGTAGGCAGAGGCGAACAGTTGTACACCCACATTTCCCTGATGTTATTTGGTCCCAAGGTTACAGGGGTTGAAGCTATTGCCTTTACAAAAAGTAACTAATATTGAAATGGCGTTTTTATAAGAAAATAAAAAGGTTACAGTTTGAAAAAACAATAATTAATATACTTCATATTATCATAAAGTATTTTTAGTCCACGGCTGGATTTAAAAAGTAAAAGTAAGTAAATTTTGTTAGTAGGTAAGTATACATGTTTTAATAATTTCATTTAAAACTAAAATACCTTATCATCTGTTATTTCTTATTCAAATCGATTTCTTGATATTGCAGGACGTGTGGTGTGCGAATTTTTAACATTTATTTATTTATTTAGATATATTTGTGAGCATTATTTACTACCTATTTGGCGTCAACACAACCAGATTGTACGCCAAATTGTGGTGACCCATGTGAAAATCGGCAACGTTGCCTTATAGACTATGTTTAGACTGAAGCGGAATTAGCAATATATTCGTCACAGTAGCCGCATGTCAACGGTTGACACACGATAATACTGCTGACGACGATAAGAGTCCCACATGTGTTTGAACACGCTATACCGTTATTTTCACATAAAAAAAAATTAAAGACTCCCATTCAAGGCCCCAAGTCTACTAACACAATCGATTCATAATCGAACAGCAACCGCATAGTAACTGTCACCTATGACAGATATCCCATACAATATCTGTCAAAAGTGACAGCTACTATGCGGTCGCTGTTCGATTATGGATCGATTGTGTTAGCAGACTTGGGGCCCAGATGTCTTTTGTACGCCAGAATTAAATGCGTTTTGGTGGCGATAACGAGCAAATTTTTGGAACTCGTTTAATAAATCTCGTCGCATGCAATAAACTTGCGTTCACAATGCCGCAACTGAAATGTATTTTTAGGGAGCGATGTAGATTGCGTCCGTGCATTATGCGACTTAATAGTGAGTTGCACTAAATATCCACACTTATCTTGCGCCTTAAGCGCTACTGAACTCTGCGCATTATCAGTAACAGTTGGTAAGCGCATGAGGGTAGCGCGTTCAATGCTTATTAGCCAATGTGGACACACATTGCAATAAAAATATTCGTACAAGCTCTTACCTAAAATGGTATATGTCAATGTGGATCCTGAGAAAAGCGTATAGGCAGTAAGCGTAAAATTGTAGATAGTCAAAAGAACGTATAAACTGTATGTTTTTAACGTGCGTAGAATAATTCGTATGATTGGCAAATTCATTTATTTCATAACAAAATAAATACTTAAATGTAATGCCGAAATATACTTTTCAGTCGATAAGATGACTCTACAAACAAAATATGTATGGTATGAGTTCCCATACATCTTATTTGCATGAATTGTATGAAATCTTCTCCCAATTCAAATGAAATATAGTAGTTAACCGCTCCCCATATGAGATATAGTATGTTTTTGCCGCGACAACCCTATAATGTATCTGTATGTGTGCGTCCTCTTTAGCATTTCCAGTCAATTAGATTGCTGAAAGTTCAAAATTATACAAACGCATTATATGAAATTGATAACACCAATTAATTGAAATAAGTATACACTGCCACGTAATTATTATCCTTATAGACCTCGCGCGCGCACATGACCGATTATTAGCTAGTAACGTTAATTTATGGAACAATCAATAGTCGGTTATTGAGGGAACAGTAGTCGGTTACGACTATTGCTCACTCGAATAACCGACTTGATCGTTTGATACCCCGAATGATCTAGTCGGTTATGGCATCATCAATAGTCGGTTATCATGTGAACAATAGTCGGTTATCGAATGATCAATAGTCGGTTATAGAGTGAACAATAGTCGGTTATCGAATGATCAATAGTCGGTTATCAAGTGAACAATAGTCGGTTATCGAATGATCAATAGTCGGTTATTCCATCATTAATAGTCTGGTATTGAATGATCAATAGTCAGACATCCATATTAGAAGTCGGACATACCTCTAAGCCGTATGCGCAGTATATTAAATAACTGTTATTTTTCAGACAGTTTTATCGGGTGGAAGTCGGTCTTGTGTTCGGGTGGGATGAAGGGTCTCTCCAAATTAACCGACGTGAAAATAGCTCAAGCCAGATAAAACTCTATTTCAAGCACATACAAACGACTTTTCGGTGGCGTTGCATTGTGCTGGGCGACGTCGTGTCAGCTCTATGTGCTGTGTCAACCAATTGACTCACAATTGAATGGCAATAGCATCGCAATTGTCACTATTTTCATACTCCACCGGTTGACAGTGAAAATTACAATGCCATTTTGATGCCGTGACGAGTCAATTGCGTTCGCTGACTAGGGGACTGAGGTCTCTTTTCGCGTCCGTAAAAGTGATGGGGGACCCAAATTTAAACATTTAGGCGTAGTTGTGTTATTTATAAAGTTAGGCTTAGCGTATTATTAGTAATTTTAATTATTTAATTACGATTCTCTTTGCATGTTATATTGTATGGAAATAATGGATTAATTGATTCCATTCTGTTATGGATTTAGGTAGACGGTTTTGGGAAGAGACTCGATTTTAAATGTTTTTCTTCGAGAAGCTATTGAATCGCAGACATTTTCATTAAAATTCAAGTCCTAGTCGGGCCAAGTGTTAATACAGTTGCCGGCAAAAAGCTTTTAATGCGCAGAAACAATTGTTAGGTCTCTTCGGCGGTAGGTGAGGGCGCTGCTGGGGAGGGAGGGGGTTTCAGTTCGACCGCGTGATTGGTTGATTTGTCGCATCTTGCCCTCGACACTGTCCCCATGTTATTTGCCCGCAAATGTAACGTTGACTGCGCAATGAACTGGGTACGATCCCAGTAATGCCGAGACCTCGGCAAACTATGGAAGGAATGGTACTCTAGATAATTATTAGCTTCAAACATTTCTCTTTGAACCGGATTTTAAGAATCCATCGCAATTTTAATTTCATTTAATTGAACGAGCACCGATTGTCTCGGACGTGCATGACTCATGTGTCTGTGATATATATTTGTTTATTTCATTTCTCTTAGTAAATCTTAAGAGATTGTACTGTTTTTTTTTATTCTCAGCAATGACTAAAGTTTTGCGTTCCCTAAATATTTTGTATTGTTACAATCTGTTTACTTAAGATGACAAGCGATTTTAATACATATAAATTGCTATTTTTATTGTTCTGTCTTATGGGCGCGGGCGTACACTTGGCGCCGCGCAATATAGCGCGAGTGTCACTGCCAAAAAAATATCGAGTTTTATAGATAAAAAATTGTGAACACCGTTTATAAGATTACTAATGTTAATTGAAATAAAAGCAAAAAAAAATAATTTCCTTTTCATTTTTTTGATGCATAATGATCGATTTACTTCATAATATTTATTATAAAGTTTCAGTATTATTGTAAAATTTTAGTCATTGTTTGTAATTTCTTAATGAAATTAGATTACGTACTCGTTCGTCATTATCACAAATTTATTTTATACTTTTAGAAATATAACATAGTTTCCCGCAGTAATATGACAACGAGGAATTTATTTATTCACCATGGTATAGTTATAACGAGGAAGACAACAATATTCTAGATTGTCAACTCAATGAGGATACATTTTGTGGGTAACAATGGTTATATTTCTATCTCTTTCTTGTGCGTGTGAGCAATGTATTAGGCGATTTCATGTTATTCTTAGATCCAAGCTACACTGTAGTGTGCAAAAATGACGCCACGGTACAGTTAGTAACAAAGGTTGGAAGGAATGTGAAATTTAAAACTTTGTCTGTTGTGGAGATTCAATAATTTACACCTATTTAGGGACTTTAGTTGCTGACTGTCCCATAATTATGGACTTTTTGGCGAGTTGTGTGTCATTTTCTCGCACTCCACTGTAATTATTATCACCCAAAGATTGTTATGAATTTATACAAGAAATATTTATGTTGAACAACAAATAAAATTATCCAATGTATAAGTTTTTATTATTGTCATTGAATATCTGTTTGCATATAAACGGTAGCCGCTACTGGTAGCGCGGGTGGAAGCCGCTTATATGTGAATAGGTCTCATATTATAATGTTGATTGGACTCCAAGTTTGGATCTCGTTTCGCTCGTGATTTTGCTCTGTGATTTAAGCACCTACTTATTTCATTTCAAATAGCGTGTAATTACAATGTAATTATCTTAAGTACCACAAGATAGATAGCTGTCTGCAAGCGTATCTACAAATCATTGACATTGGCGTATGTTATTAAGCCGACTTTTATATCACTTGTGTATACTTTAAGTATTTTTTTATTCTGTCTTAACTGTTATATTGGCAGATTCATGGTATTATAATATGCAGTGCCATGTATTATTTTTCGATGGTGCCCCAAGGCTAGGTCACAGTCAGATCAGATCGGTGTACAATATAATTAACACCGCTCATTGGTCGAAGATGGACGCTGGCGTAGTCTTGCGCTAATCACATGACCTAACTATCACGGGAAAAGAATTTACCTAACGTAGCATATTATTGTACCACGCATCGACTAATTTATCGAAGGAACCTATTAGATTGATAGGATATAGATTTGTAGGAACGCTTGTTAATAGTCATTTATACAACTTTTGTAGAGAACTGAAATAAAACTATGTCTTTTAATTTATTTCGCGACAATAAGGATGATTATTCTTCGATGTATTATGTTAAACGTTTAATTAAAAATCTGAGTCATCGAAAATGGGATCGGTGATTGGCTCTACTTTAGAGTGACCATGAGATCCATAAAACTGTACTTTAAGCCTGTTTTATTCTATCTAAATCTCTTTTCAGAGCAAAATCATCAGCGCGATCACAGTGTTAATTTTAAATATTGTAACATGTTTCAATGTGTGTGTGTGTACGCTGGATCCATAAGATTTGAAGTCATCAATCAAACGAAGCGTGCGTCCTCTAGAACTGAACATAGAACGATATCACGACGGGCCGGCTTTCCAACCTTTGTACCGAACGTGTGTGAACATCCTCTAGAATGTACAACAACTATTCTCGATGATTTGGATGAGAGTTATACATGGTGCACCCTTTTTATGGTATTTTGTTTGTTAATTAATCGATTCTTTTAATATCTCAGTGTTGAATATGGCGTCCCCACAATGCGAGAGGGGGTTCAGGCCTTAGTCCACCACGCTGGTGCTGTGTCGCTTGACGTACTTTTCAAATGTTCCAATAACTTTTTCTTTTCTTTTTTGTTTTAATATTGGCTTCATGACAATCATTTCGCAACTTTAAAAAAACAGGAGTGTCTTAATGACAGCTGTCAAAAGGGCGGTCTATCGCTTCAAAAAGTAATACCCGCTATGTTGTGGGCGAAGCTATATTCATGACAATTTTATTTTGTCGCATTTCATTTCGTAAAGCAAGAAGAATATCAAACAAACATGAATGTAAAGTCCATCCAAAGGGCAAAATGCACTGTATATACCATAATAGATTCAACACCAATCATAATACAGTTTAAAATCCTAGCGAGTGTTCACGAGCATACTTTGTTAGCCGAAAAGCTATTGATTGATGACGGAAAATTATTGGGAAGGCTAGACACACTACCGTCGTGGTGCCTCCCCTATGCTCTGTTCTGAGACGGCTTCGGTTCCCATACACAACCCGATTCCTATTTAATTTTCGCGGTATTTTGTGACGTAATGAGGCAGATGGAGGCATCACAGACGGTGAGTAGTGAGTTTGTTTGATTTTATTATGAAATTTGTTTGTATGTGTGTGTGTGAGTTTGATGTTGTGTTGGTTGTTTGTTTGTGGAGTTAAGCTCCTAACTCATGAGTTTTGTGTAAGAAGTTTGACAGTGGTTTCTCGTATTGAATATTGCAAGAAACCTTATGTACGTTCGATTACTTGTAGGTCACTAGACCTACAAGGATTTGAACCCAGGAGGACTCAAATCCCTGTAGGGGCAAAATTTTTGTGATGAGCATAAAAGTTTGTACCCTAGTGATGGACGTTTATCTATATAAATAATTTTAAACTGGGATCGCCATAGGCTGGTATCCGCCCCAAAGAAACCCTCACCAGGGCGAATTACGAAATTGTCTTTTCCAATTTTTGACCAGTCGGGATCGTAACCAAACCATTCACCAAACTGCCATTAAATGTACTGCAACCTGTGGTTTATAAAAAAAACAAGCAACCACACACAATCACAACCGAACCCACACACATACACACACATTCTCTATAGATACACATCTAACAACCAACAATTCCCCCAGTGTGTGGCGCCAAATACAAGACGCGGCCCGGTCTCACGTACCACTTCACTCACACGCACAAGGAGCCGGCGGCCGGCGCCGGCGCCGCCACCGCCAGCGACGGCGACTCCCGCGACAGCCGGCCGGGCGCGCACACGCCGCCCGCGACCCAGCCGCCGCCCGCGCAGCCGGCCACAGAATATCAAGACAGTTATGTGACGTTTCTGAATAATCCTGGTGGCGGTGCTGGTAAGTTACGCTGTGAAGTAGACTTGTAACATGCGCACACGCACACGCTTGTACGGATAGTATGGAAACTACCTAGTAACGCCACCGGGTCTACTTTTTAACAAAATAAAAAATACTTCAAAAATACTGGAAACAAAAATAATCTAATCTAAATATCTAACTTAATCTATTCTTATCTAATTTAATCTAATATTTATTTAATTTTAAGTCGGTACAAAGCGAACGACCAACGATAAGAATAAAATCAAAATGTTACGAAAATAAATTATTTAACAGAAAATGGAACGGGAAGTCTAATAACCTACGTAATAGTCGTTTGTATAGCACCGACTCAAAATTAATTATATATTAGATTAAGTTAGACGGTATAGATTAAGTTAGATATTTAGATTAGATTATCCTGATCTTTCCATGTTTTGATGTGGCTTTTTTTGTTAAAAAGATATGTATGTCCTCTCAGTCCACATAAAGGGACTGGGTTATGTAATTCAACACGTACAGATACCGGCACGAGTCAGGACTAGCCCTACATGAGCAGGAGTCGATATTTTTGTGGGAGTTAGTTGGCGGCTCTTTCACGCGACCGATTCGTCGAGGACGCTCGACTCCACTTAAGTAAAAAATCGTTTGAACGGTAAAAATACATGACCGTAGCAAGCCATAGTGCTGGCGCTATGTATTGCCACGCAAAAATGTCCTTAAAGTGTCCAGGTCAGGCTGTAACCGCTGTGTCCTGACTAGTAACGATATCTGTTACATTAGTGGGCTAAGTCGCCCAACGCATGTTCACACGCACGCAATGTATGTAGCCGCGTACTTAGCGATCGCGCGGCCGACGACCGAGTTGGCTCAGCGATCAATTTGAAACGCTAACATCGTAGTCGTTAAGAAAAATTCTATACAATTTTGAACTCTATTTACATTGTCATATTCACTGCTGTACCAGTATTGTGAGCCTGTGGTATTATAGCTAACTAGTGCATGAGTAAAAGTAATAAGATTGTTAGTTAGACATATCCATCAATATATGTGTATATATATATTTAATGGTGTGTGTGTACAAACGCCATCTTGCGTACGCAGTTTTAATGGGTAGTTCTTACGGTGGACCAGATGCTTGGTATTATAATTACATTAATATCGTCAGACGAACACATCGACTGTACGGCTCCAAACAAAACAACGCTTGTATTGTGGGTGCCGTACAATGGATTGGAGGCGATCCTAGTCTATAATACTTATATAAATATTAAACGTCCATAACTCAAGTACAATGTTTGCCTCTACCAGTATTCGAACCCTTTGCATAGACAGCTGGGTGACTGCCAACCAACTGAGCTATTCAGATCGGTTCAGGTCATGACTACAATGTTGAAATGTCCCCCTCCAGCCCCCAACGTAGCAGGCGCCCCAGCCCGCCGGCCCACCCCTCCCCCGCGGCCCGCGTCCGCGGACACGTCGAGCTCGGACTCTGCGCACGCGCCGCTGGCGGCGGCCGCGGCTGCGCAGGCGCAGGCCGCCGCGCCGCCCGCCGCCGCGCCCGCCGCGCCCGGCGCCAGCGCACCCGCCGACTTCAAGGAGAGGGGTAACAAGGTAGGTGGCGACTAACGAAATGTATTATCATCTGTGGTGCCTTACAAGTGAACTTCGGCATGTTTTATATGAAATAATAATCCTTTATTGACACAAATTTTGTCAAATCTCTTAACTTCTGCGCGAGCATAAACTGTATTGCAGGAACCAGTCTTGATTTCGGCGGTGGTCAGCCTTCTTATACCTACAATATTTTTTGTCTTCCTCTATGTACTAGAGAGAAGCGCCAAGTTTTCTAATGATGACTAGTATACTAGCAGTAGGATATGTTCAACTTAAACTCAAACATTTATTGCAAACTATGTGTTCATTGGTCTTAAATTAGTTTTAGTACTTATGACAAAGCGGCCTTCTTCTAGCATTGCAATGTTGAGTGGCTTATTCTACCTACTAAAAGTTAGACTAGTTAGTTAGTTAAAGTTAGAGTGTTAAAACCGATATCACGTTATTTTATTTGCTGCGTATTTTCCTTGTATGTGTTGCTATCGTAACGGTAGGCTTAACTTAGATCGATTTTTTTTTTCAAGGCGTCACCATCCCCCTACTGCGACTTCTGCCTCGGCGACGACCGCGAGAACAAGAAGACCGGCACACCCGAGCAGCTGGTGAGCTGTTCCGACTGCGGCCGATCAGGTAAGCGACGCGGCCGCCCGCCCCGGAACGGCCTCCGAGCCCCGTGCTATCACCTCGAGAACCGCGTTTGCGAGCGCCACAGACACCTCCGCGACAACATTAAACTCAACGGAGTCGTAGAAATACTCACATCCATGTCGTATTCGGCCGACGACTTCGATACGTTTGCGACGAAAACTAAAATGTTGATAGACGATTATGGGCAGTACCCGACCTCCCCCCCGTCCCGTCAAAGTCCCACTTGTGATGCGGACGTCTATGTGGGCGGCTCGAATGTTTAATCTCTCGTGGTAGGCTCTTTTTTCTGACGCTCGACAGGGACCAAGTTATATGAAGGTACGAGACACATAGATGTAACGAATCGTAATACGGTTGTCCACATAAAACGCCAACAAATAGACATTGTTATTTTTTATAAAGTTTATTATATAAAAACACTGAAATGTTAATTTTATTTAGTGTCTATTGTAAATGATTACTAATTTTATTAAATGAAAAATACCGCATTCCAAATACAGAGCGCGAAATTATATGACACCATTTTCACAATTAAAGTTCAGTCATGTTTTTTATTTTGTTTAACATAGAAAGTGTCGTCATTTCAGCGCCATGAAAGTGTAGGATATTGAATTTAAACAAATTAAAACTATCTTCGATAAATTGTATACGACTTTATTGAAAGGGAATTGGATATATATTTAGCATAGAATAAAGTTCATATTGGTATGTGCATGATGGATACATGATGGTAACTCAAGTAGTTGTGTGTCGTACTAAACATTAACAGTATCTTTGTCGGGCGTCAGATCATGTTGTCTGTAGGTGTTGCAGCCGCAAGTGACCGGTTTTGTAGTTATGAGAATATTAAATACTATCATCTCCCCGTGGCTCCACTCGCGGTACTTAAATGAAACATAGCCTAGATTACTCCTTCCATCCAAACTCACTTACCTTATACGATATAGATATTACTGACGAATTAAAATTGCCATGATTCTGACCAGCTTACCATATGACAAATTCTTTTGTAAAGAAAAAAAGTTATTCCTCTATGGTCCTTCCTCTCGCGTTTATCTCTGTCGAGATGCGCAGCCGCACCTCCCTTTAGGTGCCGGCATCGAAATTCACACATGTAGAATTTTCTTAGATTTGTTTTTTTTTTAGATAGCTCTCAACGAGCCGTATACATCCAAGATGTACATAAAATAGGTACATCTTTTTCTAGGCAATGTTCTCTACAGAATCGGTCACAGATTGGCTCGGCTGCGGTTCCCTTTATTTTGTTTGTCACAAAATTTGTTCCCATCACATTGCGGGTGATGTTTTTTTTTTTCGTCGATTACCAAAGAGGTGTGGTATGTTGAATGATTTAGTTGTAGATCGGATAATCATTATTATTATACATTCCATTATTTGCATACTCTTGTTGACTGTTTTGAATTATATATTATATGCACGAAGGAAATGTATCGTTGAAATAAGTAATTTATTATGCTCTATGATGAATGTAGGAAAACAATTTTAAACCCGTGTCTCACGAGAGTCGGAGTGGAGCATATTTATCACGCTACATTGTATTTTTAACTCTATGTACAATGAATTGAGTCTAATAAATATCTTAAAGACCTGTGTGAGCCCTCGTGTTTAAAATATTTTTCTAATTTATGGTCAATTTTATTAAAAAGGATGAATGTTCAGGAAATTATCAACTTTACATTTAAATAGTTCATAGATGTGACAATTTTTATTATCTATTTACAATTTTCTCTATGTGATCTTGGTGTTGCCATGATGAAGAATATAAAATCTACCATTATTGTGACAATGGATGCCAAATGATAAAATATTTTTTAATTGTTGTCTGTTGCGATGTTTACCCTTTTTAATGTATTTTTTATTTTATATTTAGTGAGTACAAGTGCCTTATGACATAATATTGCTCGCGGTAGTGAAATTGAGTTTTTATTCGTGTTGCCAGGTTAATCTTAACAGCCACCATAATTAGTAGTCTTTAAAAAAACTAATTTACGATCCCTGGCAACACCCGCAAGGTTTAGTTAGTCATAGCTTCGCTTGATGCCAAATAATGTCAGATGCTTAATATTTATCAGAACTAGAGTTCCGTTATCCTAGCTTATCTAGTCACGCGCCGCCAAAAACAAGTCATGCGCACGCGTTCCCGCTACATATGTCCCGACTGTGCAAGAAAACAGGCCCTGGCTGACACAGTCGACCCTTAATCGAATTGTAATGGCACCGTAAGTGTCTTAACAGTTTCTAAAAAATGTAAACACGTTCTTCCTTTTTTGAGGTTTGCAACCGGCTACAAAATTGAGCCATTATTGCCAGTGTCGAGTATTTTTTGATGATAAAATTGTTATACAATTATTTCAGCATCCCTGACGTTAATGATGATGTCAATGACGATGATGTAATTAATCCCCAACCCATATGAGTAAAGCTCTGGATACTTAAGTGAAATTTTACGAGACATCTTGGGTAAACTTGAAAAGTCAAGTTATACTATTTATTTTTAATGTCATTCACTCGTGCACGCTTATAAACCCACAGTGGTTAATATCCTACCAATATTACACATTATGAAGGTTTTTTTTTAATATAACAATATTGGCTCACAGTTGAACGTCCCGCCAAAAACATCCAGTAAAAATGTTTTTTTATAAAGATAGTTTGACCATAGATAGTCTGACATTTACGTGAAAACTGGCATTTACTCTGTAAAACTGATATCTGCTTTACTGTTACCATTTGATTACGATTCGATTGTGCAAGCAAACTTCTAGCCCCTGTGAAAAGACCTTTTCAAATCATTGGGAAAATTAATAATCGTTTCATGATTTCGACACGCGTTCCACAAAACATTAATATAATATCAACGAATAAACTAAAATAGAATGCTGTCCCTTTTATGGTCGTAATGTATGAACAAGACAGGAATATTTTTAGTATTGTCCAAATGTGTAGCCAGCATGGGCCAGAAAAATGGAGTAATTCTTTTGAAGAAATACAGTGTTAACTCTGTAATAGATTTTTTTTGTCACTTGTATAGTCGGATGATTTATTTTGAATTTTTAACATGTTACATATTATAGCAGTCATAAAGCTATAACAGAGCTTTTATGTGCCTTTATATAAGGTGTAATAAAAATAGTGTGAGATATTTTAACAGATGTATCAGTAAATTATATGGATCACGTTGATGTATAACATAATTGTGTGAATGATCACACTATGTTGTGTTGCGTGTTTATTTTTTTTAAACAAGGTGGCGAACCGGTGGCGGTTGTCTATGCGCTAAGTACAGTGTAATTTTTTTTTTATGTCGAATTATTTGTTTATTTCTTTAGGAATGTTATGTTTATAACCTACTGTTGGCCATGTTAAAATATTTTACACTATTATTGTTACATCTTATATAACATAAATATATTAGAAATATTTACTTGTGTGTCAGTTTTATACTCGGTACCATTTCGTTTAAAGACTACAGACTACTAAACTACTAAAGACTAGTAACGTTTAAAAAACTAAATGCGTATGCGCGTAAAGCTTTGCATCCATACTATATAAGGTTAACAATAAAAGTTTAAAATACTTTATGGGGTCCATCGATAGGCTATAAAGGTCACATTCTCGAAAAAAAATCAAATTATTTGAAATATTAAAAACTACACTATGAATCAAAAGAAAAGATCAAACACTGCATATACATATATTTTATACATAAACGCGATCCTTATCACCTACTTGTTAACCCGTTAAAATATTTTACACTATTTTTGATGACCCTTATATTTAGTGAATTCGCATATTTCACATGTGTACATGACCTATTGTATCATTCCTATAGCTTAAATATTTGTGTTGTTTTAATTGTAAGCATTGGTTTATTATCGTAATATATTTTAAGTTCTTTTTTTAAATATTATAATTATTATATGAGGTATAACATATTAGTGTAAATTATTTTGACATGTTAACAAGTATGTCATTCAGATCACGTTTATGTATAAAATAATTGTGTAAATGATGTTATTTGTTTTCATTAAATCAAACATCATTTATAACAGGGTTTCCCAACCTTTTTTGCATGGTGACCCCCGGATTATAAAAAAAAATTCATGCCCGCCTATATTGTTTTTCATTGCTTCAATAAACAACACAAATAATTTTTACGATATTTATTTCACACGATTTATTATTTATTAATGGGATGTTTGCGCCTGCATTTTTTGAACCAGTTGGTCGATATCAGGTTCTCTTTTTGACAGCTATCATCAAATCATTATCGACTGCAAGACGATTTCGCTTCGATAAGTAATTAGATTAAAATATCCGAACACTTCATGCCCCCCCTAAGATCTCTCTACGCCCTCCCCGGGGGGGGGGGGGGGGGGCACGCCCCACCGGTTGGGAAGTCCTGATTTATACAATTATGTTATACATCAACGTGATCTATATAACTTATGGATTCATCTGTTAAGACTCTGTTAAACCTTATATAACAATATTAAATAGCGACCGTTTATTTTGAAAATATATGTTCATATATAAAATATATTTACAGTTTATAGATATAAGTTACCAAGTTAAATGTTAATAATGTCTATTAGGTGCCTTAGCGTGTGCAATTGTAACGTTGAGTAGAAATCCACTACTTATCTCCGTAATGTTAATCAATGTATACCACTATGTAGGTGAATATCAGAAGTCAAGTCGTGTCTTATATCAGCCACAATTATCGATCGATGATAAAAGTAATAAAAAAATATATTGTGATTATATTTATATATATAATAGGAATTATATTGTTAGTCGATACTTCTTGAGATAATTTTAGGCACATTTTTGTGTCAAATTATCTCGGCTATATTATCTAAAGTACATAATGCCTGTAGGGAAGTGCATAAATGCGTATACCCAAAGATTAAAATTAATATTTCTGTTGATAATCTGTTTGTTTATACGTTTTGTTGTATGAAAAAAAAAGTATGTTCGTTTTTTTAGCTTAAGTCCGAGAACACATTGTTAGATGCATATTCCTTTTTTTTAAATTTTATTTTTTTTGTAACATTGGTACTTTATTAGAATTAAAATGTATTTGAACTCGATTAAAAATATCGATTTTTATTTGGAATCGCTGTGCTGAAGAATAGTGAATGTTGTGTGCACTTCCCTTATGACATTAGTTTTTTAATTGATTCTCTAAATCGTAAGTCATTCATGTTTCCGAGTGTTGTTTCGATTGTTTTTTTTATATTATAATTATTTCACTATTGTTCGGCACATTATTTTCCCCTCCATGTTTCTTTGTTTTTTTAATATTTACAAAATGATTAAACATAAAACATTGTTCCTATGCATTGGTGGGCGAATGAAGAATAAATAAGGTAAGAAAATAATATGTGCCTTACAATATGTGAATTAATTTATTTTGCTATAATAGTTATTTCGCGAGTTCGTGACGACTAGATTGGCTCAGTAGGTAGTGACGCTGCCTTCTACGCTGAGGGTCCAGGGTTCGAATCATGGTAGGGACACAAACAAACTTTGTGTGATGAGCACGAATTTTTGTACCAATCATGGATGTTTAATATCTATACAAGTATTATATACTATATTTATTATACACTATTATATGGGCTTGCCCCTAGTCTGTTGTACGGTACCCATAATACAACCGTTGCTTAGTTTGGGACCATACTAATCGACTGAGGGCGATCCAAGTTTATAAAACTTTAAGCGGCAACTCCAAGCCTCAGAATGAAATGTAACAGGAATTGAATTATCTTTTTCTTTTGTGGTTTTTCTCATGTCTATCCGGGGTGGAGACCAATTCACAAATCAAATATCATAAAAATCGGCCCATCCCTTCCTGAGTTTTAAATGGTGTAACCATTACGACTTTCTTTTATATATAGATAGATTAAACTTCCATGACTCGCGGGTACAAATATTCGTGCTCATCACTCAAAGTTTGCCCCTACCGGGATGCGAACCCACTCACTCACTTACGTGCCAATCGGGTCGTCAAACCATTGCTTTTACGGGGTCCTATACAAATGTCCGATTCGCCTTCGAGATTGTGCCGAACCGAACATGTGTACAGCACCCCTGAAGAATTCAAACATAATAAATCACACATGTATGTGAGATAAATTAAATTTTCTATCATACAATCAAGTTATTCTGTGTAAGGGGCATGGTAACGAAAACTTTGGGTAAAGGTTACATTTAATAACAATAATAAAATTGCAGAAATATTTTTTGTCGAATGTCATGGGTTTAGGTTGTAATTTTTGAGCGTGCAATGTATCGTAAACCACGCGAATACAACACAACGTTCCGCGCGAAACCCTACTCGTGCCGATGGCGAGCGCGCTCGAGCGTATAGTATTTTAATTTACATAGCTGTTTTAGGTTTAATCTAGTAATTATGGTTTTTTTTATTTTAAATCACGCTCTGATAGACTTTTATTATGATCTCATGCTACAATCAATTTAAAAAGAAATATAACTCATGATTAAATCCACGCAGAATTCCATCTCTAGAGGGTCCAGAATCATAAGTTGAATCCGTGGTATAAGTTTTCGTTACGAAGCCACTCACACCTTGTTTATTTTTTTTAATATTTTTTTTTCTGTGATCTAACCGCTGTCCCCGACGCGCAGGCCACCCGACGTGCCTGCAGTTCACGGTCAACATGATAGTGTCGGTGCGCAAGTACCGCTGGCAGTGCATCGAGTGCAAGTGCTGCTCCGTGTGCGGCACCAGCGACAACGACGTGAGTTCACCAGCCATGTACATATATATACAGGGTGATCCAGACATCCTATACTGACCTTGGAGCCTGCGCCTTTCCTACTGCCTTGGAGTCTTTTTATAAACATTACGAGGCTTGAGCCCGATCGTAAATTTAAAAAATAATTTATGCAAACTTTCATTCCTTAATTCATATTAATGCCATTGGGATCACACTTCCAAAGTGAAGCTATGAGGTACTCAGAAACTGTTCGAATTTCAAATTTCTAGGTCCCCCTGTTTGAGCTGTGACTTGTCTATCAGTCAGTCGAGTGTTAAGAATTTTATTAAGTACAATATAAAGAATATGGAATACGTAAATTTTAAAAAAAAGATTATGCTCATATAACTGCTTATTATATGGTAACGTTCCATCACCAGGCCCAGTTGTTGTTTTGCGACGACTGCGACCGCGGCTACCACATGTACTGCCTGGCGCCGCCGCTGGACACGCCGCCCGAGGGCTCGTGGTCGTGCGCGCTCTGCATCGACCAGTTCCACGGCCCCAAGTGAACCGGCAGGTGGGTCCGCGCCGCGAGGTACAACACTACAGGGCCCCAAGTCTGCTAACACAATCGATTCATTATCGAACGGCAACCGCATAGTAGCTGTCACTTTTGACAGATATTGTATGGGATATCTGTCAAAAGTGCCAGTTACTATGCGGTTGCTGTTCGATTATGAATCGGTTGTGTTAGCAGACTTGGGGCCGACACCAGTGCGGAAGAGTCTATACAAACCGAGTCTATCCTACCGGCTTTCCCTTCGGCTAATGACAGCCCCTGGTGTGTTGCTTTTTATTATAATAAGATTAATTTATTATTAAGTCTCTCACCACACGGGCTATACCCGGATCTTTGGAAGGCTTGCGCGGGGACATGGGTCCAACACGTAGATGGCCTTTTTGAGAATTTGAATGTTATGTTAGCCACCTGCTGGAGTCAATTGCTGAAAATGATAGCATAAACAGCTAATTGATCTCAGCAGGTGGAGGAACTATTGCAGGAATATGGAAAGAATCCATGAATCAGTCGTGGGTTAAAATATTATACACTATTTTTGAAATACTTTATATACACGTTCAACAACGTCTATAAAGCCATTTACGAAGAAATGCACAATCGAAAGTTTCCCAACTGTCACCAGCCTTTTGACAATTCGTCGGGAGTGACATGAACATCGGAAAGTGTTTAAATCCATTTCCGATGTAGAATTATTTGAAATAAGATTTATATTTTAAGTTGTGAGAAAACAAATTAATAAAAAAAAAATCCGAATGATATTGTATCGTTAAATTAATAATTAATCAAACCTTTTATCTCATTTCAGGTTGCGTAAAGAAGTGACGTGTGAGAGAGATAGATAGGTGAGATAAAACGAATTAATAGCGGCTGTTAGGTGTTTGTCGGGTACAAGCAGGTGATAGGCGTGTGACGTCACGCGATGGTGCGCGTGCGCCGCGTTATACAGTGTTGCCATAGATTTAGTGCGGTTGGCCAGGCGGGCGGGATGGGGTGACCTGTGAAAAATTATGTTGGCAAGGTTGATATATTATTTTTATTTATAGACGCATTTTCGACTTTAACAATGGTCAGAAACTTAGACCCGGTTTTTTTATTAACATATGGATTCTCGACTTTAACAATGGTCACAAACCTACACCCGAATTTATAGACGTTCTTTAAATTCGACTCCGCACAAGAGTTGTTTTGCGCAGAATATATGACGTATGATACATTTATAGAACGTCTATCAATTCGGGATTACCATTTAAGTTGTACGCAAAATTATTATCGGTCTATGGTGCGGTAGATTGCGGCCATATTCCCTATGGTTTACCATGAACACATAGCTTTAAGGGGTTTGCATAAAATCATCTAATTAATATAAAAATCATCTAGGAGCATAAGACTTTACTCGGCATATTGTCACGATAGTTTGTCCCCGCCCGCTCGTCGCCAGCCCTTGAAAATGTAAAGTACCTTGTAAAATCTGTCTTACTATGTGTTTCAGCGTTCTACTACCTCTACCGGTGCTTGCTTTAGTATTCACATTTATTGAGTTTTACATGTGAGATTGGAAATTAACTTCGTACTACATAATGTCAACTTGTATGTCTAATGTCTTCACAAGAAACTGTGGCACAGATCATTTTGGTCTGCGCAAGCGCACCCCATTACTTTGTGTAAGCGGTAATGTCAAAGTCAAATCGTTTATTTCGTTAGGCCAACGGGGGCACTTACAAATTGTCATTAACATTTTTTTTCTTAACTCTACAACCGGATCCGAACGCGACCTCAACTGAGAAGATCCGGCGCGAAACTCAGCGGGCTTATCTTTTTTTTAAAAGCCAATTTTAATAAAAAAGTGAGCTCTATAAATATATCAATAAAAATAAAAAAGTAAGCTCCAGTGTGTTGCCATGCGAGGCGCACACACACTACACTTTGACATTATAAATCTTGATATTTGAGCGATCAGCCCCAGGCTGGTTTATCATAAGAATAATCCAAGATACTGTAATAACCCTTACGACATAGATTAGTTTTCACGGTTGTTTTGAACTTATTCATGTAAGGTGGGTAGGTACGTCGAGTTATTTATTTTCCAATCTCACATTAAATTAAACCCATAACCAAACTATATCGATCAACTCATCCCTTCTAACTTAAGCGGTCTAATCTTAACCAATAACGTATCTTATTACTATTTAGTATTAAGATTAAAAGTGGATTGTAATATTTAAATGTTTTATAATTGTACAAAAATGGCGGGCGCGTCTCGAGTAGTCATTTCGCGTTAAAAATACGTAATATTGTCGTAATTATGGTGTTGTGTAGTCATTGTCAGTGTTGTAAACTCATAATCGATTGGCAGTGGCATAGTGAATGTCACTTTTGACAGATGAGTAGGGGAAATCTGTCAAAAGCCGGGCCCGGACTAGTCGTTCAAGGGGTACACCATTCATCGGGATTCCCTTAAATTGTATTTCCCATCGAACGACTGGCTTAATAACGTAACATACCCTTATTTCCTGGGTTGGTTTCCTGGGTATTGATTCATATAAAAAAAACGTTGTCAATGAAAGAAGTAGGTGTATATTATATAGGAAACCCTTCGAACGTGTTTTATCGGGTTTTGCGTTTCACTTAGCTGAATCTATACTTACCTCGTGTTATACGAAAGCCCTTTCCATGGGTAAGCCAAGTCAATGGGTAACCACAAGTCATCTCGATAAGCAGTTGAGTCGTTGAAAACCCCAATCAAAACCCGTTCATAGGCCCGATCAAAACTGTCCATTGTGTATGATGCCAATGCATTTTCATTATGAGTCGACTGTAAACATGTTCTCTCCACAACATTAAGTAAGTTTAGCTATGCTTGGGTCGCTGCATTTAGTGTACTATTTCCCGATCTATGAAATGTACAGGTGTTTCAAAAATGCGAATTAATATTTACATACGTTTGAGTATCGGTATACTAACTAATTAGTATCAAAATAATATAAGTTCGGCCTCATTTGAAATACACACAATTACAGTCTTCAGTGTAAACTGAGCTTTTATAATTTAGCGGAAAAGGGAAGATCTTCCAGCCAGGCGGGTGGTATACCTGGCGGGGCGGCCGCTATGCCCCGACGGTTATTGTCGGGATCTTGTATATATGTTACGTGCTCCGAAAACTCTCATAGCGCGTTTCAGGATTGTATGGAGTATTGTCGTTTGTTCTGAATGCGTCTGCAGCGCCATCTGTGTAGTACAATATATGCTGAGAGGACCCTTCGAAAGACGTGTATAGAACGTCAACGTGGTGGACAATGGCCTAATCCCCCTCGCATTTATGTAAGGCTCGTGCCCAATAGTGGGACATTGAACGGCTGGTATTATTATTATTTTATTGCAAATGATATAGTATATATTACATCGCATTTCTGCAACACCATGTATAACATAAAATGCTGTATATATATAAGTACATTAGCGCGTATCCAGTATGTGTAAGGTGGCATGGTCTAAGCAATGTGTGACATTGTTAATAGTTGCAGTAAATAATCTCTCTGGATATGAATATTATTTACTTGATAAAAATATTGACTAAAAATTATGTTATCAAACAACCGGTTCTCATATTACAGTTCGGCCGCCGAGAGATTGCGTTCGTGATAGCTCGTGTTTTATCGTATTTCTTTCGTACGACGATGATGTTGTAGTATTTTTTATCTTTTACTTATATTCACCACAGATACACAATTTAATTAAATATGATGTTATAATGTCTACTTACTAGAAACGATGTAGGCAAGCTAATTTTTTTTCATTGTTTGCAACGCATTCCCTCGGCGGCGGACCTGGGCCCCAAGTCTGCTAACACAATCGATTCATAATCGAACAGCAACCGCATAGTAACTGTCACTTTTGACAGATATTGTATGGATGGTTAATATGCGGTTGCTGTTCGATTATGAATCGATTGTGTTAGCAGACTTAGGGCCCTGTTGTTCCCTGTAAAAAAGCGATTCCAATTTTCAATCATAATACTATAAATAGACTATTGATTTCAGTACGGGCCGGACCCACTGAATATGTTCGTTTAGAGAGTAGTCTGTCGACGATACGGTACTTAGCGGTCTAAATTCGTGGTCTGGCCCGTACCAAGTGTGATTGTCTATTTAAACATCCTAAGTCAACCCAGGGAACAAAGAACGGTGTTATAAAATTATAATCTGTGGCTCAAGCACTTTCTTTTTACGGAGCCTCTAGTCTCGCTCATACCACAGATTTACTAATAAGAATGATAGTGACATCATACCTTCTCGATGACGATACGATAACGTTAAAAGATTGTGTTTTGACCTCACATTATTCATTTGTTTTGGCTACAGAATTATCAATGATGATGTTACTTGTCATTAGAAATTAATCTTTAATTCGATTACCACAAGCATTCCAATTGAATATAAAGTTTTTGAGTACATTATCAAAAGGATCATTCTTTCGTTCGTCTTATCTTATTGTGAGTGAACGAACCATTTCTGAACGACTCGCTGATAGCCGAATCTACACGGCAATTTAAATAAGTATCGTAATAAATATCGCCAGACGAAACATACCAAATGTAAAGTCGATCAAATTCTTTATCACCTTAAGGTTGAATATCATTTGCACATCGTAGAATCGCAAGGCCTATTTTTGTCATGGCGATATTATTATTATTTATTTATTATTGATTGGTTGGTTCCCCAAGTAATGTTGTCAGTAATGATTCCTTCAGACTTGTTATAAACGAACTAAATGGACTAATATTAAATGTGTAAGGATTTTTACCAGATCTTAGCGCAAATGGGACACACAAAAATGAATCGTATGCGTCGGAAAATTATCGCGATTTTATCGCATTTATTTTAATGTTTTTACGTTCCCGACGTTGCGGCTGCTTTAAAGCAACCATGGTCACAGGGCCCCAAGTCTGCTAACACAATCGATTCATAATCGAACAGCAACCGCATAATAACTGTCATTTTTGACAGATATCCCATACAGTATCTGTCAAAAGTTCGATTTTGTATCGATTGTGTTAGCAGACTCGGGGCCCAGGAGGACTGACAAAATAAACGCGATACATTCCGTAAAATTGGTTTTATTTCAATGTGTAGCATAGCAGTCATCAATCCGCTTATATCTGGTAAACTTCCAGTGTTAGGAATAACGTTAAGTGTCGTAAGTAAAGCTGTGATCAGTTTAGGAGGTTGTGATGGAGTTAGTGTGGGTTTACATGGAATTTATTGATGATAATGAATAAAATATGCTTTTTTTAATTTTTTAAGTCCTAGTGTAGCGCCAAAAGCCGATTTTTTGCTTTAAATAAATCTATACTTATCGAATAAGTTTTGTATTCCTGCCAGCTTTTATCAAATTGTTGTGCAACACATTCACACTAGTGATGTTCTAATGTAGGGGCAAAATACGAAAATCATACAGAAAGTTAAAGTGAACCGCAGGCTATAACAATTAAACCGACGAATTACCCCTCAGTTATCCATTGCTGCTTGATCTTAAGGCACCTCTGAAGGGGTATGGTATAAAACGGCAATACATTTGTGGACTAGCTATTTCGGAAGGTGTTATAATTTGTGCTTTGTTCATTTACCTATGACGTGATATGATCCAGCGTGGTGGTCTATCGCCGTATCCCCCTCGCATTGAGGGGAGGCCCGCGCCTAACATTGGGACATTAAAAGGGCTAATATAATATACAGGATGTTTGTGGTGTAACGCAAATTAATACCGTGGATTTATCTTATGATTCTGGACCCCCGAGTTGGAATTTTCCGTCGATCTTTACATTAATATTATACCTATTATTTTTTGTATTTTGAAATCATAATTGAAGTCTTTCTCAAAAGTCTAAAATAAGTTTTTTTGAATAAAACAATTACTAATTTAGACCTATGCTAGCTGCTATGTAAATTGAAATTCTATACGCTCAAACGCGCTCGTCACTAGCACGAGTCGGGTATCGCGCGTAGTGTTGGTGTTGTGATCGCGTGATTGCGATACATTGCGCGCTCAAAAATTACAACATTAGTAACTAATGATTTTTGACATAAATGAATTCTATAATATTATTATAGGCATTAAGTGCAACCTTTACCTAGAATGTTAAGTTACCATGCGCCTCGCATCCTTACATCCTGTATATTTTGGCAACAAAACAAATAAAAGTAGCTGATTGTTATCGCAAATGTGTCCCATGCCTTATTCAATTCGAATATAACTTGTGGACTTACCTACTAAATCAGCATGTGAGCAAATATTCGACGGTATGCCTCATTGCTTGTTCTTTGCGCGTCAGGAATGCTCCCAATCGTATCGCATGTGAATTAGGTATTTTTTTTATTGATCATAGATTAAGATTTTTTTTTTCTTTGTGCCTCTTTACGCACAACTATGAAACAGGAACAATTATTTTTTAATTGATAAGTATATTGAATATAAGTTATGTAATTACAACGTTTATTTTTAATTTTATAATAAATTATGTGTGATTTATGGTGCTTTCACACCGAGCTTATGTTACGTTGTACAGCGTTATTCAGAAAGGGTATACTAACCGTTGCACCTACGCTTCTAAAACGCATTTGTAATCACTATGTGAAGTCACAATTTCGATATGTCAATTACAAAAAGTGCTCGCAATTGTCCGCAAAAGAAACGCATATCAATGGTTAGTATGCCCTTCCTGTATCACGCTGTATATATAATTTTGCAACCTGTGTTGGGAGCACCGTACATTCATTATTATTGTTGTGATAGGTACGGTACATACAGTAAAATAATATTGTTCGATCCAATTACGGTAATGAAATGTGGTGCGCTTCGTTTATCGATAATTATTTCGTTAGTTTATATTGTAAATTAAGGTTTCCATCCTGTCATATTGTGTCATACTATTTGTGGTGACTTAACGAATAACATTTGAATCAAAATGTTATGTGTGTTTTATTTGTGCAACCCCCGGTCCACACACAAGATACCAACTTTGTAAGTATATTAAACACAGGTATTAATATTAATATTGGGGGCCAAATATAGAGTTCAGGCGAAGAAATAGTAGACCCAATCCCAAAGTGGTCGATATAGACCCTTTAGGGCAGGGACGGCGAACCAATGGCACGCGACACAATATTTTGGGCACGTCACAAAAACTCATAATGCACTTATAAGAAAAAGTGTGAAGTAGGTACAGATATTCTATTTCACGAAGTCCGTTGGGCTATGTATGTCATAGTGAATGCATGTACACATTGTTTTAGTGTGCATAAGCTCAGAGGCATAGTCAAAATTATAGTAGTAATCACAGTCAAAATAATGTGATGGCACGTCTATGACCTGATTTAACATTACTTTAGAAAAAATGGCACGTTGATACATAAAGGTTCGCCAACCCTGCTTTAGGGTGTTCAAACATAGTTCGTACAAGGTGAACTTATTAGAGCTCAGAACAGTAGATAGTAGACCATTCCCAAAGTAGTCGATATCGACACCTTCCTAGACGGTGGTCGATTGGGTACCGACGTACCTACCTCAGAAAGCAGCTCCATCGACATCCACATCATCGGTTAACAGCAGAGATTGGTGACAAATAAAACAACACTACATATAATAATAATTTGTCTATGTTTATTTATCGGAACAATTCACTACTTTGTATATAATAAGAAGCCAAACAGTTTTGGCATTAAACATCGAAAAAAAAAATTGTATCTATTTACTAAAATTGCACAATAACACTACAACTAAATGTTACGGATTAGAACTATTTTAATTATCATTTTTAATGTTAATAACAGACCTATAAAAGAACATAGAAAGTAACATTTTTTTAAACATAGATCACTTCGAAACATGAGTATCGAACGAGCCCATCACTCGTGGTTACAAGAATTATTTTATGTTGGTACAGTCGCGAACATCAATATGGGACCCATTTCCTTAATATTTTCGACGGCACTTATAATGCAATAAGGTCGTATATCGGTATCTCGTCATATCAGTTGCCCCTAGTAACATCAGTTGAAAAGCGTTTAAGGTATACGTTTGCTGTACGATATTCAACCTTAAATGGGTCCATGCTTAAGGTCGCGACTATATTATTGGGGATTTTGTTTCCCACTGAGGGGGACATTACAGTAACATATTATAATATAAGGTGTAACAAACATAGTTTAAAATCACGTTTAAACGTGTAAAGTTATTTATAATTTTTTAAAGTAAGCAAACTTTTTAATTTATAATGAAGTTTTTTTTTAAATTGATTAGTTTACAATATTATTGTTACACCTAATATATATCCATGAATATCATATCTATCTATGCACCAATGTATCAAGGCACTAACATAATACCTGGAATCATATTTAATTACAGTTTCATATAAATGTGATGTCCTATATCTTGGTGATATGGAAATTACTTTATAATATCCCCTACAAGAAAACTTTCGGTTGAACAGTACCAGCACGCACTCCTATAGAGAAAGAGAAAGCATGCTGGCTCTGTCATTCTTATTTAAGAATATATGGTTCGAGCGAGACAGTGTACACTTAAAATAGTAGGTAGCTGGTTGGTGCCAATTTCTCTTTCACTGGACTATCATATATGATGATATCTTCAGTTAAGTTCGCGTTCTTTAAATGTATGAGTAACTGTTAGCGCATGCGCTGTGAGACCCATACAAAGAATGCAGAACCTTTGTCTATATGTTCGGGCTCTTAAAGGCACCTCTAGGTTGCTGTATGTTAACCATACAAATATGGCATTAGTATGGACTTCTGTGAACCTTAGTGTTATACATATAAGGAATGGATTGATATCGCTGGAAAACTTAACAGCTGCATACACAAACGTATCTTTAAAATTAAGAGCTGCTTTAATAAGCACAACTAATGTAATGCCCTATAAGTACACACGTAAAAGGCAAGATGATGAGGTCAAAGAGTAAATCTTAATTTTCCTTTCGAGTATTCGACCGTAACAATAAAATTTAAATTTGTGAAGCACAAAAGTAACAAAATACCTTATAAAGTCTAGTCTATATATTATATAAAATGTTAGTGACATCATTTATAGCTCAAGAACGGGTGGGCAAATTTGTATGACCTTCGATTTGTTGAATTTGTCTCCGCCCCGAATAGCATAATAACTTATAAAACATGGGAATAATTCAGAAGTAATAATAAAGATAATTTATTTTCTCATACTTTTGATTCTGAGGCGGTACGAAGTTTGCCACGGGCAGCTAGTTAATATTAAATTAATTATTTTATTGAGTGTCTAAGCCATGATTTAATTTGCTAGAAAATTTAAAATAGATGGAATATATAATAATAAGATATATTAGAAGTACCTATACTATTTATTCATTAGTTTCGATTTGTAACAAAACTGGTTAATTTTATAACAAATATGACAGGCTTTAGACACAAAACTGTATTTATGGCTTTTAAAAAAAAAGAAACAAAATGGCACCCCCTGCTTTCCGTATTTCTCTGCTAAGGTATACAAAGTAAGGGGAGCTTACATGGCCATGATTAACCTACATTCATTCTCTATGGTCTCGCGATTAAATCTATAGACAAGAATGCTGTTGTACCAAAAACATACCCAGGCACGTAAGTACGTTTGTTTCATATAGATAAAAACGAGATTTTTCAAAAACACGTTAAAAATAAGCCAGGCTATAAAAAGGCAACAATTTTCGTAACAATCATTATATCAATAACAAATTCTGAGTTATTTTCTTTCGGCTATTAAACCGTGTGAACACTTACAACGTGTACGCGAATTAACGCAAATCCTGAACTAAGTTGATTCAAAAAATACCCGTTGCTATAATTATGTTAAAAATAGAGCTCAGATTGTTTTCAAGAAATCTAAGGATGTCATGCCTATTCTAAACGCATCGAGTGACCTTACAGTTTTATATTAATAATAACTTTTAACATGTCACCATGTTCTATTTAAAATGTTATTGTGGTTACGGAGTATTCGCGTTATATCACTAACACGGTGTATTTATTAACAGTCACTGCATTTGATGTCTTTATAGATGTTATTAAGTCTAAGAAGAGTAATATATATACTATATTTTAAGTGATAAAAACATACAAATAACAATTTTGTACAGATTTTGATTTATACTATTTATTAACTCAATATATTAAATGGTGTCATGGTCACATTTTAACACATAAGTAGGTATCTATAATAACTAATGGAGATTTTTTAATAATATCTACCTAATTAAAGTAAAATAATGTTGAACATTTTATACTCATAAAATTATCTATTGTGATAACATGTATATATCTGTAAATTTTCAATAAATGTTTTGCAAAATAAACGCTCGCTACAAATTCTTTAAAAATATAGAATAAAAGATAACTGGATTTTTGCGTTATTTTTTTTTAAATACACTCTTTTTGCCCTGACTGCAATTGACAAGTAGGTAAAACGTAAGGACAGAAAATAATTTGAAAAAAAAAGGATAAGTCGTCCATATATCATACGACGTTTTGATTTAAAATATACCTACATAAACTTATTATGAATGTTTAATACAAATATATAAAATAAACATTTTGTTGGCATTTAATATAAAAAAACAGCCTAACTAATATAAGAAATTAAAGTCATATTAAATCTATCAACAAATTATTAATTATACACTTATTATAAGTATATTGATATTCAACTTAAAAGCATAGTAATAGGTACTTAGCTACTATTTTTTACCACATTATTTTGTGACAGACTTAATAAATACACAATTGGAAGACGTATGATTTTGTTGTTTCTCATCGTATTATAACACTAATGTTATTTATTATGCCAATGTAGTGTCAATTATAATAACTAAATATAACTAGGTGCCTACTTAATTATTTTAATTTATCGTTGAGAAATTATATTTCAGTATAACATCATTAAAATGAACTCTCTTATTTATACTTGTTTTCAATATTGCAACATTATTTTTTATGACAAAAGTAATTTCTACCAACAATTCACGTTTTGACTTATAACTTCTCATAGACAATTAGGGAAGTTTATTATTTCCCAACATCACCTGTAACTCTGGGGCGTAACAAAGAGCATTTATTTTTATTTTAACAAATTATAATATATAAAACCGGTAATTTAAATTAAATAACTCTTTATACAAACAAACAATGCTATATTAATTTTATAAACAAATAACATGTTGCCAAAGAATTTTGAGAGCTTCCCCTGCTAATATATATATTTTTAAAATATTTTTATTTAAACAATAAGTACCGTATATTTAAGTATAGAAAACGTATATCTTATTTAGTTTAAATTATCTAAGTATGGAAAGAATTGAACTGCGTCCAATAATGTTCTTTTGAGCATCTACTTACTATAATTGAGCGTATAAACCTTATTTATAGCCTTCATTTTATTTAACGAATTTTAGCATCGATGAAGCCAAATTAGTTTTAACTGTACTGGCCGTTCGCACTCAAGACGTTTTAATAATAAGTAGGTTAATTTAAAAAAAAGTCTTAAACCTAACTGGAAAAAAAGTACTTAATAAGTCAAATGACTTGACTAAATTCACTACATAATATATAGTGGTAATATGTGAATGAGCAAACAATTACAGCTCGTGTGAACAGCTAGTTTGAAAATGTATATTTTATTTTATAATTTTTCTTTTTATTCTTTGATTACAATAAGTACTCGGGTACCTATAAAATGAAGAACATCGAAATCAGCTGTTCACATGGCCATTTACATACGAATCATTCTTAAAAATTATGGCATATTTTTTTTTTTGCTTTTCCTATAACTACAAATTCTACTACTAATTGAGCGTCGACTTAATTCTAAGTGAACTTTATCTCAATAACATATTTGGTTTAATTTCTACAAATGTAACAAAACAGCACCTTTCTATCACTGTGATATGCATTCGTTGACGATAATTTGAGATAATATACAATAAATAAACTATCAAAATAAGTATTTTGGAAATTATAAGGAACTGATCCAGTGCATGTCAAAGTTTGGACATAATTCTTATATTATAACATAAAATTCTTTATTTCACGAATGCTAGAGATTAAGGTAATTTTTCGCTTTTCAATAGTTTTATGCGTCGTATCTTATATCTCTGCTAAGATATAATTATAATTATGTAATAGTTGTAATCAATAAGTACCCATATAAACTATTTGCAAGATTCGCTAAAATATCTGAAAGATCAACAAACAAGTAGATCTATTTACAAAATTTAAAAAAAAAACATAGGGCTTTTAAACAATTTTTTTAAATATATTTAAACAGTTAAGTATACTTAACTTTAAAAATATCAAATTTCATAAATATGAATACTTAAGTGTAAATAAATAGCTTCGAGTAATTTATTGCGTTTCTTCGAAAGTGATGTTAAATAGAAAATGATTAAATCATTTGTAAAGACATGGAAAACACAATAGGTAAGTATATTATTATTTCAGAATAGATATTATTATTTACTATTAATAGAAATAACACACTAACGGCATGAAATAAAATCTGGAAAAAATAAGTGAGTTAGTATAAAATATTTTCCCGAAATTTATATCCATTTACGGGAGAATTGCTTTGTAAAGACATAAGTAAATAAATTGAATAAACTATGTAATTTGGGGGTTGGACCATAAATATATTATATATTTTTTATTTCTGTAACATTACCTAGCTTTCTTTTTATATATTTTTATACTAATCTTATAAATAGGCATTTTTTTAAATATAAACAGTAAATATTATCGTTGTTATATATTAAAAGGTTAGATATAAATTTGTATTCGTGTTCGTATTCTAGTTGACCATGAAAATAGGCCACTCGGGGCACGCGGCCGGCGGCGGGATCGGGATGGGGGACCCTCCGCCCACTGACACCACATCAGGCATCTGAAACAATTGTATAATCCCATTACATTATTTCAATGTTATTATGACAGCCTAATTAGCTCATATCGTATGTTATGCTTTCTGTCCTGGGGATCCCGGGTTCGAATCCTGTTAGGGCTGTAGCGACCTCTTCACCCTCGCCACAAGCTACAAAGATGGCGCTGCAGACGCATTCAGAACAATTCTTTATACAATCCTGAAACGCGCTATGAGAGTTTTCGGAGCTCGTAACGATCCTCGTTACCGGGGCAAGCGTTCTACCAACTTGGCTAGCACTGCTGCTGATAAATACTTAACAGGCTGGTTAAATACTTGTGGGCAAAGATGTTTGTCTTACCATGGACTGTGGGTGATGTGGTTGGTGGTAGTAATGTGCTGGTGACACGGGGGGCGTGGGGTACCCCCAGTACACCAGTGGGGGCGGTGGCAACGTCGGCCCCATAGCCGGGTAGTAGTATGTCATTGGACCTGGGAGACAGTATTTTAAAACAATAAGATTTTTTATAATTATTGTTGTAAGTGTTAAGGCAATTCAAAGCATAATTTTATTTATAATTATTGGGCTTATACGGGTTTGGTTTGATATAGCGGAATTTATCTTAGTGAGATTGCTACTGGAGCGATGCTATGTATATTTGTTATAAAAAAAAAGATTTTGTTTGTAAAAAAAATCATAGGTATGCGATGTCATAGTTAGTAAACTCACTAAGGTATAACAGCGGGATTCAACCATTGCAATTGGCCTTTGTCATAAAATAAATATTATAAATATAAAAGCATCATCAATTTATCCCTTTAAATAAAATATATATTCTGAATAAATGTGCTTAGTTATAATTTCCCTAGTTTTCATAAAAAAGCAAATTTTGACAGCAATCTACATAATTGCCGTAGTTGATTACGCAATCAAATTAATTTGTATAAATAGTTTATGATGTAAGCAATGAGACCATCTGCGAATGTAATTATAACTATATCAAATCGCTTCCTCGCCATTGAAGCAGCAATAAGAAGGTCGCACGTCATCGCAGTAGGTATGGTTTTTTTTTATAAGTCATGCAAAATGTTAGTCACATCTTATTATTATTATGCCAGTGTTGGGTTTTTTTTTTCAATATTTTAATCTATTACCTTATTATATAACATAACTTTGTGCAGATACGTAAGATAGCGACATGTAGAAATAAATAATTTTGTTTCTGCTTTTAATTCACTTTGGCATAAAATGATGCTTAGCTAGGTTTTTTTTCTATTTCTTCACGACGCTTGTAGATCTACATATATTTTTTAAATAAGTATCTACCCATTATTAATTGTGTGCCTAAATATGAAATCTCCCATACATGTTATTATTTAATGTGAATGATTGTCAGAGTTAATAATACTAAAATGCTTAGCGGTTTATAAACAACGAATGACTTACTCGAAGAGGTAAAGCTAAGCACTTCGTGCCCGTGTAATACGACACAAGTTGAGTTGAGACGTACACAATAATGTATGTAATGGATTTGCAATTAATAGTTACTAATCAAATTAATACGATGGCAACATTATAGGTATATCCAAGAACAATAAATTTTTTTAGTGTGTATTTAAGTAAATTAATTTTTATTAAAAAAGTTAATAAAATGTAATATGTATAAATATTAATTACAAATCCACAAATTAATAAAATGTAATTTTATTAAAAACAAGATGAACACTCACCAGGGTCTCAGAACGCATTAACATTCCACCAAAGCAGTGCGCATCTTACACCAATACTCTGATATATTTTGTTACACACGCCGCCGATGCCGCCAACACCAAGCCAGTCTGCGGACTTTACCAAACTTATGCACGCCTAGTAACCCTATACTGTCAGCACCACTAGATATTTGCGACCTCAACGTTCGAAAATCAAATTATAAAAAAAAAGATTTGAATAAATATTTGACATTTTCCTTTTTTAAATACAATACAGATTATTGCAAAAGATTCGTTTGCAACGAAATATATTTTTAATTTATTACATTTTGTTCTGTATTTAAACAGTGATGTTTTAAAATAATTTTAATCTATTTTTCTTATTAAGTAGGTAACACTGTAAGTAGCACGAGCTATGGTTACACTAGATCTTCCCATTTTTTTTCTTAATTTCTTTGTTTCCTGCTATACTGATTTGGCTGATTACTGATATTTAGACGAAGTCATTGCCAACTGATCTAAGGTCCGTAGGATTTTCAGGGCGTTTTTACCTACTAGGCTATGACTTCATCCACTGTACGCCCGGTAGGCATAAAAAAACCAACATAAAAGCCGTTTTGCCAAAACTCATAAAACCCGTAGATTATTCTGGAAACTTCGCTAAAAGTTAGTTATGAGTTTTATAGACACAGCTATGCGAAGTTGAGGTCGCAATTCAAAGTAAATTATGCGATAAATCAAGAGTAAGATAGAGCTCAATTTCATGTGATCCCACAACAAATGATAAATATATACTTACGCCATTTTATGTTAAGAGTACACTGTTACACGGTTACTATGTCAAAGCCTACACTCATTTATATTTATTGAGCTAACTTTATTTTAACTTAACTCTAGCGTGTGACATAAACGTAGAGTCACTTTAAGTTAACTTAACACGTATAAATAAGCCATTTAAACCGACGCGACACATGAACAAACCGCGGCGGACATTTAATGCTTTGAGTATATCGCTTATATTTTTTAAAGCACACTGTATAAGGGTCCAGCCAAATGAGCATTTTGGAATTTAAAATCGCGTAATTAAAGTCGCATTTGGACTAAAACTGCGTTTGGCCGGGCCCTAAGTCCGCCGTCGACAGTCCCGGCATCAACACTGGTCCTCTGGATAGCTATGGCCATAGACCTACCTCTGTTTTAAGCACAAACCTTTCTACACACACTAAGCTTTTGGTTCCCTCGGACATTTTTTTTTTACATTTTTCTGACACCAATCCATGCATTCGATAAGCAGAACAATGTAGAGTACTTTTGTTTTTTTTTTTGGAGCAGTTGCAACCTTTCTGCGTGGTTTGGTAAATTAAGAAAAACTTTTCTCAATACTCTCACGTTATTTAAAAAAAACTTCTACCTAATAATGATTGTTTATAAATGATAAACATAATTAATTACTGTTCATAGGTACTTTCTAAATAAATAAGATGTTTATGGTCATAGAAAATCAACAACCTGTTTTTTTTCTTTTTGTTGAAGCTTGTTGTTTTTCTTAAAATTACCAAATAGTAACGACACATTAGTCGACAATGCACCAATATAACTGAAAGCAATTGGTGCTCACTGTGTAACTATATCGAGCTTGGATTTTTACAATGTCCCTTTCGGAACGTACTGGTAGGAACGGCTAGAAGCTATGTTAGGGGCGGGGCATGATTGTGCTATGTATCCGTAACCTAGTGAAGGAAAGTTATACTAAATAACAAACTACAAATAGGTACTTAAGTATTGTGAAGAATAAACGAAGTGCTTCATTTTATGGATTTTGTTACTTTTTTTTACCGTACAAACTTACAATCATTTTCAGAGTATATTTTTTTAATGTACCTCAACATGGTAGGTCCCCTTTTTTTAACTTAATGGCGTGTGGAGGTAGCTAAACCCATACACATATTTTTTTTATTGCATTATCGCTATAATATTAAATAGGTAATAAAAATAAAATTATGATAGGACTTACCGAGTATCTATCTTTTGCCCGCTCACCCGGAAATGAATGTTAGTAAAACATATAAGGACGATACTGTACTGTAGCGGAGACAGATCAAGCATCGAGTGTTAGTATACCCCTCCTTCACAGGTACCTGTTGCTATCTATGCGATGAAGCCTCAGTTACACCAAGACTATGTGGATCTGTTTTATACGGGTATTCGGAGAATAACGCTTCTAATTCGCTAATATCGTCCAACGATTGCATAAGAGTTGTTTGATTAAAAATGTCTTCGTGAATTTGATAGCCCAGTAGTAGAAATAAATTGTTATACTGAATTCCGATGTGATAATTATTTGATGTGACGTTCAACACAATCATTGGAAGACATTAGTATATCAGAAAACTCCGAACTGCCAGCTTAGAACAGACCCAGCACACACCATACCTCAGAGAAAAGTACATAAAAAGACAATAGCACAACCACAAACCAGAGAAACTCGCAATGTCGTCTAACACGTAAATCAACCTTTTATTTATATTACGTAATACACTAGAATTATCCAACTAAAAATAATTATAATTAAAAAAAAAGAAAAACATCATTCTAACAAAATGCGACAAAAAAACTCTGTAAATCGGGAAAGTAACTTAAACAAGTAACCACTTTTCCGATAGCTTTACGGCTTTGTTAACTAACATCAGAAGCGTGTTGACATGTCTGTATACAAACAACAACCATTCCAAACGCTTACTGGCAGTTACTGTCGACCCGTGACGTAGCACTACAATCTAATAAAGAGTAGCCTGGCGTCCTCACACCGCGTCCCCCAGTCACAACACTCGAGATATCTTCAATAAATTTTAGTGCACCAATGATTATATACTCACTTACAAACTATCGTACATTATCGACACCTGTATTGTAAAGCACTTCTAATATAAAACTGTGTAAACCAAAAACCATCTCCACCAATTACCTTTATATTAAAAACATGTTTCTCAATATTTTCAAGCCATGTATAACATTTTACACCATGCACTAAAATTTGTTGAAATACCGAATGATCATAATAATTTTGAAACGATACGACAGGAAAGCATAGAGACTTCAGATGGCAGTAGAAGAGTAAGCTTGTGATTAAAGAAAATGCGTGTTAATGACTGGAGGAGTCCAGTTGGCCACCCTGACCGAGAATGACAAACAAACCTTAAAGTCGATACTATGACAGTTTTTAATGACCAAGAAACATGTATCGGATGATGAAAAGAGTTTGTATCAGTATTTATTTTTTATACTTTGTATCCACCAATCCGTAATCGTAAAACCATAGTACCAAGATAAAGTCACAACCGACCGAGTACATAATTATTATGAAACAGTAACATTATATATTAACGAGCTGTGTATCCGACTGCGCTGTGCTTTGGAAAAAAAATATTAAGCTTAAAACAGGTTTTCTAACCTCCCGATGCCATGCAAACCCGTGTCCTTTAAATCAATGAAGCGGTTCATGCTACAACATTAATTTTAAGTTGTAAAACGACATAAATTCGAGTTTTTAGAACATAAAATGTTATGTGCAACACTTACCGTTCTCATGGGTTCTCATGCATACTTTCCATAACACAACCCAACGGATACAACATATTACAAATGTTTTGTATTGTATATAACCATTAATAAACACAGTATTGCATTGTAGAATAGACTAAATTTATTGTAGTTTTGGCAAAAACATAGTATTTTAACTGATTTATAGAAACACTTATATGAGCATAGAACATCTGTGAAATTTCTGCCTAATATTAAAATAGTTAATATTGCCAAAATTACAATAATTAATAAATTTAGATATGACAGAACATAGATTAGCCATTACACCGTGTACTTGTGTCTAAAGCCCCATACCTATATTTGTGAATATTGAGACAATGGCAACACCATAGTAATAAAATGACGTTATACTTGAAGTTTTTTTTTAATATCCATTATACATGTCCACCCTGTTTTGAATTATATATCCGAATATTGTGTATGTACTTAAGAGCGCGTTAAAACATGATCTCCCGATTGTTTATTAGATATAAAATCGAATTACATACACAAGGTCCCGCCGATTTAACGCACACTGTAAAAAAGTGTCTGCGGGCTCCATTTTTTTCGGATATATAATTCAAAAAATAATAAATCGTAAATTATTATTAAAATAGACATAACTTCACTACGTGGTGTGAGGTAAACGATGAAGTTAAGCTAGTGGATATAACCGTGTTATTGTTAGATGAACTGTATTGGTTGTGAGTGAAATAGGTTTTGTGTGGGGCGGGCAGGGGTCAGGGATGTGTCGAGGAATGCGGCCGTCGAAGGTCGGTCTGAGCATGGTAAGGCTCATTTGATTTTTTTCTCATAATGAATAAATACGATATCGCAACAAAATATCACCGTTTGAAAATGGAATGTAACATATTTTCGGCCCATTCCATTGCCAATAAAAAAAAACATAAAAAAAAGGAAAACGAGAAAATTGATTTTTTAAATTTGCTAAAAACAAAAAAATATACGTACAAAGCCGCGAAAATATACGGAAAAAACTCAATTCACGATTTATAAGCTACAAAATAATTCAATAAAACTATTACCTAACGCTTTATGGTCCCCCTATTAGGCGAGAGTCTCCCCTTGAGACGAGGGGGTTATAATGTGCCCCATAAAGAAATCTAACTGCATGTGTACGCACCTATTGTACTCTATCATAACAAAATCTAACAGTGTTTAAACTTCTATACCATTCAAAATAACTGCGATCTATTACTAACTGCACGTAACATAATGCGCGGTTTCGACGAGAACAGTACGCAGTAAATAATTAGCAAGTGTTCTCGCTAGGTAGGGACGTCTGTCCTCTACTTACTGCAAATAGAAGTGTTGCAAGTTGCAATTGTATAGTGAACATAGACTCCCAAATGTATGGAATGTTTTCATCAATTTACAACAGACTTAAAACGCACTTTTCTTCTGACAAAATGCTATGTAATGCTATTGTAAATTGATGCATAGGTAGTTCTACAAATTTGGCGGTCCACAAAAATAATCTGAAACGCGCATACAACATTGTTAAGTCACACAACATGATCTAACATTATATTTTCGTCATAAATAACGTAAAAATTCATAGACAGGTGGATTTTTTGTCGTTTTTCTGTTGATTTTTTGCACTAATATTAAGTTTTAACAACGTTTAAGTAAGTACCTTACATTTTCTCAGACTTCAAACTATCAGCCTTGGCGATATTGGCAAAACGTTAACATGTCTTTTCTTAATGGAATGTTTAATATTAAAAAAATCACAACGATAATCTAATCACACTTGTTTGGGCGCCATTTTTTTTAAACCGACGATGTGAAACTTATTTTTTGCCAGTCAATTTAATGTGATCCCAAAATTGAATTGATTTTTGTTTTATTAAATTGGCATTCAGCATTGTGATAAATTACAATGAATATATTTGACGACGATATCTACTTATTTTTTGTGCAAAATATGTATTTAGATGGTTTTAAAGCAGGCATACCTATTTCCGGATGAATTTTGACAAATGGCCGCCCCTATCTTAAGACGTAAAACTACTTGTCATTGAATAACAACCTCTGGTTCACTTATAAAGTTAATAATATGAAAATATGAGAGTTCAACAATATTAAAAGTCAAGTGTGACAAAACCGCGATGGCTTCACCACATTTGGGTTAAATTTGTATGAAGAGCGTAAATTACGCCGATGCGATGAGATTCGTTGTATACAAAGCACGCACCTACCTTCGATGTTCAGGCTGGAGGGAGACGTCGCTGGCGTTTGCACGGCGGCGACCGTTAGGTATTCCAGGGCCCTGGGTTGCTTCAGATGTAGGCAGGTATGCGCACCGATCACAGAATTTAAAGGAATAGAAGAGAAAACACTCCCGGCCGGGTATAGAATAGAATTAATCACTAATTCCAAACAAAAGAATTCCGGAGTAATTTTCTTCCTGATTTCTGTCTCGCGTCAACTTTTAATCTGCCGCCTTCAACACACGTCAATCATGTTCTTATTTCAAAACACTCATTCTTCACTCCCGTGGTGCATGCTTTCGCGAATGAATGGCGACAACGATTCAACTACATCGGCTTATAGCGGCGCGTCGTTCCAAATTTGAATTTAATGTATGAAAACGAAACATTCCGCCCACCAAAATACAATGTTGTATTTTCAGGAAAAAACTACGATAAGCTTAACGATGAAGAAAGTAAATTACCTATAAACTAAAAGATAAACTAATACTACACTAATTTTAAGTTTATTGGAATGTCGTGCTAGTCGCACAGCTCCGGCAGTGGACACAGTTTGGTCAATGGTCTTTTAAAGAGAGAGCCGTTTGCAGTGCGAACGGTTACTATACGAACGATTTGGTCTGGTCCGGGATGTAGTTCTACTACGCGAGCAAGAGGCCAATGCAACGGGGCTGTATTTTCATTTTTGACTATGACTACTGAGTTGACGTCTAGAGGCTTGCAATGTTTATTCCACTTTGCACGCTGAGTTAACGATTGGAGATACTCCACTTTCCAACGTCTCCAGAAATCTTGCTGGAAGCGCTGAATGAGTTGCCATCGACCCAAACGGTTTATGTTTGCGGTAGTAACATCTTCATCAGGCACGGAAGTTAACGGTTCTAAAGTTAAGAAATGGCCAGGAGTTAGCACATTCAAATCATTGGGGTCAGAACTCAGCGGGCAAAGAGGACGAGAGTTTAACATAGATTCGATTTGGACGAATAACGTTGTCAATTCCTCAAATGTGAGCGTTTGGTCACCAATTATACGGTATAAATGAGTTTTGACAGCCTTTATTTGGATTTCCCAAA
Organism: Pheosia gnoma; assembly: GCA_905404115.1. NCBI lineage: Eukaryota > Metazoa > Arthropoda > Insecta > Lepidoptera > Notodontidae > Pheosia > Pheosia gnoma. The sequence continues at coordinate 4,154,515 of FR989919.1, read as the reverse complement.
CACCACCAAAATGAGGACTAGCAGGTGGATTAAAACGAAAATCTATTTGATTACCATGAGCGGCTGCTTTCATAAATTGATTGAGTTGATTGCTTGCGCCAACGAAGTTGGTTCCGCAATCCGAATAAATAACGTTGAGGCGCCCTCGTCGACCAACGAATCGACGAATAGCTGCTATGAATGCATCGGACGATAGATCGGAAACTGCTTCAAGATGTAATGCCTTCGTTGTGAAACAAACGAAAAGGCAGAGATAAGCTTTACCTACTTTGGAAGACCTATGTGGACCTAACTTAATACGGAATGGACCACCATAGTCAACCCCAACGATAGAGAATGGTTTGACTTGATTAACCCGAGTAGCGGGTAAGTCGCTCATAAACGGTTCGAGAGAAGTAGGATTGGTACGATAACAACGTAAGCATTTGGATAAGCAATGTCGAATAGCACGTTTGGAAGATAAAATCCAAAACCGCTGCGTTAAAAGATAATGCAAGGTATTTACACCCGGATGACAATTTTCCCGATGGATAGCTTCGATAATACGATAGGTTAAAAGTGAATCACGGGGCAGAAGTGCTGGATGTTTGTGTTCGTATGCAAGTCCGGATCGCGAAAGGCGTCCGCCCACCCTGAGCACTCCATAACCGTCAATGAAAGGGCTAAGTTTACGCATGGTTTTAGAAAGAACCTTGTTTGTTTTAAGTCGAGTAATATCATCGTGGAAACTCTGTGCTTGGACATGTTTTACGATAACCAGTAATGCCTTATGCAGTTCTGAGCGAGTGATGAAAGAATCAAGTGAAGAAGAGTGGTTATCCCGGGATTTAGAAATAAACCTCATACAATACGCCAATATCCTCTGAATTTTCCTTAAAGAAGAAAATTTTGCGAGTAGGTTATCTATAAAAGATGACTGATCTTGAACGAGAAAAATGTGAAGGCGTTCTTCTGAAAGAACGTCAGCGTTTTCAAGAATAGAATCGCTATTATAGGACGGCCACAAATGTTCAGTTTGTGACAGCCAGGAAGGCCCCGCCCACCATAAGTTATTATGTATAAGATCAGCTGGAAACTGACCGCGAGACGCAATGTCAGCGGGGTTTTCACTGGTAGGAACATGGTACCAACGGGTTTCTGGGATGGCCTCTTGGATATGACTAACCCGATTAGCAATAAATGTTTTCCAACGATAAGAAGGAGACTTAATCCACGATAGTGCTACCATTGAATCTGACCACGCAAAAGCGTTGAAGGCTGGTAAAGATGGAGAGTAAACTTCGATAACATACTTAAGAAGATCGGCTAAAACGACAGCAGCGCATAACTCTAGGCGTGGCAACGAGATACGTTTTGTAGGAGCAACACGCGATTTGGAACAAAGAAAGAATACATGAATGTTTTCATCGAAATCCACAACACGGAGGTAAATGACAGCACCGTAACCGGCTTCCGAACTATCCGAGAACCCATGAAGTTGACAAAGTTTGATTTGGGAAACTGCAATACACCGAGGTATCTCGATTGACTTTAGTAAGCAAACCTGCTCGGAGTAACGTGTCCATTGTAGAACAATGTCATCAGGTGGAGTTTCGTCCCAACCAATGGACAATATCCACAATTTTTGGACAAACGATTTTGCGAGGAACGTGATAGGGGATAAAAATCCCAAGGGGTCAAAGATGCGGGCAAGTTCACTGAGAATGGTACGTTTTGAACAGGTGCGATGAACAGGTTTGACATCAAACGTAAAGACATCCTTAATTGGATTCCATTTCAGGCCTAAAATTTTAAGGGTGCTTGATTGATTTATGTCTAACGATACGAGATCTGTAAGGCAATGCTCAGAAGGTAAGTCAGCTAGTAATTCCGGTCGATTACTGGCCCACTTTCGAAGTTCGAATTTGCCGTGCTTAAGGAGAGAAATTACTTCCGATTTCGTTTGTAGGGCTTCTTCGAGAGTGGAACAGCCGCTCACGACGTCATCAACGTAAACGTCAGCTGACAAAACCCTATAAGCAAGTGGCAGGTTAGTACCATCGTCCATGGCTAACTGCTGCACTGTACGACAAGCCAGAAAGGGCGCTGAGGATACACCGTAGGTAACGGTGTTAAGCCTATACTCTTGAACAGGCTCCGAGTCCGCAAAACGCCAAAATATTCTTTGATAGTCACGATCCTCCTGAGCGACCATGACTTGGCGATACATTTGGCGCATGTCTGCAGTAAATACGATAGGGTGCGTGCGGAACCTACACAAAATGTCAAGTATGTTCGCTTGAAGTTTTGGTCCTATCAAAAGCTCGTCATTCAGCGACACACCACGCGCGTCCTTAGCGGAAGCGTCGAAGACTACACGCAGTTTCGTAGTTGCGCTTTCAGGTCGAAGAACACAATGATGAGGTATGTAGTATTTACCTTTACTCAATTCATTAAGCGGTACTAGACTCATGTGACCACTTTGTAAGTAGTCGGCCATAAATTCAGAATATTGGTTACGTAATTCTGGATTACGTGAAAGTTTGTTGTCGAGTGAATGAAAACGTCTTAACGCCACTTCTCGCGAACCAGGAAATGCATGAGCCTTAACTTCTTCCTTAAAAGGTAAGGTAACGATATATCTTCCTGTTATGTCACGAGAAACAGAGTCACGATAGATTTGTTCGCATCGCTCTTCTTCGATAGAAAGTTTTTTAGCCGGTTGCGGCGGATTATCGATCTCCCAGAATTGTTGTATACTTTCATCGAGATGGTCAATCTCTGTGGCAAACAAAGTGTTAACCACAGAACGGTTTGTATTACTGACATTACCTAACAAAAGCCAGCCGAAGATGGAATTGAAAGCGGAAGGGAGCTGCGGACCACCACTGATGCTGCCTGGAAGAAGAAGTGATGAAAAGATTTCTGCACCAAGGAGAACGTCGATATTCCCAGGAACGTTACACTCTGGGTCCGCCAGCGCTAGGTTTTGTAGATGATGCCAAGCGGATTTATCCAGCTTAGCCGTGGGCATTTTTCCGCAAATGCTTGGTAAAGTGAGTGCTTCGATACAAAATACAGTTTGGTTTTTGATACCCACTTCTAGCGTTACTGAACCAGAAACAACCGCAAGAGCCTGACCTAAGCCTCGAATGTTGCGTGAAGTAGATACACGGTGGAGCCCTAATCGATTAGCTGCACGGTCCGTAATAAAATGAGCTTGGCTACCTGTGTCGACAAGAGCTCGAAAAGATTGAAACTGTCCAGCAGAATCCCGAATATTAATTTTAGCTGTCGACAAAAGTACGATTGGATTTTCACATATTTTACTCACCATACTTACTTGTGCACAAGTACTTGACTTGTAATCGACTTCTGCTTGGTGGCACGCAGCATTTGATTCAACACTGTCAAGGTGTAGAAGCGTGTGATGACGCTGATGACATTTGAGGCATTTAAATATGGACCTGCAGTCCTTAAGAAGATGCGAGGGTTTAAGGCAATTGAAACACCAGTGGTGTTGTTTAGTGTAATCACTTCGTTCTTGCGGAGACATTTTACAAAATGATTCGCATTTACTAATAGAATGACCCTCTCCACAGAATGAACATTTGTATGTAGGTTCACGCGACGGAGAGACCTGTGATGCGGAAGCTACGGTTGGTGGAGGTGTCGACTTAGAAGTAGTAAAAGATGGTTTTGGAACCGTATTGGACAACAACACTGATGAAATAGGTTTTTTGTGAACAACAGGCTTGTCAGAAACAACAAAATGATCATTTCGAACAAGTGCGTTACATGTCGAATATAGAAAATCCTTAAGTTTAGAATAACTAGGTAGCTCACTTGTTGCTGATGACTGTTCAAAGGAACAACGCAGCTTGGCATCGATTTTTGAAAGGAGAAGATAACATAACACGAAATCCCATTGTTCGGTTGGTAAACCAAGCCTCCACAGAATCGTTAAATTTTCGTTAAACGTGTCAAGCGTTCTTCGAAAATCATGAGGCGAGTTTTGTTTGAAATTGACGCCTAGTATGTCCTTCCAACACGCAAATGCTAAGTCGCGTTTATCACGATAACGATTGACTAATGTATCGTAAGCTGCCTTGTAGTATGGCCCAGTCACAGGGAAAGTACGAATTAGTGACAAAGCATCACCGGAGAGACATGACACTAAATAGTGCATTCTTTCGGTGTCCGATAAGGATTCATTTTCATGGATTAACGAATTGAATACATCATAAAATTCAGGCCAAGATTTTATATTGCCCGAAAAGCTCGGTAAATTTATCTTGGGTAGCTTGACTTTGACAACATCTCTAGAAACACATGCCGCTTGATTCAAGTTAGTGGTAGACCCAGCAACTTGCCGATGTATTGCAAGAATTTCAAAATAATGTTCGTCAAATTGCGATCTAATAGCATCTTCACTATCCTCCGAATCGCTGTCAATAACGCTAATGATGTCTTCATGAGCGTCCTCAAAGTTGTTTATAAGTTTTTCAATTTCTGAGAAATGTGCAAGAAATTTATCTAAATGTTTAACATCTTCTTGAGCTAATTTAGCAACGTCCAAGACCTTTGCTAACCGATTAAACGCTAGTGTACGCTTACGACGTAAGACCGGTAGATTTTCTACGGTAGGACCTTTCGATTCAAATGATTTGGATCGAGTTCCACGATATTTCTTAGATTTAAGCATTTTTTACAAAGTTTTAAAGGGTTTTAAATCAACAAAAATAAACAGATTAACGCAACGTACTAGGAACAAAAAAAGAGGTAACTACGAAGTCACTTCTCACGATTAACTCTACGAAAAAGAAACAAAATCACAAAAGTGACTTTCAAACCGATGGTAGACCCCTCATTCGAATCGAGTCGGTCGGTAAAGCAGTCGAACCAGTCGTCGGTCAAACAGTCACCCGCTTATCCGAAGCTTGTTTTACATATTTCCCGTCATGGTTAATAAATTAAATTGTTGAAATATTGTACCGTTAAAATAGTACGTATACCGATTAATTGTATGAGTTTATACGTACTGAAATGCTCAATATTCAACAATTCAACCCGATCGATATCCAAGAGATAAAACGTAAACTAATGTTTATGATACTAAATTACGTTGCACTGGCCCAATACTCGAATGCAGTACAACGATATTGACTTCATAAATCGTTCGTGTTATATTTACGAAATATTTAATAATTTTATTAGGATAATAAAACGGGACGACGACATCGACTTTATAATGAATATCTGCTCAAATTCTACGAAATATTAAATTATATATTATGCTTTTGAACCGAGAAATTCAAAAAATATTAATAAATAATTATGCCAATTTTATAATATAAAATTAACAAATTTCGAAAGATGGCGGCGACACTGCGTGCCGCGCAATACGAATTCAAAATTCAACTAACAAATTGTAATTTGGTGGTGATGATCGTTATAATTACAATGACGTTTTGTATGATTAATAATAATAGGATTAAGCTAATCTAAAGCCTAATTCCCTGGTTTTGGCACCAAAGAAAATGTGACAAAACCGCGATGGCTTCACCACATTTGGGTCTAATTTGTATGAAGAGCGTAAATTACGCCGATGCGATGAGATTCGTTGTATACAAAGCACGCACCTACCTTCGATGTTCAGGCTGGAGGGAGACGTCGCTGGCGTTTGCACGGCGGCGACCGTTAGGTATTCCAGGGCCCTGGGTTGCTTCAGATGTAGGCAGGTATGCGCACCGATCACAGAATTTAAAGGAATAGAAGAGAAAACACTCCCGGCCGGGTATAGAATAGAATTAATCACTAATTCCAAACAAAAGAATTCCGGAGTAATTTTCTTCCTGATTTCTGTCTCGCGTCAACTTTTAATCTGCCGCCTTCAACACACGTCAATCATGTTCTTATTTCAAAACACTCATTCTTCACTCCCGTGGTGCATGCTTTCGCGAATGAATGGCGACAACGATTCAACTACATCGGCTTATAGCGGCGCGTCGTTCCAAATTTGAATTTAATGTATGAAAACGAAACATCAAGTGCTTATAATAAATTCAACGAGTAGGTAATTTAAGTAAGTACCTATACCTAACCTAAAAATATCAAGCTGCTTAAAAACTGCCGTTTTTTTCTTAAATTTCTAAGTAAATTCATTATTTTTAACTAACATACTTATCTTAAAAGAAAATGCGAAGGCATTTTTTATTTTTGAGCTTAGAGTCGTAATGTAATTTTGATACTACCCTGTCTTGTGCCAAATTGGCACCAAATATATTACTAGCGCCATCTATTAATTTTAATGGTTGGCATAAAAGGTAACCGTTACAAAGTTTTTTTTTAATATCGTAACGAACCGTTTAGTACCTAGTAAAACTAACACAAGTAAATAAAACAGAAACACATGAAACGTTCATTGTCCTACGCAAATTTAAATAAATAACACAAACACTTACAGTCGGATACATAAAAAGTTTCGAAACGTATTCAAAATATAAATAAATTCTTCAAACTTCTATGAATTCGACAGATTGTGGTATCTTTAAATTAAATAAACTAAACAAAAGACGTTTGTGTGGCCAAGACTTAGTGAAGATGACGCTATTTTAAGTAGTTTGTAACCAACAATAACTGAGTACGTTTATTGAAAAATCCATTGATTTTTCTATCCAGTAAGTACCCTTATTTTTTATCATATCAATTATATCAGGGACGTAAACAGAACCCTTATTTTTTTATATGTTTAAAATGTTGTTAGATGTCAGACTAAAACTTTAACCCCCAAGTTCCTAGGAATTACATAGCACTTTCTTCAGAAAACAAAAGGCTGTGTAATAGCATTGTAAACGCTTTAAAACTTCTATGAATTTGGGGTTTTTTGTCGGATGACGCGCATTTAATTAACCAGCTCCCGTCTAGTAAGGCCGACAATTTTAAGAAGACTAGTTCTATAAGTTCGACAGAAAGTGAGTTGCTATTCCGACTACACGGGAGCGTTTAGTCTGTGATTGGCTCAAGGCCATCCTAAGGGGTATACATTATCATATATCTATGACATAGATAAAAATATACGTATGCTCATGGACAAAATAAGTACCTATATGACACTAGGGAGTATAGTTAGAATTAGGTCTAAACTACATAATCATTTAAATAGGGTATTCTCAGATCTATGCCATAAATATATGATGTTAGATGCCCCTAAGAGCCACGTTCAGGAGACGGTGAGACGTCACAGTATGACGTCATATCGGTAGTGGAACGTCAATCGTATTGACGTAATAGGAACCCATACACTATCAAGTGCAATGACGAGCAGAGGGGGTTGTAGGTAAATGCACTGCTAGCTACCTAGGTTCAAAGTCTGCTAGCACAATTGACTCAAGAGATATCAAAAGTGACAGCTACTATGCGGTTGCTGTTCGATTATGAATCGATTGTGTTAGCAGACTAGGGGCCCAGGTAGGTAATGAAATAGTTTTTGCATTACTTAGATTGAATTGCAACAGTATCATTGTCACTTTTGACAGGTATTCTGCGAAAAGTATGACTATAGGGATGGTTCCGAGTTTTCCATACATTCACTGCACTCAGTTTGTCATTCCACTGGACAAGTGAATGGGTAGAATTCACCCTGGACATCGCCTAAACCCCATGATAGTAAGGGTATGACGGGAACATGGACAATGCTCCCGGGAATGGAGAGGTCATTGACCCCGGCATCGCTGCCGACAGGGCCGCGCCGTACCCCGCGGGCAGGGCCGTCGGTAAAGCAGTCGGTAACGTGTTATACGTCGACAACATCGGACTGGTGTTAGCATACGAGAAAATCGGAGCAGAAGTGCCATACGAAAACATTGGCAAAGACAGTGGAGTCAGTTGTTGAGGCATAGCGTACTGCCTTTTAGCGGGGCTCGCTTCAGCCTGCTGGAATGCCCTATCGTAACTCCGCTTCGTGGGCATCATCGCTTGCTGCTGTAAGATCTGCTGAGTGGAATAGGCCAAAGACGCTTGCGCGGGGGATCTGACGGCCGCGTATGTGGGGAGCATGGGGACCATGGGGGGTCTCAGAGAGGCGAGGATTAGGTTCTCGTGTTGGCGGGCGAGCAGGTTCTGGTGTGCGATGTGTTGCGCGAGGAGTCGGGGCGCGGGGGCGGCGGGCGGCGGGGGGGACATCAACGTACCGGGTGAGAGCACCTTGGGGGAGGTCGCCGGCGTCACGCCGCCGGTCAGCACTAGGTTCATGTCGTCCCCGGAGCACTGGAACACCTGATAGATAGATGGCAAATGTAATGCTCCATTCCTCGAACGCAACCTAAAGAGTTTGGTCAATTGGTGGTGGTGTCGCACCTCAATGTACCGCTGCTTCTTTCCGAAGGTCATGTACCGGTGGTGCTTCTGCTGCGCGCAGAGGAATGCGCTCGCCTCGCTGTCCATCTGGATGAACGCCTCGCCGCTAGGGTGACCCTAGACACAAAAAAATATTACTTTATAGCTATTATGTAATGGGCACTCAGCCTATGAGGTATCTCATAACGCCCTTCTTCTTCTTCCTTTACAAAATGCGATGAAATAAAATGAATATGAATATGGCCTCACCCACAACTTAGCAGGTATTTTGCCAATGTTAAGTAATTAATAGCAATAACACATTATAAATAAAATAATGGATGTGACATGATGATATGAAAATATCGTAGGTCCTCATAGCGCCCTGCCCCTGCATTATATACATTTCAGACACTGAGTCTACTGTTGACACCACGTGGTCACAGTTAAAAAACAATGGCATGTTGATGTAAAAAAGGTTTGCGATCCCTGCGTGCTTTCAAATATAAAAAAAAAACAGCAATTTTCGATGCATTATTTACCTGAGCATTGTAAACCATGTGTACGCCTTGCACGACTATGTTCTTCGCAAATTCGTCCAGGAATGTCAGTATGTGTTCCACCTGTGAATTCATACAAATTGGATATGCTAGACAAATACCTTACAAGGTCAAAATGAACATAATTTATCTACACCTTATAATGTGTAGTTGTATACTATATTTATTTACCTCAACCAATAATTGAAACAACTTACTTGAGCTTCATGGATTAGTGTCCGCGTAATAAAGAAGAATTAACTTTAGTACATCATATTTGAAACGACCTAGCTATGCGAGCGCCATCTATACATTCCTGCCATAATTACTTTTCTAGGTACGCAAGTGTTTGTATTGAAAAATTACACATTATTTTTTGGAAAAAGGATAATTTTCTCTTGTAGACTTTATAAAACAAATGAGATCAATAAAGTCCTAGCTATTCTACCGCCATCTACACTAACCTGCGCTTCATACGGCAATCCTCTGAGACGGACGCAGTCCTTAGCCGTGCCTGAGGTGATGACGTGTTGTGGTACCAGGGCCACTGGTAGGAGCCCTTCGGTGGGGGCGGTGGCTGTCGAGGGCGTGCTGGACTGGCTCGTGCGGGTCTCTAGGGATCGATTTAGGACCTAGGGAAGAGATAATTACAGTTTAAATAAGATTGGCATTGTCAATACCAGAAGGAGTTCAGTTGTGTGTCCTTTATTATCGATTAACGTACCTATAAATATCGATTGGTACCTATTTTATCTACCTATCATTAGTGTATCGTTAAGTTTCAATCATTGGTAAATATACCATGGCCCCTGGGGTGGAAATTATAGACTTCTTGATAGTTAAATAATCATAATTTTATTTAAATACTCAGAACTTTTTTTAGAACCAAACGATGACAAGGAGGCGCCATAGAGAAGAGAGAGAAAACCATAGAGAACATTATATAGATATTGTCCAATATATTGCAAATAAATTTAGGAGTCTGTGGGCACAGAGAACCGGTGTGGCGTAAAATGGAACTAATATTACGAATTTTAAAACTTCATTTGATCATAAATAACAGTATGACAGACTCTGAAAACATAATATTTTTAGGAAACACATATTTTTGAAAATAAAACAAAATCAAATTCACTTTTCAATTTCCTGCCAAAAAATAGCCACTGACTTACAAAGTACTTAATTTTGAAAATAAAAAACTACAATGCACCAAAAGCAAAATGCATGACAGCTTATATACCTAGGTATATCATTTTGTCATCATCTATCGGTTTAGCAAGGACAAGTCAGTTTGAAACACATGTGTAAAGCGACCTCGCTACGAACGTACGCATCGGTTGCGTGTGCGCATGCAACTTACCGTTACTCTCAAGGGCGGGCTGGACACAACAACATGATCATCATCTTGTATTTTATGCGAGGGCAAAGATCAATACAGAGCGGACTTCTAACAAGATTCAGAATTGCAAACTAAACAGCGCAACTAGGCGAAACGTTAATTTTACTGTTAAATATCGTTAAGAAAAACTCATTGTGTAGCCTCTGAGTATCTAGCAATGGAGTTTTTTTTTTTAATTTGGCATCACCATAGATATTTTGCCAGTGTCAAGTAATATAAATTATCTCAGTTTTTAAGCATATGCACAGGCCCAATTAAAATAAAAGATCTTTCAGTAAGGTATCCATTACTTTACTGAAAGATCTTTTATGGATTTTTTGAAACTGAAAAGCCACGTTTCGTCACTTTGTTTCAATTACCTACACTCGTGCACTTTACCGAACTCATAATGGTTAATATTCCACTTATATCACTCACTATAACTCGCAGGAACACTAGTGTTAGAAATTAAATCATAACTGACGCCATGACTTTTCAGTTTCCCGCCAAAAAGTCAGCAATGGAGTTGTTAAGAGCTAATTTCTGTAATGTAGGGTAAGTACGGACTTTTAATGTAAGCGTAATATGAGATGTCATCGAGAAAGCATGCCGTCCCTTTCATACTTAATTATAAAATTTGTGGCGTGACAAGGATGGAACCCGCTATGTTATGGGAGAGACGGTAAACACGTCCAGCACATTACCACGTATCAGGGCCCCAAGTCTGCTAACACAATCGATTCATAATCGAACAGCAACCGCATAGTAGCTGTCACTTTTGACAGATATTTTATGGGACATCTGTCAAAAGTGACGGTTACTATGCGGTTACTGTTCGATTATGAATCGATTGTATTAGCAGACTTGGGGCCCAGGCCGTAGGCAGGGGGGAGGTTCAAACCTCCCCCCCCCCGTGGACTCTAGTTTTATGTAAACGCTTACGGTCAATGCCCTCAAACCTTGCCAAAGAGGTTACGTGTGAAGCCAGATCTAGGCTTATATTTTTAAGTATCTATGGCGTTTTTTGTCAATATTTCTTCTTAGGAGTCTATACATTTCTATTCGCGTGCGCTTAACACGCTATATAATGTATTCTCTATAACTGGCCATTTTATAATCTTGAAAATAAACATCGCAAGGTTTCTTGTAGTTGAATAGCTAGGGCATATACGTTGATGTGTCGCTAAGTACCTATTGTTGCAAATAGTCGAGATATCTCGTGACAAGGTGCACTATGCATTGTATTCCACTTCACTGATAAAACTGTGTAGTCAGTAAAATATTCAGCAGGTAGGTTTGCATGAAAGTTGACCTGATTATAACTAAGTACCTACACATTGGACTAAAACTAGTCTTACGGGTTTTATCGCGTTTATTATACGTTTTTTAGTAGTAGTTTTATACGTAGATTGGACCGCAAGCAACAACTAAATATAAGGGTACCCCGGTTCATACTATCACACTAGGACGTCAAACACCTCAGTCCTTCCGTGACCATGGTTGCTGTAAAGCAGCCGAAACGTCGGGAACGTAAAAAACGTATAACAAACGCGATAAAAACCGTAAGATTTGTTTTATTTCAATCTGTAGTATTCGCGTAAATATATGAAATCAATATAAGTGCCTACACTTACAAAATACGCGAAAGAAATTCCGTTATATGTAGTTATGTAGGTAAGTACATAACATTTGATTCTATTTGAAGGTACTCATTCGCCACTCAAAATCTCTATCTATTAAGGTCTAACAATAGTAGGTACCTACCTATTATAATATTATGTCAAGAGGTCAATCGTTACAAAGATAACATACTTATACTAAACAAATAACACTTAAGAGCATATATTTATGACGCATGACTGTGACCAATAAGCTTCCTAGTTTAAAAAAATAACATTATTTAAACATTTGATTTTATACCTAAATATGATAGTAACACTACCTTATATTATTTTCTTCAATTTATTACAAATGTCTGTTCTCTTCCTCTTTCATTACGAAATGAAATGCAATAGAATAAGATGAAAATTCCTTAATAAAAAAAAACTAAAAAAGTCACCAAGGAAGCAAGGAGTACAGATACTCGGGCGTACTCGGGCGTACTCGGCCCTTTCAAAAATGGTGCACCTATTACTATTATCTAAACAGGTATCTACATACGTATATTCAATATACCAGATATGACCATGTTACGATTTTATTTACTCTATGATTATCTTACGAGCATACGGACAGATACAAAATTCCAGACATTCTAGTAAGTAAAAAAAAATATACGACTGCCAGTATTCATAAAGCCAATCTGTAGGGGAGTTGGTTACAAATCTATGGAGTGATTGGATTGCTCGATCGGTATTTGAAGATTCAAAACTCCCACGATACATACTGGGCACAAAATAGCCAGATTTACTGTTTGCAATGTTACTTTACGCTTGCAGTTATAGCAGTTCTGATAACAGTCAATATTGCACGGTGTTGGCCGCGAGTGCGATTTTACATCTTGAGATAACATTATATTTCCGCACTTTGAGCGCAGGGCGCTGATTGCAGAACAATGTGCTCAAATACACGGGACTGCATACTTAGTATGATTAAAAAATTAATCAGAATCTCATATTAACAAGTTGATCTTGCCTTGTGTGTGTTTTCTACAATTAATATGTTTAAAAAATAACACTGACGAAATATAAAAACGGGTAAAGCCAAAAAAAAAATGTGATATATAGTGGGCATTGAATTTTGTGAATATACCTTCTGTAATGTCTGTTTGTCTGAACGCGATACACGGGAACACTACTTGACAACACAGAACAGCACGCGGGTCAAAACAAGCCTGACGAATTATACCGCAACTGTGCCGGTCTCTGTCTTAATTCAAATGAGAAAGTGAGACAACATCAGTATATACTATCCCCCAAATTTATAGTCAGTTATAATGGCATCTTAACGAACTTTTCAGAGGAAAAAGTGCGTTATAATAGCTTTATAATCCATTGTAACTATCTATAAATTTGAGGGTTAGTCTTTACACAACTAGGGCTGGTGAGCTGTTACCTGTTGCACTTCTGCGGTGGTAGAACGGAACAACTCGATGTATCTAGCTCCGATCAGCTTGCGGTGTCTGGCCAGCGCATTGGGTGCGTCCTCCTCCTTCGCGAACAGCACGAAGGCGTCGCCGGTGGCACGGCCATCTGCTCTCCTCACGAAGAGTACGCCTTCCCCTCCATCCAGGACTTGGACCGGATTGTCGCCCGTTGAGAAGAAGTCCAGCTAGAAGGGTTTAATAATAATAATATTGCCAAACGAACACACCAACTGGGCCCCAAGTCTGCTGACACAATCGATTCATAATCGAACAGCAACCGCATAGTAACTGTCACTTTTGACAGATATCCCATACAATATCTGTGAAAAGTGACAGTTACTATGCGGTTGCTGTTCGATTATGAATTGACAATAATTACGACTTTCATAGTTTTTAAAACAAGTTATTACATTTCAGAGATGGTACAACCATTATAGAGGTAAGGGAGCGTTCAAGTATTTTTTGAAGAATTTAGGGGGGGGGGGGGGGGTCTTCTGAAACGTTACGATGCGTTACAGGGGCGGGAGGGGGAGTTTTGAACTACGCGTTACGCGAACGGTCGCGTAGAATTTACGTTTTACTAGGGGAGGGGGTAAAGAAAAACGTTACGGCGCGATACGGGGGGGGGGGGGGGCGGGGGGGGGGAACCAACTCCAAAAATTGCGTTACGTAACTGAACTTGAACGCTCCCTAACTAGTACAGTAATTGTGTCTCGGACGGGTTGATTACGATCGCGATAACGGGATGAAGCCTTGGAAGAGGCTGCTTACAACTTGCTGCGGCGTGGCGTCGTAGGGCAGGCCGCGCATGCGCACGATGACCTGCGCGCCGCGCGACAGGAACGCGGCGGCCTCGCACGTCGCGCCCCCCGCTACTGACAGGAAGTCTTCACCACTTGCCCGATACACCTGGAGAATGAGAGAGATAGAAGATACGCTGTGCCCCCACGGATGTCTTGAAAGAGGTATATGTGCTTATACAATAATGTCTAGATCGGTAAATAGCAATTACATAAGGATTGCTAGATTTATATTTTAAACTAACTGTTACCCGCGACTTCGTCCGCGTGGTATTTAACAAAAAAGTTTTACTAAAATAAAAGTAGCCTAAGTTACTCCTTGTTACATCAGCTATCTGCGAGTGAAAGTCCCGTCGAAATCAGTCCAGCCATTTCAGAGATTAGCCGAAACAAACAGCCAGACAGACAAAAATTGTATAAAATGTTGTTTTCGTATATGTACCGTGTATACATCCAAATGCACTTAGTAAAAAAAAAATACAAACAGACACTCCAATTTTATTTATTTGTATAGGTATACATAAAAAAATATATAAGTTCGATAATTATTGGATGATTAAGTATCTGATAATTATCAAGAGACATATTACAACTTGATAATTCAAGCCCTGCCTTCAGGTGGTGGGAATTTGGAAGGAGAGGAACATAAACTCTTTATATGCTGCTCCTTGTTGTTCATCCTTCAAGAATAAGCCAGAGGAGATGGTTCTGTCTTACCTCAATGTACCGCGAGCCGATGTGGTGTTTGTGTCGCTTGAGCGCCATATCCCTGTGCTCCTGAGACACGAACCGGACCAGCGCCTCGCCGTTGCGTCTACCCTGGGGCGAGAGGCAGAGGGCTACGCCACCCCTAAACAAAACACTCTCTTATCAGACAACTTCAATACAACATAGCCATCAATACTGATATTCTTCTACCGTATTTGCATGATATTCGACATTTCAATTAGGTTTCTCGTGACCACCTTCCACATACGCTAAAATCACTTTTGGAAAGCACATCTCCTATCTTTTATTTGAAGCGAATCCTATCCATGTCCTCACTGACTGATCACGACATTTTCACAGGTCTACAGAGTTCTACAGTTCCTTTCGACCTGTAGGTTAGGGCTCGCTACTTTTTTTTTGCGAGCACCCTTTCGAAGGGAACAGGTAGTCTAACAACAACTCACTTGGCCACATTGAGTCCCCTGAAGAACTTGGCAATGTCCTGGTCTGATGATTGCCACGGCAATCCTCTCGCTCGTACTATGCAATTGCCGTCTATTTCATCGTCCTTTGAGCTGGAACAAGAGAACAGAGTCCGTTAATATATGCACAATCGAATTATTACGTCCAGCGAACAGATGCTCAAGCACAACCTTTTAAAAAAGTGTTTTAAACGTCTTCCATCTCACTCCCACAACTGATTTCATTCATAATTATGACTACGACAGTGACAGTTACGATTTCATTAGGAGTTACTGCTTACTCTACTCCACTAACTCACCTCTTAGTCTGCTAACGCAATTGACTCATTATTGAATGGCAATGGCGTTGTAAGTCACTTCAGGTTTTACCTGGCCGATAGGTGGGTTTGCATAATAAGATACAAATATAGCAGCTATGAGCATAAGCAAAGACTTTTTGGCGGGAAGTTGTAAATTTTGTTTAATTTTTCAACAAAACGTGTTTCTTTGATAAATTATGTATAATATTAGTGGGATATTAAACCATTGTGTTATCATGAACGTGCACGTGTGAAGGAGATTGTAATAAAATAGTATAACTTGACTTTTCAAGTTCTCCGGTAAATTATTAGTAAAGTATACACAGCTTTACTGTTAGGGGTAGGGGATTCATGTCATCGTCATTATCATCAGGGGTACTTATATAACAATAAATCGTTTGTTTCAGGGGTAGTTATAAAACTTATCAAGAAATACTCGACACTGGCATAAATAGCACTATTTTGTAGCCGATTGCCCACCTAAAAAAAGCAGAAAAAGCATTAGCAACCATGTATTGTCAAAAGTAACAATAACAATGTCATCGCCAATCCATTGTGGGTCAACAATAAAATTGTGTTAGAAGACTAGTGCCACGCCACATGGCCGGCAAGACGGATAGTGTTGACGCGAAACGTAGGTAGGTACACGATGACGCGATGCATGCGCGAGCGCAACATGCCGCCATATTGAATACGTAACGGCGTTTGACATGCAGTGCAATATTAATGTCATCATTTTCAATGTTATTCTTGCATGATTTACATCATACCTACAGTTCAGTTACAACTAACATCTGACCGACGCGGCAATCTGTGTATAAGCTGAGAAATAATAACTGCTAATATTACAAACTGTAAAGTAAAGTAAAGTACGTATCTCTTGAAGTCTAGGTGCTTATTGAGAATGTTTTTAGGTGGCTGGGAAAATAGGGGTAAAAAATTAAAAAGTCAAAAAGAAAACATCAGCAACTAACAATCAAACCTTTTTAGAATTTCGTACCAAAATGGTAAAAATTGAACCTCTTTGGTGCGTCTATGTCCGTCTGCTTAATATATCACTGCTGGGCTCAGGCCTCCCCTCAATGCAAGCGGGATTCAGATCGCAACTGGGCCAGACGCTACAAATAATTATGTTTATTTAATTGTGCGTGTCTACACTAATGACTGTGGTTACTTGCGGTTTATTAATAGTCCTTATCGTGGAAAGAACCAGCGTGACGTAAGAACGATTGATAGTTAACTTAGATATTATTTCTTTAAGAAACTTCATAGTTTTTAAGCACATAATTTGATCTTGTATAATTGAAGGTCGAAATAAGGATTGAATGGGTAGCAGAGAGTTTTCAGTTTCATGGATTTTCAGTTAGATACGCATACGAAAGCAGTATCTTGAGTTGCGGAATCAATGCACATGGCAAAGATGGTCCTGATCCTGGATAATTAAGATCTTAAGTGTGATCACGAATGTGTATCACACTGTACCTACATACCGAGTAATTAATGCTTAAAATCTAAAAGTAATTATTTACTGAGATTGCCACCAGTCCATTGTACGGTACCCATACAAGCGTTGCTTAGTGTGGGACCGTACAGTTGTTTTGTTCGGGCGATATTATAATTATTATCACTAGCCAGCCACTAATCGTTGGTCTGAATGTCGTACCTAATTTCGACAAGGTTCTCCACGATGTTTTATTTCAACTGAAATCGACTGGAATATTTATGTAAGTAGATATAATTATGGGGCACGACCTAGAACCCTCGGGTCACTCGCTGACCGCAAATAGATACCGCTGTTTATCTGGCCAAGAGCTTCCTTCACTATCGGCGCAGCCATTTCTTGGGAATAACATAGGATTAGTGAGAAATAAATTATACAAGCATACGACCGAGCAATTAGTTAGCGATATTGAATAAGGGAAAATTAAAGTAAAATAAAGTTAAGTATATTTATTTCAGTCTAGACATTTGACATAGTAGATTAAGTTCCGGTTCCAAACAAGGCGGAAGCCTGTATTTTGGTACCCTGATTAGTTTGCTTTAAAGTTAAGCACATTATTATATTGAAAATAAAGCGTACGTAAATATAGAAACAAAACAACAATGAAATAAAAATAAAACATTATTAGTTAAAAATAAGATACAACGTTACATTATAAGTTCTGAATTAAATAAAATAAGGATTTCAAGTTTAAATAAAATAAAAATTGGAAGAGACTTGCCCCTTTTCTATATTAATATTACAGAGATAAAGATTGTTAGTTTGGATGTAGGAGGTAGGTTCGATCAACTATTAATCACCAACGTTGTATATTTTTGATCCGGACAACCTTTATCCTCTAATTTAACCTCCTTAGAAGTTGATGACCGAAAAGGCGACCTGGTGACGACACTAGACATTCCTCCTATGTAACTTAAACAAATAATTTAGGAAATGACAAATACTTGATTGCCTGCGCTTTGTCTTGATCAATACTCGTTGAAGTCGATCAACAGTAGTCGACAATCAAATCGAACCTTTTTCTTAACCAGACTGAGCCACATCAGGGTAACTAAAAAACGATAGGAAATATCCCTAAAACGCAATATTTAAAATTTAATAGGGCAAATAAAGCATAAAGTACTTGAATATTAAGTAGATACTACGATAACTTAGGCGCAGATGGCAACCTAAGAGGCCAACATACAACAAACTACAAAAGGCATTTTGTCTATTATCCCTTGTATTGGTCAAATGGTGGGATATTAACAACACCCCAAAAATAGCCGTAACTAAAACTAGGACACATTCAGAATCAGAATCAGAATACTTTTTAATCAATTGTAACCATTAAGTACAGTACTTATGAATCGTCAAAGAGTTACAAAATGCCAAGCTACAACTTTACCACCCGTTCGGAATGCCGTTCCTATGGAGAAGAACGGGCAAGAAACATTAAAAGCCAAAAGTCTTAACCATATAAAGCCCGAACAAGATTGTGAAAAAGAAAATAATATTTTTTGATGTCGCGCCGTGAGAATTGAAATCATTCATTTCATACTCCCTCTCGTAATATAAATATATACATGAATATAACTGAATAATCACACGTGGACAATATCTATACATCCATTATGATGTGTTTGTGAACCAAAACAATATTGAACAATGACGCTCGCGTAGCCGTGCGAGCTCAAGGGTATTGTTACCCTTTTAATACCGTATCCTCTGAAACCTGAAATCAACTGCAATATTTTATATATGTTAGATATGTGTCGTTCGCGTTTCCGAACGCACCGTTAGAGCGTTAATGTTGGTAGACGGGGACGCTGTCAGAGCGTTTTGGCGGTCCCCAGAAGTCAGTTAATAAATGACAATGTTATATTTTTCCCTACAGTTATAACATGTTTTTTTGGCGGGAAACTGAAAAGTCATGGCGTCAGTTATGATTTAGTTTCTAAAACTAGTGTTCCTGCGAGTAATAGCGAGTAGTTATAGTGGGTGATATAAGTTATATAAACACAAACCAAGTATAAGTGAGTAATATTAACCATTATGGGTTCGGTAAAGTGCACGAGTTTAGGTAATTGAAACAAAGTGACGAAACTTGGCTTTTCAGTTTCTCACAAAAAAACCATAAAAAATCTTTCAGTAAAGTATCCATCACTTTACTGATTGAGGAATGGGGGGGTATTTTTCTTGGGCCTGTGCATATGCTCGAAAACTGAAATAATTTATATTACTTGACACTGGCAAAATACCTATGCTGATCCCAAATAAAATTAAAATAAAAGTTATACATATAAGATATCTGTGCCATAACATTTTTTTATTCTAACACTCATATATTTTTTTCTTGCTGGGAGATAGTTTTTTGTTTTATGTTTAGGCGGGAATTATTATTCTGTGGTGATTGCGGACAGGAAGGAAGGAAAGAGGTATAAAAATGTTTGTTTGGGTTTGAGAAAATGCAAGATTTATTTCGATAAATCGATTTTAATTTATATAAACATCCTAATATTCTATGGTATGTGAATAAATAATGAATGAGTAAGTTATATGGGTTTAATAGCCGTGTTTATTACAAAAAATATATACATAAGAAAATTAAGCTCCAGTGTGTTGCCATGCACACACGCTGGACTTTGACATTTTAAAATCTTAAGTGACGCTCGATATTTGAGCGATCGGTCCCAGGCTGCTTTATTATCTAAATAATCCAAGATTCTGTAATAACTCTTATGACATAGTTTAGTTTTGACAATTGTGAAATTTAAGTAGCTACCTATAAGGTATATTATACGTAGCCGTTTCATAGCCCTAATAGCCATGTGCTCACATGCACCCTTCACAAGATCCCGACCGCCTCGTTTAAAGGGCTCACAGCGAGACAAATGATATTTCACGCAATATAGAAGTGTTTGCCAAGGGCGAGGCACGTACCGACCGAGCGAGCACAGTCTCGCAAGGCGCCTCTATCCGTTTGTACACGGCTAATGCCGTTTTGTAACAGCATAACAAACACGTACAACGGATTGTGTATTGTCAACAAATACTCGCGTCAGCGGTGGCCGGTGCGAATTTGCACTTTTCCTTTACTTACTGAGCCCTTAGTATGAGTTTGGAATGACGTATTCAAACACAGATCGAGTGATAAAACGTTAAACGCTGCGTGATACCCCTAGGGCCGTCGATATTAAATGTTTTTTTAGTAGGTAGGGAGTTAAGTGCCCTATAATTACAACAATCAAATTTATATTTAATTAAATATTTAAATGGTGTTCGATTGTTGTTGTTTTTTTAAAATTAAATTGGTAAAGGGTAAAACCATACACTTAGGTCGTTTTTTTTTTAATAAATTGATTCAACTTTATGGTATTTATTTTATAGCCCACCGATGGAGCTTATATAACTTACATTATTAGCAAATATGTTATTACTATTACAATCGTACTAGTAATTTTCGCCTATTTACATATAAATATGTCTGTAAATACTCAGACAAAGAAATAATGGTTCACGCGAATTCGCGTGTACTACACAAATCGGCTTGGTTTTTTAACCGACGTCAAAAAGGTGGGAGGTTCTTAATTCGGATGTATTACTTTTTTTTGTACATCAATGCGATTTTTTATGCGAATATGTTGTTCGCGACGTTTCGTCTGCATTATTTCTGTGTTTAAGCGTTAAAATTAACATTTTATTGTATTTGTTACAATGTAAATAAGTATTAATATGTTAGGTTAGTTAGTAAGCTTTCCTTTTACCTTTGAGCTCACGTAATAACGCTAAGTCATGCAGTTAGGCTGCCCCCGGGTCTTTGCTGACGGCACGAAAGCATTTGTTGACAGTTACCGATCCGACGTACGTGGTTTGTTTGGCGTTGCGAAACGTCTTGTAAGGGGCGACGCGCATTAACTACTATCGTGTAGGTCGTGGGGCGATTGAGTTTTGGATTGTGACGTATTATGTCACACCTGTTAAGTGTAGAAGGCAGTCCCTAAAGGCTCATTCGTAGCCCAGCCGTCCTGAGGATGCCTCGTTTAGAGGCGAAACACGTGTCGAATACTTTTTTAGATTCGCTTAGTGTCGCGGAGAATTGCATTTTATTTGAGGTCCCGTCACTCGTGATAGCTAGTATCTCGACTAACATCTTAGAGGAGTTCGGTGTTGCTTGCTTCTTTAATTATCGATCAAACTTGTTTGGTTTATAATTGGAAAAGTTGACAAGCCGAGGGACAGTGGTGGGTTCCTCCCTTAGTCTCTAAAGGGGTTTAGTTTTAAGTTTAAGTCTTATATTATGAAATTGAGCTCTGCTGTGAGGCGTTTCGTGCTATATAATAGGGTGTTTGACTGTATGAAAAATAAGCATTAAATTGTGGCCATCCTAAAAGAGTATAGCTTTTTATAACTACTAGTATTCGTCTTTCTGTAAGTCTTGATTATTTTCTTTAAAATCATAAAATAAAATAATGTTTTTTTGGTTCGGTCACGTGATCAAAAACACTCTGGTTGATGCGTTGTGACGTCACACCGTCGTAATAAGTTTCAAGTTGTCATCATGAGTTTCGTAATATTTGGGATTTAAATGTGTCTTCAGCATTTTTTTCACAAGGGTCACATGACCCGGAGGCCGCGTTTTGACGGTATTTTTATTTGTTTAACGTTATCATCGAATTTTATGGAAGATACTGGAATTTACAATGAAAGAACTATATTGTTAGCATCATATTAAATTAATGAACAATTTAAGAGAGTTTTTCACAAACGCAGTCAAATAGCCTATTGGCTAACGGTCGTACGAGTAAACGTCGAAAGTAATTACACAAATTTCGAAATTGAAGCTCGCGGGTCATCATACGAGTGCGGCAGGTACTTAATTTCATCGCGCGATGAAATCGCGTAGTTTATTGAGAGCCTGAGAGCAAACAAAACTCAAAAAACTCATAGACAATGACCGCCGCTATTCGGTGGACCTAAACAATTTTTTTTTAAGATTTAGATTACTACAGAAATAGTTAATAGCTGAATTTTGAACTGTGTAATTGGGTTTGTCTCATGAAGTGGTAGTGTGTAATTAGAGACATTTTCACTTAACTTATTCATTTATTGTAATCCAAATTGCCATCATTTATTTAAGACTACAATGTGTAATAATGCCATGGAACCATATACTTATTCTCATAGACATGCACAGACGAATAATACGTACAGATAAAATAAAACAATACTGACTTACAGCTTTGACAAATTTAGTTTTTTTTTTATATTACACCATAAGTATCTATCTACTAGTGCTATTTATTATGGCATAGGTAGGCACTGTGAAATTACCATAGAATAAGCAGGTAACCGACCCCAATACACATGGGGGAAAAGTAAACAATAATAGGGGGTTAATTAAGCTCACATTTTGGGGTCAAGTCACCTTCGTCCGTAGGAGAATTAAGTACCCTCGAGATACCCTACACGTGACCCTGGGTGGTGCCAACTAGGTGACAACTCTACTGGTGGTAGGCTTCGGCCGTGGTTAGTCACCACCCACTGAACAAAGCCATGTCGCCAAGCGGCCTAGCCGTGTTCCGGCATGATGTTCGGTGTTACCATTCATGGATGGCGGGTCAGATCAGTTGCGCTGCATGTGCCTAGTGAATGTAGCGTCTCGATCTACTGCCGCCTTCCTACCTAGGCAAGTATGCTCCATCGTAGATTTCATCGTCACTTACCATCAGGTGAAATCGAGATCAAATACTTGCCTATAAATGTATAAAAAAAAAAAATACATTCAAGCTTTGGTTCTGCCTGCTTACATGGTGTAAATGTAAATGTAAACTACCTTTTTTTTAAAGAGTTTCTTGTCGGTTCTTGTCAGTGTAACCAAAATTCCGAACCGGTGGTAAGTTTTAACTATTCATAAATGCTTTTTTGATCTACATGAATAAAACAAATTCATACCACAGAGAAACGCACGTTTTGACGTGAAAAATCTTACCGAATGATGAGTGGCGCATAATTACTATGGAAAACACATGCGCTGGGTTGTCGTGTGAAAAAGGGCCTGATGTCGTCTCGCTCTCGCATTCTAAACTCTGTTATACGATTATCAAATTGCGATTAGTCGCACTCCGTATAATGCACGCTAAAATATTCACACACCACTCGAGTTGCAGAAACGTTTTTACGACTATACGAACGCGTTCCGAGGACCGCCATTTGAAACGTGAAGCTTATCGAATGAATGTTATGTTTGAAGGGAAAAAACACAGGGACGGACCAAGCGGGTGCACAAAAAAAATGGGCGCTAACGAGTGGTGAAATGTTTGCAACACGTGTTGCTTTTGTATTTGGACATATTGTTGGGTGCAAATGTTGTAAAGATAAAAGAGCAGTGTGCTGGCCAAATGTGACTGGTTTTATTGGGTGACTTTTACTTTTATTTTTGAAGAAAAAACGGAGGAGGTTGTTGATAAACTCCTTCGTACATACGTGTCGCATTGATTCGACACGTACCTTATATATATATATATATTTAAACTAGCTGCGCCCCGCGGTGTTACCCGCGATTAAAAAGTTAAGTTAAGTAAGGCCGAATTGTAAAAACGGCTAGGCTGAATTGTAAAACGGTGCCGTAATTCGCGAAGCGAGCTTAGGAATTCGGGGCACCACGACTTAGCTGGTTTAGGTTCGAAGGGATGGCGGGGGTTAGTGAGTGAGCGAACTAAGCCCTTGTCATTCCCTACATATAACTCTCTAACTTCTACTTCTTCGTCTTGTAGGTTAAATGGCAGTATTTCTAGTACATCGACAGTCCACACCAATCAGCGAAGATAAGGAGCCAACAACACATTAGTTGTAGTCCCACCGTTAGCCCCTCAAACTGAGCCAAAGCTTCAGCTCATGGGCTCACGTCAATAGTTTCATGGCTATGGAGGGGAGCAAACCGTGAACCTTAAGGTTACGAGTGTGGCCCCTCTATCCTAAGCTAAGCTACAAGCTTTTGGTGCTCAAATTGATCGACTAGGGAATTCATTGGAATTTGGTTGGAGCTTCGGTCAAGCTAAATGGTAGATAGGTAATTTGAGTCGAATTTTCGCTCCACCGATTTTTATGACCTCCACGTCCCGTTTTCTTAGCAGATAAGAATCTATTATGATCGTGTGAAGTTGTTAAGTGTAAATTCAAACCTAGACATAGTCGACGCCATTTTCTATCTAATTACCTTTTAGTTAGATTGTCGAGTGTGAATAATAATTCAATAAAAAATACAATGTTATTATTAATCAACGTCCATTAAGTACCTACATCATAATAATATCACAATAAACTGTACAAAATAATTAAATTTACCACAGGTAGTGATTTGTGTTTTACTGCGACTTAAATTTTTACGTAAGTAAAATAATACTGTCGTCGTCATACGATCTCAATACGGCCCTGTACCTAAATCAAAATAAAAATTGAAATAGGGCTGTAACATTGGAAAAAATTGTAATTTTAACAATTCGTTCGTCATTGAATGATCAATTTGTAAAGTTATGTTTGTGTAACTTAAAGGTCTAAGATAGACTATTCCCAGGCAAGGTAAACTGAATTAAACAAGCTACATCACCCACATTTCAACAACTCATCGTCCAGTGATAAGTCCTGGCTCCTAGAAAACTGCAATAAACATCTGTCTCAGATCCCAGGCCCTCGCAAAACAGAAAGTGTGTTGAATATTAGACGCTTATAACAAGTCGACTGCATCGACTAATTATCGTAAAGCTATCAACACTCACCTCGTTATCTCAAGTTGCTGCCGAAGACCGATAAAACCGTAAGACTCCCGAAAGCGTAGTCACTATCTTAAAACAAACACTTGGCGGTCCTGCGTGGAGCTTATCGGTATTTTTTTTTATTACAACACTAGGTACTAAGGAGGTGGCGTTTCAAAACATGAAATTGGAAGATAAGACGGTTCGTTTTTGGTGCGAGTCGATACGCCCGCTCCGCGCGACGGTCGGGGACGGAGTGATCAAGTGTGACGTGAATGTGCCCGCGGGGCGACATGAAGTTGCGCGTGAGTTGATACGAGTTGATTTTTGAAATGTCTTGGTTGGTTTTTTATAAATACTTGCGAGTTCTATCCTAGGGGACTGTGTGTTGTGTTTTAATGTCCCTTATATAGGTTCTAAGCTAGTGGCACGAATCCATTACCCTCTTTTCAAGAGTTTCACTATGCTTAAGATCTAGGACGTCGTGTATAGGATAATGTTATTTAAACATATGATCCTAGACTAAACTTTTTCTAGGGTTTTCGCCATCCACGTGCGCTGGAGGTGCTCGAAGAGAATTAATTGCTATTTATTAATTTCTATGCTGAGCTGTTGACCATTTGATATTTTTCAGTTTATATAATTACTACTTACTCAGTTGTGTTTGTACTCAAACTTAGTACAATGGTTTCGTTTTCCTTCTACAGCTTTGATAGCCAAGTTGGTAGAACGCTTAACTCGGTTACGAGAATCGTAGGTTCAAAGCCCGGCTCGCACCTCTGGGATTTCTGGATTTCATGTGCGAATCTCATTTTTAACCATGATTATCACTTGCTAAACGGTGAAGGAAAACATCGCGAGGAAACCTGCATGTTTGAGAGAACCCCTCGAAAGATGTGTGAATTCCGCCAATCCGCACTGGGCCAGGGTGGTGGACTATGGCCTAATCCCCCTCGCATTTGAGGGGAGGCCCGTGCCCAGTAGTGGGACAATAAGAAGGGCTGGTATTATTATTATTATATTAACATATAATCTCTGTTTATTCTAGACGCATTATTAAACTATCACCTGTACAGGCCACGACATTGGTTCTAAAGCACGAGCCGTTCCAGTCGGGCTACTCAAGGTTCTTGAAAGTTGTTCTTTCGAAGTTCAAAAACGTTCGCATTGACTTTAAGCCGTGTGAAACAAACATATTGATTATAGGTTATACGTGAAATTATTTTTGTCTCGTTTAGGTGTGAGTTTTACTGTTTAGTTTACACCATAGATAACCAAGACGGAACTCCTTTGAAGGTTATCTATGGTTCAATCCCACCAAAGAGTATGCACTATTTATGTTCCTGTGATGACACAGCAATTGGCATTATGAAAATGTATTCTGTAATCACAATCAGTGGTCGAATCGGACTACTATGTCGCGTAGTCGTATAGAATCTCAAAACGTTTATAGAGAAATACCCCGAGAGTCATGAAAAAATGTACAGCATACTTAGATAAACTTAAAAGAGGTTTTAACCTTTAACGCCTTTTAAGTTTATCTAAGACAGCATATAATAGAAAAGTCAAATCCAATCGATTCAGTTACTAATCGAAATCTGAATCAACCTGAAGGAATATACATAGCGAATAATTTTTATTTGAAAAGTCAGTTTGGATGTGTAGTATACTCTTTCTGAATCACATGTAAAGTATGCTCTTTAAGAATGACTATATATATTTTTCTTGGTTTATGACTAGAACTTATGTTTTACGAGAATGGACCTAACGGCCCTTGAAGTCGACTAAACTCGCGTATAACTTCGAAATGTTCACGTGTAATCCACATCAAGGAAACGGTATCACAAGTGGGTGTCGAATGAC
The DNA here is from genome assembly GCA_905404115.1 of Pheosia gnoma. Taxonomy (NCBI): domain Eukaryota; kingdom Metazoa; phylum Arthropoda; class Insecta; order Lepidoptera; family Notodontidae; genus Pheosia; species Pheosia gnoma. The sequence goes on along the minus strand of FR989919.1, from coordinate 4,127,811 downwards.
GATAATGATGATTAAATGATAACACGCTGTACAGTAATCGACAACATTATTATTAAATGTTACACGTCTCTTAAAATTCCTTATTCTCTTGTCTTATAATTAAATTAAAAGATACTGGTACGGTACGGCCAAGCTCATGTTGTGTGCTAGACTTGGCGAGGCACTGCAGTGCCCCCAGATAGAACGAATGTTATTTTGTATGACAATTTATAACAAGTTTTTGACACAACTTTAATTATTTATAGCTAAGTACTTGCCGATCTTTTTTATTGAAAGTTATTTAACACATTTATTGGATCGTTTTGATTTACCATTCATCATTATTTTCTGCATTTTTAAATATAGAACACTTCACTGGTGAACTTCACTGGTCTTTTGTTATTATGTCTTCATTCCGACGTTGGCTTTGGCGTTATTAGGTATTATTCCAATTCGCGGACGAGCCGAAAAATTTAATGGCAATTATGTGTTAATATATTTTGCGGTGAGTGATAATCTCCTGCTCATATTATCTACGAATCGAATAAGTTCACGTGCATATCATCGTGACTTTCCGTGTGACCTCGGCCGACCTTATCTGCCATTATTAGTGTGCAGAAAATCTATAAGAATAATAAGACTAATTTGGTCTTGTCTGTACTTAAATGTAATATTTTTAGAAACAATAATAACACTTATCGAATAGAACATTATTTGCGCTAATCAGGTGGAACTTTTGGATTTTTTCTTCGTCGGTCGGTCTGTCATGTCGTTAAAAGTGTTGGACGGTTTTTGATTAAGACTTGGCGGGGTAAGATATAGTAATTTTTTATCCCAGGATTTGTATGAGTTTCCTGCAGGATTTTGGGTATCAAAGTATATCTGAAAATCCACTGAGCGTATTTATGCAATCAAACTCAGCATGGTGGTAGCCTATAAAAACTAAAGGTGACGTCGCGACGCGGACAACACTTGTCTAAAATAAATAATATACCAGTATGTTGGCTATGAGATAGGAACGTTGATGATAAGTGATGATTATACCAAACTCAATTAAATTAAGTGCGGGGCTTCTGGATCGACCCCATTATCATAATTACACAGGTTCGATTGATAAAAGATGGTATACTTCTGCACGTCGAGGTCATCATATTTGTGCAGGCGTTTTTATTCACATCCAGTGTTTTTTACAGTAACCTAAAAATTGCTCTTCTTCTTTTACGAAATAAAATGGATATGCAAATGGCCTCACCCGCAACTTAGCGGGTATTTTGCCAATCTCAAGTAATTAATAGCAATAACACATTCAATAAATACACATTATAAATAAAATAATGGATGTGACATGACGAAATGAAAATGGCGTGACTCAAAGCCAAAATTGCTCTTCAATATATTTTACAAGAGATTATAGTGACATGATTTTTACTTCTTTTGACGGATATTTTATTACTAAGCGCCTGATAGAAAAATTATATCAGTTTTATAAGTAATTGCTTTCAATAATTTATCAGGCGCTATACCCGACGAGATACTAAAATTGTAGTGTTTTTATTCAATACGAAGTAGAGAAATAATATATAAAATAATAGTGGGGCAACACTTACCAAATACCGGTTTCTAAAACTAAGTCGATGGTCTCCGGCAACTCTAATCGGTAGCCTGCAACACAAAAAGAACTAATAAGACACTTAAAATATAGTTTTACAAGGTTCGTTATGGTTAATTATTCTCACTGATCGTTAAAGGTCCAAAGGGTGATGAAGTCACATTGGGTAGTTGTATAGTACTGGCTTTTACCCGCGGCTTCACCCGCCCGACCATATATTTTCCGCTGCAGCTCAGCCCCCAAGTCATAGCGTGATAAAACACAGCCTATGCCACTAAGCGATAGTGTAGCATTCTATCAGCGAAAGAAATTTCAAAAATGGAATAAGTATTAGTGCCGAATATTAACTTCATACAAAAATACAAACAACCTTGATAAACTTAATAGGCTTTTTGAAATTGAAGAGTGAAGAAGAAAGTCTCGTTACAACTGGAAGCCAAGTTGTACGGCACCAAGGATGGTATTACATCGATTGGTCCTAATCTCGTGAGGTGATTATACTTAATTCCAGAAATAGTGATGTAAAAAAAATACGGAAATCTTGTCTTTGGTTTCAACAAGTCTGTGTAGGTCACTTGCAGACTAGTGTGTTAAAGCACTTACCGTCAGCAATTATCCTTTGAATGATGCCGGTCATGTCGTTGACTTCCGCCGCGTAGAAGTTTTCACCGCTGTACGGACTTATACCTAAGTCTGTTACAAGTTTATAAGGAACTTTCTTTATATTATTGTAGCGTCCTCATCAACCTCGCCACAAGCTACACAGATGGCGCTGCAGACGACATTCAGAACGAATAGCGACGCTCCACACGAGCCTGAAACGCGCTATGAGAGTTTTCGGAGCACGTAACATATATACAAGATCTCGACGATAACCGTTGGGGCATAGCGGCCGCCTGGCTGGGAAGATCTTCCCTTTACCGCTAAACCTTCTATCTCAGGCACATTCCTTAATATGAGGAGGATTAAGGGGATAGTCCACCACGCTGGCTCAGTGCAGTTCAGTGGTTCAAAGCACAAATATCTTCCAAATTCCTAAGTCCATCGCATTATCGTTTTCCGTCGTTCAGTAACTTTAAATATATTTTAATAGATGGCGATGATGAGGAATGTAGCTATAGTTATGAAAAGGATACAGTTGAGCATGTCGAGCAGCGAGCCGGGGTGGTCCGGGGGCGGCGGCGGCGGCGGCGCCTGCGGCCGCGGCGGCGTCACCGCGCGCAGCGTGTAGGCGCGCACATATTCCTTGCGCAGATCGTGGAAGCGCGCATAGTATGCAGGAAGACTGATCTCCTTGCCGCACGCTTCGGGATGAAGACATTGTCTGTAAACAAATAGGTGGTTAGTCTCAGGGCTGTCTCTAGTTTAGTAGACCTCAGATTTGCGAACCCAGCTTAGGCGCACCCGAGAAATTCTCTCCTTCATAGGTCTGGTAAATTTGTTGATTTAACTCCCTATTTGAGCTGAGTGAAATAATTTTTCGGGCCACGGCAGCACCCCGGCCCCGTCCTCAAACGGCCGGGTGGTGGCGCCCTAATACCTTGCAACCCCGGGTATAATCGGCCCTGAAATATCTTTAACAAAGACAAGTGTTTTTCAAACAGCAAGAATTTGAAACACGCCATGGTTCATGTTTCAATATTGACAGGGTGAGTCTCACACATATAAATAATTCAAACATGACAACTGGATATATATTACAACCGCATCCATAACTATCGCTGCATATGTATATTCACATTTGAAATGTAAAAAAATATAGATATGTTATCAACTTCTATACAAAAGTTCGGATCACTGTCGTCTTTATTCCAATACAAAAGCAATAATTGAATGAACACGGACTTGACCCCGATCCTATAATAATTTGTGAAGTAAAGAGCTTATTATGATCCTTATCAGATATGTAGATACATAAATACATTTCTTAAGCATCCTTGGTTAAATTACCTACATTATTATTATCCTGATTAGCTCAGTAGATAGTGCCCCTGTTTTCCGTGCCGAGGTTCGAATCCTGGTAGCGCTAAACTTTGTGTGATGAGCACGAATGTTTGTACCCGAGTCATGGATGTTTAGTATCTATATAAGTATTATATACTGAGTTCGCCCTCAGTCCATTGTACGGTGCCCATAATACAAGCGCTGCTTAGTGTGGGACCGTATAGCTGGTGTGTTCGTCTTGCGATATTATTATTATTAATAGATGCACCCGACTACAATCTGCCTATCATAAATTAACAATATCGCCCATACAAATTGTACAGTCGCGAACTTCAATATGGGACCCATTTAAGGTTCAATATCGTACAGCAATCGTATTATTTGAATGACGTTAAGTACTGCATTAGACCTCTCCAAATTGGTTACAGCAACGAATTAATTAATGTCAAGTAAATCGGTTCACTATCAAACAGGGCTCTTAGTACGAGTGCCAACGTGTACTCATACCGACCGAGTATGTTCCATACATTAACCCCAAATTTATAGACGTATTATAACTTTATCAAACGTCATATAGTACTGCGCAAAGCAATGTAGGGGCAACTGCTCTCTCAGATATGACGGTATAAAGATATAAGTACGACCTTATTGCATTATAAGTGAATTTTTTTTAGCAAATAGATCCCATATAAATGTTCGCGATCGCACATACACTTATTTAAAGCTGCGGCAGCGGTTATTCTCATATCTCCCTCCGTCCCTCTCACTGCAAAATTGTTTTGTTGAACAAACAAACGTTGATATAAATGCAGACTTCCCAATAATCGTTGTGACCTTTGAGGCAAAAAGACGGGAAATGGCTTTGTAAGCCGCTCAATGTTTTGTGAAACTAAATAAATAATGTATAAGCAACGTAGAGATTGCTGTTTCCATTGTGAAGTACGATACGACTTTGAGTTGTCACACGAACTAGCATTTGCCCTCTTCTTCACCCGTGCAAATATATTTTTGTGCCCTATCTTTACGATGTTCTATTATTTACGGCTAACCACATTCTATCCAACCCGCACTGGGCGAGCGTGGTGGACTATGGCCTAATCCCCCTCGCATTGATGGGAGACCCGTGCCCAACAGTGGGACATTAAAAGGGCTGGTATTATTATATACATGGGCTATGGAATGTTAAAAGCTTCCTTCACAACAGCTTTTTCATGATGGTTGAACAAAACGACAGGACATCCAAAAACACTAGAGACGTCTAGAAAGCCAAGGGCTATATTTCTAATAAATTTAAGTAGTTTAAGATCTATATTAAATTTGGGTCATCTTGGGCACGCTACCGCATGGGCCAAACTTTTTACAGTTGTAAATATTAAGTAGGTAGGCTTTTCTATTCTTGTTTTAATTTATATTTTAACCTTATAAAATGACTGTTGATGCTTAATAAAAAAACATAAATTGTCCCCCCTCGCCTCGATCTCACTTAACCATGGAGAATATAACTTTTATTGCCATCGTCCGGGAGACGACGATAATACCGGGTGGGAATTTATCATGTTACGCATTTTTAAATCCATGCTTAAAACCGTATGGAAGCCGTCAATGGAAACGCGCAATTTATTTCCATTGATCACCGGATGTGGACTGATCGCTATCATGTTGGTACCATAACCTGCCCCAAATCTTGGGTATTATTGTTACAGCCGACTACTCTAACGCGACTTTAATATTTGGAAAGCGATTTAATGAACAAATAATGTATTTTATTTTGAAATAAAACTAATTTTATCGCGTTTATTTTATGTTTTTTTTGGTTGGAATCGGTGTTCTTTTGCGAGGATCAATGGTTGATCAAATCTGATATGATGGCGGGTCTGTTCCTGTACATGTTCACAGATTACAAACTTCATGGAGCGCTGGTGTTTCACGCGATAAAATTCGTAGGATTAGTTTTATTTCAATGAGTAGTATTCGCGTAACTATAAGAAATCAATAAGTATTTTATTTACTATTTACTTTATACGTTAGAGAATAACTTGCATTACTTTGAACATAAAACATTCGGATGAATGTTTTTACAGGCTCAGAACGCGCGAGCGGGCTATTGCTAACGTCTTTGTTGAATACCACGCGGACGAAGTAGCGGGTAACAGCTAGTGGAAAATAAAACTAATTTGACTACTTCATGGTTCAATTCCTCGCCAAAAAAAGTCCCTGTGGTAATTATTGCTAGGGATATTAAAGTGGTACCTTAAAGGTGGTTGTCCATCCGTGACGAGCCTGAAGAGTGGCGAATGTGGGTCCACCTGCAGTGATCTGACAAACTCGTCGAACTGAAAAAAAAGAAAAACGTAATTGAATTAAGTAGCAGTATATGTACATATAAGTGGAGATGCACCGAACATGGATACCGAACATTATTCGGTAACCGGTCGGATAATTCGGTTCGGAAAGTCCTGAACCGAATTATTCGGTTCAATTTACGCTCGGTTTCCACGTTGACATTTTACGCTGTGTGTAGCCGACTAGGTAGTATTTTTATTTATAGAAACGTCACAGTATCCTTTACTTTATTTTTACCCGACTGGACCAGATGGCAGGTCAGTTCTTAATTGTTTTATTTTTTAATATCTCAATATTTGTTAATATAAATTACTAGAAGCCGCTTGTACCAGTGGCTTGTACCGTGCACCCAAACACGTTTAGATAAGATAGATACATACAAGCGGCCTTCAGACCATTATTTTACGCGTCTTGATTTAATATTTATTAATTAAGACACATTCTGCGTTAGAACTTTAATGAATGTTATAAAAGTTCGGTGAATATTCGGCACATCAACCGAATGTTCGGCCGTTCGAATTTTGAAATAACTCAAAAATAACAATAATATGGACGCTTAAAGTTTCCAATGAATGGAGTCACTTTTTTATTGATGACATAATTGGTATGCTATATAAGATCAATAGACAATATTGACACGACGAGCCATCACCATGCCGAGATTTAGTAAATTTCACTATTTTAAAATTTCAAAAATGTAACATATATTTTTAAAAAGAACAACCATAGAGTTTTTGCCCGTTCTTCTCCGTAGGAACGGCATTCCGAACGGGTGGTAAAGTTGTAGCTTAGCATTTTGTAACTATTTTCACGATTCATAAGTACTGTGTACTTAATGGTTTACATGAATAACAAATATTCTCATTCTGTTTCTGAAGTACCTACCTAAAAACATACAGTTTATTGAATACACATGCTTTAATAAAACAAGCAAGTATATTTTAATTCCAGGAAATGACCTCCGTGTTACACGGACGGCGCTTTGATAGATATTCAATCGAAATATGTGTTATTAATTTATTTACTCACTTAATTGATTGATTACGAATGGGCTTGTCGTAAAAAACATGCAGACGGCCTTTGCGCGCACGTTCGTGATTCGTTAAGGTGTTTACAGACCGTTGTAATTCAGAATATTTATTAATTGTATATACCCATGCAAGTAGCACACTGATTTTAATAAGTACTCACCAAATCTATACCTACAAATAAATAAAATTGGAGTGTCTGTTTGTAATATTAAAATAACCGCTTTTTACTAAGTGCATTTGGATGTATACACGGCACATATACCAAAACATCATTTTTACAATTTTTGTCTGTCTGTCTCTTTGTTCCAGCTAATCTCTGAAATGGCTGGACTGCTAACGGTGGTGTCTTTGTTAAATACCACGCGGACGAAGTCACGGGTAACAGCTAGTTTATATATACATTTTTATAATTTTATATTGCAAAGGACTTTTTGAAAAGTAACCTTTTGCTTCCAGAAATCCCAGAGGTGCGAGCCGGGGTTTGAACCTGCGATCCTCGTTACCGAGGCAAGCGTTTTACCAACTTGGCTATCACTGCTTTTGTAGCTAGTATATAAACATTATTATCGTGTTGAATATCTTATACGCCCACGTGTATTCCAGCAATTATCATGTTTTTTTTTTCACCTCGTATCAAAGGTTTAATGCTTGGTAATCAATGGTAATTACGTACCATAGACAACAGAATTAGAGGCGAATATCGACTAATAGACAATATGTAAATTTGGTTTATGTTTTTTTTTAATAAGTATTAATATTTTGTGTTATTATACAATTATTTCGAAGTGTTATTTAATGGAAATCTCTCTCTCTCTATGGTCGGTCCCTCATGTCTGAGGATCGCGATCATCGTTGGATAGTCCACACTTGGATCGAACAATTAGCCTCCATCGGTCTCTGTTCATGGCGCTTCTGACCACCGAGCTGAATTTGGTTGAAGATGAGTCCTTTACTTGATCGGTCCATCTGGTTGGCGACCGTCCTCGAGCTCTCTTGCCATCGGTGTTCCCAACTACGATCAGCTTTTCAAGGTTCTCATCTCCTTTCCGTACTACATGGCCGAAGTAAGACAGAATGCGCTGCTGACAAATTGTGGACAGGCGGATTTTTATTCGGAGCTGCGCAAGAATTGATGCATTGGTGCGCTTGGCAGTCCAGGGTATCCGCAGCATACGCCTCCAGCACCACATCTCGAATGCATCAATTCTCTGTCTCTCTCGCGCTAGTATTGTCCACGTTTCTACTCCGTACAAAAATATTGGAAAAATCAGTGAGCGTATTAACCGGACTTTGGTGTTAATAGTTATTCCCCTCTTTTTCCAGATGTTATTAAGTCGGGTCATAGCATCCTTAGCAGTTCCAATACGCTTCTTTATCTCCGGAACACAACTGCCGTCATTACAAATTAGGGCACCCAGATACAAATAATGGTCCACAATGTCGACGCCTGGGATGATGTCTGAGCTGTTGGAGAGTTTTCCGGCACGATCCACTACCATTATCTTCGTCTTGCGCCTGTTTACTGCGAGACCCATGCTGTTGCTTTCTGACTCGAGCTTTCGAAACAGTTCCTGCATGTCCTCCACAGATGTGGCGAGGAGCACCGTGTCGTCAGCATATCTGAGATTCGATATCCTTTTCCCGCCCACAGAAAATCCCTTGTCCCAGTCATCAAGCATTTTCCGGATGATGTACTCCCCGTATATATTGAACAGAGCCGGGGATAGGATACAGCCCTGTCGCACACCTTTTTTCGTCGCGAACACATTAGAGCAATCGGTGCCGATTCTGACAAAGGAACGGTTCTCGGTGTACAGGTGCTGGATCAAGCCGATGAGGTGTGCAAGAGTCCCCATCTCGTGTAGCACAGTCCACAGTTTATCCCACTGTACGCAATCAAATGCCTTTGCGTAATCTATGAAACACAAGACGAGTGGACAGTTAAATTCTCTGCTCTTTTCGATGACTTGTCGGACATTGAGTATCTGCTCCCTTGTGCCTTTACCTTTTACAAAACCAGCCTGTTCTTCGGGTATCTGATTTCTGAGAAAGTAGCTGAGACGTTGGTTAATTATATGCAGAAGGATCTTACTTGCATGGGGAATCAATGCAATGGAAATGGTGAAGCAGATATTTCTTTTTAAATAATAATAAGATAATATCTCCAAACGAACATATAAAATAACTATACGGTCCCACACTAAGCAACGCTTGTGTTATGGGTACCGTACCACTACAAATGCATTGAAAAAGTGTATTAACTTTGCTAGTGGCAACATTACGTCAGAACTTCTAAACAAGGCTGTGATATAGTAAGAGCATAAACTCATATTTTTTTTTTGTTTATTCCTCTGACCACAACCCGTAAATTTATGCCAGTAGCCGCTAATTGGGCCCCGTTTTTGGCAGTCCCTGTGTGACGCGGCCCGGCCGGGCGTCGAACCCGCACGCGGTACAGTTAGGTACCGGTTTCCCGTGCTATGCCCGTCTCGGAGATACTGTGAACATGAATGCACTTCCGAATAGCTGCGGCGTTGAATAAATATGACGATTAGCGCAGATGGTAGTGGCTCTGCTTACTGTACCTGTGGTCCCGGGTTCGAATACTGGTAGTGGCAAATATGACAAGGAGGAGGGGGAATATTATTATTATTATTATATGAACTTTGTATAATCCGAATCGGAATATTTTTAATCATGTAAACCATTAAGTACGGTACTAATGAATAGTCAAAAAAGATACAAAATGCTAAGTAACAACTTTACCACCCGTTCGGAATGCCGTTCCTATGGAGAAGAACGGGCGAGGAACTCTCAAATGTTTGTACCTGAGTCATACTGGGATCGCCCCCAGTCCATTGTAGTACGGTACCCACAATTCAACCGCTGCTTATTTTGGGACCGTACAGTTGTCGTATTCGTCTGACCTATGCTTCATTATTTATTCAAGTGCAAAAAATAATACATAAATCTAAATATTAATCATCGTAGGTATGCAGAAAAAGTGTACAAAATGTCCTCTGCGTGTCTTTTGTGCCCGGCCATTTCGACCTTAATTATTAAAACATTAAATTAGCATTATGTAGAACACAAGCGACTGTTTTTGTTATTTTAACAATAAATAAAAAACCATCAACGTGTAATCCTTGGAGAGGAGGCAGAGGTACTGCAGTGAGACGGGCCCACCACTACCTTGCTCTAAATTTTGAATATTTATTTTTGACCAGCCCTTATTTGCTTTGTTTCTTATTTAAGCTGTGTCCATTTTTTTTCTTTCGTAAAACCTACACCTAATTTTAAAATCCGAACGCAAAACCTGCCAGTGTTGTGCAATTTCCGCGTTCCCAATGCGTTTCTTTTTTATCCATCCCGCTCTGGTGCCGCGAGTATAGGTACAGTTAAAAACCAGTCGAGATCGGACGATAAAATGAAGGGCTGTGCGCAGAATAAAAAGAACATTAAAAAAGTAGATCGCCCGTTCGCTGCACCGATTTACTTCCTGACTGGTTGCGAGTTAAATCCTCATTACGCCAATATTCACTGGAGATGTAAGCAGAGAGATGTTAGGTCCTAGTATGGAAAGTATCTATCTACTACTCGTTGGGATTAAGAATGGTATTGGGAATTAGTCAGACAGTCCTAATGTTAAAGGCTCTACATATGCGTGTGGGCGAACATATACCACGGACCACTAGCTGCCAACCGAAATGATCTAGCTATCCAAAGGTTGGCGTTGGTTCAGCCAGCTTGTGCCAGCGCTCGGCTGCTGCAGCATGATTGAGTTGTTTAAAATTTTCCAACGAAAAGAAAAATAAACATTCTTAGGTAGTTATAAATAAAAATAAAAAAACAAGGGCGTTGGACGGTGTATGAGTGAAGGCAATCGTGTATGAGTGAGTGTTTAATACCAGTTTCTGAACGCGCCCGTCCATGAACTGGCAGGTGAAGCGTTCCAAATTCGAATTTAACTTCTTTGAACCAAATTTGGAACTAAAAAAAAATTTTAAGTACTGCTAGAGCCAATCCAGAGTCTACGATACAATAATTCTTCTTTGATTTTGTCAGTGTCATAGTATTTATCGATTGTTGTTTTCATTATAGTCCTCTTGATAATAATAATGTTGTCTATGATGACAAATTCATCCCCTACCCCTATGAGTCAATACCACTGGTCAATACTGTTGATAGTTACATACTCTCTTCTTTTTTTTTAGGTTTGCAATCAGCTACAAAATAGTGCAATTTTTGCCAGTAATTCTTGATAAATGTTATAGAATTATAAGTACCCCTGATGATAATGATAATGTTGATGACGATGATGATGATGAAATAAATGCCCCTACCCCTATCAGTAAAGCTGTGGATACTTTACTGAAAAATTATCGGACCTCTTGGGAGAACTTGAAAAGGCAAGTTACACTATTTTATTTCAATTTCCTTGATTTTTTTGGTACTTGTCAAAGTCAAATCGTTTATTTCGTATAGGCCTACGGGGGCACTGACAAATTGTCCCTAACATTTTTTTTTCTTAACCCTACAACCGGAACCGGAACGCGGCCTCAACTGAGAAGATCCGGCGAGAAACTCTGCGGGCTTGTCTTTTTTTTTAAAGCCATTATTGTGATAATAGTGACCGTGTGAACAACGCTTATATATTACTAGCTGTTGCCCGCGACTTCGTCCGCGTGGTATTTAACAAAGACAACCGTTGACAACAGCCTGCTCGCCCGTTCTGAGCCCGCGGGGCGCATTGCAGGTTGTTGCCATCAAACTTAATCAGGCGCTGCGCTGCAACATTGGTTTTATTTATTTTTCGTGAGATCCTATTTTTTTTTTCTAAAATAAAAGTAGCCTAAGTTACTCCTTGTTACATCAGCTATCTGCCAGTGAAAGTCCCGTCAAAATCGCTCCAGCCATTTCAGAGATTAGCCGGAACAAACAGACAGACAGACAGACAAAAATTGTAAAAAATGTTGTTTCGGTATAGGTAACGTGTATACATCTAAATGCACTTAGTAAAAAGCGGTTATTTTAATATTACAAACAGACACTCCAATTTTATTTATATGTATAGATGTATAGATTAAGTGCTGATTAAAAAATATTACATTAATATAATAGTTTATTATGATACAATGTATTTTATGAATCTTAAATATCTGTTTATGAATAGATTACTGTCTAATTAAACACATGAAAACTTGACGTTTATGTCGTTGCGTAAATCAATTTTATAAAGTCGGGTCGGCGGATCAAAGTAGGTAGGTACCTACTAACTTAACATAAAATGTGGTCAGAAGTCATGGCTACGTGAAACCATAAGAATTCAGTTATTTTTATATTTAACACTTAGGTGTGTAGGTACTGGGCTAAGCAGGGCCTTCTTAAGCCATGCCGGGGCCCTTAGACACACCAATTCGGGGCCCCTTTAGAAAAAAACATATAAATATGAGGCTACCCCAGATTAAAATTTGACACTAGGACGTCAAATACCTCAGTCCTTCCGTGACCATGGTTGCTGTAAAGCATCCGAAACGTCGGGAACGTAAAAAACTAATAATAAACGCGTTAAATTCCAAAAAAAATAGTTTTATTTCAATGTGTAGTATTCGCATAGATATAAGAAATCAAAAGGTAATTATTTACATAATTTGATTTAATTCTTTCTGGAATATGATTTTATAACCTGCTAAATAAGGTCCATCTTCTTAAATATGGTTCACGATTACGTTTCGGCTGCTTTACAGCAACCATGGTCACGGGATGATAGGCTGTAAAGCAGCCGAAACGTCGGGAACGTAAAAAACTAATAATAAACGTGATAAAATCCGTAAGATTAATTTATTTCAAAATAATTACGTAGATAAACGTGTTCAGTATGACCTAATCCTTACATTATTTTTGTTACACCTTATATACTTACTTGTATATAGATGGAATCGTACATAACATGGAAGTAATAAGATTATGATGCAACATTTTTAACACCGCAATAATGGCGTCTCAGATACATCCTTATTTATGAATTAGTTATATAAAAACGTGTAACTTCATAATGATTTATGACTTGTAATAAAGGCAATTTGTCAGATGACCGCACTTTGGAAGTTGTGGAGTAATGATGACGCTGTAGATTCTACTGATTTCAGGAGCGACCAGGACCCTCTTTTCCAACGTCCATTCTGGGATAGTGCCAAAGTCACTACGATTCGTTGGGGCCCCGCTGTCCACGGGGCCCCGGTCACTTCCTGCCAGCTCACCAATCGTTAACTGATTTCTTTACCCGTAAGAAATTGGTAGGCTACAAAGGTCAGATTCTCGAAACAAAAAACCGGAATAATTTGAAATTTTAAAAATAACACTACTAAGTGCGCGGTGCAACTGTACTGGCTTACTTTCCCACGGAAAATCAAACACTGTATACAAATATATTTTATATATAAACGAGATCGCGACCTACTTGTTAACGCCTGAAAATATTTTACATTATTTTTGTTAAACCTTATATAATACGGTAATTTAAAAAGATAATTAAATTACTCATATATATGTTTATATTCTCATAATGTAACCGCTAGTTGCAACTTTAACCAACTGATCAAATAAATTCGTGGCATTGCACTAGTTACCAATTCACACAGTTCAGCAGGTGGAGTGCGAGTTTATTCGTAGTTTTACCGTATTACTATACAATCTGTGTAAATACACAGATTTTCTAATTCAATCGAATTACTAATTCTCCATACAATGCGGACAAATGTCCACTTTGTATAGAGATTCGGATTCCTGTCTCTAAGAGCACGTAAAGCCGTCTCGGTCCTGCGCCTGATCCACCAAGGCGGCATCTTGTGTGCTTAACGGTGATTGATAAAAATCAGTGGCGTAGCATGGGGGGGGGGGGGGGGAGGGGGCGGCGGCATTTTACAGGTGGCGGTTAGAGAAAACATAATAATTTGATTGTGTTTTTTTCGTAATTTTTTTGTCGTTACCATGCCCCAATTTTTTTATAATGAATAGCAAAAATAAGAGGGCGGTAAATTTGAAATCCGCACCGGGTGCTAATGACCTATTGCTACGCCACTGTAAAAATGTTGTATTGAAGAATGAGTATTACCTGTTGTACTATTACATCTAATGGCTGTCCAGTCTGTAGCTCTTCTGAGGGCCGCCTCGTCGGCCTCACGGCATATTCCCTCTCTCCTATTATCTGTAACAAGATAAAACATATTAATAGTCTATGCTTACTCTTTATAAAAAAAATATGGCGTCACCATTTTAGATATTATGCCAAAATTTAGATTCCATTAAGGTCTTTGATGCTCAAATCGACCATAGCCGTATATAACAATTTGAAATGAGAATATGTAACTATATAATGCAAATGCCAATAGTACAAGAATGTTGATTGTTTTTGTTTAATTCTTTATAACGTTGTTTTATTTGTTATGTTAGCACTTGGGTGTAATCAAGAAAAATATATTAGTTATCTACACAAAACAATCACGTGAGTGTCTGAGCATTGCAATATAACCTTCAAAACTTGAGCGAACCGTCAATGACGAACCTGAACTCATTTTATACTTTTTTTTATTTTTGTTATAGGTAGGCACAGACTTAGAATAATTAGCCTTCAGATAGCGTACGCTAAAAGTAAAGCCCGATCTAGGATGTTGTTTTAGACCAGAGCCTCTCTAGAGTTCACTTTTAACGTTCGCTGTGTGTTGTCTGCACGGCAAGCTAACTGTATACTTTATAGTCAACCGTATTGGAAAATGGAAATGCGCCTCTAGCGGACAGTATTTAAAACTATCAATTCTCCATACAAAATGTCTAAATACGGTAGACTATAAAGTATACGGTTAGCTTACGAATCTCGCACTTAACGCACGGATTATTCTAACAAGTATGTGTAGGTAGGCGAATGAATTTGTATAGTACGTTCTTAAGCGGTAATAACAAACTATTTTACACCTAAATGTTCTAACTAGAGCCCTAAGAAAGTTACGACAGCATCGCAAAGAGTCAGCCATCCATTTGGGAATTAACACGTTGACTGCGTTAGGAGGTCTCAAAGATCTCTAACGTGACTTTCAGCTGGTGCGGCGCCGAAATCGTGTTCTCCACCTCTGTGCGGGAGGTCGTAACTTCTTTATTTCTATGTGTTTGACAGAGACAAATATACATACCTACTTTATGGATTCTAATGGTGTTGAAGCTGATACTTGTAGGTCCATTGCAGTGTCCCGATATTCAACCTTTAGTATTTGTTTCCAATGTTATGGGGCGCGAGCATATTGCCAGTATACTGGGCATACTTCCACTCAATACGAGGGCGATTCAGGTTTATAGTAGACTTGCCTTACTATGTAGGGAATAGTCACGAGATTGTATTGTTTGCAGATGACACTTCACTGCTTTTTAAACTCAAAAGACAGTTAGTAAATTATGACGATGTGAACAATGCACTCGCTAAAGTTGTTGATTGGTTCACTATAAATAATCTTCTCCTTAATGAGAAGAAAACTAATTGCGTAAAGTTCTCAACACCAAATGTGAGACAAGTTGGAACCAATATACAATTAAATGGAACTGATTTGGACCTTGTGGAGTCAACAGTGTTTCTCGGTATTACCATAGATGCTAAATTGCAATGGGGTCCACATATTAAAAAACTATCTGGAAGGCTGAGTTCGGCAGCTTATGCTGTTAAAAAAATTCGACTATTAACGGATATAGACACAGCTAGAATTGTTTATTTCAGTTATTTCCATAGTGTTATGTCCTATGGCATCTTGCTCTGGGGTTGCTCTGCAGATCTTAATACTATCTTCATCTTGCAGAAAAGGGCAATACGAGCAATTTATGGCTTGGGTCCTAGAGACTCTTTACTGGTGGTAGGCTTCGGCCGTGGCTAGTTACCACCCACTGAACAAAGCCATGTCGCCAAGCGGCCTAGCCGTGTTCCGGCATGATGTTCGGTGTTGCCATTCATGGAAGGCGGGTCAGATCAGTTGCGCTGCATGTGCCTCTATCTACTGCCGCCTTCCTACCTAGGCAAGTATGCTCCATCGTAGATCTCATCGTCACTTACCATCAGGTGAGATCGAGATCAAATACTTGCCTATAATGTAATAAAAAAAAAAAAAAAAAAAAAGACTCCCTTAAGGATAAATTCAAAGAAATAAATATTCTAACTGTTGTGTCTCAATTTATTTATGAAAATCTAATGTATGTTAAGAAAAATATTCATAATTTTGAAAAAAGGAGTGATGTTCATGTTATAAACACTCGTAATAAGGACAAGCTATCCGTGCATGTCACTCGTATCCACAGAATAAATAATTCTTTTATGGGGCAATGTATACGCTTCTATAATAAACTTCCCAAAGGAATCCGAGATTTGCCCATTAATAAGTTTAAAACAACTGTAAAAAGTAATCTTTGTCGTAAGGGTTATTACAGGATCTTGGATTATTTGGATGATAAAGCAGCCTGGGACTGATCGCTCAAATATCAATATATATAATGTTAAAGTGTAGCGTGTGTGCGCCCGCATGGCAACACACTGGAGCTTACTTTTATATTTTGTAAAAATAATGAATTAAAAAAAAAAAGACAAGCCCGCTGAGTTTCTTGCCGGATCTTCTCAGTTGAGGTCGCGTTCCGATCCGGTTGTAGACTTAAGAAAAAAAAATGTAATGACAATTTGTAAGTGCCCCCGTAGGCCTATACGAAATAAATGATTTGACTTTGACTTTGAGTCCAACACTGAGGCCAGTGCGAAATGTCAGTTTTCTCAAGATGTTTCCCAAGTGACAAAACGTAGACTATGCAGTATAAGTACACGTTGCAGTAACGAAATAACTCGCTTTGGAAGCTTAGGATTTGTTTGAGCGTAGTACCTATGAATTAGTTTTGTGGAGAACGGGTGAAAACAAATGGGTGAATAGTGTCGTGTGAGAGT
This sequence comes from Pheosia gnoma, assembly GCA_905404115.1. Classification (NCBI taxonomy): domain Eukaryota; kingdom Metazoa; phylum Arthropoda; class Insecta; order Lepidoptera; family Notodontidae; genus Pheosia; species Pheosia gnoma. The sequence continues at coordinate 4,110,941 of FR989919.1, read as the reverse complement.
AACTCTTGTAAGTAAGAGACATCACTGTCAAAACGATTGCCGCGTTTCATGGCATGAATATAGTATACAATAGGTATATCATAGCGTGGTGAGTAAGATAGCATCAATTTGTTATTTCACCGTCAAACGATTGACAAATCCCGACCCAACTTCACTCAGACGGTTCCAATTTCAAAATATATCGGGACGCTCAGCCAATGAGCGCGCGATACGATTAGGCATGCGCATGCCCGACCAATCAGGTTACGGGAGTATTTATAAACATTTTAGTAATGGCCGAATATGATTCTTTATTTAACTATGCAGTTGGAAATATTTGTAGCAAGATGAGCATTAACTTGGGGTACTACAGCTGACTGCCACAAGACACGGATGTGACGACGTGTGACGTGTGACACGGATATTGTCACGGATGTAATATCCCTCTCTCTTTCTTTGTAAATAGGACAGAATGAGACAACATTTATTACTCTCACATTTCGCCTTGCGGCTGCCAGCATGGTATGTACCTACGCGTGCAACACTAATGAAAAACACCACCTGTTTTATGCAAAATGATTCATAATAAATCAAACCGATTTACGTAAATAGAATGCACAAATGGAATCACAAAATCGGAACTAAAATCTGACATCAGGCCAGAAGAAAAATATTGTTCGCTATGAAAATTTTATAAAAATCGTAGTTACCTACTTAGAACTAATTTTGTAACGTAATCACAGGTTACATTTTTAATTATGAAATCTGTGGTGTGAGCGGATTGGAAAACGCTTACGTTTTCGTAACGCTACGTAAATAGATTGTGCTAAGGTCACAGCGACGAAAACGATCGAACGCGCGAAATGTTAGGTATCTCTATTAATATAAATACAAAAAAATACAAAAAAAAACACAAAAAAACAAAAAGCAGTATCAATTTAATTTTACGAAATCCTCAGTACAATAGGTAATTATTTTATTAACTCTTCATTTAAAATACTTACATAATCAAAAGGATTCATCTTAAATTTAGTTAAGCTCTAGAACATTCCGTTGTAAACCTCACTGTGTGAGCGCGGCCATTTTTTTTCTACATTGTATGTAAAGCGCCCGCCGGGTCGCGACTCGCATTGCGCATGCGCCAGGTCAAATGTCACCAGGGACAATGGCGGGAACTCACCGGGGTTGCCATTCGATAATTTGGTAGTTAACAATTTCGGCGACGTTTACGTAAGTAAGTAGCTTTTACCCGCGGATTCACCTAGCATTTTCTATGTAGCATAGAAGTATGTACAAATTACTACCAATATTCCTGATTATTTCCTCTACCAATATTCTACGTTCTTAAAACCGGTCAACCTTATTTGCGCGAAAGCAAAGCATCTTCTTTTCACCCGACTTGGCGGAGGCACTGCCGAGACAAAATACAAAGAAATCTTCTCCAGTTTTAGTGTTAGGTACGTATTCAATACTAAGTAACTGTCTTGTGTCTTGTGAAGTACCAACCTAATGTGTCTACCAACCGAATACGATGAAAAAAAACCGGCCCAAGGCGTCCGCGGTGGCACTAACCCTTCTGGACTTAATGTACGGGAAGTTGAAAAGTGAGATTGTCATTTTTTTACGATTGCTAACCTAAAAAAAACACTTTAATTTTTTTACCATTTCGTGACCGGGAAGCAGTTTCTCGTCCAAAAATATGTAAAGAACATCTTATTCTTATAACAAGCAGGTAACTTGCATCTTCCTTCTTCAATTTCCCGCCAAATAGTCCAGTTGTCCCTATTTACTGGTTGAACAACTTTGATGGGGTCTACTGAACTAACCATAAACAATATACGTTTCTAAGGAATAGTTTTTTTCACGAAAGGTTAACAAAACGACCCGTATTACAATAAAGATACCGTGTATACCTGTGGTGTATACCTACCACAAAACATTGTAAGAATCACAAACGCATTAATATTTAACTACCAGAGGCTCAGAGCACGTTAGAATTAGATTGTACGCCGAGCTATCATTACGGGTGTCAAGGTTTGACCCGCGTCCTCAGTTCTATGTCACCCTGGTAGGTGTACATGCAATTATTATTCATTAGCCAACTCAGCGGCGCGATAGCTTCTTCCTTATTCTTACTTTCTGTTACCCAGCGGTATTGCCAGCCTGCAATATACCTACCTACTTTTCGGCAAAATATAAGTACCGGTAAAATTTTAGGTAAATTATAAACGGTGCCAATATGTTATAATTGATATGGTACTGAAAAACTTACCTACAATTTTAAAATCGTCGATAAGTATTTATATATATTACTTAGTATGGAGGTTTTATGCCGGTTTAAAAATAGCATGATAAATTATTTGCATAGTTTCCTGGTGTATTTCGTTATTAATACTTATCTAATCATATATCTTGGTTTTTTAAATACCTACTAGGTAGGTTAACCTACCTACACCTCGGCTAACTAAGCTATTGGTAAGTACGTAAGTAAATTACAAAATACACATATATCATGTTCAAATAAATTGATTACCTTACATTATCTATCCAATTGATTTATTTGCGCTTAGAACACATAATTAATTTTTAAATATTGCACAGATAAGATTTCGTTGCGTTCTATTTCAAGTAAAAAAATAAAATAGCATGAGAATCAAAAGTATGTCTGAAGGTAGAGAAGTTTAAACTCTGTTAACACAATTGAATCAAAATGAAATGACAAGAGCATCGTATTGTCACTTTCAATTGTTTCTTGTTAGATTGGCACAAGACAAATTAAATTATTATCCAATTTGACTCACTAAATGGCGGAGTATCCGTTTTTTTAATTCTTTCTCATGCCCGAGACGTGCGTACTGGCTTTTACTAAATTCTGTGAATAATCTCAGTGGATTATCAGTTAATTAATAACAATTTATCTAACTTAAAATATGATTTGAATTTTTAATGGATAAAAAAAATAAATTGGCACATAAATTAATATCGACTCTGACATTTCGCATAAGTACAAAATATGGCTAAATACTTTTACAAAAAAAATAAAACCCTCTACACATCATCCGATTCAACGCACAATATAATGAAACTAGGAGTAGGAGGAACACTGCAGCTAGAGGAAGGTGTGTCTACTTTCATCCTTCAGGTTTGTTCTTACACCCATGTAAAAAAAAAACCTGACCATAAAGTCAACCTCAACCAATCGGTAGCAATTCAAAAATAATTAAGAGGCCGTAAATTTAGCATTATAAAGTATTGTTATCATAAGAAACGTACTTTGTAAACCCATTGTAAAGGAATTAGAACTTCCTATACGATATCTGTACGACAATAAATTATTAATTAAAATAAAATCAAATCTACGGATGGTACGACTAGCCTGTTGATAAGATTTACGGCCAAATATTCAACCGCTACTTATATAATTTTTAATGGCATGTTATAACTAAGCAACCGTATTTTTTGTAGCGACATTTTGCAGTTTTTTTATGGATAATATACCTGTTACTCTGAGGCCCAAAGCTCCCAGCTTTCTTCTGAGATGCATCCTCGCTCGCCAACTTATTTAATGAAGCTATAAATGCTTTATTCGCATATTCGCGATCGACCGCATTTCTCGATTTAAAAAAAGCTACAAAACCAAGGTTCTCGGTATTAAAAGTAATGGATCAACGGCTGGGTTTGCCCAAACAAATTAAACCAACTGTCTGTATAAAAAAAACACAGGCGTCGCAATAACCGGCCGGAGCCCTTCGTACTTTCTCCTCAAATTGACAGATCCGCGTCGGATAAAGATATGCATAAATATTTGTATAGTATTCGACAAAGCGCCCAATTTTCATGCTCTACAGATGGCTCCCCCAGTTTATCTCCGTATTTCTTTCTTTTACCTCAAGGGTACCACTCTCGAAACATCATTCATCGCTATTTGAAAACGTTAATAATTCATATTGAGTGCTTTGATGTACACGTCTGTGTTGTATCTCTGACCGAACCAGATTGGAACCGAAGAAATAAAATATTTTAATAAGCCCAACAATAGGTTATAAAGATGACATTCCCAAAGAAATAAATCAAATTATTAGACATTTAAAAAATTACACTGTGTACTGAGTGCTCGGCCAAACGCTACTGGTTCGCCTTGTTTAAAACAAACAAACTACATTTACACAATTATTTTATACATACCGATTCATCTGTCTTAAATATTTAGTTACACCTTATATCGGTACGGTCGCGAAAATTAATATGGCACCCATTTTGTAGAAGTGTGTAAATGTAATGGATAGGTGGTGTAGGGGTTTTAGGTCGCTGGGTTTAAAATGAAAACACAGAGCAGGTGTTGTCTCAACGGCGTCCAAGGCGGAAGGGGTTTATTTAGTGTTGCAATACAAAATCAAAATCTACTACAAACATTATTGTTGGGTTGCCAACACATTTCCTTAATATTTTCAATACCACTTACAATGCAATAAGGTCGTATCGTTGGCACGGTTTTATTGCTTCGGTATTTTCAGTCTCCTGTCCTTCATTATAGGCACTATAAAATGGTTTCATTCCACCCTTCCTTTCAATTGTAACCTTCATGAAAGGTTTTTTTAAAGGTGAACGCACATCTATCCGCACAGAACCTGCCGAAAGAGCCAAGGGACCAATATTTCTAAGGCGTCGCGCACCTCGGCTGCGAGAATTTCTTGTTGACAACGCAACTGACAGAAATGTTGCTAAATGACTAGACTAGATAACACACAAACCTATTATAACTGAAATCAAAATAATACCTATAAGTAATTATTTAAAAAACACCTAGTTAGCTACCTTTCTAAATCTAATCAATCAATAATTATCAGACTACATATTATGCTAAAACCAAATCGAAACTGTCGCATTTATCAATTATATAAATATATCACTGAATTTAGTGTAAAGTCGGTACATTAGTAAAACGCGTCGAATCTGAGAACGTCATCCATGTACATTCTGGGATTTCAATACTTTTTCGGCGAATCGGCGCGGATAAGTGTGCGAGGTTTCATTCGATTTCATATAAAGAATTCAAAAATGCGTTAGGTTCGACACTTTTAGCGCGGACAAGTATTCCTTTACTATATGAGTTTTGAGAGTTTGTCGGAGGTGTTGTTAATTTTTAGCGTGGTTTTATACGATTGATGTCAAACACACATGTTATCAAAATACTAAACAATACATTATGTCTTAAGCAAGAGTTGTTAATTGCCAGGATGTTTGGTGCGAAAATTTGTTGTATACCTTAAGGTGATGCCAACATCCTCGCAATGGCACCGGCCACACCGTCAATACGGATCACCGGATCCAATACATAATATATTTTAGCGGACTGAATGCCCGGAGGTTTAATATTTAATACCAAAGTCTTTCCAAGATATTAAAAAGTCTATGTTACATATCTACTACTGGCGAGAAGTAGCTTTAATTTTCTACTGGTGTTTTGGGGGGATTCTACTGTTCTTTTTTCAAATAAATTCCCCTGTTTTCTGTGTAAAAAGATCTGTTCTGCGAATTGTGGTCTAATCGTAGGACCGCTGACATAGGCCCCTTAAAAATTAAAAAATCGTTCGCATAACCTAAACGGTCATTTTTTTTAAGTTGACAATCGGCTACAAAATTTTTGCTAGTTAGCTATTTTTGTTATTTTTAATAATATAAGTACTCCTGATAATATATTAATCTATGCCAAGGTAAAACCAGTGAGTTTATTTCGTCTCCCTTTTTCAAGGACAGAGAAACACAAACAGCGGATATATGTGTTTTGATTACCTACTCAATTTGTTTGTCTATGATTTTTACCACGATAATTGGCTGTATACACAAGTTTTTTTAAAAACACCACCATGAACTCATGAAGTTCTATTATTGATACTTGCATCACTCCGAACGTGGGACATAAGTATTTGTATAAGGAATAGTGTGCATAAGACGTCAGATCCGCCTCGTGAAGTACCCAATGACGTCATCGGACGTATAGTAACCACAGGTAAATGGTCGTAAAAATATTATAAATAGGAATAATTATATTAAAGCAATTGTAAGAAATAGTGCCACTTGTACAATTAATTGTTGTGCTGGTAGATAAAATTATAATTATGCGCTTGATGTATATTATATAAATAAATACATATTAATAATAAATTCCTGAGTACTTTAGTCAATAATTGTTGGTAATAAAAATGCGTTATTGACACGAAATGAGCGATTACTATTGGTTCCTAGTGTGATGTTGTTGTGAAGTTCATATATCAAGGTGTTTCAACATATTGTATTCACTGAGGTCTATTATATATACCTAGCGACGATGCCATAATGCCGGTCTAGGGATAAAAATGCTAGTACCTACGGCATAATTAAAGAGTGGGGATACCTACATACATAAACCACTTTAGACCCATGAAAAGAACAACCTAAGTGCCAATCTACCAGTCACAGATATAAGATATAATTAAATTAATAGTTACTTATCCTGTTAACTTGAAATGTCATGATATACGCAATGAAACACGCAATTGCATTCATGTACGCAAGTTAAGTTTATTTTCGTCAGACGCCGCCATTTTAATACCAACCTTATAAAAAAAGCGGGTAATGACGTTGCTTCATGTTCCATGGACAAGTTTTTGCCGCGAATCGCGTGGTAAGTGTTTTTTTGTTGGAAGTTTGGAAATAAAATTTTAAAGGAAGCACTACACCAGCGATGTACTGGCAAAATGTTTTGCATCCTGGTCCTTTCGGTCCCTATACACTTAACAATGACAATCGGTTACAAAATAGAGCCATTATTGCCAGAGAATAGTAACATTTTCAATTATTGTTTTAATAGGTAACTATCCCTGATGATAAGCGTTGTTTATGACAATGATGCTGATGAAATGTATATCCTACCCCTATCAAAGCTATAAATACTATATTTAAAAAATACCGAAATTACCGACAAATTAAGAAATTTAAAAAAATCGTGTAGGCGAATGGCGTACACACAGCGGTTAATATTCCAGCAATATTGCGCAAAATTAATTAAATTAAGAACACATTTTTAGGAGAATTACCAAAATTGACAACTTCGGTCTGCAAAAGAAAAAGAAAAAAAAAAGTAAGTTAAAGGTATAGGTTACAATTTTTCCTCAAATGTGTTTGGCATATTTTCATTGCATATGCCTTGCTTGTCATAAGTTAATCGACACATAGACGCGACATTATGCATACTTTTTACTGTTTATTTTGTATCTCGGTCACTCAGTTTTAGGATACCGTTAGTTAACATAAGAGCTGAAAAAGAACTTAAAATATACACGTTGAAATAAAACTAATTTTACGGATTTTATCGCGTTTATATTATGTTTTTTATGTTCCCGACGATTCGGCGGCTTTACAGCAACCATGGTCACGGGAGGACTGTCACCATAGACACGGGGGGACTTCAGTTAACTTAAAATAGATCTTAAAGCATTCGTTTTGGTGATATTGTACCTTACATATGCTGCTGCAAGTCACCAAGCTCGTATTCTTCTTGTAATAACGAATATCGCTAGACATATTATAAGCATCGGCATTAATTTATCGACCTACGATTGCACATAAAAATATGTCACTTCAGGTCTAAGGGTAATTTAAATATCTACGGAACCTCGTCTCCGCTTGTTCGTCTCAATAAATACATTAACAATGTGACATTTCCTTAAAAAATCTAGAGTCCTTGACTTAAGTCGAGCAAGTAATTCCCCGTGTTGTTTATATAACCGCAGTTTGAATTTACTTGCAAATATTTATACGAAAAATCTTGAATGATTTCCTTTGTATTACGAATGTCGATATTATGACACTTGGGTGTCTTAAGAGTTACACTTACCTAAATTGGCTGTTGAAGACCTAGCCATCAAGCATTGCTCAATGTATCTATTAGATCTGCGTTCACTATTTATCGAAGTATACCGCCGCTATGACTAGGCATTTTGTTACTGTCTATGTATATAATATATGCTATAGTTCTATTTGGAGTCAAAGTCAAAATCAAACTATTTATTTCGTATAGGCCTACAGGGAAAGTTACAAATTGTCATTTACATTTTTTTCTTAACTCTACAACCGGGTCGGAACGCGTCCTCTTTTTTTTCAGAGATTTTTTTTTGAAATTTTTGTTTTGGTATTTATTTTCTTGAAATATTTTTTTAAACAAAATATTACTGAATTATTTTTTTTGGATAGGTAAGTATTTGTAATAATTTGCAGTAAACCTTCGAAAAGTTCGAAATGTGTGCTGGGACACATAATAGAAGTGAAACTTCAAAGGACAAGTGGCAAAACCGCAACAAAAATTTTACTTGCAGTTTTACGGGCAGGTTTTCAAATTGGACAAGTACATTAACAATCTTCTAGCTTCAGCTGAATTTCATTCAAGGAAGAGCTCTTGTGCAAGACGAGGCCAAGCTTATCAAACCGCGTCACAATCCTCCATTAAGTATAATATTTCGCAAAACGCTCGTTACTACAGCTGTTTCATGTAAATCATCATATAAAACTAATGGCGGCCATTTGCACACTCAATCATTTCACAAAATAATCCCCTATTAACGTTAATGCTAGCTGCGAAACTGCGCTAGCAAGCGAAGCGGGCAGTAGGCAAGCGAAGCGGACAGTCGCCAATGAAAACGCTACAAGCGATACCACCAATTGGATCGCTACAAATAAAAAATCGATTTGATAACGATTTTTGCCTATTTTCTGGCTCTTCTACATTTATAATACTACTAGCTGCGCCCGGCGGTGTTACCCGCGATTAAAAAGTATGTCTATCCCAAAAGAACCATACATTTTACAGGGATAAAAAGTAGCCTATGTGCTATTCCAGGCTATAATCAATCTCTGTGCCAAATTTCATCCAGATCCCTTCAGCCGTTCTGGCGTGATTGAGTAACAAACATCTATCCATCCCTCCATCCATCCAAACTTTCACATTTATAATATTAGTGGGAAGTGGGATACTCGCTTCTTCTTTTTTTTTTAAATTTCTTGTTTTTATTTTTAGGTCCCGTTTGTTCCGCAGGGTATTGGATATTAGTTGTGGTCCCAACACAGACTCTCAACTGACATCTTAGGAGTTCCGTTATGTTGGTGCCTTCAATTATCGATCAACATGTTTGGTTTGTAATTGGGAAAGTTGGCAAGCCGAGGGTCGTTTTATTTTATAATACTCGCTGTTAACTCCGCTTCCTCGCACAGCTCAATGGACACGCAGCCTTATGTATAATCGTTTTATTTCTAATGTACTCAATATTTTTTTGTCATATCATGTAGGTTGGGAGAAAAGCTGAATATTTTTTTTTTGCATTTATATAAGTTCTTCAAGTTAAGCCAGTATTAATAAAAAGATCTCATAGTAAAGAAAACTTGTATGGGTTGCTGATTTTACATTATGCCTTGCGTGTCTCATAGATCACGCACGTGGACACGAGAGGCCCTGTTATGTATAATATTCTTTTTCCATAACTTTCCATGAATGTATCATCGCCCACAGAACGTGTGACCTTACTAATAAATATTTAAACATTGAGTTTGATAATAAATCATTTTTTTTAATTTTTTATTACTTTATAGGCAAGTATTTGATCTCTATCTCACCTGATGGTAAGTGACGATGAGATCTACGATGGGGCATACTTGCCTAGAAGGTACCTGTTCACTCTCGAATTGACATATTGTGTGAGTGTGAACAGGTAGGAAGGCGGCAGTAGATCGAGACGCTACATTCACTAGGCACAGGGTGCCACGAGGGTATTTAATTCTCCTACGGACGAAGGTGACTCGACCCCAATATTTCAATAAAATTATTTTTTCGGGTTTTATCGCGTTTATTTTATGTGTTTGCGATCCCGACGTTTCGGCTGCTTTACAGCAACCATAGGACGTCAACCACCTCAGTCCTCCCGTGACCATGGTTGGCTATTCAGCGAGGAAATGCGGCCAGCATCTTGGGCACGCTACCGCATGGGCCCAATTTTTTACACTTTTTGTAAATATTAAGTAGCTTTTCTATATTTTCTTTTCTCATTTTAATTTATATTCGTTTTGTATAATAATGTTATTTTCTCTGTATCCTTAATTTTTATATATATAAATGATTTTCTTTGTAATCATTGTATATAATAAATACTTACTGAATTTTACTGAATTATACTTATTTGTATAATGTGCTTAAGTTTCTGAGGTTTAGATACCTACCTACCATCCAACTAAAAAAACTAGTTTCGTATACTGCAGGTTGTTCAACCTATTGATAGGTAAATATTCATATTAAGACTTTATCAAGTTCCAATTTATACCATTTTGACACTTTTATCGTTTATTTAATGTTCATTTTTCCTTAAACTTGTGTGTGAATATAGATTTAATGGTTTGACCTTTATATTAGGGTCATAGTCCGAGCATATTCATCTAGGAAAGCATACATATATTTACTACACAGGTACTCATGAATTTATGTAAATCTACAAACGAATCTAAACTACACGTGTTGTCCGCAAGTCAAGTGTGAGCTAACTTTATAGTTTACCGTATTTAGACATGGTTTATGGAGAATTGAACAGCGCCTCCAGCGGACGGTATTTAAAACTTTCAATTCTCCATACAAAATGTCTGAATACGGTAGACTATAAAGTATACGGTTAGGTTACGGATAATCTCGCATTTGACGTACTGAACCTATAATGGCCCGTTCCTATATCTGACTGAATATCTATAGTTCCATTGGGAAATTCAGAATATTTATCTACTTAGTACTTAGACTAAAGTACCTACATAAAAGTGCATACACACTTCACAAGAATCTATGTTTTACTGAAGGCACGTACTAATGATAGCTTGATAGCATAGTGAAGGTTAAGACAACAAGGTAGATAGGAAAAAAAAGTCAGTTTTAGTTTTTATCAATGCAAACACTATAATTATTGACAGAACTCAACTAAGCAAGTAAAAAAAATAATTAAAAATAATGCAAAAAAAACCTACCTAATAAAAGTAGGTCCAATTACCCACATCGGGAATAATAAAAGGACTAAAACCATTTAATTAATGTCTCGGAGAATAGGCTATTTGAATTTGTTTGAAAAACTATCATAAATTGTTCATTAGCTTAATATAATGCTAACAATATAGTTCTTGCATTGTCAATTCTAGTATTTTCCATAAAATTCTATGATGATAATGTTTAAATAAATAAAAATACCGCCAAAACGTGCCCTCTGAGTCTCGAGACCCTAGTGAAAAAAAAATGGCTGCAAACACATTAAAAATCCCAAATATTACCAAACTCGTTTTGACAACCTGACACTGATTACGTCAGTGTGACGTCACAACGCATCAACCAACAATCCAGAGCGTTTTTGATCAAATGACCGATGTAAAAAAAAACGTTATTTTATGATTTTAAAGAAAATATACCATATTTTGCAGAAAAATTAAGACTAATTAGTTATTAAAAGCTATAATAATTATGTACATTACACCTACTACACAAATCGGCTTGGTTTTAGGACTTCAATGTTTTTTTGCGACGCTCCTACTTCTGTATTATTTTTTCGTCTAAGGACGTAGCATATTATTATACCTACATAATTCCCATCAACTATTGGTGTTTCCATACACTTTAACAAAAAAAAAAAGATAGAAACTGTTACCGGTGATCGTTCACTCGCTGCGCAGCGGGCCATCACTAGCGGCGCATCTCTATGATGACAGGAGAGTAGTTTGACAGTTCGTATGTGCTGCCAAAATATACAAAGTTTTGCCGCGATGAATAAAAGTATTTATTAAGTATGTCCGTATTTATTATTCTATTTAACAGTACCTACATAAAGCAGCCTTGTAGCTTAACAATTACAGTGAGAACTTGCTCCGGTGTCAAGTGTCAAGTGTTACAGCTAAGTGCTTGTAAATAAAATTAATAACACTAGCAAGCTGTTTGAGAGCGAAGGCCGAAAGATTAAGGTTGGAAATTATGGTCACACTGTGTTGAGTGCGGCTGTTAGGTACCTATTCCGAATTGTTATGATTGTTGCCATCGATGAACAATTACGTAGATATGCAATCAGTGTTGCCAACGCTAAAAAACTGAAAAGCAGCAAATCACTGATATAAAAAGAGTAGAAAACAATAAATCTTAGATCTTACAGGCTATGCCATGTTGTCAAGAAATATTATTACTTTGTAGGCCATGTTGTCAAGAAATATTATTACTTTCAAAAGAAAGATGACATTATATCTTTCTTTGTAAATAAAATGGCGTATGTACAGACCGAAACGAAGAAAGCAGGGGTGTTGATGATAAAACAGTAAATATACTTTAAAACAGTAGGGTTGGCAACACTGTATGTAATGTTAGTCCTAATTCGTTGTCATTAATTATCCCAGTTGACGCACACACGAGTAAGTTATACTCGTAATATAACGTACTTTAGCTGCACACACTAAACCATACAATGGCGGTGTGAACGAGGTAGCATTACAAATAGCAAGAGCAAAAGCAAGACAGATATATGTCGCGCTGCTTCTTTTCGATGTAGCTAGACAGAGTTGCAGGTGCGCTGAGCAGCTCAGAGTTTTGATGCCACTTCCTATGAATAGCGCAAGAAAGCTATCTATGTATTTAATTGGTGCCTATTATACCTTCAAAAACTAGCAGTAACAAGAAAAAAAAATGTAGAATTGAAATTGTAAATAGGCCAGCCGGTAAATCAGTGCATAGATACTTGCGTGCGCGCAGACCGATCGCATGACCGAGCGCATTTCAATCGCACGCACCCAACTATGTAGGTATTTATATGTGTGATATTTTGGAAGCACTCACACATGCAACCTTTGCATGTATATAGGTGAATATGATCGTCGATTTTTTTTATCACACGTGTTGATGGTCCAACATAAAGAGACCCAAAATTTATAGACGTGTTATAACTTTATCAAACTTCATATACCTAGTACTGCGCACAAGAGTTTCGCTTTGCGCAGTACTATTTGGCGTTTGATAAAGGTATAAAACGGTTATAAATTCGGGGGTTAATATATGTAAAGAACAGACGAACGATATCGTATATTGTGTCCTTTTTTCTGCTACAAGATACTTTGGTTAAATCATATAAAATATTCTTACTACAAAACCATTATTTTGATGCAAGCTCCATAGTGATACATTAAGGTCTACGAGTTCAAATCGCGTATAAATTTATTTTGTGGTAGGTAATACCGTTTATTATCTACGACTCAAGCCGGGAAGTGGACAGATAAGTAGCCAACTTGACTTAGCTACCGCGGCAAATTGCCTTTAGGCCTCAGCCTCGAATTTTGCGGGCAGCGGGGCGGCGGCGGCGCGGGAGCGGGGCGGGCAACGCAGACCCGTTCTCCAAACCAGCGGGCAGATCGCGCGGCACTATAGCGGCATAGTGTTGTGTTCGTGGTTGTGTTGTCGTATTATTTGTTTTTATTCGCGAACGTAATGTCTGAAAAACGGCGACAACATCTTTTTGATTCAAATTTATTCCTAACGCTCGATATATTTTGACACGTCGCAAAAACAAATGGAGACGCGCAGCGCGGGCGCGGGTCACCGCTTGACTAGAGTGCACCGCTCGTTGCCCGCCCCCGCGCCGCCGCCGCTGCCGCCCCGCTGCCCGCAAAATTCGAGGCTGAGGCCTTATGGTTACCTACTTGTCAATTTACAAAGCTAGCAGTAAGTCATCTTCAGACTCGAATTAGTGACATGCTATACATTCAAGGTGCTCTCCTTGAAGATATCCATTCACGGTAGATCAAATGAAAAAGAATTTTATCTTATGGTTCCACTAAATAAGACACTGGCATACCAATTCAAATAAAACTATTGTTCCTGTAAAGCAGCCGAATCGTCAGGAATGTAAAAACATAAAATAAACGCGATAAAATCCGAAAAAATATTTTTATTTCGAATAGTATTCCCGTAAATACAAGAAATCAAACTGGCTTACCAATTATACCCACTATTTTGAAACCCTAACAGCGATATTCAGAGGTCAACCTGAGTTAATTAAATATTGTAAGTTATTATACCAATCTGTAGCAACGCCGCCATTTTGTTTGCAGCTGTCAAAACACTGCCAATATAAAAGAATGAATGTATGAAATACCTAATATACATTTAAAAAATTAAACTACCTCTAGTATGTCTATTACCAAATTTATGGAAGTATTAGTTTTTTAATTTACGGCGTTACGTCAGCGTGTTGCTACGCGCTCTTTTTATTAACAATAATGATGTAGTTATAAAGAAAGTATTGAGGACATTGAATTGTAAAGATTTACCTTTTATAATATTATTCCAGGAATCTAGGATTTCAGGGATTATCCCGAACTTTAAGTGTACTGTATTCATAAGTAATGAGTATATCCCTGAATTTGTGTTATGTCCCTGTATAGTTATGTATGACTTGTAAGTATTATAATTTGTGCCTTTTATAATACAAGTATAAAATAGAAACGGCAAATACGTTGGAGCGTTTGTGTTGGAATACTCATAGTCCAGTCATTATAGTAAGTTAACCTCGGAATTCGAGATACCCAGCTGTAAGTCTGTAAATACTTGTATATTGACACCCTAAAAGTTGTCTCAAAACCTACATATGGTAGGGTGTACGCAACTATTAAATTTCAAGGTCACAGGTCACAAAAATCGTTTTTTTTGCGCTTTTTTTGTAAATATCTCATTTCCTATGGGGTTTTTGCTATGTGTATGTATTATCAATATTGTAGAATACAAAATTCTCTACAAATATTGTTCAAACATTTTTTTTATACGGTGAACCGTTTTCGAGATAGAGGGCGGAGAGCGCGCGGTCACAGGATCACTTCAGGACCGGTGCCTCCGGTCGAAAACGCGCCATATATAGTTGATTAACTATCGATAAATCAATGATTATAAATATTTGTAAATTTTTATTAACTATTATATTATATTTTATCATTTATTTCCTAACCTATCCACTTTTTATTCAGTATTAATTTATTTAACAACGCTTACCTGCCCATGTAATTGCAGAATTGTTAATGAAAATATAGGAATTATATTTGAATTTTAACCTATTTAATATTAATAACTTCTTACATGATGAAAAAAAAAACAAATAAATTATGAATTAATCTTTTTATTAAAAAATATCATTCATTACATTTATTTTGATTAAAAGTAAAAAAATGGAATAAAGGGTACACAAATTACAATTTATAATTTTAATCATCTTCTTCCTCTTCATCGTCGTCTTCCGGCTGCTGGTAAATTTCAAACTGGTCTTCATTATCGTCTTCAACGACATTTGTCTCAAGTTCTTCCATGATTTCGGGGGCAAAGGTTCCATCTTCGTTAATGTCGCTCTGATATGGTAGAGCATTGAGACAAGCTTGCCCATTACATTGGCCACAAGCTAAAGAGCATTGCAAGCCCGCTTTCCTGCATCCGCATCGCGAACCACAACCACTCTTGCAGTTGCAGAAAATTGTATTTAGCAAATCTTCTGGAGCAGGTGGTAAAATTGTCATGATAGGCTCCAGAAAATGGTTTCGCATTGCCCAACCCCAAACCTGGGGTTCCAAATCATGCCCTAACCAAGTTTGAACTTGATAATATACACGTTTGAAATGTTGATGAGCAGCTGCACTTGTTGGTGGAATAATTATAAATAAAATAAATAATTATAGTATGATTTAAGTTTTTCCCTTAATTATTTTTTAATTTTAGGAAACGGTTATCAGTATTATTGAATAGATATAGATTTAATGCATGAATAAAATGATGAAATATAATATAATAGTTAATAAAAATTGACAAATATTTATAATCATTGTTTTATCGATAGTTAATCAATTATATATGCCGCGTTTTCGACCGGAGGCACCGGTCCTGATGTGATCCTGTGACCGCGCGCTCTCCGCCCTCTATCTCGAAAACGGTTCACCGTATAAAAAAAAAAAATTAACAGAATTTGTAGAGAATTTTGTATTCTACAATATTGACAATACATACAAATAGCAAAAAACCCATAGGAAATGAGATATTTACAAAAAAAGCGCAAAAAACCGATTTTTGGGACTTTTGACCTTGAAATTTAATAGTTGCGTACACCCTACCATATGTAGGTTTTGAGACAACTTTCAGGGTGTCAATATACAAGTATTTACAGACTTACAGCTGGGTATCTCGAATTCCGAGATTCTTACCTAATTTAAGCTTAAATGACTGGACTATCATTACTTTCCAACCAACACTCCTCTAGCGCAGCTATAATCAGAGTCGAGTCAGAATTTTGATATGTCAATTTAAAAAAAATATTTGCTAAAAATCACAGTTGCCATTTAATTGGGATCATTTTTTTTTTTAAATCTACACTTCACATACATATTCAAAAACGCTTAACATAGGCGGGTTCAAATGGCAGTATACCCTTGCTAAATCACCCTGTTAATACAAATTATTATGTATCATAGGTATTTTTATCACCAGCGTGTAATGTATCGTGAACAGGCATGTCATAAACTAGGTTGGCTCGCAAAAAATCCCCGTAATGACAAAATAAGCTGAATTATATTTAAATACAATATTATTATGGAGAACAATACAAAAATACGATTTCTAACGACATCCCATTACGTACCAATTGCCAAATATTTGAAACAATGGTATTTCAAATTGCATGAATTTTGAACCTATTATAAAGTACTAGTTGTTGCCCGCGACTTCGTCCGCGTGGTATTTATCAAAAAAAGTTTTTCTAAAATAAAAGTAGCCAAGTATCAAATAAAACTGCGCAAGAACTCAACATGATGGTTGGTGAGACCGAAATGCGTTGGTATTGGGCCACTTTTTGTTCTTAATACTTGAATTACTTCTTAAATCTGTGCATTGACACAGATACACGGTCTTTTAGTCGCCAGAAAGCGACTATTAATTAGATTACCCAAAACCCGACTCGGGTTTGTGTCGTATTACCATAAATAAACAGTTTTTTTGCCACAGATTCTTTATAAAATATATCTATGATGTATCGGTAAAAAATTAAGACGCGAGATCCGTGTGGCTAAAAAAGTGGGCTTTGGCTCCATCTTGTGTTAAATTGAGGAAATTAAATTTTGTTTTTTACAGCGTAAAGTTAATAACGATATTAAATAATAATTACAAAATTAGAAGGCTCGCCGTGGCTTTGAACAACAACGTATTAACTTACACAATATAGGTAGGTATTTAGATGATGAATGAAACAAAACACCTGCACCCTTAATCTGCTAACACAATTAGTTAGTGTCAGTTTTGAGATTTCTCATATAAAAACTGTCCATAGTATCCACAGTATTACTAAAAGGGGATGATTTGAAATTTGTTCATCAAAATCATTAGATAAGAACCTCAAAATAACCATTAAGAAATTTTACACAACACTGGCAAAAAGGGCTATGTTTTGTAGCCTTGGTACCAACAGTAAAAAGAAAAAGACGCGCTCGGTAACTGATACATTTATAAAGTACATTATGTATTTGTTACATTATGTAAGACTACAGTGATAACAACATATCAAACATATACATTATGAATCACAATACGATAATGTTGGTAGTGTGCTGACTACAATATAATTATCAACTTTATCATTGGACTTTACTCGCTACAGCCACTGGAAGTCGAAGTCCATAATCCTTTGATTTAATTCCGTAGATAATACCACAGCGAGGCCGCGCATGAAACAGCAATACCTATATAGATTGCATTAATAAAGGAAATTAAAAAACTGTATTCATCTTCTAGTAAAAAAAATAATAAGCGGTTACAGCAACGGGGACAGAAAATAGGTAGGTATATAATATGTGCCTTTTCAAACATGCTTTTACTTTCGCATTTTTTACGATAATAAATCGGCTACTAATTTCTACCATTTCAGCTAGTGTCAAGTAAAACATATTGCTTGTTAAACTATTTCAGTACCCCATGATAAAGATGATGTTGATAGCAAAGTTAATGATGACATGAAATCCCCAACCCCTATCATAGTATAATGATGGATCATCTACAATACAAACTAATCTGTGGTTTTAAAAAAAATAAGCGCCATTCTAATAAATGATGAAAACTGCGAGTGGCATTTGTGCTGGCTGATTATAACTACGTTGCAGGGATTATTAGGTATATCTTTCTTTAAATTATAAAACAGGTTGTATCACTCGATTATATAGCTCTGTACTGTAATACCTAGGAAGATGCCTGGAGGCCAGCCGTTCTGAACCCACACATAGATTATAAACCCGTAGATAATAAATAAAAATGATAATGGTAAGAGGGCCGATTGTTGACGTGAGTCGCACTGGCAGTTGATGGCGGGGGCTGGACTTCCATTTTTAAAATCTCCATTGAATAGTTTAGTTCACATGATTCCACGGCTCGCTAGTTTCAAATCCACGGACCGAGAAGATATTAATCTGGTTACAAAATAAATGTTGGATTCATAAAAAAATATTTAAATTAACTATAATTAATGTTGGTATTATTTTGCAAATGTTTTTGACAATGGTATCTTCGTATAAATGCAAATATTATAATACTTACTTATTGATTAAATTTTATTTTGTATGTAGTAAGTGGAAAAATAAAGTAATTTAAAAAAACAACAGTAGTGGTGTTGGTCGACTTTTGTCCTCGACGAGAAAAGGGCATCTTTGAATATTTCGTAACAGAACCATGTACGGAATACCTGAAATGTAAATGTAAGCGGGTACTTAATACTTATATAATTGGCAATTACTTAATGTTAAGGAGAACATCTTGAGATCTGCGTGCCCTAGAGGACACGCTTAAACACTTAAAAGTCATGAGAATCTTGATCGCCGAATTATCGCAATACTCACCTCAAAGGACAAAACCCATGCCTACCTACATTGCACCAATGTTGCCTCCGCATGCATCGATATCACAATAATTGATACATTGATTGGTGGAGACATCAGTTGACCAGAACGCTGGCACATATTTTGGCCAACACATCAGCATTGCCATTCAACGTGGCAATGCTGCCAGCGTTCTGGGCACCTTGCCGGCCTATGGTGGTGGGGATGTGGAAGGCTGAGTGCATACTCAAACATGCCTAATTTTAATTTTTATCTTATTTTAATTTTAATTTTTACATATAGATTTTTTATTTTTTTACATCAATTCAAAAATGGAATTTGGGTTGCTTACGATGTGAATAGGAATTATAATTTCAACTAAGTATACATAATAATACCAGCCCTTTTTAATGTCCCACTGTTGGGCACGGGCTTCCCCTCAGTGCGAGGGGGATTAGGCCATAGTCCCACGCTGGCTCAGCGCGGGTTGGCGGACTTCACACATCTTTCGAGGGGTTCTCGCAGACATGCAGGTTTTCTCACAATGTTTTCCTTCACCGTTTAGCAAGTGATAATCGTGGTTGAAAATGGGATTCGCACATGAAATCCAGAAATCCTAGAGGTGCGAGCCGGGGCAAGCGTTCTACCAACTTGGCTATCACTGCTAAGTATAAGAACTAAGTATAAGAGTTGATTATTTAGCCCCGCGCATTCGTTGCTATTGAAGTCGTAGGTAAATAAGTAACCACTTCACCTATGTTGCAACCCATCGGTCGCCTACCTTAAATTTAAATTCATTAAAAGGGCTCGTACCCAAATCTATGGGAGAGCACCGCGTCAACGTCAATGTCACATTGACGTTGACAGCGACGAACACAAAAGATAGATTGATTTTAAAAAACTACTACGACTACAATTGATTGTGAGGAAGCGACAATATAATAAAACACAAGAAAAATAAAAAGGATTAGCAGCATACCTTCTGTTTAATTATTGAGGCCATCCCACTGACGTTTACACCTATTCATTAACCAAATTGATTAATTATTATTGTACTTGTAGCCAAGTAGTGACCTACTTAACAATAATAATAACATCGCATATCAATAATAATAAAGATCGTATCTTTGAATTAAGTAAAGAGTAGATATTCACAGGTCTGCCCAGATATAAGCGTCATTCGTGCACGGCCGCGCGTCTTTACACGGCCCAACCCACTGCGCACAAACACTTCTTTAGTATAAACGGGCCTATATGAAGAGGAAATCGTCCACCTAATCTGTTAAGCCATTCTTTTATTATAGGTACCTTGATATTATGATAAGCAAGCCAGATATATAAAATAAGCTGTGATAGCCAAGTAGGAAGAACACATGCTTCGGTAACCAGGATGGCAGGTTCTAACCCCGGCTCACATTTCTGGGATTTCTGGTTGTCATGTGCGAATCTCATTTTCAACCATGATTATCATCATATATCTTGCTAAACGGTGCTAAAAGGTGAAGGGAAGCATCGTGAGGAAACCTGCATGTCTGAGAAAACCCCTCGAAAGATGTGTGAAGTCTGCCAACCTGCAATAGGCCAGCGTGGTGAACTATGGCCTTATCGCCATCACAATGAGGGGAGGCCCGTGCCCAACAGTGGGACATTAAAAGGGCTGGTATTATTATTATATTATTACCTTGATATTATAGGTATTATAGGTACTCGACAACTCGACGACTTAACCAAATTAAAGAAAATATAATATGTATGGCTTACAGTTTTCTCGCACTTGACGTGCAGATAGTCGAAGCCCGCCCCACCTAATAAAGTTTGTGTACGTTTACTTAGGTGGGCAATCTACATAATTATTCTCTAGAACTAGATTAAGGTCATATCGATCGATAGATATCAATCACACGATCTGCATAAATACTAAGTAGTTTTACAAATAGGAACTTAATACAGCCTAATAGAGGTCATTTGGACAGTTTCGTTAATTTCTCGTTTTTAAGCACAGCTTCGGCACAAGCAAAGCTATCAGAATGCTGAGCTTAGATTATAAACTCCTTGAATAACACACCAAAGAGACCGCGCATGAAACAACAATAGGAGATTCCCAAATTGTTAGGACAAACAAAGACGTTACAGAGCAGACCCTGCCCCCAACCATACGACAAGTCGTGTATCGACCGATTCGTTTATTTATTGAAACTTGTATTATAAAATGTACTATGTATACACAGCGAGTGGTAGGATCGAACTATTCGGTTGCGTAGTCGTATCGAATCTTCGATTCGGTCATGAAGATTGGCTCTGACAAATCGTGTCGTCGAAACGAGAAAATTTCGAAACGAATCGATTCGGTTACTCGTCGAAACGTTCTGAATCGACCCGCTGGTCTGTGGTCCAGCCCGTACCAAGTTTGATTGTCTATGAACACCATATTTAATACTAAAACTTTACGACAATAAACCACGAAACAGTCGTGTTCCATTATCTTGCAGATGATTACGATAGCTGTTATCGCTGTGTACACTCGACTATTGACATCGGCTGTGTGAAATGATGAGCTTTTCACACGATTTCTGACCTATTTTAGGCAGTGAAGTATTTAGTTGACCTCTTGTATCCCGCCAAAAGTCAAAACAATGTCGTCGGTATTTAATTAACGGATAAGTATGTTGTTACTATTGACGATCGACGGTCGATAAAAAACTTCATTTAAAAAAATGCATAAAATTACTTATTTTTAGCCATAAATGTTGGTTAGATATAACTTATTAACTCTTTTTTTCTTTTCAATTAATTCGAGCAAAAAAAAAAATTGGTTTGTCTTATAGGTAGTTTGTTATGTTCCCTTTGCAAAGACAATTATGAAACATGTCAGACTGATTTATGCTTGAAATCTAAAAACATCAAGTTTGATTTAAATCATTGTTTTATTTTAAAACTGTTTGATTTAAATCAATCAACCCAGTTGACAATGATTAAGGCTCCTACCTACTTACCTATGTTATGATTAATAGTATTGACAGACGATCGCACTTGTTACGGGTCAGGCCACAGTTTGGTACGATGGTCCGTTATATTCCTTCATAGATGTTTATGCAAAACAACATAATTTGTAAAGTATGAACGCATCTTTTTTCTAATATTTTCTTCTATATGCGAAATTAAATGCGATGAAATTTATTTTTTCCTCAATCATTTTTGATATAGATCACGGACCGATTAATCTTGATCCTTGATAATATAATTTGTAAATGTCAGCGTACACATTAATTTTCTTTACGCATTGATTTTATTTAGTTATAATTATAATAGTATTCGAGAAAGTATGCTAAGTAAGTATACAATAAATTATTTAAATGGTCCCAAACCAACATTCAAAAATATTAAACTATTTTGGTAACTATTTTCGATGATATTTATAAATATAATCTAATCACGGGTTGACTAATAGGTAGTTTAAATGTTAAACCCACACGAAGAAATAATATAGATAGAGTTACGCACGAAATGCGTCCTTGCGTACCTATAGTCAAAGTCAAAGTCAAATCATTTATTTCGTATAGGCCTACGGGGGCACTTACAAATTGTCATTACATTTTTTCCTTAACTCTACAACCGGATCGGAACGCGACCTCAACTGAATATACACGCGAATTCACGTATACTACCACAAATCGGCTTGGTTTTCTTGCTTCAATATATTGTTCGCTACGTCTATATTATTTCTTCGTCTAATATATTAAATAAAGTAACTTATAATCAAAATTAGTTTTTAACAGACCCCAAGGCATTCCAACATTTTGTTTAAATTAACATTTACCACCATTAATTTGACGCCGAACGAATGAACTTGTTTTTTTTTTCAAAGTCAGTTTAAATAGATAAGAACTAAAATAATTTAAGTATGCCATAGACGAGGAACAATTTTTTTTATTATTACACTTTTGTATAGTTATATCTAAGGGATCAATTTTTTTTATAAATTAGTTCTTTTAACATATATAAATTTAGAATGAAACCAACAAATGGACTATATGAAGATGCTTCAATTAATTGTTCTATATATTTTCCTATGGCAATCGTATCATTATACGGTTGTCCATTAATTACAATAAACGAGGTCTAGTCATTAAAAACAATAAAATTAAATATTGTTCATGCCTAAAAGAAAAAAAACTTTGTGCTCAGAGGACGATTATTTTATTTTTACAGAGTAGGTACGCAATTCGTTAGTCCACAAGGGTTCGTATTTGTTAAGCCGAGTTACACCACGTAACTTGCACATAATCAAAAGGTATACTCCTCATTCCTAACAAAAAAAACATACATGTAGGTAAACGAACGTACTGTTAACTGGGTTGTAATAATTTGCATTAAAATGAGCTCCGAGAAGGATAGGCATAGTATAAGCTAGTTTTGTCTTTATCTAACAGGGTCTATTGGTATACGTCAGCGGTAAAACTACCTTTATTAGAGAAGACAGGACTGATTACCAGTTTCAAGTGCTAGTTTCAACATGATACATTATTTATTACGGCACTTACAAGGTTTTTTTTAAGTTTTCGGCCCAGTTAAGTAATATTGATTTCTTATATTTACGCGAACACTACACATTGAAATAAAACGAATGTTATGGATTTTATCGCGTTTATTATATGTTTTTTACGTTACCGACGTTTCAGCTGCTTTACTCAAGACACAGTGAGCACTTTCTGCATAGATCGGACCGCAAACAACAACTTAATATGAGGGTACCCCGGTTCAAACTTTGACACTAGGGCGTCAAACACCTCAGTCCTCCCGTTACCATGGTGGCTGTAAAGCAGCCGAAACGTCGGAAACGTAAAAACATATAATAAACGTGATAAAAACCGAATAATTAGTTTTATTTCAACGTGTAGTATTCGCGTCCATACAAGATATCAATAAACTAAACAACTTTTTATTCGATGCAAGCATGGTGAAAGAAACACCAAAAGTCCCATCGAAAAGAGGGAAATAATTATTTATAAGTCTCAATTTAAAGTATTTTTGACACAGGTAGCTAGTACCTGTGTCAAAAATAAACTATTTTTAAAATAGGAATGTAAATGTGTGCCCTTTTGTCACCAACGACCCTGTTTCGTGATTTAGCATTTTGTTTTCCTTTGTTCGTTCAAGAATTACAAATTTTAATTAGTTCAATGGTTTGAATTTTATAATGTCTCCCACAAATTTATAAAAGCTTTTAAACCATTTCCAATAGCATTAGTTACTAAGTTATTTTAGAAGAAAAGTGTTTTAGTAAAATAATAGAAATCCTGAGTAATGCTGATAATATTATTATTATAATAATTACCTATTTGTTATCTCGTAGTAGATATTCGCTAGTCAGTAGTTAATACGTAATCAGGGGGATATTATAAAAAAACTATGACAATAAGTTCACTTCTTGATTGATTCATAGATGCGACTATATTTAATTTAACAGGACATTACATCCTATCAATGCCACTACCAATATTCTTAAAATTATGATCTCCATTTAAAGGAGCTAGGCAGGTACCTGATTGAACAGATTCGTTTTCATAAACGTTTGATGACTACATACTCAGACGAAGAAATAACACAGACGGAGTGTCACGGACAACATATTGGAGCACAAATAACCAAGCCGATTGTGTAGTGGACAATAATCTATGAACAATTCTCTATACATAATGTTCTCTATGGTTTTCTCTCTCTTCTCTATGGCGTCTCCTTGACATCGGTTGTTTTGAAAAGTGTTCTTAGTATTTAATTAAATTAGTCGACGCAACCGGCGACCCAAGGGCTGGGTATTTCCTCGTAGCTTTACACTAGTAGCTTTGGCTATTCAGCGTAAGACTATTATTTATAAACATTCCTTCGTAAATCAGACATCTCCAAATTAGATATCTAATTAACGTAGCGATGGAATACCCCTTTATGTTTAAATACACAAGCTGAATCGGTAACACACGGCCGACGATAATTCAATTATTACTATTAGGTATAGGTGTGTGCATGTTACATTTCAATCGGGCGATATGGCCGCTGCTTGTACATTATAATTCTAGACAAACCTGTTTTAAATTCTATACATCTGTAGCGGATAAGGGAATTTCTTAGTTTAGGTATTATGTTTATTCTTAGATAGGCAATTCTAGTTTATACGGGGTTTTTTCTAAATGGAATGATGAAGAAACATGTTTTTTTTTTAAGTTTAATTTCTTCTTTTTAGCTACAAACTAGAGCCATTTTGCCAGTGTCGAGTAATTGTTGAAAACTGTTATTGAATTATAAGTACCCCTGATGATAATGATAATGTTGATGACGATGATGATGATTAAATGAAACACCTACCCCTTTCAGTAAAGCTGTGGATACTTTACTGAAAATTTACCGGACATCTTAGAAGAAATGGAATTTTATTTCAATTTCCTTCACTCGTGCACGTTTATGAATACAGGGTGGTTAATATCCCACTAATATAAAAAAATATGTATTTATCAAACAAAAACACATTTTTTTGAAAAAAAAACAAAATTGACAGCTTCACTGTTCATCTTCCCGCCAAAAAAGTTTAATTTCAGTTTCAGGATACTTAATTTTTACAGTTATGACATTTAGTTCTGTCAAATAGACCTACCTACTTTATTTCTTTTGTCAATAAAAACTATTGAGGAAGCTTCAGCGTACTGTCGATTTCGTTCGGATGTATTTGTTTTAGATACCTAGTCGTAGGTCTAGTTTTCAATTTTCCTTCGCACCTACCTATAGAGATAACTGTTTCTTTGTTTCTACAACACTTACATTGAACTCAAGAAAAAACCTCGCGAACCAAAACAACTTGACCCTCAAAAGATAAGGAAGTGAGATTGTTTCGTAGTTTAAAATAAAATTTGTTTAAGATCGTAACAAACATTGGAGGGATTGGACGGCCCGCCCTTCCAGATCAAAATTTCAGGTAGACTTGTAAATTATTTTTTATGGACATATGTTTTTTTTTCAATGACGTTTGGTTCTTACCTGATTGGTGAGCACATCGATAACAATATAAGCGAGATACACGGTCTCCTCCTCATCGGATCCAAGCGCAGCACCGCCGAGCCCCGCGGTGCGCACATGCAGGGCGCACACCCAGCCGCCGCTGATCATCGCGCCATGCACTGCGCACGCGCACCAGAACACAACACCCCCCTCAAAGTCACCGCCGACCAGTTCACTCAAAACTACGCGTCCATTTACAACGAATCCTACCAGAAAAACCGTCTCAATACAAATTGCAATACATTTACAGTTCTTTTAACTTTCTAACGGTATACAAATATCAAAATCTCTCCGTCGCAGTACACGAGTGGGCGACCGTGTCACAGAACACTCGGCTCACCGAAAACGAACGTCCGAAAATGTTTGTGTATGTTCGTTAACCCGTCGAAAGCACTTTTTAGAAACCCGACGGTTACCCAACGTGAAACAAGACTGGCGTGCGGCGCGGGCGGCGTTTTACCGCTAGCTGACTACGTAAGCCGTTTCCGCTCTTGGTGAAAATCTAGAATTAACTCACATCACATAGCCACACGAAATCTTCGAGTCCATCCGTCGAGGAACTCAATGGTACGAACAAGCTTTTCGAACGGTGTCTTTGAACGTTCCCGATTTGAATAATATTTTGTCCACGTTTCGCCGACAATTTTCACTCGCCACCGTCGCGAACCCGTTTTGCGTTTATGCTTCACTTGTGAATGTTTAAAAACAATGCTTTATGGAATATTTTGTGTATAAAAATGTGAGGACAGCTCGAGACGAGCGTGTCTGTCGGATCGGAGGATCGACTGGCGTTTGCTTGCTCGCTCGCTTGCCCCCCCTGCCTGTTGACACTGCGCAGGTAGTGCCAGGTGAGCGACGCGACGTTGCCAAACCGACCATTATCAATGATGATGATGAGATAGCCGCCGCTTCTACCACGTCATTTCGAAATTTACGCATCGTTGCCAACGTAATAAAACGCTCCCTGTATTCAGTGGTTTGCGAAATAGTTGCATTCCGGTGCGTCAATGTATAGCGCGAAGTTTGATGTATCGAGATTATTCGCGGTCGGTGCCTAGCAACCATAAAGCAAAGCTATCAACTGGATTATTATATTTTTGTTATTTTTCGTGGCATTTTGTATGCATGGTGTTCATTGCGTTTGCAGTAGAAAGCCTCATTAGCCCAACGTTAGAGAAAGTGTAAATAGATGTTGTGTCATGCGATAACATTATTCGCGTTTTCATAAATAAGACACACGGCAAGGTCGAGGATTAGGCAATTAATAAAATATTTTGTTTTGTGTTAAGTAGATATGTAGGTAATGAATTCCGATTAATTAAGCATGACTTTGCAATTTCAATAAAGTGAATCGGTGAATTTTAATACCTACGACCTAGCTTCTACTACGAGTAGGTATTTTTTTTCTAGTACCTAGTTATATGATAGGTACCTACTTAGGTATTTTGAGCACAGTTTAAAGGGGTCTTCATTCTCTATAGATGTAGTGCTGGAGGTCTACACCTACGCTTCTCGTAATTTGGAGATATTTCAATGAAATAACTAGATACCTATCAGCTGGTGAGATAAGAATCCTGTAGGCACGTACTTTTAAACAAAAACACCTGAGTAAGGTAGATAGGTACCTACTTCATTACGTGAGGAGTCATAATAAGACCTACCTACCGACTATAGGCGGTTAAATTAGGTAAGTACTAGGTGTACATGCAATGGCGATCACACTAGCAGGTCGCATAAACTCGGGCGAGTAACTGGCAACACAGTTATAAGCAAATTTTACTGGTGGTAGGCTTCGGCCGTGGCTAGTCACCACCCACTGAACAAAGCCATGTCGCCAAGCGGCCTAGCCGTGTTCCGGCATGATGTTCGGTGTTGCCATTCATGGATGGCGGGTCAGATCAGCTGCGCTGCATGTGCCTAGTGAATGTAGCGTCTCGATCTACTGCCGCCTTCCTACCTAGGCAAGTATGCTCCATCGTAGATCTCATCGTCACTAACCATCAGGTGAGATTGAGATCAAATACTTGCCTATAATGTAATAAAAAAAAAAAAAAATATTTAATCGCAAATCAGTGTTGCCACCTTAGCCGTTTTGTGGCTAGATCTAGCCCTTTTTCAGAGTTTGAACCCGTTCTCACTGTTTAGTCCGTGAAGCGCCATCTAACCCCTCTTAGCATCGAGAATATAGTCGAATAGCAAAATTGTCGTTGAATTACCTTCATTTTGTTTTATTGAGTTTTGTTTTGGAAAACATAAGATACAACAATAACAGTGCAAAATATTTTAAGGGCTTAAAGAGTAGGTCATACTTACCAATCACTGAATATGTAAACAAAGTATGTTTTTTTCGTTGAAGAAGCGAGCCATTACCGTTTCACCGCGCACTTAGAACTTGGAACGTAGCGTTACTTTAATTTTTCTATTTTATTGTAGGGATGTGATTAAAAAAGAGTGGAACCTATAAACTAGAAAAAGTAAAATGAGACTTTTAACTCTATAACTATATTTAGGGAGTTTTCTATGAGTGTATTATTGTTTTTTTTAACCCTTTTTTACAAACTGATTTAAGCATTTCTAGCCCGTTTAGGCTTCGTTAGTAGCCCCTCCATAAGAAGTGAGTTGGCAACACTGTTCGCAAATTATTCAGGCGACCTCCGCGACCCGCACGGCGCACACGCAGGCCCGGGTTCAAAGTCGTAACACCTTTTTGTTCCAAAACTATAGTTTTTGTTTAGTTTAAACATTTAATGAAGTAGGTAATAGGTACCGAAGGCTTTGAAAGCAAAATCTAATCAAATGCAGACACAGCATTTACTTTTTTTTCGTAGTAATAATTTAAAAATTATATAAATAAGTACATTTCTTTAGCCTAGACTTTGAGATAAAATTTTTGAGCTGTCCCGGCGACACCCATACATTTCAACCCCATCCCCAGACGATTTTTGTTACCTACAACCGGTCCTTCGGACTCGACCATGTTGAAGTCTTATTATAAGTACTTATTACCATTAAAAATAATAATTATCGGGACTCAGAATTAATAAAGGTCAATGTTAAGCCACCCATTATCTATTTATATTTTCATGTACAAAATACATCGACAATGGAGTCAGTTTCTCAAAAGGTCAACAATAATTAACTGTTAAAGCATACATTACGTGTTTCTTCTCACAGTTATGTGCGGAAGACTTAACCATTACACTAAGCTCATTATAAATGTGTCGGTTTTCATAGCAATAAGATTCAGGGACGTGGGGTTTCGAACTTTTGAAAACATGATGTTGAAAAAATATTTTAGGTAGGTACATAAATAATATTCTCAGATAGTACTAGGTTCATATACTACCTATGTGTTCAAGGTAGGTAGCTCGAACCGAGTACTAAGTCACTAATGCGAAATAGCACGACCCAAAAACTTCTTCGGGTTCTTCCAGTATGTGTGTAGGTATTGTGAATATCTACATGGACCAACCAAAGACATGGACAATGCATGCTGCCTCAGACGGGCTACTTACCACCATAGAGTAAGTAAAAAAAAAAATCTTTGCTTACCACAACCTAGTGGATCTTTTTCATTCCCTATCCTATGTTGGCAAAACGATAATGTTCTAGATCTGTTGAATTGTCTCTGACCCACGGTCGCTGATGTTACCTATGTAGGTAGGCTGTAGTAGACGGCCTGATTAGCGCAATGGTAGTGACTCTGCATTCTGCGCCGAGGGTCCCGGGTTCGAATCCTGGTAGGGACACAAGCTTTGTGTGATGAGTACGAATGTTTGTACCCGAGTCATGGATGTTTGATATGTATATAAGTATTATATACTGAGTTCGCCCTCAGTCCATTGTACGGTACCCATAACGCTTAGAGTGGGACCTTATAGTTGGTGTGTTCGTATGGCGATATTTATTTATTTTATTTATCTCTTGGAGAGATTGCTACATTACTGACAAATGCATTTCTCTTCCGTATTTAACATACGGGATAGTCAATAAAGCGTCGATAAATTAGGTAAGGCATCAGCTCCCGCGCACGCGCCGCCCCCGCGCACGCGCCTCTACGATTGGCGCGCTCATTGTAAAATCCAAGATGGACGGCCCACCGCTCAGATTACCGCCACATACGACATTTATAAACACATTCCCGCCGACGAATGAGTTCGAATGACCTATTTACAGAGTTGAGTAGCTATATGCACTGGTTGGTACGCCCAGTTCCTTCTTAGATGTGTGATTTAACAATTTCGTCTCATGGACTATGTTTACATTGTCTATAGCATAATGATCTACCAATAGATGTAGCTTCCTATTTAGCATGACACAAGGAACCGTGAGTTTGAGTTAATGCTCTTACATGACGGTACCGAGGTGGGGCATAACACTGTCGGCGACCTCCTAGCTGTCAGGGGCTTTTTTCTTAAGGGCAATTGGGACTAGTGCCTGGGGAAGGCGCATCCCGGTCTTGTGACACCTCAGTTTTTTACGTGACGCATCGCAATCCATAAACAGGATGTGGTTCGGCATTGTATACGTAATAAGAATGAAATGGCATAAAACCGTCACACACGGCTGGCGCTTCGATCGAGATGGAATGATGCCACAATGCTCAAACTACAGCGCCAGTGTAATTTTACTAACTACATGACATCGCGTGACACTCATCTTCTTAAATTGTAGGAAACAGATAACTATCTTCAATCCAGGGGACCTTCCATGAAACTCAAATCGGAACCTCAATCATTGGTGTACATCGCAAAAAATATGTACCAACGGAGTGACATAGTTTCAATTGAGGTCCTTATTTGAGTCTCTTTAATTGTTTATGGTAACTCGTGTCCAAACTTGCTACCTCTCTGAGATCACAGAACTGTTATTCTAAGTTTATACTTACGTAATAAAATTAATCATCCAAACTACCTAGCTTTTGAGGTAATGTTCTGTGATTTAGATTTCTAATTAGGAAACTGACGGCAGCCTGAAGTCGACTATTAGGTACGTACACCAAAAGCGGCAGTATATAAGAAGTGTCTATACCTATTATTTATTTCCGCAAAGATTTTTTCCCTTAACATTGTGTTGCATTTATTGAAACCGAATGAACCCATGTTTCGGTGATGCATGACTATACAGGTCGCGATCGCTCTTCCAGGCTTGATACGCTTCAGAAAATAAACTACTCAAGCCACTAAGCACGAGCGTATTTCCATGTTCTAACCTATTGCGTGGTTCCATAAAATCCTTCCTAAAGCTCTAAAAAAAAACATGAAGAATGTAAGTAATATTTATAAATAATTCATTCAGTATTATAGTATTATTGCGTTGAACAGCTTAGGTACTTTTTTATAAAAATAATATTGCTGCAATGCACGCGTTCACAAAACAAAATATGCTAGGCTTGCCATTTCCGATAAATACACCCTGATGGCGTTATGTAACTTTCTTGATATTCATTAAACTGTAGGTAAATCAGGGCATGTAAGTAAATACAATCGGATCTGATAGTGTTTTGATCACAGATATATGACAGATCTGTGGTTTTGATAACCCCCAGGGCGTCTGTGAGGATAAAATCTCAAAGGAATCCTCTGGGGAGTCAATATAGATGGTATAGGTCAAGTGCGAGATTATTCGTATACTTTATAGTCTTCATAGACAGTTAGCTCGCACTTGACGTGCGGGTGGAGCGTTTAGGCTTTGGTATAGATTTTACCTTTGCAAAATCCTTGTTTAAAATTTACGAGGGTAGGTTTGTGTTAATTTAAATACATAGGTAGCACTGACCTCTATGGTATACATCGCTGGACTAATCATAAGCCCGGTTATCGTGTGCCTATTTGATTTTCGCCATTTTGGCGCTGATAGCGGCAGTGAGGGGGAATGGAACTAATAATAGAGATGGGACAGTGATATGATACATCGATAAAAATGTTTATGCTTAAACCTACCCATGCAGTAAAATGAAAATAATTATGATCCATTCCTTTAACAATGGCTAATGTCCAAAATAGTCGAGTGGTTAATACTAAGATGAAGCAAATAATGATAATGATTAGCCGAATCGCTCATGGGTAGGGTAGGTAATCTTAGGATAAGCCGAAACCGGACTAAAGGGTGGTGTGTGACTAGCTAGATCCTACTTAAATAAGGATCGTTTTTTAATTAGAAATGAGGTAATGTAATGTTGTTTGGGAAGCAATGGAGTAGGTAAGGTATTTATAGAAAATAAAAATCATCAAAGTAGTACATGAGTTATGTTTAATAAAACAGTCATCAGAGAAGTGTTTTGAACAGATGTAATCATATTTTTTCGGACGCCAACTAGGCTTTTCAATGTTTTTGAGCCATAATTCTAGTCTTCTATTGTCAGTCGGAAACCTGTGAATTAGTAAACATTGTTTTAAAATAATATGTATTTGATAATACAAATCTGTCTTCGGCGATTTTTACGTTCTTGAACGTTCTATCTATTTAAGATATTGATAGAAAAAATATCGATAAATTTTATCGACAAGGAACTTTTACAGCACTATTGAATTTTATTGTTTATAAAAAACCGATAATACAAAGACAAATGCGTTGTAATCATATCGTATAAATAAGATTAGTAACATATTTTTAAGTGCCTATAATATCAATAGAAGTTTTAATTTCTTGAATATTAGCCGTAAATTCACTTACTTGTGGAATGTAACCCCACTTCCCTTCTGGTAAAGAGTTTTGCATAACACGCACTCTTTCATGGTTTACCTATTAACTAACACCACTTATTTATGTATTAACTATATTAATACGACACAACAAACAAGTTTAATCGCGTTAAACCTTCAAAATCACTTTATAAACACGGAGAGAGAATGTAAACAAAACAACGGCCATTTGCATTTTACGTCAGATTTAGTTCCTTTCCCCCACGCTGGGGGCGCTTCAAATAGGCACAATAGATAGCTGTCATTTTAAAGGATATCATTAGTCTAGCGTACTTGTATCATGGACGTCAGTGATAGGTAGGTACTCTTAGGGGAAGAGGAAATAGTAGTCCAAATCAATACTAAATATGTGGGTAGGTATTGATACGAATTTGCCTCACATCGCTGCACATAGTTGCTGTAATGATACAGTAGGTATGTCAATTAAACTGGCCACTCAACCGAAAATCGACCGCTGTATGCCAAGCAGGAACTCGGCATATAGAAATATAATTTGAAGATGTAGCGAAAATAGCACTATTACCGACCAAAAAACATCTTTAATACATTGTATGAATACAAAGATAGTGGTTATAAAGGTATCTTGTAACTGAAACACTCCAGGTTCGATCTCCACCCTGGTCATTAATCCAACGTGGGCCCAATCGAAGCACAGGCTATTGCTTATACCTACTGTAGTTCTAATTTCTTAGGCAAATGTATAAAGTAGGCGATAAAACCTCATAGTTAAAATATAAGCGAACTAAAGAAAGTTAAATTATTACACAATTTTCATCTTAAACCTAAATCCATAGTAAACTTAGCTAGGTCCTAGACATTTAAATTACGCATACGAAATAAAAAGCGATGCTAATAAAATACAAAAGTGCAAATGTATAAATAATTCGACAAGATACCTATATTAACTGACAAATTAAATAAAGAAAACTTGGGTTGATGAAAGGGTTGAATTCATTAGATTAACCTTCAAAAAAATTAAAGATTTATATGTAGTTGACTTACCTACCTATTATGCATTTTTTTTATTTCCCCCCCAGTGTGCAATAGCATTTACCCTAAATCTATGCTATTTCGCATAATGTAATAACTATTTACCCTACATATCTGGTGATATTCCTATCAAATTACTTATTGGGGTAAAATTAATTTAAAAAACTTACTTCTTCTTCTTTCTTTACGAAATGAGATGCGATGAAATAAAATGGATATGAATATGGCCTCACCCGCAACTTAGCGGGTATTTTGCCAGTGTCAAGTAATTAATAGCAATATTAAATTCAATAAATACACATTATAAATAAAATAATGGATGTGACATGATGATATGAAAATGGCGTCCTCCAAAAAACTTACTTGGAAAAAAAACTAAGCTGGCACTTTTCGCGCTTTCATTTGACAGAACACAATGTTCAAGCACGTTTTTTTTGTTTGGATTTACGGCTTTAGGTACTAGCTCATCGAAGCCTCTTAGTAAATCTAGTATTTATCACATTTTCAATGTTCCCAAGTTGATATCAATATTATGATCTGAAAAAATAATCCTGCACTTGAATTTCCCGCCAATAATCACAGTTAGTGCTGCAAACAAAAAAATAATATCTGTCAGATTTATAATTTATTTATCACTAGCTCCTGTTCGCGGCTGCACCCGCGGTCACACAAAAATGCTCATAGGACTCGAGCCCAATCATTATGAAAACTAAAAACTGCATCATGACATTGAAAAAATAATTCCCTAGCCAGGAATACAATCATCATCTCAATCATATTTCACTGAAATTATATTATTACATAAAATAGGTAATAATATAATAAAATTGCAGTGGCCTAACTAAGAACAGCATATCTTTCTGCTTACGAAATCTCGTTCTATCCCGGTCATATCCTTTCAGTTTTTAATTTATATTTTCAGCCTTCAGGCAGTATGTTTCGAGACTTCGAGACGGATGACATTATGTCGAGCAATCTTAGCAGGATGGCTTTATTCTACGATAGCGATGTAGATAGTAGAAAAGCGCCCGTGGCGTGTAATAGATTATTAAAATGATTGATTATAAAATAATCAGTAACTTGAAATGAATATCATATATATAACAACATCATAATGCTTTGAATTTAAATTGGACTTCTTGTTTGAATGTCGTTGTGTTTTAAGGTCTACTCTATTATTTTAAGCTGGCAACACTCATTAGTGACAGGTGTTTACGCGCCAAACAACAATGGTTGCTGGCTAACGTCTTGTAAAGTTTTTCTGCACACGTTCTTCCATAGTAGATTATCAAAAAACCCATGAATACTCACTGTGACGATCAATTAAAAGAAACTTTTCTTTAACTTGGTGTAATATGTCTTATTATTTTGGCACAAAGGACAAACATAGAGTCGAGTAATTGGGCTGTGCCGCAGGCACAACTTTCGGCGTCCCATTTCGTGTTTTGTTGTTAATTAACCTGCCAAATTAGGTCAATAGACATGGCTGCGACGACACCGCGGCGTTCCTCACGGATTCCACACAATCATACGCCCAAAATGTCCGAGAGAAAGAAGGGGTTATTTCAAAGTGAAGGTTTGGCTCCACGGGAGTCGTTGACTGAGCACCGGAGGCTTCCCGTTGTGGATAGCGAGAGTGACAGCGAGGATTGCGACTTGGGCATCATCAGCACCTTGGACTCGAGCTCGGGTGAGGACAACGACCAGAGTGCTCCTAAAACACCTGAACGGCAGTCTTGGCGTGAGTATAGATATAAAAAATGTTGTAAACTAAGAAATGAACTCCTTTACTACATTTTTAACGATATGAAAGCTTAATATAGGCATTATGTATAATATACTTGTATACTTTTGGGACCACAAGGTCTCCTCAAGGTTACTTCCTGTTTTTAAGTTGTTTTGATGTTACTTTCATGAACACACCAACTATACAGTCCCACACTATGCAACACTTGTATTACTGGTACCATCAAATTGACTGGTGGTGAAATCAGTATATAGATATAAACATTCATTACACGGTTACAAACACTCATGCTCATCACACAAAAGTTTTTCCCTACCAAATTCCTGATGCAGAAAGATGAAAAGAGATTTACTGAAATACTCGCAACCTAGTTTGAGATCACATGATTATTATCAATTAATAGCTAGGTTAATAAAGATAAACTATGGGGTACAGTTCACAGCATCTAGCTTGAAATCTGTGCAGAAACAATAGCAAAGGCTCTTTGAGGGCAGGTGTTGGCACAACATTGTATTGAAATTGATCTGAATTGAATTGTTTTAATATCTATATAAGTATTATTTACTGACTTGGACCTCACTCCATTGTACGGTACCCATAATATAAGCGGTGCTTAGTGTGGGACCGTATAGTTGGTATGTTTGGACCTCACTCCATTGTACGGTACCCATAATATAAGCGGTGCTTAGTGTGGGACCGTATAGTTGGTATGTTTGGACCTCACTCCATTGTACGGTACCCATAATATAAGCGGTGCTTAGTGTGGGACCGTATAGTTGGTATGTTTGGACCTCACTCCATTGTACGGTACCCATAATATAAGCGGTGCTTAGTGTGGGACCGTATAGTTGGTATGTTTGGACCTCACTCCATTGTACGGTACCCATAATATAAGCGGTGCTTAGTGTGGGACCGTATAGTTGGTATGTTTGGACCTCACTCCATTGTACGGTACCCATAATATAAGCGGTGCTTAGTGTGGGACCGTATAGTTGGTATGTTTGGACCTCACTCCATTGTACGGTACCCATAATATAAGCGGTGCTTAGTGTGGGACCGTATAGTTGGTATGTTTGTCTGGCGATATTATTTATTTTAACATTGTATCGTCTCAACAGTGAAATTCGTTGATTAATACTTGCACCCCTACACCATGTGTGATAAATTGGTCAAGTTGTTTGCCAGCAACTGTATGTCCACACACTTTAAGAATACCCTTCTGAAGTTCCATAGTTATTTTCATAATGCATAGATGTTTTGGTGTCCCTAAACCTAATAAATTTGAGACTATTATATCTTACAAAGCTCACCTTTATTATATTATTAATTTATTGTTAATTTCCATGATTTCATCATTTGATTCATTCACATAAACAAAGGCAAGCTG
This sequence comes from Pheosia gnoma, assembly GCA_905404115.1. Lineage (NCBI taxonomy): Eukaryota > Metazoa > Arthropoda > Insecta > Lepidoptera > Notodontidae > Pheosia > Pheosia gnoma. The sequence goes on along the minus strand of FR989919.1, from coordinate 4,074,172 downwards.
TAATTAATTAATTAATAAAAAAAGATTCAACTTTAGATATTTATATTTAAAACATAAAAGTTTACAATTTTAATTGGTTGTACAGTCAGTGTCAGATGCTTACCATATTAAGACTTCAATAGCAAGTTTATTGCATAGGTAGTGAGTTTTTTTAGCTCATCACCATTCTCTGGCTATAACTGTACAATCATTTTATTGTTTGTGACATGACTGTATTACATTGATCATGGGAAATGGGAGACACTAGCTGAGAGCGAGAGAGATAGACAAATAGCTCAGGACTCCTGCAGCAAGAGTGTGATTGGCCATACCATGCACAATGCTGCTTGGTTCTAAAGCCTCAAGCACAAATGATCTTTAAGGTTTTAATATTAATTGTTCTTATTGTCTGATAGGTTTCTCATATATCTTGTTGTCAGAATTTTTTTTTTTTCAATTACCTCATATATACTTTTTAACACATCTATGGAATCTTTTCTATGGGTTTTACTTTTCATATGCAGTTACTTGTAATCCATGCAAAAGTGAGACCATTTTAATAAAGCAATTATAATATTATGTAGATATCTACATTAAATCTAATGGGTCGACATTGTTAATTGTTTTTGCTCTTCATATTTTCCCCGTACCAAACAATAGTAAACAATGGCACACAAACAACGATTGTATTTAAATTTTTGAAGATAACACAAAGTTTACTTAACCATTGTCCCACAGATGACACCAGAAGTCAGACACGAAAACTGCTCAAAGAAACCAATGATATTAAAAACTTCCTGAAATCCCCGTTTACATTGAAAAAATACCAGACTAGGTACTGTCCTGAAGCGAAATGCATGTCCACCCCGGCCACCCCACACTTGAACAATCATCCTGGGACACCATCGTCCACTCACTCCTGCACCAGTGTTCATACCACCTCATCTACCTCAAGCCGAGCCCGGAAGAGCCTCGCCAGCCTCATCGCTGACACTGAAAGCTGCAGCAGCTCATTGAAAGACCTGAATTTCGACACTGACTCCGGCACAGACTCTAAAGAGAACACCCCCACAAAATCTCTTCGAAGGTCGAATAGAAAACAGAAAATGACCCCAAAATTCCATAGCTTTAAAGGCATACTAGTTGAACATAAGAAAAATGTGTCTCCAATCAATGTTCTATCTCCAATGAAAACAGCAGTAGTTTGCTTGACGAAAATCGACATTAACAGCGTAATATCGCCAACACAGATGCTTAAAACACCCCACAATACAACAGATAATGTCGCGTCCCCTCCTAAAATCGGTCACAACCGTCGTTCCGTCATTGAAATACTGGAAAGTCCAGAATCTGCTTCGGAAAGCGAGAAGAGTCACAAGCGACTTCGGAACGACAGTCTAACAGAATACGGACCAAATTCGAAGTACCCGAGACTAGATAACGCGCCGAAAGCTCGTCTATCTCTATTCAATAGCGATAGACTAAAGGAAATATTGTCTGCTAAGTCTTTCTATGGTAAGAGCAACCCGGATCTAACCACAAGCGTTACAGCAAAAATTTCTAGTGCTATTGAAGCGAGTTCGACGAGAAGAAGTCATAAACATTCCCACAGACGCAAGAGGAGGCCGGGGCAAATTAATTCTGGTGTAAGGCATAGGATAAGAAAGCCAAAAATCAAAAATAAGAATGTCAGATCCAGTAATTCGGCAAATGGTTCTGTATTGAATAATACGTCTGTTGCCAATGTTACTGCTGACGCTTTGATGGTGACTCAGAATTCGTCGATGCTTAGTCAAAATTCATCACAGGATCTCGATAACGGTAAGCGCATGAATAGGCCATTTAATGATTCATTATTACATAGAAATTTGGGCTATGCATTCTCCAACATTGCATAGCCCAAACACACTAGCTTAATTTCTTAGGGTTAGAACGATATTAAAATGCGGTACAATTGAATGCACATCATAAAAAATAAATATTTTATACTCAGATGCCAAGTTCACATAGGTTTACTTGTGTGCTGTATGTGTTCAAATTTATTTTTAGATGACTGTTCTCAGAAATACAGGTTTCTTTACAAATCTTTACTTCACCATATACGAAGTGATATTCATTTTTGGAAATGTGATTCACACTTTAAATTTAATTATCCCAAAAGGTGGAGGTCATGGTACATACCAGCGCCCTTGTTTCTGAGGCGATACAACCATTTTTACGATTAACGATTATATTTTTCACTTTTTTTAGATAAAGTTGATCCTTTCGACAAAGAAAAACAAACTATTGACGCTCTTCTAAGCCAATGGACTGAAGAGGAAGTCCCTGAGGCTGAACTGGCCTTCATGTCTCCAAGACCTGAGCTTCCATGCTTCAACAGCACTGTGATTGAGGAAACAAGCCAGATATTCACACCAGTAACTGCTGTACCAGTCACCTCGGTACCCCTACTAAGGGACTCTGAAGCAGTAATAATAGAATTAGGAGCGAAACAAGACACGTCACAGAATGTGACAACATTACCACAACCAATGACAGCATTGCCACACAGCTTGACAACGCTAGTGACGGAGTCACCACAGCGTCCAACGACATCACCACAAATATTGACAACGTCAGTGACATCTTCGCCACAGGTTGTGACGTCTGTGCCACAAAGCTTGGCGTCACCAGTGACTTCGGATGTAGTGATGGCGGAACCGGAAGGTCATTCGGAGGCACACGGCGGTATGCCCAAGGGTCAGTTCTTGCCTGTGGAAGGAGGCTATATCCTGGTTGAAGAGAATGCAGAACCAGGTATTTTTTTGTTTTCTCATCATAAAAACAACACTTACAATTTATACCATACATCATGGATGTATACCTCTAAAAAAACACCACATAGATTTCATAAAAGGCAACTGGAGGACTTAACAGTAATATGGTGACACTGGTTTGGGTATCTTATTAGTTTTGTCTTCTTAACTTTTAGAGAGAGTTGTTTTTATTTAGAGATTTACTCCGGATGGGAAAAAGCTCATACCTGCCAAATCCTCCTTCAACCCATCTGCTCATAGTTTTTAAAACGGATTGCAAGCAAACAAAAAAAATATAGTTTTGTCAAGCGGAAAAAATCTATATAAATCGCAAAAACTGTTTTTGGAAGTTTCTCGAAGAATCTAATGTGTCGCCCATTTGTCGTATGAATCATGGTCGAACCTCGAGATGATGTTATGTTTATATTTACAGCACAAGAAGATTTACCCGATCTGGATGAGATCGAGCGAGAGCTCAAAATGCTGGACGAGCAGATATTAAAGATGGCGGAGTCCAACAACATCAATGCTGAGGCCGTACTCGCGTCCACCACCATCGCAGCTGAAGGTAAGCCATCAGCATCCTCTCAGCATGTTACCTTTAATAAAAACGCGTACAGACAGAAATTAATATTTTATTACACTCACAAACCAAAGAGAGAGGGCACAAAATCATAGGCAATAATATGTTACTCATTAAAGATAATTAAATATGGATATGAGGTTTTTTTATATTATTTTGATATAATTTCTACAACGTTTTGTATTATGGGCGTGGATACAGGAGCCCTCCTGTATCCACGCCAGTGAGACAACATAAATAAATAAATATAAATATCGCCAGACAACCACACTAACTGTATGGCCCCATACCCAAGCAAAGATACATCGACGACGATGTAGAGGCATTTGTCACACATCTTTCGAGGAGTACTCTCAGACGTGCAGGTTTCCTCACAATGTTTTCCTCACCGTTTAGCAAGTGATAATCGTGGTTGAAAATGAGATTCGCACATGAAATCGAGAAATCTCAGAGTTGCTAGTCAGGGTTTGAACCTGCGATCCTCGATACCGAGGCAAGCGTTCTACCAACTTGGCTATCACTGCTTTTTTCCACCATTTAGTATTTTATAATCATAATGTAAATAAGATTCGCACATGTAATTAGAAATCCCTTGTTTTCAAAGCGAGTGGTTGACCAACTTTGACTTGACTTTGAACCGATTAAGATATAATGACAAATATGTATTTTATTTAAAATATTTGAAACAATGTTGCGTAAATTAACTTTATATTCTTAATTGGTCATTGTGTAGTCTCAAGGTTAGTAATTATTTTACTTGACTGAGAAGGTTACTTCTTAGTATTAATATTCCATATTTTTGTGTATGAAAAAAACGCAATTTATTCGTTTTAATGTATGTGGGAATGCTGGATCGTCGTTTGTTATAGTTATGTGGGTATCCCATAGTATATTTTTTTACGGAACTACGAGTATATTGTATGTGACACCAGGGCCCAAGTCTGGTAACAATCGATTCATAATCGAACAGCAACCGCATAGTAACTGTCACTTTTGACAGATATCCCATACAATATCTGTCAAAAGTGACAGTTACTATGCGGTTGCTGTTCGATTATGAATTGATTGTGTTAGCAGACTTGGGGCCCAGGATATGAGCTATCAACATGGTCATGTTATTAAGATCCATTCATCCGTTTCGGGACGGTTCGTTTTCAAATAATATGGTTTTCGTCGCCGAATTCATGATAATATCGCTTTAGGAAAACACCGACTCTACAGTCCTAAACTAAGCAACGCTTGTATTATTGGCACTATACAATAGACTGGAGATAGTCCCAGTGTATGAGGTGTAACAAAAATAATGTAAAATATTGAAACAGATGAATCATTAAGTTATATGGATCACATTGATGTATAAAATAATTGTGTAAATTATGTTTGTTTATTTTTTTAAACAAGGCGACCCATAGCGTTTGGGAGTGCGCTCAAAAAAATATATTTTGAGAATGTTATCTTTATAACCTACTATTGGCCCTGTCAAAATATCTTACACTATTATTGTTACCCCTTATATCATCACACAGTTTGCCTCTATCGGGATTCGAACCCAGGGTACTCGGTACAGACAGCATTACTAACTATGCCAATGGAGTTCTCAGATAAATATTTAGACGACTTTAAAGTCAAATTGCGGGTCCTGTTCCTAATATAAACAAAAAATGTGTAGTTTCTATATTAGCATAATTTTGTACTACATTTCGCCTATTGACCCTAATAATTTAATTCTGTATGTGTTAATTTCGTACAGAAACTCCGAACACACCAACAAGCGTCAAAGGAAAAAGTGAAAAACCGCAGAAGCTCTTCTCAATATTCGACAAGCCCGATCCTGGAGTGAACACACCTTCATCCAAAGGTAATAATTAATAAGCTATTAAATACAGAATCATTAGCAAACTGAAAAAAAGTAATTACTTGTCTCTTAATTGGCATAACAACACAGTATTTACTATTCCTATACTATATACTCTCAGAATATCAAGTGCGAGCTAACTGTATACATTATAGTCTACCGTATTTAGGCATTTTGTATGGAGAATTGAAAAGCGCCTCTAGCGGACGGTATTTTAAACTTTCAATTCTCCATACAAAATGTCTAAATAGGTAGACTATAAAGTATATAGGTAGCTTACGAATCATTTCGCACTTGACGTACAGGCGTCGTCCTAATTGGCCAAGGATCGCGCGAGCAAACGGTACGATTGCGTAACGCGGTGCTCGCGCGATGACTTGCGAGCTTCAATGAAGACATTATTTATTCTCGTCGCGCGACGAAATCGTATCGCTCAATCGCCATCCAATTAGGACGACGCCTCAGTTATGATGTTACTAGCTGCGCCCCGCGGTGTTACCCGCGATTAAAAAGTATGAAAATTAAAACAAATCTATCCCACGGGAACCATACATTTTACCGGAATAAAAAGCCTATGTGCTATTCCAGACTATAATCTATCTCTGTGCCAAATTTCATCCAGATCCGTTCAGCCGTTCTGGCGTGATTGAGTAACAAACATCCATCCATCCAAACTTTCACATTTATAATATTAGTGAGATTTAATCTCGTCGCGTGACGAAATTGTATCGCAAGATCGCCAGCGAGTTATGAATATTGTACACAGTGTATGCATTAATATTCTCATTATTAACCTATAGGTACCACAGACAAGTCTAGCCGACGATGTCTGCTGAAGAGCGGCAGTGACCAGTACGTGATTGATGCTGGACAGAAGAAATTCGGTGCAACGCAGTGTACTGAATGTGGGACGATATATCAGGTTCGCCTTCATCCTCTTGATAGCCGTTAAATGACCCACTCGTGGGCAAAATCCTTCCATTTACATATCCACGTGTCTATCCTGAACTATGTGCTAGCTTGACGACCTAATTAGGGAGCGTTCAAGTATTACGTAACACAATTTTTGGAGATTTTTGACCGCCCCCCAAGTAACGCGCCGTAACATTTTTCTTTACTCCTCCCCCCCTCAACCCCTAGTAAAACGTAAAATCTACGCGACCGTTCTGAAGGGTTAAACGAGTTCGTACGTGTTACGTAACGCGTAGTTCAAACCCCCCTTCCGCGCTTGTAACGCATCGTAACGTTTCAGAAGACCCCCCCCCCCCCCCCCTTCCCCAAATTCGTTATGTAATACTTGAACGCTCCCTTAGCTCAGTCGGTTGTGACCTATTACCTTCTGCTCTGAGGGTCCTGGATTAGGATCCTGGTAGGGACACACCTTGTGTGATGAGCACGAATGTTTGTGATGATTAATATCCATACGAGTATTATATACTGAGCTTGCCCCAGTCGAATGATGATGATGATTTGGAATGATATATATTAACCCTGCTATTCTTGGTTTCTCTGCTGGTCCCATAGCTCCTCTAAATGTAAGGAGAATTCACCAAGTGCAGTTAGTGTAAGCGCATTTAGATATTTTATTATTAAAACTAGCTGTTGCCCGCGACTTCGTCCGCGTGGTATTTAACAAAGACTCAACCGTTGGCAACAGCCTGCTCGCGCGTTCTGAGCCCGCGGGGCGCATTGCAGATTGTTGCTATCAAACTTAATCAGGCGCAGCGCTGCAACATTGGTTTTAATTTTTTTTCAAGAGATCCTATTTTTTTTTTCTAAAATAAAAGTAGCCTAAGTTACTCCTTGTTACATCAGCTATCTGCCAGTGAAATTCCCGTCAAAATAGGTCCAGCCATTTCAGAGATTACCCGGAACAAACAGACAGACAGACAGACAAAAAATTTAAAAAAGGTTCTTTTGGTATAGGTACCGTGTATACATCCGAATGCATTTAGTAAAAAGCGGTTATTTTAATATTACAAACAGACACTCCAATTTTATTTATATGTATAGATATTTATTTCGTACAATAAAAATTATTAATAGGAGTAATTCTGACCCTCACACTGAGGCCTGTATCGTGAGGGTCCATAAGGTTTTGGCATGGATGTAAGCTGGATACAGCAAAACTTAAACAGTGATTCATAATCGTTGATCGTGCTGTTAATATTGTGTTTTTATTATTTTTCATAGATCGGAGACCCACAAGACGAACACGACCATCTCGTTCATCATAACGCAGTTGATGTGCTTCGATTCAACGTAAGTCAATCAAATTGAATTAGAATAAAAATAATAATACCAGCCCTTTTTAATGTCCCACTGCTGGGCACGGGCCTCCCCTCAATGCGAGGGGATTAGGCCATAGTCTACGCTGGCCTAGTGTGGGTTGGCGGACTTCACACACCTTTCGGGGGTTCTCAGGCATGCAAGTTTCCTCGCGATATTTTCCCTCACCGTTTAGGAAGTCATAATCGTGGTTGAAAATGAGATTCGCACATGAAATCCAGAAATCGCAGAGGAGCGAGCCGGGGTCCTTTGACCCTCGCTACCGAGGCAAGCGTTCTACCAACTTAGCTATCACTGCTTTATCTGTTTGTCTGAGGATAACTCATAAAAAGCTGAACGGATTTGAATGAAATTTGTTACAGAGGTTGGTTATACTGGATAAAATATTGCCTCTTTATCTTCAAACAGGTAACCAATTGGCACCTCGCCACCTTTAGAATTCGAGTTAAATTAACATTATCCGTATACTCCTAGTCATTGGGGGGGTTTCAGGTGGTTCAGGTTCGGGGTCAGGCGGTGGATGCGAGTGGCGGAGGACCGTGATGTGTGGAAGTCGTTGGGGGAGGCCTATGTCCAGCAGTGGATGTCTATCGGCTGATAGATTAGATTAGTACACTGCTAGAAATTAAAGAGTTTGTACCACGCCCCCAGGGTTGGAAGGAGGAGTGCGTGGTGGACAGGTCCGGCTCGGCGCGCTGCCTGCGCGTGCGCGGCGGCGAGGCGGGCTGGAGGAAGGTCGAGGCGCTCCTCAGCAGGGTCATACACCCACACCTCGGGTACGGGGACACATTGCCGAGGGACGCCATACACACTTATACGGTAAGTTTGATACCAAATTATATTATAACTATTTATTTCAAAAACTCTGCGCTAGCTAATGTTGATTGGATGTATGTTGACTATCCAGGGCCCTAAGTCTGCTAACACAATCGATTCATAATCGAACGGCACCCGCATAGTAACTGTCACTTTTGACAGAAATCCCATACAATATCTGTCAAAAGTGACAGTTACTATGCGGTTGCTGTTCGATTATGAATCGATTGTGTTAGCAGACTTGGGGCCCTGGGGAACTGCTTCATTTCCCTGAGTAAAAAGCACTATTAAAATATATTTTTTTTATTCATGTTAGCAAAAGAAGCACTTATGAATTAAATTAAATTATTTATTTGCTCAAAAAAAGTTAACAAAAATTGTCGGAAGTTACGTTGTCTATGAAAATGTACTTTATCATAGGCATTGTCCCGGGATAGCTATCATATTACCGTGGCAAGTTTTATTTAATGTTCAAAAATTGCGATTACAACCCGGTCCTGTGGTTGTATTGTATACGGCAACTTTTTTCTTTTGCATGGAGTGTAGGTCTCTTGGCTCACTGCACCATTCGGTTACTGGCTCGATTCCCGTCTGTGCGTATTTCTGAAATTATATTTTCGTCATTGACCTGTCTGGTTGTTACTGGGTTCAGCCCATTGGGATCTCGTGATATTTATTTTTTGGTTATTAAATGTTAATCAAATATATCTTTTCAGGCATACCTATATATTGATAAGAAGCAGATACTAGGCTGCCTGATAGTTGAGCCCAAAGTGCGCGCGTACAAGCTGATCCCCGGGGACCCTGACTGCTGCAGCGTCGAGGAGTACCCGGTCAAGTGAGTATTACTTCCTGTTCTCATTCCACGAATAGAAGTAGTAGAAGCTTCTTCTGTTCTTCTAATTTAAGGGTTAGACCCTTGTCGGTGTAGCTGATGAAGCTCTTTCCACCTGTCTCTATCTAGAGCAGCTTCTTTCACCTCCCTATACGACATGACACCGATCCTTTCTTTTATCTGACTCATGTAGCTTATTCTTGGTCTTCCTCGTCCACGCTTTCCTTCGATCTTCCCCTCTATGATGTCCTTTATGAAGGTATCATGTCGTATGAGATGGCCTATCATCTTCCCCCTTCTATTCCGTATGATTTCCATTCATGATCTTCTCTTCTCTCTTGCACTCTCTGTAATACATCCTCATTAGTTACTTTTTCTGTCCAACTGATCTTATCCATTCTCCTCCAACACCACATCTCAATCGCCTCTAATATTTTTCTGTCACTTTGTGTCATAGTCCATGTCCCACACCCATATGCTCCAGACATATGCTTTAATAAACTTTTTCGATACTTTTTTAGATATTTTTATGTGAAGTAGAAGCTTGGGTGTTGGGTGGGTTTGGGTTTCCTGGCAGGGACACAAGCTTTGTGTGATGAACACGAATGTTTGTACCCGAGTCATGGATGTTTAATATGTATATAAGTATTATATACTGAGTTCGCCCTCAGTCCATTGTACGGTACGCATAACACAAGCGTTAAGCTTAAAGTGGGACCGTATAGTTGGTGTGTTCGTATATCGATATTTATTTATTATTAATTTATTTATTTAATTGGTGTTTCCGTTTATCAGATGCGGCGTGTCCCGTATCTGGACGCACATCAGCCACAGGCGGCGCGGGGTCGCGGCGCGGCTGCTGCACTGCGCGCGCGCTTCCTTCCTGTACGGCGCGGCGCTGCGCAAAGCCGACATCGCGTTCAGCGCGCCCACCGTCGCTGGCAAAGCCTTTGCCAGTAAGTACTGCGCCACTGACAACTTTTATGTTTATTTAGATTAATTTTGAATTGTGATGATGCGTTCATTAGGAAAGTTAAATAGGGACTAATGGGGCCAACTCTTGGGGCACCCGTCGGGGGCAGGTCGGCGGCATATATAAACATGCCCCTTGAATATAGCGTATTTTTTCTGGAACATTGAATCTATGCTAGGGGTGGAAAAATAGTGTGTGAAGACTTGATTTCGAAAGGTCGATTAGATAGTTTAGACAATTATCTTCAGATAGTTTAGTTATAAGATTTTCCGTGTAAAATATTTGTCTAGCCTAGCAATTGCATGTATTTATAATAAAATTTTGTTAAAGCAAAATAAAATGAGAATGTAAAAATATACCATATACTACTTCGGAGTCCGAACAGATGGACGGTTCCTGAATTATTTTATAACGTATTCTTTATTTAAAAATATTCATTTTAATTTCGTAACGGTAATTTTTTATGCGGGTAATATTGTTTATGCTAAGTAATTATGTATTTCGCATTGTTTTAATTGTGTTTTAAACTCGCTGATGCATGTAGTTTTTTATATATTTTTTATTAGCTATTTACACTGCTCAGGTAGGTACTTAATGTTTTTAACATTGAATTTGTTTTTTTTTCTCGTGTTAAAACTTTTACTGGAAGGGACAAAATTATACAATAATGCTATTTTTATATGTGAAAACCATTTGCACAGATAAGTGTGGTAGGTTATTTATGCTCTAAGTGAGTCACGTAAAATTCCAAGAATATAATTCCGATATTTTTTATGAAGCAGGGGGAACAACGGTGGAATCCTAAAGTCAGGGCCTCAAGTCTGCTAACACAATCGATTCATAATCGAACAGCAATCGCATAGTAACTGTCACTTTTGACAGATATCCCATACAATATCTGTCAAAAGTGACCGTTACTATGCGGTTGCTGTTCGATCATGAATCGATTGTGTCAGCAGACTTGGGGCCCAGGTCGGACGTGTTGTTGAAAACATTTAACAAAAACTCATACACAAAACATATTTCGATACACCATTGGTTCTACCCGCGCAGGGTAACATTTTGAGATATTTTTGTGTAGTGTATAAAGAAAAGGACGCAGGAGTCTTTAGTCATAAGCGTTTAGTTGCTAAGAAACATGTGCCTCAAATTAGTTTTAACGTAGTTTTAAAACTTACTGAGATTTTTTTTTAGGTAATTTTAAGATGATTCTGGACACATTTTCGAATTGTGCTTTTCGGTTTAGAATACTTTTATATTGCAATATAATTATGCGTTGGTTCGACGGCCGCATATTTTACTATTGTTAAGCATTTCTTTCTTTTATAAAGTGGCTATAATATAAAATTCTTACAACAAAACTGGGATTAGTCACTATTTAAACTCTGATAAAACACCTTTAAATACTGTTTAGCTAAACACGAGTTCAAATCGCGTTTGAATCTCCCGTTATTTTTAAACTACCATAACAATATATGAATTGTTTGATACCGAATGTTCTGGCATTTACAAATAGATCGACGCATGAATACCTCAAATTAATTACTAACATTTTACTTTACGTGTATTATTAAGTGAAAACAGCAGTACCGTCTTAGTACGTGTTTCGACAGCATCGAATACCGTACGGGCGACCAAATCTTTTGTAAAAAATCGTGTAGCTTTCGAAAACACCTACTCGACCAGTATTTGATACTGACAAAACTCATACTAAGGGCCCTTGGATAAAAGATCGCCCAAGCTGCCATTGGTGTACTGCAAATCTTTATGGCAGGGGTTCCCAAACTTATTTTACCTACAGCCCACATTGAGAATTAATTATTTTTAGCGCCCCAATTTTTTCACCTACTTAAAAACCACAATAACTTCAAAATAAATTAATTATTGTAAGCCTCTACAGAACGCCCCCATTTTTTTCTGGTTCTCTTACCCTTTAGGCCTGCAGCGCCCACAAAGGGCGTTATCGCCCACTTTGGGAAAGGCTGTTATAGCGTTATATACAATTTCCAGGCACTTGAGTATTCTGCCGGGAGATAACTAAAGTACTACCTGGTCACTTTTTAATTATGAGTACGCTTATATTTATAATTCGCGTTAAGAATTTATGATAAGGATTTTAATTACTCTTTTATCAATCGGGACCCTGGCCCTTTGTGGTATTTCTTAGTTCATTGACATTCCATTCCTTTTGCTCTTAAAAAAGACGAGTGTTCGCAATTTTTTAAGATTTTGTGAATAATAAAGTAATGAAACATGCCACGTCTTGGCTTGGTGTCGACTCGGACTCGGCGCCCACTTAGGGGGAGGCCAAACTAGCTTAATTTCGTTTGCGCTAAATGAGTTGCGTAATTTAAGCTGCATTCAATTTCATACAAAGTTCCGCAACGACGCAATATGAGTCCAAACTTTGTATGATACGACTCACAATTCACACAATTTGTTCAAGACCCAAATATCTTGTTGGTGAAGCCACTTCTACTTCTCAATAGCTATTTCAGATTATATGTGAAATTTCAGCATCAGCACTTTGTGTGCTACACGGCTAATAATTATTACCCAACTCTTATTAATGTGTTGCCATTATCGCCCTAGTCTCTCTATTAATTTATGATCTGACTGATCTTGAATTTCTCATAATTATAATATATAATAAGGTTGTCGCTTTTTGGGAAATACTTTGAATGTATAGCTGATGGTTTAATACGTCACGACCTGTAATTAGCGTTCGTGGTTTCTTGATAACAAGTATGATTTTAGTTTTTTTATAATTAAAGTAATAATGTTGTCAACAATAATTTAATAAACTATGAATTACAGTGTGTTACCAATTTAAAAAAAGCAACAATGTGTATTGTTTGAATGTAGAGTTTACAACCGTATCGTTTTGTATCCGGATGTTTTGTATTTTGTTTCTGATACATAGTATAATTTATATATATAAGATATCGTCGTTACATACGTTAGAGGGCTAGTCCAAAGATGTTTCATAACTAATGCATTGCCATAGATATGTAAATAAAGTTTCATTTTGCTGTAGGACTTTTTAAGATTAGCTTTCGAATGTTTTTTGTTTTCAACGAAGTTTTTGAAGTATTTTTAAGTTACGCGCATGTGAGCTCGTTTCATTTTTTTTAATGATTGATTAAATTGATTTTATTAACTGGTGTTTTACTTGTTGATGTGACCTAAATAATCTGTTAAAATTGGACAGGACTGGTGGTAAATGAAATATGACAATTTTAAAACAACATTTATTTTTACATACATTAAGTCGGATTCAAAATGCCTGAAACATACTGATCTTTGTACACATCAGTTATAGATTATTATTAATTTCATGGACAGTAAATTATATATTCTCTTTGCACAATCTGTGGAGACAATAAAAATAATAAGCGTTTGTTAATTATTTATAACCACCTCGCAGTACACTCTACTATACACATAAATATTAAAAATTTCATTTTTTTTATCATTAGGAATTTCATTAATTAGGTATATTTTTTAAAATTAAATTTGTTAAAAATATAGATTTTTCAGTATATCATTAAACGTAGGTATTAATAGTAAATACACCATGACCCGCAGTCCGTCGGTAACTGATACAATGTGAGCGCTGTGGCTCGAGCACAAACGTAGCGTTATGCGAGCTTATTCCGTACCGCTCACACCACAGATTTCACAAATAAGAATGACAGTGACAGCATGCTTTCTCGTCGATCATAAGATTACGTTAGGAGTTTGTGCTTATAGCTCGGATCTTAAATACCGTCATTAACGTAATGTGAGTTTCAGATATAATAATACTATAAAATATCAACTACGGAAAAAATTTAGAGAAAAATACTTTTCACCTTATGTGCTACAATGAAAACAAGAAATCTATTAGCACTAACTAAACGCGTTATAATATAGCGAATGCAGGCGGCGCCCGCGCTGGTTAACGAATACCCAAAAATATTTGCAGGCGATTGCTGCACTTATTTCAACAATAGGTAACTCGACGAGCCGACGCTCACAAACAAAGTTATTGTGCGCAAGTACATTCATTTATCGTTATCCATGGTACAATAATATGCAAAATACCTTAGTATTCTCTTTCCGTGATTGGCCCAAGAATACTTCATCGGCCATCTACGATGGAATGAATCCTAATTTTGGGTGTGGTTCGCGGCCACGCTCGCACAGAGCGATATCCAGCGATACATAAGTTTTACATTGTCTAAATATTGTTTTTTCTTTATTTTTTTGCGTTTTTCCTTTTCAGGATTTTTTTTTATTTCACGTAATCATGTTTTCCTTTTGAGCGATTCTAGATCATGTACTTAAATTATATATGTATGTATATCCAAAACTTAGGTTCTAGTCCATAAACTCGCAACACTGATCGTGACGTAGTCTTGGGCCATCGTCGAATGAGATTCCGTGGCGCAGCATATTACCATACCGCACTATCGAGATAAATTTAAAAAGGATGAATACTTCAATACTATATGGTCATTGGCAACGAATGTTACAATTTATCTACAAGTATCCGAACACACAAAACAAAATTACTTAACACTCGCACAATTACAGCCAGTAATTCTGTGGGTACACGAACTAAACATAAGTATAGCGCCCTTGAACAAAGATGGCGGCGCTGCGCATGCCTAGTTGTATCATATAGGCATGCGCAGAGCCATTACCTTCGATCATTTTATTTGACGAGCGCTGCACCGACTTACCGTCAAATTTATAGAAAATTACAAAGCATTTTTAGACGAGATATGCTTTTAATACGTTAAATAAGAAATTATATAGACGGAGTCTCGCGAACGACACATTAAAGCACAACAAACCCAGCCGATGTGTGTCGTACACACAAAGTACGGTACATGCGTATACCATGCAAATCGGCTGGGTTTGTTGTGCTTTATAAATTGTGTCCGACACTCCGTCTACACCATTGCTTCGTCAGAGTGTATTCACAACGGAATCAGCTCAATTGTTCGTCAAAGACGGTACGAAACGCCGTCGCGAGCGCCATCAACCGAAAGCCGACACGATAATCCGAATACGTCCACGCACGACGCATTTAATAATTCATAGAAATATTGAAAAAAACAATAAATTATGTATCTAAACTACTTTATACACGTTACATGACTCAAATGTTATTGCGTTCACTTAAATCTTAAAGGGATGAGGGCTGTGGCGTATTGTAAGATTTGGCGCCCCGGAGCCAAGAGCCCTGGGACTATGAGGTTTGCCGCCCTTATATAAATTAACGAAACAAGGTAATGAATATGAATGGTGTCAAATGCTGAGCGTGAGAAGCAGCTTGCGCCGCCCCTGGCAGCTCCCGCCCCGGGCCATAGCCCACATGGCCCAAGGATAAATACGCTACTGGATGAGGGTAGGACTGCGCTTATATCCTTGCAATATTTTACGCTTTCACGTTGATAATATAGTTGTTGCGCTCCTACCACACCTGCGCCGAATGCTGTTAATTATCGCGTTACTTGTTATGAAAGTATGTAGCCCGGACGTTTAAGGGACAAATAGGTTTATGAAACTTGCGTGAGTACATTGAAACCACTCAGAAATACCATAACGCCATATATACATATTGTATAAGGTTTTATTCCGTGTGTAGTACTTACTTAAATGTAGAACATTTTTTTTAAAGTCAAATGAAGACGTTTACGTATTATTCCAAGTCTTTGAAGTGTAAAACACTACCGAAACGAATTGTAGGTAGGTGGTATATATTATATACTTAATCATATACCAGTTCATAGATATTATCTATGACTTTAAACTGAACGTAATCGGTATCGTTTTAATTTGCAGCGTGTTATTTTTGGTTTCAAAATGTTGTTGGCAGCATTTGGCCTATTTTTGTCCCTTTTTAATCCAGATTATCGATTGAAAGATTATTTACTTACAAAGCGGTTTTATGTTATATCCAAGTCCACAGCCATCCTGAAAACAAATTCATCGGACACGAAACGCTAAGAGCGTTTTCGCAGATCGGTTCTCTAATATGAAATAACAGAAGTATCTCACGTCTCAATTCTAGGGTAATGCTCGATTTACACGAAGATAGTACACAAGTAAAAAAACCTTGTGTAAACGGGCAAATATAGGTGTAACTTTAATAGTGTAAAATATTGCAACACTATTTTTGTTATACCTTATATACCTAAGTGTCCGGAATTATTTCCAAGTCGTTTTTTTCTTGTTACTTACGTACTGGTCTTGTGTAAACCGAGCATGTTTGTAGAAACGTTTAAAAACTGTCCTTTTGTCTATGGGTCCAGTAGAACTGTGGAATTTCCACAACTCCAGCAGAGTACTTAAATTTTAATCTTATCATCACGACATTACTTTTGTTACTTTTGCGATACACTAAAACTTACTTTCAATTTAATTAGCTACCAAATAGTACTTGTTTTAATTACATTATCATAGAGAATGCCGTGTTAATTTGTAATTACAGTGAGGTGTCTATGATTGGTATGGGTGCTGTACAGAGGTCAACTTTATTGCAATTTAAACTATAAAGTCATGTGTATAACGTTAGTTTTCAAGGTCGCAACCACGTAACCTGTTAAAAATATTTTGGTAGCTTTATTCCTAATGTAAACATATGTGTAACAATGTTTAGCTGCGCAAGAGTAAGACGATACTCTCCTTCCTTTTCTCGTCTATAGAGCGACAAAATGTGACTATCCAAATTATTTAAAATATAGACTCTCAGGTAACCTCTGTACGCAATCAGTACGAATAAAACATACTTGGTATATATTTCTTCATACACTAGTAATGCTTAACACGAAAAAAAGAAAAAAAAATACAATTTCAATATATAGTTATATTTAAAAAAAAATAACGATAAGTGTTACGATTAAAAAGCAAAAAATAGCATTTTTTCTGTTACGTTACATAAGATACGAGGAAGGAATATTTTCAGTTTTCATTCATTTTTATTATTATAAGTAGCAAGGATGCATGTGGTAACATAGGGGTATGGTGTTCCCGCTGGCAACACTTAAATTATGGCACAATACACAACTCCAGCTCAACATTCTTATATTAAGGACCATTTACTAACAAATTATAAAGACTACTATTCTGACAGCACTCAAAACTGAACGCAACTATATTTTGACAGAACTAATATGCCAAAGAGATGTGTCAAAACCGAATGAGTTCTCCGTCTACCAACCATCCTGGTATCCTTGAATGTTTAAGAAAGACATCAATAAATAGATCAGTCGTGTCAGAATATAATTAAATCGCAATTTAGCGCACATCATAATTAGCGTCAATCAACAATAATTATAATTATTATTCCGTTTAAGGTATAATATTGTTTACAGTCGGCCAACAAGTTGCCCAACAGCTGTGCAACATGTTGTCACGAAATTTAAAGCCACCGAACATACATTGTATAAAAAGTTCACTAGTAAGCATTATTATGTTCCAGATAGTTTGAGCAACTAAACTACTGCCTCGAATTCTCGAATAGTCGTTTTAAGTCAGACTAACCGTTGGGTTTTAGTCGACTAGAATAGCTCTTAGTCGATAAATTATCGGTTTTAGTAGCTCCACACCTTAAACGGCAGAAATTAATACGACGGCTTAATGTCACAATTATATTAAGATTTATAACAATAAAATAGATCATTCAAAATTTGTTTAAAAAATATTCTCTTAAAATAGCACAATGTGTAAGTACATAAACCAATAAAATTTTATTTTTTTATACATAAATAATAATAACTATTTTTATTAGTAAAATAAATGTTAGGATAGGTTAGTAATCTTTGTACTTAAAGGCTAAAGAAAACTTGTGTCCATTCTTAAATACACGAAAAAAATAGAATAATCTTTGAAGAAATATTTTTTTTTTAACTCAAATACTGCTAGGATATAGATATTCAGCCGGTCGTATCAAATACGACGGGATCTTTGGACCTTACGTTACTAGAAGCTCACATTACGAAAAAAAAAGTAATTAAAAACTAAATTGAAACTACAAAGCACTTTCTTGTTACTTATTAGTCAAAAATTGTGCTATAAACGAGTTATACAAACGATAATAATATAATAAAACCTATAAACATTGGAAGACATACACATTCATAAAAAACAAAAATAACTTAACTAAATTGTAACTATTACATAGCAAATAAAATTAGGGTGTCGGACTGATGTGTGTTCGTAATTCTTTAGTTTGGGTCTATTCAGAATAATTTACTTTCTATCAGAGTATGCATTTATAATAGAAATTTTGTTCCATTATTTACAATTAACTAAAAAACGTAAAGCTTGTTTACGTTCAGTAGTAATAAGAACGCGACCTTTAAAATAAAAACAACATAAGCCAGGAGGCACCACTGAATATTATACATTTTCTATAAGACAACGATCAAACGTGGCAATAAAACATGTATTTCTGAACATAACACATCAGTGAGACAAAGAAACAGCAAAAAAATAAAGTGATAAAACAATAAATTTCTGTATCCAAACATATACAGACACGATAACAATAACATTATTATATAATTCAGTTTATACTTTACCAAAGAGAATAAAAAAAGAAGCTCACTGTACAAAAGCATGCATAGATCACTACAAAATATTGCATATTTGTGGCCCAAATTACACCAAAATTGCGGGACCTTTTCACCATTCCCAACGAAACTCTATAAAGTTACCCGACATAAATTGTACGCATCATATCTGTCAGTTAAGTGCAGGTGAAATGGGCCCTAAAAATAAATAAGAACTCAGGCATATATTGTCATCAAAGCCAGTTGCTTCAGCGCTGTGCTGACCTAGGTTCTTCTTTCTTCTTTACGAAATGAGATGCGATGAAATAAAATAGGGCAACCCCCCCGCATTCATGGCAGGCTCGTGCCCAACAGTGGGACTGGCTTAAAAGGGCTGGTATTATTATCATTATTGAGATAAAGCTATATGTTACTGGTTTGAAATAATGTGTGCTCTACTTAAAAACCTAGGAAAACTTATGTTACCGACCCGCCACGCCAGTTTACCGACACTGTCTGATCAACATTTAAAATGTGCCTCAGTTCTTAAATAATTCTATTCTTATTTGAATGGGTAGTGCGTTAAATAATTTGGCCTAAATTGAGGTTAGTGTGTTTGATCTTGATGTGATTCATCTATGAAGGACTGTATATAAGCTTACATAAGGATTGTTTAACAAATCGAATACTACATATATGTTTGTTAGGTATATACTACAAAACTGAACTGTCAGATGGGATGTTTCAAAATTAACGCCATCTATATACACTCATCTTGAGGTCGCAACAAATCGGGTGATTCAAAATGAAACAGCCAACGCAATACAACCCAGTGAAATGATAAATAACTATTATTTACATAGCTGCAATAATTTACAACATTATCTAAGACTAAAACGGATAGTACGAGTTAGGTCAGTATACGATACCCATGTGCGATGTCCAATCTACACATACGTCTTGCCTTTAACTTACTCTAGGAGCACTGCTGGTAAACGAAATCGAATATAATTGACCTAACAAAACTAGTACACCCGCTTGTACCCCCGTTAGTGGAATAGGGCTTATTATTATTACTAAATAAATTATTTTAACGAAATTCAGCCCACGTAAACTTGTACACAGTCCTTAAAAAAAACACAAAAAAAACATCTTACTACTAAACATATTAAAAGCTTGCGTGTTCAAAACAGAAAAGTACGGAGAATACTATTGATCTAGCCTCGAGATGTACATTACAATATAACATCTATGATCCTTAATATAAAGCCGTTATAGGATAGCTGAGGGGCGGTGCGGCCGACGACGGTAAAGTGTGGGTAGACCTTTGAAAACATTTAAAAAAAGGAGACAGCACTATACAAAAAATCAGACATCAGGCCATTTTAATTTATGACCATTTTGTGTATGAATTAATGGCACAAAGTAAATTAATAAAGTAATTATTATCGATGATCTAAAAATAAGGTGATATTATGAATACATCATGTCGTATATTCAAAAATATATATTACATTCCTTAGCATAAGTAGAACAAAGCTCATATCGAGAAAGATTTGGCGGATTCCCGTATCGGATCCGTGCCGTGTCCGTCCCGATCACGTCCCGCCGTCGTGTCGCCGCCCCTACCGTCTGAGCTCACACCGCTCGGGTCAACCGCACCTACACACCGTTGTGAGAACTACCCAACTTGGAAAAATTACTACCTACCTAACGTTCGGTACTACTAAGAAACATTTATTTTTTAACGAATGTGAAATAATTTTATCGATATGTCAAAATGAACAATTTCAGGTCACTACATAACATTTTTTAAAGAATATATTAAATAGTTTTAATTATGAAATCTTTGAAATAAAACATTTATGTTGAATACAACGAGGAAAAATAGTCGATATATATTTTTTGGCGATCTAATTTTATTTTAGTTGTTTTTCAAAAACTAATTTACAACGATTTTTTTTTATATAGATACTCGACTATACTCTGTTCTTATAAGTTATTATATTAAAAATAAAATATTAAAATAATTAACTATCAAATTAAAAGAAACTTGAAGCAAACAATTATGATAAGCAATTTAAGAACAACTTATAAGTACCATTATTTTGTATCAACTGCATTTAAAAAAATGTCGTCGACTAATCGACTAAAATTATAATCGTAACTGGCTAATAATAAACACCACACTTCACATCTAATCGAGCTGTAGAATAAAAAGTCGAATCACGTCATACCCAAAAAAAAAAAATACAACGTCACATCACTACGAACAAAAATCATAATAAATAATAATCTGAACTTAGTGATGCGCGGTTGTAAAATCGACTATTAATACGAGAACTGACTAACCGAGTGATTAAAATATCGAATAATGACAGATACCATAATTATTTATAAAACAAGCATCTTATTTAAGCAACTAATTAATTTCACGTGTTATGTTACTATTTTACATACTTAGACGGAATAAATGTCTTTTGGACATTTGAATTATTTTATTATTATTAGTTAGCCAGTTCTCGATTAATCGATTATTAGTTGCCAGTAAGGGAACTTGGACGTTCGGAAACACCATGGGAGCAACGCGAGCCGTGATTTATCGATTCCCATTTCATAATCGATTACGATTCGTGGATTTGTGCTGGAACAGTAAATGTTATAGAGTACGTTATATTGACAATAGTTTTTGTGCTACGAGACTTAAACTTATAATAAAAAAAATATATATTCTATAAAATTTGTCCGTAAGTTGAAATTTATACAATTTCTTGCGTTCAAAAAAAGCTACCACAAAAAAAAAACTCAAAAATAAATCGATTTTAAAGTCACTATAGAGGTGACATCGTTATCGCAAAGTTATAAATGTGTTCAATGCGACGTCAAAATTTTACTACACTGTCATAATCGACTAATCGTTTAGTCGATTATTGTATCTTAGACAACTAATTTTTTAATCGATTCATAATAGTCGAATCATTGTAATCGATTAAGACGACCGATCGATATAAAGTGAAGACGAGCACCGTACCGATATCGAGGCGTCGGTCACAGCGCGGAGTTGGGAGTCACAGCGAGTCCGCTTGAAGGCGGCAGTGATGAATAGTGCTGTGCCGGGCATTGGTGTTTTATGGTCGAGACTAGCCGGTGGGCGCGCGACAGCGATGTGCGGGTGACATCACTATGCCTGGAATATTATTGTACTTTTTATCCCAACTTGTGAGTTAATCGCGAAGCTCATATAATGCTAAGACATTACCAATCGCCTTATAGCCGTTAGTTCTGCGCCTGATCTTTCTCCGGTCGCGTCGGGCACTTGTGCACTGTAATATCTCCTGCGTAGTTGGCTATTCTCCGTTGAGATTAACCACCGTGACCAAAATTCGGTCAGGAGGGCTATTATTAGTGTTGTTGTAGTGTTAGTGGAGTGTTAGTGTAGCGTTAGTATAGTGTTAGTGGTGTTAGTTTAGTATTAGTGTCGTGTTAATGTAGTGTTAGTGTTGTGTTGGTATAGTGTTAGTGTAGTGTTAGTACAGTGTTAGTATAATGTTAGTGTAGTGTTGGTGTAGTGTTAGTATAATGTTGGTGTAGTGTTCGTATAGTGTTGGTGTAGTGTAGTGTTAGTATAGTGTTTGTGTAGTGTCAGTATAGTGTGGGTGTAGTGTCAGTATAGTGTAAGTTGAGTGTTAGTGTAGTGTCAGTATAGTGTGGGTGTAGTTTTAGTGTAGTGTGAGCGAGGTACTCACTGGCGCAAGGCGGTTAGAGCAGCTCGTACTGGCGCAGGTGCATGCGCTGGATGATGTCGCGGCAGTCGTTGAACACGCGCTTGATGTTCTCCGTGTCGACGGCGCACGTGAAGTGCGGGTAGCAGTAGTGCTTGCCGTCGCCGCTCGCCGTGCTGATGCGCTGTTGAAGGACACGATCCAACATGTAGAACACTGACACAAATGAATATAGTCTTGCTTGACAGTACAAACTTACGACTGACTGGACTTAGTCCAGCTGTTAGAGTCCTGCTTCTGTGGAAATTTGTCTACCAGATCATTTTTGTCGCCCGCTTCGCAATGGAGGGAAGTGGAACCTACGCTTTTTATTTTATCTATCGATTAATTTCGTGCGGGTTCCAAGACCAAACTTCGGTGTCTTCATTGGACATCACTGTAGATCCTGGCTTACAGGAGAAGCAGTGGTGGGAGTGTGTGGCGGGCCTAGTCCCATTAAAAAAAGTACAAAATTACGATTTTTTGTCAATTTGAAGCGCCACGGCCACCTACGAGTGTGTCCGCAACTAAATATGACATTTAATACAAATGCCCATCTCGTTGTTTGGAGCGCATTGCGTGACGACCTGATTAGCTCAGTTGGTAGTGAACCTGTATTCAGCGCCGAGGGTCCCGGGTTCGAATTCTGGTAGCGACAAACTATGTTCGATGAGCGCGAATATTTGTACCAGTCATGGATGTTTAATATCTATATAAGAATTATATACTGAATTCGCCCTCAGTCCATTGTACGGTACCCATAATACAAGCGTCACTTAGTGTGGGACCGTATAATTCATGTATTTGGTCAGGCGATGTTATTATTATTTATATCTGTAAATCAAGTCCAGTAGTATAATGTTGTGAATGGGTCAAACGCAAGCACATCTACAATGCGCGTGTAGTGCGTGTTGTGCGTGTCGTGCGTGTTGTACGTGTAGTGCGTGTCGTACGTGTAGTGCGTGTCGTACCAAGAACTCGTCGCGTATGAAGTACTTGGCGCGCGCGACGTCGGGCGGGTCGTCGCGCGCGTCGGCCAGCGCGTCGTGCGGCGTGGCGTAGCGCGCGAACTCGCTGAAGTACTCCTCCAGCCGGGACTTGCCCGCCACCACCTTCTCCGCCAGCAGGTCCTGCTTGTTCAGGAACAGGATCACCGATATCGTGCGCAACCACCTGCCGAACACCACCACCGTTTATATAAGCTTTCACAATAATAGTGTCAAATATTTTAAGGGATCCATAAATTAGGTCACACGAATTTCATGAATTTTTGACCCCTCCCCCGTCCTTGTCACAACTGGTTACATTTGTAAGACCCCCCCCCCCCCCCTACCTAGTGTGATGTCCATATTTTGCAATTTGACATTTAGAAATTTATGAAATTAAAACAGCAGTGTTCCGAAATTGTTTGTACTTCCATTTAAATTATTTTTCAATAAAATCAATAGCTTAGATATAAAATATTATATTTTGAAAAAAATGTGATGTCACAAAATTTGGGATCCCTCCCCGCCCCTTGTCACACAATGTCACACTTCGTCGACCCCCTCCCTCCCCATTAACGTGTGACGTAATTTAAGGATGGGCCCTAGTCACATTCACGAATTATTTGGAAATTTCCAAAACACACTAAGCCCGCGATGCAACAGTACTGTCTCGCTTTTACATAGCAAAATCAAACACTGTATACGCATATATTTTATACGTAAACGTGATCGTTATCACTTACTTGATAACCTCTTATGATATTTTACGCTATTTTTGTAACATATTATATGTAACAACTAGCTGTTGCCCGCGACTTCGTCCGCGTGGTATTTAACAAAGACAACCGTTGACAACAGCCTGCTCGCCCATTCTGAGCCCGCGGCACGCATTGCAGGTTGTTGCTATCAAAATTAATTCAGGCGCTGCGCTGCAACATTGGTTTTAATTTTTTTTCGTGAGATCCTATTTTTTTTTCTAAAATAAAAGTAGCCTAAGTTACTCCTTGTTACATCAGCTATCTGCCAGTGAAAGTCCCGTCAAAATCGGTCCAGCCATTTCAGAGATTAGCCGGAACAAACAGACAGACAGACAGACAGACAGACAGACGGACAGACAGACAGACAGACAAAAATTGTAAAAAATGTTGTTTCGGTATAGGTAACGTGTATACATCCAAATGCACTTAGTAAAAAGCGGTTATTTTAATATTACAAACAGACACTCCAATTTTATTTATATGTATAGATTATACAGTTTTTTTTAACTAGAACAGTATGGGGTAATCTGAATCCATAGGACGTAAAGGAAAACTGTCTTAGGAATGTTTATATATTGGCTTTTTTAGGTCTTGATTGTGTCAATAGACTGAGGATTCGGAGGCTCCGGTTGATTGCAGTGACAGTGACCTAGCCATTGTGATTTAATTATGGGCCAACGGACTCTTAGGCCCCGGTGGTGTGCAGCGGCAGTGACCTGTTGTTCCATATGCTCTTGAAGAGCTCGAGCGACTCCCGCAGACGGTTCTGCGTGGGGTCCTCGCGCAGCACCATGTTGTAGGAGGAGCAGGCGGTCACGAAGATGATGGCCGTCACGTCGTTGAAGCACTGGATCCACTTGCGACGCTCGTCGCGCTGGCCGCCCACATCGAACATGCTGAGGACACAAAAAAAACCGATAAGTATTAAAAAACCCTAAAATTCAACTATCAATATTCAGATTCCACTACCGCCGGAATGTTTCACTGAGAATAGCCATCAATTTAATGGGCTTTAAAAAAACATGATCGTGGTTGGTAGACTTTCGTTCCCAACATACAATACAAATATAATATACACACACTGTAGCGACCTCTTCAACCACGCCACAAGCTACACAGATGGCGCTGCAGACGCTTGCAGAACAATTGAACAGAGGTGCGAGCCGGGGTTTGAACCTGCGATCCTCGTTACCGAGGCAAGCGTTCTAGCAACGCGGCAGTGTACTCACTGGAAATTGACTTTGTCGACGACGAACTGCGTCTCGAATATGCCGGAGGTGAGCACGCGGCACCGCAGGATGTCCTGCTCCGTGGGCGTGTAGCTCGCCTGCTTGATTATGTGCACCTGGTCCAGGAAACTGCAAGTGGAAACAATTGCCTTTCAGCGCGAGCGAGTCATTTTCCATCTGGTTTCTTGGCCGCAGTATCTCTTTTAATAATTACAACTATAATTTTTTTTTTTAAATCTATTATTCATCGTCCCTATGTGCAAATAGTCGCAAGTACGGCTTAAAGTAGTTCAAGTCCAGTAGGAAATATATTTTTTTAAATTCTTTTATAAGCAGACGATGTGGACGATTTTAAAACTATTCCAAGTTTCAAGTATTAGTAGTTACTGAGATACACATAGGTGTGTCAGACGGACAAACGCACATAGTCGCATCATAAGGGTTCCGTTTTTACCATTTTGGTACATAACCCTAAAAAGGACATGTTTGCAGTGCAAGTCTCATCTCATCGTCACTTACCATCAGGTGAGATCGAGATCAAATACTTGCCTATATTGTAATAATAAAAAAAAAAGTCTGACGGTCTAATTTCTAGTACCTACTGGAAGTCTAGTGTACTAGTAATGTCCGTCTACGGTGGAAGTAGTGCCGTTCCAGTTTGCGAATAGAGCAAGTCCTGTGTACTGGTGGTGCACGACCCGAGTGCAAGGAGTGGCGTAGCATGGGGGGGGGGGGGGGCGGAGGGTACGGTTCGCACCGGGCGGCACTTTGCCGGGGGCGGCATTTCACAGGTGGCGGTTAGAGAAAAAAAAATAGGTAAAAAAACTATAATAATTTCTTTCAGTGTTTTTTGGCATTTTTTTTTAAATTTCACTTTTCAGGTTGGCGTTATTGAATAAAAGTGCCCGTTTTACTATGCCCCAATTTTTTAATAATGAATAGCAAAAATAAGAGGGCGGCAAATTTGAAATCCGCACCGGGTGCTAATGACCTATGCTACGCCACTGAGTGCAAGTACCTACAGAGAGCACGTACTCCTAATCCAGTATGAAAATAGTGCACATGAGTGCAAGTCCGGTGTGCAGGTAGCGCAAGTCCCGTGCGCATACGTACTACTTGGCGCAGTCGATGAGTTGGTACTCGTTGCTGCGCTCGTAGGTGCGCTGCACGCCTCGGTCCTTCCACAGCGCCTCGGTGTGCTCGTAAAACTCGGACGGGTAGTCGAAGTCCGGTTGGGACGCCACATCCTGACAGAACAACAGTAAGGTGTTAAGGGGAAGGTAAGACATTTGTACACGCGCCAAATGTGTGCGCACACGCACGTTTTTGGTCTGATCGTGGCATGCAATCTCATATTGGCGGGGGATGAAGGGCCTTAGTACTTATAAACATTATTTGCGCAAAGTCAACGCAGAATGACGCTTAAAGCGCAATAGCCGTATCTAGACTTTAAAGCCCTGCGAACACGTGGACTGACAGCGAGATAAATGACAGATTACGTTCGCTGGAGGCTACGCGGTTTGCCTGTATCCAGGCATCGGAGACAGCTATGCTCGGAGTTTCGCTACCCTTCAAAATCAGAAATAAGGAAGTCCGTACACAGGGTAAATCTCCACATAGCTCAAAGAATCGTATAAATGATGGAAATGGAGAACTGGTGAACATTGATGCAGAAGGTTCTAGAATAGCGACCTCGAGCCGGCAGCCAGTGTGGGTGTGCACACCATAAGATTGCCCGATGTCTTCGCACACGCGTCGCAGTCAACCGGGTGTATGCGAGTGGCGGGGGACCGTGATGTGTGGAGATTCCAGGGCCCCAAGTCTGCTAACACAATCGATTCATAATCGAACAGCAACCGCATAGTAACTATCATTTTTGACATATATTGTATGGGATATCTGTCAAAAGAGACAGTTGCTATGCGGTTGCTGTTCGATTATGAATCGATTGTGTTAGCAGACTTGGGGCCCTGACCTATGTCCGGCAGTGGACCAGCAGCTGATGGACGGATACCTGTATATAGTCGACGCGCGCCTTATTCTCCGGTTTCTCCAGCGGTATGGGTGGTGTCAGGGTGCTCATTGCACCCGTAATTGTCTGCAATTAAAAGAACAATGTCAAGACTAAATACTTTTGTGTTCTCTCGGTAGGATCACCTTACGCTCATCCTGCCGTTAATTAACGCGTTAATCGACGTAAACTGCTGTTATTTTATGTCAATTAGCGCGTAAATTATCGGCATTAAGCGCAGGTGTTAGCCGGACGATACAGAAACTATTTTCGCGGTGAAGGGCTCACCATTCCACCTTAAAAGAAATGACGGAGGTTGTCACTTAACTTGACTTTTTAAAACATTATGGCTCAATAAGTCAATGTAAGTCCAAGTAAATGTATGACAGTTTTTGCATGGGCCAAACGACAAACGCGACAATTAAGACTCCATTGACATTATATTAAGAGTTAATTGTGTAAGCAGACATTGGGTTCTGGTGTGTCGCGCTGACATTAAATTGAGAGTCAATTGTGTAAGCAGAGTGGGTTCTGGTTTATTATACTCACAAGTATCGCATCTCGTATGTTTTTCTTGATGTCCTCTATCTTCTCGCGGCGCTCCTTGTCCGAGAAGCCGTTGACGTGCAGGATGCGCATCTGCTTGACTATGGTCGACTTGCCGGACTCGCCCGCGCCGAGGAGCAGCAGCCTGTGAGTCGCGCGGTATAGCTGCCGAGGGGCGAGTGAGTCTTACATTAAAACGATGACCCATTTCAAATGACTGCCTTACTTAATCTAAGAATTCAGTAGACATGGCAGAATACACTGAACTTAAAATCATAAAATATGAAACAAGACAGGGCGTTTACGGTGGTCAGTGCAGACCATGTAGGAACGCAGGGATCTACTTGACCAGGCCAAGATATACCTACGATTGGAGTATCTTAGGTGATGATAAGAAGGCATTGAAACCACTGGAAGAAAACTTGGTTACATTTGATAGAGTTCAGCAGATAAAAATATTTCTCCAGACTTAATTTCGCTCACGGCGGCCAATCTCAACAGAGACTAGCCAACACGCGGGCGAAATTATAATTCACATGCTCTCCTCCCTCACTAGGTCGATGGCAGTTCAGAAGGTGCCAGTAATTGGGCCTCTATAGCCAGAAGATTGTGATGGATGGCGTCTGGTGTACCTGCTTATCTTTCTGCAGCTGCTTGGTGATCGCATCGCTGCGCCGCTTCTGCTTCTTGTAATCATCCTCGTTGCTCTTACCGCCCGGCGATCCGAAGCATCCCATTGCAGACCACGCCGCCCACCTGAAAACAACACAACACCCGTCATTTTCCTGTAACATGAGCACAGCTTAAATAATTGCAATGTTGAAGTGGCAGCGGGCTCGGCATATAGCAATACCGTTGGAGCACAAATGTTCTTTAACAGCGACTTCAAGCTGCTAGACGTGGCGTGGTTTGGTTAACGTCATGTATCTGTGTTGCTCTGAATTTGATTCGGCCGCGGTAGCAGTAAATAATTTAGTACGTCAGTGCCATTTGACGTTCCAGATAAATGACGTAAGCTGAATTTCACCAGGTTAACCGACACATCAATCGCGTTGCAAGAAGACAGTGGACGCAAGACCGCGATATGTGTGGAACTTTTTGTGGTAGGCCATGTCCAGTCCAGGCCCTCTAGCTGATGTATGGAACACGGACATGAGCGGAATAAGGTATTCTGTTTTTTTGTAAGTCAGCATCTACGGTGGTGTACAACGAAAACGCTGAGGTTTCTTCCAACTCCAAAATTTGACCATCGATAAAATCAATTGTCGGTACCAAGACTTATCCCCGGGAATCTACGGGTCCAATATCGGCCATAGATTCTAGCTCTTTGGGGAATATGAAACTCTCTGAACCGTTAATTATTACTGTGTAAGTGCAGGCGAGTACAAAATTTGGACGGTCTTTATATATTATTTACAACAGAGCCTAATGTCTAAATATACACACGGGTGGTGTGTCAAGGTTACAGGAAAACTATTTGTGTGTACCAAAGGCTGTTCACGTATCGGCGATATTCGACGCTTTTGTCAGTTATTAATAACTCGGTGGCAGCCAGCTTAATGTGCCGTGTTCTGCGGGATAACGAGGCGATTAACTTGAACAAATATTTCGTTACTCGGGATCGACATTTTGAAAAGTTCAATTCACTTCATATTTCATTACAATGCCCCCACTCAATCAATTGATTAGTGGATGATCTTGCCATCGACAAAGGATGGAGTGATCAATGGACATTCTGTAATATTTAGCAACATAATGGGATATCATGTATGGATCAGTGACGTCTGAGAGTTGTACGCCAACATTGCCGAGAGTTGTACGCCATTACGGCTGTACTCCCCGAAGTAGGCAGGGAGGCACCCATATTCGCTGATGGTATTAGGTCCCAATGTAATTGTTGGCTAGCCTATTGACATTATACATAATAATTATTTAAGTTCTGCGAACGTTTATGCTCGAAGGACTCGCTCAGACCTCCGCTACAATTCAGTAGCCGCCACAAGTGCTTCACGTGTCCGAGGACATAAGGAATAAGGTATCAAATGGGTCATTGTTTGCGCAGAAACGCCGCTATCACACCTGAGATCCGAGCTAATAAAGATCAGCGCGCATCGACGCTGCCACTCCGTACGTCGTAGCGACTAATTGATAACATTTAACTCCCTTTTACATATCTAATAGTCGCTTCGCCGCTATTCCGTCGGTGTGCGAGTGTGCGCTAACACTAAATAACCATCTATAGACGTTATCTCTCTGCGGCCGGCTTGGGTTCGAAGTCTAAGTCAACCATGGCAGCTCTCTGAACAATAGTTAACATAACGAAACAGCCTAAAATGCTGAAAAACACGTCCCATTTTAGAAGTATGTCCGAATAACGTCGACCTCACATGTCCGGCGCGCGATCTCCGCACGTCGGCTACAGGCTATTCACACGTCCAATTGTTAAGCTGTCTGTAATGCAGTAAATATGCTAATTGCCTCATTATGTGCGAAGCCTTTTGTGGCGACGAGGCGCGGGTATGCAAAGTGATTTCGGTAAACGATTTGATCTCAAACGTTTTGAAGGAACCGAATGGTGTGTTTGAGACGTGCGGCACGGTTTTCTTTGGGATTTGGCTAAGAGCGTTCAGAAACGGGGGGATGGGAAGCGCTCTGAAATGAATGTACCAATTCTAAGGCAACACAGACACACAAAGGAACACACATTCAAATATCGTGACGAACTTATTCTTACGCAACGGATTTTGGTTACTGACCATTTCACTACGTCAAAGGAAGTCAGTCAGACTAGATTTCCTTGAAAGTTATGCTTAAAAGAGTGCTCATAGCTTATTCAGGACATTTTTACTTGTTAAGTGCATATTGTTTTTATTATAGAGACATCACTTTTGCAAATATAACATGACAAACAACATAAGGAGCAATAAGCTTCCGTGTAGCGAAGCCTCGTATGTGGGATAGGTAAATAAGAGTAAAATATTTGTGTACCGGGTAGTAAAACCCTGGTGCCAGGTTCAATCAGGTATCAGGTAGGTGGTTGTTAGATGCCAGTCAAGTGAGGGCGCCTTCCTAATGATGATTGAGTACTGCATTATTGTAGGGTATTTGTACCTATTACCCTGATTCACATCCTATCTTAATTCTATGTTCCATTAGGAGTGGTATCGTACATGCAATACAACCCGTAATGCCTGGATTACACGTTGCTGGTAAAATGGCGAGACAGTGCTCTTGCCCGAGCACTCGACTCAGTAGGTGTTGACAGTACTCGATAGTTATAAACCTTGTTAAAACAATAATCACCCAGAATCATGAACCGAACGGCCTACGCTCAAGAAACTATAGACCATGATGTCGTCAAAATACCAAAGCACAAAGCCCAATCCTCGTACCAATTTGTCTCATGCACCAAGATAAAAATAATATAAGTCGTTTTTTTTTAAATCAGGACGATTCCTCCAATAGATTCCTCCATTTCCGATACGAAGCGAATACGGATGGATGACTCCACAAACGCCATCCGAGTGTGTATTTCCTTAAATTATGCACATCTAGTGTTAATAACCAATTATACGAGCCGAACTAAATTTAATCAGACCCACTCCAAGAGCGTTTCGAATATTCGTGCCTAGGACACATCAAAAGTTCGAAGAATCGCCGCACGACTCGGCGATGCGTTCACCCATCAAACGGCTAACGGCACGCACGTTGCAATAGCTACACAGGTAGAACAATGGGCAATGATACGTGCGAAAACTGAGACGCCCACCGGTGGTGATCCATGGCTGCGCTTTGAATGAAACCGGGATCATGAATTGTTGGTAATTCATATAAAGGCGTTGGGGACACGGGATCGAATAAAACTTTGAGGTTGTGATAACTCTGACACCAAAAATAGGAAAACGTGTATGTCCAGCAGGAACAGGAGAAAGCATGCTGTCACTATCAATTTCATTTATGAAGTCTGTGGTGTGAGCGAGACGAAAGATTACGTAAAACGATTGTGCTCGAGCCACTGCTCAAGTGGTTTGAGCGCAGGTGATCGCGAATTTGTTTCCCGTCTGTCTAAATTTCAGAAATTACTTTTGCGTAACCTGTCCCGGGCCGTGTTTCTGTGATTGCTCCGAGCCCACTGTACGGTACCCAGAATACAAGCGTTGCTTACGGTCCGAAGGTTAATTTTTTTATACCAAATCCACTGTTTTCAGTTGTAACAAGAGTACACACGAAAGATAAACACACAAGGCAATTCCTTACAGATAAAGATCGGATATATTACGTGTAACGATTTCCGAAACGACTCCTCGAGTTCTATTCCTGGAGATTTTCAATTTAGCCGACCGTCTGAATACTTAATGGCGCTATTCCAATCAGGTTTGTTCTTATGGGGCGAACCCAGAAATAAGGGTCGATACGAGCATCTATGAATCAGTAACGCTATCCTCTAAGTTCTTTTGCGTGTGCCTGTACTTAGAGACTTTTCCTTCGTTTGCATCTTAGAATGGTATTGCGCAGGTCAGGCTTGCCGCAACTTGTTTCAATTACGGGTCAATAATGACTAAGCTTTTCTCGCTGTAAACTTATAATTATTTGATACCTAGCCCGTATAAATGCTGATATAGTAGCCGCCTGATTTAACGGTTTGAGCGCTAGCCGTTTCCATTTCGCCCACTGTAACGGGTGGTTGGAGGTTCGATTCCCGCCAGGACAATTTCGAAAATTATATTTATGTAGATCGCTTCAGTCTGGATGTTATTGGAACCTTCTAGAAGGTTTCTAGAATGGAGATCAAGAGCCGGAGGACGTAGAACGCCCCCCTTCCCCCCATGTTATCACACGCGTCCCAGGAAGCCGGTGGATGCGAGTGGCGGAGGACAGTGATGTGTGGAAGTCATTTGAGGATGCCTATGTCCAGCAGTGGACGTCTTTCTGCTGATGGCTGGAATACTGTTACTAGGACGGCCCCCAGTAAATCGCAAGGCACCCCTAATACACGCGTTGCTTAATTTAAGACCAAAGATGGGTGTGTATGCCCGGCGATATTAAAAAATCTACCAAATCACATCAGAATATAATCATAATACCAGCCTTTTTTAATGTCCCACTGTTGGGCACGGGCCTCCCCTCAACGCGAGGGGGACATCAGAATGTTGTCACAAAATTATTAAAGTCCTATTTCACCAACGGGTACAGCTGAATGTAAATGCCGGCCAATTTACAGTTGGTCCTGATACGTACGTAGCTCAACTGCGTTAGGGGGGAATTGCAAATGAGTGGTTTTGCAGACGCCGCCCGGACCGATATAGCTGGAATAATCACGGATAGACACCGTTATGATATAAAGTATCGTTATGGGTTGAATCTGAAGACTGTTTGTGTTTTAAAGCTATTTAGAATGCTATTATAGCACACAAATAAAAGGCCGGATTGACTGAGTGTCAATCAAAGCACCATCTCAACCGTAGGTTCCATCTACTAAGAACATATTGTAGCACAAACAACCAAGACGATTTGGGTAGTACACGCGAATTACGACCTTACGTAAACGCGACACTATAGTTATTATTGTACCGACAACACCGATATCCATCCATTCACCCACCAAAAGTTCCAAATATTAAAGACTCAAACCTTTACAGCTAGGTGTATGGATAAATTAAAAAAGAAACAGTACGCATATAATCAGTAAGCAGTGATAGCCTAGTTGGTAGAACGCTTGCCTTGGTAACGAGGATTGCAGGTTCAAACCCCGGCGGCTCGCACCTCTGGAATTTCTGGATTTCATGTGCGAATCTCACTTTTAACCGTGATTATCACTTGCTAAACGGTGAAGGAAAACATCGCTAGGAAACCTGCATGCCTGAGAGAACCCCTCGAAAGACATGAAGTCCGCTAACCCACACTGGGCCAGCGTGGTGGACTATGGCCGAATCCCCCTCGCATTGAGGGGAGGCCCGTGCCCAACGGCGGAACATTAAAAGGGCTGGTATTATTATTATGTATATAATCAGTATAACAATATTCCGTGCATAGAGTAGATAATTACATAATCACACGTGTCGTGTAACTACAGAGTAGTTTGACATAAGAAATGAGATAGCGTCAACTGATTTAAATGCCAGGTTCGACTCACCTGATAGGGTCACAAAACCTATTTTACTTTTCGGGATACGTCCTGTTTTAATTATAGACACAAATGGATTAGATTTTTGAAAGCGAGCAAAGCATTACGTTATCTTTAGGATTAACAGCATTCAAAATAGCTCTATAATCTGTATTTCAGTCATGAAAAAAACAGCTGCAATTTCTTATCTGCAAGAAATAGCTATATTAAAGTTACAAACACACACAACAAAATGTTTATGAATTCATTTCTTAATGTTAAAAGTATTGGAAAACTTTCAATTAATTGAGCTTAGTTTTGGTTTATGTCAATTTTTCTGTCATATTAACTACATCGACAGGGCTTTATTTGAGTATGAAGACAGCTTTGTCGAACAATTTAGTTGTAGCAGGCGTCTCGGCCCATCGCATCGAGTAGTTGCGGGTTCGACTAGGAAAATTTCAGAAATTACCTTTTTGTAATTAGGCCCTAGGCCCTAGTCTGAGGCCCATTTTATGGTACTGATAATATAAGCGTTGCTTACTTTGGCAATATACAGTAGTGTTTTCGTCAGACGATATCATTTAAAAATCTATACAGTAAAAGGGCTCGTCCCATTCTCGTGGGTGAATCATGGCGACCCTATCAGGTCACAATGGGCCCGGCACTGACGAAATGCAGTGATATGGGCAGCATTCTTTATGTACGGGAAAGTAGTTTAGGCGCTCAGTTTACTTGTAGCTACAGTTCTTTAGTTTCAATATTGTTTGGGAATTTATTTTGAGACGGTTTCTAATGATTTTAATAGGTGGATTGTTTAAATAAAACCCCGGAATACGTAAGTAACGGACGTGGACGTTATAATTGAATAAGGAAATAAAAAAGTGACATAGATGAACCGACCGGAGAGCCAAGCCAAAGACAATAAAAAAACTTACAATAGGGATTGATACATATTACTAATTACTAAAATAGGGTTGCGTTCCCATTTTATCAGTATCGCTCAAGTTATAGTTATAGACCAAAGGGGCACATAGCTCTCAGAATCGAGGGCTGTTGGGGCAGAAAAGGTTGCAGAATTACGACTACGTTTTGGATAACGTATTGTGGGCCAGCGCCTTCAAGGTGGATGCGATGCGAGTCGTCGGGGTGGACTTTATATGACTTTTGACTTAAGAGGGTTCGGGGCTAAGAGACTTATGTATGCTTACACACATTATAAAAAATATATCGGTTTTAGGGTTCTGTACCTCGAAATATAAGAATAGAATACTTAAACGATCACTCTGTTGTTCGTCGTGTGTCAAAACCCCTTTTCTAAGCAACTACTACAAGTGTAAAGTTGAAATTACAACATCCTCACTATCAGTCTTAGCACAAGCAATGCAATAAAAAAAACTATATTTTATGTTATATTTTCATAGAGCATACATGTTAAAAAGCGCAACAGTTAGTTTGTCGTATAAGAATGCCATTTTACGGATATAAGGCTGGTTATACCCCTCAGGCTGCGAGTCATACTAGCGCCTGTCTTTGTTTTTAGGATTCCATATTTGTACATTATGATATATGCCCAAACTCCGCACATTCAAAAATATCTCTTATTTTAATCTTACTCGTACTCTTACTCTTTACTCGTGACGGCGGGCTACTTATTAAGAAACACATTTCTCAGCTTGGCAATCGATTGACCCAAAATATACGGAAAGGCATGTTCTAAATTAAATTAAAAAAAAAATGACAATTTAGGAAGTCAAGAGAGCATTAGAGGCAATCGCTCACAGGGTCAAGTGGGTATTAACTCGAGCAATGGCATGTCAAACGTCTGATTGGACCTCAAAAAAGTCACTTTTTGCCCGTCAACGAATCACTGGACCGATTACTATCAAAAACACCTTGTTTATTATTAGATACTGTGCGAATTGTAAACAGTTTGAGGTGTTTTTCATTGAGAATGAATTGTAGATATTCCGGGTTCGCAGAAGGGCTAAGGCAAGCACACCCAGAGAGAAATAAAAACGATTTTAGGGTTAAAGCCCGGTAACAAGATGGACTTAGTTATAGCCTTGCTAATGACTTAAAACTTAAATCTGAGTTTAATGACAATTAAGCTGAAGAGTTTCAAGTCTCTCATCAATATCATTAACATAGGTAGGTAATTACAAAAAAGTACGATTTTTGGGTTTTATCAACACCGGTTTTTCTAGCTTGGGAAAACGACCGGAATACTGGTATTTTGATTTCGGTGACACCGGCTCACATCACCTGATAAGGGCGTGAAAGTAGTGTCCGTTACAAAGTGAATTACAGAAGGTTAAAATGATTGCGTAAGTGATTTGGTACAAGGGGATAAGAGAGAATAAGCGGGCGTCTTCTTTCTACATCACGACATATTGCCCCTCGTATCTTGTAGTAACAAGAAGTTACAATAGAAAGGACGTTTGGTGGACGAGGGAAGATGTTCCAGCCAGACGGGTGGTATGCCTGGCGGGGCGGCCGCTACGCCTCGACGGTTGTTGTCGGGATCTTGTACATATGTTACTTGCTCCGAAAACTATCATAGCGCGTTTCAGGATTGTATGGAGATTGGTCATTTCTGAATGTCGTCTATAGCGCTATCTGTGTAGCTTGTGGCGAGGTTGAAGAGGTCGCTACAGACGTATTACGCCGACGCCTGTTGTGTACGGGCTTCAGACGTACTACGCCGAGATACCTGTTGTGTACAGGCTTCTGTAGTAGCCATCCTAGCCAAGACCAAAGGCCTCGTCGTCTACCCAGAAAGCCTCACACCAATTGCTACTGCTAGATTATTTCAATTTTCGGCTAGGGGCCGACGACGACGACGGGAATGTTGACCTCATTTCCGTTGCCGAATTGTAATATATTACAATATGTAATATTGTTTACAAGCCAATTCGTATTTGTTCAATGGCACGAGGAAAACCCGTAGCGCGTACCGAAATACACGTTTTATTGATACAAAAACATACGACTCAACGATTGTGTCAAGTTTTCTGGTTACAACATTTATTAGGTAAGTACCTACGTAGAGATAGCATGGTTCGAATTTATAATGATAAATTAATTTCTTATATTTACGGGAATACTACACATTGAAATAAAACTATTTTTTTTGCAGGATTGCACCACAGATCTTCGCAAAAGAACACCGATTCCGACCAAGAATGATACGTGAGGTCATTGAAATTAAAAAACATCCTTATTTCAATACGGAAGATGGCTGGGTGCTACCTACCACCGACTTGGGATCCAGTAATGAATATAATTAAATCCAAAACCAAGCGCACCATTGCAAGACCTCAAGACACTGTGAGCACTTTCTGCGTAGATCGGATCACAAGTAACAACTAAATATGAGGCTAACCCGGTTCTAACTATGACACTGGGACGTCATCCACCTCAGTCCTCCCGTGACCATGCATGGTTGCTATAAAGCAGCCAAAACTTCGGGAACGTAAAAACATAAAATAAACGCGAGAAAATCCGAAAAACTAGTTTTATTATAATGATAAGCTAGTTAATGGCGACTTGAGCAACAAATCCGTATCATGGACTGTAGGATTTAACGCCACAACCGTATAATATCAACCTTATAAAAAGAGAAACCATGGAGTTTCTGGTCCCTACGTCTCCATGGGAACGGCATTCCGACCGGGCGGTAATATCGTAACATAATATTTTGTGTAACGTTTTAACGATTCCTAAGTACTGTAATAGTTATTTTTTAACCTATATCGTCCCACTGTTAAACAATTGTCTCATCATAGCCTTTCAGGCTTCTCTGTAATCGGCTATATTTGGTCAATCCCTTGCATTGTCAGGTGCCAGGTCACGACAACGTGTCTTGGGCCTGCCTCGGCGACGACGCCCATCTTCAGAAATCCATTGCGTTACGACTCTTGTACATGCCTCGTGGCTCAACCGACATGTATAGCGTTTACATGAATAAAATATATTCTGATTTTGATGCTCAGACGAAGAAATACATAATATAGAAGTGGTGCCAAATGAACAACCGACGAATAATAATAAAAGTATCCTTAGTAACGAGATGCGCGGACCAATTTGTAGGTATAGTCTTTGGCGCGGACCAGCAATACTCGACTCAGTTGTTTGTTTGGCACCAACTTCACATTTGACAAATATTTTTTGGCTTATAGTTTTTTGAAGACGGTTTTTTTTTGTTAACTGTCCTTCAATATGGTGTTCGCGACACCATCTTTATTATTTCATCGTGTAAGTTCTGTGGTGACTATGCGTCGGTAGCGCGTGAGCACTGGATTAGTCAAAATCTGTGGAGAAAATAATATGTTATTTGGATACTAATTTATAAGCTTAGAGCTTTGTAAACATGATATATGTATAATGTGGTCATTCATCAGCTGTGGTTGTTAAACCACGAGATCAAACTCGGCGATGATCACTACGCTGACCCCAAAATCGCTTTCATCAAGAGTGACCATTGAGTATTTTCCATAACATTTATTATCTGAGCATGAGATTTGAAACGAATGACGTAAATACTCGCATTTCACATACATTTACGGTATTATACTAAAATACCAATTGACTCATATGAACGACTTCCTCTAATTGCATTCTATTTATAACACTACCAGCTTATGATCGTCATTGGTAATGAAACCCTCTACAATCCACCTTATACTTCTCCCGATAGAAAAGGACGGAGCTTTACTGGCAACTGTTAGCGTTTTACTTCTTCAAACTTATAACGCTGCCCCACTCAGTTGGATATCTGATCGGCAGATCAATTCAGAACTTATCAAAATTCAAAATATTCACGTGCCGTAGAAATATATAATTACGCTGTAGAAATATAGAACTAACACTTATTCTTAATACCCAAATCGAATATTGATTTCTTATATTCACGCGAATACTACACAATGAAATAAAACTTATTTTATAGACTTTATCGCGTTTATTTCTCAAACCTCCCCTGACCATGGCTGCTGTAAAGCAGCCGAAACGTCGGGAGCGTAAAACGACAATTCTGTTTACAGAGTAGAGTTTTATAATGAAAGCTGCAGATTATAATCGAATCGGTTTACACAAGACTAAGGTTGAGGTAAGGTTGTGAATGACAGGGAAGGTCGCGTTGGAGCCCTTCAGAAGCTGTATTATAATCACAAATGCCGCCACGAGATATGTCATCGTATAAAAGTACAACATGCCATTTCGAGTGTAAGAAAACACAAGTGGATTTTTAATAGACACCCGGCCGAAAGAGACGAAGACAACGGGTGGTAGACCGTAACCAAGTGGTATCTGGTAAGAGAAGTGTAGACTCTTGAGCAGTAAGATGAATCGCGGGTGCGATCAGTAAGAGTTGGAGATTGCTGGCGCGAGCGAATGGAGTGTGACACCTAGCAGTGGATAGCGACAAATTGTACATGTGACGTAACGATGATAAAGAAAACTGAAGGAACAAACGCTCCGATGTTTGTGGGCGGCTGTTTTGGAAATTCCATAATACATGACTCAGTAACCTTTTTATATTACCTACAGGTATACTACAAGCCAAATATAGCAAGAGTTACGACACTTATGAGTGCGTTAATTGCGTCAAACGATGAAATAAATATTTGTTCCTTTCGGGCGATTGTTAAAATTACTTTGCCTACTGCAGCCATGTTTCAGAAGTAGTCTTTACAGATGATAACTACATTAGCCTGTCTAACTACACTATTGGGTATATCATCTCCTGATGATCTTCTGTTTGCATCTAGTTGTACATGAGATTCAAGTTCAAGGAAGACAGCACTTTTGCTAGGCTAATGTGAAGGCTAGTTTCCAGTTGTCAACCAATATCAGGCGATAGTTGCCTGGCACATGTTGAACTGAACACCTATTTGGTGCAGCCGTTAGACACATAATATACTTGACAATACAACGTACACTTTGTAAGCTAGGTAGCATAACTAACTGCGTATAACCTAGCACTTATCAATGGCGTCTCATGTTTGTACCCTGTAACAGTTTCTCCCTCCCAGCCTGTGGGACATTAAGAGGGTTCATTAAGATATGGTTCTTTATCTTCCAACGTAAACATCACAAGCATTTCAATTGCAGACAGTCGATCGTATGGCAGATAAGGTCTTATAAAGGTGCTTTTATATTTACTCGTCGCCATAGGATGTCTCTCACGGCGTTCATTGTTGTTTTCGTGTGCCGAGCGCTAATCGGTTTAACTCAACAGGATAATACCTACTGCTGATTAAGTCGCGGGACCGGAGCAAGCTCTTTGATTGAGCTAATAGAATGTGTTGGCGATTCTATTCCCACGGCGGAACGGATCTTTTGTTGGGGATTTTAGAACTCCATTGAAGTTCAACGTAGCGTTTAATTTTGGTATAAAACCAGATGGATATATGAGAATGCGACTGGATGATATTAAAATATATGTAGTCAAGTAAGCGTCTGCCATCTAAACATCTCTAAGATTTATTAAGATTTTCTTTTTCTCCTCTTCCTTCTTATAATGTGGGAACCGTGTAGCCATTAACTTGTAATTATATACTTAGAGTTAGTACTTTTCTTTTTTTTGGCCAGCTCCTAAAGTCTGCCTAGGCGTTCCTACATTGTTCAGACATACCTATAACAATGTACTGCTTACAAATGTAAAGGATCTTTTTAAAAAGAACAACCACGGAGTGTCTTGCCAATCCTTCTCCATAGGAACGGCATTCCGAATGGGTGGTAAAGTAGTAGCTTAGTAACATTTTGTAACTATTTTGATGATTCATAAGTACTGTTCTTAATGGTTTACATGAATAAATATATTCTGATTCTGATTCTCTGACTGAGTGAGGTCTGATTATGCGATAATAAACATGAGAAATAGTGAACATTGTGACAATTAGGGCACAAATTCAATTGCATGCCTAACCTAACCCGCCCAATGGTAAGGTAATGATCGATACATCCTCGACAATGACAATTTCTAGCATTGACATATTATGTACGTATGTTCGAGAAAATGAATGAGTGTTTATTGGAATTGAAGCATAAAAAACCAATTATCAATAAAAAAAAATATCCAGGTATAAATGGACTAAATATTAAGTCACTTCGCCCATTTATATCCCATTGTGATTGCAAGTCGACTTGGGAACTTCAATGGTTGTGTGGTAATAGCGTACGTGGGCGTACCACCCGTGTCCCGAATATAAAGCGGGGTAGCTCAGTAAGAGGGCATTATATTGCTTTTTTACAAACTCCATGCAAATAAGGTATATCCGTCCGATAACCCTGGCTGAAGTTCATTGAATTGTCTGTATTAAGAAAGATTTGAGCTCTATTGAAGCGGGTGAGACCTTAGGTATTGTCCAGACTCAGGGATAATTTATCCTATGAGAAATTTATCAGATGGAGTATCAAACAACATGCTAAGGGAACGAAGACGAAATCAGCTCGGACTTTTTGGGTCTTACGATCAAAATTTCATGAAAATGTTATGGAAACTTATAAGTAATCAGCACGAACCTCGCCAATTAGCTATTAGACAGCCAGTAGCAGCTTTTTTCTCACATATCATAAAAGACGATTTAGGGGAAATTACTTTGGTGAGTAAAAGGCTTGTAAACTAACCTGTCATTAGACTTTTGATAATGCACCTTACATGTACCTATGGAAAACTTTACGTTGTTTGCTCTTATCGTAAAGAACATGAACATCCAAACTAGTTAATAGAAGCCTACCAACCACCTTCTTACTGTGAAAATACGCACAATTCGAATCCTTATCCAGCCCCTCTACAACCAAAAGTGCTATTTACGCAGCCTTATTCATTCCAAGCTGTTAAAAGCGTAACTAGTTAGTCTAAAACTGTACGCTCCTTGACAATAGGCGTTCGTCTTTGATCATATATACGTTTGTTTTGAGGTGTTAGAAAGGCAGAACGTAAACATGAACGCGAAACTTTCACTGCAAGCTTGCGAGACACATAGCAATAACCAAATGGTCTGTATGTGCTAATTTGTGGTGGAATCAGGTGTCATATATTAGCAGTATATCGGGCTTGACTGGGTTAAGATTTCTTAAGATTAAAACGGTTAATAGCAACCATATGATTTAACTTCAAGTCTGGAAGAGATAGACAGTGTCTTGAGATCTTGCACTGGTGCGCTTGGTTTTGGATTTAATTAGTATTAGTATTTGTAGGTCCCTGTGCATTAAATATCTTTGGAAAAAGTGATCATTTTTTTCGATAAGAAGCCGAATCTTCTTCTTTCTTTATGAAATGAAATAAGATGAGATATGGCCTCACCCACAGCCACCGGCAGCAAGGTGACAGCTTAGTTTATATTAGAACCTGAATACTGAATAGGTATCTTCTACGTATTTTATTGCTCACTTGATTATCACATGCTCGATGTGAATGCAAAGACGTGAAGAAAAAAATACTGCATGAAACCTACATGGTCTGAAAAAATATAATATAACTAGCGCCCCGCGGTGTTACCCGCGATTAAAAAGTATGTCCTTTTCTGTAAATCATGTCGATCCTTTGCTCTATGAAAAATTAAAACAAATCTATCCCACGGTTACTGTACATTTTACCGGGATAAAAAGTAGCTTATGTGCTATTAGCGGACTATAATCTATCTCTGGGCCAAAGAGATCCATTCAGCCGTTCTGGCGTGATTGAGTAACAAACATCCATCCATCCAAACTTTCACATTTATAATATTAGTGGGAAGTGGGATACCGCAGATACTATGACTTCTTAAGGGTCAGATCCTGATTGCTTTTCTCGGAAACCACATTCGGCTCACGATATCATACTAATGAGAGTGTATAGGTAGTCGGGATATAGCTAAAGATAGCACGGTATTAACTACCCCCGTAGCTGATTGAAATAATAGTGAATAATCATTGAGAAGCGTGGAAAAAATAAGTGACTCATAGTAATCCCTGGAAGCTAGTTATTATCATCTGAGTTTCAGTGTAAACATTTGTGCTATTGCGACATTGAGATCAGGATATCTATGCTTTATCACATTGTAGAAGTTTATCTTCACGGCTATACCGGTAGCTGGGTAGGCATGCGCGAGACGAGTATTCAATTTAAGCTGACTTTCTATTAATTTAGTATACCAGGGTTCACAAATTAAAATCCTTAATGTTATATTCCAAGGGACCCGTTTAAATGCCGACGTCTGAGCAAGGTTTGAGCAGGCGCGCCCCAGAATCTAGAGTTTAGCGTCTTCCACTGAGCCGACTCATTTGCCTTACTATAGTGCATATGTCGTTGTGAATTAACGAAAAAATGGATTTCAATAATTCAATAGAGATTTTAAGACATCAAGGATGGCGTGGAATAACCAAAACTACCCCCTCGTATGAGGACTGTAACGAAAGAAATAATGAAATGACAAAACACTGCCTTAATGTTTAGTGATATGCCGTTTTATTGGACTAAATCCAGAGTCATTCGCCAAATTTGCGGGCTGAGCGTCCACGTTGGACGAGGAGTGTGCAAGTACAACGATGGACCAACTAAGTCAATCCTTCTAGCTCAGAGATTCCCAAAGTGGTCGTTATCGG
This sequence comes from Pheosia gnoma, assembly GCA_905404115.1. Taxonomy (NCBI): domain Eukaryota; kingdom Metazoa; phylum Arthropoda; class Insecta; order Lepidoptera; family Notodontidae; genus Pheosia; species Pheosia gnoma. Next base: position 4,030,516 of record FR989919.1, on the reverse strand, counting down.
TTTCCCAGGAGTACATAAACGAAAACTGATTTTGGGGGTCGACGAGATCTAAAAATCGACCCTTATTAATTAACACAAGTTCTTATTGGAAACTTTCAAGATACTGTATAAGTTGTGTTACGTGTACCAACTTGTTATAAGAATGACTTATATTTTAGTAGGAAGTATCATTGTTGTACTTTTAAAAAACTCAACAAGGCGATAAATTTGCACCGGCGAAATGTGTGTTCATTATAGTGCCCCTCTGCCTATCCCTTCTGGGATACAGACTGATCGTATTATTTTTGATAGTGGATCTTTGTTCACTGTTTTATTTTTTTAAGCCCAATGGGTCGAGAATTCAACATCATACGTTTTGGTCTTACAGAGTTCTACTTTCTATTACACCGATTTTTTTTAAACCCACCAGATATATAGCCTGAATGCCAGTGCACGTAGGTACCCAACACAATGTCTGCGTGGAAACCGATGCATTTAACAATCACCATGCGGGGAATACCGAACGGCAACAGCTTATTATGCAACAACAAATTATTATTGCAATGCACGTTGTCACATCGGCAAGCGACAGAGATATTTTTAGACTGTCTCAGATAAGTGAATCTATTGTGGATTTTGTCTCACACTTATCACAGTAATGTTTCATTATTATAATAACTGCTGTCTATAAATAAAATGGCGATATCATTATTAGAGATGTCTCACTCAACCTAAAAATTTAGATCCATCCTGACAATAATTACCAGCCCCACCGTCGTCGTGTCAGTCGTGTCCCAACCGAAAGAGACCGAGCTATAAGAACAGAGACAGTTGCCGCGCGTCTTTTGTTTTCTTATCGCTTGGCCTCCGTTTGGCGGTTGATCCATCTGTGTATAACAGCTTTAAATGCTATCACCACCTTGACCTGAGTTCAGATATTTTCGTAAATCCGAAATTATGCGCCATAGGCCTTACATAACCTGTAGTAATTCTTTAATTTCAATTAAAATGTCTTACAGAGAACGCATTTACTTTTCGTTATCTGTTTATAGATACCGGTTATATAAAGTGGGTGTAGGGAGAGAGGCAGGCCATCAGCCAAATAGTCTGATGATATTAAGAAGATAGCCAGTACATGATGTACTAGGATAGCATAAGACCAGAACGATTGGTGTAAACAAGGAGATACCTATACCCAGCAGTGGGTTGACACAGGCTGAACGAAGAAGAACAGGCTATACGAAAATAACCTTTATTGCAGTTGGTTGAAAACAGGCAGTGGCTACTAGCCCATGATTACCTGGTACTTTTTCTGTCTGTGTGTGACACTTGCAATATTACTCAAAGTTAAGAAACAATTCATGTTGATTATCATCTTCGAAACTTTATTAATTACTAGCTCCTACACGCGGCTTCGCCCGAGGTACCTCGATGAATCACGCCTATAGGTATACACACTCAGGGATATTGTAGCATCCAATTAGTGAAAGAATTTTCATTATCCGATCAGTAGTTCCAAGGATTACCTCATACATACAAACATTACCTATTCATAATATAAAGTCAGTCCAATAAGAATTCGTCAAAGTGGAATGACAAATTTTGGGCTTGCGCTTGCAGATGTATGCCGGTTGCCTTGACCTTTGCTTTCTAGGCAGCGTGACACCAACAAATTGGATATACTGTGCTGATTAGGATATAATTCGCAATTCAAACTGATAGCGATTAATAAATCATAATACCCAATGTACTTGTCACTAATTGATTAATTAGTGGAAACAATAAAGTGATAAGAAGATACAAGCGGTGATAGTGTGTTGTATTGCTTAGATTTGATAATTACCCATCCACTATTGAAAAGGATTTTTTTTTAAATCAGAATCATGAATAATGCACAACTAGTGAATACAAAATGACCACTTAAATAATTATTTAAGACGCACCAAAACATGAATTTCTAAACCATACCGAATAATAAACATTAGTGAGCTTAGCTCATACCAAACCAAATATTAATACATGTTACATAACATTTATTAATTGAAAACTGCAATAATAAATTGTTGCAGAAAGTTACATTCAGTCCACACAAGACACAGCAAAGCTGTCATTAGAAAAGCTTTAAACTTTTTACTTTATATAAAAAAAATTACAGTAATTAAACATGGATCGAACCCTTCTACTTCAGCAAATCATTTTTATTTAAACACATTGTATTTCACCATCAATGCTGGTATATATATGTGTGTATAAAGGTGCATTATTAGGTCCTAGCATGTGTTTGAATCAGGTCCTAATGTAACAAGGGGTGTACATAATTACATATGCGTACAAAATACAAATACAATTTGATGATTCTAAGTCCGCTAACACAATTGATTCATAATTGCACGGCAGTGGCATACTTAATTTAAATAATACATTATATTGCCAGACTAACATACATATGATCCCAAACTAAGATATTGGGGGCAAAATTAGTATATAATACTTATATAGATATTAAACATCCATGCCCCGGGTCCAAGCATTCACATAAACATTCATTCATCACACAAAGTTTGTCCTTACCAGGATTCGAACCTGGGACCCTCGGCACAGAAAGCAGGGTCTCCACCAACTGCGTTTATCATTTAGTCAAGTTTTTTTTTTGGGAACACTGTTAAATGTGACAACTACAAGGTCATTGTCATTTGATTATGTGAGCAGACTTGGCTTTTTCATTGAATTTCATGACTATAAATCCGAATGATGCTAATCTTGTGGGCCGAACTAAACTTTTGCAATCAAGAATGATAAGGAGAAACAGTATTGTCTCCATCAAATCATGTTTCACAGTCAAGCAAACACATTTCATGATACACTACAAACATTTTGTGATTCTAATTCAATACAGATAAAAATACTTTATCATAATAATCAAATAGGATGAAAATTAAATCAAAATGTATGTAAGATGTTGACCAATTTGATGCCTTATGACTTTAAAAACAATGTTAATGAGGCTCATAACAAAAATATAAGATTGTTATGTTCTTATTACAATCTTATTATATCAAATCTGCACAATAGGCACAATATCTGATAACATTGTCATTCTCAAGGTGTAACAAAGTGCAACAGCACAGATAATGTAACTGGCCAGTTTGTTATCATGCAGCCAGTGAAATCTTGAGGTTTAAATGATTAAAAGCATGTGGTACTCACCAGCAGGTGGGCGTGGCGTTGTCCACCGTGTCCTGGTTGGGCTGCGAAGGAGACTCGGCTCCCCGCGCGCCGCCCGCCACTGAAGAAGCCGTGGTGTCTTCCTGCCCCTCACTGCGCCCGCATCATCACTGTCCCACGACCACGACACACGCACTGCTATTATCTCGACCGCACTGACACTAGTTGCATCTCAACCTGAAAATCACGACACCACACTAACTTACTTATGCACTTGCAAGCCTGAACGTACACTGGCGTGTATGCACTCGCCGTGGAGTCGACAGCACACCGACACTATCCAAGAACACTCCTACAGCATCACGGTCACGATCGGGCCGACCTCCGGAGCACTAGTTCACGCCCCGATATCACCACACGCGATTATATCCAACTATAAAAAAATGGCAACCTTTGGCAGTTCCGAACGGATTCAACTCGCGACTACACCATGGATTGAATACTGTAATATTTATAAACTTTTACGGGTTAATTATAGACCAGACGTTACTATTAACGTTTGAACATAAGTAAAAGCTGAGAAAATAATATTTATAAATAGCTTCGGATTATTTTGATACAAATCTATATCGGTCTAACACTGAATACACACCCGTCTCGGGTGCGGTAGATCCTCTTGTTTCTCTTTACGATACGTTTAACATACGAAATTTAGCACGGATTGGATTAATTACTACACATAGATGACCTACACCCTGATAACTACAAAGACATTTTGTAGCAATGACAGCGATCCGTATCGGCTTCACAGAACCTATAGAAAAAAATCAACATGTCGCCTGTGATATTGCATGCAAGGTGTTTTTTTATCATCAGTGAAACTTCAGTCAAAATCGAGATAAAGGGGCGTGGTCATCGATAATCGAGATTTTCCAACCATGGACGAAAGAGATAAACGATGTCAATATGAAGAATTTTCCGCAAGTGGAAATTTATTTCACATCAAATTATATTATAATAATAATATCATAGTTCGACCAAATAATATTATTCGACTAAAACCTACTATTTATAAACTACATATCGAAAATGTGTATTTTATTTTTAAACTTCATATTACAGTCGTACATTATTTTTGTCTATGGTACAAATGATCGATTGAAAATATTATAGGAATGTAATCCCGGTACTCGGAACAGATATTCTAGGAACAAGAAGGATAATAGGATAATACCACATATTGCACAGCGCACCGTAGTAGCGCATGAGATAGTCATATATCATTTTGTTTATTACTTGAAACTGGCGTAATACCTAGAGTGATGCTTCATAAAAAAAACTAATAAAATGATTGGTTATGGAACAAAAGTGGTGTAGACTTTTTTCTCTATGGTTATACTGGTTAGTTATGGCGCTATTCATTTATATTGAAATCCGAAATTGATTTATTTATTACAGAGTAATAACAATTTTCAATAACAAAAGCAACATCAGTATTAAGGAATGGCTAAACACAACAAAACCTTACATCTTATAGCTTCTAAACTTGGACTTGCTGAAGAAGATAAATTTTTAAGGTTCGTAAACAAACATTTTTAAACAATCCGAGAATGTAATAACTTTTGAACTTATAAAATTACTTAGACGAAGGCATGCAACATTCTAGCGGTATTATAGTCTTCGAAACATATTTTTAATCAAACTTCTATGAGTAGCCACTATGCTCTAACCACAAAATAATCTAAGTGAACCAACCTAAAACACGAAATCGAAATATATGTTTTAAATATTACAGCAAAGCAGATGAGTTTCATCGTCTTTTACAAACTAAATGGACAGCTGGGAGCAACATCAGCGACACCAGTAAAATCGTGATTTGCCTGGATCTAGCTGCTATACTTCTTGGGGCGGATTTGGATACTGCAAGTACCACCTAGCTACTTAAAATAGAATCATATTGGTTATGCCTGTGACTTTATATTACAAAATCAAACTAAACCATAGTTTCGTCTATTCCATCTGTAAGGGTCAGAGTCATTTTAGTCGGCAATTATTAGGACTTAAAAATGATTAATGGTATCCATTTCTATTTAGATGTTTGGACCCAGATAGTAATCATCAATACTTTAATTACTCATGTAACTATGCAATAAAAAAATAACAATTAAATAACCAGTTGTCTTTGTGGCATAGCCATAATGTGTGACCAAGACAGATAAAATAAAAATCCTTTGTAATAAATGGCAACATTGTCTTTTTTCAGAAATCAGCCATAAAATACTCAGGTCTGAAGCCATCAACATACACTAACAGTCGGAAGGTAGTGGAGAACCTTCTAGAGCTAAACAATGACAAGCTGACCACTTCCATGTTGTGCCTCGTGCTGCAGTGCACCGGGGTGCAGGAGTTGGCTGATAAGATACTTTATGAGTACCAGAGGAATGCTAAAATGGTAATTATTATTAATTATGTCATGCTCTCCATTGGGGGTGTGGAAATAATGGAAAATATGAGTAATGAGGTCCTTGCCAGCTGTTTCAATTAGTTATTGGCTCTAGTTTGAACCTTATTGTTACAACAATTCAGTAATTGATTTCTTATATTTACGCGAATTCTACACATTGAAATAAAACTATTTTTAAGGATTTTATATATGCCCGTCTCTAACTATGACACCTGGACGTCCACCACCTCAGTCCTCCCGTGACCATGGTTGCTGTAAAGCAGCCGAAACGTTGGGAACGTAAAAACGAAAAATAAACGCGATAAAATCCTTAAAAATAGTTTTATTTCAATTCAGTAATTATTACTGAACAGTCATAATATAATTTTACATTTTCAGACAGTTGATTTGAACCTACCTCAATATGTCTGTATGGCTGTGTATCATGCGTGCCGGTAAGTAATTATCAAAATATTGCTAAACAATGAAGGAAACCTGGAGAGACAAACTGACCAGTTCTTGAAACACATGTGAAGTATGCCAACCATTGGTGGGCCAGGGTGGTAGATTATGACCTGAATTCCACTCATAGACCAGTGGCAGAATACAAATCCACAAATCAATGTCCTAGTGCACCTGTCTAGTGTGTGGGAGGTGGTCGGCTGGTCACTCCATCCATCTAAGCTCAACCAGAAACTTCCCCAGCTAAAAAAGCCCTTTCATTAGAAGGTTCATCTGAGTATTTGTCAGTAAAACGGCTAATATTCTTATTTATTTTGGTACAATGACAATAGGTTCGATCCCTATTACATTGGGACCGCAATACCATCGGCGAAATGTGGATGCACTGCAGCGCATCCCTGCCTACCCCTTTGAGGATTACAGGCGTGATGGTGGACTAAATTATCCCATGAAAGATAAGGTTGATCGTGTTTTCAATTGTTTCAGAATTAACAAAGTTAAGATATCTAAGAGTAAAGTGATAGAGAAGTCTAGACTTAAATCAACACAGTGGACGAAATTAGATGCTGTCTGGACAAAGTTTGTTGATGAACATTTCTCAGTTGCTAAGAAGAAAAGAGGCAAAGCTAATAGTGATGTTGCAAACGGTAAATAATTATATAATAATGTCGCCAGATATTCACACCAACTGGGCCCCAAGTCTGCTAACACCATTCAATAATAATCTAACAGCAACCGCATAGTAACTGTCACTTTTGACAGATATCCCATACAATATCTGTGTGTATGTGTTACTTACTTGGGGCCTGTACCATGCCATACTAAAGCAGCGCTAGTATTATAGGTTCTGTACAATGGACTGGGGGCGATTGGAGTTTACAGCGCGATGCGGAAAGGGTATACAACCATTGTACTTCTTTAGCGCATTTGTCATGTTTAGACAATTTCGATGAAAAAAAATTGTTGGAAATATTTTTTTTAATAGACATTGAATATGATACTTCACAGAATGATTACAAAAAAATGTTTTGATGTATAACTGGAAAAGTTGACAAGCCAAGGGTCAGTGGTGGGTTCCTCTTCCCCCATTTGTTAAACAATGTTATAACATCTTAAGCATGGGTTGCGGCAATTACTGCACGATGTAGACGACAACACGACAGCAATACGATTGCGGCTGAATATTGCCAGAAAACTAGCCTTTTAAGAGGTCACACACTTTGCAATAATCAGTGTTTTTTTTTTCAGTGGAAAATGAAGAAGTTATGGAGATAGACACTCCAAAAACGGTTGAAATAACTCAAGACACGGTTGAATCGTATGAAGATTGGAAACGGAGAATGCTGGACACAGCATACAAAGAGTTGAAGGAACTGAACAAGTTGGAGAAGCAAAAAGTTTTAACGCCCCGGAAATCCCCTAGGAAGTCGGTACACAAATTCTCACCTTACAAAAGTCCTAGTAAAACTCCTAGAACCCCTAATAAGAGTGTTCGATTATTATTTCCTATGGATTTGTGATAGTTATTATTTATTCGGTTTTAATTAAATGTATTTTTTTTATATATAATGTTAGTTAATGTAATATAATTATTGAATTTAATTTATTGAAATTGCAAGTTTTTTTTTTCAATGGCAGTCCTCTAGTTACGAGACAGTGCACTCAGCCACTCACTTGGTTTTTTTAATTTTTTTCGTATAGTCCCATTCCCGATGGAGCAATTCTCAAATCTTTACAAACTTTCTTTATGGGGAAAACTGATCGAAAAAAAAATCATCCAAAATCTACACAGCCATGCCAAAGATGGCGTTTATAAAAGTTTTACCATTTTTATTCGCCATCGTTAATTGCAACGATACAACTGATCATTTGAAATTAAACCAACCGATCAATACTACAGACGATGTGGTCACATTCGATGATCCGAGTCGACCCTCGCTGGCCTACCCGACCTCACTCGGGTTCCTCTTCGTATTCGCTACCCTACTGATCGGTGTGATCGTTCGCACAATAATGCTCTGGATAGGAATGTGCATACCTTATCGCGTAATAATGTTCACTATCGGAGGTTTGGCGGGATTTTGCGCGAACCGTTTCCCCTCCTTCAAACCAATAGTGCATATATGTTATATGGATGTCGATATACTATTGATCACGTTCCTACCGATCCTGATCTTCAGAACAGCGTACAGTGTAGACGCTCATTCATTCTGGAGAAGCTTCCCTCAAATCGTGTTAGTGGGCGTTCCCGGAGCCTTGCTTACCGCACTAATGGTCGCGTTCATGGCGTACTACTTGATAGAATCATCATGGAATTTCACAACGGCTGTTCTGTTCGGTATAGTGTGCTCGCCCATATACCCATTGGAGGTTGTGAAACAATTAAAAGTTATGACACGAGGGAAATATATCAGCGTTTTGCTGTTAGGCGAAGGATTGATCGGAGATGTAACGGTTATGATCGAGTTTACAGTCGTGTACGGTTATTTAGCGATGGCGTTGACGGAGACGTCTCAAATAGCGTTGCTTTTAGTGCGTTACGCGGGCGGTGGGCTGTTACTCGGCATCGTTATGGGGAAAATAACTGGTACGCTACTTTCGATAACGTACTATGATGTGCTGTGCGCGGTCACGGTGACTGTGGGGGGTGCGTACTTGACGTATTACGTCGGTGAGAAGTTCTTGTATGTGTCGGGATTGCTGGGGACGGTTATAACTGGGGTGTTGGTGAGTAATAAGAAGTCGACCGTCGCTGGGGACGTGGAGCATGTGATAGCCCAGTTCTGGACGATCTTGGCGCACGCGGCGAACAGCTTGGTGTTCACCATGATTGGGGTGGTGATATTTGAGAAGGTCAGCTACGTCATCAGCGTGAGGCAGGTGGCGCTGATATTCGTGACGTACACAACGGTTTATTGTTCGAGGTGAGGATCTTGACGATGCTAAGTTGGGCTGCCAACTTTTTTAACTGAAATGAGAATCAATGTTGCCATTGTTGACACGACGATCAGGGCCCCAAGTCTGCTAACACTATCGATTCATAATCGAACAGCAACCGCATAGTAAATGTCACTTTTGACAGATATTGCGGTTGCTGTTTGATTATGAATCGATAGTATTAGCAGACTTGGGGCCCTTATATAGCGCAGTTGATAGTGAACCTGCTTTTTGTGCCGAGGGTCCCGATCCGAATCCTGGTAGAGACAAACTTTGTATGATGAGCACGAATGTTTGTGCCCGAGTCATGGATATTTAATATCTGTATAAGCATAATATATTGGGTTCACTCTCAGTAAATTGTACGGTACCCATAATACAAGCGTTGCTCGGTGTGGGACCGTATAGGCGGCGGTTTTGTCAAGCGATAAAAAAAAAACAGAATCTTGGTCGGATGATCTATGTGCAGAATTGTTGGTATATTGGTAAAGTGTATATATAATGTCCCAATTTTTTCCCCAAGGCTCATGGTGTACGCGGCAATGACGCCGATCCTCCGTCACGTAGGGTACGGTATGACGTGGCAACACTGCCTGGCGTGTGTGTGGGGCGGCCTGAGGGGCCCCCTGTCTCCCTGCTTAGCCTTGATCGTGCTGCAGACCCCCACGGTCGCCGATGCTGGAGAGGTATAGAATAAAAAAAAATATTTAGTGACATCTTAACCTCGCTACGAAAAAAAAAAGAAACATGTTTAATACGCCGAAACACAGATGGTGCTGATTACGATGTCAGAACGAAATATCCACTATCCATACAATCCTGAAACGCACTATGAGAGTTATCGGATTGTATAGAGAATCGTCATTTATTTTTAAAATAAATTAATATCGTCAGATCATTACTAACTACAGAACTACATGGGCGGACCCAAACTAATTTCTACCATGAGTATCGTACCACGGACTTGGGGCGATCCCAGAAACAAATTACGAAATTATCTGTTACGAAATTAGCCTCGATAGAAATCGTACCCATCTGGTAAAGTTAACGTCCACTAGTGAAGGAAATTAAAATAAATTACTATTATTTATTATAACTTATAGTATGATGTCCAGTAAGTTTTCAGTAAAAGAGCCACAGATAAGGAGACGGCTTTTTTATGATCATCGACATCAGCCGTGGTAAGTAGGTACTATTAATATAATCAACGATCAAGAAATTGTATTCGACACTGACAAAAGTGCCTCGATTTTGTAGCCGTTTGCCAACGAAAAAAAAAGGAGAACACCCGACTAGTACAGCATAGGAAGCATAATTAAAAAAACAAACAAAAAAAAACCGTCTTCAAAAAACTAAAAAACAAAACATCATTTAATCTTGAAATTACTTTGTCTAACTTTTAGCGGAAAAGATAAGATCTTCCAGCCAGGCGGCCGCTATGCCCCAACGGTTCTTATCGGGATCTTGTATAAATGTTACGTGCTTCGAAAAGTCTCATAGCGCGATTCAGGATTGTATTGAGAAGTGTCTATTATTCTGTACGCGTCTGCAGCGCCATCTGTGTAGCTTGTGGCGCGGTTGAAGTGATCGCTATAAACTTAATCAATAATTTAACGAATGAGACGTTAGTGCCTTTTTTTGAAGTCGTTTAAAAAGATGCTGTATCTCTGGCGGTTGCCCTCAGATCTTTATCATCCAAACGGCCGGTCTGGTAATACTCTCGCTGCTCATCAACGCTACCTCGATGCGGAGAATCCTGAAGATCCTCGGCTTGGCGGAGATATCTCTTGCCAAGAAGGCGAACATGACCAACTGTGTTAAACGCGTGATGCTGACCAGGGATCGATGCATCTCCATGTTAAAGATGGACAAGTTTCTTGCTGATGCTAACTGGGACTTAGTCCAAAATGGTAATATATCTGTTAACATACATAGACCATTGAAACTATATGTACAGTATGTACAGAATATTAACAAGTCTAGGTACCGCTGCTAAATATTATGCTGACTTCTAAGCGCAAGAAGTCAAAGTCAAATCATTTATTTCGTATGAGCCTACGGGGGACACTTCCAATTGTCATTCTGTTGCTTAACTCCATCACAACCAGATCATCGTAAACTGACATGATCCGACATGAAACTAAGCGGGCTTGTCTTTTTTTAATCACCATGTAGCTATGTTACAAAGTTGTCATTTTTTGCCCCAGTGTGTTGGCTTACTGAGCTACACATCTGACACACCCCTTATCTCCAACGATTTTCACACATAGCGGTCCTCCGCCACTCACATCTCCCCTCAGAGACGCTTGTGACTACGAGGCCTGGCTCGTGGTCATTATTCTAGAACATTTTTAGCCCAAACACTTCTTTCTTGTCCATGCTCTCCCAAAGGCACCACAATAAAGCATCCGTATCAGTTGCAAATGTCTGGTCGCGATGAGGATAGCGATGATGACACGTACATGGGATACCATTACACAACCTGCCCCGACTGTGAGAGGGAGATACCTAATGAACCCACTAAGAAAGAGTTCGCTGAGATGACCAGGTAAGGAACGACGTTTTATGCGAATGGGGCAAAATAGACTCCATTTTTAAACATTTAAGACTAGACGGCCTGTGTCGAAGGCCTGTTCTCCCTGATCCAGCCGCTACGGAATTAGCCCCTGCTCCTACCCCCATTACCCCTGATCTGAAGCCATCATGTTACTAGGAGTGCCGTTATAGCCGGTCTACGCAGACCTAAAGGAGAAGTTGGGCAGACATCGGCGCAGACTTCAAACTTGTCGTCCACCCACACGTGGATCGATACTGATACCGATTTAGGTCTGCGCAGACCAAGTCAATGTCGTCCGGACCCAACTTTATAGCTTGTCCAACGATCCAGACTTAAGTCATTGTAGTGAACAAGATGCGTGGACGTCAAATTTGAAGTCAGTCTGAACACGTCCACATGTCTCGTCTAACTGTGCAGACCAGGTCGTGTGGACAGACTTTACATTTCGGTCCCCTCGAACCCCTCTTTAGCCTCTCTACCTAAGCTAAATGTAAGTCCTAGGCAAGCTAAAGGCTAGACCTCACGCTCTGTAGCCTCCCTTTAACTCCAGAATAGTGGTTGTGTGGGCGATACGACCAGCGACAGTTTCGCGGTATCTTTGCGACTGAATAGCTGCAAAAAATCGCTATGGGCAAACCTCCCAAAATACTAATACTCAAGGGACTAAATGAGCCGTCCATTGTCGAACCAATGCTTTGTTGGTGTATTATTTTTTTCTACATAGAGAAGCAAACCAACGCGTACTGAAAGCTATGAAGATATCTTACTGGCGGCAGTATGAGCACGGCAAGATTAGCAAGGATGGTGTCAGGATACTAGTGCAGGCGGTGGAGGTGGCCGCCGACTCTGATGACGGCAGGGTCAATCTGGAGCAGCTGGGTACCTTGTGGAGGCCTAAGGTAAATATCCGATAAGTATAATATTATTGATCTCTTATATTTACGCGAATACTACACATTAAAATAATACAAATTGTACGGATTTTATCGCGTTTATTTTATGTTTTTTAAGTTCCTAACCTAATGTTGGCCCTGTTAAAATATGTTACACCTTATATATATGTAAAATTTGGCACAGCATTTGCGACCTTGTACCATACCATACGGTATGGCACAAGGTCTGTTTACCTATATTGTTTACAGTAATGTTTGGCAAAGGGCACTATTGCTATTGAGAAACACTAATTCTGCGGTTCGCTTTCTACTGAGGCGTGCTCTTTTATCTGTCAATATGTTCCCTTCCTTAGATAAAACTCTATCGCATTGCACAGATGTGACTACAATGTGACAATGATCGGTGAAAATGTCCGCCAGATTCGGATACAGCATCGCGTGGCTTTTCCACCAGGCTAATGGACAAGAATCTCTGCGTACAACGTCTTCATTCAAGAACATGTCCAGTTCGTTCTTCGCTTTGATGGATACGTCATCAAGGGACGGATTATTAATTGCTTCGATATTCTTATCAATCTTGCCCCATATTGAAATTGCCTCTGATTCCTCGTCAAATGTTGATGTGTGTGGCGTGCTTGGTGTTATTTGCTGTTTATCTTGTATTCTAGTTTTAATGAGTTCTAGAACATGCGCTTTGATTACAGAAGCACGTCTTGTGCGCTGACATTTTTCCTCGGACAAAGCGTCGTCTACCACGGTGGTGTCCAAAAATGCGTGAATTTTGAATCGGGGGTCCGTAAAAGTGCATACTCCCAGGAGCATGTTGTCCTCGATTTCCGTTGCGGGAAAATATTTTTGTAGGCCCTCGTCTAGTTTTCCAAGAAATGTCTTCGCCACGCCGACTATTGGCTTATCTTTCATTAAGTTTATTACATTTTTAAGGCCATCTACTATTACAATGGCCAAACTTGCGTTCAGATATTGTGTGCCACTCATAACTCGAGCAGCTTCTTCAAAAGGTTGCAACACCATGCAAACCTGTTTTATTGCTTCCCAGATTTCTCTCGATAGAACCGGCAAGTTAACTCTTAAGTCTGGCATGACCACTTGAAGTGAGCTTTGCAGTTTTAAGAATCTCTGCAACATATAGAATACGGAATTCCATCTAGTCGGAACACACTGCAGTAAACGAAGGGGCTGTGGTTTTTTTTCAACATCGGTCTGATATTTTAGAAGAGCTTCTGTAGCAAGATTGCTCTTTTTAAAGTGGCTGATCACTCTTTTCACTATTTCTATAATGAACTCAATGGCTCCAATCGCCTGTTCGATTCCTTTGTTTAATTTGTGCAGTAAACAACCGAAGAATGGCCACGAGGTTTTGTCGATAGCGTTCCTGACGTTGTGAGCGTTGTCCGATACTGCCAGTGTAATTTTATTCTCGATCTCAAATTCTTGTGCTATATTTTTTAATGTTGTAGCCAAAGCCGCAGTTGTTTGCGAGCTACTTAAATGTTCACAGTGCAGCAAGACGGTTTGTTGCTTATAATCCAGCACAAAATGAGCTGTCACAGAAAGATATGAGTCCATTATCAGAGATGTCCAGCAGTCAGTGGTGATACATACATTTGTTGCCTTTTGGACCAATTCCACGATATGTTTTTTACATTCTGTAAACTGGCCGGGTATTAATGTTCTGGATATTAATTTTCGGTCTGGTAACTCGTAGTTTGGGTTCAATGCGTTTACAAAATTTTTAAATCCATGATCTTCAACGACCGAAAACGGTTGAAAGTCTTGTGTGATCATCTCCAGTAGTTTATTATCTATCTCCTTTTTTCTTTTTTGATCTAACTTGCGCGGAGTATGAGCAGTGATGTTATTATGTTTCTGCTTATTTATCTGTGGTCCCGCCGGTCTTAATGGTATGGTTTGGTGCGCCGGTGATACGGTTAGGAGATTTAACGGATCAACTGATTCCGGCTGCCAAGAACTATGTCCTTCTATTACCTGTTCGACAATTAACATTTGCGGATTTTCGTGTGAATTTTCAATTTTGACAGTGCCTGCATGATCACTCACATGGTTCAATAAATTGTGGTAAACACTCAAATGTTTGTACATTAAATGTTTCTTTAAGTTGCTCGTAGTTGTTTTATAAGAATATTCCTTTTTACACAGAATACATCTTGCAATTGCCTTCTTTCCTGGAACTTTTTCGTAATGATCCCACAATAGCGACATTATTGTTATTTATCTTGTAACAACGTTGTAGTCACTACACTATTTATGTATCCACGTCACGATACTAAAATACGCGATAGTCATGATTTTAAGTAGTTAGGTTATAAGTTACAAGCTTATAACAGTCACTGGTGCGGGACGCGACACGCACGCACGGCCCAATCGAAAAACACACTGTGAAATAATATCCCACACTCACACTCACACAGTTATTTCACCGTGATAATAACATCAAGTACCACACAAATCAAACCCTTATATTGTTATCGTTTAGATTCAATTTCATTTGAAGTTTTTATCACGTCATTTATAAAATACTTCCAAGTAAGTTAAAGACTTAGGGACTTTAAAATAAGGTTCAATTTTACTTAAATAGATTATCTCTTGTAGCTATGGGTGGCTCGTATCGCTGCCGGTACATGCTTACATTTTATCTCTCTCGCACGCGTAGGTCGCCGTCACGTGATGAAATTCTGAGAAAGGTAATATTTGGTTTGGCCCACATGAAATTAAATCACGCTTGCGCGGTATACATACGTTATATCATTTGTTTTATAACCAACCAGTGATGCTTGAAATGTTCCATGGTTTGAAGAGAGCATAGCTCAAGTAGAGTACGTAGAGTTAAAGTTAATAGAGTTCTCTGTCGCTAAGGGGATGAGATCAGTGTTATTAGCTTGCTCTCCTTCGTATGTTCATAATCAGAAATAGGTAGGTAGTAGGTATTAACAATTTTACTGAGATATTTTTAAAATATAGATTCCTTATATATACGCGTATACTACACATTGAAATCAAACTAATTATACGGTTTTTATAGCGTTTATTTTATGTTTTTACGTTCCGGACTCTTACCTGCCTTATAGCAACCATGGTCACGGGAGGACTGAGGTGTTTGACGTCCTAGTGTCATAGCTAGAACTAGGGTACCCTCATATTTAGTTGTTGCTTGCGGTCACACATGCTACACCTACCCGGATTTTTGGAAGGCTTGCCCTGGGACATACGTCCAACACGTTGTGGCACTTATTGAGAATGTTAATGTTATGTTAGCTTGCAAGGGTCAACTACTGAAAATCAACCTCAGCAGGTAGAGATATTATAGCATGTTATTATCATTATTTATTTGTTTAACAATATTAATACTATGTTGCCCCTTATCGTCTCACATGACGGCCTTTTTAGGGGGCCCACCCAATGAGCGGCGAGTCGCCACCTGCCAATAATAATTGGATAAGAGCTGATTATGGCAGGTGTCCGCTACCCTTCCAATATTCCCATTCCATATCCATTCAATCCTCAATCCATAGTCCAAATTATCATTCCATATTCCTGCAATAGTTCCTCCGCCTGCTGAGGTCAATTCGCTGTCTATACTATCATTTTCAGCAATTGACTCCAGCAGCTGGCTAACATAACATTAAAATTCTAAAAGGGCCTCTACGTGTTGGACCCATGTCCCAGCTCAAGCCTTCCAAAGATCCGGGTATAGCCCGTGTGGTGAGAAACTTGATACTATTTCTTGCTCGAAGGCCCACGCAGTCTGGCTCCGCCGCAAGCTCGTGGACATGATGACTCCCGAGGCAGCCAACGCGCAGGTGCCTCGTCAGAAATGGCGGCAACATTGCTACCGCCTGGTTACCAACGTGTGGTTTGACGGGTTCATATATCTGATAATACTGTGCAACACTCCAGTGATACTGTGCGAGGTGACGCTGCGGTCGCCCGTCTCCAAGACCGTGGTGATGACGATAAAGTCGCTTAATTTGTGAGTATGTACCCTGGGCCCCAGGTATGCTAACACAATCGAGTCTTAATCGAACAGCAACCGCATAGTAACTGTCACTTTTGACAGATATTGTATGGGATATCTGTCAAAAGTGACACTTACTATGCGGTTGCTGTTCGATTATGAATCGATTGTGTTAGTAGACTTGGGGCCCTGAGTCACTGATTCGAATCAATCGGAAACTAATCGACTCGATTTGTGAGTCATTCGTCATATTCGGACTTTGAATAATTTTGTTCAGAAATGTCCATTCTAAATAGAATCCCGGGTCCCGATTATTTCGTCTCTTTTTCGTACAATAAAAGGTATCATATCAGTTGTATACTTTAGTCTACCGTATTTAGATATTTTGTATGAAAAATTGAAAAGCGCCTCTAGCGGGCGGTATTTGAAACTTTCTATTCTCCATACAAAATGTCTAAATACGGTTGACTATAAAGTATACGGTTAGCTTACGAATAATCTCGCACTGGACGTACTGGTTACTTGACAGTATCCTGTACAAAATCTGTCAAAAGAGTACCCTTCGGGCCCTTCCGTTTCATGGTGATAATGACAAATCTTTTATTTCTGACTATTGCAGCGTTTTCTACATGATCTATGTCCTCGAGATGATTCTAAAGATGCTGGCTTTGGGTTTCTGCGGATACTTTAAGTCGAACTGGAATAAATTGGACTTCTTTATCATAGTCATGGCTACTGGCGGTTCGTTCTCGTATTCAATTAAATAATAATATCGACCGAATTTCGGTCACGGCGGCCAATCTCAACAGAGACTAAGCCAACTACGCAGGGGATATTATAGTGCACAAGTATGTGCGCGTGCACAGGTGCACAACACTCTCTCTTCGCCCACTCTCATAGTACGATGGGATGACAATCCGCCACGATCGGAGAGAGATCAGGCGCAGGACGAACCCACCCCTTGAGTTGGACTTTTCCGTAGATCTTTACATGAGTTATTAGCATTTTTTTCAGTTTTTTTTTATTGATGTTAGTATGAAATTATAATAGAAGTCTATCTCAACATGGTTTTGAATAATGAACGGAATCGCAAACGCATGCACCGCGACGCCCCAGTGGTCGGACTGGGCCGGGCCTCCGACGGTACAGGGAGACGGCCTGGAACAACCCTAGCCGCCTCACAGACCGCCAAAACCGTGCAATGGGTGATAGACCCCTCGAACCATCCCTCTGGCTTCGGCTATTGCGGGGGAAGAAGGCGCGCTTAGCGTCTTCTGCTCCTCCCCACACCAGCGCCGGAGCAGGTCTTCCAAAACGTGACTTGGTCGCATCCTGGTTGCTTTCGACAACGAGATATAGGCAATCGTGGTCATGGCCGCGTAGTGCGTTAAGCGTTCTTAGGTTCTATTGTTAAGACAATTCAGTCAGAGTTATAAAGGCACCTGACTGCCCCTAACTACTGTCAATGATGCCCTCATGATGAATGATGTCACAACCAGTACCGACAGCATAACGTGACCTTCGAATCATCATCCAAGATCATCACGAGGTGATTGGCATTAAATTGTGAGCCTTGGGAGCCAGTAGAAATATCATTGGTGGACTTTGTATTTCCTAGATTTCGTGCTGGATATTATAGACGCGTTGACTCCATGGGACAAGTGGAGCAACCTGAACTCCAGCATCATAACAGCTACTAAACTGCTGAGAATGCTGCGTTTCCTTCGGCTCTGCAAATTGGCAAGGTATGTATTCCTACCCCAATAATATGTACTGTTTATCACATTAGAGCTTGTTTAATAAATAAACAACGTCATACAATACACAAACTGTAGGGTCTGAAACTAAGCAACCCTTGCATCATGGGTGCCGTACAACGGATTTTCGGCGAATCCAGTAACGCCACAAATTAACTAATAGTTCTTGTAGGGCCCAGACAAGGGCAAATGAAAAGATTTTAGCGGAAAAGGGAAGATCTTCCAGCCAGGCGGGTGGTATGCCTGGTGGGGCGGCCGCTATGCACGCATACAGTTAATTGTCGGGATCTTGTATATATTTTACGTTCTGCGGAAACTCTCTTGGTGTGTGTCAGGATTGTATGAAGATTCGTTATGTTTTGTTCTGAACATCGTCTGGAACGCCATTTGTGGGAGTTGAAGAGGTCGCTACATAATTTCCGAAATTTTCTCAGATAGGAATTGATCCCGCAAACACCCAATAAGCTGTCGCCTTATTTAATACTTTGCACATCAATCAATCTTGAATTTTCTTTTAGAGTGTCAGTGCCAAAAATAATGGCTTACATCGATCGCATGATCGATATACAACTGGCTTTTGGGTACGATGTTGGAAAGGTAAATTGTTATATATTATACCTTAAACAGACAGTTATCATTAAGAATATATTGCGAATAGTGTAGTATGGGATAGCGATCCGTAGAGTAGATGACATTACACACGTCTCTGGAAGCCGGGAGATGCGTTACAGATATACGTTTTATTACCAAAGGTGTTACAAAACCAGTATTAATTCTCATTGTACAGCTGTTATACTTCCCAATGGTTTAACACTTCCACTAAGCAGATTCAGGATTTTGACGTTTTAGTTCTATATAAATCCTTGTAGTTAAATTTATGTTAATGCTACTTGGGGGCGGATCGTGATGTGTGGTAGTCTTTGGGGAGGCTGTGCGGTGGTCGGGATTCATCTGAAGCTAGTTTTGGTATTTTAGGGTTTCGTAACTAGTGCCCAGGAAGTCTGCTCACTATTACCGCAGTTGGTGGACAATAAGCAGATACAGGACGTGCTCACAGCTAAATTGGATGCTGATAGGTAAGTCACAATCTATAGGTAGGTACTACTGTAACACGGTAACAGGAATATTTATTTCTTTACGAAATTAAATGCATGAAATGAAATTGATATGAATATGGCCTCACCCACAATGTAGTGGGTATATTGCCAATGTCAAGTAATTAATAGCAAAAACACATTATAAATAAACTAAAGGATGTGACATGAAGATATGAAAATGGCGTGACCTGGGATAATATTTCTGTATCACAAATATAAAAAAAAACAATGAGCTATTTGGACGTTGACCGATTATCTATTTTTTATGTTAGCATTTGGCTACAAAATAGTGCTACTTTTGTCAGCGTCAAGTAAAACGTTTCCTTGTTATTTTAAAATATATAAGTCAGTACCTGATGATAATGATGATGTTGATGACGATGATGAAATGAATCTCCTATCAGTAAAGCTGGGGATACTTTACTGAAAATTTATCTGACATGTTGAGAGAGCTCGAAAAGTAAATATATGCTGTTTTATTTTACTTTTCTTCACTCGTTCACGTTTATGAACACACAGTGGTTAATATCCCACTAATATTACACATTATATTTATCAATGGAACACAATTTTCAGAAAATAAAACAAAATGGACAGCTTTACTGTTCAAATTCCCGCCAAGAAGTCAAATGATTACTGAAAAAGTTTATAAGGGGGTCGTTTTCAAAAACTCTTGTATGTAATGTAAACCTTCGGGGTCACTACCGCCACTGAAATAATCAGGTCGTCAAAGTATATTTTAGGACTTTTTGGCGAGGCACTGAAAAGTCATGGCGTCAGTTATGTTTTAATTTCTAAAACTAGTGTTCCTGCGAGTTATAGTGAGTGATATAAGTGGAATATTAACCATTATGGGTTCGGTAAAGTGCACAAGTGTAGGTAATTGAAACAGAGTGACGAAACATGGCTTTTCAGTTTCTCACAAAAAATCCATGAAAATATTTCAGTAAAGTATCCATCACTTTACTGATTGAGGGATGGGGGGGTATTTTACTTGGGCCTTGCCTTTGGGCCTGTGCGTATGCTCAAAAACAGAAATCATTTTTATTACTTGACACTGGCAAAATACCTATGGTGATGCCAAATTTAAAAAAAAAGTATATTTTATCACCAGGCTAACGGTAACCCGTCAGCTAGGGCTGCTTCAACGGGACCGACCTTGGACCGCCATTACTGTAAAGACTAAACAAGCTACCACTTCCACGCTCAACATCATGCTACTGGATGCTATGCAGCTGAAGGAGGAAGGTAATTGTCGACCCCCTAACCCTCAAAATATCAGATACCTTACCGCTCTTACACTTTACCGCTCCTACTCGTATAAAAGGTGTAAAAATAATAGTGTAAAATATTTTTCCCTTATCAATAAAAAATCAAACATCATTCACACAATTAGTTTATACATCAACGTGATCCATATAACTTACTGATTCATCCGTTACAATATGTTACACTATTTATGTTACAATATGTTATGTATTACAATATGTTACACTATTTATGTTACAATATGTTATGTATTACAATATGTTACACTATTTATGTTACAATATGTTATGTATTACAATATGTTACACTATTTATGTTACAATATGTTATGTATTACAATATGTTACACTATTTATGTTACGTTTTGCGAAAACTCTCATAGTGCGTTTCAGAATTTTCTTTGAAGAAGCATCATTTGTTCTTGGAAGTCGTATAAAGCGCCATTTTTGTATCGTTTAATAAACAACTTTATTGTGGCGAGGTGTTAAAAGATCGCTGCAGTTAATGAGTTAATTTCCAGGGTTTCTGGATGAAATGGAATACAAGCTTTTAGTGAACGCTATTCAGGAGAAGATTCAGTTGTCGCGACACAAGGGCAGTCTGGTGGCTCCATCCTCGCCTGAAGTTAGTTAAAATCGATTAAGATTTAAAAAAAAAACGGTCTACCCAAAGCCTTTTCCGGCACACACAGTATACCCACTGAGCAATCCAATGGGTCACCACTTTAGGGGAAATAAAACCCCTATTTACATTATCAATCACAACCGGTTTAATTGGTAATCACATATTAAAAGAAACACACATCACAATCAAATAGAATGCAGGAAAAATATAACATTGTCTCCATTTCTCAACTGACTTCTGGGGACCGCCAAAACGCTCTGACAGCGTCCCCGTCTACCAACATAAAGGTGGAAGCTCAGGTCAGGGCGCGAAATTCAAAATTTCAATGGTAAAAAATACCTAAAGCGATACAACACCATAAAGAGTGGTTTTTATAAACCTTATGGTATTGTATCGGATTAGGTATTTTTTTAAGCAAACTTAATATATCGAGACATCCAATGCAGAATGCTAATATCGCAAAAAACTAAATTACATCGTAAAGATGTCCAAATTTTTCGTAAAAAAAATATAAACCATTGAAATTTTGAATTTCGCGCCCTGACCTGAGCTTCCACCTTAACGCTCTAACGGTGCGTTCGGAAACGCGAACGCCACAACCTAATTCACATAGTAATAGTGTACTAATTGTCCTAGAATAATATATTTTCAGACGCAATTAAGGGCTGTATCATGGCTGCAAGGCAACGAGAGAGCGGCCGAGTTCTTTCTAGAAAACTCCGAAATACTGAACTACAATATTAACGATATCCTAATATCTAGAGGTAGGATTGAAATAAGTAAATATTCAGGAGGATTTTTTTAAATAAGCGTCGATTGCTTAGGCGAAAAGTGCTCAATGGAGTTTCGAGGCCGATTATAATGAAAACTATAAATCCACCATAAGATTTTTGAAAAATAAAAAATCTCAAGCCGGGAAATGAAACCGTTGAGTTTTAATCGACTTTAAAAAGGAGGAGGTTCTCAATTCAGTTGTATTTTTTTTAAAATAACCTCTTTCTGTATTATTGCACCGTCCTATAATGTCGCTAATAACGATCAAAGTTTGGGATGTAATGACTTTGACAATTTTTTTTTTAATGAACGTGATCAGAATGACGATGAAAATAGTTTAAACTATTTTTGTTACCCTAGTAGCC
The DNA here is from genome assembly GCA_905404115.1 of Pheosia gnoma. NCBI lineage: Eukaryota > Metazoa > Arthropoda > Insecta > Lepidoptera > Notodontidae > Pheosia > Pheosia gnoma. Next base: position 4,008,200 of record FR989919.1, on the reverse strand, counting down.
CATATTCATTGCACATGGGTTATCTGTACATCTATACAAATAAATAAAATTGAGTGTCTGTTTGTAATATTAAAATAACCGCTTTATAGGTACTAAGTGCATTTGGATGTATACACGGTACATATACCAAAACAATTTTTTTTTTAAATTTTTGTCGTGTCTGTCTGTCTGTTTGTTTCGGCTAATCTCTGAAACGGCTGGACCGATTTTGACGGGACTTTCACTGGCAGATAGCTGATGTAACAAGGAGTATTTTAGGCTACTTTTATTTTAGACTAGCTGTTACCCGCGACTTCGTCCGCTTTTTGTTAAATACCACGCGGACGAAGTTGCGGGTAACAGCTAGTATGGCCCTAAAGATGATTCCCCCCTGCAGGTGACGAACCCAAAGGCCTATACATCCTAGTATCAGGGCTCCTTGAGGCGTCATACGTACCCCCCGACGATGACATAAACGAGGCGATACCCAACTATGAGTTCCTGACTGACTTGAAGTTTGGGGAACAGAGCCAGGACTTTATAGTGTCGGGGAACGCTGTGGGGGTATTAGGGGTAAGTACTAAGTACCTCTGTTAAACGATTGCAATGTGGGCTGAGCGTTTGCCTCGAAAACAAGCGTTAAGCTAGACGTTCTTTTATACACAGGTTGGCCCTAAAAGTTGTTTTTTCAGAGCAGAAATTAATACATCACCCCCTCTAACACTCTGTTCCGTTTGATCCATATCTTAAGGGACATTCGGTATAATTTGTAGATTATTTTCTCTTACATGCGTTTGTTTGATATACTTAAAGCGTATTAATGTTCTTTATCTGAGACAACAAGAGCCCTAAGCCTTAGTAAACGGCTTCATAAAATATTCCAGGTGCTAACGAATCGTCCGTACAGCTACACAGTACGCTGTGACTCGGCCGTTCAAGCCTACTACATCCCCTTGTCGATACTAAGGGAGGCGTTCAGCTTGGCTCCACACCCTATCATGGGGTCAGTGTACTTTCCTTGGCTCTTAGGGTAAGAGCATGCCAAGTTGGTAGAATGCTCGCTGCCAGTTCAAACTTTGAATCTCTCCTCTTGGAATTTCAAGTGCCAATCTCATTTTCAATAACGCTTAGCACTTGCTGTATGGTGAGAGCAAACATGGTAAGGAAATCTGCACGTATTGATGTCTACTTGTGATGTTTACCATCCCGCACTGGGCCGGCCTGTGTTGAGCACTATATGGATCGAATCCTCATTCCTCTCATTGGAAGGCAGTGTGGCCGGTATAATGGCAATAGGTATTACTCCACAGATTGGCATAGTTGGTAGTGATCCTGATTCCTGTATTTAGTGATCGAATTCCGGTAGGAGCGTTCGTTGTGTGATGATTAATGATGCTTATACTGTGTACCAGGTTCATTGACGTTTTAGTAAGTAGATTAATTATCTACCAGGATCGCCCCCAGTCCATTGTACGGTACCCATAATACAAGCGTTGTTTAGTTTAAGACCGTACAGCTATAGGCGTAACCAAACTAAATAAATCCATCACCTTTTCTTCGTTAAATAATCTGACACCAAGAATGTTGTTCTTTCCCTGATATGTCACTGCTCTCATCAGTGAAGATGCTATAGAGGCACATAATTTCTTGGACATCGGCAGTTATATTTTTACGCATGATTCCATGAGCTAGGCTGGGGCAGCTGCCCCACTCTGCCCCACTTAGGAAATTGTGTAAAATTGGTGTGTTAACGATAATTTATGCATTGGTCCCAAACTGCAATGCACGTATGCCTAGCCTAGAAACTAGTAATTTTCAGTCTGGAAGCGGCGATGTGGCGCGAGGTAGGCATCAAGCTGTCGATGATGGTACTACCCACAGTCCCGGCCTACCACGGCTGGTCCGTCGAGAGGCTCAGCATGAGATTGGAACACGCATTCGTGCCTTGTCTTAAAGCTTTCAAGGTGACTACCCGGGACCCTATTACTTTTGAACGGCAGATCCAGGATTTCGATAAGGGCGGTCAACTTAGTTGGGGGGGGGGGGGGATTGTGTATGATAATACCATTGCCTCCCCCCTCCCTGCATTCGCTACTAGCTTTGAACTTATTCAAAAGGTATCTATAGATCGAGAGTAACCAAATTATTCCTTGCATTTACGAGGAAATTTTGCATATACCAACTAAAGATATTTTAAATTAAAATTAAACTGGTATCAGAAAGCACTCAGCAAATCCCAACGACCATCGGCTGGGAGGTTGCTCAAAACGCTGACAGCATTGCTACGTTCAATGGCAATGTTTATGAATACAGAATAGATAGAAAGACGTCCTAATACCTAGGCGTATGAAAAAAGTGTTTCGAGTTTGACCTATCACCAGGTGTTTGTGGTGAACGAGTTGATGGAGGACATTGTGCTCTTGGATGGAATATGCCAGGACATGGCGACCAGGGAGGTGTTCCAACCGCCTTGCTACATACCGAGGTACTGGCATTTTACGAGTACTTGTTTTGACAGCATTACAAAAGTAAAACTAAATCAAAATAGACCGAGAGTTGAGGTCTTGTGATGCGGCGGGGGACACGCCATTTTCATATCATCATGTTACATCCATTATATTATTTATAATGTGTTATTGCTATTAATTACTCGACGTTGGCAAAATACCATTGACCATTTGATATCCATTTTATTTCATCGCATTTCATTTCGTAAAGAAAGAAGAAGAAAATAGTACCTACAAACAATGCACACTCTAGACCGGAGGACCTAGAGTCCTGAATCAGGAAGATATATTCCTTGAGTACCTATCCTAGGCGTCCACAAAGGAGGGATTTTAAGAAATATTACCCCTACTGAAGTCAAATGACCCCCTATCTGACACCCGAAGAACAATCTTTATAATGTTACTATGGGGTACATGGCTACTTTTCCATAAAAGTCGTCAACGTTTTAACTGGTTTTTCCAAACGTCGTACCTATATTAGACCATGAGTCTGTATCTTATATGTGACGATACGTGGCCTTTCCACACACTCACATGCACTTCCCAGTAATCCCTCATTCCGGGGATAGTGACCGGTGTATGACGCTCCTGACTCCAGGACCGCGCACCGCCTCATCTTCCCCAAGTCCTCGCAGCTGATAGTGTCCACCAGCTGTCCGGAGACGAAGCTGCTGATCGTGCCGTCCAAGGACACAGATGAGCTGGACATCATGGAGGACGAGCTGGACGATCTGCAGTGTGAACTGGTCTGATCATAAATAAATATCGCCAGACGAACACACCAACTATACGGTCCCACACTAAGCAACGCTTGTATTATAGGTACAGTACAATGGACTGGGGGCGAACCCACTATATATTACGTATATAGGTATTAAATATCCATGACTCGGGTACAAACATTCGTGCTTATCACACAAAGTTTGTCCTTACCAGGATTCGAACCCGGGACCCTCGGCACGGCAAGCAGGGTCACTACCAAGAGCACTAATCAGGCCGTCGAAAATCATTAACTATTGACGGTTCAAGGTTACAAAAATAAAGGAATTAGATATACACTAAACGGTGAAGGTAACCTACATATCTGAGAGAACCCTCTAAAGACGTGTGAAATCCGCCAGCCCGCACTGGGCCAGCGTGGTGGACTATGGCCTAATCCCGCTCGCATTGATAGGAGGCCCGTGCCCAACAGTGGGACATTGGAACATTAAAAGGGCTAGTATATATAGTCGCATTTCTAGATTTAATGTGCGAATATAATTTTCAAGCGTTAATATATCAAACAAATAGGGGAAGAGGAACCCACCACAGACCCTCAGCTTGTCAACTTTTCCAATTATAAACCAAACAAGTTTGATCGATAATTAAAGAAGTCAGCAACACCGAACTCCTCTAAGATGCTAGTCGAGAAACTATCTATCACGAGTGACGGGACCCCAAGTAAAATGAAATTCTCCGCGAAACGCGAATACCTATCACTTGCTCGTGACTCTGAGAGCACGTAAAGCCGTCGGTCCTGCGCCTGATCTCTTTTCAGTCGTGTCGGATTGCCGTACCATCAGACTATGAGAGTGGGGAAAAATAGAGCCCACCTGTGCTTGCGCTCACACTTGTGCACTATAATATCTACTGTAGTTGGCTAGTCTCCATCAAGATTGGCCACCGTGACCGATTTTTTTTTTACTACTTTATAGGCAAGTATTTGATCTCGATCTCACCTGATGACGATGAGATCTACGATGGAGCATACTTGCCTAGAAGGTACCTGTTCACTCTCGACTTGAAAACTCGGGGAAATGCTTGGTATATTAATAGGTGTCGAACGTATCGTCCCGGTGTCTGTATCACCGAGTAGCCCGCCGGGTGTCTACCGAGTCCCGTGGGGCCGCGGTGCGCCGCACCAGGCCGAAGCGACGCCGCGCGCCCAAGCGAGTCAACTACAGAGAGTCGGTGTGGGGCAAGCAACAATGTGAGTATCTACATACTTTTTTTCTGGGACTAGGCCCGCCACACACCCCCACCACTGCTACTCCTGTAAGCCAGGATCTACAGTGGTGTCCAATCATGACACCGAGGTTTGACCCTCGGCGAGTCCCGGGATAAAGTTAATTGTCTTGGAACCCGCAAGAATTTAATCGAAAGATAAAAATAGGAGGAGTTGGAAGAAAATCTGATAGTTTGGAGACATTTTCAATAATGTGGATCATGAATTTGAAATGAAAGGACAATGCCCAAGGAACTATGGACCATCGTACCGAGATGAATAAAAATTTGTTTTTTATTAAACTTATTTTGTTCAATCCCTGGTGTGTCTTTATTTTATTTGGGTGCGAAGTTATTTAAAAAAGAAATACTAAATTCTAAATACAATTTAATTTATTCTTTTATTTAATATAAATTGTCATTTACATTTTTTTTCTTAACTCTACAACTGGATCGGAACGCGTTCCCAACTGAGAAGATCCGGCGAGAAACTCAGCGGGCTTGTCTTTTTTTTTAATCTTTCTTTTTTACCATTACCAAACATGTATATTAAAAAAAAACTTTGACATCATAAATCTTAATTGATCTAGATATTTGAGCGATAATTAATTAACATAGGTATTCTTTATACAATATTTATTAAAAATCAATTTTACAGCAACACCTACACTGGGGCCCGGCATGAGTGAGAAAGACATGACTTCGAAGTATTACAAGCCCAGCGTGTCTGACTTGGTAATATATACGCGTAGCTATAAGTAGCTTTATAGGTAAACTGAGAAGCCTTTGCCGATGCAATCAAAGAGTTTGCAACTTGAGTCTCAGACTCAAAAGGCAAAGACCTTTTGAGTCTGAGCATGTACTTTTTGAACCTTGAAGTTGAACAGTGACGATGCCAATTTTGTTTTATTTTTCATTGATAAATAATCCCACTATCCTACTAATATTATAAATGTGAAAGTTTGGATGGATGGATGTTTGTTACTCAATCACGCCAGAACGGCTCAACGGATCTGGATGAAATTTGGCACAGAGGTAGATTATAGTCTGGAATAGCACATAGGCTACTTTCATGCCGGTAAAATGTGTGGTTCCCGTGGGATAGAGATGTTTTAATTTTTCATACTTTTTAATTGCGGGGCGCAGCTAGTTCGTAATATTAGTGGGATATTAACCATTGTGTGTTAATTAGCGTATACTAGTGAAGGAAATTGAAATAAAATAGTATAATTTGAATTTTCAAGTTCTCCCAAGATGTCCGGTAATTTTTTAGTAAAGTATCCACAGCTTTACTGATAGGAGTAGATCTTCCCTTTTCCGCTAAAAGTTATTTGCCAATCAAACTTGTCATTACCTACTGTACACAAATAAAACTGAAAGGCACTGATATTGTTCGCGTGTGTCTGTTTATAGGTGTCTTAACTATTCGGAATATTTAAGGTACAATCAATTATTATTTGTTTTGTTGCAGCCTGAAAAGATGGAACCTACAAGGAGAGGTCAGTTATTGTATCATTCTTCAATCTATGCGACCCTTCGGACCTGTTCAGACCAAAGGCATTCAGCATGCTTGTCTTCCAAAATCCGCAAAAAAACTTTAGGCAAATTCTCCGAAACTAGAGAAAACAAAAGTTTAACAAAATATGTGTCGAATTTAGAACCTGCTCCTTTATTTTTCGTCGGTTATTAAAAAAAATCCGCACAGAGCCGACGCATTTTTTTCATGTAAACCTAAATTTCAATTGGAATCGACAAAATTTAAGAGATCGCTGCTGGTTTAAAAATGTTCCAACTTGGAAAGAAACATCAATTCGTCTCATAGTTACATAAAAAAGTTGTTAATATTTTTTTTTTCTTATATAAATTCAAAAAAGGAATTTCGGCTTCGAAAACGAAACATAGCCTTTTAATCACCCATTTCTGTATACGGACGTCAGTTTATATGCATAGTCTATGACGGGCGTCCCTTCATTGAACACGTTGGGCCACGCTGGTCAGATGCGGGCTGGCGAACTTTTTTAATTCATCCCGTCATCTTTGTATGGCACTGAAGCAGAAATCTGTGATTATTTTCCATCATCTAGTAACGTATGTCTACTTACATATTTCTTTTGACTCTCTAGATGTAACTACGCTTCCAAACCAGCAATCCGAAGAAGAGGTAAAAATACAGAATCTGTTTTAGATTATTATTCAAAATAGAGTTTGACATTATTTTAGTGGAAGCATCGCGTCCGGTATAAAAGAGTATCAGTGGCATTCTGAATGCAACTCTATTTGGCTTCAGTAAGGACGATATTTAACTATCAGAAATTACTGCACGTAACAAAAATTGTAACCTAATATTTTCCATTTTACAGATTTACAATACAATGCTATCAAAAATCAAAAAGACTTCAATAGACAGAAGATAGACCATTTTGAGCCTTTTTGCTATTTGGATACCTTTATAATGGCTGTTATGTATGTGACAAAGTTCGTTTTTAATTTTGACTGTTACTTTTTAATGTAATTATTACAGTTGAGATTTTATACGGTCTTGTTATTATATTATAGTTAAGAAAAAGCGGTCATTCTACGCGGTTCTATGCCCAAGCCACATCTCCGAAATGATTTTTTATCGCTAAACATATACCAACTATACGGTCCCACACTAAGCATCGCTTGTATTATGGGTGCCGTACAGTGGACTGGGGGCGAACCCAGTATATATTACTTATATAGATGATAACATCCATAAGTTCGGTACAAACATTCGTGTTCATCACATAAAGTTTATCCCTACCAGGATTCGAATCCGGGACCCTCGGCACAGTAAGCAGAGTCACTAGCAACTGCGCTAATCTAGTTGTCAACATTCGGATCATAGATTATTGTACTTCGGACGTCTTCGGTTTTGCCGATGATACTTCAGAAATATGCAGTGCTGTAGGTACTATAGCCAATACGAGGTTTTAAATCATAAAAACAAATATTGATTTTTGTAATTTTTATTTAAAACTAATAATATAGAAAAAAACATTACTTAATATGATAGAGAACTTGCGTTCGTTCGGACCACTAAAAAAGTTTTTTTTTATTATTTTGTTACTTAAAAATAGGAATGTAGATGAAATGCAACCAATTTCCACAATATCAATGGTGTAGCACCAATTTTTTTTTATATCATAACCACAGACTTATTAGAATATTCAGACAGCACACAGCGTACGCTAGAAGTGAAGCCTAAAAAGAACTCTGGTCTAGCGTGTTGTTTAAATGGTAGACTTGAGTTTCTTTAGGCTTCACTTTTAGCGTACGCCGTGTGTTGCCTGATTGTTCTGTGATTGATACGTTCAAATTCAATTGTCATGAGTAAAAAACTAAAATATACTTTGACAGAACTAAAATTCGTATTCAACGTTGAATAGAGATGAAAAGTAATATCGTATCAAATTATTTTTAGTATTTTACCAAATGAATAATGGTAGTATCATTTTAATATCCTCCAAATAAAAATATTTGCTCAGTGACAATACAATAAAATTTTGAATGATAAATGTTTTTTAACAAAAGTAAATAAAACTATAATTATTGTGAAATCTACTAATAATGGCCAAATCAGTATTTAAAGGTCAAATGACGTCACAGCTCTTATAAGAAGACTTCACTTTGACTCTACATAATTTTATTATGGACAATCAAGACTAACTTGATTTTACAATGGCATTACAAAGCACATTAACTTTGCTTTAAAATTAATTAGACCTTTGTAAAATTATTTAGACCTGTCACAATATACAAATAAAATTTTGTGCAACAATATCATTGAGCAACATAATTATTTAGTGGACTTTTATTTTATACTTTTTTTTCTATTAAAATATAAAACTGCATACCTATCTACACAGAATTATTTATAGAAATAATTATTGCTTAGACCTTACAATTCAGTGCTGAAAAAGCTTATTTGGATCACTTTCATACTGTTCAGTATAACATTTGACCCTAGTCAGTCATTTTGGGCTTGCGACTGTTAATACCAAGACATTTTATTAATTTTGCTTTTCGTAGGTACCTATGTTGTTTTTTAACAATGCTTAAAACAACATTTACTATAAGTACCTACCTAATAGATTTTGTTTTCTTAATAAATCCGCATTTTAATAGATCCTAGTGTCTTGGATGACAGATTATGAAAGCAAACATCATTGTCTATCAATATTTATCAGTAGCACTGCATGTTAGATGAAACAGAATATATTTTTTCGTATGCCATTAAAACTAGGCGCTAGAACCTTTATTTTGGTGTTAATTCTGTTGTTCAATAATTACTACCAAGAATGTAACAAAACATAAAATATTGTCGACTTACTTATACGTTATAACCGTTTGAAGGTCGGCCGCATACTTCAGATTGTCAAGTTTCATTTTTGTACCAACAGAATTAACGCCATCGATTATATTATAATAGGTAGTAGTAAGGTAGGTATTGATCATAGATCAATGAAGATAGGTTATGATGTTTTATTAATGTAAACAATTTCATTGCAATAAATAAATACCTACCCGATTTATTTATAACAATGACCAGTAGTATAGCAGTAATGTTAATATTGAAAATTTTAACGTTGTCTATGAATTTATTTACATTAGACATTTGGAAACCCTCCATTCGTATAACAGAATAGATGTCAAATAATATTTGTTCAAGTGCAGATATCTTTTGTTTCGAAATAACAAAACATCGAAACAAATGTTGGGCATATTTTCTGTTATTAGAAATTCTCTGGAATAATGTTTACGTTGTAATTAATATCGGATTGTTTCCTAAATACGAATCTCATTCTGAATATGTTGCGGTTTCTATTGGCACAGAATTAAACCTCTATCGCCGGCTATCTCATGGCCGTAATGTATGAGCGAGGTAAAAATATTTTTCAATGTGTCAAATTTAGTTTCGTCTTAAATTGTAGGCAACGGAATTAGCACCGTGATCGAAATTAGATATTTTTAACATCTAGTTGCTTATATATTTTTTTTAATTTTTGAGATTTCAATATGAATGTCATAGAGAAGTATTATGCCAAGTAGAGTTACCCCTTACAGGAAAGAAACCCAATATAAATGTTGGGCATTATGTTGTTGCTTACCCAATTAACAGGAGGACAAAAATATGATTATATAGAATTAAAAATATCAGTATAGGTATGCCTAATGTAAACAAATTGCATCATATCATAGCATTATCAAGGTAGATAGATAAAATAACAGTTATCGTTGGTAGAATTTAGTTCAGATACTCATTATTTATAGATAAGATTATATAATAAAAATCTCATCTATAACTAAACTATGTTTGTAAAACCCATTTTACTCCCAACTATATACTTAGGTCGTTAATTAATTTACCATGGCATTACAAAACATTATCCGAAAGGAAATATATTTGTTACGCTATTTTAATTTAATTAAGTTTAGTATATGAATTTGGAGTCGATTACAAATAATTTAATAATGCAATATAATAAAAAAATATTGCTACAATTAAGTACTAATTTGAAAAACATCAACAATTTTATACTGTTCTTTATCTAAAAACCTTAATTAATGCTTAACAATATACCGAATAGTCTACTTTCTGGGCTGTTGAATGTGTGGGAATGGCTTGTTGTTGATATGAGCTGGAGGCTTCGGACTGTGCGCTATTTGAGCTGCTTCTGGTGTAAAGTCAGCGTTACCCCGATTGGGTGCACCAGCGATTGATACCGGGTTGGACGGTACTGGGTTCAGCCCAGTGAGACCAGTCAAGTCTTCATTGGCTGGCTCTTTGGCATCTTTAGTGTGCGGTGTTTTGTGCTGAGTGATCCTCATACCACCGGCTTTCACTGTGGATGAGACAAAACATATTCCATTTTAGAGTTAATTAAGGGAAGTATAACATTTTATTCATCATGTCTAATGCCAAAAATATATATGTATAGGCAAACATATTCTTCTTTGAAAAATATGGCATCTTCATATTGGTTTCTTATATGTACATGAGCACTACACATTGAAATAAAACTGTATTTTACAGATTTTATCGTGTTTATTTTATGTTTTTATGGTCCTGACGTTTCGGCCGCTTTATAGCAACCATGGTCACAGTAGGACTGAGGTGTTTGACGTCCTAGTGTCATGGTTTGAACTTTCCATAACATTGTGAATGTAAAAACATTACATAAATGCGATAAAATCTGTAAAATAAGTTTTATTTCTATGGCATCATCATTTAGGTATTTTGCCAATGTCAAGTATAAGGTAAAGGTATTACCATAGACTCAAAATTCTATATGATGCCCAACATTAATAAAAAAAACAAGATACCACAATGTCACAAACAACAATCTAAAAAATATCTATAAATAAATAATCTGATTCAAGTATATGTAATTTTAGGCTATTTAACCCATTATTAATAACAATATCCCAAGTATAAGTAACAATGTTAGTGACTTTATGTACACATTTTAATAATATGGTTTTCTTGTTGGTGGGCCAATATCATACCTATCTATATGACCTTACTGTAAACAATTTACGAAGTTAATTTATACAATCACAAAGCCATCTCACACCTATAAACTGGATTAAATGTCTGTGTTAGTGTATTTGCATCAATATATATGTGGGTAATTTATGCTGTTGCGAGCACTGACCGGTAGTTGACCTTGGTCGCGTTCTCTTTGTTTGACAACACACACATTTATTATCTTGTAATAAAAAACAAACTTAGCAATGACGTCAAAAACCAGAATAAGGCCTTTGAACTTACACACAGACTTGACTATAGCTTCTACTAGTAATTTATTGATTTTAGGCGATGAAATTATTGATATTACTATCTTTAATGTACTTTACTCACAGCCATATAATCTATTTTCGACGGTATACAAATTTAATAGTTATATTACTAAATACTTGCTTATAGATAAACAAAGGTCGTAAGTCCATACCTGCCGGAGGATGTCCAGCTTTCAGTTGAGCGGTTTCCTCGGTAGACGACATGTTATAAAATTGATTTCGAAATATGCGTTAAATGCCAACGTTGCACTTTATAAATACAGGTATATTCGTTCGTTTACGACGTGTAATTACGATTCGATGACACGACACAAGCGAGCACTCGACCGATTCGCGCAATGTTGCCAACCCTCCCTAGTACACCCTACCCAACATTGACCCAACTGAAAATCAGTAATCTAATCCTAAAAAAAAAGGAATATTATTTTTCTGTCTGGCAGATATTTTTGTCAGAAGGTGTATCACTCTTGCTCAATTGCTATTTTCTGATAAAATAATTTATTGCAAATTTATGAATTCATTCGCTTGCTTCAATGAAACATAAAAATAGATGAAGGAACCTGTTTTCCTTTCTAAACGAAATTTAAAGCTGTCTTTGTTCCGCTTATTCAACTTATGATCAAGCTATCCTGATTGATTGTGATCTGAAACAATTTCAATGCTCTGGGAAGTCGCTATTCAACCCACTTAACTGGTATCTAGTCTGATATTTGAAAAATAAACTAATTGATTTCGCAATTAAAACCAAAAATACGGACGTTATTGAAAAAACAGTAAATCTACTGGTTTAATAGTAGGGTTGGCAACATTGGATTCGCGAATGAACGAAATGTCAAAGTTATAGTGATGTGCGGTGCTTAGTCAATTTTACGTAGACGATTAGCACAACATTGGTAAGTTTTATGTTAGACTACAGATAGAAGATAATGTATGGGATATAAATCAAAAGTGACAGTTACTATGCGATTGCTGTTCGATTATGAATCGATTGTGTTAGCAGAGTTGGGCCCCAGGGGTGCTCATAATGTTATATATATATATATTAAAAATATCAAGTAACATTGAGCACTTTTTTGCCAACCTAAAAAAATGCCAATCATTAATTGTCAACCTAAAAAAAATATTTGTGATAAAGGTGGGAGCGCTAAGTTAGAGCGCCATATTCAAAAATATACTTACTCTCAATCTTTGAAGTTCCGTTTGTTTTTTTATCACAATAGAAGTACTTATTCAACTGCTGTTACATCTTTTGAATGTGATTTCGAGTAATTTTTTATGACCGCTTTACTGATACGGGCACGCTATTTTATTTCAATATCATCATTCGTATTCATATCGAGTGTAATTATTTACTTTAATTTAGTCGATCCTTATGAAAAAAAAAATAAGAATTAGATTTATGTGTAAAAACTAGATTATAGGCATCAAATTTAAACATAATTAGGTAACGCTGGTTCAGGTGAGTAAAAAGTAATACATTCTATTTCCAAGCCTTTATTCTGAACCTCCTACAAGGAAGCACCACATCGGCATCATCTCTTCCCGGCTTCACCATATCCTTCTGCAATTCGACTATCATTCGCAACATGAAGTTGACTACTTGAGCGCAGGTACCATCCCGCAATCTCTGGAAGTCCCGGTGAGTTGGAAGACATCGCCCGTTGATCATGATGGTCTGATGGCTCAAGGAAGCCAGGAGTCGTTTCAGGATGTCCACCTTTTTGTTGGCGGCGAGCGGCCGGAGGCGGGTGACGAAGCGAAGCAGATATTCCATGAGTATAATGTCCTCCTGCGGGATAGAAATATTAGAACAGCATCGCAATTGTAAATAATCATAATAAGGATTGTTTGGAGACCGTACTAGTTAGCTCATTAACTACTCATTAACTTAGATAAGGGCCCCAAGTCTCACTTTTGACAGATATTGTATGGGATATCTGTCAAAAGTGACAGTTACTATACGATTGCTGTACGATTATGAATCGATTGTGTTAGCAGACTTGGGGCCACTTGACAGATGGTAAGCCCGTCGCTGACTGCGACCAAAATTGTTTGAAAGAGATAACGTTGGCATTATAAGTAACAAAGAAAACCCAGTTAATATTTTACCTTTTCCTAGTCCATCACACTGTTGTAAAACTCTACTAAAGGTACCTAGGTAATGGCTGATGCTCAAAGTTGCGGCACAGCAAAACTAAGATTGACAAGTTTCTTTAGAGATGGGTTTTTGATTTGCGAGGTCAAATGAATGCACAATATCAATTATGTTTGCAGCAAAATTGATCAATTATGATTGAAGTCTGTAGCGACCTCGTTGCAAGATACACAGATGGCGCTGACGATTCTCCATACAATTCTGAAACGTGCTATGATAGTTGTCTGAGCACGTATCATAATATATACAAGACCCCGACAGTAACCGTCGGGAGCATTGCAGCCAGCCCCACCAGGCGTATAGCCCGCCTTGCTGGAAGATCTTCTCTTTTCCGCTAAAGGTCCTATAAAACAATTACCATTTGCATAGCCTGTATGCATGACTCCACGTTGCATGCCCTGGACACGATAATCGATAGATCCTCACGGTCAAGTATAGGCTGCTTTAGCCCTTCCAGCCATTGGAAGAGAAGCCCCGTTAGTACAGCTGGATCTTCCTGCAAAACATGACAAATAACTATTAAAAAAAATGCGAAAATTGTAATTACTGTGTCTAGTGCAAGCCTTGATGTACACTTGCGCGGAGTATGCAGTTTCATGTATATTTAAAGAACATAACAAATTTCACCCAAATTTCTAAATAAACGCCCATAGCAAACCATTACACTAGAGCAAGTATTTATGTGGGCAAATAGCCGGAAGACTGTCTGGTTAAGGTCTAGGTATTCCAGGTATTGATTTCTTATATTTACGCAAATACTACACATTGAAATAAAACTACTTATTGGATTTTTCGCGTTTATTTTATGTCTTTACGTTCCAGACGTATCGGCTGCTTTACAGCAACCATGGTCACGGGAGGACTGTGGTGGTTGACGTCCTAGTGTCATAGTTTGAACCGGGGTACCCTCATATTCAGTTGTAGCTTGCGGTCCGATCTACGCGGAAAGTGCTCACTGAGTCTTCAGGTCTTGCAATCATGCGTGGTGGGAACGTAACAACATAAAATAAACGCGATAAAATCCGAAAAAATAGTTTTAATTCAATGTCTAGGTAGTCAGTTATCCCAATACAGTAGGTACCTACCTACATCTACACTAGCGTCGCATCTAAAATGACAAGTGAAAATGAATAAATTAGGGGGTTACTAAGAAGACAAGATAATTATAATAGGCACCTCTTCATCAATTTTATCGTACGCTTCCCTCCGCTGATCGATCTCATTCCTTAGTTGTTTGATGTATTTCTGCTTCTCATCCGAAAGACTATTGTGATCCGCGATGAATGCCTGCAGCAAAAAAAATAATATTCGAACACCTGTCAATATGTTCACCTGCATCCATGAGATCAAGTTTCGTGACCACAGCCAAGGTCCTGCGGCCATTGGGATTGCATGTTTAGTAATTGACCTGGTCCCTTTTTACCTGACTGTGCAACGCAAAGGAGAGGGCATGTGTTAAATCTGTTTATTAGCAATAGGGTTCAGAATGTTATGGAGTTGGTTAATTAATCCTTTCGTCCAAATTGAAGAACGTTAAGTTGAATAGTTTCTTCGCTACCCTGCTATGAATTGGATATCGTAGACGGATCACTGGTACATATAGGTAGATAAGCCAACAATGCCAATCAATACATCTCTTGTACAAACCAACTGCCAATACCCACTAGACTAGGGTTCAGTAAACGGCAAAGCGTTTCGTGGCTGATAAGTCTTTTTAATAAACAATATCGCACTTTTGCAATCAAACTTCTTTTGTATAGGTCCGCCTCAATGGGCGGGTCATAGCAGACTCTTGTGGCTATAGATCTACTTTCAAATTTATAGACGTTTTATAACGTTATCAAACGTCATATAGTACTGCGCACAAGAGTTTTGCTTTTCGCAGTACTATATGACGTTTGATAAAGTTATTTTAGCGGAAAAGGGAAGATCTTCCAGCCAGGCGGGTGGTATGCCTGGCGGGGCGACCGCTATGCCCCGACGGTTATTGTCGGGGTCTTGTATATATGTTATTTGCTCCGAAAACTCTTATAGCGCGATTCAGGATTGTGACGTCAATTGTCTATTGTTCTGAATGCGTCTGCAGTGCCATCTGCGTAGCTTGTGGTGCGGTTGAAGTAGTCGCTACATTATAAAACGTCTATAATTTTCTGGGGGTAGTCATTACAGATAACGGATTCACAATGGTTACAGTAGCAAATGCAAGTATACCTCATGGATCTGTATAGCTGGTATGCTGCCGTTGGTAGATGTGCCCGTGATCCTGGTGACTGTCTCCAGGTTCCTCTCAATATCTTCTTCTAACGGATCGCGCCATTCAATCATCGGCAGGTTGGCCACGTGGTCTGGAATCGAGTATCCGAAGCTTAATCAATTGAGCATTATAAAATGTTTAATAGCTATTACAATACCATCACCATATTGACTAATATATGTACTGTCATGGTTTATATATCATCCACTTTACTATAATATGGCAAATAGTCCTGGGTTCCCTTTATGACGAGTCTAACTAATTAAGTATCATTACCAAGGTCGGTAACCTCGTCAGGCGTGGTGGGATCGGGCGGCTTGCTCTGTCTCAGCTTATACACCATGAACGACTTGTAGAACGGTCGGTTCCTGACGCGCAGGTCCAGGCCTATGCTCTGATGGCAGCCGCAAAGCTTTAGCAGCCGCTCGCAGAGGCGGTAGACTATCTGGAATGAGGAGAACAAAAGTGCAAATGCAAGGATCAAGCTCAAACTTCCTCTGCTTAACTTAAAGGCAAAAGTAGACGGATTGTTTCCTAGTAGCTTCTACTGTTCATAAGACAGATTAATCCAGGCATATGGTAGATGATAGCTCTTTGGGTGAACCTTGTGAGCGTTTGCCACGGTGAGCCTGTCCGCTCCTCATTCGCACCTATACTTACTAAAAAGCTTATGTTATACAGAAACTTTTAAGTCAGACTTTACCTTAGGCAGTTCCCTGAAGGCTCGCTCCTCCAGGCCGTGCAGTGTCGCCCGCTGTCGGTACAAGAATTGCTTCAGCGTGAACTCGGACGTCTTGCGATCCTTCGTCAGATTTAGAAGTTCTCTGAAAACAGACCATCCAAGTTACTTTTCCTATTATTTATCATGTATATATTATTTATCGCCCATAATTATTTCTTCGGGTGCCTAGTAGTCAAACAGCCGTTGGTGTTTATAGTATTTGAAATAACATCTAAGTAATAATGTAAATGTTAAGGAGGCGGAATAAAGTATTGGAGAAGGGAATTCAGATGCTTTCCTGCCCACTGGTTAGATAATGGGAATGTTCTAGGTCGACCCATCACGACAACACTTTGATTAATCGAAAATAGGAATGAACTATTCAAAGAACTGCATGTTAGCGGACATATCCACCTCGACTAAGGCGAAGTTACTGCGTGTTCTTGTTCGTTTCCTCAGTGTCGGGATGCAACACAACGTGTTTTCTATCAATGGTAACGTTAAGTATGTATATCACAAAAAAGCCCATGTCTCGTGCGTTTGTATTGCTGTCAACGTCCGTTTGTCTTAGACCAAGTAGCCTGGACAAGGCGAATTGATGAATTATAACCTCTCAGTCTGTCAAAAAATGGCAGAAATATAACAGCACAGATGTTGGCTGTGGGTGGCTCCATTTGTTAAATAGTCAAAGGTTTTTGTAGCGTTACGAATGCTTCCAAAGTACTTAATAAGCCGTTCGTCTAGTGTGCTATAAAAAGTAATTGCGTGCAAAGTGCCTTACTTGGAGCTAAAAACGACAGTCTGCGGCAGCACGTAATGCTCGAACTGCTGGACGCACAGGATCTGGCCTGACGTTTGAATGGACTTTGGCCTCTTCTTCCGCACCAGACGGATCGCGTCGTTCGCTCTGATGCGCAGGGAGTAAACTAGATAGCAGGCTATTAGTACCCCAGTTCTACCGAGACCTGGTGACCAGATAGTGTCGAGACTGAAGATTTAGTGGCACAGTTTTTGCTGTTGTTGCATGAACAGGTAGTATATTGGCCCTATGTTCAACCTTGGAGGTGGTTAAGAAGGGAAGAGTAGCAAACGTAATAAAAAATATACATTTTCAGAAGGTCTTTAGGTGGTAGCCTATATGGTTGGTATTTAAAAAACATCCGTTAGTTAGATGGACTTTAGGCTCTCGATCGGAAAATCGAAAAAAAATCAAAACACTAAACGGTCATGTTTTCCTTTCTTAAAGTTAAAGAAACAGAACCAGAATATTTTTCAATGACAATGAAAATTTAATTAACCTCAGCAACTTACGAACCGTAAATTTTTTAAATTAGTTGTATGTAGGTAATCATTTACATAACACAGGTATAATATGGGTATAGTTCAAATCACAGATATATTAGAGGAGATATGTTATGAAAGCGGTGGGCTTGCGCTCACCTTTAGCCAAAATTACGCTAACATAGAGTTTTCGCCGTCAGTCGACTGCAACTGCACGTCGCGTCGGTATCGGAGCTCTAACTTTTTTTTAAATGCCGTGTTATTACGTGGTTGTGTGCTAAAATACTAGCAGCAAAGTGAACTACGCGAAAGATGGAATCTCATTTCACCAGCCAGTATTAAGTATTTTATTTATTCGTCTTTAAAATCATTAAAAACAACAAATCAAAAAATATTTAATGCCTTTATTATGTTATTTTAGTTTTCATGTAGCACAACGACTTTTTTATTTTTGTACAAAATACATGGCTCTTTAAGTACCACCTATGTTCGCTACTGAGTGAATGTACGAGGCAATGGATAGATCGTCTAACGATACTTTGAATAAACTGGTGCGTCGCGTAGTACGGCCGCTGCATGCGGCGACGACGCAGCACGCACCGAATTATTGGCACGCGTGTGTGTGTGAGACTTCGTATTGGTTGGTTTTATGTAATTGCATGTGTTTTGTGGCGAGTGGTGGGGACAAAACGGAGACAGCGAGTTCCCATACATTTTGAACCGCACGGCATATCTCTCGTGATCTGTGGTTCAAACCGATGTGATCTTCATAATACTCACATTATATTAAATTTAAATATTTAGGTAAACTAGGAAATAGGACAATTAGTATGAAAACAAACTAAGTATCAAAAAGACCTTGTCCGCGTGGAATGGTAGCAAGAATGCTGGCTGCATCTCCTCGATGTACTATCAAGCTTTTTGAGCGAGCAAAAAGCCAATAAAATTAAATATATTTGAAATAAATTACAGGTTTCCATGTTGACAATATAAAGTTGAATGGTCGGCAGGAAACAGGTATAATTAAATATGAAATACGTAGTTATAATAATTTATCTTGTTTAATCCTAGAACGGTCGAGGTATGAGTTAATCACATATACTTAAGCCTAAACCATACAATTACCAGTAGCTACTCCAAACGGCCGTCAATTGAATATTTTCTATTCGTCTTTTCCTTGTTCAAGATTTATTTAAGGCTTGCAATAATCAAACAACATTAACATACCAAATAAATATATTATGCCACTGTTACAGATAACTATTTGTTAAAGCAACACTCCTATTCCACACTTCCTCTACAAAGTCTTCGTCGTCAGCCAGTTTGGAATAAGACGCTTCCTTGCATTCCATAAAATACTTCCCATTAACATTTTCCATGTCCTCATCTACGCTCAAATGTAGCGTAGTTTGAGCACCCTCTGCAGCCGTCTTAAAAAACACATCTATTATACCCAAAACAAGCTTTTTGAGTAACGGTGGTAGTCTTTTAAAGACATCTGTCTTCACGACTCCAGGATGTAAGGCATTGACCACCACACCTTTTGGCAGCCTCTTCGCCAACGCTTTCGTCCATAGCACATCACAAAGCTTACTGTTCGAATATTTAATGATGGAGTGGTTGTCTTTCAGACCTTTCAGATCTTCTACGTCTAATCTCGCCCAGTTGTGTAGCCACGATGACACGATCACTATACGACTGGGCTTAGATGCAATCACTTTATCTAATAGCAAATTTGTCAACAGAAACGGTCCAAAATAGTTTACTTGCATTACTATGTCCATTCCATCTTCACTGAGCTTCGGTTTGAGGCCGGCGCAGCCAGCATTATTGATTAATAAATCCAATCGATCATAAGATTTTTTGAAATCATCAACGAACTTTCTGACACTGGAAAATGTTGCCAGATCCAAGTATTTAAACTCCACGTTTGTATTCCCTGTGGTGTTGACAATGTCTTTGATAGCTTCGGTAGATCTTTTGGCATCTCGGCAAGCGATAATGACTCTGGCTCCTCTGTTAGCTAAGTCCCAGGCAGTTTCAAGTCCAATCCCAGAGTTTCCACCCGTCACTAACGCGACTTTTCCATCGAGTCTCGCTTTTGATTTACAAATACCTTTCACAGGTTCCAATTTGAGTTTTATCCATATTGTAAAAGTCAAGATTAAGATTATGAACGTTGTAAATAGTATTAATGTTGTTTTGAATAAAAAGTAGAGAATGGTAAGTATCATAGTGACCGTGAGATAAGTTACAAGCGACTGCAGGAGACGCCGAGTTGATGTCGACTACGTTAAGTTATGCGTTGTTATACTTATACAACGTGTGATTGTGTGTACGCAAAACTTAAAATTAGTTTAGTGGAAATCAAGAGTGTTTTTGGGATAGATCTTTTTAATTTTTGGATGCCAACTTATAAAAAAAAAAATATGTATGTAAGTTTACCGCACTGACCTCTATGGTATACATCGCTGGACTAATCATAAGCCCGGTTATCGTGTGCCTATTTGATTTTCGCCATTTTGGCGCTGATAGCGGCAGTGAGGGGGAATGGAACTAATAATAGAGATGGGACAGTGATATGATACATCGATAAAAATGTTTATGCTTAAACCTACCCATGCAGTAAAATGAAAATAATTATGATCCATTCCTTTAACAATGGCTTATGTCCAAAATAGTCGAGTGGTTAATACTAAGATGAAGCAAATAATGATAATGATTAGCCGAATCGCTCATGGGTAGGGTAGGTAATCTTAGGATAAGCCGAAACCGGACTAAAGGGTGGTGTGTGACTAGCTAGATCCTACTTAAATAAGGATTGTTTTTTAATTAGAAATGAGGTAATGTAATGTTGTTTGGGAAGCAATGGAGTAGGTAAGGTATTAATAGAAAATAAAAATCATCAAAGTAGTACATGAGTTATGTTTAATAAAACAGTCATCAGAGAAGTGTTTTGAACAGATGTAATCATATTTTTTCGGACGCCAACTAGGCTTTTCAATGTTTTTGAGCCATAATTCTAGTCTTCTATTGTCAGTCGGAAACCTGTGAATTAGTAAACATTGTTTTAAAATAATATGTATTTGATAATACAAATCTGTCTTCGGCGATTTTTACGTTCTTGAACGTTCTATCTAATTAAGATATTGATAGAAAAAATATCGATAAATTTTATCGACAAGGAACTTTTACAGCACTATTGAATTTTATTGTTTATAAAAAACCGATAATACAAAGACAAATGCGTTGTAATCACGTATAAATAAGATTAGTAACATATTTTTAAGTGCCTATAATATCAATAGAAGTTTTAATTTCTTGAATATTAGCCGTAAAGTCACTTACTTGTGGAATGTAACCCCACTTCCCTTCTGGTAAAGAGTTTTGCATAACACGCACTCTTTCATGGTTTACCTATTAACTAACACCGCTTATTTATGTATTAACTATATTAATACGACACAACAAACAAGTTTAATCGCGTTAAACCTTCAAAATCACTTTATAAACACGGAGACAATGTAAACAAAACAACGGCCATTTGCATTTTACGTCAGATTTAGTTCCTTTCCCCCTCGTTGGGGGCGCTTCAAATAGGCATAATAGATAGCTGTCATTTTAAAGGGTATCATTAGTCTAGCGTACTTGTATCATGGACGTCAGTGGTTTACCGTCACTTGAAATAAAACTAATTTTAACAGATTTATCGGGTTTATTTTTTTTTTTCGTTCCTGACGTTTCGGCTGCTTGACAAAAACCATGGTCACAGCAACCATGGTCCTCCCGTGACTATGGTTGCTGTAAAGCAGCCGAAACGTCTGTGGAACGAAAAAAAATAACACTGAAACGTCGGGAACGTGCAATATTTGAGTAGGTACTGTTTTAGTTCATTACCTACTACCTAGGTAGTATATGTATATCTATACATATAAATAAAATTGGAGTGTCTGTTTGTAATATTAAAATAACCGCTTTCTACTAATTGCATTTGGATGTATACTCGGTACCTGTACCAAAACAACATTTTTTTCAATTTTTGTCTGTATGTCTGTCCGTCTGTCTGTCGGTCTGTCTGTCTGTCTGTCTGTCTGTTTGTTCCGGGTAATCTCTGAAATGGCTGGACCGATTTTGACGGGACTTTCACTGGCAGATAGCTGGTGTAACAAGGAGTAACTTAGGCTACTTTTATTTTAGAAAAATAATAGGATCTCACGAAAAAAATTAAAACCAATGTTGCAGCGCTGCGCCTGATTAAGGTTGATAGCAATAACCTGCAATGCGTCCCGCGGGCTCAGAACGCGCGAGTAGGCTATTCCCAACGGTTGTATCTTTGTTAAATACCACGCGGACGAAGTCGCGGGCAACAGCTAGTAAAAAATATATTAGATTATCTAACTGGGCATGTAACTTTTACTAAAATGAAAACGTGAATAAATCAGTTGGGGTAGTAAGGTTTTGCGTTTTTTATTATACACGTTGTATATGTAGATAAGTGTATGATAATGCATGGATCAGGGTCCAGGGTCGATTGTCTGTATACATATCAAAGTACCTACTTAAGGTATTCGTGACAAAGGAATCTAAATTGCCTAAACTGTCGTAATTTTAGGCGCTATAGTAGGTAAGCCATGGAGAAGATTGCCTTATTACAAAACATTATAATAGTATTTAAGGGTTACGTTAGCATAAGCGTGTTCCGCTCACACTACAGAATTCATGCATAAGAATGACAGTGACAGCATCCTTTCGATGTTACGATTACATTAGGAGTTGTTGTTAATCCCGCTGTAAATAGTTACATCATTAAAGCTAATTACAAGAATGACAGACAACATGATTAGGTATAATGTATACTCGTGATCTGATATTACCTGCATGGCAATGTATTGCCACCCTGCCTTCCTGCACAGCGAAGGAGAGAACCTTGGCCATGTCGAGGAGACCACAGAGGCTGGCCTCGCCGTAGTCAGGCCACGCGAAATTATAGTAGTAAACTGGAACATACAATTAGTACGATCTGACGCATCAGCCGAAAGACGCTCATGTCTGAACATGCATATAGGCCTCCCCCAATGACTATTCTATACATCACAGCCTACTTTCAGTACTAGTTACAGTTCAAGTTAACCATTGTGTGTTCATAAACGTGCAGGAGTGAAGGTAATTAAAATAAAATAGTATAACTTGACTTTTCAAGCTCTCCCAAGATATCCGGTACATTTTCACTAAAGTATTCACAGCTTTGCTGATAGGGATATGCTATTAATTTCATCAATGTCATCGTCATCACCATCATCATTATCATCAAGGGTACTTATAATTCAAAAACAGTTTTTGACAATTACTCCACACTGGCAAAATTGGCTCAATTTTGCAGCCGATTGGTAGCCTAAAAAACACGAAGAAAAAAAAAACAACATTATGGTCCAAACTAAGCAACGCTTTTAAGGTGGAAGCGCAAAGTCAGGGCGCGAAATTCAAAATGTCAATGGTTTTTATTTTTTTACGAAAAATTTGGACATCTTTACGATGTAATTTATGGTTTTGCGATATTAGCATTCTGCATTGGATGTCTGGATGTATTAAGTTTGCTTAAAAAATAACCTAAAGCGATACAATACCATTAAGTTAGTAAAAGTAGCGGTTATTACAAACCTTATGGTATTGTATCGCAAAACCATAAATTACATCGTAAAGATGTCCAAATTTTTCGTAAAAAAATAAAAACCATTGACATTTTGAATTTCGCGCCCTGACCCTGAGCTTCCCCCTTAAACAAATACTTACACAATTAGCAGTCGCAAATCCAATCAAAGTTTTGTGTGTGTGTGTGTGCGTTGGTGTGTGTGTAGTGTGTATGTGCGGCAAAACATGCGCTTGATACGTGACCTTAGACTGACTAGCACAGGACAGAAACGAATGGCGTAGAACAGCTTTTTTCAGGCTTTCAGGCTTAAATTAGATGACTTACTATCATTGGCCATGAAGATATTTGGGTCGTAGGTGAAGCCGGACTTGGTGAGGCGTGGTCCGCAGCTCGCGTGCTCCCCCGGCGTCTGGAGATTGATGACTGTGCGAATACCCCAGCTAGGAACAAGGGCGTTCATTCCACTTCTAATAATAGTAATTGTGTACATGCCCCAAGATAACCTAATTGGCACAACAAGTAGTAGCCCTGGGCCCCAAGTCTGCTAACACAATCGATTCATAATCGATTGTGTTAGCAGACTTGGGGCTCTGCTATCTGTACCGAGAATCCCGGACTCGAATCCAGGTAGGGACTAACTGTAGGGAACTGTAGTGACTAACTGTTATCGTTTTTCTGGTTTTATCGATAGACCTAGGCGATACTAGGCGGATATTACAACACGTGTCGAATATTTTTTTAGATTCGTATCGTTTCGCGGAGAATTGCATATTAATTGGGGTCCTGACACTTGTGACAGACAGTTTCTCGACTAACATCTTATAGGAGTTCAGTTTTGCTGGCGTCTTTAATTATCGATCAACTTGTTTGGTTTATAATTGGAAAAGTTGACAAGCCGCGGGTCAGTGGTGGGTTCCTCTTCCCCCATTTGTTTTATCCGATTTCATGCGATAATTAAAGATGTGGAGCCTGTCTAAGTGGATAACCAATAAAAGCAACATAGACAATAACCCTATACTTTTTCTTCTTTCGTCAACAGTTTGAAAGTCCCAATATGTGTAAGATCTTGCTAATATGTATCTGTATTATAAACTTACCTATGGAACTGCTGTATAATATTTCTGGCTGCGATGGCGGCGGTGCTGGGTCGCGCCATCGCGAGGATCTCCTCGGTGACCCTGCATGCCAAGGTTTTATTGTTCCATAAATAAGTACTAGACCATCTAAGGTTGAATTGGAGGCCCGTTTTCCACCAACGCGCAGATGTTTTCACGAGTAGCACACATGCATCGAATTGTATTTATGTGTTGTTAATTTTTAATCCCTTTTCAGCCTTTTTTTAAGTTAATTAATAAACATACTTGACACCTAGATTATTTTGCCAAGAAATGTCAGCAATTTGGCAAAATCATTTATTCCACTGCAGTGCTATTTTGCCTTGACATTAGCAAGCGAGCGTGAGCAAAAAATGTCATTACTCATTACAACGATTAACATAAATATATGGGCGGGAGCGGCAGGAAGTCACGCGAACAAATATTTAAAGTCTTATTACCTACTTATATTATTTTACACTTGAAACGGAACGAAATAAAAAAAAAAAACTTTCTTTACGACAGAAAAAAAAATCTTCTCCAGATTGCCATATCCGTATCCATATCCCTGCAATTAGAATTCAAACCGTTGGAAATCCACCATTAAGGTGGAAGCTCAGGTCAGGGCGCGAAATTCAAAATATCAATGGTTTTTATTTTTTTAGGAAAAATTTGGACATCTTTAAACAGCTACTTTTACTAACTTTATGGTGTTGTATCGCTTTAGGTTATTTTAAGCAAACTTAATACATCGAGACATCCAATGCAGAATGCTAATATCGCAAAAAACTAAATTACATCGTAAAGATGTCCAAATTTTTCGTAAAAAAATAAAAACCATTGACATTTTGAATTTCGCGCCCTGACCTGAGCTTCCACCTTAAATACTAATTCATACAAAAAGCGTTCAGCGTTCTGAGTTCCACGTGGGTTCCGCGTAGGTTTATCAGCACATACTGAAACAGTTCTTAGCTGGTATAATAATTATAATTAAGCCTCCTAAGGTGACATTTTTCATGGATTATTGTCCAGTATGTAAGTACTTACTCATTCTATTAAGGCATAAAACAGGTTGACGTGCAAGAGTTGTGATGTCGTGTGGAATAAAATATTAAATAGCACAGACATTCATTGCTCGACACGCGGCTAACAATATAGCGGTACAACAAGTAGGTCACCATAGTAGGCTTAATTATTATTATTATACCAACTAAGGGCTGTTTCAGTATGTGCTGATAAACCTTATAGATGTGTTACATAGTTTTTACCCCTTCGTAAACGGCGGTAATATCTGACTATATCATTTTGTTATATTTTAACGATTCATAAACCAAGTAAGTAGTACTTTATATACTTCATCGTCATTTACATAAGTAATTTGTAAATGTGGGAACCATGTAACTAACTAAGTTAACTGTAATTTTATACTTAGTTAGTACTTTTTTTACCTGCTAAAGTCTGATTAGCCGTTCCTACATTGTTCTCACATACCTATAACAATGTACTGCTCAAAAATATAAAAGATCTTTTTAAAAAAAGAGCAACCATGGAGTTTCTTGCCCGTTCTTCTCCATAGGAACGGCATTCCGAACGGGTGGTAAAGTAGTAGCATAATATTTTGTAACTTTTAACGATTCATAAGTATGTACTGTACTTAATGGTCAGATTGGATTGGTGGATGATGGTTGGATTGGTGGAGATTCCCTCCATTAACAAATTGATTCATTTAGACAGGCCCTATTTGGTACACCCACCAGTCTGAATAGAGGCCCTGTATCGCAGCTGCTGGCTGCGGCTGTTCATACTGACACCTCGCGCCGCCGCAGAATAGCGCGCATTGGAGCGCGCGCGGCGTGGTCGTGCGCACGCGCTCCCCCAGCGCGCTGTACAACGCTGAGGGGGGGTGGTTGATGCGGCGACGGGATTCCCGACTCCTGGACATAAGATTATTTTATACCCAGGTTTTGTTGACTTGCAGCTCGAAGAACCGATGGCTGTTGAGTCAGAAAGTTCTAGAATGGCAACCGCGAGGTAGAAGACGTAGTGTTGGACGGTCTACAAGGTGGACCGGTGATATCACATGTGTCATGAGAAACCGGTGGACGGGAGTGGCTGAGGGCCGTGGTGTGTGGAAGTCTTCGGGAGAGGCACATATTTGTCCAGCGGACTTTTTTCGGCTGAGGAGTGGAACACGTCAGGCTATTGAAGACAAATGTAACCAAACATCTACTTTACTCCTCACCCTCACCAACAAAAGACCGCACGTATTAAGAGGAAAATCTTTCTTTGAAACTGTGAAGAGCGCGAAGTGGTTAAAGATGTTTTGATGCAGTGTGGAAAGAACAGTTAAGAAGATCTCTGTATATGAGTAATAACATATCCTTCAATTGTGTGGGTGCCTGTAACAGCGCTATGGCAGCACCAATATCTGAGGCAGCCAAAACACTATACAAATAAAAAACGACAGAGAATACGCACGCCTGCTTTGCCGTGTAAATTAACCAAACTAACACTTTTGAGTGGAGTGCACCATCCATATAAATTTAACTAACTATAGTCAAATATTTATAATCTGTAACGATTTGATGGTTTGGCGGAAAAGGGAAGATCTTCCAGCCAGGCGGGTGGTATGCCTGGCGGGGCGGCCGCTATGCCCAGACGGTTATTGTAGGGTTCTTGTATATATGTTACGTGCCCCGAAAACTCTCATAGCGCGTTTCAGGATTGTGTGGAGCCTTGTCATTTGTTCTGAACGTCGTCTGCAGCGCCATCTGTGTAGCTTGTGGCGAAGTTGAAGAGGTCGCTACAACGGTAATAAAATTGAACCGTGGATGGCGCTCTCCAGCCCTGATACACCTACGTTTTAGAATAGTGTGAATAGTGGTAGTGTGACCATTTTGAATAGTGTGGGGGGGGGGGGGTATGGGTAGTGATGTTACTAGCGTGAGAGAAGGTGGTCTCAGGTCCGAACTTTGGTGAAACACTTTTAAAACTAACTAAACATAAATTCCTCTTTACCTGTCTAAGAAATGAAAACGTCAGAAATTAATGAAATTTATGCTCGATTCTCTTCTGCGGTTGAACATTTTTGTGTTGGACATCGCACCGTTCGCACTGCACTGGTAAACTGAAGTGGTGTTTTTTTTTTCGAAATGCGATTGCTGTTGGTCGCAAATGACCTTTACAGCTTCACAGGACAAGAGGGCGAGCGCTAAAGGCACTCCAGCCAGAAGGGTAGGGGGGCAACTAGCTCAAGGGCGCCTCCGGAGGCACGACTTCGGCTTGGGCTGTTGCCAGTGTGGGGGTTGACGACGGAACTGACGTGGTGGTCAACGGAGTATCTCTTAAATAATGCCGCCATAGTGCCAGGCTGGCCACCCTTTGTTTGACCCACGCGAATAAACAAACATTACCAGGCTCACATTTGTCCAATGACAGTCCCTAAATTCATTGCCGATATCAAATTTCTACAATCTGTGTTTGGCTATTGTTTACGAACGAATTTACCTTTTTATTGTATTGTCATTGATGTATTGAAAGACAAATGATATTGTCATTGATGTATTGAAAGACAAATGATATTGTCATTGATGTATTGAAAGACAAATGATATTGAATGAGTAATTTTGTTGGGACACAACACTACAATTGCCTACTAGACACGCCATTTTCATATCATCATGTCACATCCATTATTTTATTTATAATGTGTATTTATTGAACGTGTTATTGCTATTAATTACTTGACATTGGCAAAATACCCGCTAAGTTGGGGGTGAGGCCATATTCATATCCATTTTATTTCATCGCATTTAATTTCGTAAAGAAAGAAGAAGATTGTTGTCGTTCGTGAAGTCAGTATACGTAAACATGGTATAATAATATGCTACGCGCTGGGTCACTCTTCCCATGACAATTGGGGTAATTGTATCGAAAATGTCAATTAATGGCAACACTGATCTGGACGTAGTCTTAGGCCATCTTAGGAGTACCTGACGTAGCGTTGTATGATACCATGGCCCCATCTAGTGTGTTATTTACACGTCCTATGATACCATGGTCCTACCTATCTAGTGTGTCATTCACACGGCCAAGCACCGTATGGTTAAGTACGTACCATCAATGTATAGCTACCTCTTCAACTTCGCAACATGCTACACGCAATATTCTCCATACAATCCTGAAACGCGCTATGAGAATTTTCGGAGCAGGTAACATATATACAAGATCCCGGCAATAACCGTCGGGGCATAACGGCCGCCCGGCCAGGCATACCACCCGCCTGGCTGGACGATCTTCCCTTGTCCGCTAAAAATGTATACCGAATACGTTCATATTGTACCTATATAAAAAAGCGCGCTGCTTGAAATTCTTATAAATATTGATTTAGAGTTCAATATCGAAGTGGTAAAAGCGGGGAAACCCTTACGGTGCGACTACGTCCGTCGGTGCGTTTTAAAGAAAGAACTGTGACTCAAGCATAATCTGCTTACGGAGCGTTACGTAAATGTACATTAGTGTATTCCGACCAATAACACAATGAAGAATGACAGTGACCACAAGCCTTCTCGATTACGATACGATATCATTAGAAGCTCCTGCTAGGCGCACTGGATAATTCCTTGACACCCCGCCTCCAACGCCCATAAAAACAATAGTAGGTAACCTACATTTAGTTTCACGTGAGGAGTTGTGCGTGCTGCGAGTTTCATTGTGTAGGCGCTAGCCTAGTGAGTGGGCTAACGGCACGCGACCAGCGGGCGCACAGTGGGCCAGTATAGAGGGGTGTGGACCAAAAGGTTACTTTACTTTTTGTCATTAAAAATAAAATTTTTGTAACCTTTTCGTCATTTATATTTCTATATATCAAATAATTATTTTATTGTCTATTAATATATTTCTCTTAAATAACCCATCATCTATACTCTATAGGATTCATAATTTTATTACAAACATTATTACCTATTACCACTTATTGATTTTCATATATTTTATTTTTTACTTGTATATATATAAAACAAAGTCGCGTTAGTTACACCATTTATATCCCTATAACGGGAGGATATTTTTTTAATCTTTGATTTCTTGAATTTGTCTCCGCGCCGTGCATAGCAGAATAACTATTGAAAAATGAGAAAAAAAAACTTAAAAAAAAATATAAAAAATAATTATTTTTTCTTGTGAACCTCAGAATCAATTGTAGACGTACGAAGTGAGTCCGTACGAAGTACGCCGGAACAGCTAGTTTTTTTTCTTTCTAAATATGTGTCGATGGAATTGGGTTATTGTAACAATTTGGCGTAAAAATAATTGAGAAGTGTGTATGTTGTTGTTTGTCTGTGTATGTTTGCGCATATCACACGCATTTGTGAAGCGATTCTTCAACTGCACAGTGGTATTGGGGTCAAAGCACGGTCACCCCCCCCCCCCCCTCTAATATCCGGAGTAAAAAAGTATTTTTAGTCACGACATCAGTCAGACGCACGCACCACTGTGCATAATATTATCAAATGTAAACACAATATATAATTATCTTTCTTATATTTACGCAAATACTACACATTGAAATAAAACTAATCTTACGGATTTTATTGCGTTAATATTGTTTTTTACGTTTCCGTCCTTTCGGCTGATTTACAGCAACCATGATCACGCTAGTCCTGTTAACTACTTCAACCTCCAACGTCCAAACGAGCAACGGGCTGACGACAATGATGGAAAGGGGGGGATTGAAGGGGGTGAGCGGGGAACGAACCTGAAATCTTACGGTATACCAATGTTTTCTAACCACTAGGCTATCGAAGCTTGATTTATTTACATTTGCGTGCGCAGAGGTATTTTTAGAGCCAAATAAAAGTTATGGCAGGCCATTTGAAAGGGCAATTGAAATAAATCATGTTCTCCATTAGTTTTACAATATTGCCACGAAAATGGTGGGTGACATATTTAAACTAATGTTTTTTTTATGGAGATTGAAAGGTGAGATTGGAACTTAATTATGATATTAAATATGCCCCAAGTATGAGTTAACCGTTAACGCATACTTCGGGCATTTTGAATACGTTAACTGTTAACGTATTCTTCTTCTTCTTTCTTTACGAAATGACATACGATGGAATAAAATGAGTATGGATATGGCCTCACTCAAATATATATATAGAACGTTCGTGTTCGAATCTTTTCTTCTTCTTCTTCTTTTTTAGTGGCCTTTTTTCTGCCAGTCACTTTTAACGTCACTAAGAAAACGTGCTGTCACTTTTATTCTTATTTATGACATCTGTCGTGTGAGAGGAATGGAAACACGCTAACGTCAAGATTGTGATAAGGCCGTTAGAAAAAAAAACTATCGTGCTGGACATAAGATGGTGCTTTATTTTACATTATGGTATAGAATAAGTATCTACGTCTTTATTTTGAACTATTAATACTAAAGGATTAGTAGGTACAACGCTAAGAACAACCAAGACTCAATCTTTATGACATGGCACAGGTAAGGTAATGCCGACAGGCAGGTAACCTGCTTCTTCATACAAGACCCTTGCCTTGGTAGATAATAACAACTGACCTGGTATTCGCCTTTCCATTGGTCATGGTCTCTGGTGCGACGCGTGTGCGCGCGCGCCGCCGGCAGAGGTTGGCGCACACGCCTCGCGCGCATCCCCACCGATCCCATAGGGGGCAGTGTGTCCGATCTGGATTCACGTCACCGGTACGGTCCTCACTCATGTCACCGTTCACGCACAGATAAATAAACTCAATTTTATTTTTTTGTAGCTTCGCTGTCCCAACTTCTCACAGATCTTGTCCTGTCGACTATACCATATAGAAAAAAGCACGTTCAGTTTTTTCTGATTTTTTTAAATTCCAGAAACGTGTTGCATTTTTTTTTCTCTAAAACCTTCCTTTTCCTACCTACCTTTTCTCGAAACACGTGTCGAATACTTTTTTAGATTCGCTTAGTGTCGCGGAGAATTGCATTTTATTTGAGGTCCCGTCACTCGTGATAGATAGTTTCTCGATTAACATCTTAGAGGAGTTCGGGTATTGTTGGCTTCTTTTATTATCGATCATACTTGTTTGGTTTATAATTGAAAAAGTTGACAAGCCGAGGGTCAGTGGTGGGTCCTCTTTCCCCATAGGTTAACAATGGATTTCCGCCAAGTATCGCCTAGTTCTATCAATTATATCTAAAAACCTTATTCAGACAATTAAAAACATTAAACAAAAAGTGCCTAAATCGGTCCAGCTGTTCTCAACTGATGCGCTTACCTTCCAACTAACAGTATTTAATTTTGATGTATGTATAGATTATGTGCCTTGCCTTCTCCAGAGCACCCTGCCCTGATTTGGCCATGTTATGGCCACGATTTACCCCTAAAGTTGTCCAAAAATACTTTAAATTACATTTAGGTAAGTACCTAGATATTATTATTATATTCTTCAATTGAGATTATCCCTTTACATTTACTGCGAATGTGTATTTTAACGCAATATAATTAAGAATCTGTGTAAGAGGTCACTGAACCGCGAAGAGCCCGTTGATAAACTACAGATACCTTGAAAATTTCACTCT
This sequence comes from Pheosia gnoma, assembly GCA_905404115.1. NCBI lineage: Eukaryota > Metazoa > Arthropoda > Insecta > Lepidoptera > Notodontidae > Pheosia > Pheosia gnoma. The sequence goes on along the minus strand of FR989919.1, from coordinate 3,976,178 downwards.
GCTTTATCATGAGTCAGGTGTGCCAGTGACAAATGAATGATGAGTCGATGCATTCATAATGTGTGGAAGGTATTTTTAGATAAATAAATTAATAATGTATGGATATTGATGTATCTAGATACTACGATTGTATATACTTGCCTAATACTAGTAGATATACATGATTATAACTACCTAGTATACCTTACTAGGTATACTAACAGCCTTAAGTACCTACCTGCTTTGAATGTTTTGTAAAAAAATATATCACAAAAACAAATAATTATAAAAAATCTTTAGACTGTGTCGAAATCGCATTTACGATGCAAGGAGAATTATTTATTTACGGCGATAGCTCGATTTTAAATATTTTATATACCTACAAGGTTTTCTTTTTAATATTACAACTAAAGCATGTCTTAGAAACAACATACAAATTAAAACAAAAAACTAATTTGATCGCACTCCTACTTACACTCTAAAGCTGTTTTTTTTTACCGAAATAGCGTTTCGGTCACTAAATAAAGTTGTATTTTTTTCATTCACTAATTACTAAGTGTGATCTTTATTTTTTTTATTAATGTACGATTCGCGGGTCCTTCCCACCTTGTCGCGCAAGGTGGCGCGCGTGATCCTCAACCAACCTTCAAGGAGTAACTGACTACCAAGCAATGTCTAAGAAATCGTATCGACTATACGACAACTAGGAGACGGGTCTTGCTCAGCCAGTGTTCCACAAAAGCGGAGCGGACAGCGTTTTTCCAGATCTAATTCAAGTTTAGTTCTAAAGAAAAATCGCTTAAATTTCGATTACTACTTAAGTACTGTGTTATTCTATAATGTTTATTTGGGACTTCTCTTGCAAGTTGTGAATTGGCGGTGAGATTATCTATAAATAGTTTCGTACTTATTCTTAAATAAATAAGATCTACACTACGATCTTAACCCACTGGAAGTGAGAAAAATTACGTCGAGTGAGTATTTTGACTGTTTTTGAATAGTACCTATTTGGTATTCTGAAACAAAATGCCGGGACCGCGACTTCCGAGATGACTTTCCAGTATGGCTTACTTAATAAATATAAGATTATTACAAAGAAAATAACTTAAATATTAACAAACTAAAGATATAATGAAAATTACATAATTATACAAAACAAATGTAAATTAAAAAGAGAATAGAAAAGCTTACCTACTTAACATTTTCAAAAGGGTTAAAAATGTTGGCCCATGCGGTACCTAGCGTGCCCAAGATGCGAAATACAAGAAACGAAATGCGGCCAGCCGCATTTCGTCGCTGAATAGCCAAAGCTACTCGCTGAGCGAAGAAATACCCAGCCCTTGGATGGCTGGTTGCCTACCAATCTTCCTGATAGATTTTGTATAAAATTCATTCCAGTTGATTTATCGTTTTCAGAACAGCACAGTGATTGATGGATTTCCTCGGCATATAGCTCACTCGTACCGTTCGCTATGAGGGATGCTTAAAAAAACTTAATTTTGGTAAATAGAATAGTTTAATTATGAGTATATATCACGAGTGAACAATATTGAGTGTGACGTCTCATGCCATCAGCTTGTGCAGGTCAGGCGCGCGAGCACTTGTTCCGCTTGGTGGTCGGGTCCAGCTTGCACACCTCGAAGCTGTTGCACTTGACATTGTCACAATACACCCCTGCGCCGCCAGCTGGAATACGATATACCATAGACGAATGCTAATAATAATGTCTATATAAGTATTATATACTGGGCTCAATCTACTATATAAGTATTATATACTGGGCTCAACCTCAGTCCATTTTAATTTTATTCTGCAGGAAGAATATAGAGAAATTAAATAAATAAATATCGCCAGACGAACACATCAACTATACGGTCCCATACTAAGCAACGCTTGTATTATGGGTACCGTACTATGGACTGGGGGCGAACACAGTATATATATTACTTATATAGATATTCAACATCCATGACTTGGGTACAAAGTTTCGTGGTCATCACACAAAGTTTGTCCTACCAGGATTCGAACCCGGGGCCGTCGGCACGGAAAGTGCGGTCACTACCAACTGCGCTAATCAGGGCGCCCCAAAAAACCAAAAATGTATATATAAATGGCGTTTTCATGTATACTCTCTTCCCTCACTCTCATATTCTGATAGGACGGCAATCCGACACGACTGGAGAGAGATCAGGCGCAGGACCAACTTTACGTGCTCTCCAGCACACGAGCAAGTAATAATCATGGTAGAAAATGAGATTCGCACATGAAATCCAGTAATCCCACAGGCGGGATTCCGAACAGCATTCGGGGTATGATAGGAACGGCATTCCGAACGGGTGGTAAAGTAGTAGCATAGTATTTTGTAATTTTTGACGATTCATAAATACCTACTGTACTTAATGGTCTACGTGAATAAAAAATATTCTGAGTCTGATTCTGGCGCGAGCCGGGGTCTGGATCTGCGATCCTCGTAGCCAAGGCGAGCGGTCTACCAACTTGGCAATTACAGTATACTCACACTGCGAATACTTGTTGCCACCAGACCCAGCTCCGTAGGCAGCCGGCTCCGTGCAAGACTTGGCGTTGCATGCGTTTGCGCAGCACACCTTGCCGTTAGTGCACTCGTAGTTCTGCAGGCACTTGGGGCTGCACCCATACACCTTGGAAGGCAGCGGACAGGTGCTGGAAGCTGGAACAGATAGCGCACATTATATATAGCTTTTTTTAAAAATTTGGCATCACCATAATATGTATTTTGCCAGTGTCAAGTAATATAAATTATTTCAGTTTTCGAGCATATGCACAGGACAATACCTCCCCATCCCTCAATCAGTAAAGATGATGGATACTTTACTGAAAGATTTTTTATGGATTTTTTGTGAGAAACTGAAAAGCCAAGTTTCGTCACTTTGTTTCAATTACCTACACTTGTGCACTTTACCGAACCCATAATGGTTAATATTCCACTTATATCACTCACTATAACTCGCAGGAACACTAGTTTTAGTAATTAAATCATAACTGACGCCATGACTTTTCAGTTTTCCGCCAAAAACCCATATAGCTTTTTATTCTAGCCTTTTATCATGTCTTGTGATTATGTCAGATATCTACCATAGAAAATAGAGGATTTTTACCTGCTTCAGTGTATAGAATCGTTCCAGCCACAGCAAAGATGACGAGTAGGACTGTCGTGGTACCTGGAATTATTAAATAATAATATCACCAGACGAGCACACTAACTATATGGTACCACTGTCCCACAATAAGCAACGTTTTATTATGGGTACCGTACAATGCACTGGGGGTTTTGTATATACAATATCTTATGTAGGTATTAAACGTCCATGACTCAGGTACAAACATTCGTGCTCATCACACAAAATTTGCCCCTACCGAGATTCGAACCCTCGGCACAGAAAGCAGGGTCACTAACAACTGTGCTAAAAGGGTTATCAATAAGATAGGTTATTTCCTGGATGTTTTGTCACAGGTATTATGTATGTACCTATAAAATGAATTTCTCAGCCGTGTAGTTAGGAAAAAACGGGTGATTGTAAAAAAAATGCCCTTCCCTTGTGAAGTCGGTTAGGTCGGATGTTTCGAATCAATGACATCTAAACCCATCCAAACACTAAGTCTAATCTATCTAATCTATCAGCCGATAGACGTCCACTGCTGGACATAGGCCTGCCCCAACGATATCCACACATCACGGTCCTCCGCCACTCGCATCCACCGGCTTCCTGCTACGCGTGTGATATCATCGGTCCACCTTGTGGGGGGCCGTCCTACACTACGTCTTCCGATTCGTGGTCGCCATTCTAGAACACTTAGTCTGCCCTATTTATTTTATGTCCTCAATTCCACCTCGACCCGTCGCATGCAATACAACGCACGCCTGTGTATCTAACTATGTACTATAAGAGTTATTATATCTACAGGCTGAGTGCGAAAACATTGGCAACATTTGAAACTATTTTTATTCAGGTACGATTATTTTATGAACTTAATGTAATGAATGTTAAAAAAGAAGAATTTTATTTGTGAATACAATGTGCCTATCAAGAACAGCTAACGTTGTTGAAACGTCATCGAGCCAGCATGTTGACTCCGTCATACTCACAGAAAAAAAGTCAGTAAAAAAGTCGTTGTGCTACATGAAAACTAAAATAACATAATAAAGGCATTAAATATTTTTTGATTTGTTGTTTTTAATGATTTTAAAGACGAATAAATAAAATACTTAATACTGGCTGGTGAAATGAGATTCCATCTTTCGCGTAGTTCACTTTGCTGCTAGTATTTTTGCACACAACCACGGAATAACACGGCATTTAAAAAAAAGTTAGAGCTCCGATACCGACGTGCAGTTGCAGTCGACTGACGGCGAAAACTCTATGTTAGCCTAATTTTGGCTAAAGGTGAGCGCAAGCCCACCGCTTTCATAACATATCTCCTCTAATATATCTGTGGTCATACTTATAAATGAAATCTGTTGTGTGAACGGGACGTAGCATGCTTACGTTACCGTTGATGCTACGTAAAAGATTGTGCTTGAGACACAACCCAGGTCTCGAACAAAAATGTCAGACGTTTAACTAAATTGATTGGTTATATACAGAATGGTTCAGAAGGAGTATGTTAAGCCATAAACCTGCGTTTCTTAGCGCATCTACAATCATTATATGAATTAAAAAATTTCGATACGTAGATTAAGACAAAATATTCCAGACAAAATGACAATTATGCATTAGTGAACAAAACTGTTTTTAATTGACATTGAAATTATGACTTCATAAGATGATTAGAAATACGCTAACGACGCGCAGATTCTTGACTTAGTATACTATTTCTGTATAAACCTGTATTATAGAATACTATATTTATTTACAAACTAGCTGTTGCCCGCGACTTCGTCCGCGTGGTATTTAACAAAGACAACCGTTGACAACAGCCTGCTCGCCCATTCTGAGCCCGCGGGACGCATTGCAGGTTGTTGCTATCAAACTTAATCAGGCGCTGCGCTGCAACATTGGTTTTAATTTTTTTTCGTGAGATCCTATTTTTTTTTCTAAAATAAAAGTAGCCTAAGTTACTCCTTGTTACATCAGCTATCTGCCAGTGAAAGTCCCGTCAAAATCGGTCCAGCCATTTCAGAGATTAGCCGGAACAAACAGACAGACAGACAGACAGACGAACAGACAGACAGACAGACAAAAATTATATGTATACATCTAAATGCACTTAGTAAAAAGCGGTTATTTTAATATTACAAACAGACACTCCAATTTTATTTATATGTATAGATATTATGTGAATCTCATGTAGCAAAGAATTTATTAAGAATCTTCCCAGTTGCTCAGAGTTTTTAACTCAACCTGTATAATAATATGTTATCCTTCCAGAAGCTTGTTATTGTAACTGAAGACGGATGCGTCATGGAATTATAGTACGGGAAGTACCCACAGTAGGTATTCACTGACTGACTGTAGGTACGTACTTATTAGCCTCAGTTTCGATGTGTAGGTAAATTGATTTGCTATGCATTCATTAGGTTCAAACACAGAGATATGTTAATATATGTTAATATCTCTGTGTTTGCATTGCATTTATAACGTCATGCCCTTTGTATAGATTTTTATAATTAGCTCGATCTACTCATCGCAAATATCAAATAACAACCGCATTGTAACTGCACTTTTGACAGATATTGTATGGGATATCTGTCAAAAGTGACAGTTACTATGCGGTTGCTGTTCGATTATGAATCCATTGTGTTAGCAGACTTGGTGACTTGACTTGATGACATATGGTGCCGAGACGTGGTCGCTGACTATGGGCCGCATAAGAAGGCTCAAGGTCGCTCAACGCGCAATGGAGAGAGCTATGCTCGGGGTTTCGCTACGCGATAGAATCAGAAATGAAGAGATCCGTAGACGAACTGGAGTAACCGACATAGCTCAAAGAATTGCCAAGTTGAAGTGGCAGTGGGCAGGGCACATAGCTCGCAGAACCGACGGCCGTTGGGGCAGAAAGGTTCTAGAATGGCGACCACCAATCGAAAAACGAAGTGTAGGACGGCCCCCCACAAGGTGGACTGATGACATCACACGCGTCGCAAGAAGCCGGTGGATGCGAGTGGCGGAGGACCGTGATGTGTGGAAGTCGTTGGGGGAGGCCTATGTCCAGCAGTGGACGTGTATATCGGATGATAGATAGCAGACTTGGGGCCCTGGATGTCTGTCAGTCGATGGATAAATCGCCATGTTCTATCCTCATCTCTTTCTAATAATACGCAGAGAAAGAAATAAAAGAGTCCACACACACAAGAGTACACTCTAATCGAACTTCTATTACGTTAGGCATAAAAACTAAAATAAGATAATTGTAAGGCATTTAGTAAATGATAAATAGATCTAATGGCTTACCCATATTTTCCTTGTACGTACTCGTTATTTGAATATGCGCCTCGAGCAGTCACCCAGGTATACGGCACAATGGTTCGCTCAGAACTGGTTCCGCGACGAAGACCGGCGCGTCGCGAACATTAATTCAATCACATTCTTACGACACACACTTACTGTACTCAACTTGCTGTTTACAATGTGTAGGGTTGTCACCTTACTTTTCCTGCGATGTTACACTTTATACAGGTGATTCAGAAAGAGTATACTTATGCTTGAGTATGCGCTTCTTATGCAATGCAGAAGCCCAAGTTTAAGGCTTAGTGTAGTCTTTCTGAATAATTCTGTATACTTACGATTCGTGCTTACCGACAAACCACGCCCATACGCCCTTACATAGCCTTTTTTAAGTACTTATATAGCTTTACGGGATTTTCAAGAGTTTTGCTTTTGAAATATTATTACAAAATGTTGGGGTTTGGGTTTGCGTCAGTGTTACATCCTAACTTATCTATGTACGTCTCTCGTGGTCGCCATACATAAAAAACAAGTAGTATAATCCGAGTGTATTCGACAACCCTCAATCGGTAATTGAGGTAGCTTGCCAATCGCCGCGGGTCAAGGTCTATGAGGTTAGGACCTATGCAATGAATCTCAGAAAGATTGGATACTTACATAGATTTTAATTTATTAATAGATTATAGATTACAATAGATTCAATGGACTGAGCAGTGTGAAAAGTGAGGGCTCCTTTTACCCGACTGCCCCAGAAGGGAGTGTTGTATACGCTTGTGGCCGCGCTACCGGGCGCCTCGTATAAACCCCCGTATCCAAACGTAAATAAATTAGAGCCCAAGCATAGTACTTACTTACTTTAGTCAATACCAATTTGTCTCACACTTCAAGCTTATCCTTTTTTTTCATATATCAATAAAAATAAGTTATATCTTTCGTATTTGTATAAAAGTATTGTGGATTTCAAAAACAGACTTATATTTGAGCTATAAAAGTAGATCAATTATCTCTGCTACTTAATTACGTTTGAGATCGTATTTGTAAGGTGTTAAAGTTTATTTTAATTTTCTTTTAAATACCATGTTTCATGTTCTTTGTGTTTCAATGTTATATATACATATATATAATATGAGAAAATAAAAAACAAGACCTTTGCTAGATGTTTTTTTTTAAATATAAAATAACAAGTTACAATGTTAGTTTTTTGGTATCACACGCTTGTGGCTTGTGTATTTTGCCAGTATCAAAAAACGTTAGTTATAAAAAATGACGTAAAAAAGAAAAAATATATTATCTATGGCCACTAGACGTTCTAAAAATAAACTGATTCAATTTGTTGATGATAAGGTCATGGTCACAAGTGTAAGGCAATTGTCTGGTGAGCAGGCTGTGGCCCCAAAGTTGTTTAACCCCGCTGGCATTTCAGCCGCTTGGTGACCGGGTCCGGTTTGCACACCTGGTACGGCATACACTTCACTCCATCGCAGTAGACCCCTGCGCCACCGGCTAGCAATAAAATATAAAATATTTTGTTGTAAGTACCTGTTGGCACGGCATAAAGGTAAAGCCTCTTCAAACGGTCTAACTTGCCCCCTAATCTGTAGAGTTGGTTTGTCAAATGTAGAGATTTTACAAATCCGTCGCCGGGATAGCCAAATACCGTACCATAAAATCTACTTGGCAGATTTGATTGAAACTTGGCATGGTTATAGCTGATATGCTGGGTCAATGTTAAGCTGATATGCTGATATTGCTGATAAGCTGATATGCGGGGTCAATTAGAAGTATTTATCATTACGGGAGGTGAAAGGGTTCCTCCAGGATAATTCAGAAACTTAATTCGACGCGTACAAAGTCGCGAGATTAGCTTGCTGTTTAGTTACTCATATTGGTACTTTATGGGGATCATATAGGCAGATAATTATGAATAAATTAGTCATACACAAGGAAAATGTTACGAAAGTAAACAAGCCGGTTTCCCTTCGGATGTGGAAAACCGCAAGTCTATCGGTATTGTCACATACACGCTTCTGCACGAGGCTCGTCCCGCGGTACCTCAATGAAACTTAGGCTATAGGACTCTGGATAATGTAGCTTCTTATTAGTGAAAAGATTTGGATTTTCTGAATCTCTAAGTCAAGTGTCTTTAAAAATCGTAGAGTAGTTTTCCTGTGACGCGAACTAAGTTAGATAAAATTTCAAAAATGCCAGGTTTGGCTGCTATAATATGCTATGGCCCCGAAACTGAGCTTGCAGTGTACTTTGAAATGAAACGTGTAGTATTCGCGTAAATAAAATAAATCAATATTGCAGTACACCTATTACAATTGATAGAAATAATCCCAGGTACATCCAGACCGGACCGGACCGGGCAAAGTCTAAACCCGATATTTGTTCCACACAGAAATCGGACCTGCGACCTCCTGACTCACGACCGAAGCAACTAATTTTGACCAATTTCTGGTCCTGGCATACTCAGGCCGGAGAAAAAAAATCTTACCCTTATTCTTGTCGTACCCTGGCCCATAGTTATATGGGGTTGGGTCAGCGCAAGACTTGGTGTTATACGAATTGGGGCAGCAGACCTTCCCGTACTTGCACTCCTGGTCAGTTCTGCACACGGGATACTGGCTGTACACCTTCGAGGGAGGAGGACAGCGCCCCGAGTCCACTGGAGGGGGAAGTTTACCTGGTTAATTATCCCCCGATGAATTGTTAAGAGGAAAGTATTTGGGCAGGCCGCATCGCACTTCGAAATAAACTACACATTTTCTTGTGGCAATCTGTAGCTAAAAGTCAGTTGTAGTAGGTATCCGTCAGTCGTCAATCCTATTGCGATAAATAACTGGGGCAGAACTAGTATTTACATAGTTAGGGTAAAGAGTCGCTGTAGTGTCTGACAGATCGCTATAAACGAATTTGTATTTTATTAACGTTACTCGTAGTTGATCACGTGAATATTGTGCATACTCACGTAATTATCTACTTACTTACCTAAGTAAGTACCTATATTTTATAGCAGTCTAAAAGGCTGCAAATTTCATACAATGCCGTTCAACTTACTAACAGAAACGATACGCATTTATTTATTTATTTTTTTTGGCATGACACACGCATTTATTTCGTTAGTAAGTATTTTTGACTTTACTAAAGTGTACGGTAACTTACATGCGTCTGCATTGAAGCTTAGTGCCAAAAAGAGGAAAATGGCGACGCTGAGAGAGTAAGCTGAAAACAAAACAAAAACTAACTTCTTCTTTTTCTTTTTTCTAGGTTGGCAATCAGCTACAGAATAGTGCAATTTTTGCCACTGGCAAGTAATTCTTGATAATTGATATGTACCCCTGATGATAATGGTAATGTTGATGATCATGACTAAAATGAGTCCCCTACCCCTATAAGTAAAGCTGTCGATACTTTACTGTAAATTTACTGGACATCTTGGGAGAACTTGAAAAGTCAAGTTATACAATTTTATTTCAATTTCCTTCACTCGTGCACGTTTATGAACACACAATTGTTAAACCCCACTAATATTTCACATTATTTATCAAAGAAACACATTTTTTGAAAAATAAAACAAAACTGACAACTTCAATGTTCAACTTCCCGCCAAAAAGTCAAAAAAACTTATCTTTCCACAAAAATCAAACAAAGTCTATGTAATTGTAAAATAGGCTAAATAAAATACAGATGTACAAATAATACGGGTAAGTATGTAAACGCCCTTACAGTGTTTAAGTGATAATTTATAGCTACGTAAGTACGTTTTTACTAATAATCGAGTGAATAATACCTACCTTGAGTTGAGTACTTACCCATATTTCTTTAAATAAGGGCACAACGACAACAAGGGCCAGCTACTTAGTAAGGAAGCACTCCCACTGACTATGATGACACCAACTCCTCTGATACCTATTTATCGTCTGTAGCGTCGACTCTGTCTGGGCCAATGCGCCATGATACTAAGCTAATATACATAATAATAACTACTTACAAACAGGCTTCCCAACATAGGGCTTGTTTTCAGTCCCAAGTTAAGGGTGGAACCAAGCTGATTACACTTATTTTAGGGCTATTTTAAGGGGCATAAAATATTACACCACCAATCTTACAAAAACAAGTTAGAATAAACAAAAGCCTGGAATTCGCCCCACTCCACCCTGCTCCACCCTTCTAAAGCTGTGGATACTTTATTGAAAATTTGCACCACACAATAGTTAATATTCTTCTAACAGTAATATTTTTCATCTTCCCGCCATTAAAACCTTTGTAATGGTTTTTCTTCTCATTGTTTTGAAAATAAAGAAAAAAATATCCTCGTCCTTCTTTCTCTGTAATGGTTAAAAAAGCAAAAAAAATACTAAAAAAATTGTATCATTTTCTACAAAATTAATTTTAAACTTGGGCAGAAACAAAAAAATCATACGTGGCAACCTTGAATGAAACTATTACTAAAACCCTAAAGACGAAACAGATGTCGCACAAAGTCAATAAAAAAGTCGTCTTTTTATGTATGTCATGTCGCATACACATAATGTTTTCATTAATTTGCTTGTATTTTAATAGCTAAAATAACCTTTTGTTTATTGAGGTTGTGTTAATAAATGTTAACGTAAGTGATAATCAGTGTTATTCTTTGTATGCCGTATGATCGTATCACATGAATGGATTCTGAACGAAATATTCTTCTGTAACGAACGCGACGCCTACCGGATCAACGGCGAATTAAATTCAAAAATTTCGGTTTTGCTGTCAAACTGACCACCAACCAACAACGGCTGATTTTTTATTGGAATTTGGAATTGTTTTCTTGTGTAAACTCTTGACTTGTGTGATTACGTGAATTAACGTAATTAAAGTTCATAAAAAACTATGTTGCTATTGTGTTAAGTGATATAAACATTTGATATCGTTAAAATAATGGATCCTTTCACTCAGGTAGGTTTGGTGATAAATTACGAATTGATGGAACGGTTGGAAGTAAATAGTAGAAGGTCATGTTGAAATAATAATGTTTAACCGTCGAAAACTTATTTTCAGCGTATGTTGGAGAGAGCACGGGCTAGGCAAGAAAAAATCGATCAAAAACTGGTAAACTCCGGACAAGTGCCCAAGTGGAAACCGCTTTCTGAGAACATTGCTATCGTGCAATCAGGGTGTTCTCCAGTGAAATCACCGAATAAAACCGCGAGGGAGTCCATAACGTCGCCGAGAAGGCAGTCCCGAGGTAGTCCAAAGCCAGAAACACCAAATAAAAGATTAAGTTCGCAGAAGTGTGACCAAGTCGTTACGACGCCGCAGCGGCCCCGCAACGATGTTATTGTGACGAGAAAGGAGTTCAAGAGCCCTAAGAAAGGGAGCCTGACCAGACGGAACTCTGATGTTTCTGTGGAAATAAATATTTCGCATCGTAATGACATACAGATCGAAGTGCAAGTGGAGGAAAGAGATACTCCTATCAGTGTTGTGTATGATTCGCAAGCTGATAATGGAAGCAATGTGATTATCAAAGAGATTGAAGGTATTATTTTATTTTATACTCGGCTGCATATGGCACTTACAGTTAAAATTACGGCACCCATTTCATAATAAAAATGCCTGTGATAAAAAAGCATGCCTGTGAAAGTACAAGAAGTACCTTTGTTGCTATTAATTTGCAATTCATGTCAAAAGAATGCACATGTGTAAGCAAGCAACATGGTTTCCAAGCAATTGACACAACCTTTGGCTCACACACACCCCATGTGACTACTTGCATTATTAAATTAAAACTTCTTGCTTGCTTGCACAAGTTTCTCAAATACATAATATTTTAACACATCTATATAATATTACCAGCCCTTTTAATATATACCACTGTTGGGCACAGGCCTCCCATTAATGCGAGGATGATTAGGCCGTAGTCCACCATGCTAACTAAGTGGGGGTTGCTGAACATCACATGTATTTCAAGGGGTTCTCTCAGACATTCAGGTTTCCTCACAATGTTTTACTTCACTGTCTAGCAAGTGATAATCATTGTTGAAAATGAAATTCAAACAAGAAACTTGATATAGAGAGTGATAAGAAGAATGAATTAATCTGTGGTCCACCATGCTGGCCCAGTGGGGGTGGTGGATGCTCAATCACTCATGTATACTCAGAAAAGTTGAGCAAAAGCATACTGCAGTGTACCTGGTTCTCACAAATGATATTTGGTCCTAAGGTAATAGGCGGTTAACCAAAGGATTCTGACTATACTCCATGTACAGGTTTTTTCCTATTGCTTCCAAAATATAATGCAATATAAACCAATGTACTGTGGAAGCTATGAGTAGAATATTATAATATTTGTGCACAATATTATATGATATTATAATTAATATTTCCCTAAGCAAACTCAACATTAGTCATGCCTATCATTGTTAGCAGTTCCTGTTACAAATTACTTAATTACTGTCCCTACAATAACATTACCAACATTGTATACAACATTAGTACAAAAATCATTTATTGGTTGCTTAATTGTTGTTTTTTTTTGTCAGTATAGTATTGGTGTGAGTTCAGTGAATATAATGATAACATTATAATAAAAAATCTAGAAAATTCGCAGTGAAATATAAGTAATTTTGAGTATATTCTATGTTGAATTTGGATAAATAAAAAAAGTTGAATAAAAAATAGCTATAAATATTGTTGTTGTTACTGTTAAAAGTACCTACTGTAGATTCAAGGACTTAATTGTGTGCTTAGATTGGACATATGCTAAAACTATATAATTTCAATGCTGGTATTAAATTGCTTGGTAATGTTTTTTTTATAAAGATAGCATTGCCAATGTTGGCACTTTCAGTTGGGCCATTTGTATTGAAAAACATATGGTGGTATAGTTTAAAGCCTGCACCAACAGCAGGAAGACAACAAACCAAATATATTTGTTAAAAGTGGAACCCAAAAGGCTGCAAGATCTGACATAGACTTAAGAGGAGTTAGTTACCGTTTGGTGTTCAGGAATGCAGAACAATCGTCTGTCTGCTTGAGGTCTAAAATATGAAAGCAATCATTTATACTTCTCTTATAATTTACAGACGACACATCCAACAAGTTGGAGAAGGTGATAGAGGACATGTCAGAGCATAAGTCCGAGCGCGGTGGCCTCCGCCACAACATCAAGTCCCGGTTGGACAGACTGGGGAATCTGTATTCAGGTCAGTACAGTAGTCTATTTATATTGTTATGTTGTTGTTGGCATAGATAAAAAGTGCTGCTGATTTCATAAAAGTGTTTCTAATATCATCTCGACTTCAATTCCTGGAGGGATAAGCTCAGGTGTATACAGATAATTAAGTTTCCGACTAAATAATACGAACAGAGGACAGACAGCCACTGCATATTCACTTCGCCGCCATAAGACAGCGCGTGTGCGATGGAGAGCAACACACATCCTCTCTCCACTACTTGCTTTTAGCAAAATCTGTGCTTAGCAAATCATTGCAATTATGTTATATATAGGCTGAATTTTTCGAATCCGTAAGTAGGGAATAGCGAAAAATGCTTAAAGGACCGATTTTGATAAAAATTAAATCTGTATCATTAGATTTTTGAAAAAAGAACTTTTTTGCAATCAATTTTTTTCTAAAAGATATGTAAAATCAAACATATATTGCTCTACAAAACGAAATTGCCCCTACTCTCCAAACTAGTCCCCTACCCCAATGGAATCCTGGATCCGCCCCTATATACTATTAGGGATAATACTTAGCTCAAGGGCTACGGTTTCGGATCCGTACCCATAAGGGTAATTTTTTTTCTAAAAGAGCCTAGCATAATATTAACATAGAGATATGAATACTAGTTTAAATTTTTTTATTTGATTTTAATTTCAATATTCCACAGATAAACCAAACCTGTCTTCGCCGATCCACCGCACTGAGCTGGAATTCACTTCAGCGACGCCACCATCAGCCTCTGACCCTGTGAAGCCCAAGGAACCGCGAAACCAGGATGGCAAGAAAAAGTTTGGCAGGCTAGCCGCATTGGCAGACCAGATAAACAATTGGGAAGACGATTTGTCTCATCATGGCCATGTAAGTACAATTAGGGTGCTACATTCTTCGGAGGGATAATTAAACTGGCGATCTCGCTTGTCATTCTAATATCATAGTTGGTTGTCATAGTCATAGTATAGGTAGTTAAGAGGCCTTCTTTTTTTTTATTGTGGCAAAATCCTCATGGATACCCGCAAGCCTCGGGGTAGACAAGCTAATTATGTCGGACTCCTACCGACTTAAACCCCACGGGGGTCCTTCTCCCGCCTTGTGGTGAGGTACAGGTAGTCAAGAGGCTTGACATAACCTGACACATTTCTTGACAAGGCGGCCGTGAGCCCTTAACAATACTTAATAGTTCAGGACCTGTATAATCCTTATGTACCTGTAAATAAATAGCGACTCTTGCTACAACGCAATACAGTGCAATTCAACTCACCATGACTCAACATGACCTATAAGGCGCCTCTCTTTCTATGGCATCACTCTTATTCTCTTCTGACGCGCGACAGTCCACTGAATGGCCCCTTGCTTCTAATGGGGGGCGTTCTAAAAACATGGCTACTACTCTTTTAATTTGTTGTTAAAATCATCAATGATGTGCGATAAACACATAACTAGTAGCCCTACGGGTATATTTTAAATCATTCGATAGCCCTTCCCACAATGTTATCTTTATAAATTATTCGTAAATGTACTCCATCTTTCTGCAATCGAAAGTTTCCGAATTGTCATGCGACTATATTTAAAATAGCGTTTATTGTCAGCTCGTCTGCAGCGACGTCGACGTGGGAATGTTTTTGAATCCGTGTTTCCGAATTATTTAAAATAACCCCGTGGTTAGCCCCTTTAACTAAGCCGACCCTTTGTAAGCAGCATTATTATTTGTTTCAGCAACCAGAAAACACTAAGAAAAGTGGGAAGATTGAATCGAAGCATGCCAAAATGGACGCATCCACTCTTGACGTGTCTATACATTCCATCACGGACATCAATAGAGCTTTACAGTCGACGAATAAGTCTAAGCAGGTGTGAACCATATAATGTTATCGTCACGTCAGTATTCTCCGAAGGGGTTGGCAGAGGTACTCGCTGTCCCACTATCCCACATCCCCGCATCCCGCATCCCACTTCCCACTAATATTATAAATGTGAAACTTTGGATGGATGGATGTTTGTTACTCAATCACGCCAGAACGGCTGAACGGATCTGAATGAAATTTGGCACAGATATAGATTATAGTCTGGAACAGCATATAGGCTACTTTTTATCCCGGTATAAAAGACATATTTTTTTAATCGCGGGTAACACCGTGGGGTGCAGCTAGTGTAATATTTTTTCTACCGATACGATGAAATGATCTTTACATGAAACTGAGTGGAGCCAAATAAAATTATAAGGACAACTAATCGCCACAGTTCATAGCCCTCAACGTGCAGTTCCGATATACACTTATTTTAGTACATCTATTCTTATTTTTTTTTCAGACTTCCAAACAAATAGACAGTCATACGTTCACGAAGCCGTCAGCGCCATCTATGAATGAATGCCAGAGACTCAATAGGCAGATCGTAGCAGAACTGGTGAGTACATAGATATTTGTAACACTGTGGTTTCCTAATGTGTTTTCCTTTTGTAAGATATTGAAGCTGCTATAGAAATTTGAACTTTATTCATTGAAATATTGGTGTTTTTTTCCTCATTGTGTATTCCATAAATTAAGATGTTATTTCAGTTTGAACTTTATTTGCTAGGAGACATGTTTTATTATTCGTTGTGTATCTGTCATGAGCACGGTAAAAAAAAAGACAGGAAAGCTGAAATGTATAAGAAAATATTTTATACAAGAGAAGGTAAGCAACTACTTATATTCATTAACAATCAAAGTCAGATAGTATGATATTAGTAACATAAGAATGCATGTTTCTCCTTCAAACAATATATTTTGCTTGATTTAAGTAAATAAAGGACTTTATACACATACTTGAATGTGAACTTTTTTTTAAATCAACTTGCTAACATATAAAATAAATTGGGCATACCACTTGGAACCCCTGGGTACCCAATATTCTTTTTTTAAACTAACTGTTGTCAAACTCATGAGAGAAGTTATGCGTCAAACAGCAAGTACATGACTCCCCTCTCCCTACTACTTGCTTTTACCAAACTTTAATAGCCAATATCTTTGAAAATATGCTATATTATTTATTAAACAATCTTTCACAGTATACATATTTTATGTTACTAACTTACTAAATTCAATAACAGTATGCACTCAATTTAAACCGCCCGTTAGTTCTCAAGTTGATGAGTAACCGTAAAAAGGTTGTCAGCTGTTTGCAGGAGGCGAGTCGAGTTGACTTGCTACTTCAACTTGCATCGTAAAAACCGGGCATTATTCTCGGAAATTGCGAGTGATCTTTGCCGACCATTAACACCCAGTAACTAACAGTAATGTTAACTCTATTGCAACTAACATAACCCCCGCTTCTTACGATTGGTACAATGGTAGTGGGTAAATGTTTTTGGTATCGGTTTAAAACAAAATACGCAATGGATAACGTTCACGAAGTTGCATCACTGCGGGCGTTACAAAACGATCGTGAAAAAAAAAACTATCGGACAGAATACACATAATTGTGACCACGGCGTTGTTAGGGAATGTGGGCAGCGTTTTCTCCATACGAACACGGTACCTATTTACATACTATGTATATATAACCTACCTAAATACTTTATACCGTGGCGGTAAGCTTTATCATAGACTACGACCCACACACCGCGTTCGTTTTATCGATCTGTAGCGACCTCTTCAACCTCGCCACATGCTACACAGATGGCGCTGCAGACGACATTCAGAACAATTGATAATTCTCCATACAATCCTGGAACGCGCTATGAGTGTTTTTGGAGCACGTGACATATATACAATATCCCGAGAATAACCGTGGGGTCATAGCGGCCGCCCCGCCAGGCATATCACCCGCCTGGCTGGAAGATCTTACCTTTTCAGCTACACATATTTACATACACTCTTATCGTTTGCGGGTGATGCAGACTTGATCATTCTTGAACACCCCATCATGGTCATGGTAGGTCCTGACACTTCCACTCAATCGCTTGCTTTTAGTAGATATATTTCTTTTATCCATCGTTTCCACATGGCTAATCCACGACGGCCTGATTAGCGCAGTGGTAGTGACTCTGCTTTCTGCGCCGAGGGTCCCGGGTTGGAATCCTGGTAGGGACAAGCTTTGTGTGATGAGCACGAATGTTTGAACCCGAATCATGGATGTTTAATATGTATATAAGTATTATATAATGAGTTCGCCCTCAGTCCATTGTGCGGTACCCATAACACAAGCGTTGCTTAAAGTGGGACCGTATAGTTGGTGTGTTCGTATGACGATATTTATTTATTTACTTATGTATTATTTTATCATTCTTTGTCCTCACACACCATCCTCTAGCTTACATTCATCTCTTATCATTATATTCCTCTCAAAAAGTGGAAAACACATGCTCCTTATGTAGCGGTTTTCGACCGCATTTAGGTTACATTTAAGCTTATTTTGCTATATCCAAGATTCACACCTAAGAGTAGGTACCAACAACTAAGACATGTAAAGCACTATATATTCACTGTATCCCTCTATTATGCAGTTAGAGCATCAATATATCTGTCACCTATCGTGTGTGTCACGTTTTATTGTCAACATGGATACATAATAACGCCTCATTCGATATGTAATCAATTAACAATAAAATCTACATGCGTGCAGTGTAAACAAAGTCATCAACATGTGGTCGCCGCTAATGGACAGACAGATTTGCGTACTATCGTGATATGTGTTTGGTAAGCGCCCGGCGTCGCCCGCGACCTTACGATACATGTAACATTGTTGTGGTGCTATTCGGTTTTAGTGGAGTCGGTGTTCGTATTAAAACTATTTTGGATCAGGAAAATGTGTTTGTTAATTACTAGTGTTCTTAAAAACTTGTAGAGACGTATAAGTGGAGTGGAGATTGGGTTAATAATTTAAAAAAAACATTTCCGAAAAGTTAATATTACTTTAGCAATCTTAAGATCTCCAGTGAAATATATACAAGATGTAACAAAATTATGACATATTTAGGGGATGAACGTATTTAGATTAAAACTAAAAAACATTATGATTTAGCCATGTGAATCGGAGACATAAAATCAGAAAATTCTCATTATTTTGCAGAGTATAAAATAATAATAATGTAAATGTTAGTTCTGTCTGTATATTATCTTAAAACGCCAAGAAATTGTTTCCTTTTAAGTCGACTCTACACATTTCCCTGTTCACGCCTTATCAGGATGATCGGCGCGGTGTACCGACAATTTGTCGAGACGCCCGCGCCGAATACCAATCAGTTGTCATTCCACAATCAACAATACCGATCTAAACAGCATTTGCATCCCAAACCTGCTTTCGGAACTTTTCAATGGAATTTCTTATGATTTTCGATAGATTTCTTATGAAACGGGAAAGGAAATTGTTAAGAACAATACCAATATACCGGATATTATTATACTAGTAAGGTGTTCCATTATTTCCTCCTACTGAGCTGAAATGTTTAGCTGAGTATATGTTTTGATTTTGTTTATCGATTTGCGTCTAATTGACGATCTGATTAACGCTGACCATGATTGGCAGTGACCCTGGTTTCTGTGCCGAGGGTCCCGGGTTCGAATCCTGCTAGGGAACAAAGTTTTGTGTGATGAGCACGAATGAGTGTACCCGAGTCATGGATGTTTAACATCATAAGTTTTATATACTGCGTTCGCCCTCAGTCCACTGTACGGTAGCCATAATACAAGCGTTGCTTAGTTAGACAAGCTAGATTACATTTTTTTTTGGTTTTTAGTTTTTTGATGACGGTTTTTTGTTAAAAAGGTTTTTTATGTTCCATTTTTTTTCTGTGATAATCGAAAATATTTTTTTAATAATGCGTCTAAATATGTCGTAGTTGCATTGTGATTGTTAAACCACGTCTCCATAAGTTGGATCCTGTTTGAATAGTGAAAACGTAAGTAAATCTTGCATAATGTAAACAGTTTCGGTAACATAACCTCGATAAGGATAACTCCTTCTGTCCTTATCCAAAGCCTTTCATTTTACGAGCTGGAAGACCATGTTCTTAATTCGTTTGGTAATATTTTAATCTGAACAATTATTATAACTTAAAAAAAACATTTTCACATTAATTTATTGTAATGGTCTCCTCGAAAGGGTGACACTTGTTCGATTTGGGATCACGGTCGATTAAAAAAATAAAATATATCTACATTCATGACTCAAGAAATACCAAATCATGTAATATCCCTATATCTGTTACACGCTGGATTTGATTTAAATAAAATAGAAGGCTTTTTCGAAAAGAAAACCATCCTAAAATCGAATCATTCAAAGTACCGTGGTCCTTTTCTCTCCTACCATGGTCCTATTCTCGTCTCGCAAATGCATAAACACGCAGCGACGTCGCGTTTACGACTTATTTTGATGTTTTACGGCTATATTTAAAGCTCGAAACGATATTCTCGTGTTTGGGTGGCCCTGTCTGTAGTCTCGGACAAAGGGTGTACGGTCGAAAATCGTGATCGTGGTAGGGTTGACACTAAAGCATTATCTACTATATAAAAATGAATGTGTCAGTGTTTGTCCCGTGTGCGTTCCTATACCACTCATTCGATTGCGATGAAACTTTGGTGAGTTGTAGTGCGAACGTCGAAATGGTTTCTGTGGCATTGCAATTTGCAACAAATGCCGGGGTACTCGCTAGTTTATTGATAAAAATCCTGATGGCTATAAATGTACTCACAGCATCACCGAAATGGGCAAGAAACTCCTCTACTAGTCAATTATCAATGCTATATTTTACTAATCCTATAGATTTCGTTAATACATTGTACATTGAAAATATACAAATAAATGATTGGTGTCTTCACTCAGTCCAGTTACAGTTCGTTTTGTACGCAAACATTATTATGCTAACAGTAATGTTCGGTTATGTGTATATCATTAATATCAAAACTAGCAATGCAAAATGAAACAAAGACCTAAGGCATTCCCATTGGTCAGAATTGAAGGAATTTCGACAACCCTTACCTCCAAGGTCGGCTCGTAAAATCGTCGCTCACGCGTCGTCACTCCGGAGAGCTTTTCACGCGGTAATGGCGTCGTCGTATGCGCCCGAGTGTTGCCCCTATTGTTTCACCCGAAATAATACTTTGTTTTTTTTTTAAACTCACTTTTCGCCAGGTATTGTGGTTATTTATTTTGTTTTGTACCACTCTTAAAGTCGTTAAATTATTGTTTTGACTTGCCGACAGATGTACTGTTGGTAGCATATACATAGCCATTATTATGTAGGTGTGTGGATTATAGCTTAGGTACTATAGCAAGTAAATCATAGGCATATTTTTTCAGACTCCCTTTCAATTGGATGATGAATAGATTCTTAAATGTGTCAGCCAACTGGAGGGCGTTGACCTATAAAGGAATTACGATTTAGGACTGTCCAATTAGTAGCCCATTCCATTCGATTAGAAATTTGATAAAAGAATTCTGCGCTACCCCTGTCTCTAGCCTTGTTATTAGGATTATCAGCATTTAAATTTTCGAAAACGTATTCCATATTTGCCTATATGCGCGGCAATAAAAACAGTCGCATTGTGTGAAACGATTTTTATTATCATTGTACCCACCATTGTGTGTGTTGTGCACCATTGTACGTGTGGTACGTGGCTGTAGAATGGGTCATTTGGCCCTCAGTCGAGATGGCAGGGGCTGTGATAAATGTGTATAGATAATACTTCGATGTTAGGTCGTTTAGGTACAAAGGTATGTTTGAAATTGTCGCGTAGAATCAGGTTTTATTGTGACTCTGTGTTCACCCGGCTTAAAAGGATTGGTTGCTCGCATCTATGTCCCATAAGTCTATGTATGACTTCTTAACAGTTTCAAGATGTTATATAAATAACTATGTGAGTGATGTTTATAATGTCATCAGCTGACTGTCGTCCACGGAAAACTGCACTATTTTTAACCGACTTCAAAAAGGAGGAGGTTCTCAATTCGGTTGTATTTTTTTTTTTATTTTTTTTTTTTATGTTTGTTACCTCATATCTCCGTCATTTATGAACCGATTTGGAAAATTATTTTTTTATATGAAAGGATATGTTTACAGATTGGTCCCATTTTTTTCAAAAAAATGTTCTGATCATGGGATCCATGAGGAATTGAGAGGACTCCTCAAATTTTATAGGCATACCGATAGCAATTTTGGTATTTTCATCAAGAAGTCAAGCATTTGCATTCAGAAAGTACCATTTGCTGAAGTGAAAGTGATGAAGAAGGCCACAAATGGCCAGCGGAACTTGTCAGTGTTACGTATTTCACGGGTTGCGCCAAGATAATCTCGATTATTGGTATACCTATTATCCAGTAAAAAGATTGATATACAAATCTTTTTAGTGACAAAGAATAGTCCACTAAAAAGTTTAAAATAAAAAACTTTTTAACAAAATAAAAACCGTCTTCAAAAAACTAAAAAGCAAAAAATAATCTAATCTAGAAATCTACCTTGTCTAACCACATCAAATATTTAACTAATCTGAAGTCGGTGCCAAATAAACAACCGACGAAGAATAACAAAAGTATACTCAGTAACGAGATGCGCGGACCAATTTGTAGGTATGGTCTTTGGCGCAGACCGGCAATACTCGACTCAGTTGTTTGTTTGGCACCGACTTCAGATTAGTTAAATATTTGATGTGGTTAGACAAGGTAGATTTCTAGATTAGATTATTTTTTGCTTTTTAGTTTTTTGAAGACGGTTTTTATTTTGTTAAAAAGTTTTTTATGTCACTCGTGTTTGATGTTCTTACAAGTTATATAATATTACAAATTATGTTGTTATTTGTCCTGTAAAGAATTATTCAATGTTCTGGACAACTCTTTTGTTTTTTTTTATTTTCCTAACCAAACCTCTTTCGGATTATTTCTCCAGTGACGCGCTTATCTAAGTATACCTATAGATGGGAAGATATTGAGGTGCTTGCATATTTTTAGCATTTAGATGAGAATGGTGTTGGCATAGTTTATCCTGTTTTACAAAAGCCATCTGCTCTTCGACTGCCAACGTTTTTCAAGCTCCCGATACCATAAAAAATTGTCTCATCGATGCTACGATGATATTTTGAAACGCCAACCTTATGTGATCTCCGAGGTACATGAGATGACGGAGAGATTAGCTCTTCACTAATATTGAGCTTTTTAATAAAATCGACGCTCTTAGATAATCATCTACAAGCCCGACCTCTGTAACTTGTAAAAACAAAGCAAAATCAGTATCTCTTTATCGAACTTAGCATTTTATACGACGAATGTAACGTGATCTTTATACTTACTGGTAGGGTTGCCACATTTTTTTGGAAGAATAATATTTTTTTATTTGCACAACATATAGTCATTTTATTAAATTCAGAAGAAGAAGAAATAAATAACTACAAACATGTACTTATTTATTTTTTGAAAAGTAAACATACTTTTCACTTAAAATACACCACAAAAAAACTACGTGAGCGACTGAGCGACGCGACGCGTCGATAAATAAAGCGACGTGTATTCGTTTTGTTCTGAAATTCCCCATGCGTGCAGCGCTGCGCTGCGGGTGCGTTCCAGACACATACGACAAAGCGCGACAGTTAAATTGGCGATGAAAATATAGTACAATTCACTAAAAGTACGATACTATATAATATAGTACGGATGGCAACCCTACTTGCTGGTAATCCTCAAAAATAAAGTATACGATTTCATTAGCTCAGTGCCAGCGTACACGGGACATTAGCGGCTGCATCGATGGCGGTTAATGGCGTTGTATAAAAAAAAAAGTTTGTCAAATACTTAATAGGTATCGATTTGTATAATGTCAACATTCGAGTTTCCTTTTTGTTAGATTGAGGGTTCTGGTTATATATTCCTATTGGAGCTAGCATCAGAAAAAAAGTGAAGAAATATTCAACTTAGTTTTGCAGTATTTTAATTCAGCCTCTTTAAGATGATACCTAGTTGATAATAGACAGATGCTAAAAGACCATCTACTGCCATTTTCGCGACTTCTGTTTCAACTCAATACACGAAATCAACCTTGGCTGTTTCGAATTTACTGTAAATGGCGTCTTGGTGTCGCCGCGGTTGCGGATTCACAGCATTCGATCATTCCTAATGGCTCGTCTAACCGTACCCTTAGCCGCAGCGATCGTGCTCTATCATCGCTCACCAAGCTATGTTTTAAACAGGACTGCCACGGCCGATGTGGTAATTATGTTAATGCATTTCACGACTACATACCATATGTTAAATAGAACCTCAGATGAGTTAATGTCATTAAAACTCATCCGAATTTAGGTCTTAGTTATTGATTTCTTATATTTACTAAGAGCTAATAAAACTAATTTTACGGATTTTGTCCCGTTTTCTCCTCAGGTGACCATGGTTGCTGTAAAGCAGCCGAAACGTGGGGATCGTAAAAAACATAATATAAACGCGACAAAATCCGTAAAATTTGGTTTATTGGGTCTTAGTTTTTAAGCATTGTAATTAAGGAAAGCAACAAGGTTGTAGCGTAGTGTGTAAAAGCGCCCGATAGACCGTTGTGATGCTCGGTCGGAGCTTGGATGGGTGTTCGAATTATAACATTTGACCTCCTCCGTAGTTAAGAGGGTGCGTTAAGCTGACAGCACCGTGACTTAAGCATCATCCTTTTTACGTACCGTTACGGTAACGAAAGCGTCTTGCATCCCGCACACGACTGCTTTCATACATAAATGTGACAGGGACAACACGTTTTCTCGATGACGTTACGATTAAATTAGAAGCTCCTGCTTACCATACCATTGTATGATCTTTGACAATAATTACGGGCAGTCAATAGCCTGAAAAGTTCTCGTAATGGCCCCACCCTTAGGTAACTGTTAGTACAACTACCTAGTTCTAATGTAGTGACCCCGTCGAATTTGGTCCAGTTCTCATTAAAGCTTGTACGAAAAGGCAATAACGCTAGGAAAACAATTGTTTTGGATACCGATTCGTCCAAACAGGTTGTGGCATCATACTTTTGAATATTTATAAATCACGGGCAGGCCAGTTACAGTTTTATAATTTCCCTATTTGTACCGAATGGGTTTGTGTAAAACAAACTTGTTTATTTTCTCGTATTCTAAAATCGAATCGAAGGAAGGCTTTGGCTGTAACTTGCAGCCGCGAGATGTATATTTATCTCAGTAATCGTATAGTCTATTTTGACATGTAGTTTTCCTGTGGATTCGTTTTATTTAAATTGGAAACCTCTTTTTTACTTACTTCTAAGGGCTGTTTCACAATGTTCTGATTAACCATATCTGTAACTTATTTGACGGACGGTCTATACAAATTCTGTCACATAAGATGATAATAGGGTTCATAAGAAGCTGTACGGTTTAGAATTTTAACTTGATACCTCCAGCTGTTCCTGAGAAAAGGGTTCTTAATGGATAGATACCTGAGGACCTGATTAGGTAAGTTGGTACTGTTCCTGCTTTCTGTGCCGAGGGTCCTGGGTTCGAATTCCTCGCAAGGACAATCTTTGTGTGATGAGCACTAATGTTTGTACCCAATTAATGGATTCAAGTATTATTTACCGAGTTCGCCCTCAGTACATTGTACGGTTCACATGATTCAAGCGTTGCTTAGTGTGGGACCGTACAGTTGGTGTGTTCGTCTGGCGATATTATTATTATATTATATTATAAGATAGCAAAGTGATCTTATAAGGATTAGGATTAGGTATTTTTCATGTCGAAGTACGAAACATTTAAAATCTTCCAATTTTACGTCATCCAAACAATAAGCGCTCTTATCACTCACAATAAACCAGTGTGAGTTTACTGACGATTTTTACAGCCAATTCGTCTATAAATCGACTCGTCTCGATGTCGCAATGTAGTTTTTTTTATTGCGTCATTCTTACGCCACTAGTTACGACAGATGCACTTCCCTGATGCTGGCCGACCGAGTTGGAAAGCCGTTGAGAGATGAGTACTGGATTCAAACTGACGTACCTTTTGTGACGCTGAAATATACAAGGTGTAACACAAATAGTGTAAAATATTTTATGGAGTTGGCTACAAGGTCATATAACATATTACCTTCCTCTAGAATTTATAGACGTTCGAAAACTTTATCAAACGTCATATAGTACTGCGCAAAGTAAAACTCTTGTGCGCATTACTTCTACTATATGACGTTTCATATAGTTACAGAATGTTTATAAATTTAGGGGTTCACGTTTATGTATAAAATACATGTGTAAACAGTGTTTGATTTTTCTCTACGACAGCGAACTGGTATCGTTTCCGCGCACTTAGTACGTTATTTTTAAATATTCAAATAATTTGATTTTTTTTGCGGCGACGTGACCTTTATGGCTTACCAATGGACCTGTTACACCACATATAAAGTCATGTTGCATCTTCTTAATTACAACAGTTTAATAAGGATGTATGTGTTACTTCCGGACGGTCTCATCCGGGAGTCATTCGTTATAGTTAAAACTTCTAGATAGGTACCTACATTCCGTATCTACTTCAGGATACCATAATATCTTTATTTCGCAAAAAATCATATTACAAATAGTTATATTGACTGGCCATAAAATAACACCAGTAATTATCACTTTTACCAATTAGTATAGGAAGACAACAATAACCATAATTATGCCATTACCATTCAATTATCAATCAATTCAGATAGCCGACACACATATAGCACGGGGCATTACTCAATAAAGTAGACGAAATACCCTAGGTCCACCAAAAACCCTCCATTCCGAGTTGCACCATACATAGCCAAGAGTCGACTCACGTACGTTTCCCGTGGCATACCTCTCTAAACGGCGCCTGCGCCGGTAACAGTTTGTTGAACCGCGGTTTTTGCATCGGTTACCGGTCGACTCGGATTGACTTTTTATCCGCCAAGTCTTTGTGAGATTGATTGCTTTGCTCTGCGCTGCGCTGAAAGTGCATCGAACCATAAATACAACTTTGTTGGGGACCAGGGAAATGTCTAGTCTAGGACTGGATATGATAGCTTAGAATAGAAAAATCTAGTAATTTGGGGAGCCTTATTAACAGTAGTTGACGTCGTCCGAATGATTGATGAATGAATTAAATGAATACAAGCTACATAAGTACATGCAAGTGTAAACATGCATTTTTTGTTGTTGTTACGTAATCATGAGAAATTATACTAATTGGTTAACTATTACTTGGCTCGACACTACCCGTGCCCTCAAGCTTTCTTAATTTTTGTCTCAATACAAGTGTACGGGCATAAGAATCTTAAAATTACAATCAACTCGACTTGGCAGGCTCACTTCCGTGCTCCCGTATTAGTCAGTCAAATGTTTGTTTCCGTACTGAGAGGGCTATATTGTCTCCCCCAAATTTATAGACGTATTATAACTTTATCAAACGTCATATAGTACTGCGCACAATAGTTTTGCTTTGCGCAGTACTATATGACGTTTGATGAAGTTATAAAACGTCTTTTGCAATTTTTCCAAAAAATACTATTTTTCTTCCAAACAAGAGTATCAACACCTTCATATACTCACTGGTGATGAGAATTATTTTATGCCTACATTCGTTCACTCGATTTCTATCGTAATTTGCCCGGGATGTTGCACAAGTAATAAATACATTAAGGCCATACAGCTAGACAAATGTGGCAAGTCCACATGAACGACATCCTGGTTTTCCTTGACTTTGGAATTCGTTGCGTAACTTCTTTGCTGAAAAACTGTTTTTTTTTTCAATGTCAACAGTTGTCTACGTTATTTGATTTCACTTCAAGTTAATATTACAAGTAAGATGATCCAGAGAATCCTGTCAAAAGTGTTGTTGTTGACTGTACATACTATTGTCACAGAGTAAGGATACCTTTATACGGTTATTGACCTATCTATATTACATTCATATTGAAATACCTTTATATTGTGCTATTGACCTGTAAACATTTTACTATTTCACATTCATATTGAAACATTAAATTTTTTTTGGAAAATCCTAACCCCCGAATTTATTTACGTTTTATAATTTTATCAAACGTCATATAGTACAGTGCAAAGCAAAACTCTTGTACTATATGACGTTATAAAACGTCTATGAACTCGGTTGTATTTTTATAGCTCATCAAAATCAATCTTGATCAACGTAAGTAATTCCATCATTATGATCAGTTTCATTCAACGGGTACACGCAGGCGCCAACTATACATACATTGAACATCATATATCTTTTATCCCGATAACGGGAAGCCATTGACCCGTATACCGAGGGCTTGTCTATCACAATTTCGGCAGGGTCATGAACTTTAACTAACGAAAATTGGTTAATGGGCTCATTCAATTACTGCCCTGGAATTTGACATTTTTTGATAGTAACTCATCTTTTATTAGTTCCGTGTCCCGGTCTGAGCGAATGGGTTGCTGAATCTAATGGGACCTACGGGGTTATTTTAAAACATTCGAAATCGATATCGGAAACGGAATCGTAATCTTCCGAGCTGGATTACCGCAATCGCTATTAAAATGTCTGAATTTGATTATATTCGATGTATTTTGATGGCAATATCAAATCTTTTTTTTTTTCAAAAAGTCTCCGTAGGAAAGCTCGTAGGGAGCGACACCAACATGGGAAGTTTCAAATCCTTTTCCGATGTCGATTCCCAATGATTTTAAATAACCCACCTAGTCTTGTTGGGGTCGGCACATTCAATAAGGTTGTTTGCATTGAACAACAAAACCGATCCGATACGAATCTTGCCGAACTTAATGTGCCGAATCGAACACGGGTTTAGCACCCCTGACCGCTGCCATCCATGAAATGCCTCATCTGTCCTTCGGAGGACAACTTAAGCTTGCGGCCATTGGTGCCTGCATTACGCAGGCAAGAGTCTGAATAAATTGAGAGTTAGTCTAAACATGATGTTATCGGTTGGGTCTCGAAGAGCGGACGGTGTACCGTGATCAAATAAGGCAAAGGCTTCAGCTATTACACACATTCTTTAAAAAAAATGCATCGCTATTGTTTACGGATTCTCGCGTAAGGGGATCGGCTCGAAACAAAATACATAACAGAAATCCGTTAGTGGATTAAAACAGAACCACCACGTGCTGGAAGGAATCATATTAAAATTTGAAAAACGTCCTGATCAGCGCAGTGGGCGCAGTAACCCTGCTTTCTGCGCCGAGGGGCCCGAGTTCGAATCCTGGTAGGAACAAGCTTTGTATGATGAGCATGAATGTTTGTACCAGAGTCATGTAAATATATTTTAAGGTAAATTTGTTGTTTGAGTGAATTTGTAATTATCGCGCGATATTGACCGCCTTAATTATATGAATTAACGCAGCGATACGCTTTGTTTGATGAGGTTATGTTTGATTTACTCATGTAATTACAATAGGTATGTGGAATTTTCCAAGGTCTTTGTTCAAGGCTATAACAGAAACACTTCAGGGAGATCTCTGGAAAGAGGTTCATCTAAAGCTTGTATACTAAATCAGTATTTATTTAAAAAAAAAAATTGTTTGGTTTTTTTTACTAATACGAACCATTAACGATTCATAATTGAGAAACAAATGGCGTTAGATCGGTAACCCGTATAAATAATGTAATCACCAAACCAACGTTGCTATAGCAACACCTATAAAGCCGCGACTCCAGTCGGTATTTAACTGTGTACATACTTCGCAAAATATTGTGTATTGAACGATACAAACGATGATATTTTGTACCCGCTTTACCCGCACGGAGGAAAATGTTTTTTCTGGTACAGCAAAATAAAAACGACGCCTAGATAGTATAAAAAGATTAGTATACAATGCGACCACATCATTGCGGATGCTACAATCATAAATCATTTTCATAACTATGACCTGTATGTTGTATACACACAATAATTTATGTTTCCTCATTAATTACAATGGTACAAAATGCAACGTCAAAATATAATTATCAGCTGGGCGAACGTGTGGCGGCCCTCCAGGCCAGGCGGCCAGTCAGTTGTACAACGCCACACGCGGCATGCGCACGCACGGTGCACACGGTGAAACCGCTAACACACAACCCCACACAAGATCATTCAACACAATCGTTTATTCAAACATACAAACCGGAATATCCTATTTCAACGCTTTGCGTAACCCAGTGATGCAACTTCACCGCGAGCCCTTTTAGCGTCGACCTAACCCAGTTCAACTAACTGCGCGCACTAAACTCGGCATCGATAATGCGAGCACGTGTTCACCCTCCGCGTTACCCGGCCCTTGTCCAATCGTAGGAGGGAGACGGCTACCGGCGCGTTTCCGCCAGCCAATCGCGGCTCGTCTACGAATTCACAACGAAAACCGCCGATCCCGACCGACAGGAGCCGAAGTGCGCATCGACTACCCCCAGTGCTGCATCAGCCCCCAACATGGCGACAATGGTGGCGACTACGCCGCCAGCGAACGCGGTTACGAAAAAACCCTCCATCAAAAAATACAAAGCACCGACGCCTCCGCGCAATATAATTAACGACGAAGAATGTGAAAGTGAAAAAGACAAAGAAAACACAGTGCACAATGAAGACAACCAAATCGTCGCGAGTGATGATTGTAAACAAACAAAGCCGGCACCTAACGAGAAGCCGGCGGAGAAGGGATCGCCGCTAGTGAAAAAGTACGTTCCCAAAATAAATGGAGCCATCGACAGGAATTCTGTATTGTCCAAAGCTGCCATGTTCGAAGCCGGCAGCCCTAAAGCTAAGGACCCGGCGGAGATGTCATTACGTGAACGCAAAGCACTATTCGAAAAGAATAAGGGCGCTGCTATCGTGCCCAAAGCACCCTTCGGCCAAGCACCCTCTGTGAAGGCCCTCCATGGAGACAATAAAGGTAAGTCTTATCTTTATATTCTTATGCCAACAATGAAGAATACAATACCACACGCGAACGACTAAACAATTCAACTTTATGATCTGTGACCAATCATGTTTTCCGTATTTTTTCTTGCACTTGCTACCATGATAACGATTTTTTTTGTAGTTTTTAATTGCATCAATTATGCTGTGTCTTAACTGAAGCGGCAAATGCATAATTCGTGTGAATTGAGATACGTGACGCACGGTAAATACTCTTTGTGATATCAGCGTTCGCCTAATTTTGACGCAGACCCATCACTGGTAAGGAAATCCATTAATATGAGATGGTTGAACAGACGCTGTCCTGTCACTTCCACTTACCCCAATTTGAAAAGTAGACTTATATAAACTTTCAAAAGTGACAGTTATGATGCCCTTGCTATTCGATATTGATTCGATTGTGCTAACAAACATGGGGACTTAAGGGTTTATGTCCCTTGACAGTTAAACTGTCCATATGTACAGAGATAACAGAGAAATAAGTAGGTATGTATGTATGCGGTGTATCACTAAAATAATAACCTTATAACGAATTATTTCCAAATGTCATGGCCGATTCTTACGAGGCATGCGTTTTTCCAAGTCCCAACAACCTGTTTCACATTTATCCTCATTGGTACATGAAAATAATTGTATAAGCTAAACACAATTATGTTGGTACCTATTTATTGTATTAATCATTCTAATTAATAATATTTGATGACGATATCATCAATCTTAAAAGAACGGATGTAATTAGGTCGAGCGTCAAACGAAAAACACATGTTAAGTTGGGGGCTAAAATAACAAACGGGTTATGTGTTATTTGTGTAATGATAACATATAAAGCTAATAGATACTATGGGCGAGGCTTTAATAGTTTAATGTGTGGAAGACAACACCAATACATACCACCAGGGTTGCGGGCATAGATGAATAGGAAATTGAGTTAGAAAATGGTACCATTCCAAATGTTTCAGTGAAGATTTTCTTTTTTAACGGCCAGTTTAAAATTGAATTCGAAATCTCTCGACCGCTATGCGACCCCCTCATAGTCAGCTAAGCTATTAGCACTATAGCATTATTTATACACATTAGCACCCTCAATTTTGTAGATAAATAAATTTGTAGGTAGTCGATTGGTTATGGGCTTATTAGGGTTCGTACTAAAAAAAAACAGTCATGAGGAGAGGTCATTTTAAACGAAAGGTCAAAATGATCGCTGATAACAAATATATCCATAAAACATGGATTAATGAGAAAAAGAGTTCATAATAATTTATCGTAGTTAGATGAGATTAATTAGATCAGTTAATTGCTGATAAGTATATCTCTCGAGTTCTGACTCCTTTGGTATGGAGTAAGGATGGCCCAACTTGGCACCCTATCTGTAGGGCTGATTGTCCCTGCAAATTGGCTCGTCCAGAGGTAAGTTGGCTAGTTATTTACATGGCAATTGGTAGGGACCCTTCAAATCGGACCTACATATCGGGTAGCAAATCGTGCCTTTAGTAGCTTTTTGGGGTAGGAACTGTAAGATTTTCGATTGGTTCAATGTTATAATACAAAACTCAGCTCAGAGTAAGTTATTCTCCCTCGCATATTTTAGAATGTCGATATCTTGCCAAGAAATCTTGACAATATAGCGATTTGTATATCCAGTTAGACAAGTCATTATATTTTTTTTAATCTCCATTTATGCATGTAACATTAATTATGTATGAAGTCATGACGGGCTATTGATGCAAAATGCAAATCGATGTTTTTTGTTGCGATTCTTATTCGATTCTTGCAACCATATTATTATTTAGCACTATGGTATTGTGTATCTCTTCAGAAAATTATATTGGTGTTGATGGATGTATGTTGGTTGAATGTAGTAACTATAGTAGCAGCAGTAAAGTCTCGTAGTAGTATAGTGATAGACGAATGTATTAATTAAACATACGGTCTTAAGGTGTAAAATATATAAATCGCGTAATTAAATCGGGATTAAATTCAAAGTAAAGAATTAAATTTGCGCAATAACTTCATAACTTTTTTTTCATGTATTATGGGTCTAGTTCAGAAACGTCTGAGGGCAAGGATTTTACCTAATTTATAAATGTGAAAGTGCGTTATTTTTTTTCTTTTGGAAGTTGGATTTAGTATCTCGCGAAAATAACTAAATGGAATCTGATTAAATTTCGTACAGAAGAAGGTTGTACTCTAGAAAACATATAGGCTACTTTTGTTCTGGAATGAGCCGCGGATAAAACCTTGTGATACATACCATAGATAAACACTGAGCAAAGACGTGAAGCAAAGCTAGCGCTAGTAATAGGTCTGTAAGCTTCCTTGGAACCTGTTCAGTTTTTTGTCTAGATTATTTAAAGTGCGACGAACTCTGAAACAAGATATTTATAGATAATATTTGCGATGTGTTAGAGGCTAACCGAGATAAGCAATCAAATAACAAGCTAAATCTAAATTGGAATTAGTGAGAAACTTATCATAGTATAGTTGAAACGTATAAGTAACTTTCAGGTTAGGTTAAACATGATAAAAAATATTCCATGGTTTGTTTAATACAAATTTACATTAAATACAATAATATACCTAAAAACATGTTTTCTATTGAGCGTTTGGATCATTAGGTCTATTTTTGGAATTGGATCATTCCATATTACGAAATTTAAACGCAATAGACGTAAACACGAAATTGTTCCTTAATTGCTTTCCAATAATAGAGCTCTATAAAATATAACCTATTCTCTATGATAGCCATTTGAACTTAGTCTATGGTTAGCGTAGAATTAATGATATAGTCTTAGCGCTCTTTGTACAGTATGCCAATCTTCATCTGACAATGTTGACTGTTAAATACTAGGCTAGGACTAAAAGTTGAGGTATACCATCAACTACTTGCGAGAATTTCTGGGATGGAAAGTAACAGGCATGGCTTTAGAATATCAGACTATGACTAGACTTATGTCTATTATTGTGACAATGGTTTACCCGCACACACCGTTGATGTCCCTGGAAATGTAATTCCATATCTTAAGTTTCTTGCTGAATCGTCTTAGTTGCACCTACGTTCCGAACCGGTGATGGTAGATTGACTAGTTAATGTGCTTGTTTTGCCTAAAGGTATAATTATTTCAAATAGATTCTGGGTCAGTATTAACTACTGTCAATACTCCACACATGCCAAATTTTAACCTTGCGTATGTAGTTCAAGCAAATATTGTTTTTCTATACAATTGTCACGTTCTATGTGGCTCGTCGCGTTTTAACAGTAACAGAACCGTAATGGTCCCGCAATTTTAGCGCAGACGGTGTTTGCACAACATATGTGTGTCACCTGGTTATGTTAATGGCGAATATGTGTGTGATATACTTGTACTCTTCATACGAGGACGACCATACAGAGATAAACTACTAGCACGTCCCATGAAAGGTAGATGCGGAAAGACGACATAGTAAATTGATGTTTATTAACTGCCCAACAGGAACTCATAATGTAATCGTATCGTAATCGAGAATGACTTGATGTTACTGTTTTTTCTATTTATACAAAATGCAGTGTGCGAGGGGAACGGTAGGTCAACCTACGTAAAACTATTGTGCCCGAGCCTCTTGATTAAAAAATATGTATTAGTTTTTGTATGGTTATCGTAGATGTGGTGGTAGTTGTCCATTTTTTCATAAATTAAATTAACACTAGATATAAATCTTACGTGGTTGAGTAGCGTTTTGTATTTGTGGAGAATGATGTCTGAACTAGGATTCCCTCTGCTACAGTCACAGGATCTTCACCACCGGACGCTATCACAAATTGTAAGAATATTAAAGAAAGTAGAAAATGGTTATGTGTGGACTGTGGTGTGTGTGTGTGTGTGTGTGTGCGCGTCTATTAGAGGTGTAAGCTAGTACGTACTTTATCGACGACCTGATTAGCTAAGTTGATGTCCAGTGACCCTGCTTTCTGCGCTGGGGGTCCGGGTGCGAATCCTGGTAGGGACAAGCATGAATGTTTTTACCCGAGCCAGGGATATTTAATATCTATATAAGTATTATATACTGAGTTCGCCCTCAAACCTTTCTACGGTACCCATAATATAAACGTTGCTTACTCTGGGACTGTGGTAGTTGGTGTGTTCGTCTGGCGATATTATTTGTATAGTAGGAAACCTAACGATATAAATTGAAAATAAAACAAACTTGTTGAAGTCGGTGAAACGAAATGCTGATAGATGTAATAGCATACCCTTTACCAGGATTAGGCAAATAATTCAACAAAATTAGTCACTTGCAATGTTGTCAATATGATTGTTTTATTAAAAGCTGAATGTACCACAACATTCTGAAGACGTCAAACAGGTCAACACTATGCGACATCCATAAAACATAATGCCAGGATCCGAGCAAAAGACGCATGTTTACGGATTGCAAATCTATATTTCATATGGTACCATTTCTTTTACTTATTTATCAGTATTTATTTACCTAACTCCTAAATTTTAGGGCACTTGTTGTGGTCTAGTGACTAACGGGAGAGTAATATCTAAATTGATTTGATCATTAGTAGGATTAAAACGTTTATTAATGGTCGTTATTTATATTATTAACAGACGGTACGGAGCGGACTATGTCCAGTCCGTACCAAGTTCTAACTATGAATAGTAATAGATGATTGTCATGGTGCACCCAGTGGGATCAACTGCCCTGCCGAAAGAGACAGAGCTATACGAGAAACAGAGACAGTGTTATGTCCCTAGTTCATAGTTTACTGAGAGTTAGTACGGTCCAAATCCGTTACCTTTCATCGATTTCCAATCAATTTGCATAACAATGACAATAGTTTTGATTACAGCTAGCTGTGTGCTGGTAGGGTCAACACGTGTGGATCATTATGTGTACCGATTACCGATCTGCATTCGGTAAAACATTTCCATCATATTTTTTAGTATTACACTTATACTGAATATTATAAAGTGGTTACATTTGTTAATCTGCGAGTTTGTATGTAGGAGGTAATCTTCAGAACTACGAATCCGGTTCTAATACGAAGCTATATTATCCCTTAATGCTATAGTCTATGTTTTATCGAAACACCTCGGGCGGAGCTTTGGGCAGACGCTAGTCTAACTATATATATAAAACAAAGTCGTGTTAGTTACACCATTTACGAGTATAACTCGAGCACGGGTGGGCCGATTTTTATGATCTTTGATCTTTTTTTACTTGTCTCTGTCTAGAATATCGGAATAACTATTAAGATATGGGAAAAAATAATAATAAAGTTAATTCATTTTCTCATACGTTTGATTCTGAGTCGGTACGAAGTTCGCCGGGACATCAAAATAAAACTTATTTTACAAATTTTATCGCGTTTATTTTATGTTTTTATGTTGCCGACGTTTCGGCTGCTTTACATCAATCATGGGTCACGGGAGGACAGAGGTGTTTGACGACCTATCTGTAAAATAAGTTTTATTTCAATGTGTAGTATTCGCGTAAATATAAGAAGTCAGTATTCGCCGGGACAGCTAGTATCCTATAAAAATAGAAGAATCTGTAGATATTTTCCTTAAGAATTACGTAATTCGATTCAAACATCACCAACCCTATATAATGTAGTTTTCCTTAGTGACATCAAAAATAACATGAAGTCATGCAATAAAATCTCGGAAGGTCAACCGTTGTCCTGTGCGACATTTCTGGTACATTTTAGGCATGTTTTATGACAGTTACCTATACATACTTCCCAATACTTGATATTCAAATAACAACATCATTTTATATGCCATAAAATATTTTTACGAAAAGTTACATTTTTAACATGAACCTAAGTAGCAGCGGTGACTAACAAAAACCTAATTCATATTCCATTACGGAGCTAATGCTAGTGCTTTTGTCTCAAAGAAATCGCCAATTATGGAGCTTTTGTTGGTGTCACGAACACGCTAGAATGAGTGGGGGACATATAGTGTATGTTCACGCTTGTATGCCCTGGGGTAAGCAGAGGTACACTGTTATACGTGCGCATTGATGATGTTGACTCTTAATGTAAAAGAGAAAATCTATTGCTGCTTAAAGGGAGTGTAACTGGTATGAATGGAGAAAAAATGTGATCGAAATGATGAATGAATGCAGCCGGCTACTTGTATATCGCTGAATCCATAACATTTGTTTTTTATTTCTTGTCTATGCTCGACTCGCAAAATTACTCGACTATTCCTAAACAGATATCTCATGGTTAGACATATACATCGCATAAGGCTATTGGGATACGATGACCAGAACCAAATTGATAGTGGCCCGGGCCGAGCCGAGGGAAAAGTTAGTAATGAGAATTTCGTTGACAGACAGATACTTGTTTCAAATAATGCCGGTACCTACTCGAGTCCTAAAATATAATTTACATTGCGGCGATGTAATCAGTGAGACCATCAAGCGAGACGGCTGTCTTACTTTGATAATGCTCAGAATTCGTAAGAACAGCGAAATGAACCACTTAAGATTGCATAACGTGAGATGAATTTTAAACACTTCCTACAGATTTTAAAAAATAACTTTTAGTAGATTAATCGTGACGCTCAAAGAGCATAATAGTTTGTAGCGCTGCGTCTCAACTATACAGGGTGTTAGGGGCATGGTACCGAAAACTTTGGGTAAAAATTAGACTTTATGCCTATTATAAAATTATAGAAATCATTTTGTCGATAGTCATGGCTTACGTTTTGTAATGTTTGAGCGCGCAATGTATCGTAAATCACGCGATCAAAACACACCGCTCCGCGCTATATCAGATGCGTGCGAGTGACGCATGCGATCGAGCGTATCTAGTTTTTATTTACATTGTAATTTTAGGTCTGAATTAGTAATCATGTATTTTTATTCAAAATCAGATGAAGATACACTTCTATTATTATTTTATGTTAAACCAATTTGAAAATACTGAAAAATAATTCGTATTATTCATGAAAACATCGACGGAAAGTTTCAACTCTGTGGCGATCCAGAATCATGAGCTGAATCCATGGAATCAGTTTTGGGTACGAAGTCTATTACACCCTGTATAAAGCGAGCTGATATATGTATACTATCAATGAAATGTGGGTGTACTGCATTGCACCTCCCCTACTCTATCAGGGAGTACCAGAGTATTGGTGGTTGCGATAGTGCATTTAAAAAAAATGCGTACAATATTGTAAACTTTTTAACATATTATTTGGATTTATCGACACTTAAATATGTGGAGCCCGCTCGATCGTTGGATCTTCCGAAGTTGATCTAGAGTTTAATATTTATACTTATAGGTATGCTGGGCGAATCTGGTTTTAATCGGGTCCCCGGGTCTATATTACATGGTACCATGAATAGAGCTATGAAATACATACAAACTTTGAAATGTTTTAATAAAATTAGACGACAGTGCTTTAAAGTAATATTTATCATAATATGTACCTACATAAAATACCTAACTAGATAACCATTGAAGGCTTCAGTAAATTATGTAATTAAACTGAATAAATTGCATTTACGAATTCTGTTTTGCCATCGTGTTACCTCCATCATTTTCTGTTTTTGTTTTTCAGTTGGCAACCCTGTGTAACACTTGAGTGACCCCAGTCAATAACGATCTGTAGGCGACAACTAGAGAAAGTCGGATACTCAGAAGTAAAAAAAAACTGTTTAGTATTCTTGCTTGTGCGGTTGAATAATAATCTTTTCTGACAAGATCTTATGACTCGTAGCAGACTGCATAGATTAGTGATCTATCGCCTTTGATTCTAGTTGGTGGTTCATGGAGATAGTTCAGGGTGAAAAAATATGGTTGATCGTCTGCTGAAGATGTAAGGCTAATCACGCATGCGCTCAACCAACTAATCCTTGAGTCCTCCCATAATAGGCTATTTGACTGTGTTCGAATAACTATTTTAAAATGTTCATTAGTTGAATATAATGCTAACCATATAGTCCTTTCATTGTAAATTCCATTATTTTCCATAAAATTCGATGATAAAGTTTAAGTAAATAAAAATACCGCCATGAAGCGGCCTCCGGTCACGTGATCATTGTGAAAAAAAATGGCTGCAAACACATTATATTACCAAACTCTAAGTGACAATCTGACACTGATTACGACGGTGTGACGTCACAACGCATCAACCAACAATCCAGAGCGTTTTTGATCACGTGATCGAAACAAAAAAACGAAGACTAATAGTTATAAAAAGCTATAATCGTGTAGGATGGCCTCGTTTTAAAGCTTATTTTTCATACGGTCAAACACCCTGTTAAACGCGCTTACTAGCGGACGTCTTTAAAGTCGCAAGTAGGTCATAATAGTTGCCCGAACAAGAGAGCGGTCGCATACCTATTTTCTTTCTATTGGCAAAACTTTGGCAATATTTGCAAGTATGCTTCAAAATCGTTTTTTGATTCTACGACTTCTACTTTAAAGCTACTAAAATTAAAGCGAGCGGTAAAATTGTAGACAATTAGCTTAGCAACGTTATGCAGCTAAAGCGTAGGTAGCCCTTGAGCGGTCAGCCTAAAGCCAATTCGCGGCACGCCTCTCAATCCGTAAAAGAAAGAATATCAATAGAATATAGTCAGAGACCACTCTTTTCGTCTTATTCTTGAATAACTTTCGCTATCAACGAAACAACCTCGATTAGAAACATGACAAACTATGTCAATAGTACATTTGTGACCTGCAAGGTGTAATTTAGATGCATGTCGTTAGAAGACCTCGCCTTCTTGATTGGCGGTCATTACCCGAATTGTGATTTTCTTATTCGTCATTCGGTACCGTTAACATTACCGTGTGACAGGACTGTTTGCCCTAAAAAATAATTCTATGTGATAAACAGTACGTTCCATTTTTTACTTCTCTATGTTTTTGTTTTTTTTTGTCGCCTGATTATTTGCACCCTATAATATGTTTTTTTTTTAAATATAATAGTATTTATGGATCATCAACAATATTTAAATCTTAATTGCATTGCTTACTACATGACTAAAACTCGTATCTACTTTTTCAGTCTTCAACTGTTTTCTAAGGAGAATTTATAACTTTTTGCCTGAAGGTCACTATTCTGACAATGTAAATTTGAAATTCGAATCTCGTGCCCTAAAGCCAACTAAGAATTCGAACTATGTGATCCCTGGAGACCGGATGTCGGCATTGTTCTATTCTGAAACCGAACTACCTGAAAAACAAAATCTTGAAGTGCAATTAATAGAACGATGCATAGAAACTTAGTCGCAACTGACATTTTAAATTTGATTTCCGTACAACCTGCAAGATTAAACCATATCAAACTCACATCGTTAATTTGCCATAATATTTAAATTTTTAAGGAAATCCTCATTTATCTCATTCAAATTGGCTTGTTTTAGTCTCTTGTAAAACCCGCATTCTCAGAAATACCTTCACAAAGGTTTTCACGCATCGAATGACTCATTTGCATACAAAGAATTTTGGTATTTTATCATAGTGTTACATTTTACGTGTGCAAACCTTTTTACTGGTCTAATGTTATCATGAGACATGATTTATGTTACTTTAAATTCATATCCAATTTAAATGGAAGAGAATCACAGCTAAAACTGGACATGACCTCCCCATAACCTTTTTCCGAATAACTTTTAATTAATTTTGTACAAACACTTATGACAAAGAAAAGAGTTCTTATTCCAATTTGTATGGGTCAGCTTTCAGTCCTTGATTTTACCAATCACCGATTGAAATTTCCTCTCCGGGAATAAGTATCAGAATTGTTCAGCACTTCCATAACAGTTGTCGTATTTTATACAGATGTCGGAATGATGAATCCTCCGAAACAAAAGAAGTCAGAAGTCAACAGCCGACTTCCAAACGGGCTAACTTCTTTATATTATTTCCTTATTGCTGTAGATTCCCTTTTCACGATACATGGTTTATATGTATGTAAATTAATGTTAATATGTTTCAAGACAAAATCCCTAACGGGTTATAGTGATGGGATAAAAATCCAAAGTGCCACTGTAGCGCCTGAATTAGTGACCGGCGTCGGGAGTAGCAAGGCCAGCGGGTCAGGTGCTGTCAACCTTGACTGGACAGGTTACAGGGAATGGGGCTCTTATGCGAAACTATTGTGCGTTTTAGATCCGATTTCGAGCAAACAGATGTAACATCAAGTTTGTTGAAGTGCTTGTATAACATTTTATTGTAAGGTTGAACATTTTTGAAAGCGTTTCGAATTTCTTGTACAATGTAATGTTTTCCAATCAACCTCTCCATTGTTTTCCCATCCCTCAATCAATTAGATAGCATGATTGTTGCGCGGCAGTAAACAACAATTATTCATCGAAATTAATGGCCCATCAACGCCACGATCCGTCATCGGAACTGCACAGTAGCGTTTAATCGTAGACGCCTGGAATTAGTAAGTAATTTTGTATCGCAGATTGCCGAGCGTTATCTCTTACAAAATGTTTATTACCACTGGAGCGTGAGACTCGGGACCGCACATCACTAGGAGCCCGAGAAGTGGTGGTGGACCAACGGTTGGCGATCCGCGTTGATAGCCATTCCGCGGTGCGCACGCGCAGCGCCACGAACCTTCGATCTGCCAGAGTTTATAAAAAAGCCTTTTTTTTTTTGTTAGTTTATCGTGATTCTGTGGTCAGTGGTCGTGATCTTGTGTGATGCTTCATTGGATTTTTGTGAACGAAAATACCAATTGATAGTGATCGATCGATTTTATTTTACAATCTCGATGTAAAGGTGATGAATTGTTATTTTTTACATTTTGTTTTGAAAGCGTATACCTATAATAACTAAGTCCCCCTTTTGGGATATCAAGTAATTTTTATTTGTGCACCTCATGTAACAATTTTCTGTACTTATTTTAAATCTTCTAATTTTTATATATATTTATTTTGTCATTTGGGTCATAAAGAAGTCAACGTGCCCCGAACAATGGGTATTTACTAATGAAACAATACATAACCTATTGTACGGTTTCCGCAATTATAAACACTAAGGTAACGACACAGTAGCTGTGATTGGTTTTTACCTTAGAGTATTTGCTTGACCTAAATACCCTTTTTCCTTAGAACCAACAAATTAAGAATTAAATAAAACTAATTTTGTGGATTTTATCCCGTTTGTTTTATGTTTTTTACGTTCCCGACGTCCTCCCCGTGACCATGATTCCTGTAAATACAGCCGAAACGTTGGGAACGTAAAAACATAAAATAAACGCGATAAAATCGGCAAAATTAGTTTTATTTCAATGTGTAGTAATTGCCCGATTAGTTGGTATTATTTATGTATGTATTTTATTTTATCTGTCTATGAATACATACACAGCCTAGCTAAAATTATAACCCTTCCGTTTAGCTTTGCCGTAGTTGGATAAAACGGCCCTTTTACTCTCAAATTAATCCTACCCATAGTTATATCAGGATATCAATCACTGGGTATTGAAAAGCTCTGTGTATTATTTTAGCTTTTCTTCAATATACTTTTATACCACCATGTGGACGAGACAGGTGGTATCGCAACGGGCTTGTAATTTACCGCCTGACGCGGCTGTCCTTGCAAACATATTCCCAACTCATTCATAAGGTTGTTCCCTTTCTCTTTTATAGCATAGGGGGTAGGTAACCTATGGTTAGGGTTAAATCTGGCAAAAATGCGCGAAGACCGTGGTGACCTGATTATGTTTATCTTTATTAGAGATTATAGCAAGTGTATTTTATTGTAAAACAACGAAGCAGAATGCTGAATGCCCATCGCGAAATCCCACCGTAAAGTTTTCCTCAAAATTTGCCCTTAATCCATTAAAATTGCTATCGCCGTTATTTTTTTCTCCAATGTTTCACTTCTTTTTTAACCGACTTAAAAAAATAGACGAGTTTTCATTTCGATTGCTATTTTTTTTAAGAACAGTATCGATATTTAACGTAATTTTTACGATGCTCTTTTTAGCACAACTAAGCAATTAATT
The DNA here is from genome assembly GCA_905404115.1 of Pheosia gnoma. Lineage (NCBI taxonomy): Eukaryota > Metazoa > Arthropoda > Insecta > Lepidoptera > Notodontidae > Pheosia > Pheosia gnoma. Next base: position 3,933,743 of record FR989919.1, on the reverse strand, counting down.
AAAAAAGGGTCAAGCCAATATAACTGAAGACGTTTCCGAGTCCCACCTTGTTACAAATTACAAAGCGATGCACGCATTGTTAAATAACCATACATTTCAATTCAGTTTACCGTCGCGTAATAATTTGATCGAGATATCACTACAGATAGTGATCAGTGCTCGATTATTTGACCTAAATGACCTGTATCTGTGTAGAACATATGTTCCGCCAAGGTTGGACTCGTTGGCGATTATCTTTGTACCGATTAATCGATCAATAGTCGGTCCTCTTAGAGATCTGTGATAAAAATGTGACGAACCACAATATTTTGGCTGTAATATGTAAATTTTGTAGTGTCTTATATGCCAGGTGCAAATGTATTCTGCAAAAGATCGTTGAGAATCTTTAAACTTTTTAAAACTCACGATCACATTGAGCGTAGAAAATTGGACTTTCCAATTCAGTGGCTGGGTGTCTTTGGGTTAGGTAATGGTTTCGCTAAAAATGTGAAAATTACTTGGGCCTGTTTTGTGTGCTGTTCATTTCTGTCCACAACTTAAATATAATCCCATCTGTTTAATATTTATTATAATTGGGTGAAAAGTAGATGCAGCTTAACTGTTTAGCTGTCTTTAACCACCTTTTTGGGGATTATAGGTCGCGATTTTAGTTTGAAATCAGATTCTGACGTACAGAAAGGATGTTTTACGTTTGGCCCATGTCCTCTTTAAAACAATCCACAATTACCACATAATACACGTATTTTTTTAAAATTTTTAATTGCTATAACAAAAAGCTATTTTGTTGATAACTTAATTTCCCAATTTAATATATCACACAACAACAATGCGTACATCATTTATACAAATCTAATTTGGTCGATCACGTACCAACAAATGAAACGTGTTTTACACACGTACTTTTTGCGCGCTTCATTTAAACCAGTCCTCGCAATTATGTATGTACAGACACCATGCAAAGGTGAAGTATGTACCTACGTTAAGGCAAAGCCTAGGTGGTCTGAACAAACGTACCAATCAACATTTCGACTCCTAGTTCTCTGAATTGCTAAAAGCAGATCAAGTAATATAATCAATGACTATCTTGCCTAAAGTTTATTTTGGTAATCAGTCAGTATTGCACTCAAAAAGTACTAGATTCGGAGCGTCTATTCAATACAAACGCGCGCAAAATTGGCACATCTAACACTTCGTTTATTATAAAGGTTATATTATATTGCGTATAAGTACTTACTGTCGAGAACTGCGTATGTCATCACAAGTTACTAGCAACGACTTTTTACGTTAACTGTACCCGTAAAAACCTCTTCATTGTTGGCACACACTGTACATACAACATAATACCGACGGCGAGCCATCATCGTTTACTTTTTTTTGCAGTTGACAACAAACCAACCAAGCCATTGGTTCAAAGTACCAAAACTACTCCCACGAAGTCCAACAACCCTAGTATTTCATCTCGGACGAATTCCAAGGACAGTATCACCGATGACAATATAAGCCAGAATTCAATTGGTGGAGGTATTAAGGGAAAGTTGGCGGCGCTGTTCAGTAAGGAGCAGACGATTAGCGAGTCCACGATCGCCAATAAGTTCAAACAAGAGAGGGAGAAAGAGATGGAAATGCTGCAGAACAGATTTCATTATAAGGTAAGTCTTTTTTTTAAATTTGTCTTTTCCCTGAGATGCAGTCCTTGAGAGGTCAAATTTCCAGCCAATCCTTTCAAACTGGATGCTTGCGACTTGAAGCACTTAAAGAACTTTGACACCAGCGGTTTGTTTAGGTTGTGTGTTAAATCGTCAGGCAGGGCTTTCATATATGTATGTACTGGTTAAAAGTATTATATGATAGAAAAAAAAAATAGGTAGTAAAGCGTATATTGCCGTCACCCATACAGTTCGTAGAGATGAAGGGAATTTTTTTCGTCTTCTTTTTTTTTAAATTGGTAATCATCTACAAAATAGAGCCAATTTTGCCAGTGTCGAGTATTTTTTGACAATTGTTTTAAAGTTATAACTACCCCTGATGCTAATAATGATTTCGATGACAATGATGATAAAATGAGTACCCCACCCCTATCAGTAAAGCTAAACTTTACTGAAAACTTACCGGACATCTTGGAAGAACTTGAAAAGTCATGTGATGCTATATTTTTTTCATTTTCCTTCACTCGTGCACATTTATGAGCGCACAATGGTTAAATATCCCACCAATATTACTCATTGTATATCAAAGAACCACATTTTTTGGAAAATAAAACAAAATTGACAGCTTCGCGGTTCAACTTCCCGCCAGAAAGTCTATGGGACATTTAATTAGGGCAACGTAGCAAAGTACTCGAGATTTTATGAATCATCCGGAAATATGAAACAGGATTAAAAATATGAGTACATATTATGCGAAATAATCTTGTGCAGTGTATTCTATTAACTTTTTAAAAGCGACAAATTTGTCCACGGCTCGGGGTCAAAACCCGTAGAGCATTCCGTTACCTGCATGCCTAAGGCTGTACTCGTGACTCGTTCAGATCCAGTTTAGTGGCTATCACTTAGTGAATAATTTGCTTCATCTGTTTTTGGCATGAGTGAGTACCTAATTTTATTTGTTGCATAGCCAAAAACTTATTTATACATTGATCGGAATACGAGATGTATCCACTGATCTACTTAACATGATATTATTATCTATATTTTGCCACATCCAGGGGCATTTTTTTTTATGGGACTAGGCCCGCCACACACTCCCACCACTGCTACTCCTGTAAGCCAGGATCTACAGCGGTGTCCCATGATGACACCGAGGTTTGACCCTCGGCCAATCCTGGGATAAAGTTAATTGTCTTGGAACCCGCAAGAATTTAATCTAAAGATAAAAACAGGAGATGGAAAAAAAAAATTCGGCCGGGGGCATATTAAATCATCGATTTCGGCGTTTGTCATTAAAACTTTCCATATATGCACAAACCAAAGGTGTTCAGTCGAATGTAAGAAAGAGACCCGAATGCCGGCACAGCCCATGCCCAAGTACTAGTTTTATTATACAAACAGCTATTCCCGTCCCAAGTATGTACTCGCGAGGGGGAGACGTAAACATGTTTTACTTATTTCCTGCAGTATTTCAAAGAAAACCTCGGTCTGCGGTTGTTTAATTATGTGTGCATTGTTCATAGCACTTATGGGTATGCGATTTTATATTTCTGTTAGTTTACTAATTTTACTATACAGTGTGTCCAACCATTTTGTCTGGAAGTTAATAAGAACTGTCATGATTACGATACCTATATTCAAATCTATCTTATTTGTGTAAAGAAAATGTCCGTGACCTATACCATGGTCGGTGTGTTGCGGGCGCTTGGGTGATCTTTCGGGTGACTTGAGATTGGATTGCAAATAGGACATAACCATCTAATTTCATATATCAGGGACCCGGGTTGGGAACGTTATCGGAACATTAGGTACGAAAAAAGGTACTTAATCTCTGTTCACAAGGTACATTTGGACCGAATAAAAATGTAACTCTGTCCTAGTCAACTTTGCTCGGATCCCATGTTGAAGTTTGTTTGGATCACCCGTTGTCAACACGATCAAAGTAGTGATCCGAGTGCCTTCGATCCAAGTGTAGGTTCCTATTCGTACCAAGCCAATATTGCTTAAATTGCGGAAGAATTCAGGCTGATTTGTGACACATGTTAATTTAACCTTGTTGATAACATTTTATTAGCGCATCCTACAATAGTTCCTTTGACTATGTAAATTTAGGTTTATGGTACTGTTACAACACCTGCTTTCAAACAATAGCCACCAGAAACCTACATTCCTTGAGCGGCTGTAAAAATAATGGAAAAAAAAACTATATTTTTATCTTAAAACATGAGACAAATTAGTATCAGTTATAGGTTTATTTGACACAGCTCATATTGTTGACTCGCTCATGCATAATACAACAATTCAGTCAATAAAACTATTAGTTTAGTGAGGTTATGTTTGTGTATCCACAGAAATGGCATCATTGTCTAGACCGAAACTGACAAAACAAACTTTGGTCAGATCAATGTTGAATAATTACACGTCCATTTAGCTGAACGCTCTTCTATTGTACCGAAACGCTTTAACGAAAGCCTCTAAGCCTAGTGACGTAATCAGTGAGAAGCAAGGTGTTAATTTACATTGCCTTAGATGGCGCTTGTAGGCTGTACGTGGGACGCCGCAGCCCTTAGCGTGCAACGAGCTTAGTTAGCGTGTATTACGTTATCTACAATGTGTCGCAACTAAACGCAATTTGTTCAAATCTCTCGGCAAATATGTAGTGTTGAGGAAAATGTGCGAAATGCGGATCGTACTTCGTCGAATTTTACATAGGTGACGTGTAGTTTCGTATTCGTCAGAAAAAACATTTTATTTTCTGACTCATACCTTACTTTGGGTCTGCCTGTTTGCATTCCCCTGGCCCCCCTCACCACAAGGCGCGAGAAGGCCCTACGTGGGGTTTAAGTCAGTAGGAGTCCGACATTACCCGCTTGTCTCCCCTGAGGATTGCGGGCATCCATAAGGATTTCCCCAAGACAAAATAAAAAACTTAGTTTTGTTATGCGAAAATTAACTTAAAGGCCAGGCAGTACTGTCTATTAGTTAATCTGTGGTAATGTCCCCTATACAACCTCTTCTTTTTATTCAGCGAGTAACTTGGCTAGTGGAAGGTAATATAGTATTTAGTTCCACCTGGCTTCAAGTTCTGTACTCAAAAATATATTTTCTGTCACCTCAGGGTAATTTTCACGCACCAATCCGTAGACGGCAGAGTTAGCTTAATATTATTGGGCTCGGTCTATGTTAATTATCTTAAAATTACGCTGGCAATATACGAAGCCAGTCAAGTTGACTCGTAACTAACCAACATAAACCGTGTTAACCAGGCAATATTCTAGGTAAACATATGTTTAGTTAAAATACCTAACAGCAGTGTGCACTCGTGAGTCATTAGAGATAGTTCGCGAAACAGTTGGGCTCCGCGATTTCGCCATAATTTCGTCACTGCAGTCACCCTCATTGTAGAAATGCAAACACAATTTGCGAGTTTATGCAAGTCACGTCTCCTGAAGACTACGGAACTGGTGATGTTACAATGAATACTAGGGTTCTATACACCGTTGAAAATGTTTTTAACATACAGTTTTACATCATGTGTAACACACCTAAAGAAACATTCATATTGTCTATTGTCATTTCTGCATTCCATTTTCAAAAATTCCCCTGACACGCCGTACACTTTCATGGCGCCAAAATGACGCCATCTAGCAAGAGCGGCCCTCTTACCATTAGATTAATCACGATTTTAATGTCAATTATCACTAAGGACGTCTTATTTTCTTTCAGCCCAAACCCCAAAAACCGGAGGCCCAACCCAACGACTCCGATGATGACCATGGCGACCTGGACAACTCCGAGAAAGCACCCCTCATGGGCAGTACCACCAGCCTTTCCCAAAACAACAAGAAGCCGGAAATCATCGCCAATATACCTAAAGTCAGCTTCCAAGAGAAGACTAAATCGGAGACTGCGCTGAATGACAAAGAAGGGGAGAAAGAGAATGATAGAGTTATTGGATCTCAACCTGTTAAGAGGCGAAGTGAGTATGACGTATGATTATATGCAGGTAATCACTATAAGGATAGTATGGATAGACTGACCAGCAGATAGGTGGTCCAATAACATCAAGAAGGTGCTTTCTGAGTCGTGGGTTCCCAGGCTCGAATCCTGGTGGGGACAAACTTTGTGTGATGAGCATGAATATTTCTACCCGTGTTAATGGACGTTCAATATTCATACAGCATGATTCTGAAAAGGTACACTAAGCATTGAACCAGCCAGTCTTTAGCGCATTTAGAAGTCAATAAAAAAGTATCACAGAGTCACAATTGTAATTTTTTTTTTAATGGTGACATCGAAATTCTGACTTCACATAATGATTACAAATGCGCTAAACAAACGCAGGTTCAAGGCCTAGAATACTCTTTCCGAATACATTGTATAAGTTCTTATATACTCGGACCGCTCCAGTCCAATTCTACGCTACCCATAATACAAACGTTGCTTAGTTTGATACAGTGCAGTTGGTATGTTCGTGTTTTCTTTGTTCCGAAACCCAAACAAACGCCCTCCATTTTATATTACAGGTTCCCAAGACTCGCCAGTAGTACTCTCAGTGGTAGACGACGTGAAACGCATCAAAGTTAACAATAAAAAGGAACCACAGACAAACGGAGCCGTTTTACAGCAACCCACCAGCCTCTATCCTCATCTCTCTGACATTGAAACGGACAATTCTCACACGCATGAGGAATACTCGGACTGTGGCGGCTCAAGGTGCGGCCATTACACCTTAGAATGTGTCTTCTTCTTCCTTTGCATTTGAATTGCAGGTTCTAGTTCTGCTCCCGCGAGATAGGTGGCGCTGATTTCAAGTTGAAGATACAAGATGGCGGATGACAGCTTCAGTGATCTTCTAGTTTTTTAAATCTAAGTTTTAATGTTTATGGTACAAATTACATTATCATTTATCCATATCATCGATCTAGGACGTCCTATTTATATGATAATGTAATATGTTCCTTTTGAACACATGCCTTATTTAGAAAGAGTTTTGGCGTTAGCTATCGTGCACGAAGCCGAAGATTTAAGTGACTAGCATTTGTTTGACATTTGCATTACTAAATGTCGATTTAGACACATCTAAGATAGAGGAAGATTAAGATCTTGATTTAAAACTTCGTATTGACTGTTTTAGCAATTGGTAAGAGCATTGATTAGTTTACTCTAAACGAACCTTACCTTTTGCCAAGTCATATAAACGTAGGCATTATCGCCAAAAGTCGCTTAATAGCCGCCGTCAACTCGAAGGCTTCGATATATAACTTAATGTTATTTATTATAACTTAGTTATACAGCAGCTAGACAATCTTGCCTAGCCAGTTTAATCCTTATATAAAACGACATTGAACCGCATCTAGCCCGGTTACATACATTATCGCATGCGGGCATATTATGTCGAACAAACAGACGGCAATAAATAATGAGGCGAGGTCGTTTTTAAAATTCAATAAATAATACATTAATATAGAGAACGTGAGAAGGTATGGTATGGGATATGAATTGACAGTTAGGATAATATTTCCAAAATATTAATTGTCAATTTGAATAATATCCCCAAAAACACTTCCCAAATTATCAAATGACTATTTGAATAAGCAATCATATCTTTGAAATGAACTATTGAGATTGAAGCAATTTTGCGAGTGCCTAATTGAAAATTTGGACTGATTTTTTATATAAAACTTTTTTATAAATTATGACGTGTAATCTTGTAGTGTGCATGACATAAGCTTTGTACGTTTGATACAGGAAGCACAAATTTATAAAACACCATTTTCATATCTTCATGTCACATGCATTATTTTATTTATAATGTGTATTCATTAAATGTGATATCGGTATTAATTACTTGACACTGGCAAAATACCCGCTAAGTTGTGGGGCATATTCATATCCATTTTCTTTCATCGCATCTCATTTCGTAAAGAATGAAGAATCTATGCAATTTTTAAGTGTATAAGTAATTACAATTCTACTCAAATTCAAAATCAGTTTCTTGTTAGCAATTTATCGAGTGAAACATTTAAATCATCAAATGCACACTGAATCAATTCCCAGTAGGTACATGTAATTTAATATTTTCGCACAAACATATATTTTACTGGGTGATATTTCGCTATAATCTGTCACTTTATACTGCCTGGCTGTTGTGCAACCATCCGGTGGGCCCCGTGGGCTCGAATTCGTTGGATCAGTTTACAATTACCTCTAAACATGACATTGGCAAGTTAGGCCTCTGATAAAACGAAACCGTGGAATTCATAGAAATATACAATTACGATTTACGATGGCTTTTCTTAGATACAATCAACTTTGAAAGACATTGTATCGTGAAATCGCTTCGCAAAGCCGTTGAGATTCAATTGACTCAGTTGTTAGTGACGCTCTTTTCTCTGTCGTGGAATCTCAGGTTTGAATCCAAAGGGGCAAACATTATATGATGAGCACGAATGTTTGTACCCGAGTCATGGAAGTTTAATAAGTTATCTTAAAAAAAGCCATTGTTGTCGAGTGCCCAAGATACAGGGAATCCTAGTTTGATGCTAGATCAAATGTGTAAAGTTGTCCAGAGTAAAAAAAAGCACCTTGTTGACATGACGTGTCGCACGCGTCGCACGAGCTCGGAAGGTTACGGCATAACGAATTCGCATTGCACGGTTCTATAATCACCCTTATTAACTTTGCGGTGAATCGAGATTGAATTGTAATTTCTCTCTTGAGTTACGCTCTTTAGTGTTCCACATAAATATAGGTTGCTTGCATCTTCCATATTAAATACAGCTGATTCAGAAATGGTATACTAAGCCATTAGTAATCATTATTTAAAGACATAATTTTGACATGTCAAGTTAAAAAAAAGATTGTTCTCAATATATTTTTTTTGTGAACAAATTTATGTTTTTTAAATTGATGTTCAAAGCTTAGTATACCCTTTCTAAATCACCATGTATTTAAAAATTTTATTAAGACACATTTTCTAATAGAAATTTAGATTTACATAATTATTTAACATGGATGGCGCAAGCGGCTGTCAATACTTAATTTTAATTGATAGTATACACGCGATTCCTAATAAGTATAGTTACATTAGGTATTAAAACTTAAAGATCTGTACTTTAAAGATCTATTTATTATCTATACTTAAACAAACATCAATAAATGTAATCTAAGACTGTGTGTTGCCTATTAGATTGTAGACCTTTTACCCGTCTGCGCCAAAAGCAGGGTAATGTTTTTACTACATTATTTTTTTGTACATATTTGTAGCTTAAAACATTATGAGGCCTTCAAAAATAGTTCGCATTACTTGCAACTGTAATACTAAGGACGCTTGTTGGAGCCAGATTGTTAGTAGCTCATAGAATTTCGAGTTTTTATCACACAATTGACCACAGTCGAAAGTATTGCCAACTATTTTATATGAACTTAATAACTACATAGTTAATTGTTGTTTACACCACTTATTAATCAGCATAATGATACCAAGTACACAGTTCAAACAAATATAAATGCGTTCTGATTAATTTTATCAACGACTATTTATTCTAAGCTAATACTGATTATGGGGCTAATTCTGTTGGTACACATACTTTAACTAAACTAAAGTATTGCTGTACTACTCGTGGTCGTATGTCATGTATGAGCAAGACACAATATAAACATTGCTTCAGCGTCGATAAGTCCGTTGTCTCAAAATCACGACTATACTAAATGTGATATAAATAAAACTATTGCTTTCTTCGTCATACATTAAGGACATGAGATAGATGGCAATACATTTAGTAATCTGCTTTGTTTGTGTACTTGCAATAGAATAGACTAGGGGTCAACATTAATTTGAGCTACATAGGCATTTATGTCAAAAGCAATTCCATATTATAATTTAACGCCGAAATAAATAAATTTTCCATTTTTTTGTGGATTAATAAAATTGTGAGAGGCGTCCTAGACATATTACATTGCAGTTACTTCTTATGTTAATTTAAATGTATTTTTACTACTCTAATTAATTAGACTTGTTATAATTACATTGTTAATATAAGAATACGGTACTATTGGAACTGTAAAACTCCAGTTCAAAGTGACTTATTTACGATTCGATTTGTAAGCTAAAAGACAATGACATAAAATTCATTGCTCGGCTACATTGCATAAATAGATCGAACGTTGAGATTCCTTCTAAAACCTAGGGGCAAAGAATGATTGATTTTGGAAGTATTAACTTTAAGCGGATAACATAGCTCTAATTCTGTTGGATAAAAACTAAATAACATTTGCCTTATGGTATTTTTCTCCCTTATCAAGGTCTTAACAACTACATTTTTAGTTGTTCGTTGTTCAAATTTTGTTATTGGTTGACAACAGAATTGGCGGTAAGTTTTTACGAAACTTTATGGAAGCTTACGTCAAAATTATTTATGTCTTTGACTCTAGTATAATACAATTTACATGATTCCTTTTTCAGGTATTCTATAATAATATTATTATAATTATGTTGTCTGTGATAATATTAAACTTAATTATGAAAGGTTTTTTAGAAATAAAATTATTTAAAAAACATATTTGGTATTTTATTTCCTTTGTTTTTGCTGTGACTGTTAACATTATAAATACAGTATGTGGTCTTTATTTTTTAATATATTCACTCTCCTATCAATTTATGGAAGGCATGGCGGAGTGACCCAGTCAACCACAAGTATTAGTACAGTACATAGTTCTCCGTATGGTATCGACATGTGTACAACGCTCTCGAAACGTCCGAGCCAATAGAAATCGCTCATTTACGCGTCATTGACACGTCGCGAAAGAAATTGATCGTCTTAAGGGCTTACACCATCTTAAATTCAGGCTGCCTAGCTCCTTTCTTAGCTAGGATTCTGAATAAGAGCACGTTTCCTAGAAGACTATAGTTAAAAATATATTTAGAGAGCTAGGTAGCCCTAATTCTGAATCTATGTTTCGCAGTCCGATTTACAACAGTCATAAAACGTGGTATATCAAATTCTAAACCTATCGCAAATTTCTTATGAGTGGAATTTGTGAAAAATAGCCAAATGTCCTACATATTTTAATTTGATCCAGTAGGTACCTTATAGATAGAACCTCAATGTAAAAACTTATAGAGCCTGAATCAAACGTGTCTGCTCCTAATTTCCAATGTAACACTTATATGCAAAGTAGACATTGTATGAAACTATTGAGAGTAAGTGAAATCTATTAAGGAGCTCACATACGAGCGACATTTCATGTTGACGATAGTCGCCGTATGACGATAGCGACAGTCGGCGCTAATCGTGCAGTGTGCACGCGCCATTCAAAAAGAAATAGATCAGAAAATGGGCGCTTGGTCTTTAGAAATCATAACACTTCAGTTTAAAAATACGTCTGCTCTCCCGGGCTGTGTGCTGTAACACAAAGTCACGTGTCCACGACAGAGTTAGCCACTGTCGCTAGCAGTCGCTGACACCAGGCGCCGACTATCGACTACAGACGACGACATGATGTTTCGGTCGTCTGTGAACTCCCTTTGTAGTCACCGCCTGGTCCCAAATAAGCAATGCACAATGGTCACACCCACATCATATAAAATAAAATTCCAGACGGGTATCGAACCACTAACCACAGGGTGCAGTGAGCCTAGTTGCCACGTTCAAACATAGCTAACCAAACAAGCCGTCATCACTAATACAAAAAAGTAAATAATTATAATAATTGTCACCTTCTTGAGGTACAAACCTACGCCATGAAACTTCCGATTCCTTAATCTAGATTCTCATAGAACTAGTCAATAGCGGTAACATACACGCCGTCCGTTGATTTGAACAAGCAAACTCATACAAACATAAGTAGGTACATGCTGGCCTAGCCTAGCATTAGATAAATCATTACTGTACTTATCATTATGTGTAAGCTTCTGGTGATTAAGACATCTAGATACATACTGAAAACGCCACAGCAAAACAAAGGAAATAAAATACGCAAACTAAAATTCACACGGAAAGATTCCGTGTTGGTGGCGACAGGTTTCTTAAAAGTCTAAAACCTTTTCAAAAGTTCAGATTAAAATGTTTCATATCCTACTCCCTGTCGGATTAACACCTTCCGTTGTCGACACAGAATCTTTCCGTGCAAATAGGAATCCGATCTGGTAAACCCCAAATTAATTGACTGCAGTTTCTGTCGATTTACAATTGCATTACAAAGCATCGTTCAAAAGAGCCGTTGTAAATATATGGAATATTTTATATATTTGAGGGTTACTATTTAACAACTTTACTATATTTATTGAAGTTCTTGCCAAGAAATGTGAATACGGCTTCTCTCTGAGAAAAGAGAGAGATAACCGATACCGTAGAGCGGGTATATTAATTAACAAAATATTTATCCTTACAGCAGTGAGGATAACGAAGTGGAAGAACCTTTAAATAGAAATGACAAATTGAACAAATCTGACAACTGGGCCGAGACATCTTTCGGGAGAGAAGTTATGAATGTAAGTCGAATTGATATTTTGTATTAACATTAACTATTATTCGTAAGCTAACCGTATACGTTATAGTAAACGTATTTAGACATATTGTATGGAGAATTGAAAGTTTGAAATACTATCCGTTAGAGGCGCTGTTATATTTCCCAGACAATGTCTCTAAACACATATTATACAGTTAGCTTACGAATAATCTCGCACTTGACGTACTGTAATTGGTACATTGGTATTGGTGGTGGTTGGGGGGGGGGGGGGGGGCGCCTGTGCTTATAAACAAATACCACCTTAGAAAGACTTCCCTGCGTATTTGCTACAGGGCCCCAAGTCCGCTAACACAATCGATTCATAATCGAACAGCAGCCGCATTGTAACTGACACTTTTGACAGATATCCCATACAATATCTGTCAAAAGTGACAGTTACTATTCGGTTGCTGTTCGATTATAAATAGATTTTGGATTAGCGGACTTGGGGCCCAGGCCTCGCGCTAGCTTAATCCGGCCCTAAGACTTCTGTGTGTCCCCAGGTCGTTAAGAAAAATAACACGAGCTACAAGAAAGCCGTGCGCGAGAGTGAGTCAGACAGTGACACCGCCTTCGACAGCGAGCTGGACGATATTCTGGACGAAGCCATTAACGACCAGAGCGAAGGGCCCACGCCACCTAAACTCAACAAGGTAACATTCAATACTATAACTTAAGCTTTCAAGCTAAAACTTGTTTCACAGTCATAATAGTTACAAAATGCTAAGCTACATCTTTACCACCTGTTCGGAATGCTGTTCATATGGTGAAGAACGGCCAAGAAACTCCATGGTAGCTCTTTGTAAAAAGATCCGTTACATTTTTGAGCAGTACATTGTTATGGGTATGTGAGAACAGTGTAGGAGCGGCTAGGCAGGCTTTAGCAGCTGGTCAAAAATATAGTATTATCCACCGACATCACTCGAAATACCATGTTACGGTAAATAAATAGTATGGTTTGTTTAGTTTCATACAAAAATCGCGATGTCTCACGAATTGCAAAATTTGGTGGTCATTTTGATCTTGAAGAATGCAAGACCAAAATGACAATGCATTACTTCGGTGGCCCTTGCAGCAGGGTTTGCAGTCCTCATCGAGTTTCGTGTACCAGGAGAAAGCGCAGTTCAAGTCGCCGCTGAAGGCGCACCCCGCCACCCCCGCCGCGGGACACGCCCGCACAGACAAGGGCAGCGAGCTCGTGCATAGTGTCAGCTTTTATAGAAGGACGCAGAATGCTGTGAGTTACTTACTATTTACTTAGTGACGCGCCTTTTGGTTCTAAATTCTATAAAATAAATAAACTTACCCCTATTCACGTTACTTCTTCTCTTTAAAGGTAAGTCAAACGAACAAGGACAATGTCCTCCTCGGTACTATGGAACTCAGTAACCAAGTTGTATCAAAATCAATCTTCGCTTTTTTTATAGACTACACCTAAACAATATCTGAGCTACAAAGTGTTTTAAAAAAAGTGTAAATTTATGAATACTTCTATAAATAAATAAGAGTACTTTTATAATAACATTAGAGGGGTAAGTCTTAACTTGGTCGTGTCTGTGGCTCCCTACATAAAATAATTTTGTTAGAATTTTATCGGGGAAATTATTTTCGATATAGAAACCGAAGCCGCTATTTATGGAATTTTTGTATGTGTGTACATCACGGGAAATGTACCGCACGGATTTTGATAAAACTTCGTTCGTCCTTGTGATGGCTTTTAACCCGGTTCAATATTGAGGATGCTTTTATCTCGGTAAATTCTCTCTCTTTCTCTCTTCTCGCGGGACAGCGAAATCTTATTTACGTACGAATGACCCATGAGACGCGTTCGTGTTGTATTAACCGACGAAAAAAAGAGGAGGTTCTCAATTAGACACGTATATTCATTTAATATGGTTCTCGCCCTCAGTCGTCGACGCCAACGACTCCGATGCGCGTGATCCGGCACGCGTCGCCCGAGCGCGAACCGCCGAACACGCCCGACCCCGCGGCCGCCGTCACCACCGTGCGCCAGCGCATCAAGGAGCTGCAGGAAGAGATCGCCAAACAGCAGACCGTTATATCGCAGGTGGGACATATTGACAGCACACTGCACTCGTAATAAACTGATCGCAAACACTTAACTGTTCGTGTTTGTAACTTATTTATTTTATTTAACACCATTAGAATGACATATGAGGTCGATAATCAACATAAAAAAGATTTTAGTGGTATACATGATATTTGCTAAAGGATAATGCCCAAACATGGTATCAAATTTTTTCACTTCGTAGCATCACGAAACATCAAAATAATTAAAAAAAAAAAAATACAACCGAATTGAGAACCTCCTCCTTTTTTTGAAGTCGGTTAAAAATAGTTAAATTGTCTTAATTTTTACATCTATTACCAAAAATAATGTAATTTTCGTATATGGGATTTGTGTATACAGAGCCAACACAATATTTTTTTTTGCATTTTTATAAAGATTCATCAAGAAGGTTGCATCGTCCAAATTAAAATGTATAAATGAACCATGTGATATACCACAAAGACATTTATGTTATAAATGTATTTTTTTTACAGGCCAGTCAAGCATTGAACCTATGTGCTGCTACCATTGAGTTCAGCGGATCGACCGAACAAGCCGAAGGAGAGAGATTACTGCTATTGGCAAGTAAGTGCGCGTGCGTTTAACTTGGGATGCACTGAATATTCGGTTATCCCACTAATATTATAAATGTGAAAGTTTGGATGAATGGATGTTTGTTACTCAATCACGCCAGAACGGCTGAACGGATCTGGATGAAATTTGGCACAGAGATAGTCTGGAATAGCACATAGGCTACTATTTATCCCGGTAAAAATGTATTTTTTTTCGCGGGTAACGGTTATTCATAATTTGACGCCTTATAGTGAGCGTCGCGAGGCCTTATACCGAATAATGTTCGGTATTTGGTTCACTTTAAAATTCAATTTTCGGCGCAACTCTAGTTTTAACTAATTCACTGTTGTATGTAACATAATCATAGCCGAAGGATATCTGGGAATCAAAATGATGTTGTCAGACAAATACACCAGCTGTAAGATTCCAAACTAACCGACCCTCGTGTTATGGGTCCCCTTCATCCATCCATCGTCCTAAGACGTCCACTGCTTGACATAGCCTCCCTCAACGAATTCCACACAGCACTGTCCTCTGTCAACGTGTGATATGATCGGACCACCTTGAGGGGGCCGTTCTACACTACATCTTCTGGCTGGTGGTCGCCATTTTTGAACGTTTCTGCCTCAACGGCCATCGGTTCTTCGACCTACGTATATTATGGGTACCTTATTCTCACTTCAAAATGCCCTGTCCATCTCCATTTTATTGTTTTCACGTGTCTCAGCTCACCGTCGTCAGGCGTGCGTGCACGAGTTGCAGCGGCTGCAGGTAGAGGGCGCGGGCGTGGCGGCGGCGGCCGGCATGGCCACGCTCCACCTCAACGGGCTCGGCGTGCCATTGCGCAGGGATTATGTCCGACATCTCAATGCTGGTATGTTAATACAACATTTTAATTCATTCATTCGTTTGTTTTAAAAAGAAATAATATTGTTGATGGATCATATTGATAACTATGCGCCTTACCTTCGGCTCCATTATCATATATCTATGATACAGATTGTAGTCATATGATAATGTATACGTAATGATAACATTGATTTTAAGGCAAGCAAAATTGCCGTTTTGATGGGCTTCATCATAGGCGTAATCTTGAATGATGTTGAAACATTCTGTATATAATAGACATTTTTCTATACTAGACCTCAAATTTATAGTACACTAGCTGTTGCCCGCGACTTCGTCCGCGTGGTATTTAACAAAGACAACCGTTGACAACAGCCTGCTCGCCCATTCTGAGCCCGCGGGACGCATTGCAGGTTGTTGCTATCAAACTTAATCAGGCGCTGCGCTGCAACATTGGTTTTAATTTTTTTTCGTGAGATCCTATTTTTTTTTCTAAAATAAAAGTAGCCTAAGTTACTCCTTGTTACATCAGCTATATGCCAGTGAAAGTCCCGTCAAAATCGGTCCAGCCATTTCAGAGATTAGCCGGAACAAACAGACAGACAGACAGACAAAAATTGCAAAAAATGTTGTTTCGATATAGGTAACGTGTATACATCCAAATGCACTTAGTAAAAAGCGGTTATTTTAATATTACAAACAGACACTCCAATTTTATTTATATGTATAGATTTTCGTCCATTCACAAGCATTTAAAAGCTTTTTTATTCTGAAAATGCTTTGTTACACCGCTGATAATTGTTTAAAGACGGCGCCATCGGCCACCACGCCGTCTGCCTAATAAAATGCCGCGACCGGGTGCTGGCCACCAGCATGCAGCTCACCCAGCCCACCGCCACGCTGCTGCACTTCCCCGATGAGATCCGCATGCTTGGCCTCGCGAGCGACTTCAAGGTGAACACCGAACCGATTCAATACATTTAGGATCAATCAGAGTATTTTTTATTAATGCATCATTAACTTTTAAAAATATAAAAAATGGAGCCGTCCACAGCCAACACTTGTACTGTATTTCTTCTGCCAATTCTTGAGTGATGGGGATGTAAAAATTTAAAGCCATGAATATGTCAGCGATCGAGAGGTAACTAGTTTTATATGGACAGCTTATAGTCTTATGGGCTCCGTTTTTGCCAGAGGAGTACGCCATTCGATGCCTCGTCCAGGCTTTTTGGTCTGAGATCATTAATAATAATCCTCCTGACCGAATTTCGGTCACAGCGGCCAACTTCAACGGAGCCTATCCCACGATCGAGAGAGAGGTCAGGCGCAGGACCGAAGTCTACACGCACTTATGAATCGCCAAAAATATCACTAAATGATATGCTAAGCTTCTACCGCCCGTTCGGAATGCCGTTCTTATGGCAAAGAAGCAATAATTTCCCTGGTTGCTCTTTCTATAATAATTTTATACGATTTTGTGTATTATCCTTATTGACGCTTGATATATGAGCATTCAGTTGCAAGCTGCTTTATCATACAAATTATTAGAAAATCGAGGTTAAATAACCAGAGTATGCAATGTCACACAGTCAGAACATCGTGAACTAATTTGGATTTTTATTTTTAGGTGACCGTAGAAGTTTATCTGTTGCAAGCATCGAAGGAGATCCTTCCGCACAACGTTAAATATCACATTTCAAACAAAAAGGTGAGCATGCATAATAATAATATTGCCAGAACAACAACGAACTGTACGGTCCCAAACTAAGCAACCCTTGTATTAATAGTACCGTACCATTGACGGGGGTTAATTCTAGAATATTATTACTTCCACAGGCTGATTCAGAAAAGGTATACTAATCTTAAAATCTGCGCTTGTTTATTGCGTGTCATCGTGTGGAGTCAGTATTGTCAATAGATAGTGGTGTCGATTTTTTAAAAAAGACATCCAACAAACTTTTATTTTTGGACCATTTTTTATTGATTACAACTGCGCTAAAGAAACGTAGTTTCAAGGCTTAGTATAACTTTTCTAAATAACCCTGTATAGATATAACACATTCATGACTTAGGTACAAAAATTCTTGTGCTCATCACACAAATTTACCCCTACTAGAACCATCGGCACGGAAACCCGGTCGCATCACGTAAAATGATCAAAGATCCTCATCGTTCATAATTTTATGTGATGCGACCTATAACCAAATGTGCCAATCAGGTCGTAAATGATCAAAGATCCTCATCGTTGATCATTTTACGTGATGCGACCTATAGCCAACTGTACCAATCAGGTCGTAAATGCATTATAACGTGTTGTCGGCAGTCGAGCTCGAAGCTGCTGACTCCCAAGTCGAAGGTGTCGGAGCTGAAGGCGCCGCGCATCCACAGCCCCGGCGGGCCGCAGTCCGTGCGCAGCCCGCAGTTCCAGCTGCACGGATACTGCATCTTCGCGCTGCAGCAGGCCACCAGGAACACCTTCACGCTCAACAAGGTGAACACACATTACGATAATTATGCCCGACAGGTCTGAAAGCTATATTAAAAGTGTAGCTATGGATTGCGCGCACCTGCGAGTTTGTATGGAGAAATATTTTAGTGATAGTCAAATCATTAATTTCGGTTAGGCCTGCGAGGGCACTTTCACACTGTCTGGAGTTTCTGGAAGGATATTCGCAGCTGAGCGTGCTGATCCGGTTGTAAAGTTAAGCAAAAAAAATATGTTAAATGACAATTTGTAAGTGCCACTCCAGGCCGATGCAAAATAAAAGATTAGATTTTTGCAACTTTCAGAACTACAGGCGCGATGATGTTAGTACCATTGTAATCAAACTAGTATTAATTGAATCCCCAGGTCCCTTGCGGCAGCCCGCTGGAGGGCTCCATCAACCTGGAGATAAAGGCGCGCGTGCAGGTGTCCCCGCCGCGGCCGCACGCCGCCTTCCTCACCGCCTTCGACGACGTGTCCGGGCTGGGCGCCTGGCACCGCCGCTGGGCGCGCCTGCAGCCGCCGCGACTCGCCTACTGGAAGTACCCTGACGATGTGCACAAGAAGGTAGCGCACCATCATAATAATAGAAAATTCCAACTCTGGGGGGTCCAGAATCATGATTTAAATCCATGGTATCTGTTTTCTTACAAAGCCACTTACACCCTGTGCATTGGTCTTGGCCATGTGCAGAGAAAAATCTTTTTATTGTAATCCTACGTTTTTGTAATGATAATTATTTTTTTTTACTAATATTTGTTGTTAATTTTATTTTTGTTATCAAAGTGAAAATTTCTATGGCGAGTTTGCAGCGAAAGACTTGCCAAAAATTCTAATCTATTTAATAAAATTCTTAACTATCACAGGCATATACCGGTGGACTTAGAGATTGGAAATTTGGAGAATAAATAAACTCCTTACGTATCCTAGAGATGCTCTAAGGAGGGATTTTTCGATATTCGAGCATCAAGGCTCGGGTGGCGGGTCAAAGTTTGCGTGAAGACTTTTTTAACGTTACGATCGGGCACACGGTCTAGTTGAGTGAGTGAGTCACGGTGAGTATGATATAAATTGATACCACGTTCGTTGTCGCAGATGCCGATAGGCGACATCGACCTGAGGACAGTGATATCGGAGCGCGTGACGCGGGCCCCGCGCGAGCTGTGCGCGCGGCCCAACACGCTGGTGCTGGAGTGCGCGGTGCCGGCCGAGCTGGCGGCGGGGCTGGCGGCGGCGGCGGCCGGGTCGCTGGTGCACGCGCGGCGGCCGGACGGGCGGCTGGTGCGGCGCCACCTGCTGGCCGCCGACACCGCGCGCGACCGCGACGCCTGGCTCGACACCCTCAACCAGGCGCTCGAGTACGTCCGGTGTTGCGCCGCCGACGAACACTAGGCACCCGAGGGTACGCTCATAAATGGGACCCATTAACTTAACATTTTCAATGACTCAATGCAGTAAGGTCGTGTATGCTTGTCATAGGGAGCGTTCAAGTATTACGCAATTTTTGGAGATTTTTGACCCCCCCCCCCCCCCCCTTCCCCTCATGTAACGTATCGTAACGTTTCAGAAACCCCTCCCCCCAATTCGTTACGTAGTACTTGAACGCTCCCATAGTTGAAAGCAGTTGCCCCCAGTAACGTCGATCAAAATAGTAGCATTTAAGGTGTGCTGTACGATTTTCAGCCTTAAATGGGTCCCATATGAAAATTTCCGACTGTACCTCTGTGACGTTAGACGAAGTAGACAGCACGATAAGGCTGTGTAAATAATCCACCAGAGTGCAAGCTGTCGAAAATATTTAGTATGTTTTTTGTGATTTGGTCGTGCAGATTTGGGTACTAGCCTTTTGAAATTATTACTGATAGTAGTAATTTTTGCATTGATCCCCTGATAATAATGATATCGATGACGATGATGATAACATGATGTTACCAGTAAAGAAAATGTCAGTGAACCCGTTGATGAAAGACTCGCAAATCACCGTGCGTATGTAATGGAGGGTGATAGAAGAGATAGTACTCGTAGCTTTCATTCTGATGGGCTATTTATTAGTGTAGCCATATTTTTAAATACATTTTACGAATACCATAAAAATGGGACCAATGTTTTGTAAGGTAGATTGTATAAGACCGAACTTCGATTAGGTTTTGTTAGGATAAGGCTGGTATTATACTCAGCGCTGCAGAGCGATAGTATGACGTGACATCCAATAGTATTAAAAGACAATCTAACTTGGTACGTCTAATCTAACCGTGCGTTTTGTATTGTCGGCAGACCACTCTAGACCAGGGATTCCCAAAGTATTTTGGGCGAGAGACCCCTTTTCTAAAATGAACTGATACCTCAGACACATAGCCAAACTACTTTAAAAATCCTATCTCTAGTTTTTTTTTCATATTGATACAAAATAATAATTTCAACTTGTACGAACTTGTGTGCGCTAATCGACTTATTGACTTTTCTAAAAGTACAACAATGATACTTCCTACTAAAATATTAGTCATTCTTATAACAAGTTACACACACAACTTATACAGTATCTTGAAAGTATCAATAAGAACTGGTGTTAATTAATAGGGGTCAATTTTTAGACCTCGTCGACCCCCAAAAAACAGTTTTCGTTTATGTCGACTCCTGGGTAACTGACACCAGTTTGGGAATCCCTGCTCGAGACAAACGGATTGGGAACGGAGCGGACCAAATCCGTAGTCCAGTCCATACCAAGTTGGATCGCCAAGCGGCTGCGCCGCTGTTTAAAGTTTGTCATGCGCAAGCGCACATAACTAAAGTTATCCGCCGTGACAATGTTATTTGATGCGCAACATTGATTATTTGATATATGATAAGTTTTCTTTTAATTATGTTTAGTGTGACTGAGATAATCTAGCTTTAATTTTCATTAATCACATGGATATTAACCGAGTTTAGAATCTATCGTCAATGTTTGATTATTCATGCTTACTTAATTCATTCATTGCCTATTTTTATTAATAAGTTAGTATTTTATATTATGCCATAAATACCAATATGATTTTTTTAATACGATTACTTCCGATTTTTGATTAGACCTTCCGTGCGCTGGCGTTTAGAAGATATGTTTTTTATGAAAGTTTACATTCTATGTAAATTAGATTTACAATTTCTTTACAAATGATATGATACTTACTTAAGGGTCCATGCTAACTATGCTTAAGCCGCGCTGACACACCATCTTCTGTATGTAGGCATCTCCCATTCGTCTAGGCGTGACCGAGCGAGGGCTGGGTGGGTGGCAGGGCGGCTGGCTTCAAAGCTCGATAGTTTACTTTATTACAGTGAAAATAAAGGTGATTTTGTAAATCTAAAAGACTAACCCACGAATTTATAGACGTATTATAACTTTATCAAACGTCACATAGTACTGCGCACAAGAGTTTTGCTTTGCGCAGTACTATATGACGTTTGATAAAGTTATAATACGTCTATAATTTCGGGGGACGGTATGTGGTTCATGTTTGGTTCAGTTATCATGCAAAATTTTATGATATAATGTAAAGAATTATTGTAGCTTTTTCGATACGGCTTGAACGTGACTTTGTTTTTTTTTTCACCGATTTTTTTGGAATCATGTTTTCGCCTAACAGTACTTAGCATCAATCCTCAACTTTACCATATATTTATTACAAAATGAATGATGATAACAGAGGATCACGCGTAAGCCATTTGAGGTGTTATAAACTCTTAAGTATGACATATTTGACCCCACCTGATTGTATACGATACTTGACCGTTCTTTATAAATAATAAGAACTAAATTCCATTGCATGTTTTAACCATCCTTGTAAATCAGTTCTATGCATAACTGTCGTACCCATCGAGTACCTATGTACCGTATTGATAATGTTTTAGGAATTGATTGAAGTATTGCAATATGTAACTGTATGTGTACATAAAATCAATTTATTACAGTAATATAATTATTTTAGGTAATATTTTTGTTTTATTTATAACCCTTGGTAACTGTTTTTTTTCCTTTGTTGGATTCTAAATGAAATGATAATAGCAATTTAATCAATTAATAATTATTATCTTATTGATGGTTTTCCCCAATTATTTGTAGTGCTATTCCGTGTACGACACTCATATCTCACGTGAGAATGAGATTCATTCATGGATGGCGGGTCAGATCAGTTGCGCTGCATGTGCCTAGTGAATGTAGCGTCTCGATCTACTGCCGCCTTCCTACCTAGGCAAGTATGCTCCATCGTAGATCTCATCGTCACTTACCATCAGGTGAGATTGAGATCAAATACTTGCCTATAATGTAATAAAAAGAATCTTTGGGTAAAATATAACATTTATATTGAGATTTTACAATTCACTTACGGGCTCACGCGTTAGATTTGAGTATTGATTTGAGGATTTGATTATTTTTAAAAAAAATCATTAATATCGCATCACTTATACAGTGTCTTGAAAGCTTCAAATAAGCACGTGTGTTAATTTAGGGGTCGATTTTTAGACCTCGTCAACCCCCAACATCAGTTTTCGTTTATTTCGACGACGGGGAAACCAATATCGACCACATTGGGAATCCCTGGTTTAAGGCCTAGGTAAAAAAAACGCGACTAGATAATCAACATCATTTATTGTTACACATTTAAACTTATATCTACATATTATATTATATTTATCAAAATACATTCGTTCGTTGGCCTCGCGTCGTCATAAGTCGTGCATTTAACTCGGGATATCCACTTACACATTACCACTATAAACTAACTACCAAAGTTAAATTAAGTACCTACTTAGTAATTAGAATAATGTGAACGGTGAGCGAACTAAACTTGATTGCAGTGTTTTCATGTAGAAAATTAACAAAATGCCACTCGTTGGATGCTTCAACTTGCTACACAATTATTATTTTTATTCCTGGCAATCAAAATATTGTCAGACGAAGAACTAATGTAGACAGAGTGTCCCAAAAAACATATTGGAGACCAAAAACCAAGCCGATTTGTGTCGTATACGCGGATTCGCGTGTACGTAAAAATGCGTAAGAGTGATTTTTTGTGACTCTATGTTTTCGCAATACTCCGTCTATATTAATTCTACGTCCATGCATATTATAGTTTAGTGGGGTGACTGAGAAACAACACTCCACCAACTCATCCAAATTAAAACTGTCAGTAGGGGTTACTAGGTAATAAACCCCGTGGGGACCAGCGCAAATAATAATTACGCTTCTTGGTCCACAATCTCATAGCATGTCCAGCCGACATTGCCTTGTAAACAAAACATATCTTTAATAAATGACTAAGTTAACACCATTATTCGTTGCTATCACAACCTATAAAATACATTTTAAACTCTATTACAAAGTCAGTAGATCATTATATCCTTGGGGCTCTCCGTGTTGGCGTGCGTTGACCTCGTCAGCTGTGCTCGTTTATTCGTCGTCATAGATGGGTGGTTTGTCGGGGTCCTGGTGGTGATGCTTGCCAGCCATCTCCGAAGTGAGGGCTCCTTTCAACTCGTGCTACCAACACAAACGAGATATACGGGACTCAGAAAGGGTTACTAATACTAAGCTTTGCAAAAAGATCTCTTATATGTTACCGATATTTCGGCTGCTTTAAAGCAACCATGGTCACGGGGACTGGGGTTTCTGACGTCCTAGCGTCATAGTTTGAACTGGGGTACCCTCTTCTTCTTGGCAATCGGCTACACAATAGTTCCTGTGTTATTGTCAGTGTCGAGTAATTCTGGATAATTGTTATTGAATTATATGTACACCTTATGATAATGACAATGTTGATGACGATGATGATGATGAAATGAATCCCCTACCCCTATGAGTAAAGCTGTGGATACTTTACTGAAAATTTACTGTATATCTTGACGAAAACTTGAAAAGTCAAGTTATACTATTTTATTTCAATTTCCTTCACTCTTGCACGTTGTATCCCACCAAGATTACACATTATTTATCAAAGAAACACATTTTTTGGAAATAAAACAAAATTGACAAGTTCACGTTTCAACTTCCCGCCAAAAACCCCTGGGGTACCGTCATATTTAGGTGTTGCTTGCGGTCCGATCTACGCAGAAAGTGCTCACAGTGCGTTGAGGTCTTGAAATATTTCATATTATTATTTTATTATTTGAAATACGTAACTATCTACAACCTACCCATGGACGTCTTAATTTTTTTTTACAATACCTATAATGGTCCTCCTTTATTTACAAATAAAGCACGCTTCTGCTAAGATATAATAATATCGCCAGCCGAACGCACCAACTATACGGTCCCACACTAAGCAACGTTTGTATTATGGGTACCGTACAATGGACTGGGGGCGAACCCAATATGTACTACTTATACAGATATTAAACATCCGTGACTTGGGTACAAACATTCGTGCTCATCGCATGAAGGTTGTCCCTACCAGGATTCGAACCCGGGACCCTTAGAAAGTGGGGCCACTACCAACACAGCTAATCAGGTCGTCGACGATCATGGAAAGTATTGATCTCTTGATGAACTTCATTAGTCATTAATGCTGTCCCAAATAAAATTTATGACATTAGGTACCGTCTATTTAGTCCGTCAGAACTCCTACAAAGTATATTTCGAATGTCTGGTACTAACTACAAAACGCCTGCAGAGTCTAGTGAACTGGCCGCAGTCCAGCAGCTGAGGAGCTCGCTTGCCGCCAGTCCAGTCGCGGCTAAAGGTGATCTGCGCGGAGACCAGCGCCGCGGCCAGCAGCCACGCGGCCACCAGCGCCACACCCCTGAACAGAATACACGCAACAAGCTCCTGATATACAGTTATCTGAAATAACCTACAATTTATTTTAGCTGTTTGAAATTCGAGGCGAGAGATAGCCTGGTTTTTTCTTTTCAAATTCGACTCGATTATCACAGTAGGTAGTAACCCCGCTCTCTGTACAGAAAACCCCGGGTTGTAAATTAGGTAGGGGCAAAATCTGAGTGGCGTACGCGAATGTTTCTAAAATTCGTTTTGCCACTTATCCGTAGAAGTTTCCCTTCTACTGTGTGCCAGCACACATTTCGATTTTTTCGCAGGTTTACTGCAAATTATTTCAAATATCCAAAAAAATATTTCAAATAAAGAATATTTCAAAACAAAATATACCAAAAACAAATATTTCACAAAAAAATCTCTCCCTCCGCCGCCGCTGTAACGCTTTTTCGCGACAGAAAAAATCCTTATATCCCCCGTCTATATAGAAGATTCACTTCAAAAACTCAACAAGTTGATAAGCGTGCACAATTTCGTACAAGATGTTTTAAAGTACAATAATTATACTTCTTACAAAATATTAGCCATTCTTATAACAAGTTGGTAAACGTAACACAACCTATACAGTATCTTGAAAGTTTCAAATGAGAACTTGTGTTAATTAATAGGGGTAGATTTTTAGACCTCGTCGACCTCCAAAATCAGTTTTCGTTTATAGCGACCCCTGGGAAACCGACATCGACCCCTTGGGTTCCACTTTGGGAATCCCTGGTTTACATTATATGGTGGGTCATAGAGGCGATCTATAACCCCAGCTATCGGACAATATGGTTAGAAAAACAACTCGTAAGCCAAACACCCATAAATACTTAGGTCAATAGTTTGTGGGTCAAATCTAACACCAGTCTGGATTGGTCCTATCAAGAACAAACAGCAAGAACTCAATGGATCATCTCGTATAGACACATTGCTACACAATAAAAAAACAACACTTCCTTGGACTTATTGACACCTCTATCCAAAATGTTATTATTCAAAATATTTTTTTTATATAATTTCTAAACTCACCTACACTTCACTGTATTCATGGCCCTACTCTTTCGCCCACCGCAACTAATGGACAGTGGGTTCGACGCCACACTCCACCCTTATATACGTACCTAGCACGGGTTGTACCCCGCGCCCCGGCTCCCACCTGCCGCGACTCTGAATCAAGAAAAGGGGTGGTCGCACCAAAACATATTCTTAAATAAGAATTTGGCTAATCCAATTTTAGTTTACAGTTTCCAGATTTTTTTGCATAACATTGTTAGTTATCGGTAGGTAGTCTATGTTTTAACATTTGTCCACTTTGTATTGAGAATTGACAGCTTTGGATACCGTCCGTTTTATGCGCTATTCAATGGGCCATACACGATATATACGCATACAATGTACTTAGTACATGTTTTACATTCGAAAAAATCTCACCCTTTGGCTATTTTTATAAAATTAATAAGGAACTCAACTTTAATAGTTACAGCTTTATATGGCAGACAGATTTCAATATAGTGGCAACAACTGGGTATCTCACCCTAGGACTTTCTATTTTTTGTATGTTTGCACTTTTTGTTGGATGATAATATTAAGATTTAATTACTTATTTACTTTTGAGCGGAATCATAAGCGATAAATGACCTTATAATTAATTAAAACAGGATTCTTCTTAGAGGTGGGTAAGCGCCTGAATCTTTTTAAATGCAAATTTAATTCCGACGTAATTCCATTTTTGTATAAAACAATGCCGCATTAACATATCAGGCAATTCTACTTATGTAAATCTTATCTCTGCATATTATTTATCATATAGGTACTTCTGTTTGTATATTCATTTGTTTGCTATTCTTTTTTATATTAAAAAAAATACCTACCGTCTTCATGAGTAATTATCAGGTAGGGTAATTATTACTTTACTAGCATTTACCTATCTGTCTCTTACTAAAATACCTGGCTGCGCTTCGGATATTGAAGAATGGTAAGGTAGGTTCACAAATTATAAATAAAATCCACGACTTTTGTTTTCACAAAACATTAATATAATTTAGGTCGCCTTAATCGTTTCTTGTAAGCTGACATAATGACATATTTTTTAATTAAATGTCGGTGCATATATGTAAACCATAAAAATACTATAACATCATCATCATACGAAAGTAATACGATAAAACACGACCACTCAGGAATACATTCTTTCAGCGCAGCGGTCGAATATTACGCAAGTATACCCCAGCTCATATTTTCAAATTCAAAAAAACATTATTAAAATGAAAATATAAGCCCCAATCGTATAGTGAATAGTAATGTACCTTGCGTAACGATATTTAAACGCCTACCCGCGTTAGAATAACGTCCCCAGGTACAGTTAGGTGCGTTAAATATGGCGCAATATGGAAATTAAATAATCACTATACCTACTTGTACGTATACCTACCTATATGAAAAATGAAAAAAACAATCGTAGCTGGTTTAAAATTCTATCCGATAAGGGTTTTACAGTTGGAACAGTAGTGTATTGTGCGCTTGTGGGACCTATTTGCGTATATTATAAGATTCGGTTTACATGGGACTTTCAAGCCATCTATCAACTGGAAAACGTCCCAACCGCGTATTCTGAAACCATTGTGGTACTAAGAACAGAGGTGATCTGCACCGTACAATCATTTATAATTTGATTTATCCCGAAACTATTGCGTGCTACTGAGCCTCTGGGCCCCAAGTCTGCTAACACAATCGATTCATAATCGAACAGCAAGCGCTTAGTATCATCACTTTTGACAGATATTGTATGGGATATCTGTCAAAAGTGACAGTTACTATGGGGTTGCTGTTAGATTATAAATCGATTGTGTTAGCAGACTTGAGGTCCAGGTATAATAATAGATGACGGAATCCTATCTCCTGACACCTCTCTAAATTCAATATATCTTCTTAAGAACTAAAACACCATAACATTATAAAAACGGTCGCTGTTAACACCACACATGTAAATCGGCCCTAAGCTACCCACGTGTGATCCAGCTCTACAATACTTAAAGAACATTGTGGGCCGTGAAATAGGTACATTTGTGTTGTTTGATCTGCCCTTTGTCAGTTTGCATATAGTGGACGAGCGACAAAGCCCGTGCGAGCCGGCAGGTGGCGCGTTTGGAATGGCCACCATTGTGGTACCGTTATTTATGAATATCTCTCAATACTTTTGATATTCTTATGAAATATGTGCTATAAATATATCTCACTAACATTAATGTATATAGTTTACTTTTTTTTCTTCTTTTTTTGTAGGTTGCAATCAGCTACAAAATAGTGCCATTTTGCCAGTGTCGAGTAATATTATATGTACCCCTGATGATGATGATAATGTTGACGGCGATGATGAGGATGAATGAATTCCCTACCCCTATCAGTAAAGCTGTGGCGACTTTACTGAAAATTTACCGGACATTTTGGGAGAACTTGAAAAGTCAAGTTATACTATTTTATTTCAATTTCCTTCACACGTGCACTTTTATGAACACACAATGGTTAATATCCCACTAATATTATACATTATTTATGCAAGAAACACATTTTTTGGAAATAAAATAAATCTCATGGACCACTTGTCCACAATAGGAGCCATAGTAATAAAAAACCGATGTTTAATTTGAGATTTTTGTTACGTGCATTTTTAATTTTATTCGAGAGGTATTAATTTCTTAGTGCATAGTAAATAAGTATAATAAAAAAGCAACAAAACGGAAAATCTTAAAATAAATAATTTGTACACAAGTAAAGGGATTTATAATGATAAAGTAAATAAAATTTTATAAATGTAGCTTGTCTTTGGTCAACGAAAACAAAGTGGACAGTATCCAATACCGGTAACATGCAGTTTCACTGGTAAATATAAAGAAACATTCGATCACTCATCTTCAAACTCATACTAAGACCACTGTTACACAAATATGGGCAAGACGCTATTTTCTACGGACCTATTTGTCCATAGCCTAGTGGTTAAAGGGACCACACTCGTAAACAAGATAATCCAGTTTCGATTCCCACTCCTAGTTCAAGCATTAACATAGTTTGGGGAGCTAACAAAAAAAAACTAATCATCAAATGTGACTAATGGACAACCCTATAATGTCGATCCGATTCCCATATCGTGCAGTGTTTTTATTATATTCATAAACTAGCTGTTACCCGCGACTTCGTCCGCGTGGTATTTAACAAAGACATAACCGTTGGCAACAGCCTGCTCGCGCGCTCTGAGCCCGCGGGACGCATTGCAGGTTGTTGCTATCAAACTTAATCAGGCGCAGCGCTGCAACATAGGTTTTAATTTTTTTTTCGTGAGATCCTATGTTTTTTTCTAAAATAAAAGTAGCCTATGTTACTCCTTGTTACATCAGCTATCTGCCAGTGAAAGTCCCGTCAAAATCGGTCCAGCCATTTCAGAGATTACCCGGAACAAACAGACAGACGGACAGACAAAAATTGTAAAAAATGTTGTTTTGGTATAGGTACCGTGTATACATCCAAATGCACTTAGTAAAAAGCGGTTATTTTAATATTACAAATAGACACTCCAATTTTATTTATTTGTGTATAGACGATCAATCTTGGTACCTGCCGGACCACGGACATGGTCCGGCCACCCAGCGTCCATACCATGTTGTCGCCAGACTGCTATCTAGATGCTACACAAAAAGATTCGGTACGAAGCGGACCAAATCCTTTACCCGGCCCGTGCCAAGTTAATCTTCTGTTTGTACAATTATCGTTACGGGATAATGACCCATATTATCGTTCTATTTCTAACCAAACAACATTTAACAATAGGTGTGTCCGACTGTACAACTATTCAACAACCCTTGCCAAGCATTTGTCAATCGCCACTCCGATAGTACTTAATGAGTCGTCATCTCAACTTCTCAAGGCATTGTTTACCCAGTGTGCCGCCACCCCGACCGCTAACAGCACGTATAGCGACGCATTTTTACAAAGAAAATACACATTTACAACGTGCAATAGGAATCCGGCTTTCACTTGAACAAACTAGGAAAATAGGTGAGTGACCAATCATGTTTTAACTAACGTCGTTCGGAATTAATTTTGACGTTTCTTTTGAGTTCGCTCGCGATTATACCTATTGCTTGATGCATGCTTTGTAATTTGATTCGGTTGCGTTTGAAATGTAATGAAATTTATAATTTTAGCTTCATACTGAATTACAAAGATAGTTCGGTTACGCGTAAATTTATGTATCTTTTTCTACATCGTATTTTTTATTGTTTGCCAGCAATATATTTGAGAAATGATATCTACTTACATACAATGTTTACGAAATAATATACATGGGTATCATAGAGTATTTATCAAATGTTTTTTATGAGCGTCTCTGATGTTGTGCAAATTACCAGTCCTCGCCCGGAAGACCGAGCTATGTTGACAGATATTGCGCAAAGTTTGAGAAATATCGTAAGTTTATTGTTTTACCCGAAGTCGTCAAGTTGCCCGATTCATTGCACCATTTATCGTCTATTGATAGAACGGACACGTTTTTGATGATAATTAAAAAAAATCGTGTTAGATGGTAACACTAACGTTTTTTTGAACTGTCATAACATACCTATTACCACAGATCACGAGAGATATGCCGTGCGATTCAAAATGTATGGGAACTCGCTGTCTCCGTTTTGTTTCCCACCACTCGCTAAAACCAACCAATACGAAGTCTCTTCGGTGCGTGCTGCGTCGTCGCCGTATACAGCGGCCGTACCACGCGACGCACCAGTTTATTCAAAGTATCGTTAGACGATCTATCCATTGCCTCGTACATTCACTCAGTAGCGAACATAGGTGGTACTTAAAGAGCCATGTATTTTGTACAAAAATAAAAAAGTCGTTGTGCTACATGAAAACTAAAATAACATAATAAAGGCATTAAATATTTTTTGATTTGTTGTTTTTAATGATTTTAAAGACGAATAAATAAAATACTTAATACTGGCTAGTGAAATGAGATTCCATCTTTCGCGTAGTTCACTTTGCTGCTAGTATTTTAGCACACAACCACGGAATAACACGGCATTTAAAAAAAAAGTTAGAGCTCCGATACCGACGTGCAGTTGCAGTCGACTGACGGCGAAAACTCTATGTTAGCGTAATTTTGGCATAAGGTGAGCGCAAGCCCACCGCTTTCATAACATATCTCCTCTAATATATCTGTGCCTATTACCTATTGATTCTGTGACTACCCGCCATTGTGCGACATCATTTATACCATAGGCTACAGTAGGTATAGAAACAAAGAATATAGTTTTACAATTTTATTTCGCCGAAACGGATTCTGCAATCGCTTTATTAATTTTTTTTTGTCTTTGGACAATTCTGCCAAGCTTAATTCCAAAATGCACACTTTTGACAGCTCGCTGGGAGCGACATCTATAGCGGAAAGTGTTCGAATGTTCACGTAATCTATAGATTATTATAAGTAGCTCTATATTCACCACGTTATGATCTTATAAAGACTGGTGCGGCTATAAAATATTTAAATAATGTATCACAGAACGAAAACAATTGGACACCAATCACAAAAAAAAACATCATTGGACACCACTGTAGATCCTGGCTTACAGGAGAAGCAGTGGTGGAAGTGTGTGGCGGGCCTAGTCCCATAAAAAAGAACGAAAACAAGTTATACCTACCACACTCTGATGCAGGTATAGATTTCAACTGAGTAGGTACCCTACGCTTCTAATTGTGGAGTAGCAATGGATGGGTTCACAACCGTAGTCCACCATGCTGGCCCAGTGCCCAGCGAATGTCACAGACGTCCTGATGCCAATAAGAACTTTCTTCAGCACCTCTTAATACATTGCAATAAGTGATGTAATTACCCACAGTCCAGATCGGAGCCCCGAAGACCTTCGACTTCAATAGATAAGCATGCAGCGTGCCCGATGACGTAGCAAGCAGCATGTTATTGTCAACACATTGTTTATAACACGTGCGTAGGTATATCAATTATTCATTTATACATAAGAAACGTCATTTTGTTTTTATTTAATTTAATCGAAGATAAAAATATAACTGCGTTATTGAAACAATAGCGTGACCATGGTTGCTGTAAAGCACCCGAAACGTCGGGAACGTAAAAACATAAAATAAACGTAATAAAATCCGTAAGATTAGTGTTATTTCAATGTGTAGTATTTGCATAAATATAAAAAATCAATAACTGCGTTAGTTTATTTTTTATATTTAAAATATAAATAGAATATACCTAGCCCCCAAATCTATAGACGTTTTATAACTCTATCAAACGTCATACAGTACTGCGCACAAGAGTTTAGCTTTGCGCAGTACTATATGACGTTTGATAAATTTATAAAACGTCTATAAATTCGAGGGTAAAGTTATAGTCTCTACATCGTAATGACGGTGATAGGGAGTGTAAAAAAATAAGATCCTTTGACCTACTTACTAATCCATTTTACTTATTTGTTTCTTTAATAATATATCGGTTGTGTTTAAATAATGACTTCTAAATTGAGTCAATATTTAACTTACTTAATAGTGACCTTCGTAGGTACTGTAGTTTCACGGAATGAACAGTTGTGGCATATTAAATACATCAATTTGTCACGTAGGTACCTACATTATAAATAACAAAAAAAAAAAATCCTCATTATTACAAAAGTATCTAATTTTTTGATTACTCACTCGCCTATCTACCTACGTTTTACAATTTATATCTAAGTACCTAATTAAAAATACGATTGGTTGTAAATTTTGTTTTTTAACCATCAAAAAATATGTTTCTTTGATAAATAATGTGTAATATTAGTGGGATATTAACCATTGTGTATAGATATATGTGCTCTAGTGAAGAAAATTAAAATTAAATAGTATGATAGCTTGACTTTTCAAGTCCATTCAAGATGTCCGGTTAATTTTCAGTAAAGTATCCACAGCTTTACTGATAGGGGTAGGGGATGTCTATAACAATGAAGATGATAAATTCGTTTTAGACATCACCATATCATCAGGGGTACTTTTAATTTTATAAAAAATATTAAGAAATACTCGACACTGGCAAAAATTGCCTTATTTTGTAGTCGATAGCCAACCATAAAAATAAGAAAAATACGATTTACAAGAATCACTATTACCGATTTTATAATCTGTGGAAATTTACGATCCTAGTCTCGGGTGTGCCGAGATGTAAAATCCATGTGTCCTCAATCCCCTGGGCAAGATATCGTCGGTAAAATACTTACCTTCACTAGGATTCTTTAGGGGAGCCTAAGTAGCTTATATTGTCATACTGCTGCCAAGAAAATGGATTACGGATTTTAGACAGCTTTCACTCAAAGTATTACTTAATAGTTTTCTTGCTAAATCTATGAATTTTACTAAAAGGCCCCAAATTGTTGAATGCCCAAGCGCTCCATGGTCTATAACTGCCCTGCTAGGTGGGGATACAACAGGGACTCTTTAAAAAGATATAACTTAAAATTGATGTAGCTACCGAAGCAATAATGGCCGTGTTATTACTGATAGACATATTCTCATTTATTTATAGTTATTTCTGTTAGTGGGACCCGATTCCATATAATAATCTTAAACGAAATACCAGTTGTTAGTTTCTTTCCCTAATGGCATTTTCCATTGAGACGGGCTCAATGTGATTCTGCCAATGCCGACGTGGTTTGTTAGTTTTTAACAACCAGTTTCGATTTGATATGAATATTATTGTGTAACGGAATCTTACTAAAGACAGATAAGGAACGGAGTTACCTACTGCATCGCTTGTCACTGCGTTTCTGTTAATATAATTAACTATTTATTGACTCAATAAACTATTATTCTTTTGAAATAAAACAAATTTAAAAATAAAAAAAATCATAATAAAAAACATAATATAAACGCGATAAAATCCTTAAAATTTGTTTTATTTCAATGTGTAGTATTCGCGTAAATATAAGAAATCAATATATTATTCTTTTGTTTCATCTGTACATGACATCTCTGTAAACAAAAAAAATATGAGAACTATAAGTGATCCCATCCCTGGTGCTATTCCCGATTTACACGAGGACAGTACCGACGCAAGTATCGCACTTAATTAGCGAAGTAACAAATAGGCAACTTCCTACTTAGGAAATGTATTAAAATTAAAATGTATTCCGCACATTTGGCACATTCCTAATTGCATAGTTGTTTACACGTGGACACGTGCTAGGTACTCGTTACTTGAGTATGCAAATCATGATCATATAACACAGTCCGCACTTATTTTAAAAAGTTGTAAACAATGACGTTATGATACCGCGAACTAGGGATTTTTGGCGGGAAGTTGAACAGTAATGTTTTCAATTTCGTTTTATTTGCCAAACAATATGTGTCTTGATAGATAATGAGTATGTAATATTAGTGGGGTTTTAACGATTGCGTGTCCATAAACGTGCACGACTGAAGGACATTAAAATAAACATAAAATAAAATAAAAATAAACTCGACTTTTCAAGGTCTCGCAAGATGACCGGTAAATTTTCAGTAATGTATCCACGGCTTTACTGACATGGGTAGGGAGGGGATTCATTCCATCATCAATATCATCAGGGATAGTTATATTAAAAAAGAGATGAAATAATTTAGTCGACACTGGAAAAAATAGTATAGTAGCAGATTGCAATGCCATCCTAAAAAAAATAAGAAGCCCGAACTTACTTATATTCATTGATTTACTAACGCTTATATCATTCAATAAATACAATCAAGCATGCATCTTATAAGTATTTCAGTACTTACGCAACTATTTATTTATTTACGTTCTTCTTCTTCTTTGTTATTGGCGTTTGCAGCTAATTGCCACAATTCTGCCAGTGTCTGTGATGCTAGTGTCATAAAATTGGATGTAGATGACGGTGAGGAATATTTACGTTATTTATCGACATTTTGCCGATGGCATTAGATTATATTTATTACCTACTTTTTTTAACGGGCTGCAGAGACTTGCATGCATCAAGAAACAAAAAATAACAGAAAATGTTAGAAAATACGATGCTGTCAATATAGGTACTTAATTACTCACTTATATTTTTGAACAGTTAACTTTAAAAAAAACAATGTTAAGAACCTATAAGTACCTATGGAGAAAATTACATTATTATACAAAACAAATATAAATATGGTAAGTATAAGTACTGTATCTATCTGTGTCAGTCAACAGTCTCATTAATTACTGACAATATTTTTATTTGTTTTACGAGAATTTCTTCTCCGCGATATAGATTATGCATCAGCAATATTATAGTAGGTAGCTAGGTATAATAATGCTTATGCATTATACATTTATAAGCAGGTAGGTACTTACTCGTAATAAAATCAGTATTTTAATAACTAGTTTACAAAATAACACTGTATTGTAAATAGTTTGTTCTAAGCATACAAATGATCTAAGCATGCATGCATTACGGTACCCCGACATAACTATTTCCTAATAGATCTGTCATTCGTAAGGAACCGCTATAATTCTTACGCGCAATAATTATACATAGCCACTAGCCAATAATTATCATGCTCACTAGTCTATTTGTTCAATCGTAACCTAAAAAAAAACTTCACAAACATTTTAACCCGCCATTTGATTTTAAAAAAAACCCTGTTTTTTGTCTCTATGGTACTCACGGAATATGTCCTCCAAATTTCAAATATCAGGCTTTCCGTTGTCTGTGTTTCAGTCCGCCAGTGTTCAGAATTTTATTAAATATATTGTAATTTGTTAATTGAGTTTAACATACTAAGAACATGTTTTATTATTGTTTCAGATTGCACGTTTAAATTGAAGAAAAATAAGCCGCCGTCAAAATGGTGTTATTTATAACTAGGATAGCAAAAAGGTATGTTGTATTATTTTACCTAGATTGCTGCCTATCATATCATTATGTATTATCATTAGCGGTAATTATATTTAAAGTAGGTAATGAAGAAACATTTTACGGGACATTGGCAAAATGGCACTATTTTGTAGCCGATTGCGAACATATAAAAATAAGAAGTAAGAATCATTCACTACACGAAGTATCTATACGACTACTTATAAATATTGCACAAACTCATCGAACTATGCGCAAATTGATTACTTTCCCCTATCAAAGTCCAGTTGCAATTGAAAATAGGCAATAGTATGTCAACTGATTTAATACTATCGTTTCCATTTAATCAATAATAATCTCACATTAAAGTTCATTTTGCTGTAGAAAATGTTTGGTCGTAACGTGTCCGCTAGATGGAGACACTGTTATGTTAATAGACAGAGAAATGGCAGAAGGTTCAGTGTAAACTGTTATAATGTGAACATTATGCTAAAATTGAAAAAATATGGGAACAAACTTACAACACTAAAATAGGTAGTTGCCTGTGCATTATTTTAAGTAGTTAAGTAACTTTTTGTAGGTTTATATTCTAAATGGAATTGTATAAAACCTACTGATTTGAGCGTCTGGTCCGATAAGTACCATACTTACTGTACCAGGTGAATCAGAAATCATCAACTCGTTATATGCTCTGATCTGGGTGTTATTGGGATCAACCCCCAGTGCATTATATGATATCATAATACAAGCGCTGCTTACTGTGAGGCCGTAAACTGAGACCTTCCAATTGGTGTGATAGTCTGACGATATTTAATACTTAATTGTAGTAAAACTACTGTTTATTAATAATAACTAGTAGCGCCGCTCACGACCGCTAAAGGAACCTCGAAGTTTGTGTCGACTTTACGTATTATGAAAGTTAAATAGTTCCTACACTTATAACTAGATGTCGCTTGAACTGAATATTGAATGAACAAATGTATGAGTGAGAAGGCAGGTGTCGCTACTTTTTTCTCAATACACAGTAAAGTAAAATAAATAATATGCATCAATTAACTCAGTTACAGTTGTTCAAGTAAATCGGTGGGTACCTTCCTACATAATATGTATAGCTCACCTACTAATAAGGTTAACAAAAGAATAAAGCAAAATAAAGGTCAAAAAATATACCGTGACATTTTGATATCCAATACAAACTTAACCTACTTGAACTTATCTGTAATGTGTATTTTGTTTTTATATCACACACACACACCTGTACACATTTACACGCCACACGAGCACACTTGTAGCATAGTGGAGAGGAGACTATGCTTATAGTGTTGATAACAGCTGATAGCGGGGTCAAGTCGCGAACCCGGCTCGGAGGCGCGGCTGCCCGCCCCGTTCTACGTAATCAGACCAACTTGTAACAATATTTATATTATTGTCGCACAATGACTATGCTAATATTAAATTGTTGGCAATTTATTGCTTAGTATTTTAAAACATATTTATGGCTACTATATTAGAGAATACGTATTGATTTCTTACATTTACGCGAATAATACCCATTGAAATTAAACTAAGTTTGCAGATTTTATCGCGTTTATTTTATGTTTTTACGTTCCAACGTTTCGGCTGCTTTACAGCAACCATGGTCACGGGAGGACGGGGTTGCTGTAAAGCAGCCGTAATGTCGGGAACGTAAAACAAAAAATAAACGCGATAAAATCCAAAAATAAATGTTTTATTTCAAATAGAGAATACAGTTGGCTATTTCTCTCTCGAAGGTCGGCATGCGCTGACGATAAGGGCCATAGACTATCCACGTTATTCCTGTACATACTTACAAGGGTCATGGGTCGAATCCGCCATTCTTGGCGTATTTATCTACCGCTCTGTTGGTGCATTACGACAAAACTAATAGACGGTTTTTTTATTAAACGGGGCATGGTGATAGCTTACAGCCCGAGGCTTGATATAGGATTTTTATTCGGGGAAATGGACGGGTTCCCGCTGGCTAGCCAAACCATCGTATC
The DNA here is from genome assembly GCA_905404115.1 of Pheosia gnoma. NCBI lineage: Eukaryota > Metazoa > Arthropoda > Insecta > Lepidoptera > Notodontidae > Pheosia > Pheosia gnoma. Next base: position 3,895,937 of record FR989919.1, on the reverse strand, counting down.
TCAAAATCCACCTGCGGATTATAGTATAATTTGGTACAGTGACCATCAAGATCTTGTACATATTTTGTTCCGGAACATTAAAGGGTTCTTTTGGCAAGGCAAAAAGACAAAGACCACGCGTGAAGTCGCGGTATTTGCTTGATAATACTTATTGATAAAGATGTATATACTTATAAATAATAATTTATTGTTTTGTTGATGTGTGAGTGATATCGTGGAAACTACCCTTCGCCGGGCCTTAGCATAAACAACATAATTAATTAGTGGCTGCCTATAATCATTTGTGACGAACTTATTATCCCTTCTTGTAGAGCAGGGATTCCCAAAGTGGTCAGTGGGCCCCTTGGGGTCGATATCGATTGCCCAGGGGTCGACATAAACGAAAACTGATTTTGGGAGTCGACGAAGTCTAAAAATCGACCCCTATTCATTAACACAAGTTCTTATTTGAAACTTTCAACTTGTGTTACGTATACCAACTTGTTATAGGAATGACTAATATTTTAGTAGGAAGTATTATTGTTGTACTTTTAAAAAACTCAATAAGTCGATAAGCCTGCACAAGTTCGTACAAGATGAAATTATTATGTTGTAATTATTTTGTATCAATAGGAAAGAAGCTAGAGATAGGATTTTTAAAGTAATTTGGCAATCTGAGGTTCTCAGTTCATTTTCATCATCATCATTCATCAGTTCATTTTGGAATAGGACTCTCTTGCCCAAAATAGTTTGGGAATCTCTGATGTAGAGTCTCGCGTTATGTCTAGCGCAATGATGATCTAAATAGCCCCAAAGGACGTTACTTTTTAACGGACTTCAAAAAGGAGGAGGTTCTCAATTCGGTTGTATTTTTTTTTTGGATAAAATAGCGTGTACCGACTCAAATAATAAGGCCTCAGCCTCGAATTTAGCGGGCAGCGGGGCGGCGGCACGGCGGCGGCGGGCGGCGCGGGAGCGGCAGGATATTATGCGTAAAATCAAATGGGCCGGTTTTCGAAAACAGCGGCGTGGCAGCGGCGCGGGGCGAACAAAGAGCCCCGCTCCCGCGTCGCCGCCGCCCCGCTGCCCGCTAAATTCGAGGCTGAGGCCTAATAGGTGGGTAGGTAGATTTATTTATATGTGGTGTAACAAAAATAGTGTAACATATTTTAACAGATGAATAAGTAAGTTATGTGGATCACGTTGATGTATAAAATGGGAATATTTATTTTAATAAAATAATATGGACAATAATTAGAAAGAAAATAACTTAAATATTTACAAACTAATATAGGTACCTAGGTCTTATATAGGGTATAATAAAAATAGTGTTAAATATTTTAACACACGAATCAGTAAGTTACATGGATCACGTTGATGTATAAAATTATTTGTAAATGATGGTTGATTTTTTTAAATAAGGCGAACCAGTAGCGTTTGACCGTGCGCTCAGTACAGAGTGTATTTTTTAAAATGTCTAATAATTGGATATATTTCTTTGTGAATGTTATCTTTATACAGTACTGTTAGCCCTGTTAAATTTATTATTACACCTTATAGATTCTAACACACACATTGTAGCGTATAGTTTATACCTACATCGAAAACACTGAATATCTGAACTTCCTGATGCGAACAAAGACTCGAACCCCATTCACTAGCGACCTTCACGACCGGTCGTACAGGTGGCTAGCAGACAAAGAGCCGGGAGAATAAATTAATATAATCTCTGGTCTCTCTCTGGCCTACGAGATTCCTGGTCACATACTAATTATGTAATATAGTGGACTTATTTAGATATAAAACTATTTTGTCTTTGTTAACAGTAGAGTGACAGTTGCACAGATTATTTCCTGTACGTCGAGTGCGAGATTTTTCGTAAGCTAACCGTATACTCTATAGTCTACCGTATTTAGACATTTTGTATGAAGACTTGAAAGTTTCGAATACCGTCCGCTAGAGGCGCTTTTGAATTCTCCATAAAAATTTCTAAATACGGTAGACAATAATGTATACAGTTAGCTCGCACTTGACGGGCAGAATTAACATTAATTTGTGTAGTAAGTTCATTGGGTTTTGGCTTCGGCTTGAGCCTGTGGCAATAGTCGGCTTTATTTAGGTTGGGATCGGCCAAAAAATTACCTTCAGTCGGGTAGTGTGTAGACCGATAGGTTGAATTTTACAATAGTTCGATTTATTTTTTAGGGAATGTTATCTATATTAGCAGCTAAATATGTCAATTTAAAAAAGCCCGCTGAGTTTCTTGCCGGATCTTCTCAGTTGAGATATGACAATTCGTAAGGCCCCCACGGCCTATACGAAATAAAAGATCTCCGATGGACTGCTACGAATATTTTACTCAGCTTATTATTGATACTTACATATAGGCATAGCGATGTAACCTCGGTCCAGTCAAATCATCAAAATACTATCAGTAATATTGCACAAACCCACAGCGTCAAGGCGACTGATAACGGCATCGAATGTGGGTACCTAAGCACTTACAAGATTTCTTCAAAACCACTTGACCGATAACGGGACTTTTCAACACTACACCACTGAAGATACCTTAAATTCTTAACTTGAGGACCTGATTAGCACCGTTTGCAGTGAATCAGCCACAGATGGAATCAGCTTTCTGTATCTAGGGTCCCGGGTTTGAATCCCGGTACGGGCAAACTGTATGATGAGCACGAATGTTTATAACTGAGTGAGACTGAGATGATTGACGTCCTAGTGTCTTAATTTGAAATAACACTAGCACGTCAAACACCTCAGTCCTCCCGTGACCATGGTTGCTGTAAAGCAGCCGAAACGTCGGGAACGTGAAAACATAAAATAAACGCGATAAAATCCGTAAAATAAGTTTTATTTCAATGTGTAGTATTCGCGTAAATATAAGAAATTCAATAAATTAGTAATAGTGAAAATATAAAATTAGTAATAGTAATTATTGATTTTACATTTGCATAGTGTCGTATCAATTATGAGCATCTTAAAGTCTAGAAAGACGAAATGGAAATAATACGTTATCGACTCGAACTTGTGACCTCTAGAAATGATTGGCATCACAAAGAGAGTTGAACTTAGCACCCCAACTCTATGCCTACACCAAAGATTATTTCTACAATCACGAGAAAATGTTAATTGGCTATCATGGAATATACCCTGGCCTTCGACACTGATAAATGAATTAACAAGACTTTAATTAATATTACTTATACAACATAACATTATCCGGATGTTTATAATGACCCAGCACATATATTTGACGGCCTGATTAGCTCAGTTGGTAGTGACCCTGCCTTCTGCGCCGAGATTCTCGGGTTCCAATCCAGCGGGGTTATTTTAAACCGTTCGAAATCGATATCGGAAACGTAATCGAAAACTTCCGTTCGAAATCGATATCGGAAACGTAATCGAAAACTTCCGAACTGGTTTACCGCAATTGCTATTAAAATTTCCGAATTTGATTATCTTCGATGTTTCACGATGGCAATACCGAATCGTTTTTTTTTTAAAGTTTCCGTCGGAGAGCTCGTCGGGAGCGACACCTACATCGGAAAGTTTGCGATATCGATTCCGAATTATTTAAAACTAGCTGTTACCCGCGACTTCGTTCGCGTGGTATTTAACAAAGACACAACCGTTGGCAACAGCCTGCTCGCGCGTTCTGAGCCCGCGGGACGCATTTCAGGTTTTTGCTATCAAACTTAATCAGGCGCAACGCTGCAACATTGGTTTATTTTTTTTCGTGTGATCCTATGTTTTTTTCAAAAATAAAAGTAGCCTAAGTTACTCCTTGTTACATCAGCTATCTGCCAGTGAAAGTCCCGTCAAAATCGGTCCAGCCATTTCAGAGATTACCCGGAACAAACAGACAGACAGACAGACAGACAGACAGACGGACAGACAGACAGACAGACAAAAAATTTAAAAAAGGTTGTTTTGGTATAGGTACCGTGTATAAATCCAAATTCATTTAGTAAAAAGCGGTTATTTTAATATTACAAACAGACACTCCAATTTTATTTATATGTATAGATAACCCACCTGGTAGGGACAAATTTTGTGTGATGAGCGCGAATGTTTGTATCCAAGTCATGCATGTTTATTATCTATATAAGGATTATATATAGGGTTCGCCCCCAGTCCATTGTATGGTACTCATAATACAAGCGTTGCTTAGTGTGGGACCGTATAGTTGGTGTGTTCGTCTGGCGATGTGTACAGTCAATATGACTGTTGAGACCAATTGCCTTTTTATATTTAAGCCATTAGGCGTGTATTGACTGACTTAGCAGCCTTGTGCCTCGCTCTGTAGTAAGTTCGTGGTTCACCAAGCTCATTAGCCATTTGCTAACAGCCGTGCCCTGACAGACCGCGCTTCTGGCATGTGTGTGGTCTGCTTCACTAGGAGATCACGAGACGGGCTGCTAGCTCAACTCTGCATGAACTAATGGCTCGGATCAAAATAGAAGGATTATAATTCGGAGGCGGCTCGGCGGCTGCGGCGGCGCAGGCGGCGGCGAAGGAGGCTACGCGATCGGTCAGTACACGGCTATTGAATATTTGGTACAACTGCTACGCAACTAATTTCGTAAAAGCACAAAGATGATGGTGGCCCACCCATCCAAGGGAGGAATGAACCCCATTATTTTTGTGTGTGTTATGTCGAATCCCTGATGCTAGGTTATCGCTAACCAGTGACAAAATACATTGTAGTGCGTGTAGTGTAGTGTAGTGTAGTAGTGCGTAGTCGTGCGTGTAGTCCGTGAAGACGACGTAACTTATCCGAGAAATTGTTTTGAGAAAATAATCCTTGTTTAAGTGGACTGACAAATAACAGCGATGGTCGAATGTCAATATATTTTTTATATAATATCGCCAGACGAACACACCAACTATACGGTCCCACACTAAGAAACGCTTGTATTATGGATACCTTACAATGGACTGAGGGCGAACTCAGTATATGAATACTAAACATCCATGGCTCAGGTACAAACATTCGTGCCCAAATTTCAAGAATTTCTCGATATGCACCCGAATCGAAGATTTGATACGACTGCGCAACCGAAAGATTCGACTCGACCCCTCGTTGTGTTTACAGAATAGGTATTTGCATGCATAACCAAACCGTTCGAAACCGGAATTGCAGGGTTGTGAATCGGAGGGCCGTTTCGATAACGAATCGAATGGATTCGTTTGGATGTTTTTAACGTATCTTAGATCGCATTCGCAATATCTAGAATAGACAAAAGTTTGATAATATCGTTCAGAGTTTGAACAAAATTGAAATTTAAACGACTAGATCTCTGAACTTCAAAGATCTAGTCAATCTGAATAGCTCATGAGTAAGTTAGCGCTCGATAATAACTCGTTATCGTAAAAAAAGTTTTTTCGACTCTATATCGATTATCGGGCTCGAAAACCAACGTGTCACGACGACTTACGAGACAATGATGAATTGAAAAAGTGAATATTGTTAAACGTACAATATAAAACATACAACGTCAGTGTTTTTAATAAGTAGTTATTCATGTGTTAAGATAAGAAATGCGGGGTCAATTGTTATGACCATCCGCGATTGCAGACTCCATCATGATGACAGTGTTTTGAAGGCGCGGTCACGGCGTTGCAAATAAAATAAACTTGAAATAATACCACACAATACCACAAGCAGCAGTGATAGCCAAGTTGGTAGAACGCTTACCTCGGTAACGAGGTTGCAGGTTCAAACCCCGGCTCGCACCTCTGGGATTTCATGTGCGAATCTCATTTTCAACCATGATTATCACTTGCTAAACGGTGAAGGAACACATCGTGAGGAAACCTGCATGTCTGAGAGAAACCCTCGACAGATGTGTGAAGTCCGCCAACCCGCACTGGGCCAGCGTGGTGGACTATGGTCTAATCCCCCTCGCATTGAGGGGAGGCCCGTGCCCAGCAGTGGGACATTAAAAAGGGCTGGAATTATTATTACCAACAAAGTTTCGTTATGGAAATCAAACTTTAGTGGGCGTAAAATTTGCCGAAAAACAATATTTGGTTGGAATAGCTGGAAACTTGGTACTTCTACTCCATAAAAAATATATTTACACGTATTCAGTGATTTCTGGAAAGCGCCTTTTGTGATGATGAAATGCTCTAGTTCCCCCTTCTTCTTCTTTTCTGGTCACCAGGGCCCCAAGTCTGCTAACACAATCGATTCATAATCGAACAGCAACCGCATAGTAACTGTCACTTTTGACAGATATTGTGTGGGATATCTGTCGAAAGTGACAGTTACTATGCGGTTGCTGTTCGATTATGGATCGATTGTGTTAGCAGACTTGGGGCCCAGATGTCTCCACCAGACATGTGTTGTTAATATATATATCTATGTATCTATATCTAATACAAAATGCAATTGTAGATATAGATAGCTTACTATATATATAAAACGACACGAGCCGCAGTCTGACGCAACATCGCCTTGAGCTATGTAACCCGCTGACGAAACACACGCCACGAATTTCTAGTAAAATGCGGTTACGATCAGTAAACTCATGACAATATAGATTACCTTCAGTAAGTCATAATAGCCAATTATAATGCTCTACGTATTGATAGGGTTTAGGTCTACCTAATAGCTGGTTTAAACAGCTTTGCAATGAAGTATACAAAAGTACCGTAAGGTTGTGGACTGGAAGAATAGGTACCTGAGATGCTGACGTCATTTTTATTTAATGTCAATCAATATTCTTGGTGTCAGTACGATCAGTATATGTCCTGTATTGCATATTATTTGGACATATGAACATATTGAAACAGGCAAATGTTCCCAGGTGTAATAATAAAAAATATCGTGTTAATAGGGTGTGCCATTAGCAAATTATCAGTTAAAACCAAATCACACTTTTTCTTGTTGATTACTCATTTTTGCTTTAGGTACTCGCTGGCAGTGTTACCAACCCTACTGTTTTAACAGTAGATTTGCTGTTTTCGCATTTATCCCCCTGTTTTCTGTTTCATTCCTAATTTTTACTGTTTTTCAATTAGCGTTATATTATACCTACACTATGAAAATATTTTTTGATAACCACTATGTAATAAAACGCAATGACACTAGACGGCAGTATCTACTGTTGTCGAGATTCAAGGGATTTCCCACATTGTGTGAATTGGTGAAGAAACTTTTGTGGCTACCACATAGCAGCGCCACCGTGGAAAGATTATTTTCAGCCAAAATAATATGAAAACTAAATTACGCAACAGAATATCGACTTATTGCACACTAAATCCGAAATAACCTAGTGCTTCTCATTTTAAGCCACAAAAAGGCAAATGAAGAAATTTAATCAAAATATGTATGATTTTAATAAGGAAAATGAGTCTGAAAATACTGAAGATGAGTCAATAGTGTGTATGAAAGTGGACAATAATTTTACTTTGATTTTGTTTTTTTTAAACTGTTGTGATCAATATTATAATATAACAATGTATGTGAGTCCTGGTAACTAATAAAAGTAGGTGATTGTTTTAATTATATCAGGAAATTATGAAATCTGCCCTTTTTTACTTTACCTACTGTTTTCTCCTGTTTTTTTATTGGTGAGCTGCTGTTTTTTAGTTTCTTGGGGTTGGCAACACTGCTCGCTGGATATGTGAGGCTATATCATTTACTAGCTGCGCCCCGCGGTGTTACCCGCGATTAAAAAGTATGTCCTTTTCCTCTATGTCCTTTGCTGTAAATCATGTCAATCCTTTGCTCTATAAAAAATTAAAACAAATCTATCCCACGGGAACCATACATTTTACCGGGACAAAAGTAGCCAATGTGCTATTCCAGACTATAATCTATCTCTGTGCCGAATTTCATCCAGATCCGTTCAGCAGTTCTGGCGTGATCCATCCAAACTTTCACATTTATAATATTAGTAAGAAGTAGGATTAAATAAGTACCAGGCATTGTTGTATTATAGGTACAGCTCCCAACCTTTAACAAGTCTCCTACTCGTGTCATATCCAGAAATACCAAGCTCTTTAAATATAGTGACGGCCCGGACCGAGTTGATCTTTACACGTCGTTCTATAAAAGTATAACTGGTTTTTCAAGACACACCTCTTGTTTATTTATTAGGTGTTCTCATAATTTTCCACTGATTCTTAGGCTGTAGGTACCTACTCAAGTAGCTCTTATCGGAGAGTTTTTGAACAAAGTCATACTAGATGTTTAATATTTATTATAAGTAATATAAACAGTTATATATATATATATATATATATATATATATATATGTACAAACTAATATAGACTAATACAAATTAAACTACTACTACTACTAAATTAAAAAGAGTATAGAAAAGCTACAAAAAGTGTAAAAAATGCCTGAGCGAGGAAATGCCCAACCCTTGGGTCGCCGGTTGCGTCGACCAATCTTCTAGAAAGATTTTCTATAAAATTAATGGTGCTTGGACCCCATGGACCTAGGTCTCGACTCCGAACGGAATGAATATGTATTCGGAGCCGACAACCGAATACTTGCGCCGTTTTAAGAAAAAAAAAAAATACTACCATCTACTGCATAATATGTAGCCTCATTTCTGTCTCGCTTTTATAAGGGATCATGTCAGGTACCCTGATGAAGCCCCAACTAGTGAGAGCTAAGGGTTAGTTAGCCGATGTATTGATCACTTTCGTCATAACGTCATCGAACGAATTTATTCATATCCAGCAGCTGGGAACGAATGCCTTGTTCAATATCATCATTTATTGCGTGCGTCTACGTCGCGACACACCCGCGTCCTCGACCAATCAGCGCGCTCGGTGCGCCCACTCCTCCGCTATATAGCTGCGCGGGCGCGGACTATTGCGCACATTGCGTTAGCAAACATCACGTCTAATAAATGGGTTATAGATTAAATACAATAGCCTATTATAGATGGTTAATATTTCTGTTTAGTTTTAGTAATTTCGATAAAATTTAGTTTCGAGTTAATACTTTTTTTTTTGGAATTTAAAAGTAATATATAAATTATTTAATAATGCTGCACTTCAACACGATCCCGGAAGATTATGTCAGGAAGTCTGCACAGTGAGTATTCATTTTTTTTACACTTTTAATAAATAAGTAAGTAGGTACTCAGGTAAAAAACAAATATGTGTCGGATTGAGAACCTCCTCTTAATTTTTTCGATGCCATTTTTAGGCATCAAAATTGTCACACAATTACGACACCGTTAAAATTTTATTGAATAAATGTATTGCATTTACTTGGAGCCATTGGGTTCTTTGTTGTGCTTGGGAATTATTATATAGGTAAGTAAATTAGTTAGTAATTACTTACTTAACATTTGCTTGATAATGTTGAATCCTGGTAGGGACAAACTTTGTGTGATTAGCATGAATGTTTGTACCCGAGTCATGGATGTTTATTATCTATATAAATATTATATACTGAGTTCCCCCTCAGTCAATTGTACGGTTCCCATAATACAAGCATTGTTTAAGTAGTGTGGGACCGTAAAGTTGGTGTTCGTCTGGCGATATAAAAAAAAAACAAAAGAACTCCTTAGATAAGGACGTTAATCACACTTGATAGATAGTCTAATCATTTTTAATAAATCGCTAAAACCAGGGTTTTTAAGAGAAAAAAATCGCTAAGTGCAAGTCGGACTTACAGTTTTACGGTTCCTTACTAAGTATTATACTTATTTAAAAATAAATAAAAAACACTTAATAAACAAATCATACTATAGTATATCAGATTTTTTAAAAGATACAATTTAGTATACCTTCTAAATAATTAATGAATTTATAGACGTACTATAACTTTATCAAAACTCTTGTGCGCAGTACTATATAACGTTTGATAAAGTTATAAACCATCTATAAATTCGGGGGTAAATATTTAATATTAAAAACCTAGAATAACATAACTAACAATCTATGATTGGAAGTACCAATAAGAATAGTTTATTGACCAATAAGATGGTAAATAACTACGAGAGCTACAAACTAGACAAAGCATGTATCTTGGAAGTCTATACACTAGACAAGGTACCTACAATGATAATGTTATATTGGTATTTACTTAATACATTTATTTATGATATAGGAAGCAATATATGGATCGCAATTACAGTGCTAAGTAATTGTACGTGCGTTAATTATCAGCAAATTAAACCTTGTGCCTATTTAACTGATTTACGATTCCGGAGGCCTGAAAACTTAACACGGATAGTTTATCAATAATGTATCTATATCCTCGACCTTTGTATTGGACGAGCTATCTATGTCTGGAATTCTGAATTTTATTGCATCAGGTCATAGGGTCTTCCTCGTTCGTTACGCAGTTGGGATAAGGAAAATACGACGCGAATTGTCTCACAATGTGCTGATAAACCTTATCCACAACTTCTTGACAGATGTGAATGTCATAAGTATCCATTCCTATAGGTAGGTACTTTATCATTATGATCCTGGATACTAGTTGTGTAGTAACTCGTATTTTTTTCAGAATTCAATATTATTATACGACTTTAAGTGGTAGTATCTTTGTTTTTAATAACAATGTCGGTGTTTAAAAAAAATTGTACGTACTGGTGCATATATATAATATATACACGCGATCGTTGCATATTTCCGCAGGCAATGTAAAACAAACACTTCGCGTCACAATTAAATATCACTGAGTAAGAACAAAAGGAATGTTATGTATTAACCTAACTAGTAATTTATTTGCTCTCCGCTCTCGCGTGGTATGTACACTATACTAGTTAGCAGACATATCCTCGTGAGTAATTTTGTCCTGTGGTCATAACATACTCCTTTTTTTGTCGTGGGTAATCATCATGGATACCCGCAAGCCGCGGGGGAGATAAGCGGGTTATGTCGGACGAAAGTCCCGTCAAAATCGGTCCAGCCATTTCAGTGATTAGCCGAAACAAACAGACAGACAGACATACAAAAGTTGTAAAAAAAAAATTATTCGTATATGTACCGTGTATACATCCAAATGGACATACACTGCAATTTTATTTATTTGTATAGGTGCACCTTAATTATTGGATATATAATATATAGTTTAATTACATGATCTAGATACGTAAGTACCTACCTAGTTATGGTGTATGTCCGTGTGTGTGCAGGTACGCGCAGGTCGCGTTGGGATGCAGCCGGGCCGCGCACCAGACGGCGCTTCGGGGAGCCATCGCATCCAATCCACAGCTCGCTACTTTGACACCTAAGGTAACCACAATATACCTGAACCGTCAATTCACAATCCAACCACTGTCACTCCTGGAAGCCAGGACCTACCACGATGTCCAACAATGAGGCCGGGCGGCCGGGAAAAACTTGTAGCGACCTCTTCAACCTCGCCACAAGCTACACAGATAGCGCGCAGACGCATTCAAAAACAATAGACAATTCTTAATAGAATCCTGAATCGCGCTATGAGATTTTTTCGGAGCACGTAACATATATACAAGATCCCGAATATAACCGTTGGAGCATACCACAGTCTGGCTGGAAGATCTTCCCTTTTCCGCTAAAAACTAATCCTTGGAGCCCGCAGCGAATATCATCGGAATTAATAAATATGGAAAGTCTGATGAAAGTTATAAGTATAGGCTGATTGAAGCAAAACTCCTACGACAACTGGTCTGTATAGGTAGCATAAAAAAAATCTTCAAAGGATCTATAAGGGGTCAAAGTTGATTTCCAACGGTATTGTATAATACATTTTTCAGGGGTCGATTTTCCGTAAATTCCTCCTAAGTGCACCTTCAGGGTTCTTAAGGTTAAGGAATACATCGTCCACTTTCAATCCCCATTGCGGCTCGATCACCCGGCGGCAGTGAAGTGGCAGTGGGCGGGGCACATTGCTCGCAGAACCGATGGCCGATGGGGCAGAAAGGTTCTAGAATGGCGACCACGAACCGTAAGACGTAGTGCAGGACGGCCCCCAACAAGGAGGATCGATGATATCACACGCGTCGCAGGAAGCCGGTGGATGCAAGTGGCGGAGGACCGTGATGTGTGGAAATCATTGGGGGAGGCCTATGTCCAGCAGTGGACGTCTTTCGTCTGATTGAAGAATCACCCGGCGGAGGGGCACCGCACCCATTTCACCCTAGTTAGAGACGGCGCTGAACTTAGCGAAATCGAGCAATCTAAGCGTCGGTTACCTTGGTCCAGGTTCGTGCGTTTGTGGAGCGCAGTGCCGCCCTCTGCCAGCCGGACCACGTGCACGTGTGCGACGGATCCGATGCTGAGGCCACGACTCTGCTGCAGCTCATGCAGCAGCAAGGCACCCTGAAGAAGCTGTCTAAGTATGACAACTGGTGAGTACCACAACCATCCAACTACTAAACTACCCTGTTAGCAATAAAAACCCAAGATCCGATTGGTGCAGTTGGAAGTGACCCTGCTCCGAGTGGCAAACATGTGATGAGCACGAATGTTTGCACCCGAGTCTTGGATGTATCTATATAAGTAAATTACTGGTATTGCTCCCAGTTCAATGTACGGTAACAATATACAAGCGTTGGCTAGCTTGGGACGAAGGCCTTAGGCAGGGGGAGGGTTTTGGAGGTCCACACCCTATCTGAAATGCGTTAACTAATCCAAAGTTTCATACATAGGTACTTTCTAAAATATTTTTGACTCTTTCGTATTGTAGCTAGTCCAGAACTCGACCCCACCCCTCCCAATCACATTGTTGTTGCTTAGTGTCTCTGTCCAGTGATTGAGCTCCCCCCCCCCCCATTTTTATTGTCACTGGTCCAGAGCTCTGACACCCTCCCCCCCCCCCCCCCAAGTGAATTCCTGGCTAAGGTTCGTTAGGAGATATTTATTGACTTATTTATGTATGAAAATGCCTGAGTACTATTCCGTTGTGTGATGTATGTAAGTGGCTATTGTGACGTAACTATTTAAGAAGTCCAGTGATATTTATTCCTGATCTATTCTCTCAGCTGGCTGGCCCGCACGGACCCAGCCGACGTGGCTAGAGTGGAGTCTCGCACCTTCATCTGTTCGGAGCAGGAGAAGGATGTGGTGCCCTCCGCCAGGGCCGGCCAGAAGTCGGCCCTGGGGAACTATATCACGCCGGCGGATTACGACAAGGCGGTTACTGAGAGGTTCCCGGGGTGTATGAGAGGTAAGATCTTATTAATATAATGGATGCAATGCGTGTTATCTTCAAGACTTTTATGGCAGATAAAAACATTTGGGATTGATCGATTTGTATTGACGGTATTTTAATAAATAGGTATCCATTTAATTTCATTTAAGTACTTTTTATGCCTGGACGTACCATAAAAAGGCGTGTTGCTTACGGTCCGATCTACGCAGAAAGTGTTCACAGTGTCTTGATTTGAAGTCTTGCAATGGTGCAATCTGTAAACTAAGTTTTATTTCAATGTGTAGTATTTGCGTAGTCAATATAAGAAATCAATAAGTATTTTTAAATTTAACTATTTATTAAGATAATCGTTCTAATTATTATGTCAAGTACCCATTGCCGCAGATGTAGGAAATTATTGTTTTGCACTTTATCCAGGTCGCACGATGTATGTGATCCCGTTCTCAATGGGTCCAGTCGGGTCCCCGCTGTCCAAGATCGGAGTGGAGATCACGGACTCGCCGTACGTTGTGTACTCCATGAGGGTCATGACCAGGATGGGTATGTTTTATAATTATAATCCCTACTTATTAATGTCCTATCGAGAGACAAACCTTGTTAGAAACGCCAGAGTGACCATAAACAACTATTGGATTAATGGAATGAAGTTTGCCTTATTATTCCAATTTCCACTGCATAAAATAAAACAATAAAAAACATTGCTATTTAAAAACAGAATGTCAGAAATTGTATCTCCAAAAGACAGGCGTTTCATTTTTAACCTTGATTTTGCATCACAGACCTTTCATTTGTATTTTTGACGTGTTAAAAATAACTCGGTAACTTTTTAAATTTATTTGCATTGTGTGTAGAGCTAATTACCCTTCTAATTGTGTGTTACATAGGTACTGTAAAGTATATGAATTATATAGTACCTACCTTATATTGTACTTGATTTAAACTTCCTCAGTTATTCTTGAAAGGCTGGAATAGTTGGTGTGTTCGTCAGGCGACATTAGTGTTATTAAACCAGGTGACTCTTATGACAGGTGCTAAGGTGCTGGAAGCGTTGCGTCAGGATGAGCAGTTCGTGAAGTGCCTGCACGCGGTGGGCGGCGGCGGCACCGCGGGCTGGCCCTGCGACCCGCCCCGCACCATCATCCTGCACCGCCCCGTAGACAACGAGATCGTCTCCTACGGTCAGTTCCACCAACTATTCCCTGACCTGCTGCATTTCTTTTAGTGTTGTTAGCCCTTTTTAACCGACTTTAATAAGGAGGAGGTTCTCATTTCGGTTGTATTTTTTTTTCATATTTCTCTCAGAACTCCCGCATTTATGGAACGATTTGAAAACATCTTTTTTTATTTGTAAGGTTATACTTCCAGATTGGTCATATTTTTTTTTCTAAATTTGGCAGTCTGATTGGTTCAGTTTTAGTGACCCTACCTTTTGCGCTAAGGGTCCCGTGTTCGTATCCTGGTAGGGACAAACTTTGTGTGATAAGTACAAATGTTTGAACTACCCGAGTCATGGAAGTTTAATATGTATATATTTATTATATACTGAGTCCGCTCTCAGTCCATTGTACGGCCCCAATAACACAAGCGTTGCTTAGTGTGGGACCGTACAGTCTGTGCGTTCGTCTGGCTATATTATTATTATATAGGTAACTACTTACTGAAAATATCTTCAACTGTTATAATCTCTGGTCCCCGCCCCCTCTCCTTCCAAAGTGAATTCTTGGCTATGGCCTTGGTTATGGTCACTCACTGAATCTATGGTATGTTAACAGGTAGCGGTTATGGTGGGAACAGTTTGCTGGGGAAGAAATGTTTCGCTCTAAGACTGGGCTCCGTGATCGCGCGGCGCGAGGGCTGGCTGGCGGAGCATATGCTGGTAGGTGGGGTATGGTGACAGCCATGTAGTGTGCTGGACAACACGTACGGTCAAGAGACCATGCTTTCAACATTAAAAGATTTAAACTCAAGGAGGCTGTGCAATCGCCGGCTGTTATCTCGTCATACCTGACAGCAGTTGCCTGTAGTAAAAAGTCAGTCAAAATAGTAGCTCTTAAAGTACACATTTGTTGTACAATATTCAACCTAAAATCCCAAGTTAATGTTCCCTACTTTACCTACCTATTGCGACACAATTCATGTATTATTTAATCCCCCCCCCCCCAGATCGTGGGTATCACGGACCCCCAAGGTCGCAAGCGCTACATCGCGGCGGCGTTCCCCTCCGCCTGCGGGAAGACCAACCTCGCCATGATGACTCCCGCGCTGCCCGGGTACAAGGTGGAGTGCGTGGGCGACGACATTGCCTGGATGAAGTTCGACAGCGAAGGGGTTCTGAGGGCCATCAATCCGGAGAACGGGTTCTTTGGTGTAGCACCAGGTGGGTTCTGTTGTAACTTTGTTATAATCAAATATTTAAATGAAATAATAGTTTTGAAAATAATTACTTTCTTTATTGAGACTTCCATCATAGACAACGCTTGGTCATAGATTATGCACCAACTGTCATTAGAGTTGGGAAGTAACTAGTGATGTCAATCAAACATCCAACAGGTTCCTGCAATATTTATAAAGTCGCGACTCTTGCGCGTTTTGCTCTACACACTTGACGCAAACATTTTCACCTGGTAAAGAGAATACTGTTGTAGATTGTATTGAAAATACCTCCTTAATTCAAAGACGACTTCGTGTTGAGTATTGGTAACGATGTCCTGTACTCGCACTTAGAGCACCACCGGTATACCGTGGCACCGGTTTCACTGATGACCTCGTCACGGGGTCTCGTGATTTAATAAAATTCCCCCGGCGCCTATAAGATTTCTTCAGAAATTTTCGGTAAGCAAAATGGAAATATAACCCTATTTTTATTTTCAGGCACGTCTGAATCGACAAACCCCATAGCAATGTCAACAGTATTCCAAAACACAGTGTTCACGAACGTAGCTGAGACCAGTGATGGTGGAGTATGGTGGGAGGGCATGGGTACAGCCCCAGGATCGCTGACCGACTGGAAGGGACAACCCTGGGATTCTAGCAAGAAGACCCCGGCTGCTCATCCTAATTCCAGGTAGGCTGCATTAATTTTACGACTCTGCTTGTAAAGAAAAAAAAACTTTTTATTGTGGAACGGCCATGGGTACTAGTCCTTTGAGGCCTGAATTGAGATCTATGGTTTAGTGTTGCAAGCGTGATATACAGTTAGAGGAAAAAATCCGACTAAGAGTAACTAATCATTTCTTAAGAGAGTGATTCTAGTTGGCCATAACCATTACGATTTATTTGCCAAATATTGGTATTTTGGTTTATGAAGTTACTATGCCTTACTCACTGCATGTTTAATCATTAATTTCAGATTCTGCACACCAGCCAAACAGTGTCCAATAATCGACAGTGACTGGGAGAGCGCTGAGGGTGTTCCCATTTCCGCCATCTTGCTTGGCGGACGACGACCAGCTGGTGTTCCACTGGTTGTTGAGTCCAGGGACTGGCAACACGGCGTGTTCATGGGAGCTTCTATGAGATCTGAGGCTACCGCTGCCGCGGAACACAGTGTAAGTAGATATTTTAAATCGTTTTGTTCTGGGTAATCCTTCTTGCATTGAAGGGAGGCTTCTGAGACATTTAATATTTTATTATTATTGTTTTTTGGCTAGAATTTAATGACTAAACTCTGTGTATCCCACCTTAGTTTTATTATATAACTAAGATATTTTAAATTTTAATGATCAAGATTGGGTTTGGTCTTTATGTTGAAGTCTTATTTCTAAAATCATTATTTTTACAGGGTAAGATGGTTATGCACGATCCGTTCGCGATGCGCCCGTTTTTCGGGTACAACTTCGGCGATTACCTCAAACATTGGCTTTCCATGCCGAAGGCAGGACGTAAGATGCCTAAGATCTTCCACGTCAATTGGTTTAGAAAGAATGACCAGGTAATAACATTTAACTTAGTTTCCCTATAAAATTCTACGGCGCCTAATCAATGCCTGTTTTCAAATATGGGGTGGCCGTTTTCAAAAATGGCACCCTGCATCGGTAACGCCAGGCATAACTATCCTTTGTATATGTGCAAAAATTACTCAAGGCGTGTTTTTGCAAAAGGAATATTTCAAGCTAATCTATTCTATTATTGCAGGGCAAATTCCTCTGGCCCGGTTTCGGTGATAATGCTCGTGTTCTTGACTGGGTGCTTCGTCGTTGCGACGACGAGCCTTGCTACACTGAAACCCCCCTTGGAAACGTTCCCACTGAAGGAGCTCTTAATACGAAGAACCTGGGACCTATCGATATGAAGTCGCTTTTCAGCATACCTAGAGACTTCTGGTTGCAAGAGGTAACATTTTTTTTATATTTGTGATAGTGATAATTCCAGCTTCTCCGTAATTATTGTTATAATTAATTAAGTAGCTCTATTATTTTCACAAGCTATTTTTCTTTTTTCTTTTCAGGCTGAAGCTATCGAGAAGTATTTCAAAGATGAAGTCGGCGAAGATCTGCCAAAAGAAATGTGGGAGGAGCTAAACAAACTCAGGAAAAACGTTCAACAATCATAAATTGTACACCAAAGATTCGTCTAAGAGCA
Organism: Pheosia gnoma; assembly: GCA_905404115.1. NCBI lineage: Eukaryota > Metazoa > Arthropoda > Insecta > Lepidoptera > Notodontidae > Pheosia > Pheosia gnoma. The sequence continues at coordinate 3,878,241 of FR989919.1, read as the reverse complement.
TTTATATAAGTTTGGGAATGTAATAATAATATTTTTCATATAGTGTACATTCCTAATTTAAATTTAATTTTAGCTGTTCCATTATTGTATATCTTTAAAGAAGACATTTGTTTGACGAAAGCTTCAGAAAACGTATCGATATGAGACATAAGAAGGCTGTGTTATTTAGGTTTTAATGTAATTACATTAAATTTGTATAATCAATGTTATATAATGAAATAAATCGTATTATTGAATGATTTGGTTTAATTTCTATGTTATTTCATATGTTTAGCAGAAAACACTCTCATGCCATCTTGCGTTGACGCTCGTGCGTATTTCGTTAAGAGAGCATTAACGTTCAATTTTTCTGTAGCGTAACATCTGAAAAGGCGCAAATTAATTAATATTATTCGAATTATAGCAACCAGCTCACACATGTGTACCAGTTACAAAATGATAATAAATGGATTACTAACTGTATGTAGGGCGATATTTGATCAACTGTCCATTTGGTCTTAGTCTGAAATAAAACTTTGAACCTTTCGTTAATTTCTTCTGGTAAATCGCTTTCGGCGAATCCCCATACGACTTGTGGTGTGGTTGATTTATCCACTAACGCTATGCCAGACAACAATGACTCCTGAAACCGTAAGAATTTAAATTAGAAAATTTAAACTTATTTTTTTTTAAGTTGGCGAGTTCATCTCAGAATTACTTACATCTGTAGTCATCCCTTCTGGCACCGAATCTCTCCATGCTTGTAAAAACTCCACCAAATTAAATTTCCCAGCGCTCTTCAATAACACTCTAGCCAAGAACCTGCACACTTTATCTTCTTTGTATTTGTAATACTGCACATTGTCCTCTAAAACAGACTTTGTTGTATAAAATCTGAACATTGCATCTAAAATAGCGAGCGGAACAAGTTCTTTCAAACTCTCCAGGGTTGTTTCTTTGGATATTCTATCCAAATCCCATGAATTTTCATCAATTAAGTCCAACATGTAAGATAGAACGCGAAACTCGTATTCAAATTCGAGTAGCCTATAGTATCCGTCTATTTGTATCGCCTGAATTTTCTCCAATTCCTCGTCGAGTTCCGCTTTGGAAGCTTGAACTTGGTCGAATATTGCATCGTAATTTAGTAACTTTGACTTATCCAAAGCATATTCCAGTTCTAAACCTTGGTATTTGGAAGGTTCAAATATTCTACTCAGCTTTGATAATCTGGGTTTACACGACTTCAGTTCGTAGTACGTAAAAAATGTATTGACTATGTCTTTGTGTTCTATTTTTCTCGGTGTCTTTGCACCTTCGTCTGATTCTGTGGATTTATTTAAGCTGGCGTTTGATTTATCAAAGGAAGTGTCTGGTTCACTTTCCATGGAATTATTGGCAATAGTTTCGTCAAGGCCGGTAGAGGCAGCGAATAGCAGTTCAGGGACTAGGAGCAGGCTGTTGGAAGTCTCAGCTTCTTTAACGTCATAAGTTTTGTTACTTGTGCATAGTACAACATTCTCGTCTGGATCGCCTGTAACATACATAGTAGGTATTTCAAATTATCAAAGGTGTTATGTTGTTAGGCGTCATTAGCCATCTTTCATCGAAAGCTGACAAGTTATTACAACTTGCTACAGTACGGAAATATTTACAGGTACACCAAAACACCATTTACCAATGTTTAGGTTAAAAACACTGAACATATCAAAATCTTAAACCGTAAAGGTCATGTTTAGCCTAAGTTTAAGTGCTATGTTACCCTTGAATAAAAGTTGATTTCCAGCTTCTATTTCCTTAAGAAGATTATCATCAAGTAGCATGAGCTTGAGGTTGTCATTATGTTTGCTCGTATCGGGGAATCGCAGTATCTGTGTGACTTCGGTAAGCTCAGACTCATGGAGCTTAGCAGTTTTGATTATTTTTCTAACATCCTCTGATGTTCTGATTTCTCTAAAATCAAAAAAAAACTAATTTATTTTTCTAATCCAGACTTTTGGCGGGAATTAAAGAGGTTCACTTGACTTTTTAAAACATGATATCTTCAATCGTTTTTTGGCGGTGATATTTTTATTTAGTAAATTTTTTTCAAATGTATGTTTCCTTCCCTGGATCGATATCGTCATATTCCATGCAAAGGACTAGAATCCAAAGCCAGTAAACCAAATTATAAAAAAAACAAATCCCAAATGCAAAATATCTATGGTCATTTTGACATTGACGTACCGATCAATCAAATTCGATTTCTGTAAATTCTTCGTGATTTCCGAATCACGTTTTAGTTTTAGTATACCTAGTTAATTATAGTAAAATAGTAACAAAAAAAACGAAAAATGTCGCTCTTCGGAGATATGTTATCGCCGAACAAAAATGAAGAGAAGACAAGCCAAGCGGGTGCAAGTCTATCCCCTTACTTGAACTTCGATCCACATTACATACCGAAAATGCAACCAGAATTCCTATATCCTGATGATAGCCACATGGCATCCACTGCTAGAAGGTCCAATGTAGCTCTGCCCATCATTGGAATGTCGTTTATGACCGGCTCAGGTAATAACATGACGAAATTATAAGTATAACCTCTCAAATATGAGTGAATTTACATAACACTGTACAAGGCCTATTATTGGTTTATTGAGATAAATTGACGTATTTACGAGGCGTATATTATACTACGGAGGTTAAAAGTTATTTCGATTACATGGGGAGGTTGAAACAATGAAACATCAACTGATTGTATTGATTAGTCTAATAGTCAGGTTTTGTTGTAGTACATACATTATATGCAGGCCTCTCCAATGAGTTGGAGAAGATGCAAGATACATTGTAGATTGTGATATTATAAATAGATTTAAGCAAAGTACCAAAATAATAACAACAATATTGCCATATGTACACACCAACTGTGTGGTCCCACACTAAGCAACACGTATTATGGGTACTGGAGAATAGATTGTTTGTGATCCCAGTATATAATACTTATATAGATATTAAACTTCTACGATATGGGTACAAACATTCATGCTAATCTCACAAATACCCCTACTAGAAATCCAGCCTGGGACCCTCAGCGCAGAATGTAGGGCCACTACCAGCTATATTAATCAGAACCTAAGATATAAAATAACATACATTTTGTCCACAGTAGGATTAACTATTTAATTAAATTTCCAGGTCTCGGTGGCATGACTGGATTATACAAAGGTTTGAGGGCAACCACACTGGCCGGACAGATTGGCAAAGTCCGGCGGACACAAGTCATCAATTACGTCATGAAACAAGGTGAGTGTGTATTCTTCAGACCTCAAATACTGAATATAACAATTGTAATTCTTTCTAAAGTACTACAAATATTGGTGAAGTACTACTAATAAAATGTAAATGTGTTTGTATCCAAAATTTTATGGAGCATTTCATAGATGTGATACACTCTGGAATTATTATAAGCTACTTTTTATCCCAGCAATTTATGTGGGATCAGCTACTGTTATAATTAAGAAAATAATATTTTTATGGTTCTTAGAGTGGAAACATGGGTCAGGGTGTGAAATTAAAAATTTCGATGGTTTTGAATGTTGACATCTTCACTATGTAATTTAGTTTTTGGCGACATTGGCATTGTTTAAAAAACTCCAAAGTTTGTAAAAACCACTAGTTTTACTAACTTTGGAGTGTTGTTTCATTTTGAAATAAATTTTTAAGCTAATGTAATATGTATGTGTAATATAAATAAATGCATTACAGTATGCCGTAGTTGCAATAAAAGAAATACGATCATAAAATTTTCCGTAAAATATTGAAAAACAATGAAATTATTTCAATTCCAGGCACAACAACGGGTTGCACCCTCGGCATTATGGCCTCATTCTACTCTTGCATAGCACTCGGAGTCACCTGGGTGAGGGACAAGGAAGACACAGCCAACACATTCATTGCCGCCGCCACCACTGGGCTCATTTACAAGAGCACCTCTGGCCTCCGATCCATGGGCCTCGGTGGAGCCGTTGGATTGACTTTAGCTGGTGTATACACCCTTATTACTGATAATGACAATATTTGGAGCAAGGCTAGGTATAATAGATTGTGATCCACACCGCCTATACATGTAAATAGACTGTTATGTTTAATTTTGTTATAAAATCGCCAAAGTGAATGCGATAGGGTTTATTTTCCCATGCCCGATGCATTCGAGGTTGTGTAGTGCTTGGTTATCCATAAACTTTGGGGCTAGTGTGAGTATGTTGTGAATAATTCTACACAATTTAATCTCCTTTATTTTTTTTTCTTTTTGGGCCTTCGAAATAAACATAGGCCAGGGCTACCTGTTTCAGACATTTCCTGGCCTGTAACCTCCATTTCGGAGTATTTCCATTTTCTAATCTATCTAGATCCAATCAGATTTTTCTTTCAATACCATTGATCTATTTCTGTATGGATACATACTTTCTAAGATTGAAAAACATTTTTTTAATCATAGACAACAAATGTTTTTTTAGGACCTGGAAGTTTTCTGTCTTCTGATTCAACTATTCGTTTTTATAAATGGAATCTTCATAATTGATCTGACCTTGCTGAAATGAGATTTTGCACACTCTTAATTAATAATTTGGTCTGGTTTTAACTTCATAATGTAAACCATATTCTATAGTATGTCCATCTGTGGCAACCCTCAGTTTATGGATAGCATTTCCTGTATTACGAACATGTTCCCGCCTTGTCGTACCAGGACGGCGCCCACGCAGACGTTACGTTAATAAAACAAATTATTTAAAAATAAATATGTTTTATTTACTATACATAAATATAATAGTGCATATTTGTACAATGTTCTATATACAAGTGGTTACGATGGGATATGTTATACTTAGTGGAGTTTGCGATTAATGTATTAGGAGTATCTTAATTATAAATAATTTATTATACAAGTGATTCGGAAAGGGTGCTTCTATGCTGCATTAGTAATTATTATGTGAGATCTGAGCTCTGATATGTCGAATCAAAAAACAAAAATTTGTACCCAACAAATTCATTTGTAATTCTTAAGGAGTATTTATTTTTAAATTCTGACCTCGCACGTTCATTAGTTACGCTAAAGAAGTACAAGTTCGAGGCTTAGTTCAGCCCTTCTGAATCATTCTGTATAATGCATTATTGTGAATTCCCTGACGAAAAAAAAAGTAAAATTAAATGTCTACCACCCTATCAGATCAAACCACGTAATCGCTTCTATCTTAACACTTGCTATAGGCCGCAAAATGGTAAGCATGCATCAACAAACAAAATTGAGCAGTTTTTTCAAATGATTTATGAAGTAACGCCCAAATTTATAGACATGCTACAACTTTATCAAACGTCATATAGTACTGCGCACATGAGCTTTGCATTGCGCAGTACCATATGACGTTTGATAAAGTTATAGAACGTCTATAAATTTGGGAGTTAGAATGATTTCATGGCTTAAATAATTTAACTTTAGATATGTGAAATAATTAGTTTTTGGCACCCAATTAGGTATTTTTGAACAGACAATTTCGCGGGACATCTAATTATTTTAGTACCTAAGTAAGTATGTAACTTGAAAGCATTAACAGTATTTCGTTTTAATATAATATTTATATAAAATAAAACACGTTAGCGTTTACAATTTGACACTAGGTATAAAAATATACATTTGCACTATGATCGAACTGTTGGCATACTAGCGAATTATTGGAATTGTCGTTTGCAAATCAGAATAGGTTTCAAAATTATGTATAGGTCGCATCAAAGAAAATGAGGATGGGGTCTCTCTGCGCATACATTCTATCCAATCGGTGTCGTGTCAGTAAGCGCGGGAAATCCACCAATAAGGGTTTCATTTTTCCATCGAGAGAATATATCTTGGCATTTGGCGAATATTTTTCTCACTATACGCTTACTAACACGGCTGACGTGAACAGTACCTCAAGCACAATCCGCTTTACGTACCGTTCCGTACGTAAGCGTCGTTCATCCCTCTCACACCACAGGTTTCATAAATAAGTAAGACAGCATATTTTCTCGGTGACGTTACGATTACATTAGAAGTTCTTGCTTACCCTACTAATGTAAATAAACATTACTAGATATAACATTTAGGATACATATATATTACAGGAAGCTTTAGAACGTACATTGTTAAGATATATTCTTACATAATTAAATTATCAATATCCCATTCGGCTTTATCTTAGCGATGGGTTTATAAACGACAAAAATTGTATCTTTTATCTAACATCAACAACACGTCAAGTAGGCATAGACAACGATTGGATGGATTACTTTGTAGATTGCAATGAGTATTATCTATTCAATTACGTCAAGATACGTGAACCGTTTGTCTCGCGAGTGTATGAAAATGGCCGGTATAATCCTAACGTTCGTATTACACTAGTATGAATCCGAAATGAGAACATCAGGGCCCCAAGTCTGCTAACACAATCCACTCATAATCGAACAGCAACCGCATAGTAACTGTCACTTTTGACAGATATCCCGTTTGCTAACACAATCGATTCATAATCGAACAGCAACCGCATAGTAACTGTCGTGAAGTGACAGATAATATGCGGTTGCTGTTCGATTATGAATCGATTGTGTCAGCAGACATGGGGCCCAGATTATATGAACGCTTATAAATTACTGCAACAAACAGATTTGAGCCGTGCTTCTTAAACTATTATTCAACTATTTTTTCTCTGACCTTATTGGACCTATCGTTACCGATGTTCTATTTAAGGAAGGCAACTAAATTGGGGATCAAGGGTTCCATAATCATTAGGCACATAAGATAACGACAAGTTAAAGCTACATTATTTACAATACCTAAATATAATCGACGCGGTTCATAATATCAAATTGTTATCTACAAACAAACACACATAAGCAATGCTTCCAAGGTTCCTCTATTTAACTTGAATTATTATGCAGAATTATGACCGTAAAATTGTATATCGAAAAGTTAGTCACAGAAGCGAGTACGCGATACGTACGACGTACGTACAGTTTTTGTACCGACGCGAATGTTTACATTTTATATAATGTAAACAGTGATTATGTCGAAAATAACTGACAACATTTTGAATGATATGGAGTAGCATGAAGGTCGTTTCTTTTCGACTCGTGTATTTAACAGTGGGACAACTTGAAAATACTAAGACATATTTACCAACATCTTAGGCAATGCTTTATGATATATCTAGCCTGTCTGACTCCGCAAGTCGGGGCTTACAAGGTCGCGAAACAATTACCCCCAAATTTATAGACGTTTTATAATTTTATCAGACGTCATATAGTACTGCGCAAATGAAAATTTATAGATTCTAAATAATTTTCAAAAAAGTCGACGACCTGATTAGCGCAGCTGGTAGTGATCCTGCTTTCTGTGCCGAGGAGCTCGGGTTCGAATCCTGGTAGGGACTAACTTTTCGTAATCAGCACAAATGTTTGTACCCAAGTCATGGATGTTAAATATCTATATATGTAAGTAATTTCTACTGGGTTCGCCCCCAGTCCATTGTACGGTGCTTAGTGTGGGACCGTATAGTTGGTGTGTTTGTCTGGCGATATTTAAATTAAAAAAATATATTTAAATCCAAGTAATGAAACTTAATTTTAGACCAAAATGAGACGATTAGAGTTATCTTCTCAATGACACTGTGACTCTGCTACATATTTAATAATAATTTGTATGTTACTTAAAAACGTTAGACAGAAACTCGTCAATTCGTAATGGCCTTTGGTTCAAGTATTGATATTTTTGGCTATTTATAACAGAGTCTGATATAGCGAAAACTTTACCTACACCAAATCGTAAAAAAAAAACAATCACTATGATTGTGTACATATAATTATTGTTACAGGTCCATCGTTAATCGACTGTCTGTACAAATAAAAGATTTTATTACGAAAGTATTACAAGTCATATACCCACCTACTTCATTATGAATCGCCTGCATAGTGATAACATGTAAGTACTTATACCATAGCAGGTTCGTAACAAAAGAATTCGTTGTGTAGGGAAAATATAGCGGTCTCAAGTTGCGTAAGATCTTTTGTTGCCACTGGTTAAGAAATTCAACAGTATAAATACCATTCAATTGTCATAAAATAATACCAGCCCTTTTTTAAATGTCCAACTGTTAGGCACGGGCCTCCTTTCAATGCGAGGGGGATTAGGCCATAGTCCACCGCGCTGGCCCAGAGCGGGTTGGCGGACTTCACACGTCTTTCGAGTTGTTCTCTCAGACATGCAGGTTCCCTCACGATTTTTTCCTTCACCGTTTAGCAAGTGATAATCATCAAATTCTCATAAGCCAAACGCATTAAAATGCAGGTCCATTTTAGATGTCATGACCTATCTATATAAAATATGATGAAAATAGATCACAGAAAGTTTTATGGGAACATGGAAGAATATTAAAATCAGTTAATATTTTGACATCGTCGAATTCTGATCCCGACGCCTCTAAATACTATCGAAAGTTCACAGATGAAACATACACATAGGTAGCAACCGGATTTGCTTATATGCTACTGTAAATTATGTATGGAAATTTCCGCCGCAATCTGCACGGTGACCTCTTGCAGAAGCCCTATGAAGGTACATGTAAACCTGTCGGTCGGTCAATACGTAAGCACAGCCAGCAACGCACTGCAACGGATTTTAAGGTGGAAGCGCAAGGTCAGGGCGCGAAATTCAAAATGCAATGGTTTTTATTTTTTTACGAAAAATTTGGACATCTTTACGATGTTATTTAGTTTTTCGCGATATTGGAATTCTGCATTTAATGTCTCGATGTATTAAGTTTGCTTAAAAAAATACCTAAAGCGATACAACACTCCAAAGTCAGTAAAAGTAGCGGTTTTTACAAACCTTGGAGTGTTGTATAGCTTTAGGTATTTTTTGACATCCAATGTAGAATGCCAATATCGCGAACAACTAAATTACATCGTAAAGATGTCCAAATTTTTCGTAAAAAAATAAAAACCATTGCATTTTGAATTTCGCGCCCTGACCTTGCGATTGCGATTCCCCCTTAATTGGTTAGATGCTCATAACTTGGTACACAATCAGCAACGTACTTCCCGATCTGAGATTGTTTGGATCAAACATAATCAATGAAATGAATTGACTGCCGTGCGTGGTCTACGCATACCTTAGACCCTGCACAAACATAAGAGCGCTTTTTGCAATGTATAGGTCGCTGTCCGCTAGCCAATTGCGTAGGCGCTTTAAACCCTATTACAAAGAACGCAGAACACTCTTTTGTCTGCGCGCGGTCTTAACACCCAGGGCCCATGACAGGCGTTGAATACGTGTTTATAATTAAGATACACTGGCTTTCCATATAAAAGTCAAAAGGAATATTGGAAAGCCGGTGTACTTGTGAACGCGTGATGGGCGCTCGTCAAGTATCTAGACAGACAATTTTGAATCCTATTTCGTCCAACTAAAAATTAACATTCTTCACATACAAGCAATCGCGACATTATACCTTAACATTTTAATTTGTATCTTGCAGTCGTCGCTGCATCCTCTCACGTTCGAGGCGCAGCAGTGCTCCTGTCACGAAGCAGTCGACAGTATAGACTTCATGTCTTCTGGCAGAACACAGTTCAGATCATCCAGCCTCCTGGCCAACAGCGTCCTAGTATTATCAGCAACCGGCGGGTTGCTCTTCAGCACTTCTCTTAGCTTTAGTACCATATCCACAATTTCAACCTCCTTCTTTCCAATGGACCACGTTTTCAGGTCAGATTCTGCTAACGCCTCAAGCTGTAATGCATGCAGCTTATTTGTCAGATTACTATGCCTTTCATGGAACCAGGCACTGAAATTGGGTGTTCTAAAGAAATTTCTGTATAAGCCATTCCAATCTCCTTTGATTCCAGACGTCAACTGAGGGCCAGACTGCTGTAAAGATGCAAAGAAGTCTTCAGGGTTAAACGGATTTGGAACCGGTGGCGCTCTGAATGGTGAAATATTTTTCTGTAAGGGCATAAGAGATGCCATATACCGTTCTAAAGGAATCATGAAGCTTTGAGTCAGTTCTAGCAAGTGACGTTTCACCATTGCTGTTTGCACTTCCGATGGACGCTCTGTTCTCATCCCATTATGTAGCTTTTTTATAATTGATTTGTCTTTCTCCAGAAATGTTTTATACTGTGTATAGATACCAGGAGCTGTATCCAACAGCTTAATGTTACCAACTTTTCGTAATTTGGTTTTTATTGATGTGGCATCCCCAAGCTTGATTGTATGTGGCCAGTGTTGTAACGTTTTTGTAAAGAATGGATTGGTCACACCCAGAATTACGCAAGGTGGGTTAAACTGCTTTCTGGTAAATTCTTTGAATTCACTGTCATGTATTGTGAAATACGGTCGGTACTCGGCTGAATATGGTAATGGCTGTATTAAATATGTCAGTGCCTGGACTAAAGCTGAACATTCCGTTGGTGAGCTGGCCATAACAACTATAGGCTCTGCGGTGAGCACTAACTCCCATAATAGATGTAGATGTGATATCACACTGGCCATCACATCAAATACATTTACATCCTGTAATGAAGCTAATATATGAGGTACATTAGGTGAATGAATTAGTTTTGCTATATCTGACCGAGTGATCTTGCCGGTCTGTTGATTAGGAATATAAGACTGAAACACTGTGCCGAGCACTGGTAGTAATACATTCTGACCGGCGTCAAGGACAGGCCATCTATTTATATCATGGCAGGCCGCCTCCAAGCTTCTCTCACCTTCTTCAAAGTGTTTAGGAGCTATAAGATGAATCACCTTGTAGAATAAGTTGATAAATGGTAGTCTTGTGAGGAGAATAATACTTTTTTGAAAGTAGCCCCGCGGCAGTGACGGGTCCTTGACCTGACGGAAATAAACGAAACCCCAGTAGTGCGTGGAATCGGCACGTAGGGTCGGCACGCTGTCGTCATTGTACACGTGCTGTTGGCGCGTCAGCGGCGCCCTGGATCGGAGCCGGACATGGAACTGCGTGTCTCCCATACACCCTGAGTTCGAGTCCGGGAACGCTAAGTAACAGATATTGCACTTCTCCTGGTCGGTAAGTTTAACTCCAGGCGGATACACGTTCTCCATAGCCTGGCCGAGCTCCAAGTCGAATGTTACCACGCAAATGCAGTGTAACCAGTCAGAGAACCTGCTCCATTTTTCCTGAAACTCCAAATCCTCCGCAAGCATTTCGCCCTCCTCGTAATTTTGCAACCCACAAGCCATCATAAAGATGTTAACAATAACACATTCCTCTCAATAAAAACTAATACAGTTTCATTTTCGATACACGAAATTTGCACTTATTTATCATTGTTTGTCACTATTTACTGAGTTTATACACATTTTTTGTGAATAAAAACTATAAAAACAACGGAGCGCACGAAAGTCGTTCACACAACAGCTGTTTCGCACAATATGGCCGCGGGCGCCAAAACAAAAGTATTGTGGGGAAATTGTTGTCTTTTGATAATACTTGTTAGAAAAAGTACTAAAATTACTGATTCATATCATGCGTACGTACCCATCAGCCATATTTTTTTATTGATCGATGATTTACTCGTCGAAATAACAGATTTTACACAAAAACAGTTAAAAGAAAACAAATTTCTCAACTTAGCTTTAGTAACGTTTCGTTGCACGCATTTATTCTTCAAACGTTTTATTAGTTTCTTAACGTTTCATTTCATACGCCTTTTATTTGTTAAAACAATACATCATAAATAATTATATTTTTTAATGTTTTTGATGACTTCAAAAATGTGTTATTTTAGTTATTAAATTAATTAATTCGCAAATATTTTTTTTTTGTTCAGACTCTACCTCACAGAGAACAAAGTTGATCCTCCTCTTTTTGCGCCTTATGGAAAGGAATAGCGATCAGTCAGGAGACAGGGCCATTTGTTAAGTAGACACAAAGCTCTCTTGGCCATGAAATCCCTTTTAGTGAATCGTCGTTAGGATGCCTTCCATTCTCAGACAGGAATCGTACGCAAAGCGAGTGGTATATGTATAGATCTTAGATTTGAGTAGTCACCTAAGTAAATACATCCATGTTCGTTACTAAGGTTCTAACAGTCATGTTCGAATTAATGAAACAATTTCTTCTATTGGCATTATATTTATTTGTGTAAACGAAATACAGACTCGATCGGAACCCCATTTAGCCAATATGACTAACGGCCCTTTACTATATTACAGAATAGTCACTTAAGTATTCAATCACATTTTATTATCAACTAAATACACACCAAAAGTTGATTTGACGATGAATGATCGAAAAATCATACGCTTTTGTGGCCCAAGCACAAGATACTACGTTATCGAGAAAGCATACTATCTCATCTCTCGTTCGTACTTTTTAAATGTATTATGTGAGCGGGATGATACACGCCTACTTCAACGTAACTGCGTAAATAGATTGTACTTAGGCCACCATTACTAAAACGTTACGTTACATTCTAGTGCTAGAAACTTATTTTGCGGGTGGTCAAAAAAAAGGAACTAACGTAGTTTTCATGGAAATAAAGTAATCTGAGAAGAAAAAAAAAATTTTTCGGACGAATTTGCAACGACAGCAGATTGAACGTATCCAAACAACGATCAAGTGATCGAATGTTTCCAAACATCTACTTACGATCTATGAAATGTATGGACAAATTTAATCACTTCATCGGTATTTTATGCTGTCAAAACTAGTATTGAGCCCGCAGTATATATAAAACATTGTTACTTCACACAGACACGATCGTATGCGATTTTGAATTATGCGCCTTGTTATAAAGGCAATGTTGATGTTAGCTTATAGTGCGAGCTTATATTGCCTTTATAGCATAACATATAAGCCTTACCTTACTTATTGGGTCGATTTTATACAATACATTAAACTATTAGTAAACGATTTATTTTTTAAGTACATAAATTCATTCCTTTTACCGACTGAATCATATAACCGACTCTGGTGTTAAAAAGTCTTTGCACAGACTAATCTTGTAGTTTCCAGCACAGACTATAAAAAAACAGAAGTAATAAAAAAACTTTTGTAGCAGCGATTGTTAACAGCCGTTAGAAGCATGTTTTTTTTAATAATTTACAAATCGACCCATTATCTCTTCATAACATTTGGTCTGTTGATTTTTTTATCGCGATACGACATGACAAACACTGCACACGTTTTTGGACTCTTGGTATATTTGTCACGAATATACACACATCATAAGAATAATTTGTAGGTAAATTGAAATTACTAATCGTCAGTTCAGATAGGTAAGTACCTATAGGCGCGGACATTAATTTCGGACCCATTTAAGGTTGAATATCGTACAGCAAACGTATACCATAAGAGGTCCTATTTTGATTGACGTTACTATAAGACACCCCGCGCACTAGGCAGCCAGTAAATCATATGACGTTGTATGGGAGCCCGCGCACTAGGCAGCCACGAATTCCCGGCTGCGGCAGCCAATAGAACGCGCCTGTTTGCACGGCAGCCAGCTGGCTGCGCGCAGCCAGAGCGTGTATAGGCGAATGTATGTGGCTGCCGTCAGTCTCCGCGCACTAGTTGTAGCAGCCAGACGTATTTTGGGTTCCGAACTTTAAAAGAAAAATGACGAATAGAATAAATATCTCGAATAGTCGTCGATTGGCTGCTATAACTGGCTGCGCAAATATTCTGGCTGCCGCAGCCTGGCTGCGCAGCCAGGCTGCCTAGTGCGCGGGGGCTCTAAGCGACTGATTTCAGATATGACGATATATAGATATACGACCTTATTGCCAAGTGTCATTGACAATATTTAGGAAATGGGTCTCATATAAATGTTAACGCGACTTTGCCTACATAGCTGCTGTTATGATGTGAACAAGCATTGAACTATGTGTATTAATCCCTTGAGTCACCCTATTAGTGGGGTAAAAATTGATAAAACTGGCAAGTATTGTAAAATCAAATGTTAGTACTCCGTACCAAGAGTCCAATGCTAATCTAAATGCATATTCTTTTAAATTGACAAAAATAAATTATTACCGACGGTTACGTAATACGATATGACACCATTCACAAGGAACAGTGATCCGAATATCAGTCTTTTATAACCAAATAATAAATAACAAATAATGTCTAGTGCCAAATTATCCACTTAACGCCAATACTACAATTATTAGAAAAAAATAAACATTCTTTTTTTAAATAAATCGATGTAAAATAAAAATAAACTATCAATAATACTAACTTAGGATAATCGAAAATAGATGTCGAAAAGCGATGGACATGGCTTTCTTAGTTTGTAAATAGTTATATATTACAATCTTTACAATATATATATATAGAGAAAAAGTTTATTCATTTTAAACATACAAATTCTATTTAATTAAAAATGATAGTGACGAGCACGCACGTTCCGAATCACTAGAGAATATAATGACGCTACAATTTCCTTTCAAACACTTGGGTATACAGATATCGTAATATTACATTTAATAAACATTTTTATGACAATGTATTCAGAACGCCCGCCGCCCGCCACCGCTCAACAATAATTTTATTTTTATCGCGGAATAAAAAAAGCATCGTTAACACATGGTTAACACATTCACAAATAATATATTCTGTGCATACGATCAATTGAATAAAAAAAAATCGTGTTAAATTATTAATCAGTAAACATTTTATTCGAAATGCAAATAGTAACTCGAATTAACACAATAATAAATTATAATCCAGTCGAGTTGCACAGACCAAATGTAAAGTATGGAAATAATGGAATGGCCGCCAACACTGATATTGTTGTAATGATCTTTCATGCAAACTTGCACCCCCTTAGGGGTCGAATTTCCAAAAATCTCTCCTCGCAACTTTAGTGTAGTCAAGGAAAACTTATGTCCTTCAAATCTCAAACCTCTAAGATCATCAGTTTAGGATGTACGTTGTCAGTCCGTCGGTCAGTTAAGAATATTGAATAGAAAATATGATCTACAAAAGGTTCTACCAAAAAACAAATTCACCGCAACATCTTGTACGACCCAATGGATCGATACATCGAATGGTGCACACTCAGTAGGAGACCATAGACAACATATTTCACTATTTTGGATATAGACTACATAGTAAAGTCGGCCATAAAAGTGATTTATCAGTTTTGATAACAACTCCTAGGTAATGAAATTTTCACTAAGGATGAAAATCAGAATGTTCTTAGTTTAAATTAATAAGAAATCGGCACTGTAGGTCTATTTTGTAGTTTTATATTATAAGGAACATTTTTGTTAAAATACGACTGTTTGATGCCAAAATAAAAGGAAAAAAAAAAAAAAAGAAATGACGAAAATAGACCTTGCCGTCCTAGCATGTGCAAACGATATTCGACCTTGAGGTGATCATGAAATTTTTTGGCCGACATTACTTTTGATGACTTGGTACTATCCACGGCCGCCTAGACGGCTCTGTTACGGCAGAGATAACCTAAGCATTACTATAACCGCGACTCCTGCTCATGTTTTATTTCACACACTACACAAACACATTTAACATTTTCCTGTCGCGCGGGTAAAGGGAGGCAGGGTACAATCGTCGTTCGTATGAACATAAAAATGTTGTGTTAAGTCGAAAAAAAATAGCAGGGTTCGCAGCTAAAAGTAGTAATTGGATTTCATTTAGTCGGTTTACCAATTCTTGAGAAGGACAATTAAAAATAAATTCACGACTCAGCACAGCACCACACAGAACAGTGTCAGCCATCGAAGTACGTTCGCGTTAAACATAATGTTACAACCAACAGCACACGTTACTGCCACGTCGCGTTGCTGGCAACGTTCGTGTTCTGTTGCGGGAACGCGCTCGGCAGCTGGCCCAGGCTCAAACTGCCAAACTGTTGCGACATCTGCTGGGCAGGTTGACTAAAGAACTGATTGCTCTGGAAAGGTTGCTGCAACGGTTGCTGTAACGGTTGCTGCGCCTGCCCCCCGAACGGTTGCTGGAACTGATTGCTCATTTGAAACTGGTTGAACTGCATTTGATTCTGTTGCACGCCGTTTTGCGCGGGCATACTGTTGTAGTTACTCTGATAGGCGTTCCCGAACTGATATGGGACAGTTTGGGGCGGTGCAACATTGAATTGATTGGTTATATTATTAGCCGGTGTTTGACTGTATAACGCTAATATACTGTCTTTAGTTAACTTTGATTTCTCTTTCTCCGTTGGTGCGGCCTGTTTGAAGAAGTTCTCCTCTTCAGCCTTCAAATCTGGTTTAGATTCCTCAGGTTTGGGTGGTTCGATTGGTTTCTCTTGTGGTGCGGAGAAGAAGCTGGAGAATATGTCGTCGTTGGCTGGTTTAGGGTCTGGTTTTGAGGTGTCCAGGCCTAGTAGGTCTGCAGAGCTGCTGGTTGGTTTGCTGGTGTCTGGGGGGATGGTGGGCGGGGTGTTGCGGCCTAGCTTCGGACTCACTGTGGACTTCGGCTTCGGTATGCTGGGGATGACGTCAGATTTCTGAAACGATGTGTATAATTATAATTAAACACAGAAGAATCTCATTTTCAACTACGATTATCACTTCCTAAACGGTGAAGGAAAACATCGTGAGGAAACCTGCATGTCTGAGAGAACCCCTCGAAAGATGTGTGAAGTCCACCACCCCGCACTGGGCCAGCGTGGTGGACCATGGCCTAATCCCCCTCGCATTGAGGGAGGCCCGTGCCCTGCAGTGGGACATTAAAAAGGGCTGGTATTATTATATATTATTATTATACAGAAGAATATTGTTTTTTCTTGATGATCACTTATAACATTGTAGGTAACCTCTCCAACTAGGCTTAACTGATGCTGGAAGTAAGCTCCCGGTAATAGTTCAATAGCCGGGCAAGGGATCGAACGCGGAACTTCTAGGTTTTACGGGCAGCTCCTCTAACCACTACTTAAATGTCAAATCATCCTTCCAAGGGACGACGTAAGTTGCTTACAAAAACTCTATTCCTCAAAAATATAGAAAGTTATAATAGATTATAAATCTATACCACATTTTTTCTCCTGAAAAGCCCGTCACAATTCCGTTATAATACATTATAACTGTCTATAAATTTGGGGGTATACCTATAATATGTCACAAGAAATAAAGGGTCAAACCAAAGAACACTAACAAACCACGCCAAAAACATTATTAATCAAATAGTCTTTAGGTCAGATATCGCGTGATCCAGTCCGCCAATATGCTATAAAAACGTTATAAAATATCCATTTCCTTCGTTGTAATAGCGTCGTAATGGGGCCCTGAATATTAATTGGATATAAACACGCTAGATAGTCGCGAGATAAAATACTGAAGCGATGGACAGTTCTGATTGATACCCTTGAAAGATTTTTTAAACTATTTCTTTTAATATCGCCAAACGAACTCACCTACGATCCAAAACTAACCATCGCTTGTATTATGAGTAGCGCTCAATGGACTGGGGGTCATGCCAGTGTAGCGACCACTTCAACCGCACCACAAGCTACGCAGATGGCACTGCAGACGCATTCAGAACAATAGACAATTGAGGTCACAATCCTGAATCGCGCTATAAGAGTTTTCGGAGCAAGTAACATATATACAAGATCCCGACACTAACCGTCGGGGCATAGCGGCCGCCCCGCCAGGCATACCACCCGCCTGGCTGGAAGATCTTCCCTTTTCCGCTAAGCCAGCATAAACTTGCTTATAATAGATAGTTAACACCCATGACTGGGACAAACATACGTGGTCAAGTCATGGATGTTTAATATCTATATAAGTAATATAAACTGGATTCGCCCCCAGGTGTTGCCCCCAGTGTTATGGGTACTGTACAATGGACAGTACCCATAACACAAGCGTTGCTTAGTGTGGGACCGTATAGTTGGTGTGTTCGTCTGGCGATATAAATTTATAGTTATAGAAAACTCCTAACTTCAGTATGCCTATTCGCAAAGGCCTCCGCTAATTCTGTCTATTGTTGTCTGACAATTCCTATTCTTTTTCTCTTAGCTCAAGTCGTCAGCTTTAATCATCCCATGTTTTGATCTGCCTTTTCCCGTCCTCTGGGTACCACTATGATAAGTCCAAAATTTGCTTACGTTATATTTCTTGTCGCTAGACGTCGGCGCCGGTAGCGGTCCTAACCCTGACGAGCTGCATTTCTTTTTCCGTTTCTGCCTCTCTATCTCCTCATCGATTTCTTTATCCCTGAAAAATAGAGCTCATTGAATAGAGATAGGACGAGGCTTCCCGCTCTTGTGGTGCCAGGGCAAAGCCTTATGGAGTTCTTTTCACTAGCTTTGACCAGCTGCTAAAAGTTTGCCTAGCTGTTCCTACATTGCTCTCACATACCTATAACAATGTACTGCTCAAAAATGTAAAAGATCTTTTTAAAAAGAGAAACCATGGAGTTTCGTGGCCGTTCTTTCCCATAGGAACGACATTCCGAGCGGGTGGCAAAGTAGTAGCATAGTATTTTGTAACTTTTGACGATTCATAAGTACTGTACTTAATGGTTTACATGAAAAAAAAATATTCTGATTCTTTCAGTCCTTCCCGATTCCAATTCCCGATTCTTCCCAGTATATAACTCACCAGTTCACTTTGGGCAGCGCAGGCGGCACCCACTCCTTGGCTATATACTTCTTCTGCTCATACTTGGCTCGAATGAATGCTTCCAGGGAGGAGTCGTTCTGCGGCCTACGGAAGGAGTCAGGGAGGTTCGCTTCGTAGACAGCGCGCGCCCGGGAATTGCCCATTTGTTGTAATGACACCTGGAAAAATAACGTTTGTTTTTATATTCATCTCAAAAAGGCGCAACGCAGATGATGAACCCCCTGCCATCCTCGACACGGAAGCCCCCGATACGGGTAATTGCACACGCCCCAAGAGATACCGAGCTCGCCGGCCAAATCAATGGGTACCCTGAGACCCCAAAACGTACGTCTCCGCACTCAGGCATGTCTCTCTCACTGTAAGAGCCCAAGCCAAGGTCGTGGCCCCTGTGGCTCCCTTGTCCGTGTGTGTCGGCTAGAAATACTGGTAAAGCCGCTGGCGTACTTTTGTAGTAAAATTAAGACCTGACATGGGTGCCCGAATCATTAGGTAGGAACTGCGGCTTATGAATTCGGGAATACTTAAGTTGGATGTCAAATACCAATTCACCACCTTATTCATTATCTTGCTCAAGATAGAAGATTACGATGTTTCCAGCGATTTTAATATGCCGTCGAAGTTTACTCTTTTAGCGGAAAAGGGAAGATCTTCCAGCCAGGCGGGTGGTATGCATGGTGGGGCGGCCGTTATACCCCGACGGTTATTGTCGTCGGTTATTGTTACGTGCTCCGAAAACTCTCATAGCGCGTTTCAGAATGCTGTGGAGCCTCGTCATTTGTTCTGAATATCGTCTGCAGCGCCATCTGTGTAGCTTGTGGCGTGGTTGAAGAGGTCGCTACACTCTTATACTTACGACTTGTTCCGGCGTCCAGGAGTCCAGGTTGACGCTCTTCACCTTCGAGATGTGGACGCCGAGGTTGCGGTGGATGCCGGCGCACCGGATACACAGGAATATGCCCAGGTTCCATGACGCCCAGCGCGGACCTGTCGCAAATCATATACATAATGTAGATCCATGAGTCATGGTCAGATGAAAGGCACAGGCGAGACTGCCCACGCGTAATAATAATTAACAATTGACCTCTATCAATACACTAAGCAGAATGAATCAATTATACGTCTTAATTGATAATTCAAAATCAGAATATTTTTGTAAACCATTAAGTACAGTACTTATGAATCGTCAAAATAGTTACAAAATGCTGAGCTACAACTTTACCACCCGTTCGGAGTGCCGTTCCTATGGAGAAGAACGGGCAAGAAACACCATGGTTGCTCTTTTTAAAAATCTTATTCATTTTTGAGCAGTTCATTGTTATAGGTACATATTTTGGTGCCATTTGCGTCCGGTATAATATTATGGCAGGCAAAACAATTTGAATTGCAAAACAATGTGTATTTTTAGGACAATTATGTAATGATGTTAGGTAGATTGTCCTTAATAGCAATGCATATTTTTGTTTCAAACACAAAACAGGAAATTTAATTGCATATATCCTTGTATCACAATGAGGATAAGGATGACTAAGGGAATTTCATGATGATGATCAATCATCAATCAGGAACGGAATTTAGAATATGGTCTAGCCCACTGATCAGTTTTCAGACATGGTGAATGCAGCAACCTGCACTAAGGTGTTAAATATTGCATATAGATGGAATATGTAAGTTCTTGTTCATGATAACTCGCGGCCACGTCCACATGTTGACATACGTTCGAACCTGTGTCGTGTTGTTTCATATGTGAACACCCGGATACGAAAATTGGGTATGCAGTGCACCTGCCAACCCCATTGGGAAATAATCGCATGATGGTCTGTTAATTATAAAATTGTGCGGCTTTCTTATTTAGTTATCATAAATTAACAGAACATTTAGGGAAACAAAAGCATTTCATACTTAGTGATATTTATCTTATCATCATTTCATTGATAACACGAGTTTAATTTTAAAAACATGACTGAGAATTAATAGCAAGGGCTATCACATACAGGCAAATTAAAAAGAAATGGGTTTTACTATTAATATATATCGTATAAAATGTCCCCGTAATAAATAAATGTGGAAATTGGTATGTTTGTTACATTTACTTACATTTAAACAGCTGCCTATACAATAGTATTATGTTATATAGGTAAAAAACACATCCCAGATCTATACATAAGATATTTTAATCATCCTATATATCCAAAATACTAAGATGACATGATCGAAGACATGCATATCTCACAATACTGGCACTCCAAGTATCTGTCTGTATTCACCAAAGAGAATAAAAAAAAACTGATACTACTCATATATTTTTAAAAGAATATACTTGGAAATTCTAGCTCAATGTTCTTTATATGAATGGTAATTCTGAATGCACAATTTGTTTGATCATTTCATATTCTTATGTTTTATCACAGTTGGAACTCTGAACAACTAGGTATATAAAGCACTATAAAATAATAAAAAAAGGTGTACCAAGTTTAATATATTCCCATACATCTACTGTTCATTCAAACTTAATATCTTAGTCATACAATGGCATTCATAACAAAATCTGTTGCCAACTGTAAAGCATTATTAAAGTGGCTTGTAAAATGGAAATCAGCACAATATTTGCATACATATGATTCTAGTATGTACATTTAAGTGGATAACTTAATTCACATAGCTACTTTTGTGTCATAAATATTATTTTTGTGAAAATAATGTATGAGAGAAATGGATTGATAATGTTAATAAGTTGGGTCTTATAGGGCAGATGGCAATCAATTCATTGTAAAATATTGGTATGTGGCCAAATCAGGGTAATGACCTCAATACATAACAAGAAATGGGAAAATGCTTGAAGGAAAATGTGGATAGAATGATGAGTTTTATACTATTTGTAGCCCTAGAGCAATTTTCTATAGTATACTACCTACCAAGTTGAGAGCATATATCAGTGAAGTGAAGTTTTGTAGAAGTCAGGATTCATCAAGTTCTTGTATGAAACATGTATGTCCTACATCTGTTATAATTTATTGGATCAGTTTGGTAGACCAGAACATATGTAAAACAACAATATTCCTCATATTAAAAAGAATGAAGACCTATAATAAATAGGATCATTTGGTGCCACATATTGTCAGTAAAGACAGACAGGAAATTTATGTTTATATAAGGAGAGCTGAGTTCATGAGCTGACTTTATATAACTTTTATTGACAATCGCAAGAAAAATAATAGGCACAAAAATTAGGCAATGTGGAAATTGTGACATATCCATTTTTCTACAACAAAAAGATTATTGATATTTGTCTTCTACAGGTGCTTGTGCAGGTGAATAGAAAGCTTGCATAGTCAAAGTGTTAATAATTCGAAGATAGCAAGGTAGATAACGTGACTCATTTTCATAATTTTGGAGTTTAGAAATTGAGTTCAAGGATCTCAATCACGATCGCGAAATTTAGTGCATTGAATAAAATACTAATTTATGCACAAGGACAGTGAGATTATACCGTTGCTTTTCGAAGAGATTTAGGAGGAATTCCTATAATAAAAAAAGAAACGTTCGCGTACCTTTAGCATCACAATCAACACAGTATTTATTGTCTTCATCCTTTAACATCTGCATCAATATGTTCTGACATCGATCCTGGATCTGTTTAGCACGATCTTTTTCACTTTTAGAAGACATCTCAGTGAAATAATATTGCGAAGGATATCAAATTCGATGAAAAATGGGTGGTCAGCTTGTTTGTTGAAGGGAAGAGAAACCATAGACACAAACAAACTGACAGCCAGTGATTTTGATGAGGTGTATAGTCAAAATCAAAGAGTAAGTAACGTAAAAGTGCATAAGGTTGGAAAAGTAAAGTAAAGGACACCACTGTTATCATTTAATTTTATTTATCATATTTTCTGTATTTATAATATATTATGCGTAATTTTAATGTGTATTTATTACAGACATATTTATTGAATTAATTATCGAATAAATACTTGACACTGGCAAAATACCTAAGACGAACGAAAATCAGCTGTTATAGTTATCTGTCAATTGGTTGTCAACTTTAATTAGCAAATTTCAGTATATATTGCTTTGTTATGTTTGAATCTGCGTGATATATTTACTAAAAATTGTGGCTACATTTCAAATCAAACACCACGTAGTCGGCGTTCACGTCCTTGTCTTATCAGTATAAGGCTATTGAAGTTAATAGTACAGTGAATCTAATTGTTATGTAGAAAGGATTGTTTATGTGTTGAACGCAAAATATTATTTATTTTTGTATTACACAATGGGGAATCAACT
This sequence comes from Pheosia gnoma, assembly GCA_905404115.1. NCBI lineage: Eukaryota > Metazoa > Arthropoda > Insecta > Lepidoptera > Notodontidae > Pheosia > Pheosia gnoma. Next base: position 3,855,332 of record FR989919.1, on the reverse strand, counting down.
TGTTGGTGTTGCTCCGTCGCAAATATATCCCGTGGAACATTATTTAAGCGATCATGTCGATTTATCGTTTGATCAGAGGTACGATTTTCTATTTCCTAATATCTAATTAAATATCTATTTAGCTAGTAACACTGTTGGTACGTTCGAATGAATCGCTAATAACTAGTCGTTGCCATGTAGGTACAACTTTCACATTATAAAAAAGTTAAGAATGTTTTCATAGGTAAATTCTTTTTTTATGATGTTTTTTTTAATAATGCTTCAGTATCTATTTCCAGCCTGGGCTCAACAAGGTTCCTAAAAGTGGCGCGAGCCCGATCTCGCGAGGGTCTGGTCGTGGTGAAGGTATTTGCTGTCCATGACCCATCATTGCCATTAGCCGAGCATAAAGAGAGGATTTTGAAGATAAAAGAACAGCTAGTTTCTGCTTTCAACTGTCTGCCGTTCCAGAGAGTTATTGTTAGTAATTTTTTTTATATTATCTTTATAGGATATGCTGCAATTTTTTTTTTTTTGTAGTAAGGATGTCATAAAATATAGTTCTAAACTACTTAAAATATATCATAAATTTACTATATTTATATAGTATTATATTAAATTATAGAATTTATTATTTATGATAAAATAAAGCACAGGTACCTTAATTAATTCCCTATGAATGCCATTATTTTAAGCTACTCACCTAGGACACTAAAATAGGTACCTAAAATCATTAAATACCATTCCAGCTAACAGATAAAGCCGGTCTTTTAATGCGAGAGTACTGTAAATGCAGCGTCTACGACCGCATGTCTACGAGGCCATTCCTCACAGTGCTGGAGAAGAAATGGATCACCTTCCAAGTGCTGTATGCACTGCACCGGATGCACAAGCTTGGGATATGCCATGGAGATATCAAGGTAAGATACTGCCTAAAGGAGATACTGCAATATCATATTTATTACATACTAGCAGCGCCCTGCGGTGTTACCCGCGATTTAAAAGTAAGTGCCTATGTAATTTTCTGACCCCTAAACTATACCACTACCTATGCAAAAAACATGTTGATCCTTTGCTCTATGAAAAATGAAAACAAATCTATCCCACGGGAACCATACATTTTACCGGGATAAAAAGTAGCCTATGTGCTATTCCAGACTATAATCTATCTCTGTGCATTTCATCCAGATCCGTTCAGCCGTTTTGGCGTGATTGAGTAACAAACATCCATCTATCCATCCAAACTTTCACATTTATAATATTACGGGGATTATAATATTAGTGGGATATCTAGAATATCATATATTTATTGTCTTAGTTTCGTACATTTTGTTTATGTTCACATATTATGATAATGTAAAGGTCCCCCTAAATTACAGGCACATTGAGATGATAGAGCCCTGTTTTGTATGGATGTGTGAATTATTTAACAATTCACAGTACTGGTAATGGTTAACATAGATATAAATATTTTTGCAGTTAGAAAATATAATGGTGACCTCCTGGCTATGGGTGCTGCTAACGGACATAGCGTCGTTCAAGCCAACTTTCTTGCCAGACGACAACCCGGCTGACTTCAGCTACTTTTTCGACACCTCCCGTCGGAGGCTGTGCTACGTCGCCCCGGAGAGATTCGTGAGAGCGCCTGACCCTCAGAACAGACTTGCTGTGAGTTATACCCTGTCCTGCAATGAGTGATTGATTATTCTTTTTGTTTAACATTTGTTTTGGCTGGATCTCCAATTGGGTTGTTGGACTCTGGAACAAAATTAAATGCTTAGAGCCTTAGGAGAAAGAATTATTACGATTAATTATTGTGAAATAATTTTCGAAATAACTCGAATACTACACATTGAAATAAAACTAATCTTAAGGATTTTATCGCGGTTTATTTTTTATTCTACGTTCCCGACGTTTCGGCTGCTTTGCAGCAACCATGGTCACGGGAGGACTGAGGTGTTTGACGTCCTGGTGTCATAGTTTGACGGGGGTACCCTCATATTTAGTTGTTACTTGCGGTCCGATCTACGCAGAAAGAGCTCACTGTGTCTTGAGGTCTTGCAATGGTACGCTTGGTTCTGGATTTTATGATGTTTACTACAGGGTCCCAAGCTGGTGGTAGCACCCAGCCATCTTACCTATTGAAATTAGGATGTTTTTTAATTTCAATGGCCTCGCGTATATTTTGTATTAAAAAACATCGAAATCGTACGTTGAAATTAAAAAACATCCTAATTTCAATAGGGAAGATGGCTGGGTGCTACCACCAGCTTGGGACCCTGTAGTAGACATCATAAAATCCAGAACCAAGCGTACCATTGCAAGACCTCAAGACACAGTGAGCTCTTTCTGCGTAGATCGGACCGCAAGTAACAACTAAATATGAGGGTACCCCCGTCAAACTATGACACCAGGACGTCAAACACCTCAGTCCTCCCGTGACCATGGTTGCTGCAAAGCAGCCGAAACGTCGGGAACGTAGAATAAAAAATAAACCGCGATAAAATCCTTAAGATTAGTTTTATTTCAATTCGAAATAACTCTTAAACTTTTTCTCTTAAACTCTTTCTTGTAGTAGGAATCGAAAACATGACCATATAAAGTTTACTTTGAAAATTGTTCATGTTTGATATTTGATTCCACAGAGTGATGATAGAACCGGCGGCCTATTGCTAAGCGAATCGCCTTGTAAAATAGGAGAACTGGTGCCAAGCATGGATATTTTTTCAGCGGGGTAAGAAACACTCAATGACAAACTAAAAATATAGAAATTATAATAATAAAGTGTCCACAACCCTTCCAATATTCCCATCCCATATCCATCCAATCCTCAATCCATAGTCCCAATTATCTTTCCATATTCCTGCAATAGTTCCTCCGCCTGCTGAGGTCAATTCGCTGTTTATGCTATCATTGTCAGCAATTGACCCCAGCAGGTGGTAAACATAACATAAAAATTCTAAAAAAGGGCCTCCGCGCAAGCCTTCCAAAAATCGGGTATAGCCCGTGTGGAGAGAGACATAATAGTAATAATATCGCCAGATGAATATACCAACTATACGGTCCCACACTAAGAACACTTGTATTTTACGTAGCGTACAAGGGACTGGGGGTAAACTCAGTATATAATACTTATATACATATCAAACCATCCATGACTCGGCTACAGACATTCGTGTTCATCACACCAAGATTGTCCCTAACAAAGTTCGAACCCAGGACCCTCAGCCCAGAAAGCACCAGGGTCACTATCAACTGCGCTAATCAGGTCTTCAATTGAATTTAATTGAACTGTCGCCCTATAGTAGGGCCGGCCCTGCGGTGAGCCCAGGTGGTTCACCTGGTGGGTGACCACACTTCTGCATTCTAACAGAACCTGGACGGCTGTATCTTCTGCCTCCATGCAGGCTCTGCACATGGAACTATCCATGACACCTGAGTTGAAAAAAAAGTAGAACCGCTGTCTCATTTTGAAAAATGTTCTTTTCTGTATCAAATTACTGTATTTAGTCAAGTTTCGCCAGCATGTTCCTCAGTACTCCTACCTGCAGGGTTATTTTAAATCATTCGGAATCGACATCGGAAACGGATTTCAAATTTTCCGATGTTGATGTCGCTCCCGACGAGCTTTCCGACGGAAACTATGAAAAAAAAAAACGATTTGGTATTGTCATCATGATACATCGAAGATAATCAAATTCGGAAATTTTAATCCGAGTAATCCAGCTCGGATGTTTTCGATTCCGTTTCCGATATCGATTTCGAATGGTTTAAAATAACCCCGCTGATCTCGGAATTTATTACCGTTCTCCAATAGATGCGCTCTTCTAGAGCTGTGGAACGATGGTACACCGGCGTTGGACCTGCCCGGTCTTCTGGCGTACCGCAACGGCGAAGACCGGCCTCCCACCATGTCCCCACCTGCGGGCTGCGACCCACTCCTCAGGGTGCTACTGCACTCCATGACTGAACGGAACCCGAAGGACAGGAGGAGCGCTGAGTTGTATTTGGACGAGGCGAGGGGGAAGTGAGATATCTTCTTAATAATATCATTCAATTATAATCAATTTTTTAATACTTCCATTGAATGAGATCTAACTTTTTAATACTTCTGTTGTCTATGAGTTAAGTCTCACAGTATCGAAATTTTTCTTCAACATAAGCATGTTAAAGTCTTAATATTATATTGATTTCTTATATTTACGCCAACCACCATGTTTGCATGGGCCCTCCCGTGACCATGGTTGCTGTAAAGCAGCCGAAACGTCGGGAACGTGAAAAAACGTATAATAAACGCGATAAAATCCGTAAGATTAGTTTTATTTCATAATATTATTACGTAATAATACCTTTTCCCTTTGCAGATTGTTCCCGGAATACTTCTACTCGTTCCTCCAATCGTACATGCTCATTTTCTCCGCTCAACCGATCCTACCGCCAGATGAGAAGATACTCCGCATCCACCAGGACATCAGGAACATCATAAAGATCTTCACACAACCGTCAGACGCCAAAAACTATCAAGACCTGGTCGAGGAAACCACAGACCATCAAAACATAGACAATATTGATAGTTTAAAAGATAAATTTAAAGTGTTAAACGTCAATACCACGGATTTTGATGAGGAGGACGAAAAGACCCCGGAGAGGAAAGACATGGGTCCGGACAGTGAGGGTCTGATATTGATTACGTCATTGGTGACGTCATGTATAAGGGGGCTGCATCATTGCACGTCGAAGTTGTACAGCTTGGAGATACTGCAGCTGCTGTGCGAGAACTCTAGTTCGGAGACCATTTTGGATCGGATTTTGCCGTACATTGTGAGTACTAGATATCTATACGAGTATTATATATATAATTTTGATCGCTCGTCGGGAGTGTCACCAACATCGTAAAGTTTCCTTATCCGTTTCAAATGATTATAACTCGGCCATTACCTCTTATATAATCACCTCTCTTAATGCAGGCTGATTCAGAAGAGGTGTAAGCAGTCTTGGACCTGCGCATCTTTAGCGCTGTTGTAATCCCACTATCCCACTAATATTATAAATGGATGGATGGATGGATGTTTGTTACTCAATCACGCTAGAACGGCTGAACGGATCTGGATGAAATTTGGCACAGAGATAGATTATAATCTGGAATAGCACATAGGATACTTTTTATCCCGGTAAAATGTATGGGTCCCGTGGGATAGATTTGTTTTAATTTTTCATATAGCAAAGGATCGACATGATTTTTTGCATAGGTAGTGGTAGTTTAGGGTTAGGGTTTAGTTCAAATGACATAGGTACATACTTTGTAATCGCGGGTATCACCGCGGGGCGCAGCTAGTCATTACATAAAGTCAGAATTTCAAAAGGGCTGATTTAAAAAAAAATGGTCCCAATAAAAATGACAACTCTGAATTTTAGGGAATAAAAGTATTTTTTTGACCTTGACGTAGCGAAATTCTGACTTTACACAATGACAACAAATGCGCTATAAAAGCGCAGTTTCATAGCTTTAGTGAACATGTGTTCGGCGGCAGATCCACCTGTCGCACAGCTCGTCGGCGCGCGTGCGCGCGGCGGCGGTGGCGGCGTGCGCGCGCTGCGTGCGGCGCGTGCGCGCGCTGCCGCCGCCCGACTGCAACGTGTTCCCCGAGTACGTGCTGCCCGAGCTGGCGCCGCGCGCCGCCGACGCCAGCGTGCCCGTGCGCATCGCCTACGCCAACAACATCGGTGAGGCCACTTGTCTATACACTCTGCTACACATACAGTATACTGCCGTCCGAACCTCTGTTCATTCAATGTATTTACAGTAATTACTAGCTAAACCAGTAGTAATTACTAGCTAAACCAGTAGTAACTACTAGCTAAACCAGTAGTAATTACTAGCTAAACCAGTAGTAATTACTAGCTAAACCAGTAGTAATTACTAGCTAAACCAGTAGTAATTACTAGCTAAACCAGTAGTAATTACTAGCTAGCCCGAACGTGACTTAAAAAATATACATCTTCAAGCAATCTTTATATATCTATAGGGGCGAATTTCTTTACCTCTAGGGTAATCAAGGACTATATCCTACAAGTTTCAAAACACTAGGTCCATCAGTTTAGGGTGTGTCAGAATTTTGATTTGGAAGTAAATAAAAAAAAAATTACATTTGTCATTTTGTTGGGGGAGTAACTTTTTTTTATTAAATTGAAGTTATTGATCAGATACCATGGATGCTCGTGAACTCATGATTCCGGACCCCCTAGAAATGGAATTTTCCGTCGATCTTGTCATGGATTATACGTATTTTTTTTAAGTATTTTTATATTGGTCTTAGCCGGAAAATAATAGATTTCGACATAAATGATTTCTATAATTTCATTAAAAGCATGAACCTTTACCCAAAGTGTTCGTTACGATGCCCCTTACACCCTGTATACGTACAGTCCGACAATGATGTTTCTGTGTACAGCAAAATTGGCCGAGACCGCGGTGCGGTTCCTAGACCAGACGCAAACCATGGTGGACAAGGAAGCGGCCAATATTAACTACGAGACTGAACTGTCGGCGTTACACGAGATGGTGTGTATACATATATTATTGTTCAAAAACGTTGTCAAAAACGTAATACCATAGAGCAGCCTTTCCCAAAGTGGGCGATAACGCCCCCATGTGGGCGCTGCAGGCCTAAAGGGGGACGATACGAAACCCAGGAAAAAATGGGGGCGTTGTGTACAGGCTTACAATAATTAATTTAACTTGAAGTTATAGTGGTTTTTAAGTAGGTGAAAAAATGGGGGCGCTACTAAATAATTCATTCTCAAAGTGGGCAGTAGACAAAATAAGTTTGGGAACCCCTGCCATAGAGTGTCACATGACACTGCTTAGACCTGCTAGTGTGAGACCTCCTCGCCTAGCCCGGCTGCGCCATAATATATAATAGTCGCAAAGAGGATGGGACTAGACCCAACCTTACCTCTCATTATGTCGGTGGGGTGCAAAAGTGTAATACCATAGTTGATACATGTCACTTTGCTTAGGCCTGTTAGTGTAAGACCTCTTCGCCTAGCCCGGCTGCACCATAATATTAAAAATAATAATTAAAAAAAAATATGTTTACAGGTACGATCCACGGTGTCTTATTTACTGACGGATTCTCAGGCGGTGGTGAAGAGAGCTTTAGTTGAAAATGGAATAACTAAACTTTGCATTTTCTTCGGTAAACAGAAAGGTTTGTTTGTTTTTACTATATTGTATTTCACCGGCGGTCCTATTTTGCACTTTGGCCGAAATTACTATCTCGCACTTTGACCGGAATTACTATCTCGCACTTTGACCGGAATTACTATCTCGCACTTTGACCGGAATTACTATCTCGCACTTTGACCGGAATTACTATCTCGCACTTTGACCGGAATTACTATCTCGCACTTTGACCGGAATTACTATCTCGCACTTTGACCGGAATTACTATCTCGCACTTTGACCGGAATTACTATTTCGACCTTGGACCGGAATTACTATTTCGCACTTCTGCAGGTTCACTATTCTGCACTTTTACACAGAATCACTATTTCGCACTATGATCAGATGACTATTTTGCACTATAACTGGATAACTATTTCGCACATTGACTAGATGAGTAATCCGCACTTTGGAATGACTGTTTAGCATTTTAACCAAATAACTATTAAGCAATTTTACATACATTTTACATTGACTATACATCGCACTTAGACCGGATGTCTATTTCGCATATTGATCGGAATCACTATTTCGCACTTGACTAGTATGAGGGCCAGGATTTTTATGGTTACTGATGGGTTACAAACAATATTTTACATTATTCATTCTTGTTTATTGTTAAAAGCATATAATATTTGTGCGTCATGCATGTTATTATAATGTGGCTTAATATAAAAAAATAACACTAAGATACAAAAGACATCCCACTAATATTATAAATGTGAAAGTTTGGATGGATGGATGTTTGTTACTCAATCACGCCAGATCGGCTGAACGGATCTGGATGAAATTTGTCACGGAGATTATAGTCCGGAATAACACATAGGCTACTTTTTATCCCGGTAAAATGTATGGTTCCCGTGGGATAGATTTGTTTTAATTTTTCATAGAGCAAAGGATCGACATGATTTACAGAAAAGGACATACTTTTTAATGGCGGGTAACGCCGCGGGGTGCAGCTAGTTATTAATAAAAAATGTCGTTACTCTCCCAACCAATCGTAGATTTGCGTTCTTAAAAAATAAAATACATTCAAATCTTCTCCTAGCCAATGACGTGATCTTGTCGCACATGGTGACATTCCTCAACGACAAGGAGGAGGCTGGTCTCCGCGGGTGCTTCTTCGAGCGTGTGGTGGGGGTCGCGGCGTACGTGGGCCACCACGCTGCACCCATCCTGGTGCCGTTATTGCAACAGGTATTTGACTTGCTATACAACGTGTTAGTGACATAACGCAAACCGTAGTCACCTTCAACTTATTTTTTTAATAGGGTAAATAATAATAATAATATCGCCAGACGAACACACTAACTATTCTGTCCCACACTAAGCAACGCTTGTATTATAGGTATCGTACAATGGACCGGGGCGAACCCAGTATATAATACTTATATAGATATCAAACATCCATGACTCAAGTACAAACGTTCGTGTTCAACACACAAAGTTTGTCTCTACCAGGATTCGAACCGAGGACCCTCAGCACAGAAAGCGGAGTTACTACCAACTGCGTTAATCAGGACATGGATTGTGCTTAATTACTATTAAATTTAATATTTTTTAAATCTATACTATGCTAGCTTCCCGGCGAACTTCCTACCACCTCAGAATGAAATGTATGAGAAAATGAATTATTTTTATATATTTTTTTAATGATTATTTGCTATGTTTTAATAGTAATTCTGCTATTTGGGGAACGGTGACGAAATACAAAAAAAGAAAGATCATAAAAATCGACCCACCCGTTCTTGAGTTATAAATAGTATAACTAAGACGACTTAGTTTTATATAAGGAGGCAAAGTGTGTGTGTTTGAATGTTAGTGATCTCCAGAACTGCTGGTCCGATTCCGAACATTCTTTAACACCAACAGATAGAAAGCTACATTATTCCTGAGGCTATAGGCTATATTTCATCGAAATACTCCCGAGTGGATGCGAGGGCAGCAGCAAGTAAACGCGTCGAACGTGTTTTTGTGTCACTATAAAAATGTATATATGTCTTACATAATTTCATCCTGTTAAAGTGTGGTAAATTTAACAATGGTAGAAGAGTAAAGTCGCGCTCTTTCTCTGTCGCACGCGTGCTGACTAACGGCGGTGACGTCACATGTCTGTACTGTTCTCGTTTTTTTTTTTCAAAAATGGTTTCAGTGTTAGTGGTTTATGGGAAAAATTCATTCTTCCTCTTAGGGCTTAAAGCATTATATTTCGTTCCAGGGTCTGACAGACCAATCGGAGTGGATCATAGCGAAGGCGCTCCGGGCCACCACCAACCTGGCCGAGCTGGGCCTACTCCCGAAGCAAGCTCTTTGCGAGCTGGTGGCGGAGAGCGCGGTGTTCCTAGCACATCCTAATTTATGGGTATTGATATTGTAGCGACGACTTCATCGCACCACAAGCTACACAGATGGCGCTGCAGACGCATTCAGAACAATAGACAATTGTCATCACAATCCTGAATCGCGCTATAAGAGTTTTTGAAGCACCCAACATATATACAAGATCCCGACAGTAACCGTCGGGGCATAGCGGCCGCCCCGCCAGGCACACCACCCGCCTGGCTGGAAGATCTTCCCTTTTCCGCTAAAATATATTTTAATTTGTTTTTGTATTTGGGTATAATTAAATCATTCGAAATCGACATCGGAAACGGATTTGAAATTTTCCGATGTTGGTGTCGCTCCCGACGAGCTTGCCGACGGAGACTTTTTGAAAAAACGATTCGGTATTGCCATCGGGAAACATCGAAGATAATCAAATAAATAGCGAAATCAATAGCGATTGCGGTAATCCAGTTCGGAAGTTTTCGATTCCGTTTCCGATATCGATTTCGAATGGTTTAAAATAACCCTGCTGGTTAAACATTTAGCACAAGTATAGAATCCGTCATCGTGCGCCACCAGAGATCCTTGCTAAAAAATACTTGGCCACATAAAATGTAGGTGTCCCCCACCCCCCCCCCCCCACTGACAGTATGGTAAGAAGACTTTTGGTCCATAGATACGGCACGAAGTGTGCGGCCTGGTGGCGTGTGTTGCCAGCCTACTCAATCCGATTGACGTCAACTGCAAAATACTGCCGCTGGTGTGGCCACACCTCAAACATAAACTGATACAGGTATAAGAAAATTGAGTTTTTAAATTTATTTATTTTTATTTTTTTAAATACCGATCAAAGCCCCAAGAAACCATTGGGAAACCCTTACATACGGGAAAGTTACGTTTTTAGGCGAGTCGCGTCGTAGGCGATGGGTAAGTAACATTTTAATCAATAAAAAAAATATTCTTTAAAAACACTATAATTGACATTTCGTTGGGAAATAAATTAATTTTTTTTTAATCGACACATCGAAATTCGGACTTCAACCCTAATGATTACCAATGCGCAGGCTTAAAAGTCCAATTCTGGATCACCCCGTATAGCGATTGAAGAAATCCGCCTAGGGAAGTTTCAGATTCCGTTTCCGACATTGATTTCGAATGATATTAAACCCTGCAAAGCAGTGATAGCCAACTTGGTAGAACGCTTGCCTCGGTAACGAGGATTGCAGGTTCAAACCCCGGCTCGCACCTCTGAGATTTCATGTGCGAATCTCATTTTCAATAATGATTATCACTTGCTAAACGGTGAAGGAAAACATCGTGAGGAAACCTGCATGTCTGAGAGAACCCCTCGAAAGATGTGTGAAGACCACCAACCCGCACTGGGCCAGCGCGACTATGACCTAATCCCCCTCGCATTGAGGGGAGGCCCGTGCCCAGCAGTGGGACATTAAAAGGGCTGGAATTATTATACAAACCGTGCAGGTGGAAAGAGCAGAACTGGTGCTGGAGAGCCTGTCGGCGGCGATCCCGCGCAAGGTGCTGGACGCGGTGCTGCGGCACGGCGGCGTGGACCGGCTGCTGCAGGAGCTGCGCGAGCGCAGGACCACGCGCCGCAGCGTGAAGCTGGGCAGCGTGCCGCGCTACTCCGACATGGGGCTGCAGCTGCGCAACCTGTTCCGCAGGCTCGCCTCCGACGGTGAGTCCGCGCTAGCCTTAGATGGGACTTTGCTGCAGTGAATGTGTCTCTGCTGCAGCGAATGGGGATATGCTGCAGTGAATGGGGATATGTTGCAGCGACTGGGAATATGCTGCAGTGAATGGGGATATGCTGCAGTGAATGGGGATATGCTGCAGTGAATGGGGATATGCTGCAGTGAATGGGGATGTGCTGCAGTGAATGGGAATGTGCTGCAGTGAATGGGGATATGCTGCAGTGAATGGGGATATGCTGCACTGAATGGGGATGTGCTGCAGTGAATGGGGATGTGCTGCAGTGAATGGGGATATGCTGCAGTGAATGGGGATATGCTGCAGTGAATGGGGATATGCTGCAGTGAATGGGGATGTGCTGCAGTGAATGGGGATATGCTGCAGTGAATGGGGATATGCTGCAGTGAATGGGGATGTGCTGCAGTGAATGGGGATATGCTGCTGTGAATGGGGATATGCTGCAGTGAATGGGGATGTGCTGCAGTGAATGGGGATGTGCTGCAGTGAATGGGGATATGCTGCAGTGAATGGGGATATGCTGCAGTGAATGGGGATATGCTGCAGCGAATGGGGATATGCTGCAGGGAATGGGGATATGCTGCAGAGAATGGGGATATGCTGCAGCGAATGGGGATATGCTGCAGCGAATGGGGATATGCTGCAGTGAATGGGGATATGCTGCAGTGAATGGGTATCTGCAGCAGTGAATCGATTTATGACTAAATACAGCTTGGTCGTGATATTTACTTGCGCGTTTTGTGATTGTATTTCGGTTGCCTTAGTGGGATATAAATGTAGTTGTTGTTTGTCTAGGCATGACAGAACACGTCGAGAACCAACTCCTAGCCATGAGCGCTCATCTTATCAAAATTCAGGGATCCTCAACACAGGTAAGTTTTATTGTAAGCTTGTATATGTGTTATATTTTAAGTTATATAAACTCACTGTATGTTTGTAGAACACAATAAGGGTTCTAAAAATGTAAACCAATATTATTGGTTCTTGAATTTCTATATAATTACATATGTGAGAGTGAATTGAAAAAAAAATCCTCACAAAAAAAATGATATAATTTCTGGGAAAAAAAATTACACATCGAAATTCAGACATTACATATACAAACGCACCAAAGAATCGCTGGCATCAAATGTTAGTACACTCTTTCTGAGTCACTCCGTATAAGGTGTAACAAAAATACATTATCTATAAAATTAATATGTAAATGATATTTGTTTTTCTTCAGCATATAACAGACGCTCCCGGCCGGCTAGTGCTCCACGGCTCGAGCATATCGAAATCGGTCCAGCTGGACGCGGGTTCCGCCGACGCCACAATAGCTCACAATGTCGACAAACTTTACGCTTCGTCACAGAACAGGTGAGTGAACGCCTTTATTTTTAAGATGCCAGTTTTTATCGCGGATTTTATCGCGTTTATTTTTGTTTTTACGTTCCCGACGAAAATCCGTAAAATTAGTTTTATTTAAATGTGTAGCATTCGCGTAAATATAAGAAATCAATGTGGCATTTGTTATCATTGACCTAGGCTTTATCGTGCACGCGCTAGGTCGGAGAGAAATTCTAAGTTTCACGGTATAAACTGCAAATTTTACTGATTGTTCAGTTAATTTTAGAGCAAATTTAATCTATACAAATAAATAAAATTGGAGTGTCTGTTTGTAATATTAGAATAACCGCTTTTTGCTAAGTGCATTTGGATGTATACACGGTACATATACCAAAATAACATTTTTAACAATTTTGTCTGTCTGTCTGTCTGTTCCGGCTAATCTCTGAAATGGCTGCACCGATTTTGACGGGACTTTCACTGGAAGATAGCTAATGTAACAAGGAGTAACTTAGGCTACTTTTCTAGAACCCCCCCCCCCCCCCCCCAACCCCCGCTAGCGGGCTATTGCTAACGGTTGTGTCTTTGTTAAATACCACGCGGACGAAGTCGCGGGTAACAGCAGCTAGTATATTATAAAATAAAGCCCGTTGCTCTGTTGTTTTTCGCGCCATTACCGCTGGGCGCTTCTCCGTTGGTTCCAGACGCACGCACAAGACGTCCATCTCGCACGAGACGCACGTGAACACGGAGTGGCAGCATATGTTCGGCCAGTCGCACGAACACCTAGCGAGAGGTGAGACCTGCTCTTAGAATTCTTTGTAAACAATATAATAATAATCAATCGAACTCAAGAATCAGTGGAGAGTACAGACAGTTAAAACTATACCCATGGTCCTTTCATCTACAGGCGTCATTCCTCACACACTACACACCAGTCTCGCATTCTTAGGCATTCATCAACTTATATACACACTTCTTCAAAAAGCAACTGTTCTCAATACTTGTAGGATTGTAAGAAAGTGTTTATCAATAGACCAAACATAAAGCGCACACACACACACACACACACACACACACTCATACACGCACACAAATACAGTCATACAGACATACACACACACACACACACACACATAAAACACCCCCCCACCCCCACCATTTCTTGCTTGGCCAAAAGCCCGCGGATTTGGTTAGACCCCAATCACCTGGGAGAACATATTAACCAAAATAATAATAATAATTATACCAGGGCCCCAAGTCTGCTAACACAATCGATTCATAATCGAACAGCAACCGCATCGTAACTGTCACTTTTGACGGATATTGTATGGGATATCGGTCAAAAGTGACAGTTACTATGCGGTTGCTGTTCGATTATGAATCGATTGTGTTAGCAGACTTGGGGCCCAGCCCTTTTAATGACCCGCTGTTGGGCACGGGCTTCAATTCGAGGGGGATTAGGCCATAGTCCACCACGCTGGCCCAGTGCGGGTTGGCGGACTTCACCCGTCGTTCGAGGGGTTCTCTCAGGCATGCAGGTGTCCTCACGATGTTTTCCTTCAGCATTTGTTTAGTATGTGATAATCAAGGTTGAAAATTAGATTCGCATATGATATCCCAGAGGTTTCGAGCCGGTGTTTGAACCTGCGACGCTCGTTACCAATGCGAGAGTTCTACCAACACGGCTATCACTGCTATTATAAAATGATAAAAAAATCAACGTATTTGAGTGTCGATAAGACCGTTTTTGGCTTGGAATGTTTTGTACCCTTGGAGTTTTTTTTTTTTTTTTTTTATTACATTATAGGCAAGTATTTGATCTCGATCTCACCTGATGGTAAGTGACGATGAGATCTACGATGGAGCATACTTGCCTAGGTAGGAAGGCGGCAGTAGATAGAGGCACATGCAGCGCAACTGATCTGACCCGCCATCCATGAATGGCAACACCGAACATCATGCCGGAACACGGCTAGGCCGCTTGGCGACATGGCTTTGTTCAGTGGGTGGTGACTAGCCACGGCCGAAGCCTACCACCAGTAGAGTTGTCACCTGGTTGGCACCACCCAGGGTCACGTGTAGGGTATCTCGAGGGTACTTAATTCTCCTACGGACGAAGGTGACTCGACCCCAAGTAAGCAGTCGGTAGTAAAATATTAAATATTACAGCATCAGACTCGGTATCACAGTCTGGGGGGCGGTCGACAGGCCTGGCGGCCTCGCAGGCTGTGTCGGGAACCGCACACCATTCTCAGATGGGTCATAGCGCTAGTTACGTGCAATGTAAGTATAAAAAAAGTTACAAATTGTTATTTTTATTATAATTATCTACCATCCATCACATCTCTCTCCATCTCTTCCCAATCAACAACACACTGCGGTCACCGATTCGTCGTTGCCAGGCGCGGTGACTATGGCACCCCCCCCCCCCGGCACCCCCCCAAGTATTACAATTATAAAACATTCCGTGAGAATTCTTCTATTTACCAAGATTAAAAAGCATATAACGTATAGTCTATGAGCGAAACCCTAGTTTTTTTTTATTTGTAGACAGCATGGCGCCGTGTCGCGTTGAACTGAGAGATTTGACGGCCAGGATGCAGCAGAAATATCAAAAATCATTGAGGTAAATATATATATATATATATACTGCTCCACTAATATTATAAGTATATTTACACTGATATATTTTGTTAGTTTGGATGTAGAGCGTAATGTCCGGACCTACTGATCCGATTTTGAAAATTACTTCTTCAATAGGAAATAACATTATTCGATGTGCTATAGCGGAAAAGGGATGATCCTCCGGCCAGGCGGGTGGTGTGCCCCGACGGTTATTGTCGGGATCCTGTATATATGTTACGTGCTCCGAAATCTCTTATAGCGCGATTCAGGATTGTGTTCACAATATAAAACAAACGCGATAACCTCTCCCTCTGACTACCCCAAAAAGTCCTTTTATAGCCTTGATATATAATTTGCTAACTGCTATAGGCAAGTATGCTCCATCGTAGATCTCATCGTCACTTACCATCAGGTGAGATCGAGATCAAATACTTGCCTATAATGTAATAAAAAAAAAAAAGAGACTGAATAGATCAAATTAACCAACTCTTTACATAATCAGTATTGAATTTATTTAGACTAGCTTCCTTCCGCGGTACTTCGATAACAATGTGTTTCTTTGAATTATAGTGTCTATTGAAACAAAACTAAATTTTTCGGATTTAATCGCGTTAATTTTAGTGGGGATTGATCAAAGTCAATTGTTGATCCCGCGGTATTTATGGGGTTACGGTGTTGGCAGGAGTCACGACGACCCCATGGAAGGCAGCGAGGAGTTGGTGCCGCCGGCCGGCTGGAGGCCCGGGAACCAACTGCTGGCCTATCTCCATGAACACAAGTGAGTTATTCACACACAGACCGAAGCCCGGTCTCAGAAACCATGTCCCATTGTTAGATCATTATAATAAACCCCCCCCTCAATGCGAAGGGGATTAGTCCATAGTCCACCACGCTGGCCCAGTGCGGGTTCGCGGACGTCACACGTCTTTCGAGATGTTCTCACGATGTTTTCATTTCACCGTTCAGCGAGTGATAATGATAATGAGATTCGCACATGAAATTCAGAAATCCCAGAGGTGCGAGTCGGGGTTTGAACCTGTGAAACTCCTTGCCGAGGCAAGAGTTTTACCAACATGGCTATCACTGCTTGTTAGTTGATTAATGTATTATTAACTAGCAGGCCCTGTAGATGTTGTTCTGGACAAATCCCTTTAATAACACTCAGTACATTCTGCAACGTAGCGCCCGGCTTCTGTTTTCTGCGCAGATTTAAAAACGGGCACAGACAACAAAGCCGTAAAACAGCCTAACATTAAAAATAAAAGAAAATGAATTGTTCTGTGATTATAACATATATTAATGTTAATTTGTAGACAACAAATAAATAATTCGATCAAATGGAATGTTTATTTATCATTATTTTAACTAGTACAGTTTGTTTAATCACAGATAAGATTGACTATTTTTAACCGACTTCAAAAAGTATGAGGTTCTCAATTTGGTTGTATTTTTCTTTTAGACATAAAACATCTAGCTATGGCGATATTAAAAAAAAGTGATGTCTGAGACGCTAGTGCAAGAATATAGAGTTAAAAGCACGCGTGTATAATAAGCTGCATTATGAACCTAAAAGCGATGCAATAAGAGCCGAGCAAGTGTGTTGAAAAGTATATTTATTGTGTTTTTTAAGAGCCCGCGTGAATCAAATGGTGACCTTACCAGCGAACCGCAATCTGTTCGGTTCGTGTTCGGACGACGGTACGGTACGGCTGTGGGACGCGGCCAGACTGCAAGGTCACGCGCATATAAACAGGTATATAACATATTTACTCTCAGGAGGCACGGCAGTGTCGCCGCCAAGTCGAGCCGAAATACCAGTTGAGTCGAGAAAACAAATTTCGTCACCCAGGAAATAAAAATAAAGTAATCTAATATTGTAATTAATTGTAAATATATAATAGAAAAAATGTTTTATTTCAGATCAAAATCAATGTACAACCGGAACGCGGGCCCCGTGGTCTCGCTGGCCGCGTGCGAGAGCGGCCAGTCGCTAGTGGCGGCTACGCAGGAGTCTATATTCGTTCTAAGGTACACTAGTACTCGGTGCAGGAGTCCATGTTCGTTCTAAGGTACACTAGTACTCGGTGCAGGAGTCCATGTTCGTTCTAAGGTACACTAGTACTCGGTGCAGGAGTCTATATTCGTTCTTAGGTACACTAGTACTCCTTGCAGGAGTCTATATTCGTTCTAAGGTACACTAGTACTCGGTGCAGGATTCTATATTCGTTCTAAGGTACACTAGTACTCGGTGCAGGAGTCTATATTCGTTCTGAGTTACACTAGTACTCGTTGCAGGAGTCTATATTCGTTCTAAGGTACACTAGTAATCGGTGCAGGAGTCTATATACGTTCTAAAGATCTCTAGTACTTAGACTTGATTGCGTTTTAAATTAGCCGAATAAACCTTGTGATATAATCACCCCACCAACTTATTTACTTTTTGAAAGGGTTTCCCTATCGGAAACCTTGAAAGAGTTCCTATGGGAAACCTTGAAAGGGTTTCCCCTGTCATATTATAAATTATTAACTTTTACATATATACGTCAAATCGTCAATGAAGTCGTTCAAAAACCCAATCAAAGCCTGCTCATTGGCTTGCAGGGTGGACTCGGGGTCGTCGCGCATGACGCTGTCGCAGGGGCGGCAGCTGGAGGGCGGCGCGGGGGGCGACGCGGCGTGCGTGGCCTGCGCCTGCGCCGCGCCCTGCGGCGTCATCTCGTACGCCACGCTGCGCGCCGACATCGTGGGCTGGGACCTGCGCGCGCCAGGTCACTACAACACCACCCACACCAGGGATTCCCAAACTATTTTGTTCCAGAGACCCCTTTTCCAAAACGAAGTGATACCTCAGAACCCCCATAGCCAAATTACTTTAAAAATCCTATCTCTAGTTTTTTTTCCTATTGATACAAAATAATAATTTCATCTTGTGCGAACTTGTGCGACGCTTATCGAGTTTTTTAAAAGTACAACAATGATAATTCCTACTACAATATGATTCCTTTTTTTGTCAAGTTGGTACACGTATCACAACTTAAACAGTATCTTGAAAGTTTCAAATAACAACTCGTGTTAATTAATAGGCGTCGATTTTTAGACCTCGTCGGCCTCCAAAATCAGTTTTCCTATGTGTTGATCCCATGGAAACCGATATCGACCGCAAGGGGTCGATATGAACCACTGGGAATCGCTATTCTACAGTATATAAGCGTGATGTGCGCGTGCGCAGCATGCATATATGTGTATGTGTGTGTGAGAGCAGGCAACGCGTGGAAGTTGCGTACACTATATCGCCGTGGCGTGCGCGTGCGTAGTATGCATATGTTTGTGTGTGTGTGTGTGTGTGTGTGTGTGCAGGTAACGCGTGGTAGCTGCGTACACTATGTCATCGTGGCGTGCGCGTGCGCAGCTTGCATATACGTGTGTATGTGTGTGTGTGTGTGTGTGCAGGCAACGCGTGGCGGCTGCAGGGCGACGTGCGGCAGGGCGTGGTGACGTGCCTGTTCGCGGCGCCGGGCGGGTTCCTGGCGGCCGGCACCGCCAGCGGCGCCGTCTGCGTGTGGGACCTGCGCTTCCAGCTGCCCGTCACCGCGCTCAAGCACCCCAACGGTATGATGAGTATCGCTCTGTGAGAAGTCTGAGTCGCTAGTGCTATGTCTACGCTAGTAGTATGTGGTATTATGGCCGTTCCAATTAAAATAAAATAATAATTGTGTTTGATTGATGATTTCATTCTTGTGTGGGCATGTCTAAACTGAAGTAAAATTTGCAACTGAATAAAAAGAAAAAAAACTGTATTAAGGGCCTATCTAAACTGCCTCAGCTCGAGCTGCGCTGTCTCAATCTTGCTCGCGCACTTTGTGCTTGCGGTAAGTATCTCACCACCACCACCACCACCATCTGCCGCCAGTCAGCCCAGTCTGCCCAGTCTCACTCGTGTAAGAGAGACTGGGTGGGTGGCAGTTTGGATTGCTTCAGAGCATACGATAATATATAATTGGTGGCAATGTGTGTAGCGGAGCGCGTGCGGCGCCTGGTGGGGTGGGGGCGGGGCGCGGGGCGCGTGTGGGCGGCGGGGGGGCGCGACGCGGCCGCCTGGTGCCTGGAGTCCACGCAGCGCACGCACGCGCTGTGGCCCAGCAACAACTCGCCGCAGCCGCTGCACTACACGCCCGCCGTGAGTACACTCCCGCCCTACATACAACCCAGGGGCGGATACAGGATTTCGTTGAGGGGGGGGGGGGGGGGGAATGTTTGAGTGTGTCAGTCGTGAGTTGGGAGGGAGGGGAGTGCACCCATTGTGCCCCCCCCCCCCCCCCCAATGGGTGCACTCCCTTGTATCCTTATTTAATAATAAGGATACAAGGGGAAGGGAGTTAAAATAATTTTTAAAATAACAAGTGTATCCACTTGTTATTTTCAAAATTATTTTAACTCCATAAAAGATTACATAATATCATTATTATACACACACACAGGCACTCACTTTCACTCATAATGTAATTTATTTAAGATCTATTTTTTTGGATTTATTATTAGAATTCTAGTCACCATGACACAGAAGGTGGACTGATGACATCACACGCGTCGCAGGAAGCCAGTGGATGCGAGTGGCGGAGGACCGTGTTGTGTGGAAGTCGTTGGGGGAGGCCTATGTCCAGCAGTGGACGTCTATCGGCTGATTGATTGATTGATTGATTGACACAGAAATTCCTAGTAAGTGGACTAGAAAGTCCACTTACTTTTCCTTTGTTTGCTTCAATAAAGTCTCTCTCCACACGGGCTATACCCGGATCTTTGGAAGGCTTGCGCGGGGACATGGGTCGGACAAGTAGAGGCCCTTTTTGAGAATTTTAATGTTATGTTAGCCACCTGCTGGGGTGGACTGCTAGAAATGATAGCATAAACAGCGAATTTACCTCAATAGGCGGGGGAACTATTGCAAAATATGGAAACATAATTGGGACTATGGATTAAGGTTTGGATGGACATGAGATTAGGACTATTGGAAGAGTAGCGGACACCTGCCATAATCAGCTATTATCCAATCAATAAAGTTAATATTATTGATATCTATTGCTTGTTTTACGTATTTGCTCACCTGAGCGATCATTAATGCTGAGACTTACTCTATATTTTCAAGATTATTTCAAATTTATTTTTAATCGATTGATTTGATTATAAATCGTCCGAACACAACCAGACTCATATACTTTTCCAATATTGCCAATGATTTCAATCTCGGTTTGTATAATAATCTACCAGCCGATATAAAAGAGTGTGATCAATTAAATACTTACAAAAACAAACTGAAGAAATGTGTATGTACTTTGTAACTATTGCTATGTAAAGCTCCAGAGTGTAATGTAACTTGTAATTAACCTTTGTATCTCATTTTAAGTGAACTGCAAGTTCTTATGAGAAATAAAGTCTTTAAACCTAAACCTTACTCTACTCTCCACTAGGCCGAATAGAAGGCAAACGGTCACGCGGTCGGTCTCCAACAAGATGGGTTGAATCAATAAAATCTGTTACAAATTGTCCCATAGTAGAATGTTCCCGAAATGCCCTACATCGAGATACGTGGAGAAAAATAGCAAGAGCAGCGTCCATGTCCGAACAGTGCAACCCATTACCACGACCACTCTGACAAGAGTGCCCGACTAAGAAGAAGAAATCTAAACCTATATATTGTCAGGCGTCGCACTACATAAGCGCCGTGTACTGCGGCGCGCGCGCCGGCTCGCAGTTCGTGGTGACGGGCGGCTCGGACCTGCGCCTGCGCTACTGGGACCTGGACCACCCCGAGGACTCGTACGTGCTGCTGCACGCGCCCTCCGACCAGCTCAAGTACTCGCCCGGCGCCGTCAAATACAGGTCAGTGATCTATGATTATGATCTACAGCACGGGTTCCCAAAACTTATGTTGTCTGCTGCCCACTTTGAGAAAGAATTATTTTTTAGCGCCCCCATTTTTTCACCTACTTAAAAACCACTATAACTTCAAATTAAATTAATTTTTTGTAAGCCTCTACACAACGCCCCCATTTTTTTTCTGGGTCTCTTACCGCCTCCCTTTAGGCCTGCAGCGCCCACTAGGGGGCGTTATCGCCCACTTTGGGAAAGGCTGATGTACAGGATAGTAATGTACTCTAGGTACTGCTTGGTGAGCCAGGCATGGCATCGATCCAATATCTTTTCGTCTGTAAATGATTTGTAATCCCATTGTAACGACAATTTCAAGCGCGCCACAAGCTACACAGATGGCGCTACAAACGCATTTAGAACAATTGACAATTCTCCATGCAATCCTGAAACGCGCTATGAGAGTTTTCGGAGCACGTAACATACATACAAGATCCCGACAATAACCGTTGGGGCATAGCGGCCGCATATTAAAATAGCCGCTTTTTACTAAGTGCATTTGGATGTATACACGGTACATATACCAAAACAACATGTTTTACAATTACTGTCTGTCTGTCTGTTTGTTGCCGCTAATCTCTGAAATGGCTGGACCGATTTTGACGGGACTTTCACTGGCAGATAGCTGATGTAACAAGGAGTAACTAAGGCTACTTTTATTTTAGAAAAATCTTTTTTTTTTATACCACGCGGACGAAGTCGCGGGTAACAGCTAGTGTGTATATTAATTTGTTGGTCTCCCCCCAGGAGTCGTATCATCGACGGCACCACGGTCCTCCAGGAGTGCTGCAAGGCCAGCCCGAGCGCGCCCGCGGCTTTCATTGAAGACAACGTATACCGTTCGGTGGAGTCTCGCTCGTTCTGCCACACGGCGCCCATCACCGACCTGACCGTGGTGGAGGCGGCCAAGCCGTACCTCGTCAGCTCCAGTGCCGATGGTGTTATTAATGTTTGGAAGTAAGCCGGCAGGTTGTTTTGTAGCGACCACTTCAACCGCACCACAAGCTACGCAGATGGCACTGCAGACGCATTCAGAACAATAGACAATTGACGTCACAATCCTGAATCGCGCTATAAGAGTTTTCGGAGCAAGTAACATATATACAAGATCCCGACAATAACCGTCGGGGCGTAGCGGCCGCCCCGCCAAGCATACCACCCGCCTGGCTGGAAGATCTTCCCTTTTCCGCTAATGTTTGAATTCCACGAAGCGGTGATTGTAAATACCTGGGCCCCAAGTCTGCTAACACAATCGATTCATAATCGAACAGCAACCGCATAGTAACTGTCACTTGTGACAGTTATCCCTACAATATCTGTCAAAAGTGACGGTTACTATGCGGTTGCTGTTCGATTATGAATCGATGGTGTTAGCAGACTTGGGGCCCTGATTAGCGTAGTGGGTAGAGTGACCCTGCTTTCTGTGCTGAGGGTCCCGGGTTAGAATCCTGGTAGGGACTGGATGAATGTTTACCCCATTGTAACCCGAGTCATTAATGTTTAATATCTATATAAGTATTATATACTGAGTTCGCCCCCAGTCCATTGTACGGTACTCATAATACAAGCGTTGCTTAGTGTGGGACCGTATAGTTGGTGTGTTCGTCTGGCGATATTATATTATTATTAATCCGATTGGTCTATCCCTCTCCGATCTTTCGCTTACACCCGCAAATGGGTACGAATTGCCTGTTAATGCACCCCTAAGCCCTTATACACTAACCACCAAATTTATAGACGTTTTATAACTTTATCAAACGTCATATAGTACTGCGCTAAGCAAAACTCTTGTGCGCAGTACTATATTACGTTTGAAAAAGTTATAAAACGTCTATAAATTTGGGGGTACACCTTCTGGTCAACGAATTTCGATCTGATAATGGGGGATTTTGACTTGCGTCGTCACCGAGTCGTTTATCACTGTTTTTGAGTTATGTGACAGGCATTAGTGTTAAAAACATTAACTATTATTGTTACGTTTTTGTTCATAGTATAAAACTTTATTTCGACCTGTGATCAATTTTGTTTTGTTAAAATTGTAGTAGTAAGTACTTTATTGTTATCATTTGGCTTGTTCAGACTGAAGCGGCGAAATTACCGCTTCGGTGTACATAAAGTACATTCACGCAGTCATTGGGTGTTAAAATAACAAACGAGTGGCTGTAATTGTAAAAATAATGTATTTACAAAAAAATATGTATATGTTTTTATTCTAAATTGCATAGATGATAAGATTCTATTTTTACATAATATTATCGATAATTAAAGATTTTTACAACTATTATTGACTTTCAATAATTTCCCTGTCACAGACAAGAGACTGTCCACATATTGATTTCTTATATTTACGCGAATGCTACACATTGAAATGAAACTAAATTTTCGAATAGTATCGCGATATTTTTATGTTTTTACTGACGACTGGACGTCCTCCCGTGACCATTGTTGCTGTAAAGCAGCTGAAACGTCGGGAACGTAAAAACATAAAAATAAACGCGATAAAACTCGAAAAATTTGTTTCATTTCAAAGAGACTGTCTCTCATACTTGTATAAAGTTTGATGTATATTTATTATAGCACTAGTTTTCTTATCCCCTATCCTGTACTATAAGCACTCACAGATAGTGAAGACGATGACGATGACTGATTTTTTTTTGAATCGCGTCATTATTTTCGGAGATTAACCCAACATCCAAACTCTTTATAATTTTGGTATAGACCAGGGGTTCCCAAACTTATTTTGTCTACTGCCCACATTGAGAATGAATAATTTTTTAGCGCCCCCATTTCTCACCAACTTAAAAACCACTATAACTTCAAATTAAATTAATTATTGTAAGCCTCTACACAACGCCCTAATTTTTTTTCTGGGTCTCTTACCACCCCCCTTTAGGCCTGCAGCGCCTACAAGGGGGCGTTATCGCCCACGTTGGGAAAGGCTGAGACAGATCTCAGATCTGCTTATAAATTGCTTAAAACATCCATAATTCATGGGGGCAACTCACTACCACCGTTTCTAAAAATCGATACGGTAACATTTTTAATGTAATGATGTTTAGAAACTCTTTTAGACTGTAGTTTTTTTCCTATTGTCTAGATTACAAACTATAATAAATGTGCATTTTGTACAAATTACAATATATTTTATGAAGCAATATCGCGACTGTACCCTCCAATTGCATATTGTTCACAATAAAATTGCTTTGTAATGCTATTGTAAATTTCTATACATTTGGGGGTTACTATTTATCTAACATGTAACTAGCGGCCACTACTGTGCTCACATATGAACAATACAAATTATAGGTCGCATAACGTAGAATGATCAAATAATGCACCTCTGTGCATGTTACATTTATACAAATAGGCATACAAGGAACCGCCATCGTTGATCATTTTACGTGATGCGACCTATACCGAGCTGTAGAAAACCGTGACGCTGGATATTGCCATGCCAAAATAAACGTTAAGTATAGACATGATAGTCTGCCTTACTTAAGGTCATTTTCGCATATCAATACTTAATTCGAGTGCAACGGTTTGCTACGGCTCTCTAACTGTACCACTCAAAGGAAAATTTTTTTAGCGGGCAGCGAGTCCCAAATAAAACATTTGCATTATCAACTATAATCTATCCAATGAGCTAGGTCGTCAGTTATATGCATGCCTATACTGTTGCCATGGCAACGTTGAAGTAATAATTGCATTATTTTTTTTACCCTTGACATTATTGTAATTCCTAGTTCGTGATTGGCTCAAGACTACGTCATCGGCCATTTCTGACGAATGAACAGTGTTGCTACTACTGAAAATGTCAATTAATGGCGGCACTGGCCGTGACGTAGTATTGGGCAATCGTCGGTAGACAATACCTAGCGTAGTACATTATTATACTTAAAACTATAATGGTCGCCTGGGCGAGGATCGATAGTTTACCTCGGGCAAGCGTGTCATCTGCCTATTGTACATGGTCTACTTATCGACAACCTTACGCCTTTACTACACATCATAGAGAACCTCATATAGTCTGAGAATCATACATTTAGCGACCATGCGAGCAGACCGGTGATTGGTGAGCTTGTATGTACTTATATTATACACTTTACTTATTATATAACTAACTACTTATTCGTAGCTACAGACATCACAATCTTCATAACATTTGGGATACACTCCTCATACCATTCACAAACCAGAGTTGATTGATTTAAATAAACTGCTTTTTTTTTTATAAAAAGTCCTTAGATTAATTTCAACCATAAATCAGTCTGACATGTTTCATAATTGTCTTTGTAATGGGAACATAACAATTTAAAAATAAAATGAAGGACTTGATAACATCAACAACTAAACCAGCTGCAAAAATATTCCACTACTGTTTTTAACATAAATAATCCCTCATTTTCTTGAGGCCAAAACGTTTTTAAATAAAACGAAAAAACCACCTACAAGACAAACACATGTTTTCTTCTAATCAGTTGCAAAGAAAGAAAAATGTTTTTTCTTTAAAGCAGAAAAAGTAGTTACAAATCAAATTAATCTAGATTTAAATCAACCCAGGACTTATCAGCTTATACGTTAAAAGCATAATTTACGTCAAAATTATATATAAAAAATCAAATAAATATTTTGTTTTTTTTAACATGATTGTTGACAACCCTGTCACAAACAGAATATTAAAATAAATAGTAACCATTGACACACTATTTTATCCCTCTCTGACTCTCAGATGGTGGCAAGACACCTTTATTTACAAATATAAACAGTAAGCTATAATTGCTTACTCTTCTTACATGCTACTTATTTACTCAAACTGCCTTTATCATCTGGAATATCTTCTAACAGTTTATCCAAGTCCACTCCATCAAACTTAGGGTTCTGTGCGTTTGAAGCGTGCGCCAAGAACAACTCTTTTAGAAACTGCAATTCTTTTGTTAATGTTTTCACTTTCTCCTCAAGCATTTGATTTTCAGCCTTCAGTTTGCTGACTCTTGTGAATGTTTCCTGTGTGCGTTGTTTCGTTTTGAATCTACTCTTTTTCACAGCCTGGAAAGAGTCACAATAATTAATAAAAAAAAAACACAGCCAAATAAGGAATGACGAGATCACATCAAACATCCATGGTACGGTGATGTGCCACAAATTAACAAATTGGAATCATTGAAATCAAAATTACACAGCCTCTAATCTCTAGACCCATAAGTGCCCAAATTATATGCTCATGACTGTTGACTGGAAACTGACCTACAAATAAAGCCAGATAAAAGCTAAGAAGCAGAAGGCTTCCATTGAACATTCCAAGTAAGTATTAATACATTCAACTCAAACATTATTATTTATATTCTGTTAGGTTATGAGTCATCCAACACAAAAATAACAGGAAAATATCATCAGCTAACTATTATACATATTGCATCACAAGTTCAGTATATAAACCAAAACATTGTGTAATGTTTTGTTTGGATTTATGTTGCAATCTTGGAATATTATATTAAACTAGCCTTTTCTTGTGGTATAACTTATATAGTTAGGTAATTAACATATGACATAGGTATGATGAAACAAGGCAAGTAAATCTAGCAATGTAAGTTTGTATTGAATGTATAACTCAGATGTTAGGAACATAGTAGGTACATTTGAGTCTTGCTGGATAACAATAATGCTCCAATAGTGTTTAGCTGATGACTGATATCTGAGTCACTACACAGTTTATAATTAAGAGGCCCAAAACTAGAATTCCAGATACTGATACAGGCTAGAATTCCAGATAGTGGTAGGAGGTGCCAGTTTTAGACAATATTTAAGACAAACTTAAAAATAGCCATAAAGGTACTTTGATTTTTGCTTCCCTGAAAGGATTTTCTTAAATATGCGCCACTATTGTTCCAATAGATTTGATAGGATTCCTAGTTATGGGCACAAATAAATAGGATAAACTGTTTAATGGCATTTACATGCAGGCACTGTGGTACACAATAAGTTGTATTAAACCATCCCGGAATCAGGCTATGCAATTCCATTCCTTACTGGGATTTCGAATGATAGTACCCTTGGATTAAAAGATGCTGAATGCGACTACACATCTCTGTTTTCAGAGAGCTAGCCAGTCAAGTAAGTGATTTGAATTTGGTATGTTGCAATAAACAAATGCTACTTTTAACTGATATTTTATTTTTTTATTACAATATAGGCAAGTATTTGATCTCGATCTCACCCGATGGTAAGTGACGATGAGATCTACGATGTAGCATACTTGCCTAGAAGGTACCTGTTCACTCTAGATTTGAAAACACCCAGATTAAAGTCAATGGGAAACAAAGACGCCGGTAGCATGTTCGTTTCCTTGGCAGTTTGCATGATGAAGGTAGAAGCAAAACGCTTAGTAAGTACCGAAGGAATGTCCACAGTGTACGGATGACACTTCTCCGTGCGTCTTGTCGACCGACGATAGAATAGCTAGAGCAATAGCAGTAAATGATGTTACATACCTCATTGTTCCTGTCCCGCTTTTTCCTGTACTCATCGGATTCATCATCAGCATCGCTGACGCCTCGTCCCCCGCGCTTAACAGGAGGCATTTCGTCGAAATCGTCTTCTAATAACATCAAACTGTTTTTGCGCTCAGCACCAATATACCCACACGAAATTCACTATGCAAATACAGCGAATCTCTGTGAACAACATTTACAAAATAAACTTTTTTGTGTGTAAATTACCTAGAAATCATGACGCAATTGTTGTTGTAATTCCATCACAGATTTCGTTATTTATGACGTACCAATTTAATTCAATCTGTGTATTCAATATGATTGAGTCTTTCTTGCGCACACTAGTAAACGCAAAATGATTAAATTTATTAAATAAACGTTGAAAACAACTAAATAACACAATTAGGTTCAAGTGTAAAATTCCACTAATGTCGCCAAAATAAAATGAAAATAAATTGAATGAATAATGAATGACTGACAGAAGAATGGCCCGTCAGTTTGACAGCACGACAGCATTTTTGTTTGTTTTTGGCATCACACGCTTGTGTATTTTGCCAGTGTCAAGTAATAACGACATGCTTTTCTCTTTCACCTTGTCATTGACGACGAAATCATCGGATCGGTGGGGCGAGTTATACTAAAAATGAAAGGGACAGCTTCGATGACATTCTTTTTTGTGCTGATTTGAGGTAAACGTAGTGATTACTTTCTCTGTGATTTGTGGCGCCTACTCGAGTGTCTCTGGAGCTGCGTTTACGATACTCACCCTACGTAAAATATACTTTGGTTAAACGCCTCTTTCAGAGTCTGCGGGGGAAAAAATTACACCGGGTAAAATTTAAACTGCTCCGTTTACGGACGTCCGCTGGTATAAGATTTCCCCTGACAAGTGTAAAATTTTAGCAAACTCAAAAGGTCGCTAAATATTACGCTGCTCTCAGATTAGGTCAAATCTTGTTAAATCGTAACTGGAGACAACTCTTATAGTCAGTCTCTTCAATGTCATGCAAACACACTAAATGATGTAATTGTTCCCACCAAAAAACCCTAGATGTGCCGGCAAGTCTTGGTTGAGGTGTGAGGCTTTAGGGAATAAAACCAATTTATTATCAGACCACAATATAATTCTTTCTTCACGATAAACTTCTAACAATTTACGTAAATTTTATTTACACAAATAATGGAAGCATCGAATGCTAAACTGTCTAATACTGTAATGCTAATTAATATAATTATTTATACTTACTGATCATTATTCAATTGAGGGTAGAACGCTTTAAAATAGATTCCATTTTGAAATAAATACTAATTTCGTAACGGTAGTCATACAAGTAATTACAATAATTTGTATGTTTGTATATTCACTAAGATCATTTCATTTTACATCACAATTGAAACGAAGAATTTAAAATAATTAACTGTATCGATTTAAAAAAACATTAACACAAGACCCTACCCTTACTCTACGGCTGTACCTATATTTAGAATCGACTATCAATACGAGTATACGTTCCTTTGCGAATACAATCGACTGTTCTGAAAATAATTTTATAAGTATAAAAATGTGTGAATATTAGTTTTTGTCTAAATAGTGACCTATTACGGTTCTTATTATTGAATCAAGCTCATGGAACTATGTTCAAATGGTCCAAATTGGCAAAGAAATAATTATAAAATAAGTAGCTACCCACATATTTAACAAGATTACTATACATAATCTTAAGTAGGTAGGTACGTTGAGCACATAATACACTGAAGATACACATTATTTGAATATACAGGTATATATTATCACAGAATATAATTATATTGAGAAACAAAACAGTCTCATTTTTTTAACATGTTTAATGAAATATATCGATCCAATACGACAGTAGAATTGGAATGAAGTATACAAAATGGAACACCAAAAGAAAACCTAAGAAACATTATACAATTGAGATAAGACACTGGTCTTAACTAGTGGTTATATACATTACTGAACGATTAAATAGCTTAATAATTGTTGCGTTATCTGAATTATAATAATATTATGCTGTTAAGATAATTAAAATACGTGTTGCGTTCTAATTATATTGTCTTCAGTCAGTATCATTAAAGTTTCTATTGTTTTTGAACATCGAATTTTAAACTAAGTATAGTATGTAAATAATTGCTAAATATTATTTGGCACAAAGTAAAAATAGTACTTACCTAACTGCTAATATTGATCCATTCTTGTGCTCCCAAAAATCGCAGTTATCGGTAAGTACATACAGTATAATAGCTTTGACGTGAAATATTAATCATATTGATAAAATACAAACATAAAGTTATAATAGTGACAAATCCATAACAGGAACATTTTGGATATATTAATTCCATATCTTGGTTGATTTCTACTGAGGTTATACTTACTTTTAATAACGAATGAGAATTAAATAGATGGCGCAATAACTAGGTTTAAAATATCAGAACAAGACAAATTTGTAGTTTTAAAAAGTAATATTAGTATTTTTTTAAGCAATTAGTCGAATTACAGTCAAACTAAAGTGCTGTTTCCGTTTCAAAAATAACAATTTATGTGCCTCACGGTGGCTAAGTTTCCAACTTGTACATGGTTTCCAAGATCAACATTTACTTCTTATCGTTCTGAATTATTCAACATTTTTGTCTTATTTACGACCGAAAATATATTAAAATTGTATGTACTTACGTATTTTATACATATATATATATAGGAATAAATAATTTGATGATTTTTTTTTTTTATTTGGTAACATTACTTAGCGGCTTAGTGTTACTACTTCAATCGAGTAACAATAGTCGATATTAATAACAGAATAGTCAATAGTGATTATGTTCCAAAGAAGCAACAACTTTTAATAAAAATATACGCGTCCATTAAAAATAAGTCTATCATTATGGATACCTATCATAAGTCATAAATAGTTTAAAAGTTATTAACGTAGATATTTATTAAATTTATCAGCTTGTATCTATGATCTATAAATAGTATCGACTAATGAATAGTATCGCTTAGTTACCAGCAGTCGACGGCGTCGCCGTTTAACACTCGTTCAGATACCTAGGGGCGGATACAATGATTGTAACAACCTAATTACATAGTTCAAGTTTCAACGTGCTTATACTTTAGTAATTAGTACTTAAATTACAGATTTTGGGTATCTCCGCCCGTAGTTCATTGCAACGGTTGCTCAATAGCAAACCTTCCACGTAGTCATTTGGAAGAATACAAATATATTTGTGTCTTCCAAATGACTCAAAGGCAAAGTTCATTTGACTAAGTATTAGATTTCATCCACTTGAAATTTGATGAAAAGGTATTAAAATTTTACTGAAATATATATACCTAGTTGGTTGATTCGGTATATATATGAGCTTTACTTAGAGTTGCTCCTCCGCCCGTATCTGAACAAGCATTTTATATTATTATGTACGTTTCATGTTTATTATCATTGCGAAGACGTCAAGTTATCTAAAGAATTAAAAAGCGAAATCTATTTTTTGTCAATTACTTTACTTACAGCTAACCTTATTAGTCGTATCAAATAAGTAAGCGTCATTCTACATCGACGCTTTGTGAGCAACAATCGATTCTCTCGTTAGTGGCGTTAGTAACTTTTACGTGTCGATTTTTAGTCGATTTATCATTTCGATTTCGAATTTAATCGATTTTCAGTCAGAATAATTATTAGTCTCTTTGCTTTATACATTAGTTTTCTAATGTTAAGATCCTAATAGTCTAAATATCGGGGTTTGATTCTCGATTATTAAATATATTTTCGTCAAACATAAGTAATTTATATGACGTCATTATGTATGTAAAGATTTACTCTCAGTCCATCCTATCCAATGATCATTATGACTTCGCATTTTAAATTACGAACTTCTTACTAAAAGTGGCGAAGTGAAAGCGATCTTTGGTGGCGCGAAATTCAAAATTTTGGCAGTTTTTTTTTTAAATAAATATTGGAACATCTCTTATGTTGTTCGCGCAAAGGCAAATGACAATAATTTATCAAAAAAAAACAACCCGGTCACCATTTTAACTACCTAGTATATTGAGATCTGTCAGAAGGGCACTAGTGCTTCAGGTCACAACACAAAACAAGAACCATTAAAATAGTTTCACAAAACTCCGCAATATGGCCGACTGTCAAGTGACATTTGGTTTTTGGATACGTATTTTATGGTAGTCGCTCACTGCGGCTGCTGCATCGCCGTCTTTCGGCATTGACAAAGCCACTTGATGATTCGTGCGTTCCGCTCGACCACGCTCGGAGGTTCTGTGTTTCGGTAGATCTGCTTCGGAACGCCGGGACCTTGCACCTGAAAATAACTTTATTTTATTATTCGGACACAGACGATAAATTTGGTATTCGCAAAATTCGATTAAAAATCGAATAAAAATCATGTAACTACTAGGTATAATACCCAGAATTTATACCTATTTAACCAAGGTAATATTATGTTTGCTTACATACTCCGACAATTCTATCGTCATGGGTCTGCCGTGAATACAAGGTCCAAGTATAAACTTCTTACGGTATAGTCAGCGGCGGCGGCCAGCTGGTTGGAGTCGACAGTGGACGCGGAGGAGAAGAAAACGGGGCTGTCGGCGAGGGCGTCGCGCAGCAGCGCGTCGTACTGCCGCGGCTCCAGCCCGAGCCGCTCGAAGAACTCCTGCAGCCGGGAGCTGGAGTCCGCGGGGCTGTCGGGGGACTCCTCGCCCTCGCACGGCGCCGATGCCGGACTGCGCCCGTCTGAGCGCCTGTACCTGGTGGAACGTGGTGTACGTTGTTATCTAATGGAAACCCAGAGCGTATCAGGAGGAAATCTCAGCCTAGTTAAAACACGAATATACGGGGTCTTTTTAGACTACTTATTCAGCCAATACTTGGTGTGGGTTTATGGTTGACATTGCTTTCATATCACATATAGTGGAACCTCCTTATAAGAAACACGTTCTGCGCGCTGCTACATAGATGGCGTTGAATACGACGTCCCGCACAAATGAACATTCTCCATACAATCCTGAAACGTGCTGTGAGAGTTTCGGAGAAGGTAACATTATCGGGGCACAGTACCTATTTGAACTTGACAAAAGGTGTTGTATCTCACCGATCTGATATGTCAGACTTGGAGCGTAGGATGGGCCGCGGCCGCCGCTGCTTGTAGCGTAGACACCGCTGCCTCTTGAACGTTCCCAGAGGCGATGTTATCTCCTCCGGCTGACATATCTACAACAAATTATGTCAACAATAATAATATTGCCAGACACCTCTAACTGGAATTAGTCCAGCTGTAAGAGTCTTGCTTATGAGGAAATTTGTCTACAAGATCGTTTTTGTCTCCCGCTTTGCAATGGAGGGAAGTGGATAATTTTCACCCAAATCCTCCTATTTTTCTCTCTCGTTTAAATTCGTGCGGGTTCCAAGACAATTAACTTTATCCCGGGACGCGCCGTGGGTCAAGCCTCGGTGTCACCATTGGACACCACTGTAGATCCTGGCTTACAGGAGTAGCAGTGGTGGGAGTGTGTGGCGGGTCTAGTCCCTCAAAAAAAAAGACAGCTCTACGGTCCCAAATCTCTACATTACAATGGACTGGGGTGATCCCAGTTGGGGGCCCCCCCGTTCAGAAAGCGGGATCACTACTAAATGTGCTAATTAAGACGGATTCTTGCCATTAGTTAAATAAGCCAGATTTTCTTCTTCTTTTTTCCATGTTTTTATGCATGAGTGGTGTTGAAGTGTTGCCAATCACAAAACCTTTAGCCTAATATCGGGAGGGGATTAGCAACAAACGCCATTATCAACTCAACTTATATCCAATGAAGTTGTAGTTTTTACCATTGTCGCTTAGTACGCTGCGCTAGAGGCATTTTCCGCTAGCAGAGTTAACACTGGGGCATTGCGTTTTGGGCGTAGGATTATCTGTGGGCTCACCTGTGACGCGTTAACGTACTCCTGCTTGTCGTCGTTGCGCGTGCGCATGCGAACCTCCTGGTACTGCGGCTGCTTGTTCACCACCTCCGTGCTCGGCTCGTGGTATCTAATAAAGATATTTCTTATAAAAATGCCGGCAATTAAATGGAATATTATTTGGCATTTCAATTTATTGAACCAACGTAGTTATATTACTTAATAATAGAGGGTAAGCTTTTCCTACTCAGTTTAGTACCTTATGACTAATTTATTTAATACTAGCTGCGCCCCACGGTGTTACCCGCACGGGCGCCATACATTTTACCGGGATAAAAAGTAGCCTATGTGCTATTCAAGACTGTAATCTATCTATGTGCCAAATTTCATCAAGGTCCGTTTAGCCGTTCGGGCGTGAGTGAGTAACAAACATCTATCCATTCAAACTCTCACATTTATAATGTTAGTGGGATTACAACAAACAAAAAAAAAACAAATTTTCTAGCGTTTATGGTGCCTATTTAATTCAAATTTTAATGTTTTTTTCTAATAAGACATTACTCTAAAAATACCACAGAACCACAAATCTTGTGATGACCTGATATAAGAGTACTGAATTAATGTTTACAAGAGACGCCATTTTCATATCTTCATGTCACATCCATTATTTTATTAATAGTTTGATCATGTGTTATTGCTAATAATAATAATGCCCACTAAATTGTGGGTGAGCCCATATTCATATTTATGTGGGAAGTTAGCATGAAAGTGTGAGAGAGAAAGGACGACTGCTGTGTGTGAGTTAGAGTGAAAGAGAAATTTGATGCTTATGTTTACTTAATATTGAATGAATGGAACGCAGATGTAAATGAGGGAGCGAGACGGAGGTATGAGGGGGACAGAGGAGAGAACGGTGAAAAAAGAAAAGACGTGTGTAGACTAATTTGTGTATTTACTGTGATTTCTGATTTAAATAAAGATTTTGTGGCAGATTCGGTGTTTGGTCGAGTCACTATCCTCTACATTTTTTTTTTTTTTTTTTAGCTAAAATATAAAAAGCTAATTCATTTTAGCTAAATAAAATAAAATTCGTCTAAGGACTAAGGTACATAATATAGGTACAATAAACTCAATATTAAATTCGAAAAGTACCTCAATTAGCTTGTTTTCGATAAATCTTATGGTAAGATGTTTAAATACTGACCTGGTGTAATCTCTAGCTGTGTATTCCTTGCGGCCCACGTTGAGACACTTGAGGGGCGCCTTGTATGTACACTCGTAGTCACCATAGTCGTACATTGGAGGCTCGTCTTGGAACTGCGGCGGGGGAGCGCTGGCCTGCACACGCAATGGATAACGAGATACACATTAACATTTATAGCACTAGCTTCTGCTCGCGGCTCCGCCCTTGGTAACTCGATGATGATAGCCAATATCACGGGTATAATGTCGCTTCGTATTAGTGAAAGATTTATTAGAATGGGAGCAGTAGGGTGAGCAGGCACTTCATATGTAATTTTAACAACATCGTACTTATTTATGTCATCTGTGGTGTGAGAGGGATGGGAGACGTTACGTTACCGAAATGGTACGTAAATGGAATTGTGCTTGAGGTACAGTAGTTCCGGAGATTACTCCCAAAATCCAAAGTCACAAACAAACTTTAATTCTTTATGATATTAAGTATACAGGTTGTTATCATTGGCAATATTAATTTTTTTTTTTTATAGGACCCATTAATAAATAAATGATTGATCAAAAATAAATCATCATTCCAATCGCGAAAGGATGGTGTGCACGTACAGAGGATTTATTTAAGTAGATAATCGATTGCGGAAATCCGTCTCGGAAAGTTTCCGATTCCGTTTCCGGCATCGCTGTCAGTACGTCAACGACAATGTTTCTTGCATTGTCTTTATATACCCATAACATTGAACTACTCAAAAATGTAAATAATATATTTTTAAAATAGCAACCATGGAGTTTCTTGCCTGTTGTTCTCCATAGGACCGGCATTCCGAACGGTGGTAAAGTTCGTAGCTTAGTATTTTGTGGAAATTTCGACGATTCATAATTTCGACGGTTTAATTTAGATGAATTAAAAAAACTGATTATAATT
The DNA here is from genome assembly GCA_905404115.1 of Pheosia gnoma. Classification (NCBI taxonomy): domain Eukaryota; kingdom Metazoa; phylum Arthropoda; class Insecta; order Lepidoptera; family Notodontidae; genus Pheosia; species Pheosia gnoma. The sequence continues at coordinate 3,819,659 of FR989919.1, read as the reverse complement.
CTGAACGTTGTAAGCTGCTTATCGCTTTCTTATAAACTAGATCTGACACGCGGTACTCTAGTATATAACCAAATAGGTTGTACCTGGAAGTGTATCCCGACGCGCGGCGCGTGCGCGCAGTGCGGCGGCGCGTGCGCGTGCGGCGGCGACGGCGCGCCGTCCTGGAACTGCGGCGGCGCCGACACGTAGCACTCCGGCCCGCCCTCGCCGCACTCCACCAGGTGCGAGCTGTATCGGCTGGGGAAACAAATTGTCATGATAGATATAAAGATACAAATTAAACATCAACGCGTAAGCATATCGCATTCTGCGACGCCCCGCACTTCCAGTGACTAGTGTCAAACGCCAAAACATAACGGCAAAACGATTAGCATAGTTGGTAGTGACCAAGGTGATCAGATGAGATCGAGATCAAATACTTGCCTATATTGCAATAAAAAAAATAAAAAAAAGGCCTGGAACCGGTAAGCCTATGAATTGGTTTTCAAACGACTTAACTGCTGTCAAATTTAACTTATGGTTAACCCATACACTTTGATTACCTTTTGAAAGGGCTGTCCTATAAACCAAGGATTCGGTTAAGTTGAACGCGAATGTTTAGAAAAACCCATTCGAAAGGGTTTCCCATATACCACACACCTATCTACATCTTTCATAGACAAAGTTCACTTTTCTTTTAGATTTAGATTGCAACACCATAAAACCATTGGGTAACCCCTTCATAAGGGAATGTTAAGTTTTTAAGTCAGTCGTTTTAAATTAAAAACATAAATAGTGGTAATTGCACACTAGGCCTGGCCCGTATCGTGATGGTCCAGTGGGCAAGTAACATTTTAGGGAATCCCGATAAATGGGGTGCTCCTTAAACGACTGCGGCTCGCTGAACGACTGGTCTGGGCCCTGGTTTCTGGAGTGGTAGTATACCTGGCGTGGTCGTGCTGCGTGGAGGAGCCGGAGTCGGCGCGGCGGTGCGCGGGCGGCGGCGCGCGGGGGGGCGGCGCGCTGCGCTGCGTGCAGTGCCCGCTCGAGCCGCCCGAGTCGCGCGCGAACGACGACCCGCAGCGGCTGCGCACGAGTGCAATGTTACATCACGTGATACACCTTAGACACTTTGACGAACGATGATCGGCGGTTATCGATCTTATGCAATGGGATTACATTTCAGACCATGAATTTACTAGGTACACAAACATTTATAACATCCTGATATGGAGAGACTGGAGTTTAGACAAATGTAGAGAAGCGCATTCCGAACGGGCGGGTTTAGTCCTAGCTTAATATTTTGTGACATATTTGACGATTCATATGTACTGTAACATTCTAGTTCTGACCACCCAAGCCGCCTTTATACGCTTGCTCGATACCTTGTGATTCAGCTTTCGCGCGGGATAGAGCGCGCGTGTAATGATAGACAAGGATAAACGAAAACGCTCCTGGCCGCGGTAGCCGCGACCCCAGCTACTTTTGGAGATAATGATAGTGTAGTAGTTTGGAGATAATGATAGTGTAGTATTTCCTTCCTGCGAGGTTATTTAAAATAACTCAAAATCGATATCGGATACAGATTTTCCGAATTTCTGATCTGTATGTAGCTCCCGATGAACTGTCAAAAGGAAATTAATAATAATACGAAATTTTTCGATCGTAGAATGACGGTATGCATTCACGAAGAATTTATATAACGATTGCGGAAACCCGTCTCGGGACGTTTCCGTTTCCGTTTCCTATAGCATTTATGTATTATTTGATCAATAATAAAATTCATACGGATGATATAAATTTTTTACTTTTTTTATAATATTAATTTCAAATTCTAACACTAAAAATTTATGACGAATTTAACTGGTTTGAACCTCGAGAGCGAGTAGGCTAACTACCAAACGCATGTAAAAGTATGAAACAGCTTATATAATGTGCCTTTTGTCCCCGACCCTGGGCGACTGCTTTTATTACTCAACTAGCGTAGAATAACATTTTTAAGGAATTAATTTATAATTAGTTTATTGTTTCATGCGCGGTCACGCTGTTATCTGCAGAGTTTATAATCTAAGTCTAACAACCATATGATCAAGCGCGGGTGCAGTTAATAATATTTTTGTCATAGGTTCATGGAGAAAAGCTGTGAAGATTACCTGTTATAGGACTGGTAGTTCTCCTCTCCCGGTGACGGATGTTCGGAGAACGCCTCACACGACGACATCAGAGATGAGTGGTTTGATCTGCAACAATAAGCGCCCACATGAACAAATGTTTTGGAACAGTACTTACAGAGTAAGTGCGTAGTAAGTGCCCACTTACAACGCCGTCCACGTAGCCCACGTAGCGCCCGGGTGCAAACACTACCCCAGCGCCCCCATATAAGTAGTCAGATTTTTTCTATATTCATGTGTAGCGACCTGTTCAACCTCGCTTGAAAAACCTCCCTTGTCTGATAGTCAGGCAAAAGGCAGATGACGATGCTGTCGATCAGGAGACGCTCAAAAACACCCGGTGGGTAGATGAAGTCTAGGACGGTAAATTCACTTATTTGTATAATATGCATCAACATTTTCATGCACGACCGCAGATCATCTCAGAGTATCTCTGAATATCTGTGGTCTCTAAAGAACTAGCCAACCTGGAATCTGGGTCAATATATCACCTGGTGCCTTTGGATGAGCAGGAAGCAGTGCGCTGGTGTGTGGAGTGGCGACGGCGCCGCGGCGACCGGCCGACCGTCTCCGCACCGCCGACGTTGACGCTAAAGCAAACATTCGTGATAGTAAGCGCCACCCAGGACCGCCTTCGACTTATTGTAAGCCTTTTAGGATCTTTAGGATATATTACCCCTATTTGATGTCCCCCTGCTATGCAAAGCCTTTCCCTTAACGACTCCACTTGGTTCTATCTAGCGCTTGTTGTGACCGCGTTTTAAATGAAAAGGTCACCATATACAATTATTATCGTTTTGGAAAATAAACATATTTATCGGTGATATGGGTTGGAGATGTAGGAACTAGGAGATCTAATGGAACACGGGGCCCTGGGCATTTGCTGAGCATGGCCAACAGAAAAGAGAGGCTTGGCTCCATGTATTCTTCTACCTAGCCGTTTTCCTATTTCTCTTTTGTTATGTGGTTGGCTTCCAGTCGATCTCTGATACGGCTGATCACGGATATGACGCAATATACTTAAACATAATTGAGGTCACAATATATACTATATTGTTCGCAATAAAACTAGTACTATTAAAATATACTAGTAAAAACAGCGCAGGGTTGGGTTATTTTCTCGTAAACAACACGCCCTCCTAACTAAAACTGAACCGTGGTCACACCACAGTAGGCGTGCGAGTGAGTTACACTTACTGTTCAGGGTAGCATCTGGTTTGCGTGTGGAGATCGGGGAGTGACTTATGGCTGTTGATGTTCGGGCAGGTGTCCTCGACGCGCATGCTTGGTTGCGAATGGGAATTCGATCTGAAGAAAAAAATTGTCAAGAACTTCTTCTAACTTTTCAAAATTTTACATAGTTAAGTAGGTAATATAGTTTCCAAAATGTTTGTTACATCATTTGAAGATTAGTGCAAGCAGGCGATGGGGAGAGAGTGGGACCACTCGCTGTTCTCTCCCCTCTACCTCACACCCGAACTCACTTATGGCGGTGACATCACTAATAGGCACTGCAATCTAGGCTTTCATGTTTTTCTGATCGGGAACTTTAAACGTCTGTATTTCTGTCATGTCTAGAGTTCGTTAAACAAATGTTTCGCCGTTATCATTCATAGCATATCAATTATAGAATTATTACTATTATTATTAAAATAAAAATACAACCGAATTGAGAACCTCCTTCTTTTTTAAGTCAGTTAAAAACGGTCATTCCCTTTTCTCAAGATCATGTTTCTCTATGTGAATGTAGAGAGGTCGCTCACCTGGTGTACCTGGGCGCGGAGTGCGCGTACTGCGCCGGCGGGCTGATGGCGCCGAGCTGCGCCGGCGAGCCCGAGCCGCTGCACACCGGCTCGGGCAGCTGCATGCACTCGGGGCTCGAGTGCGAGCTCGCTGTGGGAATATTGAGCCGTTGCTTAGACATTTACTCAAACTAGAAATAGTTTAATTGCGCACTCTTAAACTTCAAGTCACTAACGTCATTGCCGCTCATTTAAGGTCACGCAAAAATCACCCTTACCACTTAGCCAATATTTTAAAATATAGAATGCTTTGTTCCGCGGATAAGGCTGCCAGTGCTACAATCAATAATACTCACTCAATGGTTTATAGCGTTATGTATGTAGTATGTATATATTCTATCTTTTAAGTCTAATAAGTGGAAACCCTGTTGAAATAGATCCAGACACACGGACAATGATTCTAAAAACACACCTGCGCTAAACACGCTATAACATTATGTTTAAGTAATCGTCAACATAACAAACACAGTAGCCTTTGTTTGTTATGTGGACGATTATTTAAAAAAGTTCTACAAAAGTAATAGATAAGTTAATATTGAATCGCACTCACGTATAGAACAAGCACTCTTCACCACCACTTCATTAGCCCTCTGTCTCGGTATAACGAACGACTCAGGGAAGAACACCCTGGCGTCTCCGAAGCTCAAGGGCCTGTTCATCTTGTCCCTATGGTCGGGGTCCGATTTCTGCGCCTTGGACCCTGAAGTCCCGGATGAGGAGGTCCCGGAGAAGGTGCCAGAGAATGTGCCAGAGGTGTGTTGGGAACGGGGCAAGGTTTCGCGTTCAGGGTACGAATCTTTGAGCCGTCGTGCGTCCGCGTAGATTTTATGCGCTGCAATAGAGAAAGTCCATCAAGATGGCGGTCCCGGTTCCCTTTTCGATGCCTGTAAATGTCGCCAGACGAACAAAGCCAGGTGTAATCATCACATCACATCAATAATAATACCAACATGCGCCAAACGGTGGTGAGTAGACGTTCTCCCTGCTGTCGGCGTGCTCCAGGAGTCTTCGGAGCGTGTTCTGGAGCCCCTCGCCGGCGCTGACGGCGCGACGGGTGCCGCCCATGCTACGGTTTGTTGCGTCTGGAATTAGGAGCATGGGGTGTGGTAAAGGCATGCACATGCAGCAAACCAGTTACTAGAGCATGCGCGCTACTTGCTTGGGTATTTATATTTACGTCTTTAAGTAAAAATATTGTAGATACTGTAATGTATACATTACTAGGCATTTGGACGCCTGATTCGGTGACATCTACACACCTATCCGAGTCTGTGGTAATAAACCTTTATGTTACCTCATATGGCCATCTCCCCCTATTAACGTGCAAATGACGTGACATATAACATTAATGATGCCAGTAGAATAATTACCATCTGTGAGCTTTTGAGTGAATTTAATCTAATTTATCAAGATGATGGGTAAAAGATAAGCTATTTGAGCCTTTCGGGTACAACTCCACCATTTTGGCTGTAGAAAACCGTCTTTAGTAAAATAGAGGACTACTTCTTTGTTTTTCTTGTGAGCTATGTTTGCTAGCTTTGCCACGCTGCGCGGCCGGTCTGGTTCTTCCTATTAAGATGAGGTGAAACTCATCACCCAGTAGTGGTACCTACATAGATTAGGAATGACTTACAAGGGTTGCAGCAAGCATCATTGTTGAGGGTTCCAGAGCTGATCAAGTGGCAGCCACCGGCGGCTATCGCTTGGCCAAGACCACTGCTCATCTGCAAACATTATTAAAAGGTAGGTTACAAGAAAGGTAAAGGTAGGTTACATAGTTAATAATACATTCTGTAAAGGAATTTTGTTTTTCATCGGACCGTTATTTAAAATAGCTTACATACAGCTCGTCAGGGGCGCCATCAGTGTGGGCATTTTAAATAATTCGATAATAATTTTTGAAAACGGAATCGGAAATTTTCCGAGACGGATTTTCGCAATCACTTCATAGATTCTTCATAAATGCACACCATGTTTGAGCGATTTAACATTTTCAAACTGTCACCCGTCCGCCATTTAAAATAGCCTTTGGCAGTTCGTCGGGAACGACATCCACATCGGAAACATTTCCATTACATTTCCGAAATTTATTTCTAATGATTTTAACTCCTCAGATCTTTCCCAACTCACTCTCAAAGGTAGCTCCTGCTTCCGATCCAACACAGTCTCCGACTTTACGTAAAACGCCTTCGTCTCCGCCAGGAGTTCCACTGCGGACTTGCGCTTCTGCTGCTGGGGTGGCGCTAGCGAACGTGGCGCCGCCATGCCGTCCTTCTTGCGAGGGAGTTTGAAGCTCGCGAATAGAGAGTCAGCTAGCCGACGCCTGGACAGAAGTATAACTTGAGACTTGGGAAGATATTTATGGAATGTTTGTATCCATATTTAACCGTATATACAACTTTCTATAAAGTGGGGCTATGTCTAAAACGTGAATTAATTAAATCATGTAGAATCAGAATCAGAATATTTTTTATTCATAGTACTTATGAATCGTCAAAAAAGTTACACAATGCTAAGCTACAACTTTACCACCCGTTCGGAATGCCGTTCCTATGGAGAGAACGGCCAAGAAACTCCATGGTTGCTGTTTTAAAAGATCGTTTACAAGTTTGCTATAGGTATGTGAGAACAATGTAGAAACGGCTAGGCAGACACCAGTAAAAAAAGAAGAGTACTAACTTTAAGTACATAATTACCAGTTAATGGCTACATGGTCCCCACATTTACAAATTACTCTTGTAAATGGTAATAAGAATGTAGAAGAAAAAGAAGAAGAAGATCTCGACAAAATATTAAGGTGAGAAGCCGAAGAATTTCAAGGACCTCACCTAGGTGGAGTTTCAAAAGACCTAGAGAACGAGGCCGCAGCAGCCGCGCTTTCAAACTTCTTGCGGACCTCCTCGACCTTGGACCATCCGGCTTCCACGTTGAGCCGGCGGTTCAGCGGCGAGTTCTGCGTCGCATGCTTGGCTAGCTCCTCCCTGGTCCGCTTCACGGACACCTCAGGGAGGTCACGGGGGCGCACGCCCCGAGCTTCGTGGCATCGCTCGATGAACTGCTGCCGGCGGAAGGAGAAGGGCGCGGGCTGATGGTAGTCCTCGTCGTCTAGACACCTGCAAGTCATGTGTGATAAAAACTACTCGTAAAAACCGGTAACAAATTAGAAAAAAACATATCAGGCCCTAAATCGATTAAGTATGTTAGCTCCATCTAGTGTTCTCTTATTTAAACGAACACTAGATGGCGCTAGCGAAAATGAATAGTAATCCTTACTGAGCGTCTATGCATAAACAGTTTCAAACCAATAGACAATTAGTTTTTGTTAGACCATAGGCAAATATTATTTGTCTATGATATTAAAAAGATAATACAAGAGATCTAAAATCACTTAGCAGCAACACGGCAGTTTCATTATTATTAAATCCATAAAAAATCTCATCCCGAAACCCCGAAGATACTGCGAGGAATTACAACGGGAGGCTACCGGCGGACAGGCAGTTATCCAAAGTCATTAGTTTTATTCGAGGATTCGCCCGAATGGATCTCGAGGATATAAAGTTGAACTATATGTTATGCCAGATTATTTAACATACTATCGTAATTCTAAAGAATACTTAATTAATCAGTTTGTGACATACATGGCTTCAATAAGCTAAAAGTTCTGTAAATAAGACAATAAGACCGCCGAGTGTCTTGCTAGATCTTCGCAGTTGATATCGTGCTTTGATCTGGTTTGTAAAATGACAATTACTAAGTACCCCCCATAGGCATATTTAAATTCAGAATAACCCCCAAATTTATAGACAGTTATAATTAACTTTTCAGAGGAAAAAGTGCGTTAAAATGGCTCTATAAAATTGGAGTTTAGACTATGGCGTAATGATTGCTTGCTCTAGTTTCCAATGGTCATACCTAGCGGGCTGCGCGAGGTGCGACCTGCAGGGCTGGTAGCAGGAGAGGGCGGCCATGGCGCGGGTGGCGGGGGTGGCGGGGGTGCCGGGGGGTGCAGCCGGCGCCGGCGACGCTCATCATTCGCGCACCCTCGCCGCGTCGCAACACCCGGCCTCTGATGGGCTCCTGGTAACAATGAAACAGTTCATATTAGATTTAAGTGTATTAATTTAATAATATCAACATAAAAACGAAGTCAGTTAAAAATAAAAACAGTTTGCTATAGATCTTACACTTATAAGAATTAATCTAATAATAATATTTCTTACTACCACCATATGTGTCCCTACTTTATCCAGCACTACAGGTAGGTAATATAAACAGAATATTTTAAACAATTACCAGAAGGCACTTATAAACCGCCATAATTGTCTGCTCAGATTTTACCGCCCTCGTTCGTAATGGCGTTCCAATGAGTTAATTCTACGACAGGCCATGCGTGCGCGCATGACACAATCCGCGGGTAAACGAAAGTACACTAGATAGGTCGTTCATCTTCTTCTTTCCACACTTTGACAGCCAATGACATGACAGTGCATTGTTGTATGTGAAACTGCGTAAACAATTACCATTGGTTGAGGAAATATTCTTGGTTAAAATATCGTCAGAGAAATATACCAACATGGTGTTTAGGTAGATATACAGACATAGCGCGGGGCGCAGCTAGTAGTTGTCAATATTTTTTTTAATCAGCTACGTTTAATAAAACTAACATAGCATTTTATAATAAACTAGCTGTTGCCCGCGACTTCGTCCGCGTGGTATTTAACAAAGACTACCGTTGACAACAGCCTGCTCGCCCATTTTGAGCCCGCGGGACGTATTGCAGGTTGTTGCTATCAAACTTAATCAGGCACTGCGCTGCCATATTGGTTTTAATTTTTTTTCGTGAGACCCTATGTTTTTTTTTCTAAAATAAAAGTAGCCTAAGTTACTCCTTGTTACATCAGCTATCTGCCAGTGAAAGCCCCGTCAAAATCGGTCCAGCCATTTCAGAGATTAGCCGGAACAAACAGACAGACAGACAGACGGACAGACAGACAGACAAAAATTGTAAAAAATGTTGTTTCGGTATAGGTAACGTGTATACATCCAAATGCACTTAGTAAAAAGCGGTTATTTTAATATTACAAACAGACACTCCAATTTTATTTATATGTATGTATAGATAAATAAATAACATTCAATACGCATTTGTTATCTTGAATGCTCTCCATCAAAACCGCGGAACTCTGTACCCAGCCTCTCGTCTTCTTTCACTATTTAGCGTTACTTGCATAAGATCATTTCTTATTGCCGTGTCACGCAGTGAAAGTACTGAGAACCATGGTGATTGTTTCAATATTTAATGTAATCACATCATATGAGAAATGTTAGACTATTTTACCGGTTTAAGTGTATAGTCTATGGTTTTAACTTTTTTTTTTCCTGCGGCTGATACCCAAATCTATATATTACTAGCTGACCCGGTAAACGTTTTGCCATTTACATTATTTCTTGAAAATATTTTTATAGTTAAATATTTGCCATTATAAATTGAGATATTATAAACTATCCTATCTTTGTGGATCAAGCTGGATAAAATTGCACACAGTGTGCAAAATTTTATTTAAATCGGTTTAGTAGTTTAGGAGTCCATAGCGGACAAACACCGTGACACGTCATTTATATATATTAAGATATATTATAAAACAAAGTCCTGTCAGTCACACCATTTATAACTCAACAACGGGTGGGCCGATATTTATGATCTTTCATTTTTTGAATTTGTCTCCGCTCCGAATAGCAGAATAACTAAACATGGAAAAAATACACAAAATAATAAATATAATTATTTTTTTCGTACATTTGATTCTGCGGTCGTACGAAGATCGCCGGGACAGCTAGTATATGTATAAAAGTAACTTTTTATTGTACGTACATAGATAAATGATAAAAGGGTCAAAGAGTCCCTACCTAGTGGCATACGAGTTTTTTTATCTATGAATAGGTATAGCTTTCTCATCTCTGATATCGTCGAAATGGTTCCATAGAGTATATTTTTCTATCTCTTTTAGTTTTGAGGGTCACCATACTGACTGACTCGTCTCAAAGTTACACATGCTGTAGATATAATATAATTTAACAGAATTTCGCTGTAAAGATTCTCGCGGAAATTGTATAGCTCGCGCAGACTGTTGATCCAAATTAACGTGTAGTTTGTCTCTTTCTATTTTGACATTGCTTGCTTTGTCTGTCATATTTTTATTTTTTTTATTATCTGTATTTTTTTTCTTTTGGAAAAATGGCGGTCAGACTACACGGTTCAGAAGAATCTAAATCTTAATAAATCTGTAATATACTAGTTTAGTGATTTCATTTATAAAAGAGTACCTACCATAAGGCCACCCTTATTTAAATTCAATACAGACAACTTTGGTTCGGCATCACAACTGGACTTGCGAAGTCCCTCGTGCCTCATCAAATAAAAATCTAATCAATCATTATTTGCAATTCATTGTATGATCGAATGTTACCGCCGGCAGGTCGGATTTGTTCTCTAATTGACAGTATGTCTGTCTGTTCTTCCATTCACTATTTTCAAAATGTTATATTGTACCTATTAATTTTAGATTTCTCCTATGATATTTGAATGTTAGAAAAATATGATGGGACGCTAAGCGGACTGAATGTGCCTGCCCACTTAACGAGAATTTTCGTTTTATCGCTACAGGTACAGGGTACGACGTTGTAGCGCTAGACCTCAATACTGCCAAGGGAAAATGACCTTAAGGTGTCCAGGCAATATTTACCGTACAGTACCTACGTATCTATGATAATAATATGTATTAGCAGTGCCCTCCGATGTTCGAAGAAATTTACTTAAAACTAGCTGTTGCCCGCGACTTCGTCCGCGTGCTATTTAACAAAGACAACCGTTGACAACAGCCTGCTCGCCCATTCTGAGCCCGCGGCACGCATTGCAGGTTGTTGCTATCAAAATTAATTCAGGCGCTGCGCTGCAAGATTGGTTTTAATTTTTTTTCGTGAGATCCTATTTTTTTTTCTAAAATAAAAGTAGCCTAAGTTACTCCTTGTTACATCAGCTATCTGCCAGTGAAAGTCCCGTCAAAATCGGTCCAGCCATTTCAGAGATTAGCCGGAACAAACAGACAGACAGACAGACAGACGGACAGACAGACAGACAGGCAGACAAAAATTGTAAGAAATGTTGTTTCGGTATAGGTAACGTGTATACATCCAAATGCACTTAGTAAAAAGCGGTTATTTTAATATTACAAACAGACACTCCAATTTTATTTATATGTATAGATAACCCAGTAACAGAAGTCACATAATTATTATATGTTTAGTCTAGTTCAAACTAAATGCCGACTAATTACATATTCAGCAGACGGCCATTGGAGTAGTTGTATCAGCGCGAGGTGACATCGGACTCGGCGCTTGCGCAACCGAGCATCACGCCATCGGGCCAGCGATATAATGCTTGTGTTTGCGGTTTCGGATACTAGAGACGACTTGCGATTTCGAATGGAAATTTTATTATTTCATAGTACCTATTGCCGTGGGAATCTTTGCAATATATATAATACTAGCTTTTTCCAGCGGCTCCGCCCGCGGTACCTCAACAAACCAACCCATAACCTATAAAAAGTAGCCTATGTGCTATTCCAGACTAAGATCTATCTCTGTGCCAAATTTCCACCAGATCCGTTCAGCCATTCTGGCGTGATTGAGTAACAAACATCCATCCATCCATCCAAACTTTCACATTTATAATACTAGCTGCGCCCGGCGGTGTTACCCGCGATAAAAAGTATGAAAAATTAAAACATCTATCCCACGGGAACCATACATTTTACCGGGATAAAAAGTAGCCTATGTGCTATTCCAGACTATAATCTATCTCTGTGCCAAATTTCTTCCAGATCCGTTCAGCCGTTCGGGCGTGAAAGAGTAACAAACATCCATCCATCCATCCATCCAAACTTTCACATTTATAATATTAGTATAGATATTAGTATAGATTAGTATAGATTAGTGGGATAGTGGGATTGACATGGATTAAAAGTACACGCGTATGAAGTGCAAAGCTATGCTTTATAACTAAAGAGGGAGACATCGATAATACCGCAGTGGTATTTAGGTAGCTACTTTAGGTACCAATCTGTCTGCCGCCCGTGTCGGCTTAGGCCGGCCTCGGCGATTCCCCAGACGTTTGAACAAGCCTAAATAGATTAAGGATGAATGCATTTATCTTACATTGTAGGTCACATTCTATAAATCTTTTTAGGTATACCATGGAAACATTATGAAATATTTACTCATTCACCAAATAAGTATACTTACTTACTATAATAATTATAGTTTCACATTTTAACTTCGCGGTTGGGCCATCAAACTAGAGGTTACAAAGATTGCAGTAGACGATCCGTTACATACATTACATAGGATAATATACATATTAAGTACTCGTATGTCGCTTAGTTTACATAAATAATAAAGATGGATAATATGTGGCTCTTTTTTTTTAAGTAGCCTTACGATACGAGTCTCCTGTCCCGTTCGCACAACAAGTTTTATGAATAAGTATAACAATGACAGCATGCTTTCAAATTTGTGTGATGAGTTCACGTATATTTATACCGAGTTATGATTTTTTTTTTATTCATTTCTCTAGGTTTTTTTATAACCTACTGTTAACCCTGTTAAAATATTTTACACTATTTTTGTTACACCTTATATAGGTGCCTATAGTATAGCGAAGAAGAAGTTATCTTTATAATTAAATAAGTATCTACCGTGGATACTTATAGGAATGCCCGCTTTATTTAAGAGCCCAACACATGATAATTAAGATAATGATTTACATACTTTCAGAGCATCTTGAACTGTATTAAGACAATTTTCCAATGGGTGCACTGGTTTTGTTAAGCCTACTTAGTAAATAGAGCGAGAGATTTAACGCTTCACGTGCTATAATGTGTTATGATATCATCTGTGGTATTAAAATAAATAATGATATTTTTGTTTATGGTTTGGCAACCAAATAAAGGTAACGGTTTAAAACATAAAACAGATAGATAGCTACTTGCAACATAATAACAAATTAAAATTGACGCATTCGACTACAAAAAAAACTACAACTACCATAACCAAACCAAAGATTCACACTTGACTTTATGGCGGAAAAATAAACAGTTACTTTTATGAGAAAACAAAATTTACAACTTTCTTGTTTAAAAAAAACTACTTGCCTTTATCGGCTTAAAAAATGGCTTAACGAGATTTTGATCTATATTTTTTCTTAGCTAGAGTGTGCCCACTGGACTGGCTGACTCACTCTTGCGTAGTGATCAGGTAATAGCTAGTATAGGTTTAGATTTTGGTTATGTAAGTAGATGCCTACACTACCTACCTACCTAAATTTGTCTACCAATTTGCAATGGAGGGAAGTGGATAATTTTCTTCCATCTCTTCCTATTTTTATCTTTCGATTAAATTCGCGCGGGTTCCAAGACAATTAACTTTACACCTGGGACTCGCCGAGGATCAAACCTCGGTGTCATCATTGGACACCGCTGTAGATCCTGGTTTACAGGAGTAGCAGTGATGGGAGTGTGTGGCGAGCCTACATACCTACCTGTACCTTTTAAATTTGCCAAATCAACACGGCACGTGGTGCAGTTGTAAATGAACCAGTAATTAGCTTGGCTGATACTCGCTAACTATGCTACAACGAAATGTTAAGTGGTAATAATTACTATTAATTAGCGATTTAGTTCATTTTGATGAAAAATTCTAGTGTTTTTAAAGCGGTAACGAGACTTCCTGTGACGTTATATGACTCACACTATCTTGATATCGGTTCATAGACCACTCCTTTTTTACTTTTTCAACAATTAACTTTTTAGCAGCAAAGGGAGGACCTTCCAGCGAGGCGGGTGCTATGCTTAGCGAAGCAATGACAGCGACCTTGTCAAAACCAACCTAATTACTTCCTTCTAGTTATTTTTTTTATGAAAACGCCAATGTATATGTATTGTAATACCGGTCCCATTTATAGATCTTCATGTCACATCCATTATTTTATTTATAATGTGTATTTATTAAATGTGATATCGGTATTATTTACTTGAAACTGGCAAAATATCCGCTAAGTTGTGGGTGAGGCCATATTCATATCCATTTTATTTCATCGCTCTCATTTCGTAAAGAAAGAAAAAGAAGAGTTACCTAGATGGATGTAATTTTCCAGTAAAGCTAGAGATTCCCGCTAGGGGCGCTGCTGTGAAATGTATTTGGTGCTATCAAAACGCATAAGGACTAAGCTCGTACCTCAATATACAAATAATTCCAGCCCTTTTTAATGTCCCACTGCTAGGCAAGGTTTTCATACAAATGACCTTACATTTAATACTAAAAGAGAATTCACGTTATTAATTTTAACGTAGCCATAGCCATGAAAACAACAAGTTTAATCGATTAACCAACGACGCGGCAACCGTTGCTGTATCGTTATGGCGTTACGCTATTTATTAACCATTTTCGGTTCGACCTTGTAACTAATTTCGGTAGAATAGAACTAATTATTTTAATTACTCGCATAACTATGAACAATAATTATTTAGATCCTATATTGAGCAGTGATAGCCAAGTGGGTAGAACGTTTGCCTCGGTAACGAGGATCGCAGGTTCAAACCCCCCGGCTCGCACCTTTGGGATTTCTGGATTTCATGTGCGAATCTAATTTTCAACCACGATTATCACTTGCTGAACGGTGAAGGAAAACATCGTGAGGAATCCTGCATGTCTGTGAGAACCCCTCGAAAGATGTGTGAAGTCCCCCAACCCGCACTGGGCCAGCGTGGTGGACTATGGCCTAATCCCCTCGCATTGAGTGGAGTGGATTGATTTGAGGCCCGTGCCCAACAGTGGGACATTAAAAGGGCTGGTATTATTATTATTATATTGCTTGAAAAGAGCAACCCTGGAGCTTTTGGTCCGTTCTTCACCAAATAGGAACGGGTGGTAAAGTAGTAGCTTAGCATTTTGTAACTTTTGACGATTCATAAGTACTGTACTTAATGGTTTACAAAAATATTCTGATTCTGGTTCTATTCCTGGCCAATATGTTTACATTAAATAGATAGTATTCGTCGAATGCCACGCGTGTAGTCGCGGATGGATCGTGAGAAACATATATAATGAGCGTTCGTTAGTAAATATGTACAACACGATGAGATAATAGATAATATTATTGTTTATTGTGTTACTATGATATTGTGAGTCTCGTCTCTTATGTTCTTATGATAGCCTGGTACAAAATTTATTTTCTAATATAATTTATTTTTAATGTTTCAGTTTTTTTTAAGACTATTAATATCTAAGTGCCTATTACATAGATAAGAAACTAGTATTTTTTTAGTATAGTTATAATTTTCTGACATATAGACAGGTAAACACACCCTTCCCCTCCATCAGCCCTCCTTCCCCCCCAAGAAATCTTGAATCCGCCTGCGCCTCTTAACTCAAAACACATCATTTTCGTGTTGCGTTGGATATTGAAGTTTTAATTTTCGCGTCACCTACCTATAACGTATCGCTTGACTAAAATACAGGACTTTTAACTCTTAAAGTTAAACAGTAGGTAATTATGGTAATGCATCATTGACCGAGTTTATTTGACTACTAACGATTGATAAAACCCTGAGAGCTGATGGACACAGATAACCTATTTTACATTATTGCGTTTTTCTTCTAGGCGTAGGAATCACGCCCTTGCTGCCAGGGGTAGGCAGAGGATCATTATTATGATGTGCAAATAGTGAATGTGTGCATGTTGTGTAAATTTTGTGGCTTAACAGTTTCTATGACCCAGGTATATTATAATTTATATAGGACTAGCTGTCCTGGCCAACTTCGTACCCACCTCAGTGTCAAATCTACGATCTTTATTTTATTTTTTTTGTGAATGTTTGCTATGTTCCAAAAGTTATTCTGCTATTCGGGGCGGAGAAAAAATTAAAAAAACAAAGATCATAAATATCAGCCCTCCCGTTCTTAAGTTATAAATGGTGTTACACGACTTTGTTTTATATGTATAGATATACTTGCATATGTACCGATATGCAAGTATATATTAATAATACCTCCAGTAATTAATAAAAACTTCCCTCTTATGTTCACTAGCAAATTTTACTACCAATAAACAATATCTATTCATTGCAATTGCAATGTTAATTTTAGCACGCGATAACGTCAACAATGTTATAGATGAACGCGGAAAAGTTATGCTATATCGATAACAGTTATTTCTGTGTCTCCACACTGGCTGGCTATCGACCCGCGATGCACAGATGGCGTAGGGATGCCATTGCAAAAAAAAACTTACAAAAAAAAAAACATTCGTGTGAACTGTGAACTGGATTAAAGGACTTTTTGGCGGGAAGTTGAACAATGAAGTTAGAAATATTTGTTTTATTTTCTGAAAATTGTGTTTCTTTGATATATAATGTGTAATATTAGTCGGATATTAACCATTGTGTGTTCATAAACGTGCACGAGTGAAGGAAATTAAAATAAAACAGTGCCTACCTATAGCTTGACTTTTCGAGTTCTCCCGAGATGTCTGATAAATTTTCAGTAAAGCATCTACAGCTTTACTGATAGGGGCACGGCTGTGGGGTAGGGTCATTTCATCATTAATATCATTATTATCATCAGGGGTACTTATATTTAAAATAACGAGAACTAACGAAAAGGAACATTTTAGTTGACACTGGCAAAATTGGCACTATTCTGTAGTCGATTGCCAACATAAAAAAAGAATAAGATCTGCATTATAACTAGTTACAGTATAGGTAGTACAGTATAGGTAGATCTGCATTATAACTAGTTACGGTATAGTAATAGGATTTTTTTATTTGGCATTTTTAGTGCCCGACTGCTGGGTACGAGCTCATATTTAAATAGGAATGTAGGCCATAGTCCACCACGCTGGTCTGGTGCAGGTTGGCGCAGTTGGTAATGGTGCCAAAAATCCCGATTTGAATCTAGGTAGAAGCAAACTTTTTGTGCCCAAATGATTGTACCCGAGTCATGGACGTTGTATTATACTGGGACTATAAATAAATTGGAATAGTCCCCAGTCTATTATAAGTATTGACGGTGTTGACAATTCTGTGGAGTTTATATTTTTTTACTGGTATCCACATCGTTCTGTGTGACACATATGCTTCTGTAAATAGTTGTCACGCCCGCCGCTGCCCATTATAGTTTTGCTCTTATTCGTTCGGATATAAATATGGATCAAAATAACTCAGCGCAGAGGGTACCCATATGGAGTGAGGAGACTGTTTTGTGGCGACGGGATACATTATCCAAACTATGATATTTTAAACGAGAAAATATGTTTGTTAGTTTGACTTATAAACGCGCATAAACAGTTGACCGTTTATTTGAATTAGAGGTGGGAATATACTATTGTTTATCTAGGAAAATATGCATACCCAGTAGGAGTTCGAAATATATAAAGTTATTTGACGTCGCGTGGCTAAATAAATAGTGAAATATACTTTTCAGAGTTGTCTGCGTCATTTTATGTGATTACAGCGACATGCTAGGCTAGTCTCAAATATGTATAGATCTCAGACGAAGAAAGAATACAGACGGAGATTCACGAACAACAAATTGAAGTACAAAAGACCAAGCTGATTACTGTAGAACAGCCTTTCCTAAAGTGGTAAGTTTGGGAACCCCTGCTGTAGCACATGCGAATGCGCGTTTACATAAAGTCGTAATTCTTGTGTACTACACAAATCGGCTTGGTCTTTGGGCTTCAATTTGTTGTTCGTGATACTGTGCCTATATTATTTCTTTGTCCAGATAGCCTGTGTGTAACACGCATAACTTAAATTATGCTCCGGCTTAAAATAACCGAATCTCCATTTTCCGCGGCGCATCTCCTAACTACCATGGTCCATTGCTCCCGTTTGACCTTTGTGGAGGTTTTAAAAGCTTTTTTTGTGGGGTCTCGTCGCGAACGTGACCGAAATCAGTGCCGCCGCTTTTGACTGCCATCGATGAGTTACGACATAAATACCGTAAAATGTTAGACAACTGTGCGTTGAGAAGGTAGCTGGATGCTGTGCTTGAGAGGTAAATGGTATTCGTGGGTGCCACTATATTTTATGACATCATTAAATATCGTTCGAGTGATCGAATATTTTACTAAATTGCACAACAACGCTCTCATCGAAGGAACGAAACGCTCATAAGTATATTGGAACGATCTGTCTTTGAATACTTTTAAAACTCATACTAGAGGCCCTGACTGGTAGTGATTACTATACAACAATACCTACAGAGAGCTTTGAATATGTAATATTTTATTTTTCCTAATGGCCTTTTTGTATTGAGTCAATTATTCTTATTGAAAATAGTCTGAAACGACATCACTTCACTTTTCAAAACATTATGGTTTGCATCGTTTTGCCCATAAAAACATAATATACACGCGATAAAATCTGTAAAATTAGTTTTATTTCCACGCATTATTATGTCTGAGCAGATTGTTGGCCTCACAGAATATTGCTTACTCACATTTTAAATAAAGAATTCAATCAAGCGAAGCGACATATTATAATAAAATTGCAAATTGTAAAATGGCGGCAGGATTTCGCGCCAGTCGAAAAGATTAAACTGCATAAAGCGATGCGTTGTGTACAGATTATATATTCAAATGTGCATTTGTCATTCCCGTCACGTTCGCTAGTCCGTTTACACTTTACATGGACAAACATGTTGTACTGTTGTATATTTACAAGATACTGCCGATACTGTAAAGCATTTTGTCAGGGATGTGGGTTGCCAAACGACAAAAATAAAATGAGAGTTATAATTTTTTTGAAGTGGTTTTCAATAACATCTGTTATAATTCATGTAATTTTGGAGTATAAGCTTTAGATTGCAATTATTAAAAATTGGTGTATAATATATGTCTTCATACATTGTCAATTGTGTAACTTAAAAGTACTTACCTCTAATTACGCTAATAGTAGGAACCTCTCCTAGAAGCATAAGTTAAAATATCACATTTTTGGTTTATTCCATTGAAAAGGTATTTAGACATCAAACAATATTTTAAGCAATGCCTTGAGCTGGCAACCCTCCTCTGTTTGGCCAACAAACACAGACTTTTGGTGGCTATTGTGTTAAAGAAGAATGTGAATGCATTCAGAAATGAATATGTTTCATATTCGAAACTTCATTTAGGCAGCGATGTACTTAGGTACATATATCTTACACTGACATGGCGGCAAGTTCTTTCTTTTTCTTTCTTCTTTTTTTAAGTTGCGGATCAACCACAAAATAGTGCAATTTTTGCCAGTGTCGAGTAACTCTTATTATATTATTTAAAACTTGTGCAGCACACAAAGATGACTATGGGGTCACAGATAAAACTTAATCCCTATTTAGATTATACCCTCAAATAGCACATAGACCATAGACTATATTTAATTATCAAAAATCGCACTGGCGGAAAGCATAAAAGCCATTATAAAGCCTTTCGGATTGCGCTACTCACGACTAATAATAGTGATGCGTGTTTCGGCATTTACCATAAACGAAGGTCGTATAACGAACATCTAAGTCTTTACCGTCTCGAATGCATAGACAATCGGCTCCGTAAGTACCTGATCTAGAGGGCGGCAATGACCGGACATCCGTTCACGCCG
This sequence comes from Pheosia gnoma, assembly GCA_905404115.1. Classification (NCBI taxonomy): domain Eukaryota; kingdom Metazoa; phylum Arthropoda; class Insecta; order Lepidoptera; family Notodontidae; genus Pheosia; species Pheosia gnoma. Next base: position 3,800,015 of record FR989919.1, on the reverse strand, counting down.
CGATACTACGCACGGACAGTTGGCGGCGATATTCTTTTATGCAAAAAAAATATGTTTGGTTTTGGTTACTTTGCTATTTAAACAATTGGGGATATTTAAAAAACATTACTCATAGGTTCAAACCCCGGCTCGTACCTCTGGGATTTCTGGATTTCATGTGCGAATCTCATTTTCAACCACGATTATCACTTGCTGAACGGTGAAGCAAACATCGCGAGGAAACCTGCATGTCTGAGAGAACCCCTCGAAACATGTGTGAAGTCCGCCAACCCGCACTGGGCCAGCGTGGTGGACTATGGCCTAATCCCCCTCGCATTGAGGGGAGGCCCGTGCCCAGCAGTGGGACTTTAAAAAGAGCTGGTATTATTATTATTAACTCATAGGATGTTTGATAATGTACCCTTGCACGGGTATCGCTTGCAGTACCTCAAGCACAATATTCTTTATCTTTTGTACCGTACCGTATCGGTAACGTAACCATTTCCATCCCTAACCCACTAGAGATTTCAAAAATTAGTGTTACAGTCACCATGTTTTATCGATGACGATACGATTACATTACCAACTGATAAGCAAAAAAACAAACAAAAACGTGCCTATTACAATCAGATTTTTTTAATTAAAATTTCAAATTACATAACATTACACACGATAATAGCTAGGTATCTATGTAGTTCAGTAACTAAAAAAAACAATATTATAACATTAATACAACTATGATTAACGGTTATTTTTATGTCAGGTACATACCTACTCAGTTGAAGTCGGTAATTGTTGCTACTTGGTCGACGGCCCATAAAAAGGCAAATTGTCTACTATCTATTCCAAACCCTCGTGTGGCTATAGACAGGACAATGAATGACGGATGCGAGTACCTTATTTGTAAAGGACATATCCCTAGGGTCGGATGCTAATATCCATTGAATTGTGTGCGAGTCAACGCACGGTGACAACTAAACTAAAAATGGCGTTGTTGATTTAAAAAAAAAACCCACTATCAATGGCGCCAGTTCGCAAACGTAGTATATATGTTTGTTTTGCTGTGACCCGTGATATATTGACGCTAATACTATTGTTTATATATTACATACGATTAAACTAAATTTGGGACGTTTTGGGAATAGTTATTAAGAGAGAATATAGTTGTCAATTTTGCTTCAATGGCCTAGTCTACGGATGGGGCCTGCGATCACCCAAATTTAAAAAAATATTCTTCCTACCCACTGATGGATGAAGCAATTAAAAAAAAATTACAATTTGATACACCCTTGCTATAGTATTTAATACATTTTAGATAATTGAATATTCTTTGAAACTTGTAAAAGTCACCAGAATAAGCACCAACAGAGTGAGACCAATGAAGAAAAATAATCATCTAGAATTTTGCCCGACTCGGGAAATGAAGCCAGTCAGAGCACAGCAGGGTAATAAAAATGTAATTAAAAAAAAAAGGGTCGATATATTGTATAATCTGTGCACACACTTGATACGGGCGCACGGGACACAGGAAATCTGGCTTACATCCGGACCACTTGTTCATAATATTATGGCTTCTTACTTAACCAGTAGGTAACGTGATAATATTTCAATAAGTGCGTTTAGCGTTTTTGTTAGACCGAACGCACTTGGGATATGTTTTCGTACGACATCAGTATCATTCGTACCCCATGCATTGGGATTCCCTAAAATTTTATGTACCCATCGATCGAATGGCTTAATACCGTATTTTCCCTTTATAAGCGGGTCTCCTGGGTTTTGAATCAAAACACAAAAAAACTAACTTTATCTATGAAAGACTTTTTGATTGGGAAACTCTTATGAAAGGTTTTATTTATATAAAGGATGATGGGATATTTAGGCTGCTTATAGGCTTCGCCCCACGCCATCAGCAAGTGTAATAAATAAAGTACTCTAGCTAATCGTTGGCGCAACATCAAGTTTGGTCTGTGGGCGTGAGTGGGCAGAGGGACTGGCTAATGGCGGTATTTTAGGCGCCAAGGACCTTGTACATTATTGATTTGTGTACTTCATGTAGCTGTTACTTAACTTAGTCCGAATTAAAGCTCGATGACCTATTTTATTTTTAAACTTAAGCCTATTTTAGCACAAAAAAGGCTTGCATGCCTGTCGATATATTAAAATGTATTGATTTCTTATACCGAAGTCACCTTCGTCCGTAGGAGAATTAAGTACCCTCGAGATACCCTACACGTGACCCTGGGTGGTGCCAACCAGGTGACAACTCTACTGGTGGTAGGCTTCGGCCGTGGCTAGTTACCACCCACTGAACAAAGCCATGTCGCCAAGCGGCCTAGCCGTGTTCCGGCATGATGTTCGGTGTTGCCATTCATGGAAGGCGGGTCAGATCAGTTGCGCTGCATGTGCCTCTATCTACTGCCGCCTTCCTACCTAGGCAAGTATGCTCCATCGTAGATCTCATCGTCACTTACCATCAGGTGAGATCGAGATCAAATACTTGCCTATAATGTAATAAAAAAAAAAAAAAAAAATTACGCGAATATTACACATTGAAATGAAACTAATTTTTAAGGATTTTATCGCGATAAAATCCTTAAAAATTTGTTTCATTTCAATATTAAAATGAGTTCAGAATCACAATCAGAATATTTGTAATCATAAAAACTATTCGTAAAAAATGACACAAAATGATTCCAGCCTTGAAAAAGACCATGTCCGCGTGGAATGGTGGCAAGAATGCTGGCTGCATTTCCTCGTTGTACTATCAATCTAATCTTTTGAGCGAGGAAAGCGCCAGCCCTCCTGTCACCTGTGGAGGCAATCAACCTAGGTGATATTCTTTGGATAAACTCTTTAGCGCTATGACTCTATGGGGCTAACGTCGCTACGGCAACGGCAGAAATAAAAACAGCCATTTAAACACATCGCATCATGTATTGTTCTTTATGAGCAGGTGCCTATTGGCGTTGAGAGGTGGGCAATGCGAGTGACGGCTGAAAGTGGGCCAAGTTGTCAGTGAGAGCACATTAGTCGCACCATGGCAAAATAAAACCTGGTATTTTCTGCCCGTAATGGCTACGTCACGTGACTGGCCAAGACTACGTCATCGGCCATTTCGACCAATGAACGGAGTTAATGCTATTGATGATGACGTGTCGATCGTAATGTTGGTAGTCTTGTGCTATCATCGGAAGAGAATTCCAGAAGGGCTAGCATGTAGTAGTCATAGCACAAAACAAAATATATGCCACAGATTGTACCTCACCGAGTCGCTCTTTCCCTTGTGTTAGCATACGAGGGAAAGAGACAAAATCGATTTATCTCACATATATGTTCACATATAGTGTTCAGTTCATTATTATGGTTGGGAGATGGTCATTTAACATAATCCAATCTTTACAGTATCTAAGAACAACTCCATTCTTAAGAGCTACTAGCTAAGGCACTCATTTTTCTCCAATTCCCGAGGCATGGGCGGCAAACACGTATAGCACACAACTACGTATCTCGCACACTAGTGCACAAAACGTCATGTGTATACACACATACTAAGGAAACACCTACACACAATCACCAGTTTTGTATAACACTCATAGCAAATAAGGCTTTAGCAGTGGGGATAACTTGGGAGGCCAAGTTCTAGCTAATTTGTCTGAGTTGCCAATATTTGAACTGATTAGATTCGTAAAAAAATATTCTAGACCAGGGATTCTCAAACTATTTTGGGCAAGAGACCCCTTTTCCAAAATGTACTGATACCTCAGACCCCCACAGCCAAATTATTTTTAAAATCCCATCTCTATATTTTTTCCCATTGGTACAAAATACTTACCAATTTAAAAACTTTGCGGTTGGTTAAGAGAGAAAAATTGACATAATTTCACATCAAATTTAACAAAATAAATATACATCAAATTCAATAATTATTAATACAAATTACGGAAAAAATACTCAAGCAGGTAATTATTTTTTGAAAAAAAAAAAAAAAAACTCACAAATTAAAGTTTCAAATAAGACCTTGTGTTAATTAATAGGGGTCGATTTCTAGACATCGTCGACCCCCAAAATCAATTTTCGTTTATGTCGACCCCTGGGAAACCACTTTGGGAATCCCTGTTCTAGAATAACATTAATTTAAATCAGCCTTTCCCAAAGTGGACGATAACGCCCCCTTGTGGGCGCTGCAGACCTAAGGGGGGGGGGGGGGGCGATAGGAGACCCAGAAAAAAAATGGGGGCGTTGTGTAGAGGCTTACAATAATTAATTTAATTTGAAGTTATAGTACTTTTTAAGTAGGTGCAAAATGGGGGCGCTAAAAAATAATTCATTCTCAATGTGGACAGTAGACAAAATAAGTTTGGGAACCCCTGATTTAAATGTTGGACACGGTCAATCAATACGAATTTACAAGGAACATAGCCGGCAGTGGTCAAGGGCCTCCGCCAATTGTTCTGTAAATGAGACTCAATTGATTACAAGGACAGCCATTGGAGATCGTTCACTTGCACTATAATGGTTGACGCCTGCGTGCTACAAATTGACACATAGATAAAACCGCGCACTTAGGTGAGTAGACGGGTTTGTTCTAGTTTGCGGGATCTGCACGGCCTGCTAACGAGACAAAATTTAATATATGAGGTTTCACAAAAATTGTGTAAAATATTTTAAGGGGTTAACAAGTAGGTGATAACGATCACGTTTGTGTATAACATATATGTGTAAACAGTGTTTGATTTTTGTGCACTTAGTAGGTATGTAGTGTTAATTTTAAAAAAACAAATCATTTCACTTTTTTTTATTCGAGAATGTGACTTTTATGGCCTCCCAATGGACCCCTTAAAATATTTTACACTGTTATTGTTAAGCCTTAAATAACAATGGTTTTATTCTCTCCCAGAATAATAAATATCCCCAGAAATGAAACGCAGTATGTAATATTAAAATATTCAAGGTGATCACTTGTTAGAAACTATCGAGAAGTTACTGCTTATTTTCTGTACAGTGACCAGGTAACTACCTACCTAGATTTGCGCAAGTAATTGTTCTGTGAGCGGCCACGGCTCACGCACGACGTTTGATTCACCGTTCAGCTAGTAAGAATCATTATTGAAAACCAAAAACCGTTCGTATCATACCGAAATACTACAATTTCTATAACTGTTAACAACACGTGACTAATATCAAACGTTTCAGATAACGTACTGAATTGTTTCACCAATTATCATTTGATTTTACACTCGATTGACACGCGAATTACACTCGGACCGTTTCGCGCCGTGAAGAAATGATCTTGATAATCGTTTCGTACCTATCAGTTCTATAAATATAGGTACATAAGCAGTACCTATATCTGATGAAATATCGTTTAGCTTACTTTAAATGTCCTCAAAGTCCAAGGGAAACGCTACTAAACAATATTGTTATGCTAAAGTCACAGATTTGTGTGTGATGTGACAGATATGTACGCCTACTAATAATGATTAAAACACGCCAAACCAGGGTTACCAGAATGGGTATATTTTTCGCATTTCTGGGTAAAAATTTGGCTCCAATCCATTAGGTTCATTAATCGATATTATCAACTTTTTGCCTTTGGGTAAAACTTAAGCAGATTGTATCATTTTTGGAGAAATATAATTTGAAATTTGGGTAGAAATAGAAAATCACATCTGGCAACTCTGCGCCAAAACATGACTACGTACACAATACTTCGTTAATATTGCAATATCATTGTCTATGGGGGAGAATATATCACTGTGCGCGTCGGTGGTCATTCAGCGTGAAGGGTTTGTGCAACTGTCGGGAGCTCGGAGCACGATGACCATGATCGACAGATCGTGAAGAACTCTTGGAGACTTTTCTATTCGATTGCAGGGACGTGACTCTAGCTCAGGCGTGGATACAGGATTTCGTTTAGGCGAGTGGGGCGGAGGGTTAATTTGGTTCGGAGGCGATTTGTGTGACCTATCTTTCAGAAAAAAATATGGTCAATAGCAAGTACCTTTACTCGTGAGTCAGGGGGGGGGGGGGGTGCTATTCCACCCTGTATCCGCGCCTGCTCCAAGATGGAACTTGGTGGAACTTTCAATTCTCCATACAAAATGTCTAAATACGATAGACTATGAACTATACAGTTAGCTCACGAATAATCTCGCACTTGACGTACTGATGTAATCGTAAAGTCATCCAGAGAACATGTCGTCACTGTAGGTAATTCTTATTTACAAAACCTGAAGTGTGAACGGGACGGAAGAAGCTTGCGTTTCCGTAATGCTACGTAAAAGATTGTGCTTGAGGCACAGATATCATAAATAAATAGTAATGTAACCTAACGCCATGGTGCCCCTACATGGTCGCGGTTGGATGCCTCGTCAGTCAGACGCGTGCCAGCCGGCTGCCTCGGATGCCTTCGAAATATAACATGCATTATATCTAAGCGTTGCTCCACAATACAATAGTCAATTTAGTGTTTTAACAACAGAATTGCAGATGCCTTTATTATTATGGCGACCCGATAAGCACAGTTGACTTCACATCACACACACATGGACATAACCTTTTCAGGGGGTATCTCAGACATGCAGGTTTCCCCACTATGTTTTCCTTCATCGTTCAGCAAGTGATAATCATGGTTGAAAATGAGATTCGCACATGAAATCGAGAAATCGCATAGGTGTGAGCCGGGGTTTGAACTTGCGACTCTCGTTACCAAGGCGAGCGTTCTACCAACTGTGTGGCTATCGTTGTACTAACACATAAGTGGTTGAAAATAAATTGGTACTTTGTGAAGTGTAGCTGCGACTTAAAAGCACAGTTTGTTTATTTCAGAAGCGAATAGCCACTTGTGAGGCACTTAAACTGTTAGCACTGCAGTTGAAGGAGATGCAAATAGATTTTAAGATTATTAAGTGACAGAATTGATGCATTCAATTGTGCATCCATATCGATTCGACGACCTGATTCACGCAGTCGGCAGTGACCCTGCTTTATGTACCGAGGGTCCCGGGTTTGAAAACCGGGAGGGGTAACTTTGTGTGATGAGCACGAGTTTGTATCTAGTACATAATTGTATACTGGGATCGCCCGTATACTATTGTACATATTTACCTACAAATTGAAAAAGAAATACACTTTATATAGGATGATTCAGTACGGGTATACTAAGGCCTGAAATTACATTTCTTCAGAGCATTTGTAATTACACTATATGATGTCAGAATATTGATAATCACTGACTTGACATAATGATTACAAATACTTTAAGCAAGCGCAGGTTCAAGGGTTATTGTATACGCTTTCAGTATCATTCTGTATAATAGGATAAAGCTTTAGTTGTTTTGCGTCACGCAATTTCTTATCTAGAACAGACCAAGGCTCGCCAACTTGCTAATACAGCAAACATTACCATTAACGTTGACACAATGGACAATTCTAAGACAAATAAAATAGGTATCAAATTAGTTTACACCGTTTTCGTATCAAGCTATCACGAAGGTGACGTTACAGGCGTTGTACTTACGTTCAAGAACCCTTAGCATGAGTTTTGAACGTGTTCGAATACCGATCGAATGATCAAATGTTACTTGCATTTAACAGTAAGGCTGTATGTTTCTGGTAGAAGGGATGCTGTTGAAACTGCTGCTGAAACACAGGTATGATTCGATCACTCGATCGGCAATTGATGCTGTCAAGCTGAACCCACAAGTTAAGCCAGCTTATTGGGGCCTGGTATGGGCGGTAAATACTTGCAGGTATGAAAGTACTTGCTAGGTAGTCGCGCGAGGATCGGCTTCGTGGGCTGAGAATACTTGTATTGGAAATAGATCCTTGAATCAAATATCCTCTCATTCAATTGAATAATAATTAGAGGATATTTAATTGGTGGAAAACATGGCAGTAATTTAAGAACGCAGCATATAATTGTAATGCTACGGCCACAACTGTGGCTTAGTACACTAATTAGTGGCATGTCACTAAACAGATGTGTTTACTAACATCATTACTAATAACGTTTGACATTCAACTATAAGAGCAGAACTATACATGAATGTAGCCAAGCTTTTAACGTAATCATTTTTAATGCCTTAATTGAGGCGTGTATTGGCATTAACACTAACGTTAGCTCAGATGTGGCCGCACCGTAACGACATCAGCCCCATTCTGGCCGAGTGATTCTGTTAATGAAACCATTTAAAACGGAATATCAGCACATGGCCCGATGCTGATTATACTTTAACAAAAAGCTGTGGCATATTGAAATGTTTGGTCTTTGTAAATATCTAGATGCGTATAAAAAAACTTTTACCTCATCGAAATTCGGTCATATACTACTAAGGCCTACCTACAGCATATAGGTAGCCAATCATCATGGTTGAAAGCCATTTCCCTCATTATTAAAGGTTAATTTCGTATAGCAAATCAATCGAGTCCCCTACTTATAAGTTAGTAGGTTATGGGAATGTCATGGGAGTTGTAAGCGTGGGAGTGTATTGTGAGCATATCTGGTTGCCGCGACTTGGTGTAGGTACCGTTTCTCGTATTGTGAATTGAGTTTTGTGTAGGAAATCAAATGTCGTTGTAGTTTACCGGATATGTACTTACTAACAGCAATCATTGTTTATATTACTTCCTACATTTGGCTCCTAACACTTACTTGAGACGATACGGAAGACATGTTAATACCTCTTCGGTAGTATTGCGACGTATGTACTTATTACACTCACACACACAAGCACACACTCACACACACACACACTCACTCTCACACACACACTCACTCACACACACACTCACACACACACACACACACACAGACACCAGAACCACAACAAACACAACATGCGTCATGCACACAATTCCCACTTCTCACTAAACCAAATTGTTATATCTTTTGTATGTGATTTGAATATTTTTATGACTTACATAAACAACTAGCTGTCCCGGCGAACTTCGTACCGCCTCAGAATCAAATGTATGAGAAAATGAATTTATTGGTATTCTATGAAAATTTTAACAAATCTATCCCACGGGAACCATACATTTTAGCGGGATAAAAAGTAGCCTATGTGCTATTCCAGACTATAATCTATCTGTGTGCCAAATTTCATCCAGATCCATCCAAACTTTCACATTTATAATATTAGTATAGATATCTAAATAGACGACAAACACATTTGCATTCATTGGTTGTGAGTTAGTGGTTTTAACTTGAATCGTTGCAATTACTCGCGATGGTGTGTTTTATATTGTGACAAAACCGGATTTTCAAGACAGTACTGACTTGCTCACCTAAAGATACCTACGTATGCTATTAAGCTTATACATTATTAAATCACTGTAAAATACGTTCCTACTCTTTCGTGGGGTCCCACGTAAAGTGTAGAGGCGTAGGCAGATCGTATCGTTAGTCCACAAAATAAATGAATCCACTTTGAATAATGTTGTAAGTAAAAGAATTAAGAAAATTCTTTACACAACGATTATAGCCGTCCCTTTTCCTGAAAAGCTAGGTACCTACTTTTTGGCGGGAAGTTGAACCATGAAGTTGTCAATTTTGTTTTTATTTTCCAAAAAAATTTGTTCTTTGATGAATAATGAGTAATATTATCGGGATATTAACCACTAGCGGCGCCCGGCGGTGTTACCCGCGATAAAAAGTATGAAAAATAAAACATCTATCCCACGGGAACCATACATTTTACCGGGATAAAAAGTAGCCTATGTGCTATTCCAGACTATAATCTATCTCTGTGCCAAATTTCATCCAGATCCGTTCAGCCGTTCGGGCGTGAAAGAGTAACAAACATCCATCCATCTATCCATCCATCCATCCATCCAAACTTTCACATTTATAATATTAGTATAGAGTATAGATTATGTGTTCATAAACGTGCACGATTGAAGGAAATTGAATTAAATTGTATCTATAACTTGACTTTTCAAGTTCTCCCAAAATTTGCGGTAAATTTTCAGTAAAATATCTAAGGAGTGGGGGATTAATTTCAAGATCATTATCATCGGGGCTAATTATAATTTTATAACAACAACCAAAAATACTCGACACTGGCTGGCAAAAGTGGCACTATTTTATAGCCGATTGCAAACCTAATAAAAAAAAGAAGTACCTACTTACTTTTGTCAACAATTAACATCTAAAAGTTGCGAAACGTGATCAATAATGCTAATCCAGCAGTTTATAGAAAATAGCCCATCTAACTGGGTCACAAGTAAACAGTAGCGCGGCGGAGCGGCCGTGTATCTCCAATGTTCCACAACACTCGGGCTATCAAATTTATGATGTGTAATCTATAAACATTTTGATCACTGACAACCGATTTGTCGACGGAAACCTTACCAGTATCAGGCCACCGATTGAAACAGTAGTGTTGTGTTGCAGTGATCGTGTTCGAAAATCGAAGGTCCCGGTCGGAATCTTCCCGTAGGAAAACTTTTGTGTGATAAGCACGCATGTTTGTATCTGGGTTGCTTAGTTGAGACCGTACACTGAGGAGTGATCGGCTGGCAATAATTATTATTTACTAGCGGTCCGGGCTGATGTTGTCCTCTCTAAAAAAGCACTTTCAGTTTTTCTCGAATTTTCCAGACAACTTCTTTAACCTGCTTTCCCTACAAACCTGGTTCGGTATATTACGAATATTTCAAAAAATAAATTAGCCAAATCGGTTCAGCCGCTCTCAAATTTTGCACTAACCAACAAACATCATTTATTTTTATTAACATGTGAGGAAACACATATGGTCAGAAAATACCCGTATACTCTTCGACAAAGACAGTATATGTACTTACACAACAAACAATTTAGTTATATTTTATTACTTAAGATTGAATTTTATGTTGTTTTAATTACTCTGCGACCATTAATGATGGGTTTTATAGTTTGTAACGCGCCGTCAAACAGTTCTGTGATTGTTCTGTTAGGGCATAGACCTCCCTTCATAAACGACGAGGATGTTCTACTATTATTTACAGAAATAATGGTGTTTACAGAACTTAAATTCTCCTGGTATAAACAAGTAATGTCTTTGTAGCTTGGGTCTGTGGTCGCCTACCCACGCGGAAATCTCTGGATACCCGGATTTCCACTTTCAACAAACCTAAATCTACGCCTAGCATTAGATTAGTTGTAGGGGCTAACGAGACTACCTATGGTAATACCCTCAGTTTACTACTACTAAATTAATCCTTCTTAATAAAAAAAACCGCAAGTAAACTAGACTCTTCTTTATCTTCACCAAACTTTAAGACAGAAAACAGGCCTACATAAAAATATATATTTTATACTAAGGTCTTGAGCTATTTTCCTATTTTTTTTATTTATGCAATGCTCCGAAGCCGGGAGCCCAAACGACCTTGGCCCCATTCTGTTCGACACCCCGGCCACCCCGCCAGGATCTTTTCATATGACCCTTATTTAGATAAATTATTCTTTAGATGAGCTGTTTAGGGGCACGTGTATTGGTTTTTTTCTCGCCACGCTTGGGAAAACGAAAATTGAAAGAAATATACTTGTATGGTTGGCAGTTTTTATGTTTTCGTGGTATGTATAGCTTTACAATATAAGAGACTTCACAGATTCAATTGGATTTAAGTTGATGTAAGAATTTTCGACGATCCAAGTTTATTCGGATTCCGTTTTTAAATTAGTCTGTGGACAAAAAAATATATAATATTCTATACTTCTATGTAATCTATCTATGTAGTGTTTTTCATCTACTAGAGCATACTTGCAGCAATTCATCATAGTGTAATAAAACTCAGTAGCTTATGTTCAATATGATTTACTAGTGGAGGACACTGGTCTAGTGAAAATACGAACAATACCTTAGCAAATAGGATAAACAAAGGAATACAGGCTGTAAGGTTAAACACTACGATATACTTACTTTACAATAAAGCAATGGTTATTTTTTATATCTAGAATCTGTGAGTCCATATTTTTTCCCATAAGAGCTTGACTAAGCGCGTATATAAGACTTCCCGGTGCGAATTTACAGGACTTATACCGTGAAAATTTTTCTTATTACTACCCTATACCTACTAGATAGAAAATAATGTTTCCCACATTAGGAAATTAGCTTTCTTTTCCTTTGTTAATATTTAATCGGCGCCTTTAGACAGCTTGGCCTAAACCGAAACGAGGCCAAGGCTATAGCCGGGCCTGCAAATATTGAGGATTTAAAGCGGAATGGGGAGATTATTTCGAGTACCTTCTGACGTCATGATTTTAGGAATCTGTTTCATTAATATAGCAAGCGTAATGTTTATCGAAGTAGCTTTTCACAAGTCCTAAGTTCAACAGTTACTGGTAAAGGCTGTGGATGATATTTGGTTAATGGGTTATAATGTTTTTTTTAACATCGCCAGACGAACCCACCAACTATACTGTCTCACACTAAGCAACGCTTGGATAATGGATACCGTACAATGGACTGGGGGCGAATCCAGTATATATTACTTATACAAATAAAACACCAATGGCTTGGGTACAAACATTCGTGCTCATGATCATCACACAAAGTTTGTCCCTACCAAGATTCTAACACAGGACCCTCGGCACAACAAGCGGTCACTACCAACTACGCTAATGAGGTCATCAAATTATTGTTGCATGCTATTTTGGTAATAAGCTTGAGAAACACAAAATTGTTGGTTGTTTTTTTTATGTTTATCATTATTTCATGCGTCGATGGATAACTAGCCCGATGTCTTAGCTTATTCAAAAATATCTTATAGACAAGGCGTTTTTAACCAACTGCTTGCCATATAATCACAAAATATACCGATCATAATACAAGGAAAAATGGTTGCATTATTTCTACCCTCGGTATTATTATCGTGACTAAACAGGAAACTGGTAACAGCTAACGGGAATTCGAAGTAGGTTAGAAAAAAATAATAATAGCGAAAGCAAAACACATCATATATTTATTGTTCAGCATACATACAGAAGCAAACAAAACGGCGTTAAATGAAGCAATGTTAGTGGTTGTGTTAAAGCTAATAGAAAGTTGATCACGAGGAATGACATAATTGACGACCATGTTATCTCATCAAGGAGCGGCGAGGTATAGTTTAGTGTAAACGTACTATCTTAAGGAACTGTGCATTAGATATAGAGTATGATTGAAGTCCGTATCATACAATGCCACATGCTACTTCATCTTCTGAATAGTAATTGTAAGTATCTATTAATAAAAACAAACGTTGTATATAGATCGCTTTAAGGGCTAGTCAGAGATCACTGAACCCCTAGCAGCCTTTGTAAATCTTTCATGGGACTTTCACATAAAAAAGTCGAAAGTTATAAGAACATTATTCATATCACTTTTAATGGCGTAGGTATGACTGAAATAAAAGCAAGTGAAAACACTAGCAAGTTAGAAAAGCGTGTATTAACGTTTAACTGAGCCATGCAGATAATGTCGAAGCATCACACACCTCCCACACAACCTGCAGAACAAAATTAATATAAACAATAAAAAACGTATGTTTTTTTTATCAAATAAATCAATGATAGCACGTCCTATTAACCTACATTAAGTCTGAACATGCATTATGTATGATTTATCATCTATTGTACGAGTTATAACATGGATGTAAGTACATAACAATGGATTATTTACATCAGGTTGTAAGCAAGCTTACTAATTATTTATTTGTGAAGCGATTCAAGTTTGAAGATCTTAATTTCGATGGATTCTACTACCAGTTAGTACTTAGGTAAGTATTATGACTGTACATAGTTAGAAATTCGGATTTTGTTTATCTACGTTTCTCACCTCATCTAGTAAAAAGAAGAGAGAAGGTAGTTAAGAAAGTTATCTAAGCAGGAAGGGATATGTTACACATATAAATGAAACACCTAGCAGGCTAGCCCTTACTATATCGATAGAAATCAGTCCAACTTGTTTAGTCTCATGTTTGTGACTATAACCGATTATCAGAACTTGATGCACGATCGAGTGACAATACTTGCATAACCATTTCAATCACTCACCGTGCACAGATGACGATTCAGTACTGGTCCCTCGCACCGTGTTGCAGCATCGCTAACGGGCCCCGCTCGCACGACACTCACTCGCAAAATATATATATGTACATATAAACAAAAAACCCAACGGTCCCGAAAACCCGTTCTCGACACCAGCACGGCTAGCGGAGCTCGCACTTGTTGCAAAACTAACTAGAGTAGTTTAACGCACAGAAAAATCAACCAAAATACGAATAGTCGTTTTATAATCGATTTTTTTTCTTCTTTCTCTTATTGTTCACAGCACAAACTCGTTTATATTTTGTGGTCAATACTTTGATACACTTTTTTTTAATAAAAGCCCAAGTTTGTTTGCGTTAATAATTATTTTTATTGAAGGAATACATTTTTTAATTATTTAACTGATCTGTCACTGTTCATTCAGCCACCTCAGTTGGGCGCGCATGCGTTATACGAAGAAGCAACACGCCACCTGCCTGCGCAAGCTAAACTGACACAACGGTTGACGGCCGACGGGTGGGACGGGGACCGGCCGGCTGGTAGTGATACCAGTGACGAAAAATGTAAGCTTCTAAATACAAAGTTGCCAACTTCAGAATTAAGTAGATTCAGAAATATATTTGTGATAATTTTAATTATATGCATCTGAAGAATCGCTTTGATTATGGTTGTACTTTCAAAGCAGACATAGGGCGCTATAAGAATTAGTTATTGAGCGACGGTATACATATATTCGGTTTCTGTCTACGTATTAGGTATAATCTTGTAGCATCTACCATAAAGTTTAACAATAATACCTTTGCACAAACTTCCGGCCTAGCCATCGCGATGACAATTTCATTAATTTCATTTGGTACGAAATTCGAAAAGCAATTTAAAATAAAAGAAAAAAAATATATCATGTACCTATCAAAGAAGAGGAAAATTTTGTTATTGTAGATTTAACCACTAATGTCTTTCAAATTGTCGTCATTTTTATTATTAACAGTTTTACCGTTAATTTTTCTCTTAAAATTTAGTGACTATTATATTAGTTCGTTTCTTATTCTAAAGATAATTAATTGTATGCTTGAAATGTCACATTGAATGAGCTTCGAAGTGGATCGGTACTCGTCAGCGTGGGCACATATCGCCCTTTGTGCGGATCTCACATGGGCTACGGAACCTCCCGATGAATTCATTATAGCTAACCAGGTACCCAGAGAGATAATACATATTCCATCAGAGTCACAAGTTGGTTTACTTCGGATAAACGGTTAACAAGTTTAAGGTCATTATCATCTCCCTCGTCTCCCTGCAGCGCGTTTAGAAAATCTCTTTGAATGCCATTCAGATCGGTTCATCCAAGTCCTTGTTCCTATATGGTATTAGTGATAGTCTACTGTTATTTCTACGTCCCTAGTACATCTTCCTATAAGGACTCAACCTATGACCGAAAAATGAGCAATAAGATCGTTTTTACGGTGGTTTTTTCACCCTGCAGTAGAAAATTCCGGCGCTATGGTTTGGTTGGACTGACCGAGTATTTTTACTTGCAGCGCCTTTGGGCACAACACTGTCGTGTCTCACAAGTACTGCAGGACACAGGAGAATCACAGAGTTTGCAAACGAACAATCAATGCGAATTAACAGGTATGAGGCAATTCAAAATGGCTACTAGTTTCCTAAGTATAGGTATATATTTTTTATTAAGTATAGAATGAATCGGCAATCTGAAATGCTTAACAACTGCTGTGGACGTAATTCTAAGAACTTCAGCGTTCCTCTACCATTTAGATCTTGAAGATAGTGTATCACGTAGATATGTATCTTGTAGTAGAGTAATTTATCCCTTTAGGCTAAGATACTCTAGGATAGATAGGATAGTATAGGATAGGATAGGGTATTGGAGTTGGACTTCTTACGCCTTCTACAAACCAAGCAATCGAAGATCATCAGTCATTACTCATAAGTCAGCTGTGCTTTATTGGCTAATGTTCTCCACGTGTTTTTTCTTAAAAGGATTGATAACATTTGTAGATAATAAACGATCAATATCAAGCCAAAGCCAAGAAAATGGAAGCAGTAGTGGCAGAAGTGTGAAAGACGTCATTCCCGAGTCAAGATTGGCGCAATTTTATGGAAATTTCTACTACGACGAAGTCAGGTTGCTAATTTCTACTATTTGAAATCACACGATTATGTATATTTATAAAATTTACGCTTACATTATATTTTTCGACAGTTTTTCCACTAAATATCTAGGCACAGGCTCAAATTCGGCCACAATTTGAGCTTTTGTTCAATAATTTCTTAATTCGCAACGTTCACTTTTCCCCCCATTTAAAAACTGTCAAAAGATAGGCGGGAAAAAATACTGATCTGTGTCCCGTCAGTTTTATTTCTTTTTTTCCATCACTTTGCACGATTTCTATGTGGCCTGTTGTGTTTCTGAAGAGAGAAATGCTACACGAGTACAAATGAAAGAACGCACCTCCGTGGGTACAGCGGACAGGGATGCGAAAACTCAGATCTCACAGAATGCTGGATGCTGCCTGAGGTAAGGAGTAATTCAAATAGCGAACATTTTATTTCACAAATACATTAGCAAAGCAATTCATGGAAATGTCCTTTAATAAGTATTTAGGGCTTCCTAATTATGCCGTTTGTTTTGTTAGCTAAATAATGGATGGTCATAAACCTTTGTTCTGTTCTCGCGACTCTGGCGCATGGCTTTTATTTGATTTGTTCTATTCAGTAAAAAAAGTACCTAACCTAAGTGTTTAACATTTTATAATCTATAGCCATGTCAAATTACGTCAAAGTCCATTCAGTAGCCCCTTTGATACGCAGGGTCTTGGACAGTTGACTTCTGTAGTCTTTATTTATTCATATTTTAATGTTCAGACAAAGCCTCGTTAGAGTTTCATTGTTAACTAATAATTAATGTAATGACCGTTCCGAGAAAAAATAGCACAAATTTACCGATGATTAGGACGAAAAGAAATAATAATAATACTACCCCTTTTAATGTCCCACTGTTGGGCAGGGGCTCCCCTCAATGTGAGGGGGATTAAGCCATAGTCCACCACGCTGGCCCAGTGCGGGTTGGCGGACTTCACATGTCTTTTGAGGGGTTCTCTCAGACATGCAGGGCCCCAAGTTTGGGCAACAGCAGCAGCAACCGCAGAGTAATTGTCACTTTTGACAGATATTGTAGGGGATAGCTGTCAAAAGTGACAGTTACTATGCGGTTGCTGTTCGATTATGAATCGATTGTGTTAGCAGATTTGGGGCCCAGGTTTCCTCGCGATGTTTTCCTTCACCGTTTAGCAAGTGATAATCATGCGATAAGTAATGATTGTACTTAATTTTAAAGACCTTGGAATATTGTCTAGGTGGAGTACTGGTTTCGCAAACTGGTAGACGAGTCCCCAGACCGCAGCATGCTACCGCGCCGGCGCAGACAATACAGAATGCCACCTGATGAGGATTTGTGCGTCCATCTTAATTATGTTCATTATTAATTTATACTCTCAAGGCAGCTATAATTTCACCTTGTAGGAACTTGTGCACGCTTATCGACTTGTTGAGTCTTTTAAAAGTACAACAATGATACTTCCTACTAAAATATTAGTCATTCTTATAACAAGTTGGTACACGTAACACAACTTATACAGTATCTTGAATGTTTCAAATAAGAACTTGTGTTAATTAATAGGGGTCGATTTTTAGACCTCTTCGACCCCCAAAATCAGTTTTCGTTTATGTCGACCCCTGGGTAAGTGATATCGACGATCTTCTTTCACTGATAGAAAGCTACAATATTCCTGAGTTCAAATGCAATTTTCAACGAGGTGCCGCGCGCGGTCAATAGCTGGATGAATAAAAAATAGTAGCTATGTTGAGATACGCAATAGCTGTTTGCAGACCAATCGTGCAGTCTCGCGAGCCTGGCTCGGGCACATTCCGTGCGCGGGCTGTCAGCAAGGCAAATAACAGATGGCAGCGCAGGGCTAGTCAGCGCAAGCGCATGCCTCGGGAAAGCGCTGTCATCGACTGGACACTTTTTGGAAGTGAATTAAACACTTATTCCGATCTGTGTATCTTATAATATTTAGACGTATGCAACATTGAAATAGTTATAAAGTTAAATTACAACTGAACAACCCTGGAACTGACGATCGGCCACTAGACCAACGAGACATACCAACGATTAGTACAATTAATGGGCACCGATCGGCAGCTAGCGAGCGCTGGGGCCCGAGTGGGGCGCGGGCCGGCGAGGAAGCGGCGCTGGCGGCGCGCGTCCAGAGCGTGCGGCCTCTGTGGGCGCCGGGCGGCGCGCCCGCCGCGCCCGCGCACCCGCCCCGCCCGCCCAGCCCGCCCAGCGTGTCGAGGAAGATGCGCGCGCGCCGCCGCCAGCCGCGAAGACTGACGGCGCTGGCCCCGCCCCCACCCGCGTACTGTTTGGACGTGCCTGCACAGCTGTTTTGTGATCCGACGTGTAAAGTAAGTGTCCTGAGACAGGTTCTCGATTGACATCAGAGTTGTTTTGTTGGTTTCTTCAATTATCGATCAACTTGTTTGGTTTATAATCGGGAAAGATCACAAGCCGAGGATCAGTGATGGGTATCTTTCTCCCATTTGATACGTCCCACAAGGCATTGTAATAGCCACTTTTGATTTTAGGTAAATACGTTCAAGTGAATACGACTTAAGTTCGTTGTCTCAGAAGGGATTATGCAGTGTATTAGATCTTTTATCATGCAATATAATGGAATATACGTAGTGTAAGTACAGAAGCCTAAACCCATGTCCAGGCTTCACTAAGGTTTCTCGATCATAGCCTTGAGAAGTCGAGTGAGATGCATCATTCAATTTTTACAGTTCCAATTTGATCCGCCGCGCCCACCGCAACTCACTGAGTGCCAGCGAGCAATGGGCCGGCTCTCGGCGAGCGTGCAAGCCGTCATGAGGGCCTCGGCGGCGCGCTGCCCACCATACAGAGGCACCAACGTCAGTCGGTACGCGCCCACCGGCCAGCGGCCCGCCCGCTGTCCCGACAGAAGATACGGGGTCTGGTGGCCCAGAGATCACCCTTCACCGAGACTAGACCATCGGTTTCACTTAGCACACGTGCATAATAATTCCAACAGTGCAAACAACACACAGAAGGTGGTTACCCGAAGCGAACCTGAAGAGAAAAAGGAGGAGGTTGTCGAGGAGAAAGATAGCAGCACGACCGAGCAACCCGTAGCAACAACGTCCGATCAAACGTCGACTGAGAAGTCGGAAAGTCCAAAGACACTGGACAAAATAGCGTGTGACGGGCAGTTGCCCTGCACCAGCGCCGCCGCTATGGACACAGGATTGAGAAAGAAACGGTTGTACAGCACTGTCTTGAGCATGAGCGCTCCGCCTCCGATAGGATTGACTCCTGTAGTCAGATTAGCGCAGAAACTAGTTCTCAAATTGAATCCAAAGATCGTTCTTCCCGGAGCTCGCGTTCGGCCGCCAAATGTCGACCACAAGTTCGAGGAGCTCGAAAAAGAAGCGCTTGAGCAATACAAGGCTTCCGACGAGAGCATTGACACCAAATTCCGAGAGCTGGAGAACCAGGCGGTGGAGCAGTACAGCGCCAGCAACAGCAACACCAGCTGCAGCAGCGGGACCTCTGCCGAGAAGCGAGCGTCCAGCTCGCCCACCGACACAGACACAAAGGCAAAACAACCGGCAAAATTTCATAAAGAGAAACCGGTCGACAGCGTGGTCATATACTCGCAGAATTTTCCCGATCTCAACTCCAAGGGGCAGACGTCTAGTGTAATGAGTTTAAAAAACTTCCACACCCCCCAGAGGGGGGAAAAAAAGGAGCTACCTCACAGACTGAGTAAAAACGTGCGGAGTGTGAAGACAGAGTCCCAGCGAGCCGCCTCGGACACGGACTACGATGCTCGGGACACGAACGCAAAGGCGAGCCACAAGGGTCCCATGCGATGGACCCTGCACGTGGTGCCGCCCAAGAAACGGCACCTCACACTGTGCGTGTCGGACTTCTCGTCGGACGAGGACTTGGGAGAGGCCAACGTGACCATAAAAAACGCGGGGCCGTACATCAAGAACCACGTCTCCGGCAAAATGAAAGTGTCGGCGCACGGCGGCGGCGACCTGCACCCAATCATGAGGAAAACGTAGGAGGCGCGCGCGAACACGCGGTGGAACATCAACACAAGATTGCTACTCGTTTATTTTTACACTTTACACTCCAACCCCCGCCACTGACGGCTGGAGGTGACGGTAAATAGACATCAGCCCGGTCATAAGCGAAGCGTACTCGGTACATTAAATAGTTATGTGCGGGTTGAATATATTTTTGACTGGTTACATAGCGTCCGTCAGTCCTCAGTGGTGGGGGTCAGTTTTTGATAGTATTATTCGATGTGAATCTAGATTGTGGGATCCCGCTGGCGTGGCGGATGAGTGGTGCCGGCGCACCGTGTTCCGATCGAGCTGTATCAGCAATGTGCTTACATTTACTAGTCATAAATGCTTTGTATATATATTTTTGTATTTTTGACTTTATTATTGAATAAGAAAAATATTTTCCGTTCATGAAAGAGGTTGACAGTACAAAAATTGAATTCATTAGGATAACGAAAGTAAAATAAATTTTATATGAATTGTTCAAACTGCGGGGTGTTATTTCAGCGGACATTGTTTGTGTTCAATGTTTGATAGATTAGTGTTTAGTAAATACATTACATACACACCATTGAAAACATCAGGGTTCATGTGCTATTTAGACTTTTCATCATGCTCCGTCCTTACATGCTTTAAGTCAAAATTTAAGGAGATTAAGCATTATATACGATTATTTTATAAATCTGGAGAAGAATATAGTACTAACAGCATTGAATTAAATTAATTAAATACTACATGCTTCGATTATATAACATTTTAATGTTAGATACAAATTGAAAATACGCCTATAATTTATTAGCAATGATTATTCCTAGGGAATTCCATAGAGCACACCATTGTGAATCGCCCCAAAAAATATTATATTTTTTTTGTGCACTTTATTGCTTTGTTGAAAGAGCCGCGTTATAAATAAATGTCTCTGCGGAGTGTAATATCTGTTCATAAGAACTATTATATAATCTGTGCCTCCATAAACAGTATAAGAGAAACACCTCAATAAAATATCCAACAACATTATTATTAACTTTTGAAAAAAAAAAATAGTAAGTTATAATATAATATAAGCTCTGATATCACTAAGCTGTTATCGTATACCCGTCACCTTATCAACTATCGAGGAACTTCTCCAAGTCTGTATTATCATCGTCCAGCTGGATCTGATCGAGAGTAATTTTTGGTGCTGATGGTTGAGCTGAAATTAAGAAAATGCTACCGTCATTGTCAAGTCAATAAACTATGATAAGGCTTACCACTTCCTACAATGAAAGCGCTTCCTAGCAAAATCAGACAAATTCTATTAGGGGTCAGCGCAGACGGTCGGCGAAGCGACAAGTTCGATATTAATTAATTTATATTTACTTTTGAATATAGCTGAGCTTTAATAACAAAATAAAATCACAGTGAGAAGCCGCGCGGAACGCCTGGAGTCACACACAGATGGTCAGAGTTGCTTAGACTCTGACGTCAGTCAGTGTGCAATTTAACCAGCAACTGCTGCTCACTGTCACTACCTTGACTGCACTGACCTAAGTCGTAGCCATGCCCAACAGGGCAAGTGATAAAAAGGCTATTTCTGAAATTCACTATGAGGTTCTCCGCGGTATAGTAAGCTGATTGGCAGATGCTTAATTCTCTAATTATTAGACCAGGCGATCTTTCATTTCTTTGTTACTACTCAGGCCACCCGGGAGGCCCGTGCCCAGCAGTGGGACATTAAAAAGGGCTAGTATTATTATATTATATACTCACTTGTGGACAAGCTCCCTCCTGCTAAGTACTTTGCAATGTCCTGCTGGAACGCACTAGCGCTTTGTTCCCTTTTAGCCTGAAGCTCTATAAGCTGCCTTCGTTCCCTCTCCTGGTTTTGCTGTGCATTATCTTGTACTAACTTATTTCTTACTTCTTCCAAAGCCGCTAGAATATATGAAATGTGTTTTAGTTGGCACGTAAACAAACAATGCTAAGATAAACATTGTAAATTATTAGTGCAGTTGGTAGTGAAGCTGCTTTGTTGAGGATCCCGGGTTTGAATCTTGGTAGGGGCTATCTTTGTATGATGAGCATGAATGTTTGTTCTAAAGTCAATGATGTTTATATCTATATAAGTATTATATACTGGGTGTCCATAATACAATCTTTCCTTATGGATACTGTATAGTTAGTGTGTTCATCTGAAGAAATTATATTACTATTATTTTGCTTGCTTTAATAGCTATCATGTTATACCAGGAAGACATCATAAGTCTTGGATCATGTCATAAAACTGATGGAAGTTAAAACTCAAGCCTGCATTGCCATTCCTGCATAGTTCTCACATGCCCATAACAAGAGAACATAAAACAACTTTGGTGAAATGTAGATATTTTAAATCTACTCAACCATTTAGAATACAAGTAAACATTGTTCATCAATTTACTTTTGGTGTTGACTGTCCTCAACTTACCCATTTTCTTCTCCTTGTACACTGTCAAATGATAATGATGATCCAATCTCCAATTTTCCATCTTACTCCTCTCAACAATATCCTCAAACTCCACTAAATCTCCTTCTACAGCCTTCAATAGGCACTGGACATTCCTCAAACTGTCCATACACTGTGCCACAGAAGCTGTTAAGCTCGGAATTAGTGTCAAATTCTGGGCCAGCTCACTGGCACTCTGCAATCGAGATTTCGTTGTCTCGTGAAGTTCCAATATCAATTTATCAACGTCATCAGCCGCTTTAGCGTTCCTGTCGGCGGTCTCGTGTATCGTCGCCCATTCTTCTTGATATTTCTCTAACAAGGCACCACCAGCTCCGTAGTCCACTTTACTTTCGCTCACCACCTTCTGTTTATCTTTAAAAATGTTCCTCACTTTCTGAACTTCTTGCAGCGTTTGACGCAGATTGTTGTTCGACGTTAACCCATCTTGTACGACGGAAATGAACTCTTTCAGATTCCCTAACATTGTTAGAATTTATAATGTATTTTTCATACCGTATCGTTTACTGCA
This sequence comes from Pheosia gnoma, assembly GCA_905404115.1. Taxonomy (NCBI): domain Eukaryota; kingdom Metazoa; phylum Arthropoda; class Insecta; order Lepidoptera; family Notodontidae; genus Pheosia; species Pheosia gnoma. The sequence goes on along the minus strand of FR989919.1, from coordinate 3,776,849 downwards.
CCACACACATTATTGTTCCACTGAAAAAAAATTAGATTTACTACAGACCAATAAGAGAACAAGTTAGTTTTACTTTCTTGTGTTTTATATAATTTTATTACATGTATTCAGTATTTTATTTACAATATGAAAATATCTGTATTTTTATAATTTATGGTCTGTGATGAAACATGGATCGTGATCCGATCTGTTTTTGTTCTATTTTGGCTTTACACGCTTGTGTATTTAGCCAGTAAAAATATGTCTTTGTTACGTAACACATTTTTTACAATATATAGCATATAGCAAAAACATAGGAACAGTTAACACGTAAAACATATGTTTCAGGACAATAGCTTTCTTCTTCTTTCTTTACGAAATGAAATGCGATCAAATAAAATTGATATGAAAATGGATTCTCAATCTTATGGACAAGACAAATTATTGTACACATCATTTGAGAATAAACAAACACGTTGCTTTGCAACATTACTCAGCAAAGAGTACTAGGACAAACTCTTTATATGATTCGTAGTGATCAAAGACTTAGTAGTAATACTATGGTCTCAGACCACCCACTACCCTTTCAGTGTGATTTTGAAACCTCGGAAATCGGAATCGGATTCAGAACGGTAGTTTGCGTTTACGAAGTTATTTTAATAATGGTAGGAAATAGTAGAAAAAATATTGAACGCAAAATCTAAACTATTGCAGTTTCTTGTGATAAAAAGCTTCATACTTATAACCACATAAATCAAACATTAAGTTGAACACTTGTTATTTTTGATATTCACGTTTCTAAGCCTACGTGTTAGTTTATTATTTTTTGTACCGATCTTTGTAAACTGACAAATCCAATGAAAAAAAAGTTTGTTTTATCTGTGGATGAGGTTTGTTTATTGTTGTGATGAGAAAATTACAAAATAACTAAAATGAACATTGATTACCTATATAATTTGTAACATCATGTCACATAGATGCTCCCTGTTCGTGTAAAAATAAAAAACTAGGTTGCAAGGATACAGCGCCATCTATTAAAAATGTTTGGCAACCGAACCTGCGTATTCACCCCTGTCCGTGCCTATAAAGTTTGAGTATGTGCTTTTGTCTTATTAATGATGCGAATGAAATAATTTTTAAATGTATAATGAACAAATTGTTTTAAATTAAATAAATAAGTAGGTTGGTACCTAAATACATTTAGCTCCACTGGGATTGCGTTGTATTTATTGTTTCATCCAAAAATACGGCTTTAATTCTGCTATTAAAGCCAGTACAATATCCAATAATTCGTATAATATCAAATTGAGTAAAAAAAAAAGACTAAATGCCATCGGAAAGACTTCCTACACATAAATCTCATCGGAAAGTTATCGTCGGATCGGAATGATTTTCCGTCGAGAAACGTCAACAATCTTCGAATTCGGAAATCAAAATAGCAGTATTTGTTTACAAAGTTCGGTACAGCAAAAATAATAATAAAAACATATAGGCCCAGAAACGTGAATATCAAAAATAACAAGTGTCTGACTTAATGTTTCATGTGTGTGGTTATAAGTTTGAAGCTTTTTATCATAAAAAGCCCGTATTAGTTAAAATTTCGCGATCAATTTTTTTTTCTACTATTTCCTACCATTATTAAAATAACTTCGTAAACGCAAACTACCGTTCCGAATCCGATTCCGATTTCCGAGGTTTCAAAATCACACTGCTGGAATATTACCCCTATGTATTACCCACAGAAATGGAAAGAAAAGTCTCACAATGTCCAGCGTTCGAAAGAATTTTATTCATTGAAAATACTTGCACTCGGCACTGGCAAAATGCCTAAGATGGTTATGCCATTTGTTTTTAAAGAAAAGATTATTTATCAACTCTCCAGTAGTTCAAATTGAAAAAATCTGTTAAGAATTAAATTTGTCACCTAGGAATTATTTTATAATTTATTTTGGTGTAAAGTACAATAAAATGAATCAAGAAAAGATAAGCAGTGATAAAGTGCCGGAGAAATTTGCTGAATGGCTGCTGACAATGGGGTGCCCACCTGAAGAAGTGCCTTCTGTAGACAAAATATCAGAGTAAGTTTTATACTTACAGAACAGTATAGACCAGGTATTCCCAAACTATTTCGGGCAAGAGACCCCTTTTCGCTGGCTGCGCTGGCTTAATCCGGCACTGACCGAGTACCTATTAGCTGTGGAACCTGTTTAAACGTAATTGCATTTACAGAATGTGCAGAGGCCAGTACTACATGGTATGGCGGAGTTTGATGGAGCATGTTGAGCCTAAACACTCCGTCAGGGAAAAGCGACTGCAGGTCTTCAGGGATGACGTAGAGAGATGTCAGAAAAATAATGCTTTCAATAAGGTTTGTTTTCATGTGTTTTTAACCTTATACTATTATAAATTATTGACGGTTTGCATCGATGGGCAGCGTTCGGAAGATTGCGGGATATCTTTACCTCCAAATCAACAGTGTCAAGACAAAAGTTTCCAACTAGTGATGATATATGGTACAGTCGCTTATAAGTCGCGTCATCTAAAAAGAACGCTGGAAGAAAGTGGAGGGGGAGTTTTTGCGCATGGGTACACTCGCGCACGAAAGTACTAGGCCTATTGTTTTATTTTTTAATTAGCCTTTCGCTCGCGCTTCGTATATTGGTAGGTTAATTGAAAAATAAATTAGATAGAGTATTATTAAATATAATTAAAAACATGTTTGATTTAGTGTAGAATGTTTAATCTAATAACAAAACATTAAAGTAATGTTGAAACTCCTTCCATTAAGTCGTCTTGGGTGACGTGAAAACCAGATGAGGACGCGGTGTTGGTGCTAGAAGTAACTTGCCTATGGTAGGCAATTCTTTTTCAGTAACGTGGAAATTGTGGATGATTCTTTTTATAACACCCTGGTCAAAACTGTCAAAGTCTGTTATCGGTTTTTGTTTTATTCTTTTATTTTTGCCGGGAGTTCGGAAGATAGTAAGAAATTCCGAATCTTTTGAACCTTTTACAATTCGTCTCACTGTAGACTCGGAATATTTTGTTGCCTCTGCGGTCCTTTTCATACATTGTTTTAAATTCTTAACTGCATTATTATCAGCCTCTCTCTTCATGAAACAATATACGTCATAAATCATTTTTCTCACTTTTCTACGTAAAATCATTTCGTAATTAAAAACTTTTGTGCGCGATGGTATTTTTAGAACGAACGTAGCGTGGACACAACACGGAAAGCAAAGGTCAACTGACGAACCAATAGCGCACCGGCAAGCATTCGGCGCGTAACCCGCCCGCCGCGCGCCTCACCTCATACCACCAAATAGACCGATAAATCGCATAATGCGCAGCTTGATCGCCAGCGTTCTTTTTACATGACGCGATGTATACTATAGACCTCATAAGAAAGCTCAAGTCACTCAACGTGCAATGGAGAGAGCTATGCTCCAAGATTCGCTACCCGATAGATTCAGAAATGTGGAGATCTGTGGACGAACTAGAATAACCGACTGAGCTCAAAGAATTTCTATGTTGAAGTGACAGAGAAATCCGATGGCCGTTGGGGCAGGGGCAGAAAGGTTCTAGATTGGTGACCACGTGCTGGAAGACGTAGTTTAGGAGAGCCCCCAACAAGAAGGTGAACCTATAATATCACGTGTCGCAGCAAAACCGTGGATGTGAGGAGCAGAGGACCGTGATATGTGGCAGTCATTGGAGGAGGCCTATGCCCAGCAGTCTTTCGCCTGATGGATGCACAGCTTAAATAATTTTCGAAATATGTTAGTGATGAACTGATTAGTTTTGTTGGTGGCCCTATCTTCTGCGCTCAGGGTTCGAATCCTGGTAGGGACAAACTTTGTGTGATGAGCACGAATGTTTGTACCCGAGTCATGGATGTTTAATATCTATATAAATATTATATACCGAGTTCGCCATCAGTCGCCATCGGTACCCATAATACAAGCGTTGCTTAGTTTGGGACCTATAGTGGGTGTGTCCTTCTAGCGATATTATTATTATTAATCAATTACAGCGTGACACAAGTGTGGTGGTCCCTGAAGAACTTTCCTTATGGAAGCAGCAAGTGGATTTGGCGCAGAAGGTGACTGATGCGGAGAACCGTACCGTACACGCGAGACAATCCCTCAATCAGCTTATGGATAAAATATCCAGTAAATGTACGTATTCCATCCACTATTACAGAGGTGGTACCTACACATACCTTGAGCGGATCATTCCGTGGCATGCACCGATTTGAATCGCACCACAACTGTTAATTTCTATTCCACATAGCGCGACCTTTTTGTAACTAGTGATAGGCAAATACATCTATAATACTGTCATAAAAATCACTGAAAAAGCAGCACTAAAACATGCATGGTCAAATAACTGATTTTACTACTACTACTATCAGCCAAAGACGTCCACTGCTGGACATATGCCTACCCCAATGATATCCACACATCACGATCCTCCGCCACTCGCATCCACCGGCTTCCTGCTACGCATGTGATATCATCAGTCCACCTCGTGTGAGGCCGTCCTACACTACGTCTTCCGGTTAGAAGTCGTCATTCTAAAACCTTTCTGCCCTAACGGCCATCGGTTCTGCGAGCTATGTGCCACCCACTGCCACTTCAACTTTGATATTCTTTGAGCTATATCGGTTACATTAGTTCGTCAACTGATTTTAGCTACGACACAATTATAAAGAGGTGTTTTTATAGGGTAATCTCTGGATTTGCTGTTTGGCTATTCTAGTGTAACCTTTATTTGAAAGGGTAAACCCTTTGTGTCAGTGTCCCACCGCAACCTGGCCCGCGGCCGGTTGCAAGACGCACAGCGGCGGGAGTGGCTGCTGCGGCAGGTGGCTGAGGAGCTTTGCGCCAAGAAGGACAACCTTCTGGAGACCAGCACCATCGCTGTCTCGCTGTGCGCCATCGAGGACAGTGCTGACGTTGAGGTGAGCCATTTGGGCCCCAAGGCTGCTAACACAATCGATTCATAATCGAACAGCAACCGCATAGTAACTGTCACTTTTGACAGATATTGTATGGGATATCTGTCAAAAGTGACAGTTTCTATGCGGTTGCTGTTCGATTATGAATCGATTGTGTTAACAGACTTGGGGCCCTGTAGAGCCGATTTGTACGGTCCCTACCGATTGGTATGTCAATGACTAATCTCTCGACATAATTTGTAGAGATCCTACAGATTGAATGCCAAGTTGTGTAGTTCGTAGAGACTTTAATATTGTCCTTTTCGTGTAGAGCAAGTTGGATCAGTGTCTGTCGCTGTGTCGCCGCATGCGCCGGCCGCCCGCAGCCAATCCCGCCGCGAGCACGTCGATTGCGTCGACCAATAGCGAACAAGATACCGGTGAGTAGGATGACTATTCAGATAATAATTTTGAATAATATAACTTTTGATTTTACCGTGAAATCATAATAGAACTCCATCTCAGCGACTTTAAATAAAAATACAATCATTACAAATTTAAACCTAAAACCGCAATGTAAATTAAATCTCGATACGCTCGAGCGTGCTCTTCACTCGCACGAGTCGGGTATCTTGCTGAGCGTTGTGTCGGGTTCGCGTGGTTTACGATACATTGCGCGCTCAATGTTACAAATCGATTCGACATATATGAGCGTTATATGCATTAAAGTATGAACATTCCGAACGGGTGGTAAAGTAGTAGCATAGTGTTTTGCAACTTTTGACGATTCATAAGTACTGTACTTAATGGTCTACGTGAATAAAAAAATATTCTGAACTTTACCCAAAGTTTTCGTTATCATGCCCCTTATTATCTATATTATCTGCTTGATGCAGAGGAACATCTTATATCTCTGGTGAAGTGTGGTGCGGAGTCGCTGTGCGTGCAGCTGGGCGGGCGGCGCGCCGCCCTCGCCGCCCGCCTGCCCGCCACGCGCCACACGTGCGACACGCGCGGCACGTGCGACACGCGCACCGACGATGACGCCGACAGGTACATACAGGGGTGTACCCATGCAACCAAAGGCCCCGGGACAAAAATAAAATTGAGGCCCTATTTGAACTAAACTAAATATTTATACATTAACCCCCGAATTTATAGACGTTTTATAACTTTATCAAACTTCATTATCAAATAGCAATTTTGGGGTCGAGTCACCTTCGTCCGTAGGAGAATTAAGTACCCTCGAGATACCCTACACGTGACCCTGGGTGGTGCCAACCAGGTGACAACTCTACTGGTGGTAGGCTTCGGCCGTGGCTAGTCACCACCCACTGAACAAAGCCATGTCGCCAAGCGGCCTAGCCGTGTTCCGACATGATGTTCGGTGTTGCCATTCATGGATGGCGGGTCAGATCAGTTGCGCTGCATGTGCCTCTATCTACTGCCGCCTTCCTACCTAGGCAAGTATGCTCCATCGTAGATCTCATCGTCACTTACCATCAGGTGAGATCGAGATCAAATACTTGCCTATAATGTATAAAAAAAAAAAAAAAAAAAAAGCACTGCGCAAAGCAATACCCTTGTGCGCAGTACTAATGATGCGCTTGGTTTTGGATTTAATTATATTAATTACTGGATACCAAGTCGGTGGTAGTACCCAGCCTTCTTCCCTATTGAAATTAGGATGTTATTAATTAGGAGGCCATTGACCTCGCGTGTCATCCGTGGTCGGAATCGTTGTATATGTAATCTATAATGATGGTAGTATTGTTGTATTGTAGGGTGTCCCCGCAGACGGTGTTGTCGCACACGGCCGCGCTGCAGTGTTCGCTCGCTCTCGACGCCATGAAGCAGCGCGTGCACATCAAACACACACAAAAACGACTCTCCGCCGCCGTCACCGACCTCAA